>CM067847.1:27682907-30082907 GCA_034509565.1 Triticum monococcum
CTGTGAGAAGGTCGTAGATGTTGACGACCAAAACAGAAGGTCGTTGAACCCATGACCTTTTGTTTTGGTCACTGGCTGCCTGCCTAGGCCACGTCGGATCCGACGTGGCAAAATTGCGACCAATTGAAAAGGTCAAAAATTAGAATCGGCTCGGTCCATTTCGGTGCTTTAGATGGGCCGACCCCATTAATTCAGCCTTTTTAATATATATTTTTTTTGTTAATTTTCGCTAGGTACATGGGCCTGGCTTGAGCTTCTTCCATTTTTCTGGGTCTCAGCCTTTTTGCGATCCATTTAATTTTTAAAAAATTTTAAGAAATTTTTCCTTTCATTTTTTTGTCCAAGATTGTTTGGGCTAAGGCCTCTTCCAGCCCATCAATATTTTCAGCCCACTAATTCAAAGGACTGGACGACAGGGAAAAATTCATTTTTTTTTCAATTTTGCTATCAAAGCAACATTTGTTTCACTGTACAATCGTACATCATTTGTTGCAGTTACATCATTTGAAACAACAACTAAAAGATTGTCATCTATAACAAACGACAGCCAGTCAAAAGAAAGGTCACCATCACAGCTCCAGCAACTACTTATACACTACAACTTCCACTTATGTGCAAACCTACAAGAAGGCCATGCTTCCGATTGGATTTGGTCGCATCCCTTCCAGTTTGCTAACGGCATCTCTCCAGCAGCATATCTCATAACCTACAAAGAGAACATAAACCAACATAAGAATTTGAAACTTCTTCTAATTTGAAACTCCCGGCAAACGGTAAACTTGAGGTAAATTAGAAGTGAGGATATTGATTACAAGCAAGATGAAACGCAAACTAAGTCCTATTGTATTGATGGATCCCAACTTGTTTAAACTAGAGCAGATTGTTCAACTTGTACAATCTAGCAGTCTAAAAAGAGAGAAAAATGTTCATTCTCGGTTCCACATTAATTAGAACAGAAATGAATGACACTAATATAAGCAAGAACTTACAACAAAGTATAGCTTAAATATAATGTTAGGCACTAAAAAAGTTATGTGATTTTTACGTGACTTAATAGACATAAAAGATGATTTCTGTCTCTGCTTGACTAATGAATCAGTACATCTTCAAGCAAAAAATCATGAAGATCACACTACAATGTCCCTAACAATGGTAGAAGCTCAAATGTGAGACAATATTTCGTAATATATAAGCCTTGGCTGCAACTTTCCGCTTAAGATGCAGATAAAAATCAGACACTTATTGCTCTTTTCATGCTTCAATTTTTACTTTAAGTTTTGTTAGGATAATCTGTATGCATAGGCACAGTCCTATACTTGTTTGGAAAGTCAAGATATTCATGTCAACAATTATATAGAGCCAAACAATCATCTAAGCATACATACAAAATCCAATCGGTTATATATGTATGCAGACATTAATTCCAAGTATCTAAACCCTGCTATACACACGACAACACACAAACGATTTCTCAACGATGCTGAATATCGTGTTGTTCCATTTAGGACAGCAGCACTGTTCCACTGTTTGATATAAGTGGCTGCTACATGTTGTGTGTATAGTACTATAGTTTCATATTCAGACCAATCAACGCCAAGTTTCAAAGAAAATCTGATGATAAGTTGCACCAAGATTTAGCAAGGTGCATACCTCCAAGTGGATGGGCCAGCTCTGAGACCCACTCCCTGACCCTCTCCGCAGATGCTCCCGTCGAAGCATACTGCATCATAACAAGCACGAAAATTCAGAAAACACACCCCAATCCTGAAATTCAGTGAAGCACGAAAAGTAGCAGCAAACTAGACAGTAGCACGCAGGCAGCGTTGCAAACAGCAAACCAAGTAATATAATGTACACTACAGGAGAAACAAACAGCAAAGCAAGGCTTGATCTAGAAGGGACAGACGTGGGAGCCCTCGAGGCCCTGGAACGCCCTCCGGATCTGCTCCAGCCTCCGCTCATGGTCATGCGAGGCAACAAAATTTAGTCAGAACAAACAAGCAAGGGCGCTGAATATACTCCAAGTACTCAACTTGTTCTAACTGAATTTAGGAGTTTGTTTTTATTCTTTTCTTATATGCAGTCTGAAGCTTAACTTGTTCTAACTGGATTTAGTCAGAACAAACAAGCTAGGGCACTGCAGATCACGCACATGATATCAAGGGCGCTGTAGATCATGAATCAAAGCACATCCGGTCCAGTTCTCGGCACCAACTCCTCCTCCAATTGCTACAAAAACTAAGAGCAGAAAATCAACTCGCCTGCTTCAGCAGAAAGAAGAAGCAAACATGCAAGCAAGAAATACTGAAATAGTACTAGTGTGATCCAGACCTCAGCATCTCACTTTCAGTTTAGTTGATCCGAATCGCAAACCATTAAAGAAGAAGCAAACATGCAAGCAAGAAATACCGAAGTGAAGTTTCAGTTTTAGAAAATGAATTTGTAAACCGCTGAAGGAGGCAGCAGGCAGTAGCTGAGCAGCAAGAACCTGAAGTGAAGTTTCAGTTTTAGAATCTGAATTTGTATTTTGTGAGGAATCTAGAACTCAAATTTATCTGAGATCGTAACTTTATGTTATCAATTTAAGAGCAGGTCATTTATGCATGTCAAAATGTGAGCAAAATACTCATTGATGATCTGGGTTGTGTACCAAGGTTCTAGGGGTTGGCCCCTGTACTGAAATTGTATTTAAACTTCCTCTTTTCTATTAATAGAAAGAGCAATGCTCCTGTCAATATTTTGGAAAACAAATTTGAGAGCATATCATTGATGCTGTCCATTTGTGAGCATATCGGTGAATTGTAAATCATTGTAAGACAGTGCATGTGGAAAATGAGATCAGTTAACTACAAAACTGAACCAACTAAACTGAATTTTGAGACCGGATTAATGAAACCATTGTAATAGAAATAATGTTTGAAGTATCCTTGCCGGTTGTCGGAAAGGCTGTACAACCAAATTAGCACTGTAAATCTATCATAGATGGCCAACAATTTATCTACAAAATGCATCTAATTACAGAACTAGCAAGGAGTAGAGCAAAACTTCTGTTAGGCTCTTTGTTGTGATGCATGATGTGTTCGGTTTGCTGTACTGATGCATTCCAGCGAACCTAAAAAGATGATTCTGTTCTGATATGCTGTTAGGATCTTTGTGCAAAATCAATCCAACCCACACGAGGTTCAGTGCCAAATTCTAACACCAGAGAAGCAATGGCCAATCCTAGTACTAGCAAATCAATCGAGCAGAGAGGAGGAGAGGACGAGCTCACCTACGGCCAGAGAGTAAGATCCATGGCTGATGCATCCCGAGCAGCAGCCATGGTCGAGCACCCCCTCCTCAGGCGCCATCCATCCTTGCCGCCCAGTCTATGTACAACTTCCTCCTGCATACCTACAGTCAAAGAACAGAGCAGAAATGAGAGGGAGAGAGAGAGAGAGAGAGAGAGAGAGAGAGGGGGGGGAGAGGAGGGGATGGAGCTCGAGTACCCCATGGTCACCCGGCGGAATAGCACCATCCAGGGGATGAGCCGCGTGATAAAACTGAAAGAGCATCAAGGGTTTTACAGGTCATGGTGGCCGGGTTTTGCTGGCATTGTGGTCCATGCATACCAATTCTTTGAATCAGTGCCACCGTGCAGTGATGTAAGAAAAAGGTGTGTCGTTTGTCGACTGTGGGCAATGGAGTGATGTGGATGTACTGTAGAGTACATATTCAAGGTACAGAGTGAACTATTTTACTTCTTTCTTGTCCTATATGCCAATCTCAGATTTTATTCTAGGTCTATTTTAGCTCAACGTTGGTGTTAGCAGTAAAAAACACTTGCAAATGTATGTGTCTTGAATACATAAATTTGTGCTCTAGAAGATAAATGTAGAGAATGGTCACAATAATTTAATTCGTTGTTTAGTAGAATATTTGTATTCAGAATAAGTAGTAGTTATACGCTCCTGTGTAGTTTTAGTACCTAAGTTGAGAAATAAAAATAGCCTTTCCCTAGAGAGGTTTGATGCCTTGCTTTTTATAATTCAAATCATTTGTATTTGTTTTCTAATATTTAGACATAATGGTTTGTAGGGAACAGTGAGGTGACTTTAGATAGCTGTAATGAGCTGGTGGATCCTTTGACCTGAAGTTATATTTGTATAGATTACATGATTTGTTGATGAGGATAAGAAAGAGGAGCTGATGGCAAACCATCCGAAGAAGGTCACCGAAGGTTGAGGTTGGGCGCGATGCCACATCAGAAGTTATTTAGGCTATGGGTGAGTTAGGGGCCATGGAGTGAGCCGATAGGAGGGTCAAGTATGGTGCATACATGTCAACGTTGGTAGTCAGAACTTGATGCTGAGTGCGGATGGGAATGATGGGGTGAGGATTGGCGTGCTTTAGTCTAGCAACTTGTCATTGCCAAATGATTCAATCCCGGTGATGTCATTGTTGGATATGCAAGGTCTCACTGGGCAAAGTATTCGAAGTTCTTAAGTGCTTTGGAACCTCGTTGTGTTTTCATATTGACGTGATTAGGAAGTGTATTTACCGAAGCATATATGTAATGCAGGTTATGTGTAGCACCGAATCTGAGGTGGCTGCAATGCAGTCGGTTCTGGCATTGGAGAGTTAAGAGTGAATCAGACTTAATCAGATGGCCACAACACTGTGTTAATCATTGGAAGGTCCGCCGAGCGTTTGGGAAGAGAAGCATGGTGCCAATACGTACTTTTGGTTCTTAACCCAGATGATCTCATTTAAAGTTGTTGGCATTTGTTATAACCATTCTTGATGAGTTGCACAACGCTTCATGTATTGCACTACTAATGCCGTTTATTTGGTGGTCAAACTCCTGTTCCACCCGTATATAGATGCTATGCAAATAATTTATCTTGTTTACTAAAATCTGAATATAAGTGAATCTATCTTAAATTAGTAGAATGATCACAATTTGTCTTACGTTAACACAATGATTATAATTTTAAAGTGTGGGTGTGACAGGGTTGAGGGATTGTAAGTCGGATGTGCCATTAATGGCAGCATGCTTGGATTGGGGAGTGGAGATACTAAGGAAAAAGTAGTAATCATGATATATATTTGAAACGATTAGTGTATTATGCACCGTTGCAACACACGGGCAAGGAGCACGTGAAAGTAGATGTTTTGCTGAAATGCATGGTTGGTGGAGAAACATATTTAGAGGAAAGCGGGAGATTGACAAGAACTATTTGTCACAAGATAGTGCTAAGCATGTGATGTACACATTGCATATAATTATATTTTGATATTATGTTCCCATAGATAAGTTTGTTGTTCTATAGCAATGGAAGGGCATTCAGCCAGATTTAGCTTTCTTGGATTACGAATAGATCAAGAAGGTGACATGGTCGTGGTTTTTTGTACCGTTCTAGACAACAAAACAATTGACAAGGTGATGGATTGAGAGGATGAATGATGTATAGACAGAGAAGGTGATGTATGATAATTTCAGAGGAAAAGAGCAGTTATAAGAGTGTGTGGTATTTGTAAGAGAGAGAAGATGCCTGCATTTGTGTTGTGGTTGAACATTGCATGTAATGGGGTGTGGGGGGAGGGGGGGGGGGGGGCATGAACTTTGTTTACAAATGTACTTGCTGGTCCGTGGCAACGCACATGGCAGTCTACTAGTATGTGTGTGTGTGTATATATGGTTGTGTACTCCTGGGAGTACATACTCCCGCTCCTTATATACCACATAGATGAATCTTTTATACCTCTTTATTATTTTTAATATACTTCATTAGTATTATTAGATACCCAAAATGAGTTTCATGGAAAAAAATTCATGTGAGTCTACATATTTTAAAATGTTTACGTATATACTGATGTGTTTGTACGTGAAAAAAGTATATTACAAAAAGTACGTCACAGACGATATTTTTTCAACAAAGCTCGTATTGAGGTATTTTAGAATATTTAATAAAGTATATACATATACTCCCTCCGTTTCTTTTTAGTCCGCAAATAAGGTTTGGTCAAAGTCAAATTTTGTAGAGTTTGACTAACTTTATATTAAAAAATATAAACATTCAAAATATGAAATCAATATTATCGGATGCACCATGAAACATATATTCATAATATATAGTTTTAGTATTGTAGATGTTCATATTTTTTATATAAATTTGGTCAAATTTTGTGCAGTTTGATTTTGACCAAATCTTATATGCGGAGTAAAAAAAAGGAGGGAGTATATATATATATATATATATATATATATATATATATATATATATATATATAGTGTTACTATTCATCACCCAGGGTGCAGAATAAGTTATTCTTCACCCGAGGTAATCTTACGATCATTTCATAATTGAATTACGTTTCAAATTCAAATCGTTACATTCCTATTGATTCACTACGTAAAATTTGACATAAAAAAATAAAAATAAATGTCATAAGGCAAGAAAATTTGCAGTTTATGTGTATTTTAGACTATGTTTTTACGTTTGTAATTTTACATAACATAAAATATTTTTTACAGCAATTATATTTTTTTTACGGTTCCATTTTGCGTCGGAAATAAGACAAAACTTATGAAACGTAAAATTACGATGCATTGATGATAAAATAGAGGGGGGTGAAGAATAACTATTCCTCACCCAGGATGACGAAATATATATATATATATATAGGACTCCTATTTTATACTCCCAGTAGTACATACTCTTACCCGTGGATTGGTCAAAAGGTTGAGAGATCTATGGGAAAAATCGGTTGTAACAAACCAGCCGTGCTAGTTATTTAAAAAAACTAATTTATTCCCTGGTTAAACGTAACTGTTTCTAGATGCTAGGAGTGAGAGATATACGTTTTTTTTGCGCAACGAGTGAGAGATATAAGTTGATGAGATGCAAACTCATGTACGTGTTCTTTTCTGACATTTCTATGCAGTATATAACACACAATAGAGCAGTATATAGCCGCAAAAAAAATAGAGCAGTATATTGTGTGAAGTAGTACATACTCTTTTTTACATGAAGTAGTATATACTTCTTGCCAACTTAAAAAATAATTATATTTTCACGAAAGAAGTATATACTATATTTTCATACATACTACTTTTTATTCAAGGGTATAAACTGTTTCGAGAGTCATATACTGCCTTTTTTAGTGTAGAGATTTTTTTTGAGGGATTAGTGTAGAGATATAGACTAGTACTTTTTTTTAGGGAGAGAGATATGTATACTGGTACTTAGTTCAGAACTTTGTTCTGCTTGGCAATTAAAATGGTATATACTTCCGTTCCAGAAATATACCAATTTCCCCAAGTAAGTATATACTGATTTATTAAGATAAGTATATAATGTTGATTTTACAAGGGATTATCGTTTTATTTTAGGTAAAAGATTATACGCATATCAGGTATGGTGGGTGTGAAATGAGTATCAATATAAATATGGAGCCAAATCACATTAGATGTTTATTAAAAAGTAAGTTGGTAAAAGGTC
The DNA here is from genome assembly GCA_034509565.1 of Triticum monococcum. Taxonomy (NCBI): domain Eukaryota; kingdom Viridiplantae; phylum Streptophyta; class Magnoliopsida; order Poales; family Poaceae; genus Triticum; species Triticum monococcum. The sequence goes on from CM067847.1 coordinate 27,690,392, forward strand.
TATATACCTTGTAACTATATTACTAGCGGTCTTGGACAAATAACCATCTTGACATAAACGATTAATTCACAAAGAAGTATATACTTCATTCTGACCATTAGGAGTTGACATGAAACTTTAGTTGTTTTCTTCCTGTGTGCGGTATATCTAGTTATTTTTCTTTTGCGAGGGCAGTATATCTAGTTATTCCTAGTGAATAAGATCGGAGACTCAGAGTAAAATAATGGATGATATGTACTATAGTTTATGGAGTACATACATACTTCGTGTATCTGAGATCCAAACAAAGTATATGTTGCACACAAAAAAGTATATGCTCTCCGCAAAAGTATATTTTTTTTTTGCGGGGCTCCGCAAAAGTATATGCTACCCAGAAAAGAAGAACTACGAGCATTTGTTGTATCAAGCCCAGTTGGATCATAGCCATTTGAGATCCAGAGAAACATGGGCGTGATACCACACGCATGGCCGCCCGTCAACGTTACATGTTCAACTCTTGTCCATCAGCCCATGCACCTCACTGGCTGCATCTTGTCCATCACCGGCGGTGTGCTGCCACATGCATCTTGTCCATCGCCGGCGGCGTGCAGCCCCATGCATCTTGACCATCGTCGTCATCTAGCCGCCGTTGCCATGCGTCGTCTTCATCGTCCGCTACCATCCGCATGTCGTCATCATCGTTGAGCCCTCTTGCCGATACGCCGCAGTTCACATCTCATCTCTGCTATCGAACAACCCGGCCGCACGACCTGCCGAACTGGGTTCACTGGAGATAAATGAAGAAAAATAGCTAGAATACCTCATGCATCTAAGATATATAAATTAAGGGGAAGAATATTTCTCACGTCTGGAGCTGCAGCTTCTGATCTCAACTCAACCGAGTGATTGAAAATTGTCATCCCAACACCTACATCGGTCGCCGCCGCGGCTACCAATCCACCTAAGACATGCCGACGGCCACAGATGAGGCACATAGTACAGGCCTCGTCGATGCCGCCGAGATCGTTTTGGGCGAACACCATCGACGAAAGCTGCCTAGTATTAACATTTGACACGCAATACACACCAGCATCCCTACATTCACGCAAACCAATTTTTATAATGAGAGTTATCCATGCAAACAGACTCGGCCGGGACATGGTTAATATCTATTTCTTTTTTTACCTATTACCTATTTCTTTTTTTAAAGCTAACCAACATGCATAGTGCCACCCGGTAGTGCGCAGGAAAAACAGTTTAGAGGTGGGAGTATGTACTCCCAGGAGCATATATATATATATATAATTTAACATCTCCGAAAACATTTTTCACTTATATATATCAATCGGTAATACCCGATATTCACCGAAACCCTTCTGGTGACGCCGAAACACTCCCGGAACCTCTCGGAACTATTCCGGATATTAATGAAACTATTTCACAAATATATTCTCATCACTCCCGTCCTACTAACACTCAACAGATCATGATTACCTTAAGTTTGTGACCCCGTAAGTTCATTAAGCATAGACATGAACGGAACCCCTCGTTCAATGACCAATAGCGCGGAACCGTGGACATCCATATCGGTCCCTATGATTACCCGAATGATATTTGAATGAACCTTTGGTTATCACGTGATGTTCCCTTTGCTTCACGATACTTTATAAAACCCGGTGTGCATCGGTATCCTCCAGAGTCATCACCATGCTCACTATACCATTGCTCCCGTTACCGGTTTTGTTCTTCTTTCTCGTTGACGTATTCCGGCATCCCCGTGACGTAGTCACCAGTGTTTGGCCAGATGATGATAGATGCCGTCACACCGAGAGGGCTCTAGGAATATCTCTCCATCGCCGGAGGAGAAAATTCCACTCTCGAGCTGTCCGGTCACTTGTCAAACTTTCCGGTGAACTTGAAAGTTGTCGATAAGATCACCTTGTTATAGATGACGTTTGAGCAACCCCAAAGCCAACCGTCTGGTAGGAAGTGACTGAGACACTCTCATGGTCTGAGGAACTAAAACACATGCTAACACTCTGTGTTATTACAATCGAATACAGATGATATTAACTCAATTCATAACAAACAAGTTTGGGTCGATTCAATATGATCGTTCTTCCAACGTCATAATTTCAATGTTGTTTTAGGACTATCGTTACACTTAATGATATCCTAAGATCCGTAAAACATGATCACCAACAACACTTGAGCCGGTCTTAGAGGCGAGACCGGGAACCTATTGTTTGCCGTTTATCATTCCACACGTGCATATGAGTTTTCCACTGAATTGCATATTCCAGGATCATAGCAGTTATAGCATGGAATATAAACTCTTAATTATGAATGATGGAAATATAATAATACAATATTATTGCCTCTAGGGCATATTTCCAACAAAGCCGACACCCCTCCTCTCCTCTCTCTCACTGACGCAAAATGACCCCCTCGCGCCCCCCTTCGTGAATGGTTGCAACAAAACTGGGGGAGCAACTAATTGGATTGCGGCCGGACACGTGGCATAACAACTGTCCTTGGATCTAAATAGATCTAATGTGCAAAGCGCGTCCGGCGGGACGGTTCGGCCGGCGCCCCGGCCAGAAACGATTCCCTTAACAAAAGTGGGACATGGCATATGCATTTTTTATAGGACGGCGTCATCTGGGTTATGCAAGTTGTTCTTTTATCTTGGTCATAAATTTTACAATCTACGGTTTAATTAATTTTGTTGATGTGGATTAATAAGAGATCACGAAAGGTGCCTCCAATTAGTAGATATAAGATAGTTATAAGAAGTCTATGCTAAAAAAATTAATTTAGTTTCCTTTCTTTTTGCGAATATGAAGTTTGGTTGTTGATTATCTCGCAAGAAAATGTTTGCTTGTTGATTGGAATTAGGAAATTATGCAGTTCTCCGTATGTACGTCCATGTCCTTAGTTGTGTCGTTTTCAAGTTGAGTCCGAACCATCTGCCCACCCCCAACATAAAGACGATCGGCCGGGGAAACAGGGAGGGGGACGGATCCCAGAAACGTTTTCCTACCCTAGCTGCCGCCAGGAGGCGAGTAAAGAGGCGATCTCTTTTTCCACCAATCTTCACTTCGAGGGCGCTGGCCCCTCTCCCTTGGGCTGCTGCTTCGGTGGCAGGAGGGAGGGGGGCCTCGTTCCTCCGCTCTGCAGTTACGATTTGGATTTGTAGGTCGTGGTGCGCCGTTGGGGTGGTGGGAGCCGCGCCCGGACGAATAAATCTGCCTTAACTTCACTCCCACACCAGCGGTGCTCTTCATGGCGGCGTCTCGGAATTGATGGCATCGTGTGTTTGCCGATCTGAAGCGTTAGGGTTCATTGATGGTGTCGGGGAGGCGGCGGCGGCGACGACTCCATGACGTGTGCCTCTCCTTCTGCTCTGTTCCCGTTGCTGCGGCGTTGTCTCCGACGTCATGATGGAGCAGGCAGGTTTTGTCATCTAGGAGTACGCGCAGACGGTTGTCTACGCAAGTGACAACTGGAAGATGGTGCATCTTGTGCTAGGTCTGTGGTGGGAGGCTGATAGCTCTGGGTTCCTCCTCTGGCGCGTAGTCGTGCGGGGTGTCAGTTCTGAAGTTCGATGGCGTGTCTGGGGACACGTTGCCCTAGTCTGATTCTTTCAACGGCAATGGTTTTGCTTCATGCAAACTACTTTGGAGGTCCGTAAAGCTGTTGATCAGCGATGGAGCTGCGTTGAGCTCGGATGGAGACACGTATTACTACGCAAAAGCAAAGTTGAGTCCGAAAGGATTAGGGCAGCAGCAACAGTTTTATTTTTTGATAAAGGCAGCAGCAGGGTTAGATCGTGTGTATATATCATAGTTTTACATAGCCGACTATAGCTCCGTTATAGCTCGCTATAGCCTTTTCAGCAGGGTGCCGCTAAATGGTCGCCTTCATAAATAACCCGCTATAGCTGATTTGGAGGCTCGCCGCTGTTTTCTATAACCCGCTATTTAAAACATTGGTATATATACACGCCGGCCGGTGCTTTAGGGTTAGAGAGAAAAACAAACAAGGTACGTCAGGTAACCTTTGCGGGTTTGCACGTATACGATCTGCAAGCCCTAGGCTGTCCGTCTCCTCGGCCGGCCGCACAACATGCCAACGCCGGCGCTCCTGTCCGCCTTGCGCGGCGCCGGCCGGCAGCAGATCACGGCTTCCACCCTCCGCTCACACGTTTTCAGGATCGAAGGGTTCACGCAAGTCTTGGAGAAGGCGGCCAATGGCGAGGAGGTCAAGTCAGACATGTTCAGCGTCGGCGGCCATGATTGGTACATCGTGTGCTACCCAAACGGCGATGTGAAAGAGTCCGAGGGCCATATCTCCCACTTCCTGCGGCAGGCAAGCCACACCAAAACTGGGGACGCCACTATTGGAAATATGAGCAATTTACCCAATAATTTTATTAACAGAAATACTAGACAAAGCATGGCTAATATAACAGTGATAAAGCAAGTCATGCGATTTACAAAGAGAAGATAAATAGCAACTTCACATATGAACTGTAACTAAACACATCTAGATCAGACAGTATAGCAAGTTGCATATATGAAGTAGAACCTAACTTTCCAGCTCCCAAGTGACCTTTCGTATACCCGTAGTACGTGGCAAAAATTTAGATATCGGCTCGGCTCATTCCCGCAACCCGCGGCGCGGCGCGGCGCGGAAGTAGAACCTAACTTTCCAGCTCCCAAGTGACCTTTCGTATACCCGTAGTACGTGGCAAAAATTTAGATATCGGCTCGGCTCATTCCCGCGGCGCGGCGCGGCGCGGCGCGGCGAGGCGGGCGGCGGAGGAGGAGCGCGCGTGGATATCCCTCTTGTTCTCATGCTCGTACAAGTGGGGAAAGAACCTCCCTTATAAGGAGGTCCAACTCCCACTAAACTAGCAATGTGGGACTAAACTTTAGTAGTATTCCTTGCCTTGCACAAATGGGCTAAGTGGGCCTCTAGGATTTATTAGGAATTTCTGAAATAGTTATTGGGCTGCCCAAAATAGACTAAATTCCAGCAATCCCCCACCAGATCCCGGAGCCCAGAAATTTACCTTTGGTTCCAAAACATTGTTTTATATACCGGTACTGCAGTGGAGACTGTTAAGTTGAACTTCCACCTAGAACTCTATGCTACACTAGTAAGCAACTTGAACAGTGGACTGGGCCTTGAACTGCAAGTTTTCTGTGAATCTAGCTTCACATAAAGCCTTGACCGATACGTGGCTACCATGGGTCTTCCCCGCGGGTGGAGCTTATGCGTCATACTCCGTGACCTTTCATGAGTTTACTAGAGAGAACCCTACTCTCATAGATTGCGACGTTTAACAATCAGACTCATATAGATGTGTTCTTCAAAAGATGTTCTGCAGGATAACATCTCTACTTAAGTAAGCCACTTAGAACACATTAAGATACACATCAACCCGCCATGCAGATTAGGAGAGTATTGCATCTTCATGGAGTGGTATTGTGAATAGTAAGGATACTCTCCTCTCAGTTGGCCAACAGCTTGTCTTCCACATCTAATTCACGGGATCTCCAATCACAAAGAATAGGTTATCACTGTGAACAACTCATATTGTGCGTCTCATACCCATCTCCCTCGATGCATTATCTATCACATTACGTGATAGACCCTTGGTAAAAGGATCTGCCAGATTTTCACACGTTTGGATATAATCCAACATGATAACTCCGAAGTTTTTCATTTTCCTGACAGATTTTAACCTTCTATGAACGTGTCTTGATGACTTCATGTTATCCTTTGAACTGCTCATTTTCGTGATCACAGTTTGATTGTCGCAGTTCATAAGGACACCCGGTACAGGTTTCTCAACAACCGGCAAGTCATTCAAGAGCCGGCGAAGCCAATCTGCTTCAACCGTAGCTGTATCTAGTGCTGTGAGTTCTGCTTTCATTGTTGACCTCGTTAAGATGGTCTGCTTGCAAGACTTCCAAGAAACAGCGCCACCTCCATGAGTGAATACATAACCGCTCGTGGCCTTTATCTCATCAGCATCTGAGATCCAGTTTGAGTCACTATACCCTTCAAGCACCTTTGGATGCCCGGTGTAGTGAATTCCATAATTTGCAGTGCCTTTCAAATAACGCAACACTCTTTCTAGAGCTTTCCAATGCACATCTCCCGGTTTTGAAACAAACCGGCTTAGTTTGCTAACAGCAAAAGAGATGTTAGGTCTTGTAGCACTGGCTAAGTACATAAGCGAGCCAATAATCTGAGAATACTTCAATTGGTCTCTAGCAATTCTTCGATTCTTTCGAAGCAACACACTAGCATCATATGGTGTTGGAGAGGGCTTGCAGTCACTATAGCCAAAGCGACTCAAGATCTTTTCCACATAGTGAGATTGAAGCAAAGTAATCCCACCATCATCGTCTCTCAACAACTTGATGTTCAGAATGACATCAGCCACTCCTAAATCCTTCATCTCAAAACAACGAGATAGGAAATCCTTGACCTGCTTAATAACTTTTAGATTTATTCCGAAAATCAGTATGTCATCGACATACAAGCACAGGATAACTTCCTCGCCCCCACCATGGCGATAGTACACACATTTGTCGGTTTCGTTCACAACAAAGCCTGCAGCTGTTAAAGTTCTTTCAAACTTTTCATGCCACTGTTTGGGTGCTTGCTTAAGTCCGTACAAAGACTTCAGCAACTTGCACACTTTCTCTTCCTGACCATCTAGTACAAACCCATCTGGTTGTTCCATATAAATTTCCTCGTCCAACTCTCCATTTAGGAAAGCAGTCTTAATATCCATTTGATGAACGAGAAGACCATGCGAGGCAGCTAGTGAAAGTAGAACTCGAATAGTGGTCAGTCGAGCCACAGGTGAGTAAGTATCAAAGAAGTCTTCACCTTCCTTTTGGGTATAACCCTTAGCCACGAACCGAGCCTTGTACTTTTCAATAGTACCATCAGGCCTAAGCTTCTTCTTGAATACCCATTTGCATCCTATAGGTTTGCACCCATAAGGACGATCAGTTATCTCCCAAGTTTCATTTGCCAAGATGGAATCCATCTCGCTACGAACCGATTCCTTCCAGTAGTCAGCATCTTCAGATGCATAGGCCTCTGAAATAGAACTGGGAGTGTCATTTATGAGATAAACAAGAAAATCATCACCAAAGGACTTTGCAGTCCTTTGTCTCTTGCTCCTGGTAGGAACTTCATTGTTTTCCTCCACAGGACTTTCGAAGTATTCCATCGAAATGGTAGGTTCGGTAATTATAACTGGTTCCTGATTCGATGAACTAGGCATCTCCTGATTAGATGAGGTAGCCATATCCTTCATGGGAAAGATATCTTCAAAGAAAGTCGCATCATTCGACTCCATGATCGTACCGACATGCATGTCAGGTACCTCAGATTTTACAACCAAGAATCTATAGCCAATGCTATGAAAAGCATATCCCAGGAAAACACATTCCACAGTCTTTGGTCCAAGCTTCCGCTTCTTCGGAATTGGAACATTGACTTTCGCCAAACAACCCCATGTTCGCAGATAAGAGAGTTTTAACCTTTTCTTCTCCCATTCCTCGAATGGAGTTATATCTTTGTTCTTTGTGGGGACTCGGTTCAGGACATGACATGCTGTCAATATCGCCTCCCCCCACCATGCCTTGGAGAGACCCGATGTGTCTAACATGGCGTTAACCAAATCAGTTAGAGTACGGTTCTTTCTTTCGGCCACCCCATTTGACTGAGGTGAATAAGGAGGCGTCCTCTCATGAATTATACGATGTTCCGCATAAAAAGCATCAAATTCATTGGAAAAATACTCTCCACCACGGTCGGACCTAAGCCTCTTGATTTTTCGATCAAGTTGGTTTTCCACTTCGGCTTTATAGATCTTGAAAAAGTTCAAAGCCTCATCCTTAGACTTCAGAAGATACACACGGCAATATCTAGTGGAGTCATCAATTAACGTCATGAAATATTTCTTTCCACCTTTTGTCAACACACCATTCATTTCACATAGATCTGAATGTATGAGCTCTAGTGGTGCAAGATTCCTTATTTCCGCAGTCGTGTGAGACTTACGAGGTTGCTTAGCTTGCACACACACTTGACACTTAGATCCCTTGACGGTGGTGAAACTAGGGATTAAGTTCAACTTCGCTAGTCGCGACATGCAACCAAAGTTAACATGACAAAGACGTGAATGCCACACATTGGATTCACTATTGTTGCAAATATGATTAACAACTTTATTGAAAACGTCTGATAAGGATAAACGAAACAAGCCTCCTGACTCATAGCCTTTACCAACAAAGGTTCCATACTTGGATATTACAAATTTATTCGACTCAAAGACAAGCTTGTAGCCATCTCTACACAGAAGAGATCCGCTAACAAGATTTTTATTGACGGAGGGGACATAATGCACGTTCTTCAGCCGCACGATCTTCCCCGAAGTAAACTTCAGATCGACCGTGCCAACACCACGAACAGAAGCACTTGAACCGTTGCCCATCAGCACGGTTGAAGTCCCTGCGGTCTGATAAGACGGAAACATGAAAATATCACCACATACATGCACATTAGCACCCGTGTCAATCAACCAGTCAGGAGAAATGACATACTGAAAGAATAGTGGGAAATATACCATACCCAGCATCCTTCACGTCAGTGTCTCCAATGACAATATTAGCGGTCTTGCCGCCTTTCCCAGGATTACGCTTGTCATAGCGATTAGGGCAACTAGGAGCCCAATGATCAGGATCCCCACACACATGACAAGCACCTTTCTTCTTGCCATTCTTCTTCTTGAAGTTCGTGTGTTGCACAACCTTGTTCTTCCCATCAAACTTTGCTTTACCATCAAACTTGCCCTTGTTCTTGAACTTGTGGGGCTGGAAGTTCTGCTTCTGTACTACATTGGCACTAGATCCTCCCTCAATACCTCGAGCACGGGTGTCCTTTGCTCTCGCCTTTTCTTCCACATCAAGAGTGCCAATAAGATCCGGGACGGAAAACTCCTGCCTCTTATGCTTCAGCAAGGTAGCAAAGTTCCTCCATGAAGGAGGAAGCTTAGTGATGATACCTCCGGCAACAAACTTGTCCGGTAGCATACAACTGAAGTGCTCAAGTTCTCTAGCAAATGACTGTATCTCATGAGCTTGCTCAACCACGGAGCGCTCTTCAGTCATCCTGTAATCATAGAATTGCTCCATGATGTACAGCTCAGTGCCAGCATCCGAGACCCCAAACTTGGCCTCGAGTGCATCCCACATATCTTTTCCATTATCAATTGACGCATAAGCATCAACTATGTTCTCACCAAGAACACTCAAGAGAGCAGCCTTAAACAGAGTATCCATTTTCTGAAAAGCTTGTGCCTGTTGAGCATCAAGCTCTCCTTCAGGTTTGCCGAGAGTGGCGTCATAGCAACTCATGGTTTGAAACCATAAGACTGCTCTCACGCGCCACCTCTTATAGTGGATACCCTCAAACATAGGAGGTCTCATGGAAGCAGCAAAACCACTTGGGGTAAATTGCCTATAATAAGGTTTTTGGATTATTGGAAATATGAGCAATTTACCCAATGATTTTATTAACAGAAATACTAGACAAAGCATGGCTAATATAACAGTGATAAAGCAAGTCATGCGATTTGACAAAGAGAAGGTAAATAGCAACTTCACATATGAACTGTAACTAAACACATCTAGATCAGACAGTATAGCAAGTTGCATATATGAAGTAGAACCTAACACATGTAGGGCAGAAACTAGAGCAAAGAACTGTGGCAGGACATCTAACAGAAAGAGCATAAATACGTACGGGACAGCAGCAGCAGAAGCACTTGAGTTGGGGTGGACGTCCTCTCCAGCCATGTCGTCGATGTCAGGGAAGAAGTCGTCGTCGGGGAAGTCGTCGTCGGAGTCCGTGATGAAGGAGTCAGTAGTCGCGCGGAGCGCTCCCCAAAAACCTTATCACCCTTCTCCCGTACAGGACTCAAAGAGGTGCGGTTTCGGAGGCCTACTGTCCCGACCCGCGGTGCACGCCGGGATGGGGAAGATCGTAGCAGCAGTGCTCAGGAACTTGTGGCGAGAGGAGGAAGAGATTCTGGTGCGTCTCTCTGAGAGGAGCGACCTCCACTACAGCAAGTGACCTTTCGTATACCCGTAGTACGTGGCAAAAATTTAGATATCGGCTCGGCTCATTCCCGCGTCGCGTCGCGTCGCGTCGCGTCGCGTGGCGAGGCGGGCGGCGGAGGAGGAGCGCGCGTGGATATCCCTCTTGTTCTCATGCTCGTACAAGTGGGGAAAGAACCTCCCTTATAAGGAGGTCCAACTCCCACTAAACTAGAAATGTGGGACTAAACTTTAGTAGTATTCCTTGCCTTGTACAAATGGGCTAAGTGGGCCTCTAGGATTTATTAGGAATTTCTGAAATAGTTATTGGGCTGCCCAAAATAGACTAAATTCCAGCAACAACCATCATGCTGAGCATACGCGACAGGTCAATGAAGCCGTCATGCAGTAAAGTAGGGGATTACCGCTTTGACGATAACAATGGTTGGGGCTGGAAAAATTTCATCAAACACAAAGATCTGAACAAGGAAGACCTCCTACAGGACGACTGCTTGTCCATCCTTTGTCACGTCATCGTCGTCGACTACGCCTATGAGCAGATCACCGCGTCTGTCCTTGGATCTAAACAGATCCAACGCGCAAAGCACGTCCGGTGGGACGGTTCGGCCGGCTCCCCGGCTAGAAACGATTCGTTTAACAAAAGTGGGACATGGCATATGCATTTTTTATAGGACGGCGTCATCTGGGTTATGCAAGTTGTTCTTTTATCTTGGTCATAAATTTTACAATCTACGGTTTAATTAATTTTGTTGATGTGGATTAATAAAAGATCACGAAAGGTGCCTCCAATTAGTAGATATAAGATACTTATAAGAAGTCTATGCTAAAAAAATTAATTTAGTTTCCTTTCTTTTTGCGAATATTAAGTTTGGTTGTTGATTATCTCGCAAGAAAAAGTTTGCTTGTTGATTGGAATTAGGAAATTATGCAGTTCTCCGTATGTACGTCCATGTCCTTAGTTGTGTCGTTTTCAAGTTGAGTCCGAACCATCTGCCCACCCCTAACATAAAGACAATCGGTCGGGGAAACAGGGAGGGGGACGGATCTCAGAAACGTTTTCCTACCCTAGCTGCCGCCAGGAGGCGAGTAAAGAGGCGATCTCTTTTTCCACCAATCTTCACTGCGAGGGCGCTGGCCCCTCTCCCTTGGGCTGCTGCTTCGGTGGCAGGACGGAGGGGGACCTCGTACCTCCGCTCTGCAGTTACGATTTGGATTTGTAGGTCGTGGTGCGCCGTTGGGGTGGTGGGAGCCGCGTCCGGACGAATAAATCTGCATCAACTTCACTCCCACACCAGCGGTGTTCTTTACGGCGGCGTCTCGGAATTGATGGCATCACGTGTTTGCCGATCCTTCAGATCGGCAGCGTTAGGGTTCATTGATGGTGTCGGCGAGGCGGCGACGGCGACGACTCCATGACGTGTGCCTCTCCTTCTGCTCTGTTCCCGTTGCTGCGGCGTTGTCTCCGACGTCATGATGGAGCAGGGAGGTTTTGTCATCTAGGAGTACGCGCAGACAGTTGTCTACGCAAGTGACAACTGGAAGATGGTGCATCTTGTGCTAGGATTGTGGTTGGAGGCTGATAGTTCTGGGTTCCTCCTCTGGCGCGTAGTCGTGCGGGGGTGTCAGTTCTGAAGTTCGATGGCGTGTCCGGAGACACGTTGGCCCGGTCTGATTCTTTCAACGGCAATGGTTTTGCTTCATGCAAACTACTTTGGAGGTCCGTAAACTACTTTGGAGGTCCGTAAAGCTGCTGATCAGCGATGGAGCTGCGTTGAGCTCGGATGGAGACACGTATTACTACGCAAAAGCAAAGTTGAGTCCGAAAGGATTAGGGCAGCAGCAACAGTTTTATTTTTTGATAAAGGCAGCAGCAGGGTTAGATCGTGTGTATATATCATAGTTTTACATAGCCGACTATAGCTCCGTTATAGCTCGCTAGTCTTTTCAGCAGGGTGCCCCTAAATGGTCGCCTTCATAAATAGCCCGCTATAACCCGCTTTAGCCTGCTATAACTGATTTGGAGGCCCGCCGCTGTTTTCCATAGCCCGCTATTTAAAACATTGGTATATAGACACGCCGGCAGGTGCTTTAGGGTTAGAGAGAAAAACAAACAAGGTACGTCAGGTAGCCTTTGCGGGTTTGCACGTATACGATCTGCAAGCCCTAGGCGGTCCGTCTCCTCGGCCGGCCGCACAACATGCCAACGCCGGCGCTCCTGTCCGCCTTGCGCGGCGCCGGCCGGCAGCAGATCACGGCTTCCACCCTCCGCTCACACGTCTTCAGGATCGAAGGGTTCACGCAAGTCTTGGAGAAGGCGGCCAATGGCGAGGAGGTCAAGTCAGAGATGTTCAGCGTCGGCGGCCATGATTGGTACATCGTGTGCTACCCAAACGGCGATGTGAAAAAGTCCGAGGGCCATATCTCCCTCTTCCTGCGGCAGGCAAGCCACGCCAAAACTGGGGACGCCACAACAACCATCATGCTGAGCATACGCGACAAGTCAATGAAGCCGTCATGCAGTAAAGTAGGGGATTACCGCTTTGACGATAACAATGGTTGGGGCTGGAAAAATTTCATCAAACACAAAGATCTGAACAAGGAAGACCTCCTACAGGACGACTGCTTGTCCATCCTTTGCCACGTCATCGTCGTCGACTACGCCTATGAGCAGATCACCGCGTCTGTCGTGTCAACACCAGGACCAGTCCAGCAGCAGATGACCGGCTCCCACGTCTTCAGGATCGAAGAGTTCACGCAAGTCAGGAAGAAGGTGGCCAATGGCGAGGAGGTCTTCTCATGCACGTTCAGTGTCGGTGGCCACGGCTGGTATATATCCCTCTACCCAAACGGCGACACAGAGGCCGATGGCAATATCTCCCTCTTTCTCTGGCACGACAGCCACGCCAGGAGAGGTCAAGCCACGGCAACCTACAAGATGAGCATACTCGACAAGGCCTGCAAGCCATCATGCACTAAAATAAAAGAAGGTCACCACTTCACGAGCCAAGGTTGGGGCTGGGTAAAATTCATGAAACTCGATGATGTGGATAAGGAGGAGCACCTCAAGGATGACTGCTTGTCCATCCTTTGCGACGTCACCGTCGAGTACACTCAGGACCATGAGGTCGCTGCGGTCGCTCCCATCGTGTCGACACCAAGGCTCTTGTACACCCTCAGTGATGCAGGCCGGCAGCAGATCACGGCCTCCACCGTCGCTGCGAGGCAGGCCACGGGCTCCCACGTCTTCAGGGTTGAAGGGTTCACGCGACTCAGAGAGAAGGTGGTCAATGGCTCCCCCGTCACATCCAGACCGTTCCACGTTGGTGGATATGATTGGCTTATCCAGTGCTACCCAAACGGCTACAAGAAGAAGTCCAAGGGTTGTATCTCCCTCTACCTCCTCCGGCACGACAACCATGCTAAGACCGGCGCCGCCAGGGCATCGTACAAGATGAGCATACTCAACACCTGCTGGAAGCCATCGTGCACTCGTACCTCGTTAGAAGAAGAGCACTACACGAACAATGCTTTGGGCTGGGAAGAATTTATGAAACACGAAGATCTGGACAAGGAGAAGCACCTCAAGGACGACTGCCTGTACATCCTCTGCGACGTCTCCGTTGACCTCGGACTGCACACCGGCGATTACAACGATGAGATTGCTGCGTCGGAGGAGACCAAGCCGGCGCCGCCTGAACTCGAAGTGGCCATCTGGAATAAGCAGGCATCAGACGTCAAGACTAATGTCAGTGCACACAGGTGGCTGAGGTTGATCTGTTGGCCCTTTCAAGATTAACTGCCCTCTACTATCAGTGGCGAAGCTTGTGGCGGGCGGGGGCCTAGCCCTTTATGGATTAGCTTCTTATTGATTTCACAGTGTCTACTAGTACAGCTTCTATAGATTTGCTTTCCTTCGATTTGATTATCTGCTAGTATATGTTACATGCTGCATGTCTGAGTATCAACTATATATAAGTACAAAAATCCCCTCTTAAGTATCTATTATTTGGGTGAAGTGAAGGTTATTAGTTTCTCTCGCACATATCAAAGCATGAAATTATACGACAAAATAACGGGAATGCGACTTCGTTCATGCCCTTGTTGCGTTATACATGGTCAGTTAGTCATGTTTGTTATTGTTACTTCTCATGAGTCAAGAGTCACACCGAAAATATTGCTTCAATCATGCATGACCATGTGGTAGACGAGCAGTACATTTTTGGCTGAACTGAAGATTTCATGGTCATCAGCTCAACGGCTGTAGTACCGCCATCTACTTCCGTTCCTCCACTTAATTATCTTCCTCAGCTATTTTATTTACATTTAGAACGAAAGCATATGCTCATGCTTTAGCTGAGACCCTACTGTTGAGTAGGGAGTTTAACTGAATTTGTGCACTTGTTAATCTAGATTATCTTTGCATTATGGACAATTTTTTAAACAACGTCATGGTCGATATACTGGTCATGCTTGTATTGTTACTCCTCATGCTTGTATATGCTTCCCTCTGGTTTGATTATCTACTAGTATATGTAACATGCTATTTTTCTGAGTATCTATACTGTTGATGCAAATTTCTCTTGAAGTGCTCCTATCTATTATTTGGATGAAGTGAAGGCCACTAGTTACTCTTGGATAACAAAGCTTGAATTTATAAGAGAAACAACGGGAACACAAAGTTAATGAGGAACACCGTAATGTTAATTAGGGAGTTAAATAACTGATTTTTTGACTTGCCAATACAAATTATTGGAATTGTTGTTGCTTTAGTGCTCACACATCAGTTCAAAACACGTGTGCTTCCGAGTCTTGTATTTCCTCCGTATTGACAAGTGAAACGTCACACATTTTATTATTTCATTTCCTATGACACGCGGCTAAGAATAAAAGCCATTGAAGTAGTTAATTCATACTCCTAATTTTAAATATAAATCGGTATGTAGAAGACTTGTAACAAACTAGGTTTAAGCTAGACTTTTATCTTTACGTATACAATAGCTAAGAAGCAACCGTGTACACACAAAAGGTCGATTCCAAGAATGAGATACCTTATTTTCAAAATCATCAAGTCCATTCAATTACATGCAACGTAAAGCTAGTCTAAATTTTCACTGGCGACCATCCTTATTGTTTCGGCCGTGTCTGTATCCGGTGATCGGCTGAGCCCCTTGGAGTGAAGGTGAGGCCCCGGCGAGGTAGAGTAGGACATGGGACACGGACCGACTCAGGGGACTCGAGGCACCACCCTCCCATGCCTTACTCTTCCTCGTCGGAGCCCTGGCGAGCGACTCGCGTCTGCCGCATACTTGCCGTACACCATGTCAGCGTTTACCTCCGGCTTGGAGCCCGACCCCGTGGGCACGACACGCCATTGAACCGCCATTCTAGGGTTCCGGCGCCCGACGGACCACGCAAAATCCTGTGAAACAGGGGTACACCACCTCCCACCACGAGCCCCGGCGGACCCAATCCCCATTTGCGCGAACACAATGGATTCCCACCGGATCGAGCCTGTCCACGGTTGGGAGAACTTCTCCTGGGAGTGACGGATAGCTGCGTGGACCGTCATCTCCTCCTCAGGACCGCTAGGGACAAGGTCCCAGTCGATGGATCTGGACATCTTGGAGAAGAATCCGGTGCATACACGCCATGCCGGAGACGGACGGAGTTTGCCGGAGAAGAGCGAGGGTGCCGAGGGGACTGGAGGGGATTGAAATGGAGTGGAGTGAGGCTAGGGTTTCATTCAGAGTGTGAATATGGTTGAATATATGTGGGGTTGGGCAGATCATAGTGGGTCAGATCCGATGCGGCAGACGCGTCCGGGCATCCCCATATCCGCTCGGCATGTCGTTTGGGTACGGGTGTTGTCGGTTAGCCCAGACATTTGGTCTGCGTTCCCAGCGTCTGGTTGGGTGGAAATTTTACGTTAGGACAATGACTGGGCAGGCAGACCCGGTGTTTGGGACGGATATGGGGTGTCCGGCTGTAGATGCTCAAATTACAATTGTAATTGATTATTATTTCTTCCTATTTCACGCCCAGAGACGTAATATGGAATCGGTTTCCATGTGAAAAGAGGAGTAATACGCTACGAAATCGGTTTTCATACCAAGAAGAGTCTATCTGTCTATCTATCTCTACACAGGAGTACCATATAATAAGACACGCGTGTGCTGATTTAATCTGCCGTGCCGTACGTACACATATCATCTTCGATTCAAGCCCTAGGCAGGCGATCGTCTCCCCTGCCGGCCGCAGATCATGTCAACGTCCGACCTTTTGTCTGCCCTGCGCGCCACCGCCCGGCAGCAGATTACGGCTTCGACCGTCAACGCGACGCAGGAGACCGGCTCCCACGTCTTCAGGATCCAAGGATTCACAGAGAAGGTGGCCAATGGCGTGTCGGTCGTGTCAGACAAGTTCAGCGTCAGCGGCCACGGCTGGCGTATCAACTATCAAGTGCACCATGAGCATACTCGTCATGGAAGCCATCGTTGTGCACTATAATCTCTTTAGAACACCGCTACACGGGCAATGGTCATGGTTGGCTAAAATTCATGAAACTCGAAGATCTGGACAAGGAGCAGCACCTCAAGGATGACTGCCTGTCCGTCCTCTGCGATGTCTCCGTCCACTGCACCCATGAGCCTACTGCGGTCGCGCCCATCACGTCAACACTCGGGCTCTTGTGCGCCCTGCACGCCGAGACCCGCCAGCAGATCACCGTCTCCACCGTCGCCGAGAGGCAGGCGCCGGGTTCCCACATATGCAGGATTGAAGGGTTCGTGCGAGTCAGGGAGAAGGTGGCCAATGGCTCCGCCGTCTCATCAAAACCGTTTAGCGCCGGCGACCATGAGTGGCGTATATATCCTGTGCTACCCAAACGGCAGAAAGAAAAACTACAAGGGCTATATCTCCCTCTACCTCTTCCGGCATGGTAAGATCGGCCACGCCATGGCAACTTCCAAGATGAGCATACTCGACATGGGGCTCAAGCCAATCTGCACTGTAATCTTGCAACGAGCCTACCACTTCATGGACGCTTGGCGCCTTATGTACTATGGTTGGGGCTTGGAAGATTTCATGAAACATGAAGATCTGGACAAAGAGAAACACCTCAAGGACGATTGTAAAATTGTTGCATATGAACTGCATTGTAAAATTGTTGCATTCAGCATTAGTAGGTGCACCATCTGAGATAATGAGTCGGCAGAGGATGGATTTGAGTGCTAAATACGAGGCTCGGGCTCAGCTTGGATTGTTGCTCCATTGATTCGTCAGCAAGCAGCAGTAAAAATTAACCACACAAGATCCATGCACATCGTTGGCAAAGCAAATACTAAACAAGAATTAGCTAGCTAGCAGTGGTAAGAATAGAAATAAATTACCCCAGCAATCCAGTATGAAGTCAAATCAGCAGCAACAAGGCTAAGGTTGAAGTAGATCCGAAATTCCAGAATACTAAATAAGGTTGAAGTAGGTCCGAAATTCCCGAATACTAAATAAAAGCAAAGGGAAACATTCAGATAAACATGTTGCTTGAGTCACCATGCATCAGCATAGCCAAAAGAAACCACCACCATCCATCTCACCATGTCTCCAAGTGATCCTACAGGAACAAGATAAACAAGGGCACATCAATCGTCAATATTTGCGTCGTTGGAAATCTGAGTCCAGTAGTCTACCATCTGATCCCAAAATATTTAAATATGAGGCTAATTCCAAATCTAGAAATGGCTGGCTTTCATGCGTCCAAAAGGTACCATCCAAATGTTAAAAGAGAAAGCAACAAAAAGATTGTCTCAGGTCCATTCTTCAATGTTTGGAGATGCAAGATTATAGAAAACTAGCAGGCCAACTGAAACGACATTTATACCATTGTAACAAATGTGCAGGCCATGTCTAGTTATGCAAACCATCCACCTTCAGAATTTATATAAAACATTAAGTTACCTATTATGCTTTTGCAACAGATGCAGGCCCTATTAAGCCACCTAGAGCCTTCACATCACTTCCTTCGGATCCTGGTGTAGACAAAGCTTGACCTTTTGAACAAGGACCCTGAAGAATCTATATGTATTGTGAACAGCCCAAAACAAGTACAGTGTTTGTACTCCAAATTAAAGTACACAGATCAGCCGATGTTGCCGAGATGGACATATACTGTCAACGGATTGTTGAGCCCAACATGAACAAGTATACAACATATGCTTATTACAACAGTAACGGTGAAGGGTGGAAGGGTTTCCATTTTTAGCGAAGCAGTTATACAGACTGCAGAGCACCGTTTACATATATCTGTCAATCTTTCATGAATGGGTGCCTTGACAAGTCTGATTCTGAATTTCTGATTTAGGGAAATAAAGTGCTTCATCCGTAAAACAAAGAATTGCATAACAAACCATATACGGTGCCACAAGGGTATTGATATATCATATGTGCACACTATCAGCAGAGAACTGCCTCAGTCAAAGAGTACTAGATTTTATAATGGTTCAGTATTTTCAAGTGAAATAGAATTCCAAAAAGGAAATCATGTACAGTAAGAGTGGATAGAAGATTCCTACAACAATCCATTAATTCAGTGCTCTAAGGTAAATAAAAACTGCATATACTAAAATCCAGGTTTTGAACGTAGAAAGAAACTGTGGCAGAGCATTTTCTCACTGTATGGATGGGCTCACCTTATCAAGTACCAAAGAAGGAGGCCACGCCATGATGTACGGACGGATGGGCTTGTGATAATCTTTACATATCATTTTGAGCTCCGCTGTTTCGAGAAAAAACGATAACAATAATGGAGGAGCCTCGATATACCTGTCCTACGCAGTACGCAGGTACACGACCCCATCGATAAGCTGCATAAGCCGCAGAATAATAAATTCATCATCCCCTTCTGAGAACTTATTGAACTCACGAATCGTTCTCAAGGGAAATGTCTGCTCCAGTATCCAGTAATTGAGGCCATCGTCAATATATTCGTCGCCTCTCCAGAAATAAACATTAAGTGAACAATCACCCCACAAATCTGGAGAAACGATACAGGGCCTCCCATCCTTGGTATTACCAATCACAAAAGCACACTCACGGTCATCTTGCCGCTCTGCCAAGAGCGTGGGCAGATCCATCTTAGTGAACTGCAACGTCGCCGTGTCGAGCACCGTCATGTAGGGTTTCCCCACGTGGGTCCAATAGACGGAGCCATTCACCATCTTGCCGGTGAGTCCGATCGCGCTATCAGGGAACTTCTGCCACTCAGACTCGATGCTGCTCTCAGATGAGATGACGCCGACGAGTGCCAGATCGAAGTCATTGTAGAAACACACCACCACGCGGGGTGGTACGCCGGGGTCCTCTTGGGAGGAGATAATGTGGAACTCGAAGTTTATGGCATCCAAGAAGAGGTGTGGCGGCGAGGGGAAGAGATGCAGTGCCTGCGTAAGAGGGCTGTAGTAGGCAGCTATCTGCTTGGCCCTCCGGTTGAAGAGGATCGCAGCATCGTTCAATCTGCCACACGGGCGAGGCGGCTACACCACCCCCCTCTTCCTCGCTGTTCTCGTCTTCTTCTTCGTCCTCGCTGTTCCCATCTTCTCCATCGGTGTACTCCTCCATGTGGTTCTCTTCCTCGCTGTTCTCGTCTTCGTCTTCGTCTTCCCGCGCTTCATCCTCGCTGTTCTCATTGTCTCCATCTGTGTCCTTCTCCATGTTCTCCTCCTCGTTGTTCTCATCTTCTTGGTCGCTGTCCCCATCCTCGTCTGGGAGTGGGAGGTCGGCGAGGTCGAAATCGCCGCCGCGGACAGCGGCTGCGAAGTCCAGGTCGGTGGGCAGGGCTGGTGGTGCGCTTCGAAAGAAGAGTCCTCGGGCTCGAAGCCGTTGATGAAGCGTTGGATGAAGAGGCCGACAATTTTTTTTTGAGGGGTTAAACCAAATTTTATTACTCAAAGTCCACATGGAGTGGGATACAAAACGGATCATGGGGTGCGCCAAACTAGACGTGACGTCCCTGATCTAAAGATTGAGCAAATTTGGCTAACCTATCGGCATCCTTGTTCGTGGATCTACCTTCAAAAGTTATTTCACAATTAAAAAATACTCCTTGGCTTGAATTCATAATGTCGTCCACCACCTGTTTGGAATCAGAAGCTAGCACAAAATTCTGTAACATAAGATCTTGCGCCAGCGTGAGACCTTCTCGATATGCAATTGTCTCCACGACTGCCGGGTCTGTTATTCCATGTATGACGAGCGAAGAACTTCCAACATAATTACCTGAGCTGTCCCTGCAAACAGCCGCAACTGCTCCCCGGTTATGTAGTTTCGACACTGCAGCATCAACATGAATCTTTGAGAAACCAGTGGGTGGTGCCTTGGGGCGACTATGTCCTCCCCGGTCCTGACTGGAAGTTCTCTCCAATCTCTTCGGCAGAAGCTCCAAGTCAGCCAAAAACCTGGTAATAAACCGATGTGTCGAAGAAGGACTCTGGTAAATTTCCTCGTGGATTGCCTGGCGACGAGCCCACCAAGTAGCCCATAAGGTGACAGCTAGACGAACAAACGCCGCATGGGAAAGCGTGTCGATCATCGAAAACAACCACTATTTCGCGCTAGGCTCCGAGGTTTCACATAAGTGTTCTGCCAGTTCTCCGTCCACCATAGCCCATATGCATCTAGACATCGAACACTCGAGCAAGGAGTGCCTCCATGAATCCTCTGCACCGCACAAACCACAGGTACTGGACGGCGCCATCTTCCTATGAGCACGGACATCTTCTGTAGGGAAGGAGTGTTTAGCAAGTCTCCATAGAAACATGCGAATCTTCCCCGGGACAGATGTTTTCCATAGCAATTTCCAAGAATCCGCGTCCCGTTCACTACTCGAGGAACCTGCAATGCCATCGATCCAAGCCTCCCTTCTAAACTTCTTGTCCAGCAACATTCTGTCCGCTGATCTTACTGAAAAACAGCCGTTTTTCTCCAAGAACCAAGCCCATGTATCATGTATGTTTGTAGTACACAAAGGTATGTTTAGTATAGCTGGAATATCAATTGGGAGGCAGATTTCCTGTAATCTGTGCATGTCCCAAACCGCTGCTGTTTGATCAATAAGGTCTGATACATGAGCTGGCGGGTTGTTCTGGCGACTCCCATATGGTCTCAACATTTCCTTCCTCGGAATCCAATTGTCCGTCCAGATGTTGGTGTTTTCTCCGTTGCCTATTCTCCTTATTAGACCCTGTTTCAGTAAATCACGCCCCTCAATGATCGCACGCCAAATTTGGCTCGGATGACTCCCCACGTCTGCATCAAGAATACAATTATTTGGAAAATAGACACTCTTGAGAATTCTTGCACTCAGAGAATGTGGAGATTGAAGAATCCTCCAAGCCTGCTTAGCTAGTAATGCCAGGTTAAATAACTCAAAGTCTTTAAAGCCCAAACCACCCATACTTTTTGGCTGGGTCATGGATTCCCAGGACACCCAATTTGGCTTTCGATGTCCATCTTTGCTGCCCCACCAAAATTTACGGATTAACATATTCAAATGCTCACACAATCCTCTAGGCAATTTGAAACAGGACATTGAGTATACTGGTATTGCTTGGGCAACCGATTTGACTAACACTTCTTTGCCTGCCGATGATAAAGTTTTCTCAATCCATCCCTGAACTTTGCTCCATAAATAATCCTTCAAATAATTGAAAGCCCCATTCTTTGAAGCCCCTACTTCTGTTGGCATCCCAAGATACTTAGCACTCAAAGCCTCATTTGGAACATGCAGCAAGGTTTTTATCTCCTGTCTCACACTATCGGGACAACCCTTACTAAAAAATATAGATGATTTCTCATTGTTTATCCGTTGTCCCGATGCTTGACAATAAGTGTGCAACACCTGGTTGACCTCATTAGCCCCATTGGAGTTAGCCTTGAAAAACAGCAGGCAATAGATTTCGTCCGACAAATGGAGATGGGTGGAGAGCAGAGTTTTGGATTTCGTCCGAAAGAAACGAAATCCCGGCGAAATTCGCCCGTTTCGTTCAGGCCCGGTAGATATGTTAGCCGGCCAAAATTTTCGGCCCTATTTGATTTTGTTTTGGCCCATTCCAGTGTCCGGCCCAGCCTGAATAGCCCTTCCCGCAAAGTAAAAGGCCTGAATAAGACTCCAAACCTAAACGTCATCAAATTCCCCACATCACTTCTAGCGGCGGCGCCTTCCTCGCTCCCGATCCAGATGTGCTCGCGCCGCCACCTCCTCTCGGCCACCGGGCGCTAGCTGACCGTTCCATATGCCTCAGTCCGGCAGCTTGGTGTAGCGACGAGTGCAAGTATGGCCATAGCTCGGCCGTCGGCCATAGGACTTGCGTGCGGCGTCCGTGCGTTGCTGGCGGCCGGAACGGAACCACGAGTGAGCAGCGTGATTGGATTTTGCTGCAACTGAAGCGTATCATGCGTGCAAGCAATCAATTGCTAGTTACAATTCTGTAAGATCCTTATTTGTTTCATTTGCTGCAGGGTTTCAATTTTTGGTAGAATTTCGGTCTTTTTCGTCCAAATTTCGCTCATTTTTCGTTCAAAAATTCAAATTTTGATTCAGTCTTTTCGTCCGGAATTTTCCGGAAAAATCCGAAATTACCGGATTTCGCCTATTTCGTCCGGGGACGGTAAAATTTGCAAAACGAAATCCAAATCCTTGGTTGCATTACCAGATTTTGAAGCCTAGGACGGTATGGTAGTGTGAAGCTGCTGCCCGGCAGCAACTGCAAAATAAGGTACAGTTATACACACCCAGCACATAACTTGGGATCAAAATTGTGAGAGTAGCGTATGATATAACAGCTATACACACACAAATAGTCATGGAGTAGCAGCTTAGGACATGCAGAGATAAGATGTGCAACTGAACATGGAGAAAGAAGGTTCCAGCGGTGGTGGAACTCACCTGCGATGCCGTTCTTGTCGCCTTCGCCATCACGTCGCCTCCTGGTTGTCCACTCGTGGGCTTCATGGGGGACCCTCGGTCGTGGCACCGGGCCTCGATGGAGTGCGGCAGGCTGCTGGCGGCGTAGCGGCTGACGCAGGGCGCCATGGCATTGCGCAGGGACCTGACGACGCCCGACTTCCTGCTGCTCCCGCCGATCTTCTGGTTCCCGGCGCTCTCCTCAGCCTCGCGAATTGCAGGGGCGCCCGCCTCCTCCTCCTCCTCCAACCACCTCTCGCTCCACCGAAAGAGATCGCCGAGCGGAACACCTTCATTGCCGCGCGCCTCGCCGCCTACTCCCTGCCATGTCCGACCTTCCCGTCTACTGTTGCGACCCCTCGACGCTCACCAGCCCCGCGCTGGGCCAACCTTCGCAGCGTCTATCTCGGGGTGGATTAGGAAGCACGCCGAAGAGGAAGGGAAGGGAGGGTCGGCGGCGCAGAACGAGACTTGCCTGCTCCCCTCCCGTGTGCCATCCGTGCTCCCGCATATGTGGCGTGATTTGATTGGAACAAAATAAAGCCCGGCCCCACCCCCTTAAAACCAAGGGGGGAGATGATTAGATTAGGAAGAAAAAAGAAAAAAAGACAGCCGTTGGATAAGGTGGGAGCACGGATGGGAGCACGAGAAGGGAGCAGGCAAGCCGAATCCGGCGGCGCAACGTTGCTACGGATCCGCATTTCTCAATCCAGAGAAAGATAGAAGGGGAATCGTGCCCAAAAATCATGGGGTTGTGGGGCGGGGCCGCCGGGATCGGGGACGTGGAGTGCTAGAAGAATCGCAGATCACGCGTCTGCTCGGCAGAACATTTCATCTCAGACGTTCATCTAGACGGCAGACCGTTCGCCTAATATAGGCAGTAGGATGTGCTTAGATTGATCTGATATGACGGTATAGGTTATTCTGTGTACAGTTTGTTGTGTGGCTTTGAAAAAAGTCATGTTTGCTTTTTTAATAGTAGTATAGAAGTGTAGATACAGAAGTATAGATTATGGGCCGGTGTCCTGCTGCGCTATAGCCTTGATCAGCGCGACCCATGCACTCAGATGGGCGACAGGCCTGGGCCGTATCCGCTGGGATAAAACTCGAAATTTTCAGACGACGCGAGACCCATGGCCCCGTTCATTCGCCTTCCCCCACTGCACTACCCAGGTCTCGATCTCTCCCTCAGAAACAAAACCTAGGTCTCGAGCGATGGCGCCGCCGCCGCCGCCGCCGCCGGCGGCGGAATGCCCGAGTCCAACCACCGTGCTCGATCTCGACGACGACCTCCTCCGCGAGGTGTTCCTCCGCCTCCCCGGCCTCCCGAGCCTCGTCCGCGCCGCCCTCTCCTGTCGCACCTTCCTCTCCGCGGTCCGTTCCTCCCCCGCCTTCCGCCGCAGCTTCCGGGCTCTCCACCCGTCTCCCTTCGTCGGCCTCTTCGTCCAGCACAGAGGCTTGAAGCCCGAGGCCTCCTCTTTCAAGGCCCACTACAGCCGCCCGGACCCGGACTTCGAGGCCGCTGCCCGCGGCGGCGATTTCTCCCTCAGCGGCCTCCCACTCCCAGGCGCCGCCGGTAGCCAACACGGCTACGAGGAGGATGAGGGCATCGATGAAGGAGATGGCAACAACCAGGAGGAGCAGTGGGAGGAGGACGACGACGAGGATGAGGAGTACGAGGAGGCCTCCCACGTGTGGGAGATTGAGCGATGTTGCGACGGCTACGTGGTCGTCTTCAACCAGAGGGCCAAGCAGATAGCTGCCTACAACCCTCTCACCCGGGCATTGCATCTCTACCCCTCGCCGCCCCGCCTCTTCTCCGATGCCATTAACTTCGAGTTCCACATTATCTCCTCCCAAGAGGACCCCGGCGCACCACCCCGCGTGCTGTGTTTTGATTTCAACTTGTTTCAGGAGAAGGCGGTCGTCCGCCTCATCTCGTCGGACAACAGCATCAAGTCCAAGTGCCGGAAGTTCCCTGGCACCGGGAGCGAGGTCACTGGCAAGATGGTGAATGGGTCTGTCTATTGGACGCACGTGGGGAAACCCTACATCACCGTGCTCGACACCGCGACACTGAAGTTCACTAAAATGGATCTACCGCCTCTCCTGGCAGACCAGGAAGGCCGTAAGTGTGCTTTTGTGTTTGGTAATACCAAGGATGGGAGGCCCTGTATCGTTTCCCCAGATTTGTGGGGTGCTTGCTCGCTTGATGTCTTTTTCTGGAGACCCGAGGATGAGTATTATGACGATGGTCGCAATTACTGGCTGTACCAGACATTTCCTTTAAAAACGATTCGCCAGTTCATTAAGTTCTCGAAAGGAGATGATGGATTTTTCATTGTGCGGCTTATGGATGTTATAGATGGAATCCTGTACCTGCGTACCGAGTATGACGGGTGTACCGAGGCTCCTCAGTTTTTGCTATCCTTTTGCCTCGAAACAGCAGAGCTGAAAATGATATGTGAAGATTATCACAAGCCTGTCCGTCCCTACATCATGGCCTGGCCTCCTTCTTTGGTACAAAATGATGAGGTAAGCGCATGTATATACAGTTTCTTTCCATGAGAGCACTGATTTAGTGAATTGTTGTGGAAATCGGCTATCCACTCTTACTGTACATGATTTCCATTTTGCAAATCTGATTCATTTGAAATTACTCAACCATATAAAGTCTAATACTCTTTGACAGTGCTATATCTGATATGGACAGTTCACAGTTCTATGCTCATAGTGTGCACATATGATATATCATACCCTTGTGGCACTGTATGTGGCTTGTTATGTTATTCTTTGCTTTCCCGCAAGAAAATGTTATTCATTGTTACTATTCTCATAAGCATATGTTCTTATACTTGATGTTGGGCTCAACATTCTGTTGGGTGCTTACCGCAGTGTATTTTCCATTGAGGTAACATCGGTGGATCTGTGTAATTTAATTTGAAGTAGAGACACTGTAGTATTTGTGCTGTTCACAATACTTATATAGTAATCTGTAAATTCTTTAGGGTCCCTGTTCAAAAGATCAAGCTTTGTCTACCGCAAGCTCTGAAGGATGTGATGTGAAGGCTGGAGGTGGCCAAACATTGCCTGCATCTGTTGCGAAAGCATAATAGGTAACACCATGGACTGAAGGTTATATATAAACTAGTTAAATGCCCGTGCGTTGCTACAGATAATAACACATATAATTTTTGTCTCGATGCTGATAATATAGGTGAATTAATCAAACAGATAATTAAATGACATAAGTAGACGATGGGAGCCACCCTCATAAGTTACATTCTTCCTCGTTTCTCCACCCAAATAGATATCTCAACATAGTTTCACCTATTTTTATGATTGTTCACGATGGATTGTGCAAACAAATTACTGCAGCATGTAGTTGCAATTAACATATAACGCCCTGTAGACATAATGGGTCAGAGAAGGTCTACAAAATAGGGAACTCCTAATCCAGCAAAAAAAAGAAAAACTAAATTTCATCTACTGTGCAAGGATACTATTTCCCATTTCCGACCAGAAAATTATTGATATTTTAACCTTGTGAGATTTTTCATAATATGAGTTAGACAACACAATTTTAAAGAAGCATCTTTGCATCGGTTAGCTAGAATAAACCAGTGTCGCTCGAATTTACTCGCTGCTGCTACTTTTCTAATTCTTTCTCACGCCGCTGCCTTTTTCTTCATCTACCCTATCAACTCGCCTAAGTCTCCCTGCCTAACAACCAGCCAGTGCCACCCATGATTGGCGGATGTTGACGTGGGCCGCTTGGCTGCCCCTTGCCCGAGTCACTGCTTTAGCTGGCGTCGTCCATCCCTTCAAACCTATCACCATCTCCGACGCCTTCGACCTTCCGCTTAGCCGCACTCTAACATGTAAACCCACTATCTTTTTTTTTCGTCCACCCTATTGATGCGCCCACCTCTCCCTGCCTAACCGCCCGCCACCGCCACCTGCAGTTGACAAGTGCTCACGCACTCGACCTAGCCCTTTGCCTGCTCGAGTCACCATCGCCGGCACCTGCCACCGCCACCCACAGTTGACGAATGTTGACACACGCCACCTCGCCCTTCCCCTATTCAAGTCACCGCCTCCATCACCGTCGTCAGCATGCCATCCCTCTAAACCCTACCATATACAGTGCCACTAACCTCCCGCACCTCTCATTCGAATCCTTTTATCCCGTGCCTCTCATGTGTCACAAGTGACATGGAAAGCGGCAATTTTTTTACCTCTAGCAAGGTCATGATGAATCGTTGTATGCCGCAGCCTACCGTCTCAGGATCAGTGCTAAGTGTGCATTGCACACACAAAAATACTAAAAATGTCCATTCCTGTACGAAAAATACAAATAAATGTTCTCACTGAGATCAAAGCATGTTTCAGACTCATCTTGATAAACATCAGTGTGTCGAAGCCTACTAAGCACCAAACATATCGTGATAAACCATGTTAACAACTGAGGCTTTTATTTAGAGAGCTAAAGATACAAAGTTTACACACAGTAATCTTTACTCAAGAAATCTTGAACTGACTATCGAGGATTTATTTAGCTGCATCCCATGCAGTCAGAAACTACAGATTGCCAAACAGCTTTTGCTTGTACTAATCTTCAACTACAGTATGATAAACCACAACTTTGACTATTGTATGATAAGCGACACTGCAACAGTAACTAACCATCCTCCATCGCCTCATATTTTTCACAACACCATCCAATCCTTGATGCACAAAACCAACCTTCATTGTTCTGCTCAGAGGAGAAGGAGACCGAAAAGGATATCCCAATTTTATTGTAGTAAGAAAACGAAACTAAGTAACAAAAGCAAACCTTCTCCCATTCACTTTAGTTAAATCCAAATGGCCATGTTGTGCTTGGAGGTCAAGCTAGAGAAGATATCAATATGATATTGAACTGACATGATGGAGAAAAGGTCTTCAAACTAAAGATAGCACACAAACAAAGATAAGCATCAGGTTGGCCTTCACACAGAGCATTGTCAGATTATGTGTTTAATCTACAGATGTCTGCTACAACAATTCGAAGTCATATAGGAAAAAAAATACATAAAACCAGATCGAGGGAAAAAAGCGAACACATCTTCAAATTAGAAAAAAAAACATTATCTACAGATAATTTCTAGCATGATACACGGTCAAACCATAAATTAGATCACCAAACTACAATCCATATGCTACGTATTTTAGAACAACCTCTTACTTATATTTATAAGTGCATTAATATTCCAAATTGTGAACCTACTTTAGAGCTCTTGCAACACAGTTCGTAGTTGTAAGTATGTTATGGGCAATATGATTCTCCCCATTCCTTATGTAGCAAAAATCACGTGGTAGAGTCTTGCAGTGTCTTGGGCAAGAAGATTAACTTCCGGACAAGAAAATGATGATAGTATGTGTCAAATTCTTGCTAGTATAAAGAAGAGCAAGGACGTTACCTTGATGTTTTTTTTTCCAGGAATGTTACTTTGGTTTACACAAGCAAGTAATCATACGCGAGGCTCGCTGTATAAGTTAAGCTTGTTTAAATGTATGAACTTCATCATGAAACTATTATCAAGAAGTAATGATCATATTATGTCGATATATCTGTAAAAAAGCAAAGTTAACTACTACAGCATGACAACGGGCCGTTTAAACCTCCTCTGACTGAATTATATTATGAACTTAAATCACTAACGATAGTCAGCATAAAATTGCGCGTCATTGATCATGTTCAGAAAGAGGTTGCCTAAAATAATAGTGCAGATTTTTGGAAGCAAAATAAGTTAGGTTGCCTAAGATAGTAAGACCACTTACATCAAAATACCCCTGGCAGATGCCTCATAGACCAGTCACCAGTATCATATTAGGGACCAGCCACATTACACATACCTAAGGTAGTAGGTAGATCAAAGTGAGCACACATATTCAGAATGGAAGAATATCTCGAAAATTCAGAACGTAAGAAGATCTCCAAGAATAGATAAGCTGATGTTCAAGTGTCCAGCTTAAGATGTGTTTACTTGCCACTGTGCTTTCCTAGCCAATCCAAGCAGATGGGGTGGAACGGGAGTTTGAAGATCGCAACCTGAACGAAATAACTAAGAAAATCAGGTGATTAAACCCAACACATAATACATGATTAAAAACATCAATTACGTACAATGTTTGTGGCAAGTTAAAACCACAATTAGCAAACCTTGATCCCTAATGTGATGTTCAGAAGGGAGCGGCAACCAGGCTGTTAAGGAGAAGTTGACACCATCGCCGGTGGGAAGATGACCGAGAGTGACGAGCCCCGGGCAACACGGGGACTCGACGACAGTGGCCGCTCTATGCATGTACCTTATCGTGGTGCTACTCCTCCATCGCCGTGGTCCTGTCCCCCCCCCCCCCCCTCCCTGCCTCCCCAAGGCTTCTACGCTGCATAACTGCACCCTCCTGGCCAAATCTGATTTGAGGGCGAACAGCATGCCGCGTGCACTCTGTCGGGGACAAGGAGCCTCTCCACGTGGTTGGGTTTTCTCCTATCTCTTTCTCTTCCATCACCGGTGCAAGGGACAATACGACCAAATTCTACCCACCACAGTAGTTGGGCTCCATCCCTTTGCACACCAACCTCGGACAGCGCCACGAGCGCCTCTTCCTCTGCAGCTGCTTAGGCCAGCACCACCGCCGTGCTCCTTCTCTGGATGGAAGGGACGAAACGGGAAGCAACCCCTCCTCTGGATCTAGATCAAGCGAGGGTGGGAAAAGGAAAGGAAGATATGGATACCTACGAACAAAAAATCTGGATGGGAGCGATCGTGGGAAGGATATATAGAGAAACTCGAAATACGAGGAGAGTTTCCTTTTATTTCCTCCGTGTGAAGGAGGGACGAGGCTCCTCTGACGTACTGCAGGGAGCAGTTGGGCCACTGACGCGTGGGCCCAGAAGCAGGTTGGCCCACCTGTCAATGAGCCAACTGCACCCTGCAGTACGTCAGGGGAGCTGAGTCTGTGAAGGAGGTGGGATGAAACGATGCAAACGTATCACCCGATCATCACCAACGATTATAGGAAAGTTGTGAACGTGATGCGGAATGACGACGCAAAACGTTATGAATATAGATTGATTAGATTACATAGTTACATTAGGAAAGCGTGGTGAGGGATTGATGATTTTTTTCCGCTGTTATTTGCCCACCGGTTTTGCAGCGGAGATGAAAAAAATCGGTGGGGAGGCATCATTCGGTGGGGGAGGCATCATTCGGTGGGGAGGCTAGGGCATCTCGAGCCGTTGGCCCCCCAGGGGGCGTCTAAAAGCGCCGCCTGGGGGTGAGCCGGCGCAAAAAATGGCCCTGGAGGCGAGTCGGACCCCAGCCGTCGGCCCCAGGGCCGCCCCCAGGCGCGTATTAAAAAACAAAAAAAAAGAAAGTTCGGCGAAGTTATGATAAAACTAGTTAAATTTCGGCCAAACATGGCAAATTTCGGCGAAATTCGTCCAAACATTACATTAACCTAATCTAAAAAAAAGAAAGGGGGAAGTCGTCGCCGCCGTCGCCGCCATCGTCATCGTCGACCTTCTCCTCCTTGACGCGGACGCCCCTGCTGGACCCCTGCCCGGCGTTGCCATGGCGAACAGGCGGCGGCGCGTCGTCGTCATCGCTGCTGTCGCAAAGGACAACGACCCCGCCTTTCTCGCGGCCGCGTCGGCGCTCCTCGAAGCGGCGTAGGGTGGTGCGCTGGCGCTCCCTCTCCTTCTCGTGGCGCGCCTTCTCCATCGCAATGGAGTCCTGGCGCGCCCACTCGAGGGCAGCGTCGCCGTCGTCGGCGAACTCGGCCTTCACCGGCGGCAGACCCGGCTCCGTCTTCACCGGCGCCAGCCCTGGCTTCGTCTTCGGCTTGACGAAGCACGGAGGAGCCGACGAGGGGGCGCGCCAGCCGCCCTCGTTTGTGACGATGCCGGCGCTGCGAGTGCGCCGGCCGAGTGGCATCTCCGCCGCGGGTTCGGCCTTGACGCCGAGCAGCGCCGGAGAGCCGGAGGAGTGGGAAGAAGAATGGGATGACGAGGAGGAAGAAGAGGACGTGCCGAACCTTCTTGGAGCCCATGGCCCGGCGCGTCGGTTCTGCGCCGGGGCGGCCAGCCTCGCCGGGGGGTACGCCAACGGCGGGTCGTTGCCGCCCTCGAGGTACGTGAGCACGCCCTCGAGTGTGCGGCCGGGGACGTCCCACCAGAGGTAGCGTCCCTCGCTGTTCTGTCGGCTGCCGACCACCGGCGCCCCGTTGGTGGACGCCAAGCGCTACTGTTGGCGGCGCTCGAAGTACGCCGCCCAGGCCGCGTGGTTGTCGGCGGCGTACTGGGGGAGGGAGAGCTCGGCGTCGGTGAGGGACGCGCGCACGATGTCGACCTCCTCGGCGAAGTACCTCGGGTCCGCCGCGGCATCGGGCAACGGGGGAATGGGCACTCCCCCGGCGCTGAGTCTCCACCCCGTCGGCCCGGCGCGCATGTCCGGCGGCGCCGGGATGTTCGCCAGGAACAGGAGCCACGACTCCTGTTTGCGCAGCGAACGGCGGCCGAAGCCGTTGGCCGCCGCCGTATCTCCGGGGAAGCGCTCTGCCATGGCGAAGGCGGGGCTGGGCGGGCTCGGAAGAGGTAGAGGGAGGGGCTGGGCGGCGGCGCTCGGGGAGAGAGGAAGGGCTGGACGGCGGCGAGGGGCGCGGCTGGTGTGGGCGCAGGTGAGCGGAGGCCGCCGGCTTTTATAGCCGGGCCGCGCCCGTGTGTACGCGTGCGAGGGAGTGGAGGCGTCGGCGCGCCGTCCCGTGAACGCGCCGCCCGTGAGGAATCAATGGCAAGGCTGACCGGCGGCAGCCTTGCCATTGATTCCCCGCGGGAACCGAGGCCGTTGGGGGAAGACGAGGCGCCGAGTCGCTGACGCGGCTGGCCCGCGTCTTTTTCGCGCCAAAACAGCTCGCCCCGGTGCCCCCGGGCGCCCCCCAGCGCGCCGGGTTCGGCCTGGGTCCGCCGGTGCTGTTTTCGGCCCAAGCAGGCGAAAATCAGGCTCCTGGGGGCGCGACTGGGCCGTTTTTTCGGCGCCGGCGCGAAAAAACGTCTGGGGAGGCCTTCCTGGGGGCGCGGCTGGAGATGCCCTAACGAGACGAAATGACAACGGACTCTGCCATTAGGAGTAGAGATTCAGAAGGTGGATGGTTTGCATTTGTTACGATAGTATAATTGTTGATTCCGTTGGCCTGCTAGTTTTTTATGACCTTGCATCTCCAAACTTTGAAGAATGCACCTGAGATGATCTTTTTGTGTCTTTGCCTTTTAACAATTGGATGGTACATTTTGGATGCATGAAAGCCAGCCATTCTTAGATTTTTAATTAGCCTCATATTTACATGTGTTACGATCAGATGGTAGACTTGACTTAGACTTGCAATGCGCTATACTGATGAATGATGTGCACTTGTTTATCTTGTTTTTGTAGGATTACTTGGAGACCTGGTGAGATGGATGGTGGTGCTGTCTTTTGCCGATGCCGATACATGATGATTCAAGGCCTGTGTCTTGAGAGCCCGATGGCCTTGTATCAACTTAATGTGCCTTTTGCGTATGCAGTATTCTGGAACTTTACACCTACTTGAACCTCCTTGAACCATTATTCTGGTTGTCGATTGCTTGTCACTTAAGATGGTTAATTATCAGGTTATGAACAGCATGGTAATTCGAAGTTGTAAGCCTTGTTGCTGCTGGTTTGGTGCATACTGTATTGCTGGGTTGATAACTTAATATCTGTCTAGTATTACAGCTGCTAGTTAATTCTTGTTTAGGATTTTTTTTGCCAACGATCTGCATGCATGGATCTTGTGTGGTTATTTTGCCTGCTGCTCCCTGGTGCTGTCTATCCTCAGCCTTGCAAATCAATGCAGCGAAAAAGCCCAAGCTGAGCCTAACTGCCTAAGCCTCGTATTGTGTAGCACCATCAAGCTGCGCTAGTCTGCTTCGACTCAAATCCACCCCCATCGACTGATTTTCTCATATGATAGGTATGGTTGGCGGCTTATTGCAATGATCTCAGCATCATGTGCTAAGTATTCTTTTCAAAAGCGATGTTCAAGTGTTCAGTTCAATAAATATAATACATTCAGTTCAACGATCTTCATCATCTGCGACATCACCGTTGACCTCGGGCTTCACAGCCAATCTGTCAGAGAAAATTAAAAACATCGTACTCGTTAGTGTGAAGTCCGAGGTCAATGGTGATGTCGCAGAGGATGGATAGACAATCGTCCTTGAGGTGCTTCTCCTTGTTCAGAACTTGGAGTTTTTGGAATTTTTCCAAGCTCGAAGCAAGGGAGTACATGAGGCGCCAAGCGTTAATGAAACGGTAGCCTTGTGTGGAGATTTGAGTGCAGGAATGGCTTGAGGCCCTTGTCGAGCATGCTCATGTTGTATGTTGCCGGACCGCGGAGCCATTGGCCACCTTCTCACTGACTCGCATGAACCCTTCAATCTTGAATATGTGGGAGCCCGTCGCTGCCTCGCGGCTATAGTGGAGGCCGTGATATGTTGCCGGTTCTCGCCGTGCAGGCCACACAAGAGACCGGGTGTTGATACTATGGGTGCGACCGAAGTAGGCTCATCGATGTAGTGGACGGAGAGGTCACGAAGGACGGTCAAGCAGTCTTCCTTTAGGAACTCCTCCTTGTCCAGGTCTTCAAGTTTCATGAATTTGCCCCAGCTTGAACTATTGCCCGTGAAGCGATCTTCCTCCGATGAGGTATAAGTGCATAATGGCTTCCAGGACTTGTTGAGTATGCTCGTTGTGTACTTTGCAATGACGTCACTGGTCTTGGCATGGCTGTTGTGCTGGAGGAAGAGGGTGATATAACCGTCGTCCTATATTTGGCCACCGATGCTAAATGTGCATGACATGACCTTGCCACTAGCCACCCTTCTCCCTGACTTGCGTCAACTCTTCGATCCTGAAGACATGGGAGGCGGTGGTAAGCTGCCGTCCAGGTGTTGAGTTTGAGACGATAGGCGCGACCGCATTGGTAATTCGGCGGCGACATGGCAAAGGATGGACAATCGGTCGTCCTTTAGGAGCTCTTTCTTGTCCAAGTCTTCGTGTTTCATGAACCCCAACCATTGCTATTTTTTTTTTCAAAACGGAGGCAAAAGATTTGCCTCATCGATTAATTAAGAGGAAGAGAATTGCCCAGTTAATTAACGGAAAACCGGGTGAAAACCGTTACATATAGACCACATGCGGACTACTCGCAAAGAAAGAAACTCCATGGCCCCATGGTCAACCCGACAAAAATATAAAACGAGCAACAACCACAATCGCTCGCACTTCTACATCGCAAAGAAAACCCCAACGAATCCAAAGCTGTAGACAACAAACACCAGCAAACCCACCAAGATGAGCCAATCACAAATGATGGCCGAAGAGACTGAGTATCATTCATTAAGCAGTCGCGGATGCTTTACCAATGGCGCCACTCTTCTTGCCTATGCTCCTGAGAGCCTTCTTCACCTTCTTGATTTTACCCGAAGAAGCCTTCTCCACTAGTAAGCAAGCAATTGTCTTGCCAGACCCAGGGCTAGCTGCCTCCAAGCCGGCGAGCAAGCGGCCAAGCTTTTTCGCCAAGACCACTTCATCAATACGTGCCCACATAGCTTCACGGTCAAAGATGGGCGACCGGATGGACTTTAGCGCCTCAGAATTTGGTGCCAAAGCACCTACCTCATCAATCTCGGCACCCACAGGTGCCACCTGGCCCACAACCACAGGTGATAAGACAATAGCAGCATCCAAACCTCCACGATCCACCAATGCGAGAGGTTGACTGGGCTCCAACAACGGCGGTGAGGTCGCAATCGGCATCGCCAAGGCCCCTCCAACCGACTCCATCTCCGTAGGAAGCACCATCGAAATAGGCGAAGTGGGCTCCCCACAAAGCTTCTGCAGCTCAGGCATAATTTGCAGCACTGGTGCCACGACCTCAACAACGGCTTCACTCTCAGAAGCAATCGGCATGACAGGCAGCGACAACGGGCGAGATGTAGCATGAGGGGAGAGATCTCCATACATGCTTGTTTCCCCGTCGGCAAAACCAACCTGGATCTCGGGCAGTAGGGACACAACGGGCACAACCTGAAGCTTGGCGAGAGAAGCCTCTACACTTGCCAAAACGCTCCCAACTCGCGCAATGCAGTCGCGAAGCTCGGCTCGGAGCAGCTCGGTCTGCTCCACCAGGACGGGCCGCAACGCCACATCAACCGGGGTTGCATCGACAAATGATGCAGACATTGGGGTGGATGGTGGAACAACATTGTCATGCACAGCTCCGCATCAACCATTGTCATTATCAAAGTGCAGTGGCGAAGCCATGTCTAGGCTGTGTAGTCACTTGACTACACAGCTCTTTGACAAAAACGTAATACATTATTAAGTATAAATCAAGCAAAAAAATATAAAAATATGTATATTTGACTACACATGATTTTATTCCTGACACCACCACTGTCAAAGTGGCGATCCCCTATTCCAGTGTAGGACGGCTTCAGGAACTTGTCGAGTATGGTCTTGGTGTACTCTGCCGTGGTGTCCCCGGTCTTTTTTTTTTCTTTTTTTTTCGAAAAGGAGGGCCTCCCCGGCCTCCGTCAAATAGTGCCATCAAGGTTCCATAGTGTCCAGCTAAAAAAGAAAAAGAAAATACAGCTCACTCAGAGCGATGGACGGCTAGGTACAAACTAGCCCGAAACAGATGCCACAACCGGCTGGCTACCACTAGATAGGGAAACTAATTGCCTATTCTATTACATGACCGCCATCCAAACCGGTTGAAGATATCCCGAGCTACCATCTCCCAACGGATAGAACCAGTAACCAAATGCTCCCTGGCCTCTATCGGAGTGAGTAGCGACCACGAACGGATCAAAGCTGTAGCGCGGAAAATAACCTGCAAAAAATGAATCCGTGATATTCTGTTAAAAACCAAATCATTTCTGCAATTCCAGATAGTCCATAACAAAGCACAAACTCCAACCCGAATATGCCTTGCTAATTCGGGATTAACCCCATGAAGCCATGTCCCAAATAAAGCATTGACCGAAGTCGATGGAGTGATATTAAAAGCAATATGGACCGTCCGCCAAAGAACTTTGGCCAACGGGCAATCAAAGAATAAATGCTTAATCGTCTCATCCCGATCACAGAAACTACACCTAGTAGGTCCTGTCCAATTGCGTTTAATCAAGTTGTCCTTTGTTAAAATTACTTGTTTATGGACGAACCACATAAACACTTCAATTTTTAAAGGCACTTTGACAGCCCAAACATACTTGGACGTTGGAATAACAGTCGAATTAATAACATCAATATACATAGATTTAACTGTAAATATTCTAGAACTAGTCAACTTCCAACGCAATAAATCGGGTTGATGAGAAAGTTGCACCTCCATCAGTCTCCTAATGAGATGGAGCCATTCCTCCCAACGATTGCCCGCTAGCGACCGTCAAAACTGAATATTAAGGGGGATTGATTGGAATACCGTTGCAACGAACACATCACGTCGTTGAGCAATCCGATATAACGACGGATATTGAATGGCTAAAGGTGATTCACCAAGCCAAGTATCCTCCCAGAAACGTGTACTCGTTCCATTTCCAATAACAAATCTTGTCCTATTGAACAACGATTGCTTGACTTTCATTAGTCCTTTCCAGAAAGGCGAATCAGTCGGCCTGACTGCGACCGGGGACAATGTTTTAGTTTGGAGGTACTTGTTGCGAAGGATCTGCGCCCACATGGCCTCAGTCCCGGAAGACAGCTTCCACAACCACTTACTATGAAGACATCTGTTTTTAACTTCAAGATTTTCAATACCAAGACCCCCTTGGTCTTTCGGTCTACAGATGATGTCCCATTTAGCAAGCCGATATTTTCTTTTAAGCTCATCACCCTGCCAAAAGAAGCGCGACCGATAGAAGTCCAGTCGTTTCCTAACACCAACTGGGACCTCAAAAAAAGATAAGAGAAACATAGGCATACTCGTGAGCACCGAATTAATCAATATCAAACGGCCTCCGTATGACATGAGCTTACCCTTCCAACAGCTCAGTTTTTTCTCGAATCAATCCTCGATGCACTTCCATTCGCTGTTTGTTAGTCTACGATGATGAATCGGAATACTAAGGTAGGAGAAGGGTAAACTCCCCAACTCGCACCCAAACAATTGCCTATAAGACTCCTGGTCGTCTTTGGCTCTACCAAAGCAGAACAGTTTGCTCTTATGGAAGTTGATCTTTAACCCGGTCAATTGTTCAAACAGGCATAATACCAGCTTCATATTTCTCGCCTTGGCCAAATCATGCTCCATAAAAATGATTGTATCGTCGGCGTACTGAAGGATGGAAACACCTCCCTCAACAAGATGAGGTACCAACCCACCCACTTGACCATTCTCCTTAGCCCTTCCTATCAAAATTGCTAACATATCCACTACAATGTTAAACAGGATAGGGGACATCGGATCTCCTTGTCTTAGGCCTTTATGTGTCTGGAAATAATGACCTATGTCGTCATTCACTTTAATTCCCACACTCCTTTTTTGCGTAAACGATTCGACCTGTCGGCGCCAGGCTTCATCAAAACCTTTCATACACAATGCGTGTTGGAGGAATGGCCACTTAACCTTATCATACGCTTTTTCAAAATCCACCTTAAAAAATACACCATCTAATTTTTTGGAATGGATTTCATGGAGCGTTTCATGAAGAACAACCACCCCTTCAAGGATGTTCCTGTCCGGCATGAAAGCAGTTTG
Source organism: Triticum monococcum (assembly GCA_034509565.1). Lineage (NCBI taxonomy): Eukaryota > Viridiplantae > Streptophyta > Magnoliopsida > Poales > Poaceae > Triticum > Triticum monococcum. Next base: position 27,728,309 of record CM067847.1, read on the forward strand.
GGATTGCTGCACCACAGACTGCGCGATCTGTGTGAGCCTATTAGTCCCGACCTTGGTGAAGATTTTGAAACTAACATTGAGGAGGCAGATCGGCCTGAACTGCTCAATCCTCACAGCATCCGTTTTCTTCGGGAGCAAAGTGATAGTAACAAAATTCAAGTGAAATAATTGAAGCTGTCCAGCGAATAAATCATGAAACATAGGTAATAAATCCCCCTTAATAATGTGCCAGCACCTTTTATAGAACTCGGCCGGGAACCCATCCGGACCGGGAGCCTTATTATTTTTCATTTGTGCAATAGCATCGAACACCTCCTTTTCTGAGAACGGGGCAACCAGGACATCATTATCAGCAGCTGTCAATTGAGGCACGTCCTCAACTCTGGACTCATCGAGGGACACACAATTGTCCTTCGGTGGTCCAAATAACTGCCGATAATATTCGGTAATGTAAGTTTTGAGATTATCCTGACCTAAAATGGTGCCCTCATCCTGCTCCAGCTGAAAGATCCGCTTCTTTCTGTGCTTGCCATTAGCAATGAGGTGAAAAAATTGAGTATTCGCGTCCCCTTGGACCACTTTGCGGACCTTGGCACGCAAAGCCCACTTCAATTCTTCTTCGCGGAGAAGTTCTTTCAGCCTCTTCTCCGCCTCATTCTTAATTTGGAGCTCGGCGGGCATCAACAGCGCTGATTCGGCTTTTACATCCAAGGCCTGTACAAGAGAGAGGAGCCTATCCTTCTCAATCTTATATACCCCACTGAGGTGCTTAGCCCACCCTCGTAAGAAACTTCTTAAATGCCTAATTTTATTCTGCCAGCGCTCGACCGCCGTTCTTCCTCCAACATCCTTGGCCCACTCCCTGGCTATGATGTCTAAGAACCCCTCGTGTTCGAACCAGGCCATCTCAAAAGAGAAGGTGTTTTTGTTTCCCACATGGTTCGGCTCCCCTGAGTCAACGAACAAAGGTGTGTGATCGGAGATTCCCCGCGTGAGAGCTTGTACCGTAACAAGAGGGAACTTCTGTCCCCACTCCACACTGGCGAGAACCCGATCAAGCTTTTCATATGTCGGGTTTGGCATAGCATTGGCCCAGGTAAATTTTCTACCAGAAAGCTCTATCTCCCTTAGATCTAAGCTTTCAATAATAGTATTAAACATAAACGACCACTGGCCATCAAAATTGTCATTATTTTTCTCCTCTCTCCTTCTAATGATATTGAAATCACCCCCGACCAAAATTGGGAGTTGTTCGGACCCATAAATCCGAACAAGATCCGCCAGAAACTCCGGTTTAAGTTCGGGTTGAGCGGCCCCATAGATCGCTACCAAAGCCCAGTTGAACCCATCAACTTTAGACCTAACTCGAAACTTTACCGCTAAGTCACCCATTACTACACTCCGGACTTCAAGGGAATCGCATCTCACCCCCAGTAAGATACCTCCCGATCTACCTCGTGGCGGGAGGCAATGCCAATCGAAATCAAGACCACCCACTAGAGAGGAAAGAAACTGCGGTCCCCGGTCTTGACGTGGGTGTCGTGCCGGAGAAAGAGAGATGGCCCTCTGACTCAGCCGTCTAGGCAACACACGACAGACAAGTCATGGCCACCGATGTTGAAGTGGTCTGACTTGACCTGCTCGCCGTTGGCCACCTTCTCCCTGACTTGTGCCTGTGTGAACCCTTTGATCCAGAAGACGTTGGAGCGGACGGTGGAAGCCATGATCCGCTCACGGTTAGCGCCGCGCTAGGCGTTGACATGGGGTCGGCCGAGGAGACGGATTGCCTAGGGCTTGCAGATCAGCATAGAGTACCTGTTTGTTTTCTCTCAAACCGGCGTGTATAGAATACACACACACACACACACACACACACACACACACGCACGCACGCACGCACGCACGCACGCACGCACGCACGCGATCTAATCCGGTTGCTGCCTGACAATTCCTATTTGGTATGCAGGGAGAACATATGAATTGATGGAGACTTATGATTCCTCGAAAAGGAGGGAATGAGGTCCATGAGGCCGCTCAAAAAAAGAGAAAAAGGAAGAAAACTGAAAGAAAAAGGGAGATATGGTGCACACTACTATCCTATTATCATACTTGTCCTTCAAAGTAGCACTGTGCATTCTATATAGTCTCCATGAATTTCACTTTCATATACTAGTGAGATTTTTACATTATTAGAACTTGACTTGTATATTCTGATAATGAGCTTCACGACGGAGCGAGGCGGTAGCGGCTCACAACTTCACGTCGAGATGGAACTCGCACGCGGATTTGTAGATGGTTTAGGAGAGTTCCTATACGCCGTGTTCAGCGGCACCCTCTTCGTCAATGTCCAACTGCGAATCGCGCGACCAACCATGGCTCCCGCCGCTACGGGATAGGGTGCCCCAGTTGCTAGCCTGCTTATGGCGCCACGGCTCGACAGACTGGCTGCTGGAGTTGCCGGCCTCCACGTCGTGCCGGCCGTGCTTGCACAGCGGCGGCCACCACGTCCGCAGCCTTCTCCCAACATGGTTGTGCTCGCTGGAGCTACGAGAAAATGCTGGCAGAGGGGAGGAGGAAAGCAGCAGAGGGGAAGAGGAACACGACGGATCTGATGTGAGACGGTAACCCTAAATCGCCGAACAGCCTCTTATACATATATGTTTTTTCTGCAGGCCCGGGGCGTGGAAAAGAAGAAGGCCCAAAACCTGATGGGCTGTTGAAACGGACGCACTTCGTGGGCCGGCCCACCATGCAGCACAGGCGACAGCGAAAAATGTGTGTATTGTGTAAAAAGCCTCCTAAATTGCTTAGGACAGGATTCGAACTCGCCCCATTTACCCAGAGAAAAAGTTGACTGAACCACTAGGGCGAGTAGGTGTTACGGACAAGTTCCGGTGCGAAATGTTTTAAAATAAGGTAGCTGCGCTGTTTATTGCGCATAGATGGAAAAAGATGATATTCTCGGAAAAAGTATAAACACAATTTGAAACTTCATAGATTTCAAAAACAAATCACGAATTTTAAAAATTTCAGGTAATAAAAAAGGTGCACGAATTAGAAAAAGTTCATCGATTTTGAAAAAAAAACAATTTTCAAAAAAAAGTTCACAAATTTGAAAATACTCATCAATTTCTCAAAACTGATGAAGTTTTGAGAAATTCCATCCATTTAAAAAAATCATAATCATGAAAAAAGTTCATCACATTGGAAAAAAAGTTCATCACATTGGAAAAAAAGGTTCATTGATTTGAGTAAAGTTCATCGAATTCAAAAAAAGTTCATCGATTTAAGAAAAAAGTTCATCGACTTAAAAAAAGTTCACTAATTTCGAAAAAAGTTCATCGAATTTCAAAAAAAGTTCATCAAATTTGAAAATAGTTCATCGAGTTTGAACAAATTCATCGGATTTGAAAGAGTTCACCGAATTTGAAAAAAGTTCATCAAACTTGGAATAAAGTTCATCTAATTTCAATGAAGTTCATAAATTTTGAAATAGGTTCAAAGAATTTGAAAACAATTCACCGAATCGGAAAAAAGTTCATTGAATTTGAAAAACTTCATCGAACTTGGAGAAAAGTTATTCAGGTTTGTAAAAGTTCATAGAAGTCGAAAAAAGTTCATCGAATTTGATTTTTTATGAAATTAGGAAAAAACAAATTTCATTCAATTTGCTAAAGAAATCACGCATTTTTAAAAAAATAAAAAGGAAAACGAAAAATGAAAAAGTGAAAAGAAATAAGAAAAGAGTAAAAAGATGTAATTAATAACAGTTGGTTGGTTGGCAACCAGAATCCAAAATCTTCCCCGCCACCACGCTTATGCAGCCGCCTTTATGACTGTCAATTCAGACAAAAAACTATCAAAGATTTATTAATCATTACAGTTCCCACAAATACATAAATATGCACCAATAGTTTTATGATCGAAGTGATTGTGTACTCCAAGCATTCATAAATGGAATACTTTCTGTTGTAAGCAAACAAAGAAAGTCATTAATTATTTACTTTCATAACATGAGTCGATTCGATGGTATTCTAATGACCCAACATCTTAGTAAGTTTCACCCCGACTTGAAAGTGGATACTGTAATGCGAAATGGTATTATGTACGAGGTTGCTATTTCTAGACGTGTTCAGGATGGTAGGAATAAATCACGCCTCCGTTTCAAAATGCGGTGTTCGTTGTTGATTCTCCCTGATTCATTAGCAAACTTAGCTAAACAATTGTGTTAGGAATAAGAAAGCGATGTTGGCGGAAGAAATACGAAGAAACCTATCACACTTTTGTAGTATAGACGCGGTGCACCTAATTTTATAGGCATCAGAATGGGTTTATCTTGGAAGATCTTGACTTCTCCGTGCCTTCTGCCTTCGACACATCATATCTCCTATGCTGACCTCGTACTTTTGATCACTTCTTCCTTACGAAATGTATCTATTATTAATTGTGTCTATTTAAGCTTTTTCTCGATTGATATTCATTTTTTCATCTATCTCATGAAATTTCCCTTCTATTAAGCGATAAAGAGCAATTGACGAAGTCAGCAGGAAGTTCGTCAGATGACGGTATGGATCAAAGGAATCCTCCTATCCAGTGGGCCAAACCAAACTGATAATTCGAAGAGACTTGCAAAGATAACTGTCGGTGTCAAAACCGGTGGATCTCGGGTAGGGGGTCCCGAACTGTGCGTCTAAGGCGGATGGTAACAGGAGGCAGGGGACACGATGTTTTACCCAGGTTCGGGCCCTCTTGATGGAGGTAAAACCCTACGTCCTGCTTGATTATTCTTGATAATATGAGTAGTACAAGAGTAGATCTACCATGAGATCAGAGAGGCTAAACCCTAGAAGCTAGCCTATGGTATGATTGTATGATTGTCCTACGGACTAAAACCCTCCGGTTTATATAGACACCGGAGGAGGCTAGGGTTACACAAGGTCGGTTACAAAGGAGGAGATACGCATATCCGTATTTCCTAGCTTGCCTTCCACGCCAAGTAGAGTCCTATCCGGACATGGGACGAAGTCTTCAATCTCGTATCTTCATAGTCCAACAGTCCGGCCAAAGGATATAGTCCGGCTGTCTGGAGACCCCCTAATCCAGGACTCCCTTAGTAGCCCCTGAACCAGGCTTCAATGACGATGAGTCCGGCGCGTAGTGTTGTCTTCGGCATTGCAAGGCGGGTTCCTCCTCCGAATACACCACGGAAGAGTTTGAATACAAGGATAGTGTCCGACCCTGCAAAATAAGTTCCACATACCATCGTAGAGAGAATAATATTTCCACAAATCTAATCCGCTGACACGTTTTGGCAGCATGACATCACGCCACGGCCCGGTAATTATTTGAACCGTTTTTCTTTAACGAGCCTTGCACATAACGCGAGGCGGTTTCTTGACACGTCTTGTCAAAGCAGAGATCGCGTTCCCCTTATCACGGGATTCTCATCAATACGAACGTGGGTAACCCAACCGTGCCTGTTGGTATGATTCCTAAATCTTAGGTAAGTCTCAAACGACCACGAGGAGGACGCCTGATATTCCTCCCCTTTATAAAGGGACAAGGCTTTTTCTTTTTTCCCTCTCGTGCTCAATCGAATCCTTCCCCTACCTCGAGTTCTAACACCCAGAGCCCAGGTCAGGTGCTTCAGACCTTCAATCATGTCCGGATCCAGCCTTCAAGGCTAGTGGATGCCTACCTCCGTCACGGAGGAGGACATCAAGAAGTTGAGGGAGGCCAGATATTTGACCGCCGAAATTTTGCATAGGCGGCCCGCCCGAGGGCAGGTCGTCCCTACTCCCGAACCCAACGAGAGCGTTGTGTTCATCTCCCACTTCCTCTGAGGACTAGGCCTCGCTCTGGATCCCTTTGTTAGGGGTCTTATGTTCTATTACGGGATGTATTTTCACGATCTGGCCCCGGATTCCCTTCTTCACATCTCGTCATTTATTGTCGTTTGTGAGGCCTTCCTCCGCATTACCCCTCACTTCGGCCTGTGGCTCAAGACCTTCGATGTGAAGCCGAAGATGGTCGAGGGGCAGTACGTAGTGTGTGGAGGTGCTCTAATAAGCAAAATTGCTGACGCTCCATGGCCAAAGGGTTCCTCTCCAGAGGTGTCCGGATTGTGGCAACGGGAGTGGTTTTACGTCATAGCTCCTCGAAGTGCCAAGTGGGTAGCTGCCCCCACCTTTCGCTCGGGCCCTCCACCACAACTGATGTCATGGATTAGCAGGGGGCTGAGCTGGGGGTCCAGCCAAGGACGTGCCATTGCTGCAGAGCCGTATCCGAGATCTCTTCGAGGGAGATTTCAGTCTGGTTATGGTAATGCAAGTTATGCTGGTTCGTCGAATCCAGCCTTGCAAACGCCGACCCCTCCGCATGTGGGAATTCAACCCGGAAGGACCGCGCGCCATTCAGAATTTCCTTGGCATGACGCATAAGGAGATGTACAAATTGTTCTTCGGACCCCAAATAGAGTGTTCGGACACTATCGAGGACGTGGGCCTGAGCTGCAACTGCCCCGCTGACCAAGTAAGTAATCCCATGGCCGAACACATTGTCCTTTTATTTATCATGACATCAGAATCGCTCTTTGACCAGGACTGGATAACAAAGGCGAAGATGATCCGATGTTCGGCCCCCCTTCCCAAAGGCTTGGACAATCCGGTGCTGGAAAAGATGCTCGAGTCAGCACCTTGTCTAGTGCCCTCAAAGGAAGATGAAGGGGGGAATAAAGAGGGGGCCTCCATTGCTACCTATTCCAATCGAGGGAATGAGCTCCTCCGCGAGGGAGGATAACCAAGGGGAAGAATCTGGCATTCTCTCTCCCCGGGGAAGGAAGAGGACTACCTCTGATGATCCGAAAACTAAGGTTTCCAAACGAGAGAAGAAATCTTCGCCAGAGGGTCCTGCCTCGGAGGGTATTCTTGCCGCACAATGTCCGCGCGGGGATCAGCCCTCTACCGAGCTGTAAGTAATCAAAAAGTACTTAATAGTGAAGATATCCTACCTTACTTCCGAAGGCAATAACCGATGCTTATAAATTGTAGTCCGGATCGCAGCCCTTCACGACAGAGTTCATCTTCGAGGGATCTTCTTCTGGAGATGATGGAGAGCGAAACGCCTCCCCCGGACTCCCCAGCGCAAGAAGCAGGCGACCTTGAAGTGTTATCGCGAAGGGTATCTCCGGATCCAATATCGCTAGAGGATAACCCTTTGGCTGCCCGGCATCCCCAGTATCCGGCTCCTGAGGAGAGCGACAGCAAGGGTCCGTACTGTGTGCTGTCGGACACACTGAAAGATCTTCTGGGCAAAGCTGTCTTCTCAGAAGCGCATAGTACGCTAATGGGTATGGTAATTGAAAGGATTTCATCCGCCGAAAGCTGTTTGCACGAAGCTTTTATGAGTCTGCTGAAAGGCTTTGAGGTACGTAAAATAATGTATGCCTTTAATAGTACCGCATACGTTAGGTATGCCCATGCAGATAGTAGCCCCTGAGACTCTGGTTGTCGTCGAAAACGGCAGCAAACAGAGGATCATAGTCCCAGGTAATAACCAGACCGCCTTTATGTGCAGGTGGTTGAAGCTCCGGTGGCTAGCCGAACTGATGGGTTTGCCAAACTAAAGCGGCAACTGGATGCGGCAGATGCCGACATCGTGCTTGTCAACAAGCGGCTTGACGAGGCACAGGGTGAGTGATTTTTCTGGTGATCATCACATAATAAGTGTAGCATGATGCCAGTATCTTTAATATGTTGTGACTGCAGATGGAGCTGCCACCGTGGAGACCCTTCGGGCGGAGCTTGCCCGAGCCAAGGAGCAAGCAAGGAGTAGTAATGTGGACGCTTTACGGGCGGCCGAAGAGTTAAGGGCCGAACAGGCCGCTCATTGCGAGAGCAAAGAAAGAATAGCCAAGATGGCTATAGAGTTAAAAGATGCTGCTGACCGTTACCGGCTTCTTGAAGAAGAAAACCGGGCGAAGACGACGGACCTGGAAAAGGCCCGGGTGTCTGCCAAAGAAGCCCGCTCCAAAATTAGAGCGACAAAGGAGGAGCTGCATCAAGCTGCGGATATTGTATCTGGGAAGCCCTTCTTGTTGCGGACCAAGTTTGGGGATCCGAAGTATGCGCCTCTGGACCGTCTATGGAGTTCTGCGGACGCCTACGTGGATTTGGCTGCCAGTGTTGCTGATGCAGCCGAGTACTTCAAGGATCGGAAAGATCATGAAGTGGAAAAACTGTTTTGGTCACAGTTTCATGCTCCAGCCCGTTTGCTGCTATTGAATGAGCAAATGGCCGAGTGGGTCGAGCTCCATAGATTATCCGTACTTGCCACGAGGTCCGTTGTGGATCATTTGTGGCCGGGAGGGCCAAGGCCGAATAGCTACTTTAGCTTAGTGCAACAGTTCCTTGGTGGTGTGCCACACATCAATGCTGTAAAGAGGTCGGCGTGCATAGAAGGCTCACGGATGGCCCTTGCCCATGTCAAAACATACTGGGCGGAGATGGATGCCACCACTATTCCGGCACAGGGTTCGGCCATAGGCTGAGTGGCTGCCGAGCACTACTTTGAAGAAGTTCTTGAAGACGCTCGTTCGATAGAGGCTCAGTGCTCGAAGAATATTATGTTTGAGTGACATGTATTCCCATTGTAAAAACAATGTTTTATTGAGTTTATCAAGGCTGTATTTATACTTTTGTCCGAAAGTACTATGATGCCTCCTGTGCGGCCGTTTACGTATATATGTATATAACCTAAAAGATGGCAGTCGTCGGCTTTAGCCCCCACGCATATAATGCGGGGGTGTTCGTAGAAGACGCATGTTCACACTTGATCCAACGTCTTGGTCCATTAAGGAGGTGATAGCGCAGCGAACTAGGCAACCAGACTATAATGCTTTAACACTTTCACTTAGCCAGAGAAGTTTGACAGTGGGCCTACTATATAGCCCCTAGTGGCTCCGCACTCATCCGAATTCGGGGTGCGTACATGCCTGGCCAGGAAACGACCCTTCGTTAAGGCGGAGGAATCCCGAAGATTCCGCTAGGTCATCGAGTGGTTGACCTGTCTCACGCTATATCATGACAGTCAATTTTCGGCTTTCTCTACTGAGGTGCTCGTCTGGATGAACCAGGGCACAATCGCAGTAGTTCTCCTGGTGCCGCCTTAGCCGATAGAGCGGAACATAAGGCAGCAAAACACAGGAGCCGGGCAAACCCAACATTTGACCAAAGACATGATTCAGAGCTGATGCATATAAGGCCAAACTCGCGACGTCAAACACTCCCTAAGGTATTCGGTCTTTATGGTGTAAACTGGGCTTAAGCAGTGCCCTTTGTAATAAGCCCCTAGTGTCTAGGTACGTGCAGTATTCTGACGTGGACACATGCCAATACGTCAGCATCCTTCTCAATCGTACTGAGAATCCGGGTGATGTGTATCAACAAGAGATAGTAAAAAAGGTTTACGCAGGGTGTTAATCTAAAAGGAATCCTTGGAACGGGTCCCTGCTGCACGTCTGCGCCTGTGTCTCCGTTGTGCCGTATCTTGGACGGGTGCAACACGATGGTCATCTATAAAAGGGAGGAACTTAGTTGAAAAGTTGTCGTGCAAAAAGGTAGGTTATACTAAAGAAACCATGTACAGTTCAAGATGAGTAAAGTTGAGCCTAATTGCCACTTGTTTGCACGCGTTGAGCCCCTTGTGTTGTAATAGGGGTATAGCCATCAAACCTGTACCAATTACATATAGCTGCGCCGGACTCGTCTAACCGCGTCCGTGGTCTTAACGACCTGTCAGATGCTTTAGTTGGTGAGGTCGTTTAGTGTGCGGATGCCAAGGCAGCCGCATGGTCTTCCGCGCGCAAGGAGTGCTCCATATTTCCATTTACTGTAATGATGCCGCGTGGACCGGGCATCTTAAGCATGAGAGAAGCGTAATGCGGTATTGCGTTAAAGCGAGCGAAAGCTTCACGTCTGAGTAGTGCTTGATAGCCACTTTGGAACGAAGCGATGTGGAAGGTTAACTTTTCACTGCGGAAGTTATCGGGAAAGCTGAATATAACCTCTAGTAGCAGGGAGCCCGTGCAATGGGCTTCTGGGCCTGGCGTTACTCCTTTAAAGGTAGTATTGCTATGGCTGATTTTTGTTGGGTCTATCCCCATTTTGTGGACTGTGTCCTGATATATCAGGTTTAAACTGCTGCCGCCGTCCATCAGGACTCGTGCGAAGTGGTATCCGTCAATTATTGGGTCTAATACCAAGGCAGCCCATCCTGCACGTCGGATACTTGCTGAGTAATCCTGATGGTCAAAGGTGATTGGTTGGGATGACCAGTGGCAGAACTCCACGGTGATAGGCCCTGGGGCATGTGTCTCTAGGAGTGCTGCTTTGTTTCTCCCCTTTGTCACATGTAACACGTTTACTGTTTTGACTTTTGGTGGGAATTTCTTTTGTTCCCCAGTGCTTTGCTTGCGAGGCTCGTTGAGGGAGTCCTGGATTAGGGGGTCTCCGGACAGCCGGACTATGTCCTTTGGCCGGACTGTTGGACTATGAAGATACGAGATTGAAGACTTCGTCCCGTGTCCGGATGGGACTCTACTTGGCGTGGAAGGCAAGCTAGGCAATACAGATATGCATATCTCCTCCTTTGTAACCGACCTTGTGTAACCCTAGCCTCCTCCGGTGTCTATATAAACTGGAGGGTTTTAGTCCGTAGGACAACATACAATCATACCATAGGCTAGCTTCTAGGGTTTAGCCTCTCTGATCTCGTGGTAGATCTACTCTTGTACTACTCATATTATCAAGAACAATCAAGCAGGACGTAGGGTTTTACCTCCATCAAGAGGGCCCGAACCTGGGTAAAACATCATGTCCCCTGCCTCCTGTTACCATCCGCCTTAGACGCACAGTTCGGGACCCCCTACCCGAGATCCGCCGGTTTTGCCACCGACATTGGTGCTTTCATTGAGAGTTCCTCTATGTCGTCACCGTTAGGCTTGATGGCTCCTCCGATCATCGGTAGCGATGCAGTCCAGGGTGAGACTGTTCTCCCTGGACAGATCTTTGTATTCGGTGGCTTCGCACTGCGGGCCAACTCGCTTGGCCATCTGGAGCAGATCGAGAGTTACGCTCCTGGCCACTAGGTCAGGTTTGGAAACTTAAACTACACGGCCGACATCCGCGGAGACTTGATCTTCAATGCATTCGAGCCCCTGCCGAGTGCGCCGCACGGTCACGATGAGCATGATTTAGCTCTACCATCAGACAGTGTTCAGGACCGCACCGGCAACCGTTGGGGAACGTAGCAGAAATTCAAAATTTTCTATGCATCACCAAGATCAATCTATGGAGTAATCTAGCAACGAGGGAAGGAGAGTGCATCTACATACCCTTGTAGATCGCTAAGCGGAAGCGTTCAAGTGAATGGGGTTGATGGAGTCGTACTCGTCGTGATCCAAATCACCGATGATCCTAGTGCCGAACGGACGGCACCTCCGTGTTCAACACACGTATAGCCCGTTGATGTCTCCTACGCCTTGATCCAGCAAGGGGAGAAGGAGAGGTTGGGGAAGACTCCATCCAGCAGCAGCACGACGGCGTGGTGGTGGTGGAGGAGCGTGGTACTCCAGCAGGGCTTCGCCAAGCACCGCAAGAGACGAGGAGGGAGAGGGGTAGGGCTGCGCCAAGAAGGAGATTGAATCGTGTCTATGGCAGCCCAAAACCACAAGTATATATAGGGGGAGGGGAGGGGAGGGGCTGCGCCCCCACCTAGGTTTCCACCCCTAGGGGTGGCGGGCAGCCCTAGATCCCATCTAGGGGGGCGGGGGGCGGTCAAGGGGGGAGAGAGGGGGACGCACCACTAGGTGGGCCTTAGGCCCATCTGAGCCTAGGGTTTGCCCCCTTCCACTCTCCCTTGCGCCTTGGGCCTTGGTGGGGGGGGGGGGCGCACCAGCCCACCTATGGCTGGTCCCCTCCCACACTTGGCCCATGCAGCCCTCCGGGGCTGGTGGCCCCACTTGGTGGACCCCCGGGACCCTCCCGGTGGTCCCGGTACATTACCGATAGCACCCGAAACTTTTCCGGTGATGAAAACAGGACTTCCCATATATAAATATTTACCTCCGGACCATTCCGAAACTCCTCGTGACGTACGGGATCTCATCCGGGACTTCGAACAACATTCGGTAACCACGTATATCTATTCCCTATAACCCTAGCGTCATCGAACCTTAAGTGTGTAGACCCTACGGGTTCGGGAACCATGCAGACATGACCGAGACGTTCTCCGGTCAATAATCAACAGCGGGATCTGGATACCCATGTTGGCTCCCACATGCTCCATGATGATCTCATCGGATGAACCACGATGTCAAGGACTTAATCAATCCCGTATACAATTCCCTTTGTCTAGCGGTACGATACTTGCCTGAGATTCGATCGTCGGTATCCCGGTACCTTGTTCAATCTCGTTACCGGCAAGTCTCTTTACTTGTTCCGTAACACATCATCCCGTGATCAACTCCTTGATCACATTGTGCACATTATGATGATGTCCTACCGAGTGGGCCCAGAGATACCTCTCCGTTTACACGGAGTGACAAATCCCAGTCTCGATTCGTGCCAACCCAACAGACACTTTCGGAGATACCTGTAGTGTACCTTTATAGCCATCCAGTTACGTTGTGACATTTGGCACACCCAAAGCACTCCTACGGTATCCGGGAGTTGCACAATCTCATGGTCTAAGGAAATGATACTTGACATTAGAAAAGCTTTAGCATACGAACTACATGATCTTGTGCTAGGCTTAGGATTGGGTCTTGTCCATCACATCATTCTCCTAATGATGTGGTCCCGTTATCAACAACATCTAATGTCCATGGTCAGGAAACCGTAACCATCTATTGATCAACGAGCTAGTCAACTAGAGGCTTACTAGGGACATGGTGTTGTCTATGTATCCATACATGTATCTGAGTTTCCTATCAATACAATTCTAGCATGGATAATAAACGATTATCATGAACAAGGAAATATAATAATAACCAATTTAGTATTGCCTCTAGGGCATATTTCCAATAGCAACCGCTCCGACCTTCAATTCGGAGCCAATTGCGCCATCCATGGGCGGGTGGATAGACCCCGCCATGGAGACCGCATTCTCAATGGTGATCGAGCCAAATATCGACCTTACCCTTCACGAGAGCCGTGACGCCAAATTGCCAGATTCTTCCCCGGCCATGGACTCCGAACCGCCTGCGCTCGTGCCTATCGAATCCGACTAGGCGCCGATCATGGAGTTTACCTCCGCGGATATCTTTTAGCACTCGCCCTTCGGTGACATACTGAACTCATTAAGGTCTCTCTCCCTGTCAGGAGAGTCCTGGACGAACTATGTTTGGCAGGATTGGGATGCGGATGATGAAAGAATTCGCCGCCCACCCACCACCCACTTAGTAGCCACCGTCGACAATTTGACCGACATGCTCGACTTCGACTCCGAAGACATTGACGGTATGGACGACGATGCACGAGACGAACATGAACCACTACCCACAGGGCACTGGATGCCCACGTCATCACATGATGTATACATGGTGGACACACCCAAAGAAAGCGACAACGAGGAACGGAAGGACGTAGCGAAGGATCGATCCCTCGAGAAGCAGTCAAAGCGGCGGCGTAAGCGCCGCTCCAAATCCCGCCTCGGCAGAAACAAAGATCATATAGACCCAGCGATAGAGCAGGGTGAGCCAGCGGACGACGAGCACGGCATTGAACCACTGCCCGATCACGGCAACACGGAGAATCAAACCAAACAACCCGACTCCGTCAAAGATAACAGTCCAGACGACATCACACCGGACAGGCACCCGGAGCAACAAAATGCCCATCAAAGGCTTGTTGCCACTGCGAGGAGTCTGAAAAAGCAGAAGCAAGGGCTCAGGGCTGCACAAGACACACTCAGAATCAGATGGAGTGAAGTTCTCAACACTGCAGCGAAGTACGACGGTAATCGCCACACCAAGAGCTACCCGAAGCGAAAGTTGCTACCTGAATTTGACGAGGAGGCCTTAGATCCCTCGCAATTAAAAACAAAATGACCATCCGGTCGGATAGACGACCTCATGGCCAACATAGAGCGGCAAACGACGCCGCACATAAGCCAGTACGCGATCCGTGTAAGGGCTTGCATCAAAAGGACGGCGCAACCAGATCCATCTACGGGCCACGCAAGCGCGCTCCAGGATGCAATGCAACACAACAAACATCCCAACACCACGGTACACCCAAATACAGGGGTGCCGCACACCCCCTATGTTTCACCGATGAGGTGCTGGACCATGAATTTCTAGAGGGATTCAAACCCGTAAACATAGAGGCGTACGACGGAAAGACAGACCCTGGGGTCTGGATTGAGGACTACATCCTCCATATCCATATGGCACGAGGAGATGATCTCCACGCCATCAAGTACTTACCCCTCAAGCTCAAAGAGCCAGCTCGGCACTGGCTTAAAAGCCTCCCCGAAAACTCCATTGGAAGCTGGGAAGAGCTCGAAGACGCTTTTCGGGCAAATTTTCAAGGGACTTATGTCCGACCACCGGATGCAGACGATTTGAGTCATATAACTCGACAGCCTGGAGAGTCAGCCCGAAAGCTTTGAAACAGGTTCCTCACTAAAAAGAACCAAATAGTGGACTGCCCGGACGCCGAAGCCTTAGCAGCTTTTAAGCATAGCGTTCGAGACGAATGGCTTGCCAGACACCTCAGCCAAGAAAAGTCGAGAACAATGGCAGCATTAACAAGCCTCATGACCCGCTTTTGCGCGGGCGAGGATAGATGGTTAGACCGATGCAGCACCAACGACCCAAGTTCATCCAAAGTCAGGGACGAAAACGGGAAACCACGACGCAGCAAAAACAAGCGCCGGAATAAAGAAGACAACCCAAAGGGCACGGCGGTAAACGCCGGATTTAGAAGCTCTCAGCCAGGTCAACAAAAGCTGCCCTCCAAAGGCAACAGAGACGAACTGTCCAACCTAAACAAGATTCTGGATAAAATATGTCAGATCCACAGCACGCCCGATAAACCTACAAATCATACCCATAGAGAATGTTGTGTCTTCAAGCAGTCCGGCAAGCTCAACACTGAACATAAGGGGCAGGATACACCAAGCGAAGACGAGGACAAGCTTCGCAAGCAAAGCACTGGGGAACAGAAGAAATTCCCACCAGAAGTCAAAACAGTAAACGTGTTACACATGACAAAGGGGAGATACAAAGCGGCACTCCTAGAGACACATGCCCCAGGGCCTATCACCGTGGAGTTCTGCCAGTGGTCGTCCCAACCGATCACCTTTCACCATCAGGATCACTCGGCAAGTATCTGACGTGCAGGATGGGCTGCCTTGGTATTAGACCCAATAGTTGACGGATACCACTTCACACGAGTCCTGATGGACGGCGGCAGCAGTTTAAACCTGATATATTAGGACACAATCCGCAAAATGGGGATAGACCCAACAAGAATCAGCCATAGCGATACTACCTTTAAAGGAGTAACGCCAGGCCCAGAAGCCCATTGCACGGGCTCCCTTCTACTAGAGGTTATATTCGGCTTTCCCGATAACTTCCGCAGCGAAAAGTTAACCTTCCACTTCGCTCCGTTCCGAAGTGGCTATCAAGCACTACTCGGACGTGAAGCTTTCGTTCGCTTTAACGCAATACCACATTATGCTTCTCTCATGCTTAAGATGCCCTGTCCACGCGGCATCATTACAGTAAATGGAAATATTGAGCGCTCCTTACACGTGGAAGACCGTGCAGCTGCCTTGGCATCCGCACACTAAACGACCTCACCAACTAAAGCATCTGACAGGTCGTTAAGACCACGGACGCGGTTAGACGTGTCCGGCGCAGCTTTATGTAATTAATATAGGTTTGATGGCTATACGCCTATTACAACACAGGGGGCTCAACGCGCGCAAACAAGTGACAATTAGGCTCAACTTTACTCATCTTGAACTGTACATGGTTTCTTTAGTATAACCTACCTTTTTGCATGACAACTTTTCAACTAAGTTCCTATCTTTTACAGATGACCATCGTGCTACACCCGTCTAGGATACGGCACAACGGAGACACAGGCGCAGACATGCAGCAGGGACCTGTTCCAAGGATTCTTTTTAGATTAAGACCCTGAGTAAACCTTTTTACTGTCTCTTTTTGATACACATCCCCCGGATTCTCAGTACAATTGAGAAGGATGCTGACGTATTGGCATGTGGCCATGTCAGAATATTGCACGTACCTGGACACTAGGGGCTTATTACAAAGGGCATTGCTTAAGCCCGGTTTACACCATAAAGACCGAATAACTTAGGGAGTGTTCGACGTCGCGAGTTTGGCCTTATATGCATTAGCTCCGAATCATTTCTTTGGTCAAATGTTGGGTTTGCCCGGCTCTTGTGTTTTGCTGCCTTACGTTTCGCTCTATCGGCTAAGGCAGCACCATGAGAACTACTGCGATTGTGCCCTAGTTCATCCGGACGAGCACCTCACTGACTTTCATGATATAGCGTGAGACTGGTCAACCACTCGATGACCTAGCGGAATCTTAGGGATTCCTCCGCCTTAACGAAGGGCCATTTCCCGGCCAGGCATGTACGCACCCCGAATTCGAATGAGTGCGGAGCCACCAGGTGCTATATAGTAGCCCCGCTGTCAAACTCCTCTAGCTAAATGAAAGTGTTAAAGCATTATAGTCCGGTTGCCTAGTTTGCTACGCTATCACCTCCTTAATGGACCAAGACTTTGGATTAAGTCTGAACATGCGTCTTCTGTGAACACCCCCGCATTATATGTGTGGGGGCTAAAGCCGACGGCTGCCATCTTCCAGGTTATATACATACATACATAAACGGCCGCACAGGAGGCATCATAGTACTTTTGGGCAAAAGTATAAATGCAACCTTGATAAACTCAATAAAACATTGTTTTTACAATGGGAATAAATGTCACTTAAACATAATATTCTTGAAGCACTGAGCCTCTATCGAACGAGCGCCTTGAAGAACTTCTTCAAAGTAGTGCTAGACAGCCACTCGACCTATGGCCGAACCCTGTGCCGCAACAGTGGTGGGATCCATCTCCGCCCAGTATGTTTTGACACGGGCAAGGGCCATCCGTGAGCCTTCACTAGTAGAAAAAATGTCAAATGTGAAGCACATTAGTGCCGGTTTGAATTTGAGTTGGCACTAATGTGACCATTAGTGCCGGTTCCAACGGCTAGGCGGGCGGACATCATTAGTACCGGTTCGTGGGCAACCTTTATTACCGGTTCATGCCACGAACCAGTACTAATGAGGCCAGTGCGGCTGGGGCCCCCACGGAGACCTTTAGTACCGGTTCATGGCATGAACCGGTACTAGAGTTTTATTAGTAAGCTGATTTTTAGTCCCACCTCGCCAAGGGAGAGGCAGCATCAGCAGTCTATAAGCCGTGAGTACAGAGACAATGACGACGAGGCGCAATGTTCACCTGCACGTTGATTAGCTTCAAGCCTTTCGGAATAGCATAGATTGCACTGAGCTATGTGCTGTGCAGTCTACACTATTCCGAAAGGCTTGAATCAAATTAACCAGCATTGCACCTCTTTTTTATTTTTAATAACTTATTTTAACTCCGGACTTCTTGTCTGTTTAGTATGCAGCATTCAAACCCACGTCATCAATTTCCAACATGTTCTGACATCATTTGCTGTTTTTCAGTAATTTACCAAATTCTTTAGAGAGCTAAATGACCGTGAAATTGAAAATCACTACAAAATGAACTGTGAAAATGTTGAAACTTGGCATGGTATCATCATTTCACCTGCATAGCATGTGCGAAAGAGTAGAGAGGGTCACGGCAAAAATTGGACGCACTTCGTGTACAAACTGGACAATCTCTTTCGGAGTATCAGGGTTTCGGATGAGAACTCATCTGTCACATGGGCATTTCAATGTTTTTTAAACTGATTTGAACTCTGGACTTCTTTTACGTTCAGCATGCAGCATTCAAAGCGACGTCATCAATTTCCAACATGTTCTGACATCATTTGCTGTTTTTCAGTCATTTACCTAATTGTTTAGAGAGCTAAATGACCGTGAACTTGAAAATCACTACAAAATGAACTATGAAAATGTTGAAACTTGGCATGGTATCATCATTTCACCTGCATAGCATGTGCGAAAGAGTGGAGAGGGTCACGGCAAAAACTGGACGCACATTGTGTACAAACTGGACAATCTCTTTCGGAGTATCAGGGTTTCGGACGAGAACTCATCTGTTACACAGGCACTTCAATGTTTTTGAAACTTATTTGAAGTCCAGACTTCTTTTCTGTTCAGTATGCGGCAATCAAACTGACATTATCAATTTCCAACATGTTCTGACATCATTTGCTATTTTCAGTCATTTACCTAATTGTTTAGAGAGCTAAATGACCGTGAAATTGAAAATCACTATAAAATGAACTGTGAAAATGTTGAAACTTGGCATGGTATCATCATTTCACCCGCATAGCATGTGCGAAAGAGTAGAGAGGGTCACGGCAAAAACCGCACGCACTTCATGTACAAACAGGACAATCTCTTTCAGAGTATCAGGGTTTCGGACGAGAACTCATCTGTTACACGGGCACTTCAATGTTTTTAAACTTATTTGAATCCCGGACATCTTTTGCGTTCAGTATGAAGTATTCAAAGTGAAGTTATCAATTTCCAACATGTTCTGACATCATTTGCTGTTTTCAGTCATTTACCTAATTGTTTAGAGAGCTAAATGACCGTGAAATTGAAAATCACTACAAAATGAATTGTGAAAATGTTGAAACCTGGCATGGTATCATCATTTCACCTGCATAGCATGTGCGAAAGAGTAGAGAGGGTCACGGCAAAAACTAGACGCACTTCGTGTACAACCTGGACAATCTCTTTCGGAGTATCAGGGTTTCGGACGAGAACTCATCTATTACACGGGCACTTCAATGTTTTTTCAAACTTATTTGAACTCCGGACATCTTTTAGGTTCAGTATGCAGCCTTCAAAGCGACGTCATCAATTTCCAACATGTTCTGACATCATTTGCTATTTTCAGTCATTTACATAATTTTTAGAGAGCTAAATGACCATGAAATTGAAAATCACTAGAAAATGAACTGTGAAAATGTCGAAACTTGGCATGGTATCATCATGTCACCCGCATAGCATGTGCGATAGAGTAGGGAGGGTCACGACAAAAACTGGAAGCACTTCGTGTACAAACTAGACAATCTCTTTCGGAGTATCAGGGTTTCGGACGAGAACTCATCTGTTACACGGGCACTTCAATGTTTTTTAAACTTATTTGAACTCCGGACTTCTTTTGCGTTCAGTATGCAGCATTCAAAGCGACATCATCAATTTCCAACATGTTCTGACATCTTTTGCTGTTTTTCAGTCATTTACCTAATTGTTTAGAGAGCTAAATGACCGTGAAATTGAAAATCACTACAAAATGAACTTTGAAAATGTTGAAACTTGGCATGGTATCATCATTTCACCCGCATAGCATGTGCGAAACAGTAGAGAGGGTCACGGCAAAAATTGGACGAACTTCGTGTACAAACTGCACAATCTCTTTCGGAGTATCAAGGTTTCGGACAAGGACTCATCTGTTACACGGGCACTTCAATGTTTTTTAAACTTATTTAAACTCCGGACTTCTTTTGTGTTCAGTATGCAGCATGCAAAGCGATCTCATCAATTTCCAACATGTTCTGACATCATTTGCTGTTTTTCAGTCATTTACCTAATTGTTTAGAGAGCTAAATGACCGTGAAATTGAAAATCACTACAAAATGAACTATGAAAATGTTGAAACTTGGCATGGTATCACCATTTCACCCACATAGCATGTGCGAAAGAGTAGAGAGGGTCACGGCAAAAACTGGACGCACTTCATGTACAAACAGGACAATCTCTTTCGGAGTATCAGGGTTTCGGACGAGAACTCATTTGTTACACGGGCACTTCAATGTTTTTTAAACTTATTTGAACTCCAGACTTCTTTTGCATTCAGTATGCAGCATTCAAAGCGGCGTCATCAATTTCCAACATGTTCTGACATCATTTGCCATTTTCCAGTCATTTACCTAAATTTTTAGAGAGCTAAATGACCGTGAAATTGAAAATCACTAGAAAATGAACTGTGAAAATGTTGAAACTTGGCATGGTATCATCATTTCACCCGCATAGCATGTGCGAAAGAGTAGAGAGGGTCACGGCAAAAACTGGACGCACTTCATGTACAAACTCGACAATCTCTTTCGGAGTATCCGGGTTTCGAACGAGAACTCATCTGTTACACGGGCACTTCAATGTTTGTTAAACTTATATGAACTCTGGACTTCTTTTGTGTTCAGTATGCAGCATTCAAAGCAACGTCATCAATTTCCAACATGTTCTGACATCATTTGCTGTTTTTCAGTCATACCTAATTGTTTAGAGAGCTAAATGACCGTGAAATTGAAAATCACTAGAAAATGAACTGTGAAAATGTTGAAACTTGGCATGGTATCATCATTTCACCCGCATAGCATGTGCGAAAGAGTAGAGAGGGTCACGGCAAAAACTGGACGCACATTGTGTACAAACTGGACAATCTCTTTCGGAGTATGAGGGTTTCGGACGAGAACTCATCTGTTACCCGGGACTTTAATGTTTTTTAAACTTATTTGAACTCCGGACTTCTTTTGCATTCAGCCTGCAGCATTCAAAGCGATGCCATCAATTTCCAACATGTTCTGACATCATTTGCTGTTTTTCAGTCATTTACCTAATTGTTTAGAGAGCTAAATGACCGTGAAATTGAATATCACTACAAAATGAACTGTGAAAATGTTGAAACTTGGCATGGTATCATCATTTCACCCGCATAGCATGTGCAAAAGAGTAGAGAGGGTCACGGCAAAAACTGGACGCACTTGGTGTACAAACTAGACAATCTCTTTCAGAATATCAGGGTTTCGGACGAGAACTCATCTATTACACGGGCACTTCAATGTTTTTTAAACTTATTTGAACTCCAGACTTCTTTTGCGTGCAGTATGCAGCATTCAAAGCGACGTCATCAATTTCCAACATGTTCTGACATCATTTGCTGTTTTCTAGTCATTTACCTAATTGTTTAGAGAGCTAAATGACCGTGAAATGGAAAATCACTACAAAATGAACCGTGAAAATGTTGAAACTTGGCATGGTATCATCATTTTACCCGCATAGCATGTGCGAAAGAGTAGAGAGGGTCATGGCATAAACTAGACACACTTAGTGTACAAACTGGACAATCTCTTTCGGAGTATCATGGTTTCGGAGGAGAACTCATCTGTTACATGGGCACTTCAATGTTTTTAAAACTTATTTGAACTTCGAACTTCTCTTGCATTCAGTATGCAGCATTCAAAGCGATGCCTTCAATTTCCAACATGTTCTGATATCATTTGCTGTTTTTCAGTCATTTACCTAATTGTTTAGAGAGCTAAATGACCATGAAATTGAAAATCACTACAAAATGAACTGTGAAAATGTTGAAACTTGGCATGGTATCATCATTTCACCCGCATAGCATGTGTGAAAGTGTAGAGAGGGTCATGGCAAAAAACTAGACGCACTTTGTGTACAAACTGGACAATCTCTTTCGGAGTATCACGGTTTCGGACGAGAACTCGTATGTTACACGGGCACTTCAATGTTTTTTAAACTTATTTGAACTCCGGAGATCTTTTAGGTTTAGTATGCAGCATTCAAAGCGACGTCATCAGTTTCTAACATGTTCTGACATCATTTGCTGTTTTCAGTCATTTACCTAATTGTTTAGAGAGCTAAATGACCGTGAAATTGAAAATCACTAGAAACTGAACTGTGAAAATGTTGAAACTTGGCATGGTATCATCAGGTCACCCGCATAGCATGTGCAAAAGAGTAGGGAGGGTCACGGCAAAAACTGGATGCACTTCGTGTACAAACTGAACAATCTCTTTCGGTGTATCAGGGTTTCGGACGAGAACTCATCTGTTACACGGGCACTTCAATGTTTTTTAAACTTATTTGAACTCCGGACTTCTTTTGCGTTCAGTATGCAACATTCAAAGCGACGTCATCAATTTCCAACATGTTCTGACATCATTTGCTATTTTTCAGTCATTTACCTAATTGTTTAGAGAGCTAAATGACCGTGAAATTGAAAATCACTACAAAATGAACAGTGAAAATGTTGAAACTTGGCATGGTATCATCATTTCACCCGCATAGCATGTGCGAAAGAGTAGAGAGGGTCACGGCAAAAACTGGACGCACTTCGTGTACAAACTGGACAATCTCTTTCGGAGTATCAGGGTTTCGGACGAGAACTCATCTGTTACACGGGCACTTCAATGTTTTTTAAACTTATTTGAACTCCAGACTTCTTTTGTGTTCAGTATGCAGCATTCAAAGCTACGACATAAATTTCCAACATGTTCTGACATCATTTGCTGTTTTCTAGTCATTTACCTTATTGTTTAGAGAGCTAAATGACTGTGAAATTGAAAATCACTAGAAAATCAACTGTGAAAATGTTGAAACTTGGCATGGTATCATCATTTCACCCGCATAGCATGCGCGAAAGAGTAGAGAGGGGCATGGCAAAAACTGGACGCACTTTGTGTACAAATTGGACAATCTCTTTTGGAGTATCAGGGTTTCAGACGAGAACTCATCTGTTATGGGCACTTTAATGTTTTTAGAACTCATTTGTACTCCGGAATTCTTTTGCGTTCAGTATGCAGCATTCAAAGTGATGCCATCAATTTCCAACATGTTCTCACATCATTTGCTGTTTTCTAGTCATTTACCTAATTGTTTAGAGAGCTAAATGACCGTGAAATTGAAAATCACTAGAAAATGAACTGTGAAAATGTTGAAACTTGGCATGGTATCATCATTTCACCCGCATTGCATGTGCGAAAGAGTAGAGAGCCAGATGACAAAAACTGGACGCACTTCGTGTACAAACTGGACAACTCTTTTGGAGCATCAGGGTTTCAGACGAGAACTCATCTGTTACATGGGGACTTCAATGTTTTTAAAACTTATTTGAACTCCGGACTTCTTTTGCGTTTAGTATGCAGCATTCAAAGTGATGCCATCAATTTCCAACATGTTCAGACATCATATGCTGTTTTTCAGTCATTTACCCATTGTTTAGAGAGCTAAATGACCATGAAATTGAAAATCACTACAAAATGAACTGTGAAAATGTTGAAACTTGGCATGGTATCATCATTTCACCCGCATAGCATGTGCGAAAGAGTAGAGAGGGTCACGGCCAAAACTGGATGCACTTCTTGTACTAACTGCACAATCTCTTTCAGAGTATCAGGGTTTCGGACGAGAACTTATCTGTTACACGGTCACTTCAATGTTTTTTAAACTTATTTGAACTCCAGACATCTTTTAGGTTCAGTATGCAGCATTCAAAGCGACGTCATCAATTTCCAACATGTTCTGACATCATTTGCTGTTTTTCAGTCATTTACCTAATTGTTTAGAGAGCTAAATGACCGTGAAATTGAAAATCACTACAAAATAAACTGTGAAAATGTTGAAACTTGGCATGGTATCGTCATTTCACCCGCATAGCATGGGCGAAAGACTAGAGAGGGTCACGGCAAAGACTGGACGCACTTCGTGTAAAAACTGGACAATCTCTTTCGGAGTATCAGGGTTTCAAACAAGAACTCATCTGTTACACTGGCACTTCAATGTTTTTTAAACTTATTTAAACTCCGGACTTCTTTTGCATTCAGTATACAGCATTCAAAGTGACATCATCAATTTCCAACATGTTCTGATATCATTTGGTGTTTTTCAGTCATTTACCTAATTGTTTAGAGAGCTAAAGTACCGTGAAATTGAAAATCACTACAAAATGAACTGTGAAAATGTTGAAACTTGGCATGGTATCATCATTTCACCCGCATAGCATGTGTGAAAGTGTAGAGAGGGTCATGGCAAAAACTGGACGCACTTCGTGTACAAACTGGACAATCTCTTTTGGAGTATCAGGGTTTCGGACTAGAACTCATCTGTTACACGGGCACTTCAATGTTTTTGAAACTTATTTGAACTCCGGACTTCTTTTGCATTCAGTATGCAGCATTCAAAGCGACGTCATCAATTTCCAACATGTTCTGACATCATTTGCTGTTTTTCAGTCATTTACCTAATTGTTTAGAGAGCTAAATGACCGTGAAATTGAAAATCACTACGAAATGAACTGTGAAAATGTTGAAACTTGGCATGGTATCATCATTTCACCCGCATAGCATGTGCGAAAGAATAGAGAGGGTCACGGCAAAAACTGGACGCACTTCGTGTATAAACTGGACAATCTCTTTCGGAGTATCAGGGTTTTGGACGAGAACTCATCTGTTACACGGGCACTTCAATGTTTTTGAAACTTATTTGAACTCCGGACTTCTTTTCTGTTCAGTATGCAGCCTTCAAAGCGACGTTATCAATTTCCAACATGTTCTGACATCATTTGCTGTTTTCAGTCATTTACCTAATTGTTTAGAGAGCTAAATGACCGTGAAATTGAAAATCACTATAAAATGAACTGTGAAAATGTTGGAACTTGGCATGGTATCATCATTTCACCCGCATAGCATGTGCGAAAGAGTAGAGAGGGTCACGGCAAAAACTGGACGCACTTCGTGTACAAACTGGACAATCTCTTTCGGAGTATCAGGGTTTCGGACGAGAACTCATCTGTTACACGGGCACTTCAATGTTTTTTTAAACTTATTTGAACTATGGACATCTTTTAGGTTCAGTCTGCAGCATTCAAAGTGACGTCATCAATTTCCAACATGTTCTGACATCATTTGCTGTTTTCAGTCATTTACCTAATTGTTTAGAGAGCTAAATGACCATGAAATTGAAAATCACTAGAAAATGAACTGTGAAAATGTTGAAACTTGGCATGGTATCATCATGTCACCCGCATAGCATGTGCGAAAGAGTAGGGAGCATCACGACAAAAACTGGACGCACTTCGTGTACAAACTGGACAATCTCTTTCGGAGTATCAGGGTTTCAGACGAGAACTCATCTGTTAAACGGGCACTTCAATGTTTTTTAAACTTATTTGAACTCCGGACTTCTTTTGCGTTCAGTATGCAGCATTCAAAGCGACGTCATCAATTTCCAACATGTTCTGACATCTTTTGCTGTTTTTCAGTCATTTACCTAATTGTTTAGTGAGCTAAATGACCGTGAAATTGAAAATCACAACAAAATGAACTGTGAAAATGTTGAAACTTGGCATGGTATCATCATTTCACCCGCATAGCATGTGCGAAAGAGTAGAGAGGGGCATGGCAAAAACTGGACGCACTTCATGTACAAACTGGACAATCTCTTTTGGGGTATCAGGGTTTCAGACGAGAACTCATCTGTTATGGGCACTTTAATGTTTTTAAAACTCATTTGAACTCCAGACTTCTTTTGCGTTCAGCATGCAGCATTCAAAGCGATGCCATCAATTTCCAACATGTTCTCACATCATTTGCTGTTTTCTAGTCATTTACCTAATTGTTTAGAGAGCTAAATGACCGTGAAATTGAAAATCACTAGAAAATGAACTGTGAAAATGTTGAAACTTGGCATGGTATCAACATTTCACCCGCATTGCATGTGCGAAAGAGTAGAGAGGCACATGACAAAAACTGGACGCACTTCGTGTACAAACTGGACAACTCTTTTGGAGCATCAGGGTTTCAGACGAGAACTCATCTGTTACATGGGGACTTCAATGTTTTTAAAACTTATTTGAACTCCGGACTTCTTTTGCGTTTAGTATGCAGCATTCAAAGTGATGCCATCAATTTCCAACATGTTCAGACATCATTTGCTGTTTTTCAGTCATTTACCCATTGTTTAGAGAGCTAAATGACCATGAAATTGAAAATCACTACAAAATGAACTGTGAAAATGTTGAAACTTGGCATGGTATCATCATTTCACCCGCATAGCATGTGCGAAAGAGTAGAGAGGGTCACGGCAAAAACTGGATGCACTTCGTGTACTAACTGGACAATCTCTTTCGGAGTATCAGGGTTTTGGACGAGAACTCATCTGTTACACGGGCACTTCAATGTTCTTTCAACTTATTTGAACTCCAGACTTCTTTTGTGTTCAGTATGCAGCATTCAAAGCGACGACATAAATTTCCAACATGTTCTGACATCATTTGCTGTTTTCTAGTCATTTACCTTATTGTTTAGAGAGCTAAATGACTGTGAAATTGAAAATCACTAGAAAATCAACTGTGAAAATGTTGAAACTTGGCATGGTATCATCATTTCACCCGCATAGCATGTGCGAAAGAGTAGAGAGGGGCATGGCAAAAATTGGACGCACTTTGTGTACAAATTGGACAATCTCTTTTGGAGTATCAGGGTTTCAGACGAGAACATATCTGTTATGGGCACTTCAATGTTTTTAGAACTCATTTGAACTCCGGAATTCTTTTGCGTTCAGTATGCAGCATTCAAAGTGATGCCATCAATTTCCAACATGTTCTCACATCATTTGCTGTTTTCTAGTCATTTACCTAATTGTTTAGAGAGCTAAATGACCGTGAAATTGAAAATCACTAGAAAATGAACTGTGAAAATGTTGAAACTTGGCATGGTATCATCATTTCACCCGCATTGCATGTGCGAAAGAGTAGAGAGCCAGATGACAAAAACTGGACGCACTTCGTGTACAAACTGAACAACTCTTTTGGAGCATCAGGGTTTCAGACGAGAACTCATCTGTTACATGGGGACTTCAATGTTTTTAAAACTTATTTGAACTCCGGACTTCTTTTGCGTTTAGTATACAGCATTCAAAGTGATGCCATCAATTTCCAACATGTTCAGACATCATTTGCTATTTTTCAGTCATTTACCCATTGTTTAGAGAGCTAAATGACCATGAAATTGAAAGTCACTACAAAATGAACTGTGAAAATGTTGAAACTTGGCATGGTATCATCATTTCACCCGCATAGCATGTGCGAAAGAGTAGAGAGGGTCACGGCCAAAACTGGATGCACTTCGTGTACTAACTGCACAATCTCTTTCGGAATATCAGGGTTTCGGACGAGAACTTATCTGTTACACGGGCACTTCAATGTTTTTTAAACTTATTTGAACTCCAGACATCTTTTAGGTTCAGTATGCAGCATTCAAAGCGACGTCATCAATTTCCAACATGTTCTGACATCATTTGCTGTTTTTCAGTCATTTACCTAATTGTTTAGAGAGCTAAATGACCGTGAAATTGAAAATCACTACAAAATAAACTGTGAAAATGTTGAAACTTGGCATGGTATCGTCATTTCACCCGCATAGCATGTGCGAAAGACTAGAGAGGGTCACGGCAAAGACTGGACGCACTTCGTGTAAAAACGGGACAATCTCTTTCGGAGTATCAGGGTTTCAAACAAGAACTCATCTGTTACACTGGCACTTCAATGTGTTTTAAACTTATTTGAACTCCGGACTTCTTTTGCATTCAGTATACAGCATTCAAAGCGACACCATCAATTTCCAACATGTTCTGATATCATTTACTGTTTTTCAGTCATTTACCTAATCTTTTGGAGAGCTTAATGACCGTGAAATTGAAAATCACTACAAAATGAACTGTGAAAATGTTGAAACTTGGCATGGTATCATCATTTCACCCGCATAGCATGTGTGAAAGTGTAGAGAGGGTCATGGCAAAAACTGGATGCACTTCGTGTACAAACTGGACAATCTCTTTTGGAGTATCAGGGTTTCGGACTAGAACTCAACTGTTACACGGGTACTTCAATGTTTTTGAAACTTATTTGAACTCCGGACTTCTTTTCTATTCAGTATGCAGCATGCAAAGCAACGTCATCAATTTCCAACATGTTCTGACATCATTTGCTGTTTTTCAGTCATTTACCTAATTGTTTAGAGAGCTAAATGACCGTGAAATTGAAAATCACTACAAAATGAACTGTGAAAATGTTGAAATTTGCATGGTATCATCATTTCACCCGCATAGCATGTGCGGAAGAGTAGACAGGGTAACGGCAAAAACTAGATGCAGTTCATGTACAAACTGGACAATCTTTTTCGAAGTATCAGGGTTTCAGACGAGAACTCATCTCTTACACGGGCTCTTCAATGTTTTTCAAACTTATTTGAACTCCGGACTTCTTTTGCGTTCAGTTTGCAGCACTGAAAGTGAAGTCATAAATTTCCAACATGTTCTGACATCATTTGCTGTTTTCCAGTCATTTACCTAATTGTGTAGAGAGCTAAATGACCGTGAAATTGAAAATCACTACAAAATGAACTATGAAAATGTTGAAACTTGGCATGGTATCATCATTTCATCCGCATAGCATGTGCGAAAGAATAGAGAGGGTCACAGCAAAAACTGGACGCACTTCGTGTACAAACTGGAGAATCTCTTTCGGAGTATCACGGTTTCGGACAAGAACTCATCTGTTACACGGGCACTTCAATGTTTTTGAAACTTATTTGAACTCCGGACTTATTTTCTGTTCAGTATGCAGCATGCAAAGCAACGTCATCAATTTCCAACATGTTCTGACATCATTTCCTGTTTTTCAGTCATTTACCTAATTGTTTAGAGAGCTAAATGACCGTGAAATTGAAAATCACTACAAAATGAACTGTGAAAATGTTGAAATTTGGCATGGTATCATCATTTCACCCGCATAGCATGTGCGGAAGAGTGGAGAGGGTAACGGCAAAAACTAGATGCACTTCATGTACAAACTGGACAATCTCTTTCGGAGTATCAGGGTTTCGGACGTGAACTCATCTGTTACACAGGCACTTCATTGTAGTTTAAACTTATTTTGACTGCGGACTTCTTTTGCGTTCAGTATGCAGCATTCAAAGCGACGTCATCAATTTCCAACATGTTCTGACATCATTTGCTATTTTTCAGTCATTTACCTAATTGTTTAGAGAGCTAAATGACCGTGAAATTGAAAATCACTACAAAATGAACTGTGAAAATGTTGAAACTTGGCATGGTATCATTATTTCACCCGCATAGCATGTGCAAAAGAGTAGAGAGGGTCACAAAGAAACTAAATACATAATTTTTTTTACTCAGAAATAAATAGAAGAAAATAAATAAAGCAGAAAAAAACTATGTAAAAAATTACTCAAAAATAAATAGAAGAAAATAAATAATGTAGAAAAGAAAAAACTATATAAAAAATTACTCAAAAAGAAATAGAAGAAAATAAATAATGCAGAAAAGAAAAAACTATAAAAAAATTGTTGGGGCGCTGCCCAGTGGGCCTGCCAGACCTAGGGTGTGCAAATTCAGGCCGAGAAGGTCCGGCAGGCTCACAGGGCAGCGCGCCATATTTAGGCCCAGAAGCCCGCTATATAGAGGAGTTCGAAGGAGCAGCCGCGACTAGGTTTATAAATCAGTGCGGCTGCCCTTCGCTCGGCGAGGTGGGACTAAACATTGTGCACCGCGGGTGGCAGCGCAACACCTTTAGTACCGGTTTGTGGCTCCAACCGGTACTAAAGGGTGGTCTTTAGTACCGGTTGGAGCCACAAACCGGTACTAATAGCCTACTCTTCCCGCCTCTTGGCCTGGACAAAATTGGCCTTTAGTACCAGTTGGTGGCTCCAACCGGTACTAAAGGCCCATCCTATATAAGAAAACACTTCAAAAAATTCAGTTTCTCATCTATTTCTTCTCCTCTGTCCCCTCGCCCGCCGCCCCCGTCACTGCCCCCTTCGACGCCCCCGTCGCCACCCCTCGTCGACGCCCCCGTCGCCACCCCGTCCCCGTCCCCATCGTCGCCGCCCTCGCCGTCCCCGTCCCCGTCACCGCGCCCCGCCCCGTCGTCCCCGCCCGGCCCGTCCCCGTACCCGTTGTCGCCGCCCCGTCCCCATCCCTGTCGTCACCATCCCCGTCGGCGCCGCCCGTCGCCGTCCCCGTCGCCTCGCCTCGCCGGTGAGATCCTGCCCCAGCCGCCATGTCCACACACACACACACATTGTTTTTTAGTTTTTTATATAAATGTATTACCTAGATAAGAATGTTAGAATGTTAATGTTAGATGAATTAGATAGAGAAGTTAAATATTAATGTCAATTGTTAGATGAATTAGATAGAGAAGTTAAATATTAATGTCAATTGTTAGATGAATTAGCCAGATATTAATTAATTAGGTATATGAGATTATTTGAACTAGTTGAATTAATATAACTACTTTATTTTTTGTAAATGCTTAGTTGAACTAGCTAGTTGAATTAGTACTAGTTTATTTTTAGTAAGAAAATTTAGGTATATGAGATTTGATGATCTAATTAAAATATTACTATATATAGCTACTTTATATATTTTAGTAAGAAAATTAATAGAACTAGTTTATTTTTAGTAAATTCTTAGTTGAATTAGTTGACTTAATAGAACTAGTTATTTTTAGTAAGAAAATTTAGGTATATGAGATTTGATGATCTAATCAAAATATTACTATATAGAACTACCTACTTTATTTTAGTAAGAAATTAATATAACTAGTTTATTTTTAGTAAATGCTTAGTTGAATTAATAGAACTAGTTTATTTACTTGAATTAATAGAACTAGTAAGTGTTTAATGTTTCACCTATATATGAACATATGTTAGATATTAATGTCAAATGTTAGATGAATTAGATACAAATTATATGTTAGATATATATTTAATTTAGTTATATGAGATTTGAATATCTAATTAACATTTTATTATATAGAACTAGCTGCCTTATTTTTAGTAAGAAAATTAATAGAAATAGTTTAGTTGAATTAATTAGTTGAACTAGTTAGTTGAATTAGTTGAGCCACTTTATTTAGATATATTTTTCATAAGTGCTTAGTTGAATTAGTTCAATTAATTAGTTGAACTAGTTGAATTAGCAGAATTAGTTGAATTAATAGAACTAATAAGTGTTTAATGTTTCACCTATGAACATAGGAATGTCGTCTGACGACGAACACAATTTCATTATGTGCGAATACTGCGAAGACCAGTGCGTCCTGTGCGGCAGAAATTTTCTAGTTGATGATAGATGCTTCAGCATCAAGCTGGATGAGAACTTCGAAGTGGATACAGTAAGTCATAACGACAAGTCTTTTTTCATAATTAAGCATAACTTATGCTTCATTTCCTTCAA
Source organism: Triticum monococcum (assembly GCA_034509565.1). Lineage (NCBI taxonomy): Eukaryota > Viridiplantae > Streptophyta > Magnoliopsida > Poales > Poaceae > Triticum > Triticum monococcum. Next base: position 27,759,617 of record CM067847.1, read on the forward strand.
CTTTTAATTTTAATTTTTCACTATTCTACTAGCGTATCCCCTGCCATGCAAGAATTTTTGTCTTGGATAAGATAGGTTTCAGTCCTAACAAAACTATGGAGGTAAAAAGAGTTTACTTGAAGACCGAGAATAGTTATACCTTCAATGTCAAATTATACAATGCAAACACATACACCTATTTTGAATGCAAAACTTGGCAAGCACTATGTAAGGCTTATGCATTTGAGCCTGATATGGTTATCACCTTTGATATTCGTCCGGAAGATGATATTGAAGGTAATAGAGACATCTGGGTCGATGTGCAGACGCCTCGAGTTCTACCATTATGTGAGTTTCTCAACCATATTTATGTCTTTGATATGATATTATTTCTACCAGTCGAATAATTAATAGATCTCAATTTATATTGACAACTTATTTCCAATCAAGCAAACATGTCCGACGCTTGGTAGACAGGACCGTCCACTGTCCCGGGGCTGAACTAAACTGCGAAGAGACAAGTCATTATGTTTCATGGCTTGAGGATCTTGATGCTGTCAAGACAAATTTTTTTCCTGCACTTAGAAATGTTAGTACTCAAAACGTGCGACCAATAGTGTTCGTACTGAACTACGATCACATATATTTAGGAAAGATGGTAAGATTTCTACTATTTCTCCCCAGTGCATCTTTTGCATACATTATTTTTTTAAGCTAAACTTCATTTCTAAGTATGTTACTATACGATGTTCTTCAACAGGGACTCCCGATGAATGTTGTGCCTGATTGGATCGAGACTAAAGGTACCATGAATATTGTTAGCTTACGGCCAAGATATCCTACAATGCACTTTAGTGCATTCAGGATTTCTAATAGCGAGGAATGCTTAACAATAAAAGACTGGAGCAAAATTGTGAACGATCGCAGAGAAGTACTAGGGGGCAGCAATCAGAAGCGCAACCCACGATTAGGAGACAGGTTCATCTGCATGCTCTAATACGATGAATCAGGAAAGCTATACATGTTCTATGCTATTTTACCTGAGAGAGAGCAGCAGGAGTGATTAATTAGCTAGTTCATGCTCTTAGTACTTGTCCTCTCATGTCCGTGTTCTTCGTCCTGAACTTAATATCAAAGAGTGATTTCCTTTTGTGGTGTTATGATCGCTTATAATATCATTACCATGTTGAACTTCATGATATCTTTGCTTTTGGTACAAGTGAATGTTTCTTCTTTAAGCTAGTGTTGGTGGTGATTAGATAGTGGTAATGACTATATGATGATTAAGTAGTGGTAATGAGATGACTATTATATGATGATTTTTAGCTAGCTATGAAAACTGTTGTTGGTGATGATATATATGATGCAAGAGTTTTTATATTAATAAGATGATGATGATGAGTTATTATATCATTTATGAAAGAAACCGCAGATTAGTTTCAACTGGATGGATTCTAGCTAAGTGATCAAGTATATGCCATATCCATATTACCTTGATCACTTAATTAGGTCATCAAGTATATATAATATGGATATGACATATACTTGATGACTTAGCTAGGATCCACATGCATCCAGTCAAACTAATCTGCGGTACATTCACCTAATGATTTAACAACTCATTATAATGTAAAACAATCACTAAATTAAATTGAAAACACAAAATTAAACTAAAAATAACAAATAAAACCAAAACACACCCAAACATTTAGTACCGGTACCCCTTTAGTACCGGTACTAATGTCCTACGCGCCCATGGAGCTGGCTCGTGCCATGTGGTTGCCCTTTTACACCAGTTCGTGCTGAACCAGTACTAAAGGGGGGGGGGCTTTTGTCACATCCCTAGCTTCTGGTTTTGCACTAGGCTAGCTTCATGTGTGCATCATGTTTAAATTTTATTTAAAAGTTGAATTGGGGGTGATACAACACTAGCCTTTTGAAATCCAAATAGGTCCAGCTTAAATAAATTGCATTCAAGAACCCAAAATGCTCTTATTTGATGTTTGATATTTTTGGCAATGGTTTTGATCCATACCAAAAATAATGAGCATTTTTAAGGAACAAGTTGGGCATTGAATTTAAGTCATAAAATATTTGAATTGGGGCATTTAATTGCTATTAATATTATTAAATGCTCCAACAATTCTGGAAATAGCTAAGGGCATCTGAGATAATTCAGTTATTGCCCATAATTAGTTTCAGGATTTATAGAAATGATTTGGTGTTTTACCAAATCAAAAACAAATTGCAAAAATAGAAAACAGAAACCAAAATAGGCAAAAAAAGAGAAGGAGAAAACCTACCTGGCCTTACCTGTAGTCGGCCCAGCTGCACTCGCCAGCCTAGCTGGTGGCCCAGCCCACCAGGGGCAGAGCCGTCTTCAACCTCTGCCTACTGGCAGAGGCATGTCCGCGCGCGCGCCGTAGCTCGCCACCTCCTGCTTGCCGCTGTCCGCCTGGACCTGGCTACGAATGACACGCACCCCCAGGCCCCTCTCACTCTCCTCGTTCCTCTCACCTCCTCTGCTCCCCACTCGCGCGCACCACCGAGCGGAGCTCGTCGCCACCGTCGCCGTTCACCATGGCCACTGCCCCCCTCTCACCTCCCCGACGTGCCCCAGGGATCCGCCTCATCGCCTTCGTCCTCCTCGCTGAGTCATGCAACACCGGGTGCCCTGGAACGCCGCCATCGCCATCGTCATCATTCGTTGCCCCGACAATTGCCGCCCGTCGATTCGCTGTCTCCGCCACCTCCCCGAGCACCCTGAGCTGCTCTACGACCTCGCCGTGAGCCCATGCTCCTAGTCCCCCTCTCCATTTTCCTCCTCATGTGTCGTAGCCGTCACCTCGTCTGCAACCGAACCCGTCGCCGCCCGCGCTCGTCTCCGGTGATGCTCCGGTGACCATTTGGTCTTGGGCATGCGCCCATCGAACTCACCGCACCACGTAGACGCCGTAGGTGCTAAGCGCACATCGCCACTGCCACCACAACCGCGTCCTAGCTCACGCCCGAACTCCGGCGACCCCAACCGAGCTCGCCGTCGTTGACTCCGGCCACCCCAGGCCCCGAGACCACCCCCATCCGACGCGCTATCACGCCAGCTCTTCGTAGGGCCAAAGGGCGCACCGAACGGTGCACCGTAGGCGAAACCCGAGCCCCTCCAGTGTGCCTCCGCCGCGTTTTTGGTCGCCGCCGGCGTAACTCCGGTGACGCTGACGTGGCACTGTCATTAGCCACTAATGACCCAGCTAACTAACCCTCCTCTCTCACTGACTATGGGCCCCATGCTTTAATTAACCCCGGGATTTATTCCCTGCTTAGTGTAGGTTAATATAGCCGGCCCCACATGTCATTTTGACCATGCCATGTCAACGTTGACCCGGACCCACTAGTCAGCCTCTATCCCTTCCCTGTTTCACTGACGTGCGGCTCCCACTGGTACGGTTTGACCTGGACCCGTTCTGTTGACCTGCTGAGGTTAGCATGACGCAGTGCTGATGCAATAACTCTTTTCTGGATTTTTTCTTTTACAGGAAATTCCAGAAAATTGCCTAAACTTCTAAAAATCATAGAAATTAATCTATAGCTCCAAATGAAATGAATTATATATGAAAAATTATCAGAAAAATTCAAGGAATCCATCTGTACCATTTTCATGCATGTTTGAGCAAGTTAACCTCACTGTTTAGGATGAAACATGTTTAGGGCAAATTTCATAATAGGTTTGGAGTTGGAATTTGATATAGTTTTGAATTCCACTTCAATTAAAATGACTTTCTGTTGCATTAGCCCAAAACACATTCATATTGCCATGTCATAGCATCCATCATATTGTTGCATATCGCCATGTGTTGATTGTGTTCTTTCTCAGTTGCCGGTGTTTGTCCCCCCTTAGTAGACATTGATCCAGCGATGAATTCGATGACACCGATGAAGAGCTTTACTATCTTCAAAAGTGCCAGGCAAGCAAAACCCCCTTGTTCATTTTGATACAATCCCACCCTCTCGCTCCTGCTCTCTTTTACTGCATTAGGACAACAACGTTTCCACTGTTACATGTTGCGGTAGCTGAACCCCTTTCCTCTGCATGACCTGTCATTGCCACAGTAAATAGATGAAGCCCACTAGCATGAGTAGGAGTTGTTTGAGCCCTGATGTGCCTAATCATTCATGTTTGTTTGTCATGCCTGGTACTGCTTAGAGTTGAGTCAGGTCTGATTCATCGAGGATGAATTGGAATGTGGTGAACATGTCCTACTGTTGAGATCTACCTGTGTGAACACGATTTGGTAAAGGTAGTGGTGAGAGGCCATGCAGGAGTACATGGTGGGTAGTCTCATTGCAGCCGTCCTTAGGAACTGAGTTCTGTGTTTGTGATCCATGAACAGCTACTACCACGCATTGGAATGCTTAAGTGCCCCTCTCGACTTATTAATCAACTCGATCTCTGTCCAGGAGTTGCAACTAGTTTCTGGTGTTTGTAGGTAGTGTTAGTAGTCTACCAAGGGGCACCCGGTACAGGTGGGCTTGGGACAGACTAGGCACAGTGGCACGGTGTACCAAGTGGCACCCGGATGGTGGGCTTTGGAACCCTGCACACATCGTTTGGGGCCGTGAGCGACACCCCGGCCGGATCTCCTTGCGGATGGAACCCGAATAGGCGATAAACCTGGACTAGAGACTTGTTGGTTAGTCAGGTCGTGGCCGACTCCCTCGCCCGGCTTCCGCTTGAAGGCTGCCGAGGTACATGACGTGTACAGGGCGATAAGTGGTGAGAGTGTGTGTGAAGAAGTACACCCCTGCAGGGTTATCATTATCTATTCGAATAGCCGGATTCCTCGGATATGGAAACTTGGACCCCTTGCATAGTTCATAGACAAGTGGAAGTGGATACTCTAAAATGTGCAAGATAAGCGTGAGTGCTATGGATGGCCTTCTCGTAGGGAGACGGGAGCGGATCCATAGTGGAGTATTGATATGGTGAATATGTGGACTCGTGTGCGCCACCTCAAAAGAGTTACTTGCAGTCATAGTTCAAGATAGCCACCGAGTCAAAGCTGGCTTGCTGCAGTTAAACTCCACCACCCCTTTGTTGATACTGATGCATATGTATATAGTTCTGATGTAAGTCTTGCTGGGTACATTTGTACTCACGTTTTCTTATTCTATGTTTTGCAGAGAGACGTCAGTCTCGCTAGTAGTTCCATGTGGACTTCGACGTTTAGCTTGTTACCTCAGCTACGATCTTGTACCTTGGGAGGGTCTTGTAGATAGTAAGGCTTCTGAGCCTTCTTCATTTCTAGTTGTCTGTACTCAGACAAGTTAAGCTTCCGCATGTGCTTGTTGCTTGTATGTGTTGGGGAACGCAGTAATTTCAAAAAATTTCCTACGCACACGCAAGATCATGGTGATGCACAGCAACGAGAGGGGAGAGTGTTGTCTACATACCAACGCAGACCGACTGCGGAAGCGATCACACAACGTAGAGGAAGTAGTCGTACGTCTTCTTCCCGATCCGACCGATCCAAGCACCGTTACTCCGGCACCTCCGAGTTCTTAGCACACGTTCAGCTCGATGACGTTCCTCGGGCTCCGATCCAGCAAAGTGTCGAGGAAGAGTTTCGTCAGCACGACGGCGTGATGACGATCTTGATGTACTACCGACGCAGGGCTTCGCCTAAGCACTACAACGGTACGATCGAGGTGGAATTTGGTGGCAGGGGGCACCGCACACGGCTAAGGAACGATCTCAAGGATCAAGTTGTGTGTCTATGGGGTGCCCCCTGCCCCCGTATATAAAGGCCAGGGGCAAGGGGGTCGGCCGGCTAGGAGGGAGGCGCAGGGAGGAGTCCCACTCCTACCGGGAGTAGGACTCCTTCCCTCAAATCCTATTCCTAATAGGACTCTTCGGGAGAAAGAGAAAAGAGAGGGGGGCCGGCCCCTTCTCCTAGTCCTAATAGGACTAGGGAAGGGGGGTTCGGCCGGCTAGCCTGTGGGCTGCCCCTTCTCTCTTTTCCACTAAGGCCCAATAGGCCCATTTGCCTCCCGGGGGGTTCCGGTAACCCTCCCGGTAATCCGGTAAAATCCGGTAAACTTCCGGTGCCCAAACATAGGCTTCCAATATATCAATCTTTACGTCTCGACCATTTCGAGACTCCTCGTCATGTCCGTGATCTCATCCGGGACTCCGAACAACCTTCGGTACATCAAAATGCATAAACTCATAATAACTGTCATCGTAACGTTAAGCGTGCGGACCCTACGGTTCGAGAACAATGTAGACATGACCGAGACACGTCTCCGGTCAATAACCAATAGCGGGACCTGGATGCCCATATTGGCTCCTACGTATTCTACGAAGATCTTTATCGGTCAGACCGCATAACAACATACGTTGTTCCCTTTGTCATCGGTATGTTACTTGCCCGAGATTCGATCGTCGGTATCCAATACCTAGTTCAATCTCGTTACCGGCAAGTCTCTTTACTCGTTCCGTAATACATCATCTCACAACTAACTTATTAGTTGCAGTGCTTGCAAGGCTTATGTGATGTGCATTACCGAGAGGGCCCAGAGATACCTCTCCGACAATCGGAGTGACGAACTCTAATCTCGAAATACGCCAACCCAACATCAACCATTGGAGACACCTGTAGTACTCCTTTATAATCACCCAGTTACGTTGTGACGTTTGGTAGTACCCAAAGTGTTCCTCCGGTAAACGGGAGTTGCATAATCTCATAGTTATAGGAACATGTATAAGTCATGAAGAAAGCAATAGCAACATACTAAACGATCGGGTGCTAAGCTAATGGAATGGGTCATGTCAATCAGATCATTCTACTAATGATGTGACCTCGTTAATCAAATAACAACTCTTTGTTCATGGTTAGGAAAGATAACCATCTTTGATTAACGAGCTAGTCAAGTAGAGGCATACTAGTGACACTCTATTGGTCTATGTATTCACACATGTATTATGTTTCCGGTTAATACAATTCTAGCATGAATAATAAACATTTATCATGATATAAGGAAATAAATAATAACTTTATTATTGCCTCTAGGGCATATTTCATTCAGTCTCCCACTTGCACTAGAGTCAATAATCTAGTTCACATCGCCATGTGATTTAACAGCAATAGTTCACATCACCATGTGATTAACACCCATAGTTCACATCGTCATGTGACCAACACTCAAAAGGTTTACTAGATTCAGTAATCTAGTTCACATATCTATGTGATTAACACCCAAAGAGTACTAAGGTGTGATCATGTTTTGCTTGTGAGATAATTTTAGTCAACGGGTCTGTCACTTTCAGATCCGTAAGTATTTTGCAAATTTCTATGTCAACAATGCTCTGCATGGAGCTACTCTAGCTAATTGCTCCCACTTTCAATATGTATCCAGATTGAGACTTTAGATTCATCTGGATCAGTGTCAAAAACTTGCATCAACGTAACCCTTTACGACGAACCTTTTTGTCACGTCCATAATCAAGAAACATATCCTTATTTCACTAAGGATAATTCTGACCACTGTCCAGTGATCTACTCCTAGATCACTATTGTACTCCCTTGCCAAATCAGTGCAGGGTATACAATAGATCTGGTATACAGCATGACATACTTTATAGAACCTATGACCAAGGCATAGGGAATGACTTTCATTCTCTTTCTATCTTCTGCCGTGGTCGGGCTTTGAGTCTTACTCAACTTTCACACCTTGTAATACAGGCAAGAACTCTTTCTTTGACTGCTCCATTTTGAACTACTTCAAAATCTTGTCAAGGTATGTATTTATTGAAAGAACTTATCAAGCATCTTGATCTATCTCTATAGATCTTTGATGCTCAATATGTAAGCAGCTTCACCGAAGTCTTTCTTTGAAAAACTCCTTTCAAACACTCCTTTTATGCTTTACAGAATAATTCTACATTATTTCCGATCAACAATATGTCATTAACATATACTTATCAGAAATGCTGTAGTGCTCCCACTCACTTTCTCGTAAATACAGGCTTCACCGCAAGTCTGTATAAAACTATATGCTTTGATCAACTTATCAAAGCGTATATTCCAACTCCGAGATGCTTGCACCAGTCCACAGATGGATCGCTGGAGCTTGTACATTTTGTTAGCACCTTTCGGATTGACAAAACCTTCTAGTTGCATCATATACAACTCTTCTTCCAGAAATCCATTCAGGAATGCAGTTTTGACATCCATTTGCCATATTTCATAATCATAAAATGCAGCAATTGCTAACATAATTCTGACGGACTTAAGCATCGTTACGGGTGAGAAGGTCTCATCGTAGTCAACCCCTTGAACTTGTCGAAAACCTTTTGCGACAATTCTAGCTTTGTAGATAGTAATACTACTATCAGCGTCCGTCTTCCTCTTGAGGATCCATTTATTTTCTATGGCTTGCCGATCATCGGGCAAGTCAACCAAAGTCCATACTTTGTTCTCATACATGGATCCCATCTCAGATTTCATGGCCTCAAGCCACTTTGCGGAATCTGGGCTCACCATCGCTTCTTCATAGTTCGTAGGTTCATCATGATCTAGTAGCATGATTTCCAGAACTGGATTACCGTACCACTCTGGTGCGGATCTCACTCTGGTTGATCTACGTGGTTCAGTAGTATCTTGTCCTGAAGCTTCATGATCATCATCATTAGCTTCCTCACCAATTGGTATAGGTGTCGCAGAAACAGTTTCCTGTGATGTACTATTTTCCAATAAGGGAGCAGGTACAGTTACCTCGTCAAGTTCTACTTTCCTCCCACTCACTTCTTTCGAGAGAAACTCCTTCTCCAGAAAGTTTCCGAATTTTAGCAACAAAAGTCTTGCCTTCGGATCTGTGATAGAAGGTGTATCCAATAGTTTCCTTTGGATATCCTATGAAGACGCACTTCTCCGATTTGAGTTTGAGCTTATCAGGATGAAACTTTTTCATATAAGCATCGCAACCCCAAACTTTCAGAAACGACAGCTTAGGTTTCTTGCCAAACCATAGTTCACATGGTGTCGTCTCAACGGATTTAGATGGTGCCCTATTTAACGTGAATGCAACTGTCTCTAATGCATAACCCCAAAACGATAGTGGTAGATCGGTAAGAGACATCATAGATCGCACCATATCTAGTAAACTACGATTACGACGTTCGGACACACCATTGTGCTGTGGTGTTCCAGGTGGCGTGAGTAGTGAAACTATTTCACATTGTTTTAACTGAAGACCAAACTCGTAACTCAAATATTTGTCTCTGCGATCAGATCGTAGAAACTTTATTTTCTTGTTACGATGATTTTTTTTACTTCACTCTGAAATTCTTTGAACTTTTCAAATGTTTCAGACTTATGTTTCATCAAGTAGATATACTCATATCTGCTCAAATCATCTGTGAAGATCAGAAAATAATGATACATGTCGCGAGCCTCAATATTCATCGGACCACATACATCAGCATGTATGATTTCCAACAAATCTGTTGCTCGCTCCATTGTTCCGAAGAACAGAGTCTTAGTCATCTTGCCCATGAGGCATGGTTCGCAAGCATCAACTGATTCATAATCAAGTGATTCTAAAAGCCCATCATCATGGAGTTTCTTCATGCGCTTTACACCAATATGACCTAAACGGCAGTGCTACAAATAAGTTGCACTATCATTATTAACTTTGCATCTTTTGGTTTCAATATTATGATTATGTGTATCACTACGATCGAGATCCAACAAACTATTTTCATTGGGTGTGTAACCATATAAGGTTTTATTCATGTAAATAGAACAACAATTTATTCTCTTACTTAAATGAATAATCGTATTACAATAAACATGATCAAATCATATTCATGCTCAACGCAAACACCAAATAACACTTATTTAGGTTCAACACTAATCCCGAAATTATAGGGAGTGTGCGATGATGATCATATCAATCTTGGAACCACTTCCAACACACATCGTCACTTCACCCTTAACTAGTCTCTGTTTATTCTGCAACTCCCGTTTCGAGTTACTAATCTTAGCAACTGAACTAGCATCAAATACTGAGGGGTTTTCTATAAACACTAGTAAAGTACACATCAATAACATGTATATCACATATACCTTTGTTCACTTTGCCATCCTTCTTATCCGCCAAATACTTGGGGCAGTTCCGCTTCCAGTGACCAGTCTGCTTGCAGTAGAAGCACTCAGTTTCAGGCTTAGGTCCAGACTTGGGTTTCTTCTCTTGAGCAGCAACTTGCTTGCCGTTCTTCTTGAAGTTCCCCTTCTTCCCTTTGCCTTTTTCTTGAAACTAGTGGTCTTGTCAACCATCAATACTTGATGTTTTTCTTGATTTCTACCTTCGTTGATTTCAGCATCACGAAGAGCTTGGGAGTTGTTTCCGTTATCCCTTGCATATTATAGTTCATCACGAAGTTCTACTAACTTGGTGATGGTGACTAGAGAATTCTATCAATCACTATCTTATCTGGAAGATTAACTCCCACTTGATTCAAGCGATTGTAATACCCAGACAATCTGAGCACATGCTCACTAGTTGAGCGATTCTCCTCCATCTTTTAGCTATAGAACTTGTTGGAGACTTCATATCTCTCAACTCGGGTATTTGCTTGAAATATTAACTTCAACTCCTGGAACATCTCATATGGTCCATGACGTTCAAAACGTCTTTGAAGTGCCGATTCTAAGCCATTAAGCATGGTGCACTAAACTATCAAGTAGTCATCATATTGAGCTAGCCAAACGTTCATAACGTCTGCATCTGCTCCTGCAATAGGTCTGTCACCCAGCGGTGCATCAAGGACATAATTCTTCTGTGCAGCAATGAGGATAAACCTCAGATCACGGATCCAATCCGCATCATTGCTACTAACATCTTTCAACACAATTTTCTCTAGGAACATATCAAAATAAACATAGGGAAGCAACAACGCGAGCTATTGATCTACAACATGATTTGCAAAATACTACCAGGACTAAGTTCATGATAAGTTTAAGTTCAGTTAATCAAATTACTTAGGAACTCCCACTTAGATAGACATCCCTCTAATCCTCTAAGTGATCACGTGATCCAAATCAACTAAACCATAACCGATCATCACGTGAGATGGAGTAGTTTTCAATGGTGAACATCGTCATGTTGATCATATCTACTATATGATTCACGCTCGACCTTTCGGTCTCTGTGTTCCGAGGCCATATCTGCATATGCTAGGCTCGTCAAGCATAACCTGAGTATTCTGCGTGTGCAAAACTGGCTTGCACCCGTTGTAGATGGACATAGAGCTTATCACACCCGATCATCACGTGGTGTCTGGGCACGACGAACTTTGGCAACGGTGCATACTCAGGGAGAACACTTCTTGATAATTTAGTGAGAGATCATCTTATAATGCTACCGTCAATCAAAGCAATATAAGATGCATAAAAGGATAAACATCACATGCAATCAATATAAGTGATATGATATGGCCATCATCATCTTGTGCTTGTGATCTCCATCTCCGAAGCACCGTCATGATCACCATCTTCACCGGCGCGCCACCTTGATCTCCATCGTAGCAACGTTGTCGTCTCGCCAATCTTATGCTTCCACGACTATCACTACCGCTTAGTAATAAAGTAAAGCATTACATCGCGATTGCATTGCATACAATAAAGCGACAACCATATGGCTCCTGCCAGTTGCCGATAACTCGGTTACAAAACATGATCATCTCATACAATAAAATCAGCATCATGCCTTGACCATATCACATCACAACATACCCTGCAAAAACAAGTTAGACGTCCTCTACTTGGTTGTTGCAAGTTTTACGTGGCTGCTACGGGCTTAAGTAAGAACTCATCTCACCTACGCATCAAAACCACAACGATAGTTCGTCAAATAGACTCCGTTTTAACCTTCTCAAGGACCGGCCGTAGTCACACTTGGTTCAACTAAAGTTGGAGAGGCAGTCTTCCGCAAGCCATCTGTGTGCAAAGCACGTCGAGGGAACCGGTCTCGCGTAAGAGTACGCGTAAGGTTGGTCCGGATCGTCTCACCCAACAATACCGTGAACCAAAGTATGACATGCTGGTAGGCAGTATGACTTGTATCGCCCACAACTCACTTGTGTTCTACTCGTGCATATAACATCAAACCATAAAACCTAGGCTCGGATGCCACTGTTGGGGAACGCAGTAATTTCAAAAAATTTCCTACGCACACGCAAGATCATGGTGATGCACAGCAACAAGAGGGGAGAGTGTTGTCTACGTACCAACGCAGACCGACTGCGGAAGCGATCACACAACGTAGAGGAAGTAGTCGTACATCTTCTTCCCGATCCGACCGATCCAAGCACCGTTACTCCGGCACCTCCGAGTTCTTAGCACACGTTCAGCTCGATGACGTTCCTCGGGCTCCGATCCAGCAAAGTGTCGAGGAAGAGTTTCGTCAGCACGACGGCGTGATGACGATCTTGATGTACTACCGACGCAGGGCTTCGCCTAATCACTACAACGGTACGATCGAGGTGGAATTTGGTGGCAGGGGGCACCGCACACGGCTAAGGAACGATCTCAAGGATCAAGTTGTGTGTCTATGGGGTGCCCCCTGCCCCCGTATATAAAGGCCAGGGGCAAGGGGGTCGGCCGGCTAGGAGGGAGGCGCAGGGAGGAGTCCCACTCCTACCGGGAGTAGGACTCCTTCCCTCAAATCCTATTCCTAATAGGACTCTTCGGGAGAAAGAGAAAAGAGAGGGGGGCCGGCCCCTTCTCCTAGTCCTAATAGGACTAGGGAAGGGGGGTTCGGCCGGCTAGCCTGTGGGCTGCCCCTTCTCTCTTTTCCACTAAGGCCCAATAGGCCCATTTGCCTCCCGGGGGGTTCCGGTAACCCTCCCGGTAATCCGGTAAAATCCCGATTTCACCCGGAACACTTCCGGTGCCCAAACATAGGCTTCCAATATATCAATCCTTACGTCTCGACCATTTCGAGACTCCTCGTCATGTCCGTGATCTCATCCGGGACTCCGAACAACCTTCGGTACATCAAAATGCATAAACTCATAATAACTGTCATCGTAACGTTAAGCGTGCGGACCCTACGGTTCGAGAACAATGTAGACATGACCGAGACACGTCTCCGATCAATAACCAATAGCGGGACCTGGATGCCCATATTGGCTCCTACATATTCTACGAAGATCTTTATCGGTCAGACCGCATAACAACATACGTTGTTCCCTTTGTCATCGGTATGTTACTTGCCCGAGATTCGATCGTCGGTATCCAATACCTAGTTCAATCTCGTTACCGGCAAGTCTCTTTACTCGTTCCGTAATACATCATCTCACAACTAACTTATTAGTTGCAGTGCTCCTTTATAATCACCCAGTTACGTTGTGACGTTTGGTAGTACCCAAAGTGTTCCTCCGGTAAACGGGAGTTGCATAATCTCATAGTTATAGGAACATGTATAAGTCATGAAGAAAGCAATAGCAACATACTAAACGATCGGGTGCTAAGCTAATGGAATGGGTCATGTCAATCAGATCATTCTACTAATGATGTGACCTCGTTAATCAAATAACAACTCTTTGTTCATGGTTAGGAAACATAACCATCTTTGATTAACGAGCTAGTCAAGTAGAGGCATACTAGTGACACTCTGTTGGTCTATGTACTCACACATGTATTATGTTTCCGGTTAATACAATTCTAGCATGAATAATAAACATTTATCATGATATAAGGAAATAAATAATAACTTTATTATTGCCTCTAGGGCATATTTCCTTCAGTATGCTCTGGATGTTGGGTCATGAGACCCATGTTTGTAATATCTTGCTCCTCGGAGCATAATGAATAAATACTTGAGTCGTAGAGTTATGTTGTGATGCCATGTTGTATTTACACATATCGAGCATATTGTGTGTATGATTGAAATGCTTGGTATGTGTGGGATCTGGGAACCTAGTTGTTTATCCTTGGTAGCCTCTCTTATGGGGAAATGTAGTCTTCTGCTTCCATGGGCCATAGTAGTCCGCTACAGCCCGGTTCACCAGAGTCCTGCTAGCCTAGCACTACTGCTCTGGAGCACTTGACTGGCCGGCATGTGATCCACTTTGTTCCTGTGTCTGTCCCTTCGGGGAAATGTCACGCGGTGACATTCGGAGTCCTGCCTAGCCTGCTATAGCCCGGGTTCCCGGAGTCCTGTTAGCCTAGTGCTACAGCCCGGATTCACATGTTGCTGACCGACATGCTCGATGGTGATTCATGTATGCCTGTCCCTATAAGTTAGTGCCACTTTGGGTTCACGACTAGTCATGTCGGCCCGGGTTCTCTGTCATATGGATGCTAGCGACACTATCATATACGTGAGCCAAAAGGCGCAAACAGTCCCGGGCCATGGTAAGGCGACACCCATGGGAATACCGTGCGTGAGGCCGCAAAGTGATATGAGGTGTTACAGGCTAGATCGGTGTGACTTAGAATCGGGGTCCTGGCAGCTTTGGTATCAGAGCCTGCCTGCCTGTAGGATTACCAAGCCAAGATGGTGGAAGTTGAGTCTAGAAATGCTTTAGTTATATAAGGGAATTGATTGTGGAAGGGAACGTAAGGCTCTTTTTACTCCTTATCCTCATGACCTTCTGATCTAAGCCATCTTATCTTTTCTACGGGGTTAAGAACTAGGCTTTTCTTCTATCTCTCAGGATGATGTGTTACTAAACCATAGTTGCCTAGGAATGTTGTGTTTAAGCTTCAGTTCAGTTCCTACTACTTCCGTGTGTTCATAGCTGGCCTCAGAACCTTGATAATGTGATGCTGAGTGGTTATGCCACCATTTTTGCAGGTTGTCTCAAATCTTTTTGAGCATTTATAGCCGTTATGCTGTCCGAGTCATCCCAGGTTTCTAGATAGTCTGATGCACTTGTAATCATTCCTCCATGTTCCTGATGTCCATTTGGGCCAGATTAATCACAGTAATCAGTGAGTTGAGGTACTCTATTGCCTCGGTATATATGTTGGGGCTATTATCATGACCCTAGGTGTTTTAGGGATTCACCCAATAATCTAGCCATGTTTTGTGTTCCCGGTGTGATGATTCTGGCCACCATCCCCGAAAGCATCTCGTGATGCCATTTAGTTAGTAGGCCTTCTATTTCTGGGTTTTGAACCCGAGATTCACCCTACTTACTTCATGTTGATAGTGTTTGCTCGTTCTTCTAGGTTATTATTAACCTTTGCATTAGTCCTCGAGGTCTGTGGTATTTCCTTCTTCCAAATACTATGAACCACTTATGGCAGAAGTTTGTTGGATCAAAAGATCACAATCAGAGTACTCTTGAGGAGTTCTCCATTCATAATTGTGATTCTGCTAGTTCTACCTTTTTGCATGGGTTATCTGGAAGAATTATGTTGAACTCGTTCGACATGCTAATCTATGCATCTACAACTCAGAAAGATATATGTTCCTTTGAGTTATCCCTCTCTTTAGTGGTATCATGATCTCCGTCTATCACTTGATAGTTAAGAGCATGTCTTGCATTCATGCTCATCGATACCTCTTATTCTTGTGGTCTGTCAAGCCATTCTATTCTGGAATGACTAGGAGAAACAAACTCCAGTACCTCATCCATTTCTAGGATTGGGTCAAAGTAGTTGTATTCCACAAATAAAAATGCCAACCCAGCTTTTGCTCTGTTCTACCTTGGAGTGTTACCATATTTATGTCAAGAATGTCATGAGAATTGCACCACCTCTTATGAATTCTTGACACTGTGATACTTATCGCCATCATTATTCATTCTTCGGTCCCGTGTTGTTGTAACCGGAATGCCGACAAGTGAACTGTGATGTGTGAAATCAATACTCCTAGCAACCTCGTTGCTTGGTAGTAAATGGACAATACTCTCATTCTTAGCGTGCTGGTTATCGAATCATCATCCTAAGATTGATCGTGCTACCTAGTCCATATTTCCTGGTGCACTCTTCGATGAATGAGTTAGGATTGTGTCGATCCCTCGCTCCCTTGATCATATCATCTTGCCCTGAAAAGCAAGATTGTGCTCGAGCTAAGTAACATATCGGTGGTTTGTGATTTTCCAAATATCTTCTCGGAAGTATTACCAGGTTGTTCCCTGATCGCTATGTTGAGTTCGTGATCATGTTGGTTTTTCTCTAAACCATCCGTTCGCCAAGAATCTATGTTGGATACCCCCGAGCTAGTTGGTTAAGCTAAACAACAACTTGGAGAGTTGGAAGATGGAAGCTTGTCTGACTTAGTTCATGATAAGGGATATCTTTTTTTGTGTGTGTGTGTGTTGAAGAAAGATGATATCTTCATCGATTGGTCCCTATAATCAGTTACTGGACCTATTGTCTTATCAACTTTGATTTGAGTATGGGCTATCGTCAAATCAAATCAGAACCAACGATGTTCGTAATGTTGTCTTACTCGTGGTTGGTCCCTCGATCATACACCATTACATCCTTTGGGTCTGACCAATGCTATCATCGTGTTCACATGATGGTGGAAGTCCAGTGATATGGAAATTCCAATGAGTTGCTGTTGAACCCATCAGCAGCATTTTGTCTCCCCCATGATTCATGTTGAACATCAACCTAGTATTGGAAACTTTGTAAGCAATGCCTTCATGTTCCGTTCATGAAGCTTATGCTTGGATGGAAGAAGTGACTTCCTCAAATTCATGTGCATTTTGAGCAAGTTGCCGCCATAAGTTCGAGAAAGCTTGTTTTTGCTCCCTCTGGAATCATCCCAAGTTAGTCATGCCTATGTGCGAAGTACTCTATGGTATGATAGGTTGGCCGCCTCCATTCTGTATGTGTTCCTAGCACACCAAGCCACTGATTGATTTGTTCAAGGAGAAGAAGTTCCTTCTTAAGAGCTAATGATGACTTATGCAAGGACTTTGTTATCCTTGATGATGGTTCCCCACCTGAACTCGGTAGTGTTTTATTATAAGACTACTACGTGGTCATGCTTGTCTGGGATAACATGTTCACATGTGTTAGCAGAACCAGCTCAGGTTTTGGAGCTTACTACCATAGTCCATTCCCGAGAATCTCGCAACACCATCTCGTCGATTTGTGTTGCAAACTTTCATTTTCGTCTAGACTCGATGGGTCTGGAATATCCTGTTACCAACCAGATCTGAATCTCAGGCAGATATGATGGTTGGAACTTTTCCAATATCTATGATGTAGGTCCCCGACAAGGTTGATATTCTGGCTGACACACCTAGCCAGAAGATCTATCATTGTAGTATCTTGATTGAGCTATTTGACCATCTTCTCCATGAGAATTTAGTGTGACTTATTCTTGAAGTTGTTCCTTAGGGATCCTTGTGCTCTCAGTTTCTTCGATGACTCTATAACCATTGGAACGTTGGAAACACTCTCGACTGTTGAGTTCTTCCCCAGTTACCAGAATCATTCCCAACATTTGAATTTTGTTCCCAGCTTGCACCTTAGTAGTTGTTGTTCAGGATCATCTTCAAAAGAGGACTTACCATGGGTCCCCTCCATTTTTGATGATAAGCTAAAAATCATCCATTGCGTTGTCTTCAACAAGGTAGTCCACATCATCCATCCTAGTCGGAGTATGCCATTCTTTCAAACCCCTTCCAATGATCAATTGTGATTACCTCAGGCTGGTATAAAGAGTTTCAATGATCTTTGTATCAAAAGTAATTCTTTTTGCCACTTAAGGGAAATGCTCTATGAGTCACCTTTCCCTAAGGTGTCCCGTTATGGTATCGTGGGAAACTTAACTCCTCACTACTTTGAAACCCCCTCACCATCTATTTAAGCGTCGAATTGTTGCCTACCAATTTGAACCTTTGTCATATGTTTCTCATCCATCATCTCTGATGTGTGTTCTGCATCTCACCTCAAGGGATGTTTCTACGTCTCATTCCGTGAGTTGATCTTGTGTTCATTAAGATCGATGATCCAGTCTTGTGAGGTTGTCATGCTCTCTTGTCGCCATGTTGGATGAAGTTCTCGAAGGAAAGGATGTCATAATCAATATGATGTAGCGGATCAACATCTCCGAGAAGGGCAGTTGGATCATGAAGATCGTGTTAGCTTTGTGTCCCCTCTGATTTCTTACCTCACGTCTTGAATCTCGGGACGAGATTCTTGTTTTAGTGGGGGTGGGTTGTCACATCCCTAGCTTCTGGTTTTGCACTAGGCTAGCTTCATGTGTGCATCGTGTTTAAATTTTATTTAAAAGTTGAATTGGGGGTGATACAACCCTAGCATTTTGAAATCCAAATAGGTCCAGCTTAAATAAATTGCATTCAAGAACCCAAAATGCTCTTATTTGATGTTTGATATTTTTGGCAATGGTTTTGATCCATACCAAAAATAATGAGCATTTTTAAGGAATAAGTTGGGCATTGAATTTAAGTCATAAAATATTTGAATTGGGGCATTTAATTGCTATTAATATTATTAAATGCTCCAACAATTCTGGAAATAGCTAAGGGCCTCTGAGATAATTCAGTTATTGCCCATAATTAATTTCAGGATTTATAGAAATGATTTGGTGTTTTTACCAAATCAAAAACAAATTGCAAAAATAGAAAACAGAAGCCAAAATAGGAAAAAAAAGAGAAGGAGAAAAGCTACCTGGCCTTACCTGTAGTCGGCCCAGCTGCACTGGCCAGCCTACCTGGTGGCCCAGCCAACCAGGGGCAGAGCCGTCTTCTACCTCTGCCTACTGGCAGAGGCATGTCCGCGCGCGCGCCGTAGCTCGCCACCTCTTGGTTGCCGCTATCCGCCTGGAGCTGGCTACAAACGACACGCACCCCCCAGGCCCCTCTCACTCTCCCCGTTCCTCTCACCTCCTCTGCTCCCCTCTCGCGTGCAGCACCGAGCGGAGCTCGTCGCCACCGTCGCCGTTCACCATGGCCACTTCCCCCCTCTCACCTCCTCGACGTGCCCCAGGGATTCGCCTCATCGCCTTCATCCTCCTCGCCGAGTCACGCAACGTCGGGTGCCCTGGAGGCCACCATCGCCATCGTCATCATCCTTTGCCCAGACAATTGCCGCCCGTCGATTCGCCGTCTCCGCCGCCTCCCCGAGCACCCTGAGCTGCTCTACGACCTCGCCGTGAGCCCCTGCTCCTGCTCCCCCTCTCCTTTTTCCTCCTCATGCGCCGTAGCCGTCACCTCGCCTGCAACCGAACCCGCCGCCGCCCGCGCTCGTCTCCGGTGATGCTCCGATGACCATTTGGTCTTGGGCCTGCGCCCATCAAACTCACCGCACCACGTAGACGCCGTAGGTGCTAAGTGCACATGACCACGGCCACCACAACCGCATCCCAGCTCGCACCCGAACTCTGGCGACCGCAACCGAGCTCGCCGCCGTTGACTCCGGCCACCCCAGGCCCGGAGACCACCCCCATCCGATGCGCTATCACGGCAGCTCTTCGTAGGGCCAAAGTGTGCACCGAACGGTGCACCGTAGGAGAAACCCGAGCACCTCCAGTGTGCCTCCCCCGCGTTTTTGGTCGCCGCCGGCGTAACTCCGGTGATGCTGACGTGGCACTGTCATTAGCCACTAATGACCCAGCTAACTACCCTCCTCTCTCACTGCCTATGGGCCCCACGCCTTAATTAACCCCGGGATTTATTCCCTGCTTAGTTTAGGTTAATATAGCCGACCCCACATGTCATTTTGACCATGCCACGTCAACGTTGACCCGGACCCACTGGTCAGCCTCTATCCCTTCCCTGTTTCACTGACGTGCCGGTCCCACTGGTCAGGTTTGACCTGGACCGGTTCTGTTGACGTGCTGAGGTCAGCATGACGCAGTGCTGATGCAATAACTCTTTTATGGATTTATTCTTTTACAGGAAATTCCAGAAAATTGCCTAAACTTCTAAAAATCATAGAAATTAATCTATAGCTCCAAATGAAATAAATTATATATGAAAAATTATCAGAAAAATTCAAGGAATCCATCTGTACCATTTTCATGCATGTTTGAGCAAGTTAACCGCACTGTTTAGGATGAAACATGTTTAGGGCAAATTTCATAATAGGTTTGGAGTTGGAATTTGATATAGTTTTGAATTCCACTTCAATTAAAATGACTTTCTGTTGCATTAGCCGAAAACACATTCATATTGCCATGTCATAGCATGCATCATATTGGTGCATATCGCCATGTGTTTATTGTGTTCTTTCTCAGTTGCCGGTGTTTGTCCCCCCTCAGTAGACATTGATCCAGCGATGAATTCGATGACACCGATGAAGAGCTTTACTATCTTCAGAAGTGCCAGGCAAGCAAAACCCCCCTTGTTCATTCCGATACAATCCCACTCTCTCACTCCTGCTCTCTTTTACTGCATTAGGACAACAACGTTTCAACTGTTACATGTTGCAGTAGCTGAACCCCTTTCCTCTGCATGACCTGTCATTGCCACAGTAAATACATGAAACCCACTAGCATGAGTAGGAGTTGTTTGAGCCCTGATGTGCCTACTCATTCATGTTTCTTTGTCATGCCTGCTACTGCTTAGAGTTGAGTCAGGTCTAATTCATTGGGGATGAATTGGAATGTGGTGAACATGTCCTACTGTTGAGAGCTACGTGTGTGAACACGATTTGGTAAAGGTAGCGGTGAGAGGCCATGTAGGAGTACATGGTGGGTTGTCTCATTGCAGCCGTCCTTAGGAACTGAGTTCTGTGTTTGTGATCCATGAACAGCTACTACCACGCATTGGAATGCTTAAGTGACCCTCTCGACTTATTAATCAACTTGATCTCTGTCCAGGAGTTGCAACTAGTTTCTGGTGTTTGTAGGTAGTGTTAGTAGTCTACCAAGTGGCACCCGGTACAGGTGGCTTGGGACAGACTAGGCACAGTGGCACGGTGTACCAAGTGGCACCCGGATGGTGGGCTTGGGAACCCTGCACACATCATTTGGGACCGTGAGCGACACCCCGACCGGATCTCCTTGCGGATGGAACCCGAATAGGCGATAAACCTGGACTAGAGACTTGTTGGTTAGTCAGGTCGTGGCCGACTCCCTCGCCCGGCTTCCGCTTGAAGGTTGCCGAGGTACAAGACGTGTACATGGCGATAAGTGGCGAGAGCGTGTGTGAAGAAGTACACCCCTGCAGGGTTATCATTATCTATTCGAATAGCCGGATTCCTCGGATATGGAAACTTGGACCCCTTGCATAGTTCATAGACAAGTGGAAGTGGATATTCTAAAATGTGCAAGATAAGCGTGAGTGCTATGGTTGGCCTTCTCATAGGGAGATGGGAGCGGATCCATAGTGGAGTATTGATATGGTGAATATGTGGACTCGTGTGCGCCACCTCAAAAGAGTTACTTGCAGTCGTAGTTCAGGATAGCCACCGAGTCAAAGCTGGCTTGCTGCAGTTAAACTCCACCACCGCTTTGTTGATACTGATGCATATGTAGATGGTTCTGATGTAAGTCTTGCTGGGTACATTTGTACTCACGTTTGCTTATTCTATGTTTTGCAAAGAGACGTCAGTCTCGCTAGTAGTTCTGTGTGGACTTCGACATTTAGCTTGTTACCTCAGCTACGATCTTGTACCTTGGGAGGGTCTTGTAGATAGTAAGGCTTCTGAGCCTTCTTCATTTGTAGTTGTCTGTACTCAGACAAGTTAAGCTTCCGCATGGGCTTGTTGCTTGTATGCTCTGGATGTTGGGTCATGAGACCCATGTTTGTAATGTCTCGCTCCTCGGAGCCTAATGAATAAATACTTGAGTCGTAGAGTTATGTTGTGATGCCATGTTGTATTTACACATATCGAGCATATTGTGTGTATGATTGAAATGCTTGGTATGTGTGGGATCCGACAACCTAGTTGTTTATCCTTGGTAGCCTCTCTTATGGGGAAATGTAGTCTTGTGCTTCCATGAGCCATAGTAGTCCGCTACAGCCCGGTTCACCGGAGTCCTGCTAGCCCAGCACTACTGCTCTGGAGCACTTGACTGGCCGGCATGTGATTCACTTTGTTCCTGTGTCTGTCCCTTCGGGGAAATGTCACGCAGTGACGTTCACAGTCCTGCCTAGCCTGCTACAGCCCGGGTTCCCGGAGTCTTGTTAGCCCAGTGCTACAGCCTGGGTTCCCGGAGTCCTGTTAGCCCAGTGCTACAGCCCGGATTCACATGTTGCTGACCGACATGCTCGATGGTGATTCATGTATGCCTGTCCCTATAAGTTAGTGCCACTTTGGGTTCACGACTAGTCATGTCGACCCGGGTTCTCTGTCATATGGATGCTAGCGACACTATCATATACGTGAGCCAAATGGCGCAAACGGTCCCGGGCCATGGTAAGGCGACAGCCGTGGGAATACCGTGCGTGAGGCCGGAAAGTGATATGAGGTGTTACAGGCTAGATCAGTGTGACTTAGAATCGGGGTCCAGACAGCTTTAGTGCCCACACTTTAGTGACGGTTACCGAACCGGCACTAAAGGGCCTTACGAACCGGTGCCATTGCCCGGTTCTGCACTAGTGCTTCTATGCACGCCTGCCACTTTACATCATCGATTTGTGGCACAGCACCAAGGAACTATTGCACTAAGCTAAAGTAGCTATTCGGCCTTGGCCCTCCCAGCCACAGATGATCCACAACGGACCTCATGGCAAGTCCAGATAATCTATGGAGCTCGGCCCACTCGGCAATTTGCTCATTCAACAGCAGCGGACGGGCTGGAGCATAAAACTGTGAACAAAACAGTTTTTCCACTTCGTGATCTTTCCGATCCTTGAAGTACTCGGCTGCGTTAGCAGCACTCGCAGCCAAATCCATGTAGGCATCCACAGAACTCCATAGCCGGTCCAGAGGTGCATACTTCGGATCCCCGAACTTAGTCCGCAACAAGAAGGGCTTCCCAGACACGATATCTGCAGCTTGATTCAGCTCCTCCTTCGTCGCTCTAATTTTGGAGCGGGCTTCCTTGGCAGCCACCCGGGGCTTCTCCAGGTCCGTCGCCTTCGCCCGATTTTCCTCTTCAAGAAGCCGGTAACGGTCAGCAGCATCTTTTAACTCCACGGCCATCTTGGCAATTTTTTCTTTGCTCTCGCAATGTGCGGCATGTTCGGTCATTAACTCTTCGGCCTCCTATAAAGCAGCCGCATTACTACTCCTTGCTTGCTCCTTGGCTCGGGCAAGCTCCACCCGAAGGGTCTCCACGGTGGCAGCTCCATGTGCAGTCACAACATATTAATGATACTGGCATCATGCTGCTCTTATTATGTGACGATCACCAGAAAAATCACTCACCCTGTGCCTCATCAAGCCGCTTGTTGACAAGCACGATGTCGGCATCTGTCGCATCCAATTGCCACTTTAGTTTGGCAAACCCATCAGTCCAGCTAGCCACCGGAGCTTCAACCACCTGCACATAAAGGCGGTCGGGTTATTACCTGGGACTATGATCCTCTGTTTGCAGCCGTTCTCGATGATAACCAGAGTCTCATGGGCTACCATCTACATGGGCATACCTAACATATGCGGTACTATTAAAGGCATATATTACTTTACGTACCTCAAAGCCTTTCAGCAGACTCATAAAAGCTTCGTGCAAACCGCTTTCGGCGGATGAAATCCTTTCAATTACCATACCCATTAGCGTACGATGCGCTTCCGAGATGACAACTTTCCCCAGAAGATCCTTCAGCGCGTCCGACCGCACACAGTACGGACCCTTACTATCGCTCTCCTCAGGAGCCGGATACTGGGGATGCCGGGCAGCCAAAGGGTTATCCTCTAGCAATATTGGATTGAGAGATACCCTTCGGGACGACACTTCAAGTTTGCCCGCTTCTTGAGCTGGGGAGTCCGGGGGAGGCGTTTCACTCTCCATCATCTCCGGAAGAAGATCCCCCGAAGATGAACTCTGTCGAGAAGGGCTGCGGTCCGGACTACAATTTACAAGCATCGGTTATTGTCTTCAGAAGTAAGGTAGGATATCCTCACTATTAAGTACTTTTTGATTACTTACAACTCGGTAGAGGGCTGATCCCGCGCGGGCATTTTGCGGCAAGAATACCCTCCAAGGCAGGACCCTCTAGCGGAGATTTCTTCTCCCGTTTGGAAACATTAGTTTCTGGATCTTCAAAGGTAGTCCTCTTCCTTCCCCGGGGAGAGAGAATGTCGGATTCTTCCCCTTGGTTGTCCTCCCTCGCGGAGGCGCTCATTCCCTCGATTGGAATAGGTAGCGATGGAGGCCTGCTTTCGCCCTCTTTATTCCCCCCTTTATCATCCTTCGAGGGCACTAGACAAGGTGTTGGCTCGAGCATCTTCTCCAGCACCGGATTACCCAAGCCTTCAGGAAGGGGTGCCGAACACCGGATCATCTTCGCCTTTGTTATCCAATCCTGGTCAAAGAGCGATTCTTTAGAATGATGTCTTGATAAATAAAAAACAATGTGTTCGGCCATGGGATTATTTACTTGGGCGGCGGGCGGTTGCAGCTCAGGCCAACGTCCTCGGTAGTGTTCAGACACTCTATTTGGGGTCCGAAGAACGATTTGTACATCTCGTCGTGCGTCATGCCGAGGAAATTCTGAATGGTGCGCGGTCCTTCCTGGTTGAATTCCCATAGGCGGAGGGGCCGACATTTGCAAGGCTGGACTCAATGAACCAGCATAACTTGCATTACCATAACCAGACTGAAATCTCCCTCGAAGAGATCTCGGATACGGCTCTGCAGTATTGGCATGTACCCCAGCTCAGCCCCTGCTAATCCATGACATCAGTTGTGGTGGAGGGCCCGAGCGAAAGGTGGGGGCAGCTACCCACTTGGCACTTCGGGGAGCTGTGACGTAAAACCACTCCCGTTGCCACAATCCGGACACCTCAGGAAAGGAACCCTTTGGCCATGGAGCGTCAGCAATTTTGCTTATTAGACCACCTCCGCACGCTGCGTACTGCCCCTTGACCATCTTCGGCTTCACATCGAAGGTCTGGAGCCACAAGACGAAGTGAGGGGTAATGCGGAGGAAGGCCTCACAAACGACAATAAATGACGAGATGAGAAGAAGGGAATCCGGGGCCAGATCATGAAAATCCAGCCCATAATAGAACATAAGACCCCTAACGAAGGATACAGAGTGAGTCCTAGTCCTTGGAGGAAGTGGGAGACGAACACAACGCTCTCGTTGTGTTTGGGAGTGGGGACGACCTGCCCTCGGGCGGCCAGCCTATGCGAAATTTCGACGGTCAGATACCTGGCCTCCCTCAACTTCTGGATATCCTCCTCCGTGACGAAGGAAGGCATCCACCGGCCTTGAAGGCTGGATCCGAATATGATTGAAAGTCTGAAGCACCTGACCTGGGCTTTGGGTGTTAGAACTCGAGGCGGGGGAGGGATTCGATTGAGCACGGGAGGGAAAAAAGAAAAAGCCTTGTCCCTTTATAAAGGGGACGAATATCAGGCGTCCTCCTCGTGGCCGTTCTAGAAATACCTAAGATCTAGGAGTCATACCAACATGCACGGTTGGGTTACCCATGTTCGTATTGATGAGAATCCCGTGATAAGGGGAACACAATCTCTGCTTTGACAAGAAGTGTCAAGAAACCGCCTCGCGTTATGTGCGGGGCTGGTTAAAGAAAAACGGTTCAAATAATTACTGGCCGTGGTGTGATGTCATGCTGCCAAAACGTGTCAGCAGATTAGATTTGTGGAAATATTATTCTCTCTACGGTGGTGTGTGGAACTTATTTTGCAGGGTCGGACACTATCCTTGTATTCAAACTCTTCCGTGGTGTATTCAGAGGAGGAACCCGCCTTGCAATGCCGAAGACAACACTGCACACCGGACTCATCGTCATTGAAGCCTGGTTCAGGGGCTACTGAGGGAGTCCTAGATTAGGGGGTCTCCGGACAGCCGGACTATATCCTTTGGTCGGACTGTTGGACTATGAAGATACGAGATTGAAGACTTCGTCCCGTGTCCGGATGGGACTCTACTTGGCGTGGAAGGCAAGCTAGGCAATACGGATATGCATATCTCCTCCTCTGTAACCGACCTTGTGTAACCCTAGCCTCCTCCGGTGTTTATATAAAACGGAGGGTTTTAGTCCGTATGACAACATACAATCATACCATAGGCTAGCTTCTAGGGTTTAGCCTCTCTGATCTTGTGGTAGATCTATTCTTGTACTACCCATATTATCAAGAACAATCAAGAAGGACGTAGGGTTTTACCTCCATCAAGAGGGCCCGAACCTGGGTAAAACATCGTGTCCCCTGCCTCCTGTTACCATCCACCTCAGACGCATAGTACAGGACCCCCTACCCGAGATCCGCCGGTTTTGACACCGACACTCGTCTTTGTCTTCGCTTGGTGTATCCTGCCCCTTATGTTCGACGTTGAGCTTGCCGGACTGCTTGAGGACCCAACATTCTCTATGGGTATGATTTGAAGGTTTATCGGGTGTGCTATGGATTTGACATATTTTATACAGAATCTCGTTTAGGCTAGACAGTTCGTCTCTGTTGCCTTTGGAGGGCAGCTTTTGTTGACCTGGCCAAGAGCTTCTAAATCCAGCGTTTACCGCCGTGCTCTTTAGGCTGTCTTCTTTATTCCGATGCTTGTTTTTGCTGCGTCGTGGTTTCCCGTTTTCGTCCCTAACTTCGGATGTACTTGGGTCGCTGGTGCTGCATCGGGCTAACCAGCTATCCTCACCCACGCAAAAGCGGGTCATGAGGCTTGTTAATGCTGCCATTGTTCTCGGCTTTTCTTGGCTGAGGTGTCTGGCAAGCCATTCGTCTCGAACGCTGTGCTTAAAAGCTACTAAGGCTTCGGCGTCCGGGCAGTCGACTATTTGGTTCTTTTTAGTGAGGAATCTATTCCAAAGCTTTCGGGCTGACTCTCCGGGCTGTTGAGTTATATGACTCAAATCGTCTGCATCCGGTGGTCGGTCATAGGTCCCTTGAAAATTTGCCCGAAAAGCGTATTCAAGCTCTTCCCAGCTTCCAATGGAGTTTTCGAGGAGGCTTTTAAGCCAGTGCCGAGCTGGCCCTTGGAGCTTGAGGGGTAAGTACTTGATGGCGTGGAGATCGTCTCCTCGAGCCATATGGAATGGAGGATGTAGTCCTCAACCCAGAACCCAGGGTCTGTCGTTCTGTCGTACGCCTCTATGTTTACGGGTTTGAATCCCTCTGGAAATTCGTGGTCCAGCACCTCATCGGTGAAACATAGGGGGTGTGCGGCACCCCTGTATTTGGGTGTACTGTGGTGTTGGGATGTTTGTTGTGTTGCATTGCATGCTGGAGCGCGCTTGTGTGGCCCGTAGATGGATCTGATTGCGTCGTCCTTTTGATGCGAGCCCTCACGCAGATCACGTACTGGCCTATTTGCGGCGTCGTTAGCCTCTCTATGTTGGCCACGAGGTCATCTATCCGACCGGATAGCTGTTTTGCTTTTTGATTGCGGGGGATCTAAGGCCTCCTCATCGAATTCAAGTAGCAACTTTCGCTTCGGGTAGCTCTTGGTGTGGCGATTACTGCCGTACTTCGCTTCAGTGTTGAGTACTTCACTCCATCTGATTCTGAGTGTGTCTTGTGCAGCCCTGAGCTTTTGCTTCTGCTTTTTCAGACTCCTCGCAGTGGCCACAAGCCTTTTATGGGTATTCTGTTGCTCCGGGTGCCTATCTGGTGTGATGTTATCCGGACTATTGTCTTCGACGGAGTCAGGTTGTTCGGTTTGATTCTCCGTGTTGCCGTGGTCGGACGATGGTTCAATGTCGTGTTTGTCGTCCGCTTGCTCGCCTTGCTCTATCGCTGGGTTTATATGATCGCTGCTTCTAGCGAGGCGGGATTTGGAGCGGCGCTTATGCCGTCGCTTTGACAGCTTCTCAAGGGGACAACCCTTCGCTACGTCCTTCCGTTCCTCGTCGTCGTTTTCTTTTGGTGTGTCCACCATGTATACATCATATGATGAAGTGGGCGTCCGGTGCCCTGTGGGCAGCGGTCCTTGTTCGTCTCCTGCATCTTCGTCTATACCGTCAATGTCTTCGGAGTCGAAGTCGAGCATGTCGGTCAAATCGTCGACAGTGGCTACTAAGTGGTTGGTGGGTGGGCGGCAAATTTCTTCATCATCCGCATCCCAATCCTGCCGAACATAGTTCAGCCAGGACTCTCCTGACAGGGAGAGAGACCTTAATGAGTTCAACACGTCGCCAAAGGGTGAGTGCCGAAAGATATCCGTGGAGGTAAACTCCATGATCGGCGCCCAGTCGGATTCGATAGGCACTGGTGTAGGCGGTTCGGAGTCCGTGGCCTGGGAAGAATCCGACAATTTGGCGTCACGGCTCTCGTGAAGGGTAAGGTCGATATTCGGCTCGATCGCCGCTGATAATGCGGCCTCCGTGGCGGGGTCTATCCACCCGTCCATGGATGGCACAATTGGCTCCGAATTGAGGGTCGGAGCGGTTGCCGGTGTGGTCTCCTGAACAGTGTCGATGGTAGAGCTAAATCACGCTCATCGTGACCGTGCGGCACACCCGACAGGGGCTCGAATCCGTCGAAGATCAAGTCTCCACGGATGTCGGCCGCGTAGTTTAAGCTTCCAAACCTGACCCGGTGGCCAGGGGCGTAACTCTTGATCTGCTCCAGATGGTCAAGCGAGTTGGCCCGCAGTGCGAAGCCGCCGAATACAAAGATCTGTCCGGGGAGAAAAGTCTCACCCTGGACTGCATCGCTATCAATGATCGAAGGAGCCATCCAGCCTAACGGTGACGCACATATGAACTCTCAATGAAAGCACCAATGTCGGTGTCAAAACCGGCAGATCTCGGGTAGGGGGTCCCGAACTGTGCGTCTAAGGCGGATGGTAACAGGAGGCAGGGGACACGATGCTTTACCCAGGTTCGGGCCCTCATGATGGAGGTAAAACCATACGTCCTGCTTGATTATTCTTGATAATATGAGTAGTACAAGAGTAGATCTACCACGAGATCAGAGAGGCTAAACCCTAGAAGCTTGTGACGCCCGGATAGTTACGCTACAGTAGTCCCATGTTAACGATGCTGAGTCACCATGATCACCGTTGCTAATCTCGCGTTAGTTCAAAACTGATTCAAATTCAAAATTCAAAATCAGGCAAACAACAAAAGTTTTCAAACTTTAAAACTAAAATGTTCGGAGTGAGTCAAATAATGCATAGGTAATTATGGTGGAGAAATCACACTTTTATGAAATGTTGAAATACTCTAAAATAAGTAAAACAGTAGCAAATACAATTATTTAAATGCTTTAAAAATAATAAATATTTTCAAAACTAAGTTGTATAAGTACTAAACTTTTATGGCGGTGTGTTATGTTGAAACATTTTTAGGAGCTAATGTCATATTTTAATAAACTAAAAATAATTTGTAAACTAAAATAGAACAGAAAATAATAAGTAAAAGAAAAGAGAAAATAAACAAAAAAAAGGAAAGAACCCCCGGGGCTCTAGCCCAGCAGCCACGGCCCAACTGGGCCAAGTCCCGGCCAACTGGCCCAGCCCCCCCTCTCTCTGGCCTACAAGGCCACATCGCCGAACCCTAACCCCTACCCGATCCCCACTCCCCCCACTCTCCCCTCACTCGCCCGATCCAGATCGGGATCGGGGCGACCACCCCGTTGACCCCGTCGACACCGACGCCATGGCCCTGGATCGCCGTCGCCTGCCGTCGTCGTTGCCTTCTCGCCCCTCCTCTCCCTCGCGCAAGCCCGCCTGAAGCCGCGACCTCGCCTCGCCGTCGACCAGGACCACCTCGCCGGACTGCCTCGCCTCTCCGTCGCGCTTCCCCGTTGATACGTCTCCGTCGTATCTACTTTTCCAAACACTTTTGCCCTTGTTTTGGACTCTATCTTGTATGATTTGAATGGAACTAACCCGGACTGACGCTGTTTTCAGCAGAATTGCCATGGTGTTGTTTTATGTGCAGAAAACAAAAGTTCTCGGAATGACCTGAAACTCCACGGAATATCTTAGAATAAATAATAAAAAATCCACGCCAAAGATGAAGACCAGGGGGCCCACACCCTGTCCACGAGGGTGGGGGGCATGCCCATCCCTCCTGGGCGCGCCCCCCTACCTCGTGGGCCCCCTGGTGGCCCTCCGATGCCAACTCCAACTCCATATATTGGCTTTCGAGGATAAAAAAACAGAGAGAAAGTTTCATTGCATTTTACGATACGGAGCCGCCGCCAAGCCCTAATCTCTCTCGGGAGGGCTGATCTGGAGTTTGTTCGGGGCTCCGGAGAGGGGGATTCATTGTCGTCGTCATCATCAACCATCCTCCATCACCAATTTCATGATGCTCACCGCCGTGCGTGAGTAATTGCATCGTAGGCTTGCTGGACGGTGATGGGTTGGATGAGATTTATCATGTAACCGAGTTAGTTTTGTTAGGGTTTGATCCCTAGTATCCACTATGTTCTGAGATTGATGTTGCTATGACTTTGCTATGCTTAATGCTTGTCACTAGGGCTTGAGTGCCATGATTTCAGATCTGAACCTATTATGTTTTCATGAATATATGTGAGTTCTAGATCCTATCTTGCAAGTCTATAGTCACCTACTATGTGTTATGATCCGGCAACCCCGAAGTGACAATAATCGGGACCACTCCCAGTGATGACCATAGTTTGAGGAGTTCATGTATTCACTATGTGTTAATGCTTTGTTCCGGTTCTCTATTAAAAGGAGGCCTTAATATCCCTTAGTTTCCAATAGGATCCCGCTGCCACGGGAGGGTAGGACAAAAGATGTCATGCAAGTTCTTTTCCATAAGCACGTATGACTATTTACGGAATACATGCCTACATTATATTGATGAACTGGAGCTAGTTCTGTGTCACCCTATGTTATGACTGTTACATGATGAACCACATCCGGCATAATTATCCATCATTGATCCGGTGCCTATGAGTTTTCCATATACTGGTTTACGCTTATTTACTTTTCCGTTGCTACTGTTACAATCACTACAAAAATACCAAAAAATTACTTTTGCTGTCTTTACTTTGTTACCGTTATCACCACTATCATATTACTTTGCTACTAAACACTTTGCTGCAGATACGAAGTTTCCAGGTGTGGTTGAATTGACAACTCAGCTGCTAATACTTGAGAATATTCTTTGGCTCCCCTTGTGTCGAATCAACAAATTTGGGTTGAATACTCTACCCTCGAAAACTGTTGCGATCCCCTAAACTTGTGGGTTATCACCCATCACCCACCACGAGCCCCGCTGCCCAGTCCCCTCCAACCCCGGTGAGGCCCCCGGCCTCTCCTCATCTCCCCGCACTCGTCGTCCACTCCGGCCGCTTATCCACGCGCGCGCACGCACACCACCGTGACGTCCACGCCGTCGCCCCCCCTGCCGCTCCATCGCCACGCACCTTGGCCACCGTCCGCGCCCGGACGCGCCCGCACACTGCGCTCGCCGCGCCGGTTGCGTGTGTCGCGCGCTGCTGCGTTGCACCGCTGCCGCCGACAGCTCGTCCCGGCTGCGCCCGTCTTTGGTCGCCAGCATTCCGCCCGCGCCTAACCACTGCCCTCGCCGCTCGGTTTCGCTCACCATCGCTCCGCGTTGTGCGCCGCATCCACCACCCATGCTCGCAGCCCCCAACAGCTGCGTCGCTGCTCCCCTATGACTACGCGTCGCCCCGTCCCCCCACCTCCGGTTGGACCAACCCACCTCACCTTGGCCTTGCCCCTGTATCCTCAGGCGGCCGGCGTCGCCGTGCCCATGGCTGGCGCCCAGCCTCCTGTTAACCTGGGCGTGCCGGCGCCCGCTAACGCCGAATCCACTATGCCCCCCCTAGGGCCTATGACAGATGGGCCCCAATGCCCAGAACGTTTTATTAAAGGACTAAAAAATAATAAAAAATAAAAAAATAAAAATATTAATTAAATTAATTATTTAAAGGATTAATTAAAGAATTAATTAACTTAATTAATTTTAATTAATTAAACTAAAACAACTAATCAATCTTAGTTAGTTAACCTAAACCCTAATTAGGCTAAGCAGAGAATGACAGGTGGGTCCCACTGGACCCACACGTCAGGTTGATCAGGTCAACGGTAAACGTTGACTACTGATGTCATGCTGACATCATGCTGAAGTCAGCAAACACTATTCTGGATAATGTTGGATTTAAATAATTAAATAGATCCTAAAAATGATTTAAATCTTTATAAATTAATGTAAAATAAACCGTAGCTCGGATGGGAAAACTGTGTACATGAAAGTTGCCCAGAACGATGATGAATCTGGATACGCAACCCGTTCGTCCGCCACGCATCCCTAGCATAGTGAACATGCAACTTTCCCCCTCCGGTTCATCTGTTCGAAAACGCGAAACACCGGGGATCTTTTCCCGGATGTTTTCCCCCTTCACCGATACCACCTCATACCGCATTAGGTCACCTCTAGCACCGTGTAATACCATGTTACACTTTGTGATACTTTGATTGCTCTGTTATTTATTGTGTTCCCCCTCCGTTACTTCTTGCCGGTAGACCCCGAGACTGCCGGCAACCCCCAGTCTGACTACGGTGTTGACGACCCCTCCTTGCCAGAGCAACCAGGCAAGCCCCCCCCCCCTTGATCACCAGATATCGCCTACTCTTCTCTCCACTGCTTGCATTAGAGTAGTGTTGCATGTTACTGCTTTCCGTTAAACCTATTCTGATGCATAACCTGTCATTGTTGCTCCAGCTGTTGATACCTTACCTACAATCCTAAATGCTTAGTATAGCATGCTAGTTTATCATCAGTGGCCCTACATTCTTGTCCGTCTGCCATGCTATACTACTGGGCCGTGATCACTTCGGGAGGTGATCACGGGCATATGATATATACTTATACTATTACTTTACTTATGATACCGTTCGGAGATGGGGGCTGAAGGGGCAGGTGGCTCCATCCAGTTAGTCGTGGGCCTAAGTTCCCGACGGCCCCCGACTGTTACTTTGAGGCGGAGCGACAGGGCAGGTTGAGACCACCTAGGAGAGAGGTGGGCCTGGCCCTGGTCGGCGTTCGCGGATACTTAACACGTTTAACGAGATCTTGGTATTTGATCTGAGTCTGGCCACTGGCCTATCCGCACTAACCATCTACGCGGGGACAGTTATGGGCACTCGACGTCGTGGTATCAGCCGAAGCCTTCGTGACGTCAGTGACTGAGCGGCGCGCGCCGGGTTGGACCGCTTAACGCAACTTCCTTTGTAATGGAGGTTGCTAGGTCTGCTCACCGACCGCGTACGCAACGTGCAGGTGTGCAATGGGCGATGGGGCCAGACCCCTGCGCCATAGGATTTAGACTGGCGTGCTGACCTCTCTGTCGTGCCTAGGTAGGGCTACGACGTATTGATCTTCCGAGGCCGGGCATGCCCCAGAAAAGTGTGTCCGGACAAAGGGGATCGAGCGTGTTGGGAAATGTGGTGCACCCCTACAAGGAAGTTAATCTATTCGAATAACCGTGATCTTCGGTAACAGGACGAATTAGAGTTGTACCTTGACCTTATGACAACTAGAACCAGATATTTAATAAAACACACCCTTCCAAGTGCTAGATACAACCGGTGATCGCTCTCTCAGAGGGCGACGAGGAGAGGATCATCGGGTAGGATTATGCTACACGATGTTACTTGGTGAACTTACCATCTACTCTCTTCTACATGCTGCAAGATGGAGGTGGCCAGAAGCGTATTCTTCGAAAGGACTAGCTATCCCCCTCTTATTTCGGCATTCTGCAGTTCAGTCCACATATGATACCCTTAATCCATTTGATACCAATGCATACATATGTAGTGTAGCTCCTTGCTTGCGAGTACTTTGGATGAGTACTCACGGTTGCTTTTCTTCCCCTTTTTCCCTTCTCTATATCCGATTGCTACGGCCAGACGATGGAGACCAGGAGCCAGACGCCACCGTCGATGATGACTGCTACTACTCTGGAGGTGCCTACTACTACATGCAAGCCGCTGACGACGACCAGGAGTAGTTTAGGAGGATCCCAGGCAGGAGGCCTGCGCCTCTTTCGATCTGTATCTCAGTTTTGTGCTAGCCTTCTTAAGGCAAACTTGTTTAACTTATGTCTGTACTCATATATTGTTGCTTCCGCTGACTCGTCTATGATCGAGCTCTTGTATTCGAGCCCTCGAGGCCCCTGGCTTGTAATATGATGCTTGTATGACTTATTTTTATTTGTAGAGTTGTGTTGTGATATCTTCCCGTGAGTCCCTGATCTTGATCGTACACGTTTGCGTGTATGATTAGTGTACGATTGAATTGGGGGCGTCACAAAGCTAGTCTATGGTATGATTGTATGTTGTCCTACGGACTAAAACCCTCCGGTTTAAATAGACACCGGAGGAGTCTAGGGTTACACAAGGTCGGTTACAAAGGAGGAGATACGCATATCCGTATTGCCTAGCTTGCCTTCCACGCCAAGTAGAGTCCCATCCGGACACGAGACGAGGTCTTCAATCTCGTATCTTCATAGTCCAACAGTCCGGCCAAAGGATATAGTCCGGCTGTCCGGAGACCCCCTAATCCAGGACTCCCTCAATAACCAATCATACATAAAAGAATTCAGAGAAGATTCAAATATTATTCATAGATAAACTAGATCATAAACCTACAATTCATCGGTCTCAACAAACACACCGCAAAAAGAAGATTACATCGAATAGATCTCCACAAGAGAGGGGGGGAACATTGTATTGAGATCCAAAAAGAGAGAAGAAGCCATCTAGCTACTAGCTATGGACCCGTAGGTCTGAAGTAAACTACTCACACTTCACCGGAGAGGCTTGGATGATGATGTAGAAGCCCTCCGTGATCGATGCCCCCTCCGGCGGAGCTCCGGAACAGGCGCCAAGATGGGATCTCGTGGATATAGAAAGTTGCGGTGGTGGAATTAGGTTTTTGGCTCTGTCCCCGATCGTTTGGGGATACGTGGATATATATAGGGGGAAGAAGTACGTCGGTTTAGCTCCGAGGGGCCCACGAGGCAGGGGGCGCGCCCTAGGGGGGTGGGCGCGCCCCCTACTCTCGTGACCTACTCGTGGCTTTCTTGACGGGGGGGGGGGGGGGGGGGGGAGGTCCAAGTCTCCTGGATCTTATCTGATGAGAAAATCACGTTTCCAAAGATTTTATTCCGTTTGGACTCCGTTTGATATTCCGTTTCTCCGAAACACTGAAATAGGCAAAAAAAATAGCAATTCTGGGTTGGGCCTCCGGTTAATAGGTTAGTCCAAAAAATAATATAAAAGTGGAAAATAAAGCCCAATATAGTCCAAAACAGTAGATAATATAGCATGGAGCAATCAAAAATTGTAGATACGTTGGAGACGTATCATTCACCACATGCCTGTGATCTCTCTCAAGCTAGGTTTGGTATCGGTATCGGAGAAGTCCGTCATTGAAGTGGTAAGTGGGCGTAAGGCCTATGTATTTCTTTTAGTGGGATTTATTACCTTGAATTCGATTGATGCGGTTGTAGCTTGTTTTAAAGAGCTTATAGAGTTAGTTTTGCTTGACCCATCTTGACGTTGCTGGTCATCCCAACTCGTATTAGCTATCGAAAGCCGTACTAACTTGACATTCCCGCATGCCATAAGTCATCCCTACAGAAAGCACCACAGGCACAGTAACCGGAAGATGGTCTTTTCTACTTACTCGCATCAAACAAAACCCTTTGATTAATTGCCAATAGCATATTCTCTTGGCTTCCCCTCGACTTTTTGAACCACACGTCCACCCCGAAACAAAATAGGTCTTGTGTCGGCCCCTCAGTTCTAGGACGAAGTAGAGCGAACGTGTTTCCGCACGGAGTGACATAATCAATCGAGTTTGACTGGTTGGTTCCCCTTATTAGTTAATTGCTTTTGACATATTAGGTGGGAATAGGAGAGCCTCTTTTCTCTCCGCAATGGAATCATCTTAAGCTCGACCTCCTTCGGTACTACTTGGCTACTACTTGAACAGATGGGTTTAGTCCCTTCCTTCGGGCAACGTTTTCTCCGGGTACCATCGGCTTACCACCGGGTTGAAAGAAATCCCTTACTCAAAGGAATTGACGGGGGCCCGCACAAGCGGTGGAGCATGTGGTTTAATTCGATGCAAAGCAAAGAACCTTACCAGGGTTTGACATGCCGCGAATCCTCTTGAAAGAGAGGGGTGCCCTCGGGAACACGGACGCAGGTGGTGCATGGCTGTCGTCAGCTCGTGCCGTAAGGTGTTGGGTTAAGTCTCGCAACGAGCGCCACCCTTGTGTTTATTTGCCACTATGAGTTTGGAACCCTGAACAGACCGCCTGTGTTAAGACAAGCTCACCTACGGCCAGAGAGTAAGATCCATGGCTGATGCATCCCGAGCAGCAGCCATGGTCGAGCACCCCCTCCTCAGGCGCCATCCATCCTTGCCGCCCAGTCTATGTACAACTTCCTCCTGCATACCTACAGTCAAAGAACACAGCAGACATTAGAGAGAGAGAGAGGAGGGGATGGAGCTCGAGTACCCCATGGCCACCGGGCGGAATAGCACCATCCAGGGGCTGAGCCGCGTGTGGGGGCGCGGCAGATGTCGGGGAGGAGCCGCCAATGTCGCCGGAGCCGTGCGGACGATGGAGGTATATATATATATATATATATATATATATATATATATATATATATATATATATATATATATATATATATATATATTTGTATACGTGGAATATATTACAAGATCCATCATAAAACTGAAACAGCATCAAGGCTCTTTGAAGTCATAATATCCAGCTTCACCTTCAAATGTCGACGTTCTACCGTGATTGTGCAATATATTTCAAGGCCCATGATAAAACTGAAAGAGCATCAAGGGTTTTACAGGTCATGGTGGCCGGTTTTGCTGGCGTTGTGGTCCATGCATACCAATTCTTTGAATCAGTGCC
This sequence comes from Triticum monococcum, assembly GCA_034509565.1. Lineage (NCBI taxonomy): Eukaryota > Viridiplantae > Streptophyta > Magnoliopsida > Poales > Poaceae > Triticum > Triticum monococcum. The sequence goes on from CM067847.1 coordinate 27,796,568, forward strand.
ACCGTGCAGTGATGTAAGAAAAAGGTGTGTCGTTTGTCGACTGTGGGCAATGGAGTGATGTGGATGCACTGTAGAGTACATATTCAAGGTACAGAGTGAACTATTTTAGTTCTTTCTTGTGCTATATGCCAATCTCAGATTTTATTCTAGGTCTATTTTAGCTCAACGTTGGTGTTAGCAGTAAAAAAACACTTGCAAATGTATGTGTCTTGAATACATAAATTTGTGCTCTAGAAGATAAATGTAGAGAATGGTCACAATAATTTAATTCGTTGTTTAGTACAATATTTGTATTCAGAATAAGTAGTAGTTATACGCTCCTGTGTAGTTTTAGTACCTAAGTTGAGAAATAAAAATAGCCTTTCCCTAAAGAGGTTCGATGCCTTGCTTTTTATAATTCAAATCATTTGTATTTTTTTCTAATATTTAGACATAATGGTTTGCAGGGAACAGTGAGGTGACTTTAGATAGCTGTAATGAGCTGGTGGATCCTTTGACCTGAAGTTATATTTGTATAGATTACATGATTTGTTGATGAGGATAAGAAAGAGGAGCTGATGGCAAACCAACCGAAGAAGCTCACCGAAGGTTGAGGTTGGGCGCGATGCCACGTCAGAAGTTATTTAGGCTATGGGTGAGTTAGGGGCCATGGAGTGAGCCCATAGGAGGGTCGAGTATGGTGCATACATGTCAACGTTGGTAGTCAGAACTTGATGCTGAGTGCGGATGGGAATGATGGGGTGAGGATTGGCGTGCTTTAGTCTAGCAATTTGTCATTGCCAAATGATTCAATCCCGGTGATGTCATTGCTGGATATGCAAGGTCTCACTGGGCAAGGTATTCGAAGTTCTTAAGTGCTTTGGAACCTCGTTGTGTTTTCATATTGATGTGATTAGCAACTGTATTTACCAAAGCATAGATGTAATGCAGGTTATGTGTAGCACCGAATCTGAGGTGGCTGCAATGCAGTCGGTTCTGGCATTGGAGGGTTTAGAGTAATCAGACTTAATCAGATGGCATCAACACTGTGTTAATCATTGGAAGGTCCGCCGAGCGTTTGGGAAGAGAAGCATGGTGCCAATACGTACTTTTGGTTCTTAACCCAGATGATCTCATTTAAAGTTGTTGGCATTTGTTATAATCATTCTTGATGAGTTGCACAACGCTTCATGTATTGCACTACTAATGCCGTTTATTTGGTGGTCAAACTCCTGTTCCACTCGTATATAGATGCTATGCAAATAATTTATTTTGTTTACTAAAATCTGAATATAGGTGAATCTATCTTAAATTAGTAGAATGATTACAATTTGTCTTACGTTAACACGATGATTATAATTTTAAAGTGTGGGTGTGACAGGGTTGAGGGATTGTAAGTCGGATGTGCCATTAATGGCAGCATGCTTGGATTGGGGAGTGGAGATACTATGGAAAAAGTAGTAATCATGATATATATTTGACACGATTAGTGTATTATGCACCGTTGCAACGCACGGGCAAGGAGCACGTGAAAGTAGATGTTTTGCTGAAATGCATGGCTGGTGGAGAAACATATTTAGAGGAAAGCGGGAGATTGCCAAGAACTATTTGTCACAAGATAGTGCTAAGCATGTGATGTACACATTGCATATAATTATATTTTGATATTATGTTCCCATAGATAAGCTTGTTGTTCCATAGCAATGGAAGGGCATTCAGCCAGATTTAGCTTTCTTGGATTAGGAATAGATCAAGAAGGTGACATGGTCGGGGTTTTTTGTACCGTTCTAGACAACAAAATAATTGACAAGGTGATGGATTGAGAGGATGAATGATGTATAGACAGAGAAGATGATGTATGATAATTTCAGAGGAAAAGAGCAGTTATAAGAGTGTGTGGTATTTGTAAGAGAGAGAAGATGCCTGCATTTGTGTTGTGGTTGAACATTGCATGTAATGGGGGGGGGGGGGGGGGCATGAACTTTGTTTACAAAGCTGGCCCGTGGCAATGCACATGCAGTCTACTAGTATGTGTGTGTGTGTCTGCCATTTTGGAGTACGTACTCCCGCTCCTCATATACCACATAGATGAATCTTTTATACCTCTTTATTATTTTTAATATACTTCATTAGTATTATTAGATACCCAAAATGAGTTTCATAAAAAAAATTATGTGAGTCTACATATTTTTAAATGTTTACGTATATACTGATGTATTTGTACATGAAAAAAGTATATTACAAAAAGTACGTCGCAGATAATATTTTTTCAACAAAAATCGTATTGAGTTATCTTAGAATATTTAATGCAGTATATACATATACTCCCTCCGTTTCTTTTTAGTCCGCGAATAAGGTTTGGTCAAAGTAGTTTAGTAGAGTTTAACTAACTTTATATTAAAAAATATAAACATTCACAATATGAAATCAATATTATCGGATGCACCACGAAACGTATATTCATAATATATAGTTTTAGTATTGTAGATGTTCATATTTTTTATATAAATTTGGTCAAACTTTGTGCAGTTTGACTTTGACTAAATCTTATATGCGGAGTAAAAAGAAACGGATGGAGTATATATATTATGATATATATATATATATATATATATATATATATATATATATATATATAATTTAACATCCCCAGAATTTTTTTTCACTTATATATATTAATCGGTAATACCCGATATTCACCGAAACCCTTCTGGTGACCCCGAAACACTCCCGGAACTATTCCGGATATTAATGAAACTATTTCACAAATATATTCTCATCACTCCTGTCCTACTAACACTCAACAGATCATGATTACCTTAAGTTTGTGACCCCATAGGTTCATTAAGCATAGACATGAACGGAACCCCTCGTTCAATGACCGATAGCGCGGAACCATGGACATCCATATCGGTCCCTATGATTACACGAATGATATTTGAGTGAACCTTTGGTTATCACGTGATGTTCCCTTTGCTTTACGATACTTTATAAAATCCGGTGTGCATCGGTATCCTCCAGAGTCATCACCATGCTCACTATACCGTTGCTCCCGTTACCGGTTTTGTTCTTCTTTCTCGTTGACGTGTTCCGGCATCCCCGTGACGTAGTCACCAGTGTCTGTCCAGATAATGATAGATGCCATCACATCGAGAGGGCTCTAAGAATATCTCTCCATCGCCGGAGGAGAAAATTCCACTCTCGAGCTGTCCGGTCACTTGTCAAACTTTCCAGTGAACTTGAAAGTTGTCGATATGATCACCTTGTTACAGATGACGTTTGAGCAACCCCAAAGCCAACCATCTGGTAGGAAGTGACTGAGACACTCTCATGGTCTGAGGAACTAAAACACATGCTAACACTTTGTGTTATTACAATCGAATACAGATGATATTAACTCAATTCATAACAAACAAGTTTGGGTCGATTCAATATGATCGTTCTTCCGATGTCATAATTTCAATGTTGTTTTAGGACTATCATTACACTTAACGATATCCTAAAATCCGGAAAACATGATCACCAACAACACTTGAGCTGGTCTTAGAGGCGAGACCGGGAACCTATTGTTTGCCGTTTATCATTCCACACGTGCATATGAGTTTTCCACTGAATTGCATATTCCAGGATCATAGCAGTTATAGCATGGAATATAAACTCTTAACTATGAATGATGGAAATATAATAATATAATATTATTGCCTCTAGGGCATATTTCCAACAAAGCCGACGCCCCTCCTCTCCTCTCTCTCACTGACGCGAAATGACCCCCTTGCGCCCCCTTCGTGAATGGTTGCAACAAAATTGGGGGAGCAACTAATTGGATTGCGGCCAGACACGTGGCATAACAGCTGTCCTTGGATCTAAACAGATCCAACGCGCAAAGCACGTCCGGTGGGACGGTTCGGCCGGCTCCCCGGCTAGAAACGATTCGTTTAACAAAAGTGGGACATGGCATATGCATTTTTTATAGGACGGCGTCATCTGGGTTATGCAAGTTGTTCTTTTATCTTGGTCATAAATTTTACAATCTACGGTTTAATTAATTTTGTTGATGTGGATTAATAAAAGATCACGAAAGGTGCCTCCAATTAGTAGATATAAGATACTTATAAGAAGTCTATGCTAAAAAAATTAATTTAGTTTCCTTTCTTTTTGCGAATATTAAGTTTGGTTGTTGATTATCTCGCAAGAAAAAGTTTGCTTGTTGATTGGAATTAGGAAATTATGCAGTTCTCCGTATGTACGTCCATGTCCTTAGTTGTGTCGTTTTCAAGTTGAGTCCGAACCATCTGCCCACCCCTAACATAAAGACAATCGGTCGGGGAAACGGGGAGGGGGACGGATCTCAGAAACGTTTTCCTACCCTAGCTGCCGCCAGGAGGCGAGTAAAGAGGCGATCTCTTTTTCCACCAATCTTCACTGCGAGGGCGCTGGCCCCTCTCCCTTGGGCTGCTGCTTCGGTGGCAGGACGGAGGGGGACCTCGTACCTCCGCTCTGCAGTTACGATTTGGATTTGTAGGTCGTGGTGCGCCGTTGGGGTGGTGGGAGCCGCGTCCGGACGAATAAATCTGCATCAACTTCACTCCCACACCAGCGGTGTTCTTTACGGCGGCGTCTCGGAATTGATGGCATCACGTGTTTGCCGATCCTTCAGATCGGCAGCGTTAGGGTTCATTGATGGTGTCGGCGAGGCGGCGACGGCGACGACTCCATGACGTGTGCCTCTCCTTCTGCTCTGTTCCCGTTGCTGCGGCGTTGTCTCCGACGTCATGATGGAGCAGGGAGGTTTTGTCATCTAGGAGTACGCGCAGACAGTTGTCTACGCAAGTGACAACTGGAAGATGGTGCATCTTGTGCTAGGATTGTGGTTGGAGGCTGATAGTTCTGGGTTCCTCCTCTGGCGCGTAGTCGTGCGGGGGTGTCAGTTCTGAAGTTCGATGGCGTGTCCGGAGACACGTTGGCCCGGTCTGATTCTTTCAACGGCAATGGTTTTGCTTCATGCAAACTACTTTGGAGGTCCGTAAACTACTTTGGAGGTCCGTAAAGCTGCTGATCAGCGATGGAGCTGCGTTGAGCTCGGATGGAGACACGTATTACTACGCAAAAGCAAAGTTGAGTCCGAAAGGATTAGGGCAGCAGCAACAGTTTTATTTTTTGATAAAGGCAGCAGCAGGGTTAGATCGTGTGTATATATCATAGTTTTACATAGCCGACTATAGCTCCGTTATAGCTCGCTAGTCTTTTCAGCAGGGTGCCCCTAAATGGTCGCCTTCATAAATAGCCCGCTATAACCCGCTTTAGCCTGCTATAACTGATTTGGAGGCCCGCCGCTGTTTTCCATAGCCCGCTATTTAAAACATTGGTATATAGACACGCCGGCAGGTGCTTTAGGGTTAGAGAGAAAAACAAACAAGGTACGTCAGGTAGCCTTTGCGGGTTTGCACGTATACGATCTGCAAGCCCTAGGCGGTCCGTCTCCTCGGCCGGCCGCACAACATGCCAACGCCGGCGCTCCTGTCCGCCTTGCGCGGCGCCGGCCGGCAGCAGATCACGGCTTCCACCCTCCGCTCACACGTCTTCAGGATCGAAGGGTTCACGCAAGTCTTGGAGAAGGCGGCCAATGGCGAGGAGGTCAAGTCAGAGATGTTCAGCGTCGGCGGCCATGATTGGTACATCGTGTGCTACCCAAACGGCGATGTGAAAAAGTCCGAGGGCCATATCTCCCTCTTCCTGCGGCAGGCAAGCCACGCCAAAACTGGGGACGCCACAACAACCATCATGCTGAGCATACGCGACAAGTCAATGAAGCCGTCATGCAGTAAAGTAGGGGATTACCGCTTTGACGATAACAATGGTTGGGGCTGGAAAAATTTCATCAAACACAAAGATCTGAACAAGGAAGACCTCCTACAGGACGACTGCTTGTCCATCCTTTGCCACGTCATCGTCGTCGACTACGCCTATGAGCAGATCACCGCGTCTGTCGTGTCAACACCAGGACCAGTCCAGCAGCAGATGACCGGCTCCCACGTCTTCAGGATCGAAGAGTTCACGCAAGTCAGGAAGAAGGTGGCCAATGGCGAGGAGGTCTTCTCATGCACGTTCAGTGTCGGTGGCCACGGCTGGTATATATCCCTCTACCCAAACGGCGACACAGAGGCCGATGGCAATATCTCCCTCTTTCTCTGGCACGACAGCCACGCCAGGAGAGGTCAAGCCACGGCAACCTACAAGATGAGCATACTCGACAAGGCCTGCAAGCCATCATGCACTAAAATAAAAGAAGGTCACCACTTCACGAGCCAAGGTTGGGGCTGGGTAAAATTCATGAAACTCGATGATGTGGATAAGGAGGAGCACCTCAAGGATGACTGCTTGTCCATCCTTTGCGACGTCACCGTCGAGTACACTCAGGACCATGAGGTCGCTGCGGTCGCTCCCATCGTGTCGACACCAAGGCTCTTGTACACCCTCAGTGATGCAGGCCGGCAGCAGATCACGGCCTCCACCGTCGCTGCGAGGCAGGCCACGGGCTCCCACGTCTTCAGGGTTGAAGGGTTCACGCGACTCAGAGAGAAGGTGGTCAATGGCTCCCCCGTCACATCCAGACCGTTCCACGTTGGTGGATATGATTGGCTTATCCAGTGCTACCCAAACGGCTACAAGAAGAAGTCCAAGGGTTGTATCTCCCTCTACCTCCTCCGGCACGACAACCATGCTAAGACCGGCGCCGCCAGGGCATCGTACAAGATGAGCATACTCAACACCTGCTGGAAGCCATCGTGCACTCGTACCTCGTTAGAAGAAGAGCACTACACGAACAATGCTTTGGGCTGGGAAGAATTTATGAAACACGAAGATCTGGACAAGGAGAAGCACCTCAAGGACGACTGCCTGTACATCCTCTGCGACGTCTCCGTTGACCTCGGACTGCACACCGGCGATTACAACGATGAGATTGCTGCGTCGGAGGAGACCAAGCCGGCGCCGCCTGAACTCGAAGTGGCCATCTGGAATAAGCAGGCATCAGACGTCAAGACTAATGTCAGTGCACACAGGTGGCTGAGGTTGATCTGTTGGCCCTTTCAAGATTAACTGCCCTCTACTATCAGTGGCGAAGCTTGTGGCGGGCGGGGGCCTAGCCCTTTATGGATTTGCTTCTTATTGATTTCACAGTGTCTACTAGTACAGCTTCTATAGATTTGCTTTCCTTCGATTTGATTATCTGCTAGTATATGTTACATGCTGCATGTCTGAGTATCAACTATATATAAGTACAAAAATCCCCTCTTATGTATCTATTATTTGGGTGAAGTGAAGGTTATTAGTTTCTCTCGCACATATCAAAGCATGAAATTATACGAGAAATAACGGGAACGCGACTTCGTTCATGCCCTTGTTGCGTTATATATGGTCAGTTAGTCATGTTTGTTATTGTTACTTCTCATGAGTCAAGAGTCACACCGAAAATATTGCTTCAATCATGCATGACCATGTGGTAGACCAGCAGTACATTTTTGGCTGAACTGAAGATTTCATGGTCATCAGCTCAACGGCTGTAGTACCGCCATCTACTTCCGTTCCTCCACTTAATTATCTTCCTCAGCTATTTTATTTACATTTAGAACGAAAGCATATGCTCATGCATTAGCTGAGACCCTACTGTTGAGTAGGGAGTTTAACTGAATTTGTGCACTTGTTAATCTAGATTATCTTTGCATTATGGACAATTTTTTAAACAACGTCATGGTCGATATACTGGTCATGCTTGTATTGTTACTCCTCATGCTTGTATATGCTTCCCTCTGGTTTGATTATCTACTAGTATATGTAACATGCTATTTGTCTGAGTATCTATACTGTTGATGCAAATTTCTCTTGAAGTACTCCTATCTATTATTTGGATGAAGTGAAGGCTACTAGTTACTCTTGGATAACAAAGCTTGAATTTATACGAGAAACAACGGGAACACAAAGTTAATGAGGAACACCGTAATGTTAATTAGGGAGTTAAATAACTGATTTTTTGACTTGCCAATACAAATTATTGGAATTGTTGTTGCTTTAGTGCTCACACATCAGTTCAAAACACGTGTGCTTCCGAGTCTATATTTCCTCCGTATTGACAAGTGAAACGTCACACATTTTATTATTTCATTTCCTATGACACGTGGCTAAGAATAAAAGCCATTGAAGTAGTTAATTCATACTCCTAATTTTAAATATAAATCGGTATGTAGAAGACTTGTAACAAACTAGGTTTAAGCTAGACTTTTATCTTTAGGTATACAATAGCTAAGAAGGAACCGTGTACACACAAAAAGTCGATTCCACAATGAGATACCTCATTTTCAAAATCATCAAGTCCATTTAATTACATGCAACGTAAAGCTAGTCTAAATTTTCACTGGCGACCATCCTTATTGTTTCGGCCGTGTCTGTATCCGGTGATCGGCTGAGCCCCTTGGAGTGAAGGTGAGGCCCCGGCGAGGTAGAGTAGGACATGGGACACGGACCGACTCAGGGGACTCGAGGCACCGCCCTCCCATGCCTTACTCTTCCTCGTCGGAGCCTCGGCGAGCGACTCGCGTCTGCCGCATACTTGTCGTACACCATGTCAGCGTTTACCTCCGGCTTGGAGCCCGACCCCGTGGGCACGGCACGCCATTGAACCGCCATTCCAGGGTTCCGGCGCCCGACGGACCACGCAAAATCCTGCGAAACAGGGGTACACCACCTCCCACCACGAGCCCCGGCGGACCCAATCCCCATTTGCGCGAACACAATGGATTCCCACCTGATCGAGTCTGTCCACGGTTGGGAGAACTTCTCCCGGGACTGACGGATAGCCGCGTGGACCGTCATGTCCTCCTTAGGACCGCTAGGGACAAGGTCCCAGTCGATGGATCTGGACATCTTGGAGAAGAATCCGGTGCATACACGCCATGCCGGAGACGGACGGAGTTTGCCGGAGAAGAGCGAGGGTGCCGAGGGGACTGGAGGGGATTGAAATGGAGTGGAGTGAGGCTAGGGTTTCATTCAGAGTGTGAATATGGTTGAATATATGTGGGGTTGGGCAGATCATAGTGGGTCAGATCCGATGCGGCAGGCGCGTCCGGGCATCCCCATATCCGCTCGGCATGTGGTTTGGGTACGGGTGTTGTCGGTTAGCCCAGACATTTGGTCTGCGTTCCCAGCGTCTGGTTGGGTGGAAATTTTACGTTAGGACAATGACTGGGCAGGTAGACCCGGCGTTTGGGACGGATATGGGGTGTCCGGCTGTAGATGCTCAAATTACAATTGTAATTGATTGTTATTTCTTCCTATTTCACGTCCAGAGACGCAATATGGAATCGGTTTCCATGTGAAAAGAGGAGTAATACGCTACGAAATCGGTTTTCATACCAAAAAGAGTCTATCTGTCTATCTATCTCTACACAGGAGTACCATATAATAAGACACGCGTGTGCTGATTTAATCTGCCGTGCCGTACGTACACATATCATCTTCGATTCAAGCCCTAGGCAGGCGATCGTCTCCCCTGCCGACCGCAGATCATGTCAACGTCCGACCTTTTGTCTGCCCTGCGCGCCACCGCCCGGCAGCAGATTACGGCTTCGACCGTGAACGCGACGCAGGAGACCGGCTCCCACGTCTTCAGGATCCAAGGATTCACAGAGAAGGTGACCAATGGCGTGTCGGTCGTGTCAGACAAGTTCAGCGTCAGCGGCCACGGCTGGCGTATCAACTATCAAGTGCACCATGAGCATACTCGTCATGGAAGCCATCGTTGTGCACTATAATCTCTTTAGAACACCGCTACACGGGCAATGGTCATGGTTGGCTAAAATTCATGAAACTCGAAGATCTGGACAAGGAGCAGCACCTCAAGGATGACTGCCTGTCCGTCCTCTGCGATGTCTCCGTCCACTGCACCCATGAGCCTACTGCGGTCGCGCCCATCACGTCAACACTCGGGCTCTTGTGCGCCCTGCACGCCGAGACCCGCCAGCAGATCACCGTCTCCACCGTCGCCGAGAGGCAGGCGCCGGGTTCCCACATATGCAGGATTGAAGGGTTCGTGCGAGTCAGGGAGAAGGTGGCCAATGGCTCCGCCGTCTCATCAAAACCGTTCAGCGCCGGCCGCCATGAGTGGCATATATATCTTGTGCTACCCAAACGGCAGAAAGAAAAACTACAAGGGCTATATCTCCCTCTACCTCTTCCGGCATGGTAAGATCGGCCACGCCATGGCAACTTCCAAGATGAGCATACTCGACATGGGGCTCAAGCCAATCTGCACTGTAATCTTGCAACGAGCCTACCACTTCATGAACGCTTGGCGCCTTATGTACTATGGTTTGGGCTTGGAAGATTTCATGAAACATGAAGATCTGGACAAAGAGAAGCACCTCAAGGACGATTGTAAAATTGTTGCATATGAACTGCATTGTAAAATTGTTGCATTCAGCATTAGTAGGTGCACCATCTGAGATAATGAGTCGGCAGAGGATGGATTTGAGTGCTAAATACGAGGCTCGGGCTCAGCTTGGATTGTTGCTCCATTGATTCGTCAGCAAGCAGCAGTAAAAATTAACCACACAAGATCCATGCACATCGTTGGCAAAGCAAATACTAAACAAGAATTAGCTAGCTAGCAGTGGTAAGAATAGAAATAAATCACCCCAGCAATCCAGTATGAAGTCAAATCAGCAGCAACAAGGCTAAGGTTGAAGTAGATCCGAAATTCCAGAATACTAAATAAGGTTGAAGTAGGTCCGAAATTCCCGAATACTAAATAAAAGCAAAGGGAAACATTCAGATAAACATGTTGCTTGAGTCACCATGCATCAGCATAGCCAAAAGAAACCACCACCATCCATCTCACCATGTCTCCAAGTGATCCTACAGGAACAAGATAAACAAGGGCACATCAATCGTCAATATTTGCGTCGTTGGAAATCTGAGTCCAGTAGTCTACCATCTGATCCCAAAATATTTAAATATGAGGCTAATTCCAAATCTAGAAATGGCTGGCTTTCATGCGTCCAAAAGGTACCATCCAAATGTTAAAAGAGAAAGCAACAAAAAGATTGTCTCAGGTCCATTCTTCAATGTTTGGAGATGCAAGATTATAGAAAACTAGCAGGCCAACTGAAACGACATTTATACCATTGTAACAAATGTGCAGGCCATGTCTAGTTATGCAAACCATCCACCTTCAGAATTTATATAAAACATTAAGTTACCTATTATGCTTTTGCAACAGATGCAGGCCCTATTAAGCCACCTCGAGCCTTCACATCACTTCCTTCGGATCCTGGTGTAGACAAAGCTTGACCTTTTGAACAGGGACCCTGAAGAATCTATATGTATTGTGAACAGCCCAAAACAAGTACAGTGTTTGTACTCCAAATTAAAGTAAACAGATCAGCCGATGTTGCCGAGATGGACATATACTGTCAACGGATTGTTGAGCCCAACATGAACAAGTATACAACATATGCTTATTACAACAGTAACGGTGAAGGGTGGAAGGGTTTCCATTTTTAGCGAAGCAGTTATACAGACTGCAGAGCACCGTTTACATATATCTGTCAATCTTTCATGAATGGGTGCCTTGACAAGTCTGATTCTGAATTTCTGATTTAGGGAAATAAAGTGCTTCATCCGTAAAACAAAGAATTGCATAACAAACCATATACGGTGCCACAAGGGTATTGATATATCATATGTGCACACTATCAGCAGAGAACTGCCTCAGTCAAAGAGTACTAGATTTTATAATGGTTCAGTATTTTCAAGTGAAATAGAATTCCAAAAATGAAATCATGTACAGTAAGAGTGGATAGAAGATTCCTACAACAATCCATTAATTCAGTGCTCTAAGGTAAATAAAAACTGCATATACTGAAATCCAGGTTTTGAACGTAGAAAGAAACTGTGGCAGAGCATTTTCTCACTGTATGGATGGGCTCACCTTGTACCAAAGAAGGAGGCCACGCCATGATGTACGGATGGATGGGCTTGTGATAATCTTTACATATCATTTTGAGCTCCGCTGTTTGGAGAAAAAACGATAACAATGACGGAGGAGCCTCGATATACCTGTCCTACGCAGTACGCAGGTACACGACCCCATCGATAAGCTGCATAAGCCGCAGAATAATAAATTCATCATCCCCTTCTGAGAACTTATTGAACTCACGAATCGTTCTCAAGGGAAATGTCTGCTCCAGTATCCAGTAATTGAGGACATCGTCAATATATTCGTCGCCTCTCCAGAAATAAACATTGAGTGAACAATCACCCCACAAATCTGGAGAAACGATACAGGGCCTCCCATCCTTGGTATTACCAATCACAAAAGCACACTCACGGTCATCTTGCCGCTCTGCCAAGAGCAGGGGCAGATCCATCTTAGTGAACTGCAGCGTCGCCGTGTCGAGCACCGTCATGTAGGGTTTCCCCACGTGGGTCCAATAGACGGAGCCATTCACCATCTTGCCGGTGAGTCCGATCGCGCTATCAGGGAACTTCTGCCACTCAGACTCGATGCTGCTCTCAGATGAGATGACGCCGACGAGTGCCAGATCGAAGTCATTGTAGAAACACACCACCACGCGGGGTGGTACGCCGGGGTCCTCTTGGGAGGAGATAATGTGGAACTCGAAGTTTATGGCATCCAAGAAGAGGCGTGGCGGCGAGGGGAAGAGATGCAGTGCCTGCGTAAGAGGGCTGTAGTAGGCAGCTATCTGCTTGGCCCTCCGGTTGAAGAGGATCGCAGCATCGTTCAATCTTCCACACGGGCGAGGCGGCTACACCACCCCCCTCTTCCTCGCTGTTCTCGTCTTCTTCTCCGTCCTCGCTGTTCCCATCTTCTCCATCGGTGTACTCCTCCATGTGGTTCTCTTCCTCGCTGTTCTCGTCTTCGTCTTCGTCCTCCTGCGCTTCATCCTCGCTGTTCTCATTGTCTCCATCTGTGTCCTCCTCCATGTTCTCCTCCTCGTTGTTCTCATCTTCTTGGTCGCTGTCCCCATCCTCTTCTGGGAGTGGGAGGTCGGCGAGGTCGAAATCGCCGCCGCGGACAGCGGCTGCGAAGTCCAGGTCGGTGGGCAGGGCTGGTGGTGCGCTTCGAAAGAAGAGTCCTCGGGCTCGAAGCCGTTGATGAAGCGTTGGATGAAGAGGCCGACAAATGGAGACGGGTGGAGAGCCTGGAAGCTGCGGCGGAAGGCTGGGGATGAACGGACCACGCGGAGGAAGGTGCTGCAGGTGAGCGCGGCGCGGACGAGCCTCGGCAGCGCAGGGAGGCGGAGGAACACCTCGCGGAGAAGGAAGTCGTCCAGATCGAGCACGGTGGTGGCCGGTGGGGCATTTCGCCGGCGGCAGAGGCGGCGGCGCCAGTGCTCGAGACCTAGCTTTATTTTTCCCGAAATCTTAAAAGTGCATGCGCACTATTCCGTCGAACCGAGCGGCTGCGTCTCGACCGCTCGTCCCGTGCGAATCGTGTGGAGTACAAGGGTGTGGTGGTCGGATCCATGGTGACTGGGGTTGGAGTACAGGGATGCAGCGTTCAAGCTTCGCTAGGATGGCAAATTCGTCGTGAATGAGTCGGCTTGATAGAGAAGAGCACAGGAGACCGGCTCGGTTGGTAAGAGTAGAGTAAGCTAGAGCTAGCATAGCTGGGAAAGCAGGGGAGGCTACTTGGTGATACTGCTGGTCTGCTACAAATTTGTGTACGCGTGCGTGCTTTGACTAAGTGGGGACTTGTATTTCTTCAAGGCTTAACTGATCAATGAGCTAATCGATTGATTCGTAACCACACAACGATAAGGAACCTTATCTGTTTGGTTCCTTTTGCATTTTCGTCCTCTGTTTTCTATTGAATGTATGTGTTCCTCTTTTCAGATTTATCGGTCTTTTGAGGATGGGTGTATTAGAATCTGGGTGTAAGTTGATCTATTGTTTACTATTTTTTGTTGGCATCCACAATAGTTGTAGTTGCACACATAGTAGTCCTAGTTGGCACATGCATAGCCACCGAATTGCACAATCTGGTCTCTATAGTCGCATTTGAATTGTTTTGCAACTAGGCAGGCCGCATAGTCGCATATGAATTGTTTTGTAACTAGGCAGGTCCCCTTATCCAAGTTGTTTTGATTGACTTGCCAACCAAGTAGTATAACTGTTTCTGGGTGGCAATTTTGTTAATTTCGACTAATGTGCTTGTTCTTTTTCTGTTTTGCAGAGACAAATTGGTTGGTGAAGAAGAGGTGTCTGGCAGTGAAATAGAGGTTTATATTTTGTTTTTTTATCCTATGACCATTTATTATGCTCTTCTCTTTTACCCTTTCAATAGTTTAATCTTTTTTTTTATTGTAGGGTTCTCCAATTAGGACCTCTCAGCGGGATTCAAAACGGGCTGCTAAGTGGCAACCATGTGGCACTGATAATGACGGGGATGGAGAGGATGACGACGTGTCCCAGAGAGTATCTAAATGTGTTGGCATCCTCAGGCTTTTATAATTGCACAAGAGTACCTAATTAGTTGGTATCCTCAGCATTTCTAGTTGCACAATACCATCCAACTAGTTGACATCCTCAGTCTTTTTGTAGCTGCGTTGACACCCTTAGCATTTTATTCTGGAAGCCTGAAACCTGAATGTGCAATTTTTTGATTGGTCATGCATGTGCTGAATATTTCTTTTTGAGTATCTAATTAATTGACATCCTCAAGATTTATAGTTGCACAGGAGTATTCAATTAGTTGGCATCCTCAGCATTTCTACTTGCACAAACATTATCCAAGTAATTGACATCCTCAGCCTTTCTAGTTGCACAAGAGTAACTATTTTTTAGTACCATCTTCAAATTTTTGAGGGTTGCCCAAGAGTATCTAATGACTTGGCACCCTCAGCCTTTCTAGTTGCACAGGAGTATTTAGTTAGTTGGCATCCTGAGCATTTTCTAGTTACACAATAGCATCTAACTGGTTGACATCCTCAGCCTTTCTAGTTGCACAAGAGTAACTATTTTAGTTGGCATCCTCTGCATTTTGTAGTTGCACAACTAACATAATATCAAGTTGGCATCGTCAACCTTTTTATCCATTTTTGAAGAACAAATATTTTATGTGCAGTGTTAACTAATCACCTTTGGCTCCTTTTGTTTTGCAAAACCGCAGGTGATCACGATCGAAATGTGATCACCTTTTTGGCACCTTTTTCTGATGACAAGAAAAAGAATTTCATCTTCTTTTTGTTTCACTTTTAGTAACATCCTATAGAACATATTCCCCCTATTGCAACTTGTGTGACACAAGCCTATTTGTACGCTCGTTTTTAATACTGTTCTTGTGCCTTTTCTAGTCTGGTTTCTTTGATGCACACATTTACAACAAAAGTTGGGCTTTGGATACAAGTTTAGTTGCACAATTATATGTTTATATTTGTAGACAGCCAACCTAGTGTTTTTCAGTTTCATCTAGTCTGTGTGTTGGTTGTACACATTTTTTAAAGGAAAAGATGGAGTGAATGTAGTGTCTGTGCAAATAGAAGCCCATATATGTGCCAACTAAACATGGATCTAAAACCATCTTTTCCTGCAATGTGTGCAACCAACAGCCAAAAGATTAGAACAGATGGTCTCTAGTCTGGGCTGTTTTGTTGCACATTTGCATAAAAAGGTGGGCTTGGACCCATGCTTAGTTGCATAAATATGTTCAGAAACAGTACACCCAGTCCATCTTTCTAGTCTAAGATGTTTTGTTTTGCACACATGTTGCAGGAAAGTTGGTTATAGACCAATGACTTAGTTGCACAAATATGTGCTTCTTTTTGCACAAATCTAGTTCATCTTTCTAGTCTGGGTTGTTTGTTGCACATATTTTGCAGGAAAGTTGTCCTTGGATTAATGCTTTGATATGACCAACATCAAATTTATTTGTATCGACGACCACCATGATGTACAAGACACTAGCTCGGGTCATGTTATGGCAGCTCCGCTCGTTACCATCAGTGATAACACCATGCAGCCTAATCAGGAGATGATTAAGGTTGAAGCAGAGTCACTAGTTGCTGTTGCACCAAATTATGAGATGCATGCTACGTTGGAAGAGGAGAACTCCAACATATCCACGTTTGAAGGTGTGCAGCGGCTTGGTAGTTTCTTTTTGTTGTCACGTGCAGGGCAAGACCTAGTTGTACATGTACGGGATGTATGTTTTATTGGGACTAATCAAAGAATCCTAATACGGTACTACTTCTCACGGCCAAGACCGCCGGAGCGACCGTACGTCAACAGGTTTCAATGGTGGAAATTGCTTTGCTTGAAGGATACGGGCTGGGGTCCACCTCCAACATTGATCTGGTTGTTAGATTATCATATCTGCCGAGATGTAAAAGGCAGTTTAATTAGAGATAAGAGTTTGACTTATTTACGTACGCTAGTTTTATGGTTTGTCGATCAAGTTAAAAGGGTCGGCTATTCTAGTATAAATAGCCATAGTAGGGTTAATGTGAAGGCAGGTTATTTTTCATATGAAATAGACATGATGTGTTTTTCAGGGTAGACACCCGTATCAAGTTTTGGAGGGATCTTTAGAAAACCTCTGTGTTGTGATTTCTCTTCGTGGAAATTGTTTTGCGCGTGAGTACCTTCGTCGAGATTGGTTTTCTCGTGCTGGGCCACAAGGTTCAAACCCTCTACTTCGTGTACATCGTGTTCGCGGGCGAGGGGTTACTACTGCTGGTGGTGGAGTGTCGTGAAAGGTCGGGCCACAACAACGGATCGGATCTCGTAACGGGATTCCAACAGGGCTTCGCCAAGCGCTGCGGGAGGAGGGAGATGTGTCACGGGAGGGAGAGGGAGGCGCCAGGGCTTAGATTGGGGCTGCCCTCCCTTCCCCCCACTATATATAGGGCCAAGGGAGAGGGGGGCGCAGCCTTGGCCCTTCCTCCAAGGAAGGGTGCGGCTAGGGAGGAGTCCCTCCTCCCCAAGGCACCTAGGAGGTGCCTTCCCCCTTTAGGACTCTTCCTTTCCTTATCTCTTGGCGCATGGGCCTCTTGGGGCTGGTGCCCTTGGCCCATATAGGCCAAGGCGCACACCCCTACAGCCCATGTGGCCCCCGGGGCAGGTGGCCCCACCCGGTGGACCCCCGGGACCCTTCCGCTGGTCCCGGTACAATACCGGTGATCCCAAACTTGTCCCGATGGCCGAAATAGCACTTCCTATATATAATTCTTTACCTACGGACCATTCCGGAACTCCTCGTGATGTCCGGGATCTCATCCAGGACTCCGAACAACATTCGGGTTACCGCATACTAATATCTCTATAACCCTAGCGTCACCGAACCTTAAGTGTGTAGACCCTACGGGTTCGGGAGACATGCAGACATGACCGAGACGTTCTCCGGTCAATAACCAACAGCGGGATCTGGATACCCATGTTGGCTCCCACATGCTCCTTGATGATCTCATTGGATGAACCACGATGTCGAGGATTCAATCAATCCCGCATACAATTCCCTTTGTCTATCGGTATGTTACTTCCCCGAGATTTGATCGTCGGTATCCCAATACCTTGTTCAATCTCGTTACCGGCAAGTCTCTTTACTCGTTCCGTAACACATCATCCCGTGATCAACTCCTTGATCACATTGTGCACATTATGATGATGTCCTACCGAGTGGGCCCAGAGATACCTCTCCGTCACACGGAGTGACAAATCCCAGTCTCGATTCGTGCCAACCCAACAGACACTTTTGGAGATACCCGTAGTGCACCTTTATAGCCACCCAGTTACGTTGTGACGTTTGGCACACCCAAAGCATTCCTACAGTATCCGGGAGTTGCACAATCTCATGGTCTAAGGAAATGATACTTGACATTAGAAAAGCTTTAGCATACGAACTACACGATCTTGTGCTATGCTTAGGATTGGGTCTTGTCCATCACATCATTCTCCTAATGATGTGATCCCGTTATCAACGACATCCAATGTCCATGGTCAGGAGACCGTAACCATCTATTGATCAACGAGCTAGTCAACTAGAGGCTTACTAGGGACATGGTGTTGTCTATGTATCCACACATGTATCTGAGTTTCCTATCAATACAATTCTAGCATGGATAATAAACGATTATCATGAGCAAGGAAATATAATAATAACCAATTTATTATTGCCTCTAGGGCATATTTCCAATAGTCTCCCACTTGCACTAGAGTCAATAATCTAGTTCACATCGCCATGTGATTAACACTCATAGGTCACATCGCCAACATCCAAAGAGTTTACTAGAGTCAATAATCTAGTTCACATCACTATGTGATTAACACTCAATGAGTTCTGGGTTTGATCATGTTATGCTTGTGAGAGAGGTTTTAGTCAATGTGTCTGCAACATTTAGATCCATATGTACTTCGCAAATCTCTATGTCATCTCCTAGATGTAGCTACCACGTTCTATTTGGAGCTATTCAAAATAACTGTTCTACTATACGAATCCAGTTTACTACTCAGAATAATCTGGATTAGTGTCAAAGTTTGCATCGGCGTAACCCTTTACGACGAACTCTTTTACCACCTCCATAATAGAGAAAAATCCTTATTCCTCTAAGGATAATTTTGACCGCTATCTGGTGATCTACTCCTAGATCACCTTTGTACCCTCTTGCCAGACATGTGGCAAGCCACACATCAGGTGCGGTACTCAGCATGGCATACCGTATAGAGCCTATGACAAAAGCATAGGGGACAACCTTCGTCCTTCCTCTTTCTTCTGCCGTGGTCGAGCTTTAAGTCTTAACTTCATACCTTACAACTCAGGCAAGAACTCCTTCTTTGACTGATCCATCTTGAACACCTTCAAGATCATGTCAAGGTATGTGCTCATTTGAAAGTACCATTAAGCGTTTTGATCTATGCTTATAGATCTTGATGCTCAATGTTCAAGAAGCTTAATCCAGGCTTTCCATTGAAAAACACTTTCCAAATAACCCTATATGCTTTCCAAAAATTCTACGTCATTTCTGATCAAAAATATGTCAACAACATATATTCATCAGAAATTCTATAGTGCTCCCACTCACTTCTTTGGAAATACAAGTTTCTCATAAACTTTGTATACACCCAAAATCTTTGATCATCTCATCAAAGTGTGCATTCCAACTCCGAGATGCTTACTCCAGTCCTTAGAAGGATTGCTGGCGCTTTGCATACTTATTAGCATCTTTCTGGATTGACAAAACCTTCCGGTTGTATCACATACAACCTTTCCTCAAGAAAATCGTTGAGGAAACAATGTTTTGACATCCTATCTGCAAGATTTCATAAATAATGCAGTAATCGCTAATATAATTCCAACAGACTCTTAGCATCGCTACGAGTGAGAAAGTCTCACCGTAGTCAACTCCTTGAACTTGTCGGGAAACTTCTTAACGACAAGTCGAGCTTTCTTAATGGTGACATTTACCATCATTGTCCGTCTTCCTTTTAAAATCCAGATGTGCCTAACAGCCTTACGACCATCAAGTAGTTCTGTCAAAGTCTACACTTTGTTTCCATACATGGATCCTCTCTCGGATTTTATGGCCTTGAGCCATTTATCAGAATCCGGGCCCACCATCACTTCTCCATAGCTCGTAGGTTCATTATTGTCTAGCAACATGACTTCCAAGACAGGATTACGTATCACTCTGAAGTAGTACGCATCCTTGTCATCCTACGAGGTTTGGTAGTGACTTGATCTGAAGTTTCATGATCACTATCATAAGCTTCCACTTCAATTGGTGTAGGTGCCACAGGAACAACTTCCTGTGCCCTGCCACACACTAGTTGAAGAGACGGTTCAATAACCTCATCAAGTCTCCACCATCCTCTCACTCAATTCTTTCGAGAGAAACTTTTCCTCGAGAAAGGACCCGATTCTAGAAACAATCCCTTATTGCTTTCAGATCTGAGACAGGAGGTATACCCAACTGTTTTTGGGTGTCCTATGAAGATGCATTTATCCGCTTTGGGTTCTAGCTTATCAGCCTGAAACTTTTTCACATAAGCGTCGCAGCCCCAAACTTTTAAGAAATGACAGCTTAGGTTTCTCTAAACCATGGTTCATACGGTGTCATCTCATCAGAATTACGTGGTGCCCTATTTAATGTGAATGTGGTTGTCTCTAATGCCTAACCCATAAACTATCGTGGTAATTCGATAAGAGACATCATGGTATGCATCATATCCTATAGGGTGCAGTTATGATGTACGGATATACCATCACACCATGGTGTTCCTGGCTGTATTGGTTGTGAAACAATTTCCACAATGTCTTAATCCGTGCCAAACTCGTAATTCAGATATTCATCTCTATGATCATATCATAGATATTTTATCCTCTTGTCACGACGATCTTTCAACTTCACCCTGAAATTACTTGAACCTTTCAATAATTCAGACTCGTGATTCATCAAGTAAATACACTCAACATCTACTCAAATCATCTGTGAAGTAAGAACATAACGATATCCACTACATGCCTCAGCACTTATTGGACTGCACACATCAAAATGTATTACTTCCAACAAGTTGCTTTCTAGTTCCATTTTACTGAAAACAAGGCTTTCAGTCATCTTGCCCATGTGGTATGATTTGCATGTCTCAAGTGATTCAAAATCAAGTGAGTCCAAACGGTCCATTTGCATGGAGTTTCTTCATGCATATACACCAATAGACATGGTTCGCATGTCTCAAACTTTTCAAAAAACGAGCGAGCCCAAAGATCCATCAACATGGAGCTTCTTCATGCGTTTTATACCGATATGACTTACGTGGCAGTGCCACAAGTAGTTGGTACTATCATTACTATCTTTTGGCATGAACATGTGTATCACTGCGATCGAGATTCAATAAACCATTCATTTTAGGTGTAAGACCATTGAAGGTATTATTCAAATAAACAGAGTAACAATTATTCTCCTTAAATGAATAACTATATTGTGATAGTCATAATCCAATCATGTCTATGCTCAACGCAAACACCAAATAACAATTATTTAGGTTTAACACCAATCTCGATGGTAGAGGGAGCGTGCGATGCTTGATCATATCAACATTGGAAACACTTCCAACACATATCGTCAGCTCACCTTTAGCAAGTCTCCGTTTATTCCGCAGCCTTTTATTTCGAGTTTACTAACATTTAGCAACTGAACCGGTATCTAATACCATGGTGCTACTAGGAGTACTAGTAAAGTACACATTAACACAATGTATATCCAATATACTTTTATCGACCTTGCCAGCCTTCTAATCTACCAAGTATCTAGGGTAATTCTGCTCCAGTGGCTGTTCCTCTTATTACAGAAGCACTTAGTCTCGGGTTTGGGTTCAACCTTGGGTTTCTTCACTAGAGCAGCAGCTGAATTGCCATTTCATGAAGTGTCCCTTCTTGCCCTTGCCCTTCTTGAAACTAGTGGTTTCACCAACCATAAACAATTGATGCTCCTTCTTGATTTCTACTTTTGTGGTGTCAAACATCACGAATATCTCAAAGATCATCATATATGTCCTCGATATGTTATAGTTCATCACGAAGCTCTAGCAGCTTGGTGGTAATGACTTCGGAGAAACATCACTATCTCATCTGGAAGATCAACTCCCACTTGATTCAAATGATTGTTGTACTCAGACAATCTGAGCACAAGCTCAACAATTGAGCTTTTCTCCCTTAGTTTGTAGGTTAAGAAAATCGTCGGAGGTCTTATACCTCTTGACGTGGGCACAAGCCTGAAATCCCAATTTCAGCCCTCGAAACATCTCATATGTTTCACGACGTTTTAAAAAGTCTTCGGTGCCTCAACTCTAAACCGTTAACTGAACTATCACGTAGTTATCAAAATGTGTATGTCAGATGTTCGCAACATCCACAGACGACGTTCAAGGTTCAGCACACTGAGCGGTGCATTAAGGACATAAGCCTTCTATGAAGCAATGAGGACAATCCTCAGTTTGCGGACCTAGTCCGCATAATTGCTACTATCAACTTTCAACTAAATTTTCTCTAGGAACATAACTAAACAGTAGAACTGAAGCGCGAGCTTACGACATAATTTGCAAAGATCTTTTGACTATGTTCATGATAATTAAGTTCATCTTATGAACTCCCACTTAGATAGACATCCCTCTAGTCATCTAAGTGATTACATGATCCGAGTCAACTACGCCGTGTCCGATCATCACGTGAGACGGACTAGTCATCATCGGTGAACATCTTCATGTTGATTGTATCTACCATACGACTCATGCTCGACCTTTCGGCCTCTTGTGTTCCGAGGCCATGTCTGTACATGCTAGGCTCGTCAAGTTAACCTAAGTGTTTTGCATGTGTTCCGAGGCCATGTCTGTACATGCTAGGCTCGTCGACACCCGTTGTATTCGAACGAAAGAATCTATCACACCCGATCATCACGTGGTGCTTCGAAACAACGAACCTTCTGCAACGGCGCACAGTTAGGGAGAACACTTTCTTGAAATTTTAAAGAGGGGTCATCTTATTTACTACCGTCGTTCTAAGCAAATAAGATGTATAAACATGATAAACATCACATGCAATCAAATAGTGACATGATATGGCCAATATCATATTGCTCCTTTTGATCTCCATCTTCGGGGCTCCATGATCATCATCGTCACCGGCATGACACCATGATCTCCATCATCGTGTCCTCATGAAGTTGTCTCGCCAACTATTACTTCTACTACTACAGCTAACGGTTAGCAATAAAGTAAAGTAATTACATGACGTTTATGTTGACACGCAGGTCATAAATAAATTAAGACAACTCCTATGGCTCCTGCCGGTTGTCATACTCATCGACATGCAAGTTGTGATTCCTATTACAAGAACGTGATCAATCTCATACATCACATATATCATTCATCACATCCTTTTGGCCATATCACATCACATGGCATACCCTGCAAAAACAAGTTAGACGTCCTCTAATTGTTGTTTGCATGTTTTACGTGGCTGCTATGGGTTTCTAGCAAGAACGGTTCTTACCTACACAAAACCACAACGTGATATGTCAATTGCTAGTTACCCTTCATAAGGACCCTTTTCATCGAATCCGATCCGACTAAAGTGGGAGAGACAGGCACCCGCTAGCCACCTTATGCAACTAGTGCATGTTTGTCGGTGGAGCCGGTCTCACGTAAGCGTACGTGTAAGGTTGGTCCGGGCCGCTTCATCCCACAATGCCGCCGAATCAACATAAGACTAGTAACGGCAAGATAATTGACAATATCGACGCCCACAACTACTTTGTGTTCTACTCATGCATAGTAACTACGCATAGACCTAGCTCTGATACCACTGTTGGGGAACGTAGCAATAATTCAAAATTTTCCTACGTGTCATCAAGATCAATCTATGGAGTCATCTAGCAACGAGGGAGGAGTGGATCTAAATACCCTTGTAGATCGCGCGTGGAAGCGTTCAAGAGAACGGGGTTGATGGAGTCGTACTCGTCGTGATCCAAATCACCGATGATCCTAGCGCCGAATGGACGGCACCTCCGCGTTCAACACACGTACGGAGCTGCGACGTCTCCTCCTTCTTGATCCAGCAAGGGGGAAGGAGAGGTTGATGGAGATCCAGCAGCACGATGGCGTGGTGGTGGAAGTAGCGGGATTCCAACAGGGCTTCGCCAAGCGCTGCAGGAGGAGGGAGATGTGTCACGGGAGGGAGAGGGAGGCGCCAGGGCTTAGATTGGGGCTTCCCTCCCTTCCCCCCACTATATATAGGGCCAAGGGAGAGGGGGGGCGCAGCCTTGGCCCTTCCTCCAAGGAAGGGTGCGGCTAGGGAAGAGTCCCTCCTCCCCAAGGCACCTAGGAGGTGCCTTCCCCCTTTAGGACTCTTCCTTTCCTTATCTCTTGGCGCATGGGCCTCTTGGGGCTGGTGCCCTTGGCCCATATAGGCCAAGGCGCACACCCCTACAGCCCATGTGCCCCCCGGGGCAGGTGGCCCCACCCGGTGGACCCCCGGGACCCTTCCGATAGTCCCGGTACAATACCGTTGACCCCGAAACTTGTCCCGATGGCCGAAATAGCACTTCATATATATAATTCTTTACCTCCGGACCATTCCGGAACTCCTCGTGACGTCCGGGATCTCATCCAGGACTCCGAACAACATTCGGGTTACCGCATACTAATATCTCTATAACCCTAGCGTCACCGAACCTTAAGTGTGTAGACCCTACGGGTTCGGGAGACATGCAGACATGACCGAGATGTTCTCCGGTCAATAACCAACAGCGGGATCTGGATACCCATGTTGGCTCCCACATGCTCCTCGATGATCTCATTGGATGAACCACGATGTCGAGGATTCAATCAATCCCGCATACAATTCCCTTTGTCTATCGGTATGTTACTTGCCCGAGATTTGATCGTCCGTATCCCAATACCTTGTTCAATCTCCTTACCGGCAAGTCTCTTTACTCGTTCCGTAACACATCATCCCGTGATCAACTCCTTGATCACATTGTGCACATTATGATGATGTCCTACCGAGTGGGCCCAGAGATACCTCTCCGTTACACGGACACTACAGGAATCGGCTACTTTGCCGTTTGCCACGGCGGACGGCAAAGGCCCGAACGGCGGACGGCAAAGGCCTTTGCCGTCAGCGGCGGACGGCAAAAGGCTCCGGCAAAGTAGGCTTCGGTAAACAGGTTCTTTGCCGTCTGCTACTAACGGCAAAGTCTTTGCCGTCTGCAGCGGACGGCAAAGACGGCGGACGGCAATAATTGCGTTGTCAGTCCGTTAAGTGGCTAACGGAAGGCCTTTGCCGTCCGCCGCTGACGGCAAAATTTCTAGGGTCTTTGCCGTCCGCCGTATGATGTCATCTACACGTCACTATGTGGCAGGTTCTTTGCCGTCTGCCACTAACGGCAAAGTCTTTGCCGTCTGCCACTGTAGGCAAACTGACCAAATGGGTCAGCTCCCAGGAAGCACAGATGGAGTCGTACTCGTCGTGATCCAAATCACCGATGATCCTAGCGTCGAACGGACGGCACCTCCACGTTCAACACACGTACGGAGCAGCGACGTCTCCTCCTTCTTGATCCAGCAAGGGGGAAGGAGAGGTTGATGGAGATCCAGCAGCACGATGGCGTGGTGGTGGAAGTAGCGGGATTCCAACAGGGCTTCGCCAAGCGCTGCAGGAGGAGGGAGATGTGTCACGGGAGGGAGAGGGAGGTGCCAGGGCTTAGATTGGGGCTTCCCTCCCTTCCCCCCACTATATATAGGGCCAAGGGAGAGGGGGGCGCAACCTTTGCCCTTCCTCCAAGGAAGGGTGTGGCTAGGGAAGAGTCCCTCCTCCCCAAGGCACCTAGGAGGTGCCTTCCCCCTTTAGGACTCTTCCTTTCCTTATCTCTTGGCGCATGGGCCTCTTGGGGCTGGTGCCCTTGGCCCATATAGGCCAAGGCGCACACCCCTACAGCCCATGTGGCCCCCGGGGCAGGTGGCCCCACCCGGTGGACCCCCGGGACCCTTCCGGTGGTCCCGGTACAATACCGTTGACCCCGAAACTTGTCCCGATGGCCGAAATAGCACTTCCTATATATAATTCTTTACCTACGGACCATTCCGGAACTCCTCGTGACGTCCGGGATCTCATCCAGGACTCCGAACAACATTCGGGTTACCGCATACTAATATCTCTATAACCCTAGCGTCAGCGAACCTTAAGTGTGTAGACCCTACGGGTTCGGGAGACATGCAGACATGACCGAGATGTTCTCCGGTCAATAACCAACAGCGGGATCTGGATACCCATGTTGGCTCCCACATGCTCCTCGATGATCTCATTGGATGAACCACGATGTCGAGGATTCAATCAATCCCGCATACAATTCCCTTTGTCTATCGGTATGTTACTTGCCCGAGATTTGATCGTCGGTATCCCAATACCTTGTTCAATCTCGTTACCGACAAGTCTCTTTACTCGTTCCGTAACACATCATCCCGTGATCAACTCCTTGATCACATTGTGCACATTATGATGATGTCCTACCGAGTGGGCCCAGAGATACCTCTCCGTGACAAATCCCAGTCTCGATTCGTGCCAACCCAACAGACACTTTTGGAGATACCCGTAGTGCACCTTTATAGCCACCCAGTTACGTTGTGACGTTTGGCACACCCAAAGCATTCCTACAGTATCCGGGAGTTGCACAATCTCATGGTCTAAGGAAATGATACTTGACATTAGAAAAGCTTTAGCATACGAACTACACGATCTTGTGCTATGCTTAGGATTGGGTCTTGTCCATCACATCATTCTCCTAATGATGTGATCCCGTTATCAACGACATCCAATGTCCATGGTCAGGAAACCGTAACCATCTATTGATCAACGAGCTAGTCAACTAGAGGCTTACTAGGGACATGGTGTTGTCTATGTATCCACACATGTATCTGAGTTTTCTATCAATACAATTCTAGCATGGATAATAAACGATTATCATGAGCAAGGAAATATAATAGTAACCAATTTATTCTCTAGGGCATATTTCCAATAGAGCATGATTGCAATGTTGTTAGTATGAATTCTTTGAATACCCATGATGCTAATGATATCAAAAGCCATAAGCTTGGGGAAGCTATGTTTGATGAACATGATATATTTAACCTCCCAAGTTTTGATATGCAAAATTATTATGATGATAGCATGCCTCCTATTTATGATGATTATATTGATGAAAGTGGGTTTGGAAGAGTGTCATCTTTAGGAAGTAATGATCCCACTATTTTGGAGGACGTTGAATCTTATTGTGATAATTATGAAAGTGGATTTGGAGAGGTCATGACTTTATTTAGTGATGAATCCACTATTTTGGAATAGGTTCCAATTGATTATGAGAACGAAGTTGCTATTTATGATGATTATTGTGATGACATGTATGCTATAAAGAACAATGATAACCATGAAACTTGTCATCTTGATTTTAATTTTCAATTGGATTATGCCTCACATGATAGTTATTTTGTTGTGTTTGTTCCCACTTCTATTCATGAGAAGAAATTTGCTCATGTGAAGAGTAATAAAAATTCTATGCTTGTGGCTCATGAAAAAAATGCTTATTGTGATATTTATATTGTTGAATTCATTCATGATGCTATTGAAAATTATTATGAGGGAGGAATATATGCTTGTAGGAATTGCAATAATACCAAGTATCCTCTCTATGTGCTTAAAGTTTTGAACTTATGCATGTTTTGCTTTCCTATGCTAGTTGGTTCTTGTTTCCATAAATTGTTTGCTCACAAAATCCCTATGCATAGGAAGTGGGTTAGACTTAAATTTCCTATTCATATTATTCACGATGCTCTCTTTATCTTTCAATTCTTATCTTTTATGTGAGCATCATTGAAATCATCATGCCTAGCTAGGGGCGTTAAACGATAGCGCTTGTTGGGAGGCAACCCAATTTTATTTTTTTCTTTGATTTTTGCTCCTGTTTAGTAATAAAAAATTTATCTAGCCTCTGTTATGATTGTGTTTTTTATGTTTTAATTAGTGTCTGTGCCAAGTAGAACCTTTGGGAAGACTTGGGTGAAGTCTTTGCGATCTTGCTGTAAAAAACAGAAACTTTTGCGCTTACGAGATTAGCTGCCATTTTTTACTGGAGAGTGCAATTAGGTTGATTCTTTTTTAAGATGTTTAATAGACAAATTCCTCAGGTCCACCAATTTAGTTCAGAATTTTTGGGGTTACATAAGTATACGTTTGATACAGATTACTACAGACTATTCTGTTTTCGATAGATTCTGTTTTCATTGTGTTGTTTGCTTATTTTGATGAATCTATGAGTAGTATCGGAGGGTATGAACCATAGAGAAGTTGGAATACAGTAGATATTACACCAATATGAATTTATAATGAGTTCACAACAGTACCTAAGTGGTGATTTATTTTCTTATACTAACGGAGCTTACGAGTTTTCTGTTAAGTTTTGTGTTGTGAAGTTTTCAAGTTTTGGGTAAAGATTCGATGGACTATGGAATAAGGAGTGGCAAGAGCCTAAGCTTGGGGATGACCAAGGCACCCAAAGGTAATATTCAAGGACAGCGAAGAGCCTAAGCTTGGGGATGCCCCGGATGGCATCCCCTCTTTCGTCTTCATTCATCGGTAACTTTACTTGGAGCTATATTTTTATTCACCACATGATTACATAATTATTCGACTTTACTTGGAGCCCCCTTTTTCTTGGAGCGTCATTTTATTTTATTTTTGTTTTTCTTGCTGTTTGAATAAAATACCAAGATCTAAAATTCTTAAATGTTAGAGATTCTTCACATAGTTACATAATTATTCGACTACTCATTGATCTTCACTTATATCTTTTGAAGTATTTTGTCGTTTGCTCTAGTGCTTCACTTATATCCTTTTAGAGCACGGCGGTGGTTTTATGTTGAAGAAATAGATGAACTCTCATGCTTCACTTATATCATTTTGAGAGTCTCTAAACGGCATGGTAATTTTCTTTGGTTATGAAACTAGTCCTAATATGGTAGGCATCCAAGAGGGATATAATAAAAACTTTCATATAAAGTGCATTGAATACTATGAGAAGTTTGATACTTGATAATTGTTTTGAGATATGAAGATCGTAATATTAGAGTCGTGCTAGTTGAGTAATTGTGAATTTGAGAAATACTTGTGTTGAGGTTTGCAAGTCCCGTAGCATGCACATATAGTAACCGTTGTGTGACAAAATTGAAGCATGAGGTGTTTCTTTGATTGCCTTCCTTATGAGTGGCGGTCTGATACGTCTCCAACGTATCTATAATTTTTTATTGTTCCATGCTATATTATATTTTGTTTTGGACATTATTGGGCTTTATTATACACTTTTCTATTATTTTTGGGACTAACCTATTAACCGGAGGCCCAGCCCAGAATTGATGTTTTTTTTGCCTATTTTAGGGTTTCGCAGAAAACGAATATCAAACAGAGTCCAAACGGAATGAAACTTTCGGGAACGTGATTTTCGGATCGAACATGATCCAGAAGACTTGGACCCTATGTCAAGAAAGCAACCAGGAAGGCACGAGGTAGGGGGGCGCGCCTACCCCCAGGCGCACCCTCCACCCTCGTGGAGCCCACATTGCTCCACCGACGTACTCCTTCCTCCTATATATACCTATGTACCCCCAAACTACCAGATACGGAGCCAAAACCCTAATTCCACGGCCGTAACTTTCTGTATCCACGAGATCCCATCTTGGGGCCTGTTCCCAAGCTCCGCCGGAGGGGGCATCGATCACGGAGGGCTTGTACATCAACACCATAGCCCTTCCGATGAAGTGTGAGTAGTTTACCTCAGACCTACGGGTCCATAGTTATTAGCTAGATGGCTTCTTCTCACTACAAGAAATATGTCAACTTGTGACCACCACTATTGGTCACTGAATGGTCACAAATTTCCATTTGTGACCTTTTTGTGACCAAAAACGTAAGGTCAAAAGCTGGCCGTCGTAAACTATCTATAGCGACCTTTCTTCTGGAATGGTCGTAGACTTTTATGACCAAAATACGTCTAATGTGGCGTTTTGGTCACTAGCAACCTCCCCAGGCCACGTAGGCATCCAGCGTGGCAATCTGACGTGGCACAAGATTCAGCCCGGTCCAATTCGATTTTCTACATGGGCCTAGCCCAACAATTCGGCCTTTTTACTGTATATTTTCTCTATTAATTTTCTCTAGCTACATGGGCCTAGCCCAACAATTTGGCCTTTTTATTTTCTAGGCATGGCCTTTTGCGGTCCATTTTATTTTTATTTTCAAGGGTTTTTTGTGGTCCAGTTTTTAGATGGGTCCCAATTGTCAGATTTTTCCTGGCAGAGGATCCACATTGCTTTTTAAGCAGTATATATCAAACAAAAAGAAGAAATGAGTATGAAAATCTTCAAATAACAACCAAAATAGGTTTACTACAATATATTCTGTACAGAACAGAACATGTGAAACTCCATACACTCGTTCACATCACAACAACCAGTTTAACCTACAAATATTGCATGCCCAGGAACTTAAAACTTCACGTACAAATATTGCATGCCCAGGAACTTAAAACTTTAACCATACAATATTCCACACAATCACAAATATTGTGATTAAAAAATAAAACGCTCTGCCAAGTTAAAGCTAGCTACTCTTGGATTGGTGTAGCATCTGTCTTCTCTGCTTCTGCTGTAGTCTCCTGTTAAACAGAATAACAACAAATCGAGTTAATAAACAAGCTTGAAGCACTGTGGGAAACAAAAGCATAAAAACAAATTAATGTCTCAGGTATAATCATAGGATAAATCTGTGTTGAAGCACTCTGTTTAGATGTATTTTAATTAATTTCAAATGTGTAATGTAAAGGTGTTGTGGATCAGTGTATAAGAATAGCAGTTTGTAAATAATAGGAACAACTTGGTATTACACATAGAGCACTATACAGATTTTAGCTTTTCTATCCAAGTACAAATAGCAAAATGGAACATAGGCAGGTTGATTATATTTGATAGAGCTAGCACATAGATACAAAATAATAATGTTTGATACAAAAATTAGTAATATGGGAATCAGTAAGGTCCTCTCTTAGTGCTATGGGGATTAAGAGCATGCACACGGAAAGCTAATTGGCAAAAAAGCTTGCTGGTCTTATACAACTCAGTTATATATCCTCTTTTCTGAGATAAACCATGACTTACAGGATATACATATCCCATGAAAAAGAGGATATACATAGAACCTGACTCGAGCAGAATATTGATTTTGAAGATTTTGCAAGACCGTAAGGTTCTGACAGTCTACTACCATGCCCAATATGTACGACAGTGTCTCCAGTATTTGCCTTATCCACCTTATGCTAGACGGATTGTATGGTTGAAACAGAGATAGCTCAAAAAACAGTAATAATACACGGCCAACCTTGGCATCGCTAGGGGACTCGCTTCTCGTGCATTCCTTCTCCGAATTGTTGGGTTTAGAGCAGCAACTGATCTGTGTTCACACTGAAACACACATAAGAGAACATTTTCAGCACATAATTCAGTAAAGATGCTGGAAATAGATGAGGCAAGCAGTATCAAACATCACAGTCACAATCGAGTTATGCATAAAAATTGAACCAATATAATGCTGCTTTGTTGTGGCCATAACAATTGCAACTAATGCCCACTTCATATCAGATCTGCAAGGGGTAGAAGGAGGGGTGGAGTTCACCATGTCAGGGGGGTGGAGGGGAGGAGGAGGGCATCCTGTAGCAGCCTAGAACCCTGTGACTTGCGGAAAGTGATGTTCACAATGCCCAATTCCTCATTATCCAGAACACCTGCTCAGACCAGGAGGAAACGTTAGCTGCTATCAATCAACATATCAGGGTGAGAGGTATAACAAAAGACAAGTACAAAGCTGGAAAGGGAAATGGTAAGAACTGCTGTATAACTACACCAAAATGCATAGGTATATCAGTAGAATTACAAAGGACTCGTCAGATGCAAGGAAACTAAGATACCATTATAGTTCTCAGTTGCTGCACAATTCTAAAGCAGAGCATAATTTGAAACAATATCCAAGTTGCAGCGCCAAATTATTTCAGGTTTTATAGAACATATGAATGTTGCAGTGCATTACAGAATAAAAATTGTCTGAATGTATCTTTGTTCCATTCCTAGAAAAATGATGATGAATCAAAGAGATCCAGCTGAAAACTGTGTGTAGTTGAATGAACAGGAGCTATACAAAGCTGCTCACTAATCAGAGATTTTTTTTCTGAAACAGGATTTTTGTAAACAGAGACTAGCTTGAGATGCGCTTTGTCATTTGAAAACAAAAAAGGCAAACATACATATTTAGACAGGCAAAACAAGGAGCATGTAGAGGTCTGTAGTATAATTAGGCAAAGGAAAAAACAATGGACAACAGAGAACATTGTACAGAGCAAAGAAACAAAATGCCAAGTAAAAAGTGATTTTGAAACATATGTATATAGAAGGGATGAGTTCACATGTACGGACATACATAAATATAAGTACTGGACTACTTGTAACTTCTTACATCAACCGGGTTTCTACAAATAAAAATGCCAATAACAGACAACATGGAAACAAATATCAAGGGTACAGAAAAATTGGACTGGAGCTACCAAGCAAAGGAGAGGTGCTAATGAAAAAGCGACCTGCTGTAGGCATCATGTATTTTTTTCTCTGAACAGAAAGAGTAACAAAGACGACTACTAAAAAACAATTCAAAGACACGTAAGGATTTTATAGGCACACGATTTCGACTTATGATTCGCATTTCAAGCTTTCTCCTTGCTCCAAGCACTCAACGGATGTGAGCATACCACTAAATGAGTTGCGACTCAGATCTGAAATTGCACATATGATAAATCTTATCATCATCTTGTAAGCAATATAGATAAAACAAATGATATGCATAGGTGTGGTAGGCAAAAGGTACAAACCCAAACAGAATCAAAAGGTACACTATATGAGCCTATCATTTTTAAACCTATGCAAGTACCAGGAGTATTTCACTCCTTTCCAGTGCAAGTACTCAAAATTTGTTTGAGTTGCAAATCTAGGAGTACTGGAGAACTCCAGGTTAAATGTACTCAAAGAAACCACCAAAATCTCTCAATACCGGTCACAAATAGTGTGTTCTCGCAAAAAAAGAAGTTAAGTACTAGCATGTAGACGGGTTAAGAAGTTAAGTAGCAGAGATTAATAATAGTAAAAAGTTTCCGTCACCCACATGCACAGTGTTTACATGACATCCAGTAGGCCTCTAAGCTATAGAGCCTATTAGTTCCTTACTGAGAAACTGACCAGCTCCTTTATCAGGAATAATCCCCAGGGTAACACTCTAGTGATGTTTACTAATGGAGCTCATATAGTTGCCATTGCTCATATAGTTGCCACTTCTGATGTCAACTAAAATTAGTAATGGCATCAGAGCTGCATGAGCTAATCAATGCTAACTGAATCAGTAGTAATACCCTAGTAGAGCATTGTCCAGTTTTTAACCTGATAGTACTGACATGATGAACTTGCTTCCCTGAAGTAGCACCGGGCATTTGCAGACCATTCACCGATCACCACATACGCTTGCATTTGCTGCAACGATGGTAGCCCTTCACCATCGCAGAGCCGCAGAGGTAGCAGAAGTGGTGGCCGCACCTGCAAATCCAAGGAAACAAGAACATCTCGTCATGGACATGCAAATAATCGTAGGCGTACAGCAGATCCAGCTAGTGAAAGCTAACACAGCGCGCACCTGCAGACAATGTACACACAGCCTTCCACCCTCTCGACGTACATCTTGCACTTGGCGCACCTCCGCCACTTGCTCTCCTGCACGACCTTCCTCAGCAGCAGGTCCTCCCGCCCGCGCTCGTCCTTGCCGAGCCGCTGGAACTCGGCGCAGTCGACACTGTCGTGCCACGGCACCTTGCACTGGGCGCAGAACATGCGGGAGCAGTGGGGGCACTCCACGTCCCTTATCACCGCGTCCCCGTCCTGGTGGTCGCCGACCAGCAGCGTCGAGCAGTCGTTGAAGGGGTAGTAGAACTTGAGCCCCTCGAGCGCCATGTCGCAGAGCGCGGCGCCCCACCGCTGGAACAGCGGCGTCGGGATCACGTCTCGGCATGCCTCCAGCTGGAGCGTGCCGTCCTTGCAACCCGGGTCGGGGCACCTCCGCCTGGATCACGCGCGTGGGGGTGCGGGGAGGGGAGGGGAATTGGCTCACGAGATTTGTTCATGAGGGGGCGACTCGGACAGGAGGGGTGGTGGAAGGGAGGATGGCCGGCGCTGGGGGCGATGAGGAGGTCGGCGGCGGCGGGGGTGGGGAAGGCCGGCGGCGGGGTTGGGATGGCAGAGAGAGGGAGGTCTGGGTCGGGGACAGGGGGATCTGGGAGGAGGTGGCGACGGCGAGGAGCTGAGGGAGGAGGAGTGTGGGTGCGGGTTAGGGTTTGGGTTGCGGATGGATGGCTGGATGGAGAGGTGGAGACTTGGACGGATGGATGGGCGCCATGTCATCGATCCGTGTGACAACTAAACCCACCAATGAGAATAGAGCACATATAATTGTGTTTTTCCTAATGTTTTTCTTCTACTTTTACACATGAAATAAATCAAAAAATGGTCTCACATTATGCACAAGTTTGTATCTTCAATGAAAAACAATGTTTCCTAAGAAATTTTTCATTTTCGTTGCATGAAATATTCATTTTCCATTTCTCGAGTGCCTAAAGCTAGTTTTTTTTGTGAAGGGCCTACCAAATATTTGTTGCAAAATTGGACCAAATCCATTTTCTAAAATATTAGACCATATTTAAGGCACAATTGATCAAATGGTTCAGTTTCAAAAGCTTTTATCCACCTCTCGTGAAAAAGACAAATTTTCACCGATTCATCGGGAAGCGGGTCAAATTTAAACTGCAGCTACCTCATAATTTGCTCTTTATTTTTTCCAAAAATCATTTCTAGGTACATAAGTATCTATTTAATAAGAGAAACACCAAAAGTTTGCCAAGATTCAACCACTAGCTAGGAACGGTCATTCCCGCCGTTTTGACCGCATTTTGAAACGGGCACAAAAAATTCAAAAAAAACAAAAAATTGGGAAACCTTCGCATGATGTCATTATATGTGGCCAAGTTCCTTGGAAAAATAACAAACTTGTAATATGGCAATTATTTTTAAAAAGTGTTCTAAAAAACGAGCTATCACGTGTGCAGATCAATGGCTTTCAAGCCAAATGATCAATCTTATGGCCACATTCATGGCATAATTTGTTCAAATGATCTCATATTGTGCACAAGGGTGCATATTGGAATGGCAAACAATGTTGCCTATGGAAGTTTTCATTTTTTTAACGAAAAAACCATTCTCCATTTTTCGAGTGCCCAAAAGGAGGGTTTTTTGTGAAGGACCTCCCAAATAATGGTTGCAAAATTGGAACAAATCAATTTTATAAAATACTGGGACATATTTAATGCACAATTGAGAAAATTGTTGGGTGTAAAAAGTTTTGATCCACCTCTCGTGAAAAAGACAAATTTCTGCCGATTCAGCTCGAAGCGGGTCAAATTTGAACTGCAGCTGCCCCATAGTTTGCTATTTATTTTTTTCAAAAATCATTTCTAGGTACATAAGTATCTTTTTAATCAGAGAAACACCAACAAAATTCCAAGATTCAACCACTAGCTAGGAACGGTCATTCCCGCCGTTTTGACCGCATTTTGGAACGGGCATAAAAAATTCAAAAAATTGGTAAACCTTCGCATTGTGTCATCATATGTGTCCAAGTTCCTAGGAAAAATAACAAACTTGTAATACGGCAATTATTATTAAAAAGTGTTCTCAGGAACGAGCTATCATGTGTGGAGATCAATGGCTTTCAAGCCAAATGATCAATCTTATGGCCACATTCATGGCATAGTTTGTTCAAATGATCTCATATTGTGCACAAGAGTGCATATTGGAATGACAAAAAATGTTGTCTAAGGAAATTTTCATTTTCGTTGGACGAAAAAACCATTTTCCACTTTTCGAGTGCCCGAAAGGAGGTTTTTTGTGAAGGAACTACCAAATAATTGTTGCAAAATTGGACCAAATCATTTTTATAAAATACTAGGCCATATTTAATGCACAATTGACAAAATGGTTGGGTGTAAATTTTTTTGAGCCACCTCTCGTGAAGAAGACAAATTTCCGCCGATTCAGTTGGAAGCGGGTCAAATTTGAACTACAGCTGCCTCATAGTTTGCTATTTATTTTTTTCAAAAATCATTTCTAGGTACATAAGTATCTTTTTAATCAGAGAAACACCAACAAAATTCCAAGATTCAACCACTAGCTAGGAACGGTCATTCCCGCCGTTTTGACCGTATTTTGAAACGGGCATAAAAAATTCAAAAAAAATCAAAAAATTGGGAAACCTTCGCATTGTGTCATTATATGTGGCCAAGTTCCTAGGAAAAATAATAAACTTGTAATACGGCAATTATTTTTAAAAAGTGTTCTCAGGAACGAGCTATCACGTGTGG
The DNA here is from genome assembly GCA_034509565.1 of Triticum monococcum. Taxonomy (NCBI): domain Eukaryota; kingdom Viridiplantae; phylum Streptophyta; class Magnoliopsida; order Poales; family Poaceae; genus Triticum; species Triticum monococcum. The sequence goes on from CM067847.1 coordinate 27,832,657, forward strand.
AGATCAACGGCTTTTAAGCCAAATGATCAATCTTATGGCCACATCCATGGCATAGTTTGTTCAAATGATCTCATATTGTGCACAAGGGTGCATATTGGAATGGAAAACAATGTTTCCTAAGGAAGTTTTCATTTTCGTTGGACGAAAAAACCATTTTCCATTTTTCGAGTGCCCGAAAGAAGGTTTTTTTGTGAAGGAACTACCAAATAATTGTTGCAAAATTGGACCAAATCATTTTTATAAAATACTAGGCCATATTTAATGCACAATTGACAAAATTTTTGGGTGTAAAAAATTTTGATCCACCTCTCATGAAAAAGAAAAATTTCCGCCGATTTAGTTGGAAGCGGGTCAAATTTGAACTGCAGCTGCCTCATAGTTTTCTATTTATTTTTTCCAAAAATCATTTATAGTTACATAAGGACCTATTTAATCATAAATACATGGTTTGGTGGCGATACGTCGAGGTTTGGGCGGTGGCCGAGGGCCCCAACTCTAGAGCGCGTAAACTCGCATGCCCGTCGCGTGGTCACCGCGTGACCGTAATGTTGCCATGTGTTCTGGGCGGCCTAGGCATGTCTAGTGGGTTAGGCACTCCCCAGGTTGGTGCTAGGAAGAAAATTACAACATAAGATTCTCACAAGGAGACCGATCGATGCTCAAACATGAATTAGCAGCCGAGTGTTTGATTAGCGGTACAGGGAATGCACATGGCCAATGGGCGTGAGTTTTGGCTGATTATGATCATCTACTAAGGAGAATGTCTTCAGAAATTTTTAGCTCAAAAGGAGGATCCTAGGTGGTACTTGCTTTGCAAAGTACCACGCTGGACAAAAATATGAATGTTGAAGCTGGGCTCAAAATAATGAATGGAGTGAGCTGAAATTTTGTGGAGGATGGTTATTTGGGCATAGGAAAGCATTGTAGAAAATTGATACCATTTGGACATGCCAAAGAAGTACTTCCTTCACAATGCTCTTTTATGGACAGAAACTTGGGAAAACTAGTGAGAGGGATTGGATGAATTAAATGATCTCAAAATTGGTGTAGGTAAGTTACTTAGGTATGGTCATGCGCTGGTAAATTTTTAGATCATTTGGGTAAGCCTAGCTAGTACTTACTTCACAAAACTTCTCTCGAGGTAGAAACTTTGGAAATTTCCCGAGAAAGATTTACTAGGAAAATTGAGCTGAATATTATCATGTGGCAATGATTTGTGTATGGAAGAGTGCCCGAAAAGTTTGAGGGTAATAGGAGGGGTCTATATAACACTTGCTTTGCAACATGCCAATTTGGCCATAAAATATAAATTGAACCTGGGCTCACATAGATGATTTGACTGAGCTGCAATTTGGAGGAGGTTGATAATTTGGGCATATGAAGGAACTGTACAAATTTCATGTCATTTAGAGATATAAAAAAGGTACTTCCTTCACAATGCTTGTAGGTGGACAAAAACTTTGGAAATTTGCCGAGGAAGGTTTGCTAGGCAAATGGAGCTGAATTTTGTCATGCGGTAATAATTTGGATAGGAAAGAGTGCCCAAAAATTCCGAGGGCAATCAAGAATATATAAATAGCACTTCCTTCATAAAGTGTTGTTGTGAACAGAATAGGAAAATGAATATTGTTGAATTAGTTTTGAACTAGGCAAGGAAGGATTTTAACATATTTGATGAAGGTATGCCCCAAAGAATTTATGAGATTTTTTTGGGAATTTTGGGAATGATAGAAATATAGGTTGCTTCACAACCTAGGGCAAAAACTGCCACATGGACATGACACATAGGCAAAACTGATGAGATGGCGCCTAGTCATCACAACCCACCACAATCTACAAGGCTATGACCATCTATATTGGTCATTAACAACTAGAAATAAGGCAGCGGACTAGCACTGTTTGCTTTGTGACCATTTCGTGTAAGGAAATTACGACCTTTTTGACCAAAATGGTCGCGATGGTTTAGGGTTTGGAGCCCCCTGAACAGCTTTTGACCAATTCGTCTAAAATGGTCATAAATTTATGACCAATTCTTCGAGGGTCACTGACAGAAGGTCATAAGTTGACATATTTCTTGTAGTGTCTCTCTTTCTGGATCTCAATACAAAGTTCTCCCCCTCTCTTGTGGAGATCTATTCGATGTAATATTCTTTTGCGGTGTGTTTGTTGAGACCGATGAATTGTGGGTTTATCATAAAGTTTATCTATGAACAATATTTGAATCTTCTCTGAATTCTTTTATGTATGATTGGTTATCTTTGCAAGTCTCTTCGAATTATCAGTTTGATTTGGCCTACTAGATTGATCTTTCTTGCAATGGGAGAAGTGCTTAGCTTTGGGTTCAATCTTGCGGTGTCTTTTCCCAGTGACAGTAGGGGCAGCAAGGCACGTATTGTATTGTTTCCATCGAGGATAACAAGATGGGGTTTATTTCATATTGCATGAGTTTATCCCTCTACATCATGTCATCTTGCTTAAAGCGTTACTCTGTTCTTATGAACTTAATACTCTAGATGCATGCTGGATAGCGATCGATGTGTGGAGTAATAGTAGTAGATGCAGGCAGGAGTCGGTCTACTTGTCTCGGACGTGATGCCTATATACATGATCATACCTAGATATTCTCGTAATTATGCTCAATTCTGTCAATTTCTCAACAGTAATTTGTTTACCTACCATGAATACTTATGCTCTCGAGAGAAGCCACTAGTGAAACCTATGGCCCCCGGGTCTATCTTCCATCATATTAATCTTCCAATACTTAGTTATTTTTATTGCCTTTTATTTCACTTTGCATCTTTATCATAAAATACCAAAAATATTATCTTATCATATCTATCAGATCTCACTCTCGTAAGTGACCGTGTAGGGATTGACAACCCCTTATCGCGTTGGTTGCGAGGATTTATTTGTTTGTGTAGGTACGAGGGACTCATGTGTGGCCTCCTACTGGATTGATACCTTGGTTCTCAAAAACTAAGGGAAATATTTACGCTACTTTGCTGCACCACCCTTTCCTCTTCAAGGGAAAACCAACGCAAGTGCTCAAGAGGTAGCAAGAAGGATTTCTCGCGCTGTTGCCTGGGAGGTCTACGCAAAAGTCAACATACCAAGTACCATCACAACCCTTATCTCCCGCATTACATTATTTGCCATTTGCCTCTCGTTTTCCTCTCCCCCACTTCACCCTTGCCGTTTTATTCGCCCTCTCTCTCCGTCCTCCTTCTCTTTCCCTTTTTGCCTCTTCTTTTGTTTGCCTTCTTCCCGTATGTATCCTTGTTTGTGTTTCCATGTGCCTTCTATTTGCTTGCATCTTTGCTTGCTAAAAATTCTATTGATATGGATCCACATAAAGTTGTGATACCCCACTTTGATCCTTATGCGCTCGTGCTGATACCCCAACTAGCCTAGTTGATGGGAAATCTTTAGATGAGCATGCTCATTTTGTGCGTCACCGTTTGTCTGAAAAGGGAGACACTTATGGAATCAAATAAACAGATTGTTGTGTTATGCTTGGAATCTTTGTGAAATTTGTGATTTTACTAGTTGCTCTAAGAACCCTAAAAAACACCTCCCCTGCCTATGTAAGTTTAATGATATTGAAATCTTATCTTCTTATGCAAAGGGTGTTTATTGTTACTACAATATCGAACGAATTGAAGAATTTGTTGTTTTTAAGGGTGCTTATGAATTTGCTTCTTTGATTGAAAAATATGATATTACTCTCTATGAATCTAAATTTTGACATACTTAAATATTGCTATGAAAACTATGCTCATAATGTCTATGTCAAAGAATTTATCGAAAGAATGACCGTTGCTTCGAAAGAAAATACTGATATGCATGAATCTATAGATAATTATGATTCCGATGATTTGATTGAAATATCCCTTGATGAACATGATGCTTGCTATTCTTGTGGCCATGATGCCAATATTTATGAAGATGAATTTGTTATAGTTCCTTATGTTAAACATGATATCGTTGCTATTGCACCCATACTTAATAGTTCCTTCGATGAAAAGCATGATTGCAATGATGTTATTATAAATTCTCTTAACGTCAATTGTGTTAATGATATGCAAAACCCTAAGCTTGGGGATGCTAGTTTTGCTATGACTACTATTTGTTGCAATGATCATGATTGGGGTGATTCTTCTTTTGATCTTGAAAATTTATTTAAGCCCCATGATGAATATGATATTGATAATAGTGTTTGCAATATTATTGAAAGTGGGTTTGGAGAGGTCATGACTTTAGTTAATGTTAATCCCACTATTTTGGAAGAGTGTCAACTTTGCATCCATGTGGGTTGTGTTGGAAATATTTTATGTGATAGCTATATTGTTGAATTTTCCTATGATCCTACATTTAATTATTATTAGAGAGGAAAATATGGTTTTAGAAATTTTCATGTTACTAAATTACCTCTCGTTATGTTGAGATTGCTATTGTTTCTTTCCGCTTCCTTACATATGCTAGTTTTTGCTTGCCTTGGTAATTTGTTTGCCTATAAGATGCCTATGCATAGGAAGTATGTTGGACTTAGATGTGTTTGTCACGTCTTCTATTATGCTCTCTTTGTGCTTCAATTCTTGTCTTTCATGTGAGCATCATTGAAATTTTATGCCTAGCTAGGGGCGTTAAACGATAGCGCTTGTTGGGAGGCAACCCAATTTTATTTTTATTCCTTGATTTTTGCTCCTGTTTAGTAATAAATAATTTATCTAGACTCTGTTTTGGTTGTGTTTTTTGTGTTTAATTAGTGTTTGTGCCAAGTAGAACCGTTGGGAAGACTTGGGGAAAGTCTTGTTAATCTTGCTATAAAAAACAGAAACTTTAGCGCTCACGAGAACTGCTACCATTTTTATTTGGAAAGTGATATTTAGTTAACTCTTTTTGCAGATGATTAATAGATAAATTTCTCACGTCCAGAAGTTTATTTTAGAATTTTTGGGGTTCCAGATTTTGCGTTAGCTACAGATTACTACAGACTGTTCTGTTTTTGACAGATTCAGTTTTTCGTGTGTTGTTTGCTCATTTTGATGAATCTATGGCTAGTAAAATTGTTTATAAACCATATAGAAGTTGGAATACAGTGGGTTTAACACCAATATAAATAAAGAATGAGTTCATTACAGTACCTTGAAGTGGTGTTTTGTTTTCTTTCGCTAACGGAGCTCACGAGATTTTCTACTTTAAGTTTTGTGTTGTGAAGTTTTCAAGTTTGGGTAAAGATTTGATGGATTATGGAACAAGGAGTGGCAAGAGCCTAAGCTTGGGGATGCACATGGCACCCCCAAGATAATCTAAGGACACCTAAAAGCCAAAGCTTGGGGATGCCCCGGAAGGCATCCCCTCTTTCGTCTACTTCTATCGGTAACTTTACTTGGAGCTATATTTTTATTTACCACATGATATGTTTTTTGCTTGGAGCGTCTTGTATTATTTGAGTCTTTATTTGTTAGTTTTACACAATCATCCTTGCTGCACACACCTTTTTGAGAGAGACATACATGATTCGGAAATTATTAGAATACTCTATGTGCTTCACTTATATCTTTTGAGTTATATAGTTTTTGCTCTAGTGCCTCACTTATATCTTTTAGAGCACGTCGGTGGATTTGTTTTATAGAAACCATTGTTCTCTCATGCTTCACTTAGATTATTTTGAGAGTCCTACAAAACGGCATGGTACTCTCGCCCCTCCCACTCCATGGAGGCCATGGACCAGAGGGGAAACCCTTCTCCCATCTAGGGAGGAGGTGAAGGAAGAAGAAGAATGAGGGGGGCTCTCTCCCCTCGCTTCCGGTGGCACCGGAGTGCCACCGGGGGCCATCATCATCACCGCAATCTTCACCTCCATCATCACCAACTCTTCCCCCTCTATGCAGCGAGGTAACCTCTCTCTTACCCGCTGTAATCTCTACTTAAACATGGTGCTCAACGCTATATATTATTTCCCAATGATGTATGGCTATCCTATGATGTTTGAGTAGATCCGTTTTGTCCTATGGGTTATTTGATGATCGTGATTGGTTTGAGTTGCATGTTTTATTATTGGTGCTGTCCTATGGTTCTCTCTGTGTCGAGCAAGCGTGAGGGATCCCCGCTGTAGGGTGTTGCAATACGTTCATCATTCGCTTATAGTGGGTTGCATGAGTGACTGAAACAACAAACCCGAGTAAGGGGGTTGTTGCGTATGGGATAAAGAGGACTTGATGCTTTAATGCTATGGTTGGGTTTTACCTTAATGATCTTTAGTAGTTGCGGATGCTTGCTAGAGTTCCAATCATAAGTGCATATGATCCAAGTAGAGAAAGTAGGTTAGCTTATGCCTCTCCCTCATATAAAATTGCAATAATGATTACCGGTCTAGTTATCGATTGCCTAGGGACAAATAACTTTCTCGTAACAAAAAGCTCTTTACTAAAACTAATTTAGTTGTGTCTTTACCTAAACAGCCCCAACTTTTTTATTTATGTAATCTTTATTATCTTGCAAAGCTATCCAACAACACCTACAAAGTACTTCTAGTTTCATACTTGTTCTAGGTAAAGCCAACATCAAGCGTGCGTAGAGTTGTATCGGTGGTCGATAGAACTTGAGGGAATATTTGTTCTGCCTTTAGCTCCTCGTTGGGTTTGACACTCTTACTTATCAAAAACTTTTGTGATCCCATATACTTGTGGGTTATCAAGACCTTTTTCTAGCGCCGTTGCCGGGGAGCAATAGCGTGGGGTGAATATTCTCGTGTGTGCTTGTTTGCTTTATCACTAAGTAATTTTTATTTGCTGTTCTTAGTTGTTCTTTATCTTTAGTTATGTATATGGAACACGAAATACCCAAAAAAATAGGTGTACTTTCTGCTCATGGAGATGGGGAACCTCCTAAAACCCTCGATGCTGGTTATGTGAAAGATATCATGTACTACTTTAATAATCCTGAGAAAACCCCATTCAATTATGTAATGGGAGTAACGTTGGATCAATGTGAATACTTTAGGGATTACTGCTTGACACAAAGAGGGAAACTATTATGGGATCAAATTCATATATTGAATTGGTATGCTAGGAAACTATGCTTGAGATATGATCATACTTGTTGCTCTAGGATGAAGGCTCCACACCTTCCCTTTTTATGCGAATTTAATGATAATAAAACCTTAGCTTCTTATGCTAATGATATATATGATTACTATGATGTGGAACAAATAGAAGAATTTGTTGCTTTTATGGATGCTTATGAAATTGAATCTATGTTTAAAAAGTTTGAAGATTTTGATGATTCGGTGTATATACCTGAGAATTTAGCTATCCTGAAATATTGTTATGAGAATTGTGAATACAATTACGAAATTAATGCACTTATTGAGAAAGTCTCCGCTGTCCAAGAAGAGACTAATATTTTGTAGGAATCTATGGAAGAAGAAGTTGATGAAACTGTGAGCTCGTTGGATGAACAAGATGAAGAGGAGAGTGAAGAACAAAAGGAGGAAGAGCGGATTGATCACCCGTGCCCACCTTCTAATGAGATTAACTCTTCAACTCATACACTGTTTAATTTCCCTTCGTGCTTACCGAAGGATGATTGCTATGATGATTGTTATGATCCCGTTGATTCTCTTGAAATATCCCTTTTTGATGATGCTTGCTATGCTTGTGGCCAAGATGCCAATATGAATGATGCTTATGGAGATGAACTTGCTATAGTTCCTTATGTTAAACATGAAATTGTTGCTATTGTACCCACACATGATAGTCCTATTATCTTTTTGAATTCTCTAAACTACACCATATCAGAGAAGTTTGTGCTTATTAAGGATTATATTGATGGGTTGCCTTTTACTACTACACATGATGATTTTGATAGATATAATATGCATGTGCTTGCTGCTCCTACTTGCAATTATTATGAGAGAGGAACTATATCTCCGCCTCTTTATGTTTCCAATACAACAAAATTGCAAGAAACTGTTTATACTATGCATTGGCCTTTACTATGTGTGCCCGAATTGTTCTTTTATGACATGCCGATGCATAGGAAGAGAGTTAGACTTCGTTGTTGCATGATATATGTTGCTTTGTGCTCACTACTAAATTACAAATCATTGTTAATTAAAATTGGCTTTGATATACCTTGGGATCCGGGTGGATTCACTACTTGAGCTCTATATGCCTAGCCTAATGGCTTTAAAGAAAGCGCTGCCAGGGAGACAACCCAGAAGTTTTAGAGAGTCATTTATTTCTGTTGAGTTCTTTCATATAGTTTAAAAACAACAAAAATAAAGAGGGGAACCCAAAACTTTTTCAAGAAGGAGTGTGAAAGTGAGAAAGACAAGCATTGTTGAAGTGGGAAAGCTCCTTGAACTTTGTTCATGCTCACGGCAACTTTGTGAATCTTGATTACAGAAACTTTTCAACAAAAATAATTATCCCCTTGTACAATTCCATTGTATTATAAAAATAATTTGCCAAGGTTTGCCTTTAGCATGTTTACATTTGCTTGATGGTTTGTACGGTGCAGGACAGAAACTTTGGCTGTAGTGCGCGATTTTAACTTTTTCGCTGGAACGTCAAATGGTTCTGATTCTTTTTGCAATGTCTTTATATACACATTGTTTATTTTTCCTAATTTTGGAAGAATTTTTAAAGTATCAGAAGTATCGTGAATGTTCAGATTATTACAGACTGTTCTGTTTTAGACAGATTCGGTTTTTGATGCATAGTTTGCTTGTTTTGATGAAACTATCGATTTATATCAGTGGATTAAGCCATGGAAAAGCTATATTACAGCCGACATAATGCAAAAACAAAATATGAATTGGTTTGCAACAGTACTTAGAGTAGTAATTTTCTTTATTATACTAACGGATCTTACCGAGTTTTCTGTTAAAGTTTTGTGTGGATGAAGTGTTCGATGATCGAGAATGTCTCAATGTGAGAAGAAGGAAGAGAGGCAAGAGCTCAAGCATGGGGATGCTCGAGTCACCCCAAGTAAATATTCAAGGAGACTTAAGTGTCTAAGCTTGGGGATGCCCCGGAAGGCATCCCCTCTTTCTTCAACAAGTATCGGTATGTTTTCGGATTCGTTTCGTTCATGCGATATGTGCAATCTTGGAGCGTCTTTTGCATTTAGTTTTCATTTTTTTTTATGCACCATGCTGGTACGAGATAGTCCTTGGTTGATTTATAGAATGCTCATTGCACTTCACTTATACCTTTTGAGTATGGCTTTATAGAATGCTTCATGTGCTTCACTTATATCATTTGAAGTTTGGATTGCATGTTTCTCTTTACATAGACAACCGCCATTTGTAGAATGCTCTTTTGCTTCACTTATAATTGTTAGAGCATGGGCATATATTTTGTAGAAAGAACTAAACTCTCTTGCTTCACTTATATCTATTTAGAGAGCTGACAGGAATTGGTCATTCACATGGTTAGTCATAAAATCCTACATAAAACTTGTAGATCACTGAATATGATATGTTTGATTCCTTGCAATAGTTTTTGCGATATAAAGATGGTGATATTATAGTCATGCTAGTGGGTAGTTGTGGATTAGTAGAAATACTTGTGTTGAGGTTTGTGATTCCCGTAGCATGCACGTATGTGTTCGCACACGAACACGTCACCATGTACCTCCAACACCGAGGGTGATGCACCGCAGCTCACGTCGAAGGAGACCCGCCGGAAGCGCGGTATGCAAGACAATCCGGCAGGCGCTTTTGTGGGACCGAAAGCCCACATGCCCGGGAGGGACCCCGTCAGGGCGCGCGGCGGCTATGGGCTGCCCTAGGTCTACCTGATCGCCCCTAGGGCCTCGAGGTTCGCCGCCCTGCAACAAGAAGAACAGACGAAGAACGAGGAAGAAGAAGAACTAGAGTTAAGAAGAAAAGATAAAAGATAAAAAGTGATAGATGATTTGATCGATTGTGTGTTGTTCAATTGGTCATCACCTCTCGTCTATTTATGAAGCGGATGGACTTCCCGTACAACAAAAGGGCTAAAAATTCCGTCCAAAACATCAAAAACCCTAACCTAACTCGGATAGGAATCTTTGGTAATTTTCCGGACCAACTCGGTCTCACCGATTGGTTCATTTCGGTCCCATCGAGTGAGCGTTGCCAACTCTCTGTATCCTTCTGTAATTTCTCGGATCAACTCGGCCCCACCGATTGGTTTGCTTCGGTCCTACCGAGTCAACATTGCCAACTCTCTAGTAAATTTTCGGACCAACTCGGTCTCACCGATCAAATCAACTCGGTCGGTCCGAAATGACTCTGCAGCTTCTGTTTCTGACCTTGTTTTTCTTCCACAGGTTGCATACGACCTCGGAGTAAGACGATTTTTATATCAAAATCCACCATTTCGACGATACGCACAACTTTCATGTTGAAACATTTTACATTAGATGCCGTCTTAATTGAGTTTCATGCTATTCTTTAATCTGATGTCAACATGAGCATCTCTGAACTTGTCATAACTATTACATCCGAGCTCCGCTATAGACCATCTTCATATCCATCTCGATCTTCTTAGAGAGAGCCATCCGAAGTGACCTCCAATCCTAAGTTTTAATTTGTCTTTATATAGCCTAAGCTAATTTTATGACTATGCCACTTTCGAGCGTCAACAGTATGGTGAACCGTTATGTAACGAAGTTGGAGCATGATTTATTTATTGATTGTCTTTTTATGAGTGGCAGTCGGGGATGAGCGATGATCTTTTCCTACCAATCTATCCCCCTAGGAGCATGCGTGTAGTACTTTGTTTCGATGACTAATAGATTTTTGCAATAAGTATGTGAGTTCTTTATGACTAATGTTGAGTCCATGGATTATACGCACTCTCACCCTTCCACCATTGCTAGCCTCTTCAGTACCGTGCATTGCCTTTTCTCACCTCGAGAGTTGGTGCAAACTTTGCCGGTGCATCCAAACCCCGTGATATGATACACTCTGTCACACATAAACCTCATTATATCTTCCTCAAAACAGCCACCATACCTACCTATCATGGCATTTCCATAGCCATTCCGAGATATATTGCCATGCAACTTCCATCATCATCATCATATACATGACTTGAGCATTCACTTTCATATTTCTTTGCATGATCGTAAGATAGCTAGCATGATGATTTCATGGCTTGTCCGTTTTTTGATGTCATTGCTACGCTGGATCATTGCACATCCTGGTACACCGCCAGAGGCATTCATATAGAGTCATATCTTTGTTCTAGTATCGAGTTGTAATATTGAGTTGTCAATAAATAAAAGTGTGATGATCATCATTATTAGAGCATTGCCCTAGTGAGGAAAGGATGATGGAGACTATGATTCCCCCGCAAGTCGGGATGAGACTCCGGACGAAAAAAATAAAAATAAAAGTAAAAAGAAAAGAGAAAGGCCAAAAAAAGAAGGCCCAAAAAATAAAAAAATAAAAAAATGAGAGAAAAAGAAAGAAGGGGCAATGTTACTATCCTTTTACCACACTTGTGCTTCAAAGTAGCACCATGTTCTTCATATAGAGAGTCTCTTGAGTTATCACTTTCATATACTAGTGGGAATTTTCATTCTAGAACTTGGCTTGTATATTCCGATGATGGGCTTCCTCAAACGCCCGATGTCTTCATGAGCAAGCAAGTTGGATGCACACCCACTTAGTTTTCAGTCTGAGCTTTCATACACTTATTTCTCTTAGTGCATCCGTTGCATGGCAATCCCTACTCACCCACATTGATATCTATTGATGGGCATCTCCATAGCCCGTTGATATGCCTAGTTGATGTGAGACTATCTTCTCCTTTTTCTCTTCTCCACAACCACCATTCTATTCCACCTATAGTGCTATGTCCATGGCTCACGCTCATGTATTGCGTGAAAGTTGAAAAGTTTTGGAACGTCAAAAGTATGAAACAATTGCTTGGCTTGTCATCGGGGTTGTGCATGATATGAATATTTTGTGTGGTGAAGATGGAGCATAGCCAGACTATATGATTTTGTAGGGATAACTTTCTTTGGCCATGTTATTTTGAAAAGACATGATTGCTTTATTAGTAGGCTTGAAGTATTATTGTTTTTATGTCAAATGATAGACTATTGCTTTGAATCACTTGTGCCTTAATATTCATGCCATGGTTAGATATGTGATCAAGATTATGCTAGGTAGAATTCCACATCAAAAATTATCTTTTTTATCATTTACCTACTCGAGGACGAGCAGGAATTAAGCTTGGGGATACTGATACGTCTCCGTCGTATCTATAATTTTTGATTGTTTAATGCCAATATTCTACAACTTTAATATACTTTTGGCAACTTTTTATACTATTTTTGGGACTACCATATTGATCCAGTGCCTAGTGTCAGTTCCTATTTGTTGCATGTTTTTTATTTCACAAAAAATCCATATCAAACGGAGTCCAAACGGTATAAAAATGGACGAAGATTTTTTTTTGGAATATATGTGATTTTTGGGAAGTGAAATCAACGCGAGACGATGCTCGAGGGGCCCACGAGGCAGGGCGGCGCGCCCCTGACCCTCGTAGCCACCCCGTAAGGTGGTTGATGCCCTACTTTCTCCACAAGAAAGCTAATATCCGGATAAAGATCGTGTTAAAATTTCAGCCCAATCGATGTTAAGGATCTCCGTGAATATAAGAAGCGGTGAAAGGGTAGAATCTGAGAACGCAGAAATAGAGAGAGACAGATACAATCTCGGAGGGGCTCTCGCACCTCCCACGCCATGGAGGCCACGGACCAAAGGGGAAACCCTTCTCCCATCTAGGGAGGAGGTCAAGGAAGAATAAGAAGGAGGGGGGCTCTCTCCCCCTCGCTTCCGGTGGCACCGGAGTGCCACCAGGGGCCATCATCATCACCGCAATCTTCACCAACAACTTCACCGCCATCATCACCAACTCTTCCCCCTCTATGCAGCGGTGTAACCTCTCTCTTACTCGCTGTAATCTACTTAAACATGGTGCTCAACGCTATATATTATTTCCCAATGATGTATGGCTATCCTATGATGTTTGAGTAGATCCGTTTTGTCCTATGGGTTATTTGATGATCGTGATTGGTTTGAGTTGCATATTTTATTATTGGTGTTGTCCTATGGTGCTCTCCCTGTCGCGCATGCGTGAGGGATCCCCGCTGTAGGGTGTTGCAATACGTTCATGATTCGCATATAGTGGGTTGCGTGAGTGACTGAAACACAAACCCGAGTAAGGGGTTGTTGCGTATGGGATAAAGAGGACTTGTTGCTTTAATGCTATGGTTGGGTTTTACCTTAATGATCTTTAGTAGTTGCAGATGCTTGCTAGAGTTCCAATCACAAGTGCATATGATCCAAGTAGAGAAAGTATGTTAGCTTATGCCTCTCCCTCATATAAAATTGCAATAATGATTACCGGTCTAGTTATCGATTGCCTAGGGACAAATAACTTTCTCGTAACAAAAAGCTCTTTACTAAAACTAATTTAGTTGTGTCTTTACCTAAATAGCCCCTACTTTTTATTTACGTAATCTTTATTATCTTGCAAACCTATCCAACTGTTGGGGAACGTAGTAATTTCAAAAAAATTCCTACGCACACGCAAGATCATGGTGATGCACAGCAACGAGAGGGGAGAGTGATGTCTACGTACCCACGCAGACCGACTGCGGAAGCGTTGACACAACGTAGAGGAAGTAGTCGTACGTCTTCCCGATCCGACCGATCCAAGCACCGTTACTCCGGCACCTCCGAGTTCTTAGCACACGTACAGCTCGATGACGATCCCCGGGCTCCGATCCAGCAAAGCGTCGGGGAGGAGTTCCGTCAGCACGACGGCGTGGTGACGATCTTGATGTACTACCGTCGCAGGGCTTCGCCTAAGCACTGCTACAATATAATCGAGGTGGATATGGTGGCAGGGGGCACCGCACACGGCTAAGGAACGATCTCAATGATCAACTTGTGTGTCTAGGGTGCCCCCTGCCTCCGTATATAAAGGAGCCAAGGGGGAGGGGGCGGCCGGCCAGGAGGAGGGCGCAGGAGGAGTCCTACTCCTACCGGGAGTAGGACTCCCCCCCCCCAATCCTAGTTGGAATAGGATTCCCCGAGGGGGAAAGAGAGAGAGGGGGCCGGCCACCTCTCCTAGTCCTAATAGGACTAGCGGAGGGGGGAGGCGCGCGGCCCACCTTGGGCTGCCCCTTTCTCCTTTCCACTAAAGCCCACTAAGGCCCATATGGTTCCCGGGGGGTTCCGGTAACCTCCCGGTACTCCGGTAAAATCCCGATTTCACCCGGAACACTTCCGATGTCCAAATATAGGCTTCCAATATATCAATCTTTATGTCTCGACCATTTCGAGACTCCTCGTCATGTCCGTGATCACATCCGGGACTCCAAACTAACTTCGGTACATCAAAATGCATAAACTCATAACTGTCATCATAACGTTAAGCGTGCGGACCCTACGGTTCGAGAATAATGCAGACATGACTGAGACACATCTCCGGTCAATAACCAATAGCGGGACCTGGATGCCCATATTGGCTCCTACATATTCTACGAAGATCTTTATCGGTCAGACCACATAACAACATACGTTGTTCCCTTTGTCATCGGTATGTTACTTGCCCGAGATTCGATCGTCGGTATCCAATACCTAGTTCAATCTCGTTACCGGCAAGGCTCTTTACTCGTTCTGTAATACATCATCTCGTAACTAACTCATTAGTTGCAATGCTTGCAAGGCTTATGTGATGTGCATTACCGAGAGGGCCCAGAGATACCTCTCCGACAATCGGAGTGACAAATCCTAATCTCGAAATACGCCAACCCAACATCTACCTTTGAAGACACCTGTAGAGCTCCTTTATAATCACCCAGTTACGTTGTGACGTTTGGTAGCACACAAAGTGTTCCTCCGGTAAATGGGAGTTGCATAATCTCATAGTCATAGGAACATGTATAAGTCATGAAGAAAGCAATAGCAACATACTAAACGATCGGGTGCTAAGCTAATGAAATGGGTCATGTCAATCAGATCATTCAACTAATGATGTGACCTCGTTAGTCAAATAACAACACCTTGTTCATTGTTAGGAAACATAACCATCTTTGATTAACGAGCTAGTCAAGTAGAGGCATACTAGTGACACTAAGTTTGTCTATGTATTCACACATGTATTATGTTTCCGGTTAATACAATTCTAGCATGAATAATAAACATTTATCATGATATAAGGAAATAAATAATAACTTTATTATTGCCTCTAGGGCATATTTCCTTCAGTCTCCCACTTGCACTAGAGTCAATAATCTAGATTACACAGTAATGATTCTAACACCCATGGAGTCTTGGTGCTGATCATGTTTTGCTCGTGGAAGAGTCTTAGTCGACGGGTCTGCAACATTCAGATCCGTATGTATCTTGCAAATCTCTATGTCTCCCACCTGGACTAGATCCCGGATGGAATTGAAGCGTCTCTTGATGTGCTTGGTCCTCTTGTGAAATCTGGATTCCTTTGCCAAGGCAATTGCACCAGTATTGTCACAAAAGATTTTCATTGGACCCGATGCACTTGGTATGACACCTAGATCGGATATGAACTCCTTCATCCAGACTCCTTCGTTCGCTGCTTCCGAAGCAGCTATGTACTCCGCTTCACATGTAGATCCCGCTACGACGCTTTGTTTAGAACTGCACCAACTGACAGCTCCACCGTTTAATGTAAACATGTATCCGGTTTGCGATTTAGAATTGTCCGGACCAGTGTCAAAGCTTGCATCAACGTAACCTTTTACGATGAGCTCTTTGTCACCTCCATATACGAGAAACATATCCTTAGTCCTTTTCAGGTATTTCAGGATGTTCTTGACCGCTGTCCAGTGATCCACTCCTGGATTACTTTGGTACCTCCCTGCTAAACTTATAGCAAGGCACACATCAGGTCTGGTACACAGCATTGCATACATGATAGAGCCTATGGCTGAAGCATAGGGAACATCTTTCATTTTCTCTCTATCTTCTGCAGTGGTCGGGCATTGAGTCTAACTCAACTTCACACCTTGTAACACAGGCAAGAACCCTTTCTTTGCTTGATCCATTTTGAACTTCTTCAAAATCTTATCAAGGTATGTGCTTTGTGAAAGTCCAATTAAGCGTCTTGATCTATCTCTATATTTCTTTATGCCTAATATGTAAGTAGCTTCACCGAGGTCTTTCATTGAAAAACTCTTATTCAAGTATCCTTTTATGCTATACAGAAATTCTATATCATTTCCAATCAACAATATGTCATCCACATATAATATCAGAAATGTTACAGAGCTCCCACTCACTTTCTTGTAAATACAGGCTTCTCCAAAAGTCTGTATAAAACCAAATGCTTTGATCACACTATCAAAGCGTTTATTCCAACTCTGAGAGGCTTGCACCAGTCCATAAATGGATCGCAGGAGCTTGCACACTTTGTTAGCTCCCTTTGGATCGATAAAACCTTCCGGTTGCATCATATACAACTCTTCTTCCAGAAATCCATTCAGGAATGCAGTTTTGACATCCATCTGCCAAATTTCATAATCATAAAATGCGGCAATTGCTAACATGATTCGTACAGACTTAAGCATCGCTACGAGTGAGAAGGTCTCATCGTAGTCAACCCCTTGAACTTGTCGAAAACCTTTTGCGACAAGTCGAGCTTTGTAGACAGTAACATTACCATCAGCGTCTGTCTTCTTCTTGAAGATCCATTTATTCTCAATTGCTTGCCGATCATCAGGCAAGTCAACCAAAGTCCATACTTTGTTCTCATACATGGATCCCATCTCAGATTTCATGGCTTCAAGCCATTTTGCGGAATCTGGGCTCACCATCGCTTCTTCATAGTTCGTAGGTTCATCATGATCTAGCAACATGATTTCCAGAATAGGATTACCGTACCACTCTAGTGCTGATCTCGCTCTGGTTGATCTACGAGGTTCAGTAGTATCTTGTCCTGAAGTTTCATGATCATCATCATTAGCTTCCTCACTAATTGGTATAGGTGTCGCAGAAACAGTTTTCTGTGATGTACTACTTTCCAATAAGGGAGCAGGTACAGTTGCCTCGTCAAGTTCTACTTTCCTCCCACTCACTTCTTTCGAGAGAAACTCCTTCTCTAGAAAGGATCCATTCTTAGCAACGAATGTCTTGCCTTCGGATCTGTGATAGAAGGTGTACCCAACAGTCTCCTTTGGGTATCCTATGAAGACGCATTTCTCCGATTTGGGTTCGAGCTTATCAGGTTGAAGCTTTTTCACATAAGCATCGCAGCCCCAAACTTTAAGAAACGACAACTTTGGTTTCTTGCCAAACCATAGTTCATAAGGCGTCGTCTCAACGGATTTTGATGGTGCCCTATTTAACATGAATGCGGCCGTCTCAAAAGCATAACCCCAAAACGATAGCGGTAAATCAGTAAGAGACATCATAGATCGCACCATATCTGGTAAAGTACGATTACGACGTTCGGACACACCATTACGCTGTGGTGTTCCGGGTGGCATGAGTTGCGAAACTATTCCACAATTTTTCAAATGTACACCAAACTCGTAACTAAACTATTCTCCTCCACGATCAGATCGTAGAAACTTTATTTTCTTGTTACGATGATTTTCAGCTTCACTCTGAAATTCTTTGAACTTTTCAAATGTTTCAGACTTATGTTTCATTAAGTAGATGTACGCATATCTGCTTAAGTCATCTGTGAAGGTGAGAAAATAACGATATACGCCACGAGCCTCAATATTCATCAGACCACATACATCGGTATGTATGATTTCCAACAAATCTGTTGCTCTCTCCATAGTACCGGAGAACGGTGTTTTAGTCATCTTGCCCATGAGGCACGGTTCGCAAGTACCAAGTGATTCATAATCAAGTGGTTCCAAAAGTCCATCAGTATGGAGTTTCTTCATGCGCTTTATACTGATATGACCTAAACGGCAGTGCCAAAAATAAGTTGCACTGTCATTATCAACTCTGCATCTTTTGGCTTCAACATTATGAATATGTGTGTTACTACTATCGAGATTCATCAAAAATAGACCACTCCTCAAAGGTGCATGACCATAAAAGATATTACTCATATAAATAGAACAACCATTATTCTCTAATTTAAATGAATAACTGTCTCGCATCAAACAAGATCCAGATATAATTATCATGCTCAACGCTGGCACCAAATAACAATTATTTAGGTCTAATATTAATCCCGAAGGTAGATGTAGACGTAGCGTGCCGACCGCGATCACATCGACTTTGGAACCGTTTCCCACGCTCATCGTCACCTCGTCCTTTGCCAGTGTTCGCTTAATCCGTAGTCCCTGTTTCGAGTTGCAAATATTAGCAACAGAACCAGTATCAAATACCCAGGTGCTACTGCGAGCTCTAGTAAGGTACACATCAATAACATGTATATCACATATACCTTTGTTCACCTTGCCATCCTTCTTATCCGCCAAATACTTGGGGCAGTTCCGCTTCCAGTGACCAGTCTGCTTGCAGTAGAAGCACTCGGTTTCAGGCTTAGGTCCAGACTTGGGTTTCTTCTCTTGAGCAGCAACTTGCTTGCCGTTCTTCTTGAAGTTCCCGTTCTTCTTTCCTTTGCCCTTTTTCTTGAAACTAGTGGTCTTGCTGACCATCAACACTTGATGCTCCTTTTTGATTTCTACCTCCGCAACTTTCAGCATTGCGGAAGTTGCGTCAATGCTTCCGCAGTCGGTCTACGTTGGTACGTAGACAATACTCTCCCCCTCGTTGCTATGCATCACCATGATCTTGCGTGTGCGTAGGAAAATTTTCGAAATTACTACGTTCCCCAATAGTGGTATCAGAGCCTAGGTTTTTATGGTTTGATGTTATTTGCACGAGTAGAACACAAGTGAGTTGTGGGCGATACATGTCATACTGCCTACCAGCATGTCATACTTTGGTTCGGCGGTATTGTTGGACGAGACGATCCGGACCAACCTTACGCGTACTCTTTCGCGAGACCGGTTCCCTCGACGTGCTTTGCACATAGATGGCTTGCGGAAGACTGTCTCTCCAACTTTAGTTGAACCAAGTGTGGCTACGCCCGGTCCTTGAGAAGGTTAAAACGGAGTCTATTTGACGAACTATCGTTGTGGTTTTGATGCGTTGGTGAGATGAGTTCTTACTTAAGCCCGTAGCAGCCACGTAAAACTTGCAACAACAAAGTAGAGGACGTCTAACTTGTTTTTGCAGGGCATGTTGTGATGTGATATGGTCAAGGCATGATGCTGATTTTATTGTATGAGATGATCATGTTTTGTAACCGAGTTATCGGCAACTGGCAGGAGCCATATGGTTGTCGCTTTATTGTATGCAATGCAATCGCGATGTAATGGTTTACTTTATTACTAAGCGGTAGTGATAGTCGTGGAAGCATAAGATTGGCGAGACGACAACGATGCTACGATGGAGATCAAGGTGTCGCGCCGGTGACGATGGTGATCATGACGGTGCTTCGGAGATGGAGATCACAAGCACAAGATGATGATGGCCATATCATATCACTTATATTGATTGCATGTGATGTTTATCCTTTTATGCATCTTATCTTGCTTTGATTGACAGTAGCATTATAAGATGATCTCTCACTAAATTATCAACAAGTGTTCTCCCTGAGTATGCACCGTTGCCAAAGTTCGTCGTGCCCAGACACCACGTGATGATCGGGTGTGATAAGCTCTACGTCCATCTACAACGGGTGCAAGCCAGTTTTGCACACACAGAATACTCAGGTTAAACTTGACGAGCCTAGCATATGCAGATATGGCCTCGGAACATAGAGACCGAAAGGTCGAGCGTGAATCATATAGTAGATATGATCAACATGACGATGTTCACCATTGAAAACAACTCCATCTCACGTGATGATCGGCTATGGTTTAGTTGATTTGGATCACGTGATCACTTAGAGGATTAGAGGGATGTCTATCTAAGTGGGAGTTCCTAAGTAATTTGATTAACTGAACTTAAACTTATCATGAACTTAGTACCTGATAGTATCTTCCTTGTTTATGTTGATTGTAGATAGATGGCTCGTGTTGTTGTTCCGTTGAATTTTAATGCGTTCCTTGAGAAAGCAAAGTTGAAAGATGATGGTAGCAATTACACGGACTGGGTCCGTAACCTGAGGATTATCCTCATTGCTGCACAGAAGAATTACGTCCTGGAAGCACCGCTGGGTGCCAGGCCTGCTGCTGGAGCAACGCCAGATGTTATGAACGTCTCGCAGAGCAAAGCTGATGACTACTCGATAGTTCAGTGTGCCATGCTTTACGGCTTAGAATCGGGACATCAACGATGTTTTGAACGTCATGGAGCATATGAGATGTTCCAGGAGTTGAAGTTAATATTTCAAGCAAATGCCTGAATTGAGAGATATGAAGTGTCCAGTAAGTTCTATAGCTGCAAGATGGAGGAGAACAGTTCTGTCAGTGAACATATACTCAAAATGTCTGGGTATAATAATCACTTGATTCAGATGGGAGTTAATCTTCCAGATGATTGCGTCATTGACAGAATTCTCCAATCACTGCCACCAAGATACAAGAGCTTCGTGATGAACTATAATATGCAAGGGATGAACAAGACTATTCCCGAGCTATTCGCAATGCTGAAAGCTGCGGAGGTAGAAATCAAGAAGGAGCATCAAGTGTTGATGGTTAGCAAAACCACTAGTTTCAAGAAAAAGGGCAAAGGGAAGAAGAAGAGAAACTTCAAGAAGAACAGCAAGCAAGTTGCTGCTCAGGAGAAGAAACCCAAGTCTGGACCTAAGCCTGAAACTAAGTGCTTCTACTGCAAGCAGACTGGTCACTGGAAGCGGAACTGCCCCAAGTATTTGGCGGATAAGAAGGATGGCAAGGTGAACAAAGGTATATGTGATATACATGTTATTGATGTGTACCTTACTAGAGCTCGCAGTAGCACCTGGGTATTTGATACTGGTTCTGTTGCTAATATTTGCAACTCGAAACAGGGACTACGGAATAAGCGGACGCTAGCAAAGGACGAGGTGACGATGCGCGTGGGAAACGGTTCCAAAGTCGATGTGATCGCGGTCGGCACGCTACCTCTACATCTACCTTCGGGATTAATATTAGACCTAAATAATTGTTATTTGGTGCCAGCGTTGAGCATGAACATTATATCTGGATCTTGTTTGATGCGAGACGGTTATTCATTTAAATCAGAGAATAATGGTTGTTCTATTTATATGAGTAATATCTTTTATGGTCATGCACCCTTGAAGAGTGGTCTATTCTTATTGAATCTCGATAGTAGTGATACACATATTCGTAATGTAGAAGCTAAAAGATGCAGAGTTGATAATGATAGTGCAACTTATTTGTGGCACTGTCGTTTAGGTCATATCGGTGTAAAGCGCATGAAGAAACTCCATACTGATGGGCTTTTGGAACCACTTGATTATGAATCACTTGGTACTTGCGAACCGTGCCTCATAGGCAAGATGACTAAAACACCGTTCTCCGGTACTATGGAGAGAGCAACAGATTTATTGGAAATCATACATACCGATGTATGTGGTCCGATGAATATTGAGGCTCGTGGCGGATATCGTTATTTTCTCACCTTCACAGATGATTTAAGCAGATATGGGTATATCTACTTAATGAAACATAAGTCTAAAACATTTGAAAAGTTCAAGGAATTTCAGAGTGAAGTTGAAAATCATCGTAACAAGAAAATTAAGTTTCTACGATCTGATCATGGAGGAGAATATTTGAGTTACGAGTTTGGTATACATTTGAAAAATTGTGGAATAGTTTCGCAACTCACGCCACCCGGAACACCACAGCGTAATGGTGTGTCCGAACATCGTAATCGTACTTTACTAGATATGGTGCGATCTATGATGTTTCTTACTGATTTACCGCTATCGTTTTGGGGTTATTCTTTAGAGACGGCCGCATTCACGTTAAATAGGGCACCATCAAAATCCGTTAAGACGACGCCTTATGAACTATGGTTCGGCAAGAAATCAAAGTTGTCGTTTCTTAAAGTTTGGGGCTGCGAGGCTTATGTGAAAAAGCTTCAACCTGATAAGCTCGAACCCAAAGTGGAGAAATGTGTCTTCATAGGATACCCAAAGGAAACTGTTGGGTATACCTTCTATCACAGATCCGAAGGCAAGACATTCGTTGCTAAGAATGGATCATTTCTAGAGAAGGAGTTTCTCTCAAAAGAAGTGAGTGGGAGGAAAGTAGAACTTGACGAGGTAACTGTACCTGCTCCCTTATTGGAAAATAGTACATCACAGAAAACTATTTCTGCGACACCTATACCAATTAGTGAGGAAGCTAATGATGATGATCATGAAGCTTCAAGACAAGATACTACTGAACCACGTAGATCAACCAGAGTGAGATCTGCACCAGAGTGGTACTGTAATCCAGTTCTGGAAGTCATGCTACTAGATCATGATGAACCTACGAACTATGAAGAAGCGATGGTGAGCCCAGATTCCGCAAAGTGGCTTGAGGCCATGAAATCTGAGATGGGATCCATGTATGAGAACAAAGTATGGACTTTGGTTGACTTGCCCGATGATCGGCAAGCAATTGAGAATAAATGGATCTTCAAGAAAAAGACTGACGCTGACGGTAATATTACTGTTTATAAAGCTCGACTTGTCGCAAAAGGTTTTCGACAAGTTCAAGGGGTTGACTACGATGAGACCTTCTCACCCGTAGCGATGCTTAAATCCGTCAGAATCATGTTAGCAATTGCCGCATTTTATGATTATGAAATATGGCAAATGGATGTCAAAACAGCATTCCTGAATGGATTTCTGGAAGAAGAGTTGTATATGATGCAGCCAGAAGGTTTTGTCGATCCAAAGGGAGCTAACAAAGTATGCAAACTCCAGCAATCCATTTATGGACTGGTGCAAGCATCTCGGAGTTGGAATAAATGCTTTGATAGTGTGATCAAAGCATTTGGCTTTATACAGACTTTTGGAGAAGCCTGTATTTACAAGAAAGTGAGTGGGAGCTCTGTAGCATTTCTGATATTATATGTGGATGACATATTGCTGATTGGAAATGATATAGAATTTCTGGATAGCATAAAGGGATACTTGAATAAAAGTTTTTCGATGAAAGACCTCGGGGAAGCTGCTTACATATTAGGCATAAAGATCTATAGAGATAGATCAAGACGCTTAATTGGACTTTCACAAAGCACATACCTTGACAAGATTTTGAAGAAGTTCAAAATGGATCAAGCAAAGAAAGGGTTCTTGCCTATGTTACAAGGTGTGAAGTTGAGTCAGACTCAATGCCCGACCACTGCATAAGATAGAGAGAAAATGAAAGATGTTCCCTATGCTTCAGCCATAGGCTCTATCATGTATGCAATGCTGTGTACCAGACCTGATGTGTGCCTTGCTATAAGTTTAGCAGGGAGGTACCAAAGTAATCCAGGAGTGGATCACTGGACAGCGGTCAAGAACATCCTGAAATACATGAAAAGGACTAGGGATATGTTTCTCGTATATGGAGGTGACAAAGAGCTCAGCGTAAGAGGTTACGTTGATGCAAGCTTTGACACTGATCCGGACGATTCTAAATCGCAAACCGGATACGTGTTTACTTTAAACGGTGGAGCTGTCAGTTGGTGCAGTTCTAAACAAAGCATCGTAGCGGGATCTACATGTGAAGCGGAGTACATAGCTGCTTCGGAAGCAGCGAACGAAGGAGTCTGGATGAAGGAGTTCATATCCGATCTAGGTGTCATACCTAGTGCATCGGGTCCAATGAAAATCTTCTGTGACAATACTGGTGCAATTGCCTTGGCAAAGGAATCCAGATTTCACAAAAGAACCAAACACATCAAGAGACGCTTCAACTCCATCCGGGATTTAGTCCAGGTGGGAGACATAGAGATTTGCAAGATACATACGGATCTGAATGTTGCAGACCCGTTGACTAAGCCTCTTCCACGAGCAAAACATGATCAGCACCAAGGCTCCATGGGTGTTAGAATCATTACTGTGTAATCTAGATTATTGACTCTAGTGCAAGTGGGAGACTGAAGGAAATATGCCCTAGAGGCAATAATAAAGTTATTATTTATTTCCTTATATCATGATAAATGTTTATTATTCATGCTAGAATTGTATTAACCGGAAACATAATACATGTGTGAATACATAGACCAACAGAGTGTCACTAGTATGCCTCTACTTGACTAGCTCGTTAATCAAAGATGGTTATGTTTCCTAACCATGAACAAAGAGTTGTTATTTGATTAACGAGGTCACATCATTAGTTGAATGATCTGATTGACATGACCCATTCCATTAGCTTAGCACCCGATCGTTTAGTATGTTGCTATTGCTTTCTTCATGACTTATACATGTTCCTATAACTATGAGATTATGCAACTCCCGTTTACCGAAGGAACACTTTGGGTACTACCAAACGTCACAACGTAACTGGGTGATTATAAAGGAGTACTACAGGTGTCTCCAATGGTGGATGTTGGGTTGGCGTATTTCGAGATTAGGGTTTGTCACTCCGATTGTCGGAGAGGTATCTCTGGGCCCTCTCGGTAATACACATCACATAAGCCTTGCAAGCATAATAACTAAGATGTTAGTTATGAGATGATGTATTATGGAACGAGTAAAGAGACTTGCCAGTAACGAGATTGAACTAGGTATTGGATACCGACGATCGAATCTCGGGCAAGTAACATACCGATGACAAAGGGAACAACGTATGTTGTTATGCGGTCTGACCGATAAAGATCTTCGTAGAATATGTAGGAGCCAATATGGGCATCCAGGTCCCGCTATTGGTTATTGACCGGAGACATGTCTCGGTCATGTCTACATTGTTCTCGAACCGTAGGGTCCGCACGCTTAACGTTACGATGACAGTTATTATGAGTTTATGCATTTTGATGTACCGAAGGTTGTTCGGAGTCCCGGATGTGATCACGGACATGACGAGGAGTCTCGAAATGGTCGAGATGTAAAGATTGATATATTGGAAGCCTATGTTTGGACACCGGAAGTGTTCCGGGTGAAATCGGGATTTTACCGGAATACCGGGAGGGTTACCGGAACCCCCCGGGAGGCAAATGGGCCTATTGGGCCTTAGTGGAAAAGTGAAAAGGGGCTGCCCACAAGGGCTGCGCGCCTCCCCCCTTCCCTAGTCCTATTAGGACTAGGAGAAGGGGCCGGCCCCCCTCTCTTCTCTCTTCTCTTTGGAGAGTCCTATTAGGAATAGGATTGGGGGGGAGTCCTACTCCCGGTAGGAGTAGGACTCCTCCTGCGCCTCACTCCCTAGCCGGCCGAACCCCTCCCCCTGCTCCTTTATATACGGGGGCAGGGGGCACCCCATAGACACACAAGTTGATCATTGTTGATCGTTCCTTAGCCGTGTGCGGTGCCCCCTGCCACCAAATTCCACCTCGGTCATATCGTTGTAGAGCTTAGGCGAAGCCCTGCGTCGGTAGTACATCAAGATCGTCACCACGCCGCTGTGCTGACGGAACTCTTCCTCGACGCTTTGCTGGATCGGAGCCCGAGGATCGTCATCGAGCTGAACGTGTGCTAAGAACTCGGAGGTGCCGGAGTAACGGTGCTTGGATCGGTCGGATCGGGAAGAAGACGTACGACTACTTCCTCTACGTTGTGAGATCGCTTCCGCGGTCGGTCTGCATTGGTACGTAGACAATACTCTCCCCATCGTTGCTATGCATCACCATGATCTTGCGTGTGCGTAGGAAAATTTTCGAAATTACTACGTTCCCCAACAGTTCCCTTTGTCATCGGTATGTTACTTGCTCGAGATTCGATCATCGGTATCCAATACCTAGTTCAATCTCATTACCGGCAAGTCTCTTTACTCGTTCTGTAATACATCATCTCGTAACTAACTCATTAGTTGCAATGCTTGCAAGGCTTATGTGATGTGCATTACCGAGAGGGCCCAGAGATACCTCTCCGACAATCGGAGTGACAAATCCTAATCTCGAAATACGCCAACCCAACATCTACCTTTGGAGACACCTGTAGAGCTCCTTTATAATCACCCAGTTACGTTGTGACATTTGGTAGCACACAAAGTGTTCCTCCGGTAAACGGGAGTTGCATAATCTCATAGTCATAGGAACATGTATAAGTCATGAAGAAAGCAATAGCAACATACTAAACGATCGGGTGCTAAGCTAATGAAATGGGCCATGTTAATCAGATCATTCAACTAATGATTTGACCTCGTTAGTCAAATAACAACACCTTGTTCATGGTTAGGAAACATAACCATCTTTGATTAAAGAGCTAGTCAAGTAGAGGCATACTAGTGACACTAAGTTTGTCTATGTATTCACACATGTATTATGTTTCCGGTTAATACAATTCTAGCATGAATAATAAACATTTATCATGATATAAGGAAATAAATAATAACTTTATTATTGCCTCTAGGGCATATTTCCTTCACCAACAACACCTACAAAGTACTTCTAGTTTCATACTTGTTCTAGGTAAAGCGAACGTCAAGCGTGCGTAGAGTTGTATCGGTGGTTGATAGAACTTGAGGGAATATTTGTTCTGCCTTTAGCTCCTCGTTGGGTTCGACACTCTTACTTATCGAAAACTGTTGCGATCCCCTATACTTGTGGGTTATCGGGGAGGCAGGGGCGTCTCCGGTGACGGCGAGGGAGGCAGGGCGTTGAGGGTGGCTCCGCTGGCGTCGACGGCGCGCGGCTCAGATGGCTCCGGGGGCGCGGCAGGAGACGGCGGCGAAGTAGGGCGACGGTGAATTGGGGAGACGGCGCCGAAGTGGGGCAAGAGATTTAGGGGAGAACTGGTGGCCAGGGGGGAAACCGCGTTGGGTTAAGTCAAACTTAGCGATAGCGCGTTTATGTAAAAGCGCTATAGCTACATGAAAGTGCGTTATATCGACTAGAGGGGGGTGAATAGGCGATTTTTATGAAAGTCTTCAAAACATGAAGGTTATGAAGACAAACAGTACAGATATGCCTATCACTTAAGCAGCGGAAGTTAGATTACACTAGGCAAGCAATGGTCAAGTATTCAATAGAGTAAAAGCACAGGACAAATAGCTGCAGTGTAATAAGGATCAGGTAGGAAGAAGTTATGAAGCCAAACAAATCATACAGTTATGTTGTGAAGACAGAAGATACAACAAGCATGCAATGGCTTCACAATATGTAGCAGTAAGTAAAAGGAAGCGAAGATGAAACCAGTGACATGATGAAGACAATGATTTGTTGAACCAGTTCCAGTTGCTGTGACAACTGTACGTCTGGTTGGAGCGGCTAGGTATTTAAACCAAAGGACACACAGTCCCAGACACCCAGTCCTGAACACGCAGCTCAGGACACCCAGTCCTCACCGTTTTCTCCTTCAGCTAAGGTCACACAGACCTCGCCCAATCACTCTGGTAAGTCTTCAAGGTAGACTCCCAAACCTTCACAGACTTCGTTCACCGGCAATCCACAATTTCTCTTGGATGCTCAGAACGCGACGCCTAACTGGCTGGAGGATGCACAGTCCTCAAGTGTAATAAGTCTTCAGATCACTCAGACAAGAAGACTTAAGTGATGCCCAATTTACTCTGGCTCTGGGTGGTTAGGGCTTTTCTCCTCGCTAGGAATTTTCTCTCAAAGGCTTCGAGGTGGGTTGCTCTCAAACGACAAAAGCCGTGCACTGAAATCTGAGCAGCCAACCGTTTATGGTTGTAGGGGGTGGACTATTTATAGCCACTGGGCAACCCGGCCTAATTTGTCTGAAATGACCCGTGGTCACTAAGGAACTGACACGTGTACCAACGGTCAGATTTCAAACTCACACGGCAACTTTACTTGGGCTACAAGTAAAGCTGACTTGTCCGACTCTAGACAAGATTTGCTCTCATAGTCTTCGCTCGAAGATATAGGTTTTGAATTAGGCATCACTTCAGTCATTCTGACTGGTTCTCTTGGACCCCACTTAACAATACGGTGGTTCCTATGACTCAACACAAATGAAATAGAACTACGAAGGATCTAAGTCTTCGAGTTCCATAGGCTTCACATGGTGTCTTCTCTTGTCATAGTCTTCAATGTGAATATCTTCATATACCACCATTGTCTTCAATGTCTTCGTACATTTTTAGGGGTCATCTCTGGTAGTAAAACCGAATCAATGAGGGACTTCTACCTGTGTTATCCTGCAATTCTCACAAACACATTAGTCCCTCAACTAGGTTTGTCGTCAATACTCCAAAACCAACTAGGGGTGGCACTAGATGCACTTACAATCTCCCCCTTTTTGGTGATTGATGACAAACTAGTTGAAGTTTTCAACGGGGAATATAATTTGTAAAATTGTAAAGGAATTGTCTTCATAAGCTGCAAGGGCTCCCCCTGAAGATGTGCATATAAGTAATTTGCTTCCGGAATGCAAATGCACATGGCAGGTTGTACTTGTGGAAATCCACTTCAACTTATGATGACAATCCACCATGCATGTAGAAGTATATGAAGAGAATGACATGCATAATGAAAAATGGACGTCTGCGGAATGATATAAGTGTGGAAATTATCGTCGTACATGCGGAATTTATCTTTGCAAAAACATAGTGGCAAACAAGTAGCAGACGACCATCGAGTTTAAGTGTTACAACTCAAAGAACCAAGTGTAGCAAAATGAGAGTTGTAAGCACGAAGCAAAATGTAGCAAAATATAAAGGCACCCGCCCCTAGTGACCCGCTTGAAGACTATAAACATCATATGCTTCTCCCCCTTTTGTCAGTGATGACCAAAAAGGTTTGAAGACATAGAGTTTTCTACGCGTTCCCAGGCGCAGCAGGGTCGGTGGAGGCGTTTGGCGGTGCAGACGAGCTTGGTGCAGATTCGACGCGCACTGAAGGAGGTGGAGGTGATGTAGTATCGTCTTCTTCTTCGATAATCCTGGCAGTTATGGTGGCAGCAGAGGAAGAGAACTCCGAATCTTCAAGTGATGGAGTTCTGTGAAGCATTGCCCTTCGAGGAGGCGTGGAGTCAAATTTGAAGCGCTTTGTGAAGCCATCCTCTTGAAGTCAGCTTCAGGACACATCATCGTGAGTCCTTTCCAAGTGCGGCGACAGGTTTCGTGTGCAACAAATGCATTCTTGGTTGCAAGATTCCTGATACGATTGACGTCCTCCATGATGCTTTTCATCTACCTCTTGAGCCAGTCGTGATGCATGTCCTGCTTTTGGTGAAGAGCCACAAGAAGCTCTCGGTCATTGAGGGCACGAGCGCGCTTCTTGGGTCGCTGATCAGCTGGGCTGTCAGTGGCTTCAGTCGATGCAGGTGCACGTGTGGTGCCAGCCAACAGATACACTCTGGAGATGGCTGCAACACCTTCATCATTCTGAGTGAAGCTTCAGTGTTCTGCATTCTGAAGACTTAATGGTTGCTTGGTAGGCTCAGGATATATAGCTTCAGCAGAGGTGTCCACATCTGGCATGAAGATCCGATGGTTGCGGGCTGAGGGCTGATATGAAATCACAGAATGAAGCTTGATCAGCCGCATAACCCAAGGAGCATAAAACTTCAAGCCAAATAAATCTGAGCCGGATGCCGCAAGCTGGCGTATGAAGAAGTCCTGCGCATTGAAGCATTTGCCATGAAGGATGTAGACTATGAGAGTCTTCATTGCACCCTCAACCTTGGCATGTGGAGAGTGTCCCTTGATGGGCCAGAGAGTCCGCCTGATGATGTGATATATGGTTCTGGGCAGGTACTCTAAGTCTTCAACAAAGAACTCAGTTGGATAGGGTGCATCATGGGGCAATGGCTTCATCATTGAGAGCATCTGACTCATATTTGGTTCAGGCCTCTGGAATATGCTCTCAATTGCTTCAGCATGTGGTTGGCAGCCTTCCTCGAAGAATTCGCCAGGAGTAGGCAGGCCGGTAAGCTCAATGATATTGAATGCATTGGCTTCATGATGGACATTTCCGGTCATCCACTCCAGGACCCAAGTCTTCGGATCTCTGTTGTAGCCTTTGATATGAAGAGTGGCATAGAATTGAAGCAGAAGCTCTCCATTCCAGTGCTCTTCATCTGTGATAAACGGCAGCAAACCCACTTGCTTGAAGCAATCCAGTGCTTCTTCCAGGCCGGGCAGACCAGCAACAGCTTCAACCTCAAGGCGCTTGTGCGGGAAGATGCGGCCTTGGTTGTATAGGATGCATGAGTAATAGCTGCGTTGTGGATAGCTCCAGAACCTATCTGATACAATCCGTTCCCTTGAATAAGGGTTCTTGGAGCTGTTGAAGAACGTATTATCTGCCCTAAAGCTATTGACATTAAAGGAGCCAGGAGCTGATGCAGGACCTGGGAACCTTGGCAGTCGTGGGATCGGCTTCTGAACCTGAGGCCTGTGCGCAACATGATAGTTGAATTGTGGACCGGCAGCAGACTTAGGCGCAGAAATGTCAG
This sequence comes from Triticum monococcum, assembly GCA_034509565.1. Taxonomy (NCBI): domain Eukaryota; kingdom Viridiplantae; phylum Streptophyta; class Magnoliopsida; order Poales; family Poaceae; genus Triticum; species Triticum monococcum. The sequence continues at coordinate 27,863,190 of CM067847.1, forward strand.
GGGCAGTAGCTTCAGTGTCTTCTGAAGCTGTTGATGGGGAGGGCTCCACATTGGCTTCAAGGTTGGTGGTGGCAGCCTCCATATTTTCCGCCTCCACTTGACTAGCTGGAGGGTCAGAGCAGGCACGTTCTCCTGGAGAACTGCTTCTTGGTGGAGCGGGGGAGTGGGTTCTGGTGGTACTTCTTCGTTGTCTTCGGCTGATGCAGCCGGAATGTCTTAAGCCGAATCTTGAGGCCATGGTCCTTTGCAAAGCCTACGGAATGCAGACGACGCCTTTGGAGTTGGAGTGGGCTGGGCCTCAGATTCTTCTTCTTGTGGGCGATCCGCCCATGATGCAGCTTGTGCAATTGGCGTCACTGGACGACCAATGCTGATCAGTTCGCTTGTCTCAAGATGAGGAAGGGCTGCATCATCTTGTACATTGTCCTGATGACCAATGTCTTCAGCAGCGATGGGGTCGGCTGCTGGAATATCTTCAGCTTCAGGAGCCTCTGTGGGAGCAGGCTCATGAACTGTCAGCTGACGATCTGGGTCAGGATAGATGACAGAGAGAGGTTCAACTATCTAGGGCTTTGTGGGAGCAGCCCAAGCTTTCTTGATCTTGCGCTTCTTCTTGATGGGGTCAGAAGGAGAGGCTTCAGAGTGTTTCCTCTTCCTTGCTTCAGCTTCGGCTGTCCGTGTCTTCTTGAGCTCTGAGGCGGTTGACCGGCTCTTTGGCTTCGAGCCAGTCATAGCAGTGGGGAAGATAGTCGGAGCAGCTTCTTGTCTTGGTGCCTCTGGTTCAGGCACAGCAGGCTTCTTCTTCTTCTTCGCAGCCATCCTGGGGTCGATGCCGGGACGCCCAAGTGCCTTGCGCTTCTCGGCCTCATTGTAGGCAGCACACAGCGATCAGCCAGAGTCTTCATTCGCTCCTGCGAACCTTGAGCTTCAGCACGCTTCTTCAGAAAGTTCTCCTTTAGGTCATGCAACATGATCTTGAAGTTCTTCACTTCTTGCACGCTGAGCTTGGCCATATGCTGGTTGAACTGAGCCTTTTCAAAATCAATTTTCTGCTTCAGTTCAACAATGCTCTGGGCAATTGCAAGTTCTGAAGCAATAGCGCCTTGGAAGGCGACGCTGAGGCCAATGGGCAGCTGTAGATCATCGAAGCTGATATTTGGTGTAGCAAACCACTCATCGATGAAGTTGTGGATGATTGCTACATCAAATAGAGGCAGATTGTTGAAGATTTCAGCCTCCTCCTTGCTCTTGATGAGCTGCTCAAGAGCGTCATCTCCAAGATCTTTGTCGCTGGACAGATCAATGGTTTCGCTGCGCAGAATGGCAGCAGCTGTGAGCTCTTTTCCTGTGTGTGGTTGAGGCTTCTTGGCTTCCTGGGGCTTGGAGACTCGTGATAAGTCTTCAGACTGCACACTGGCTTCAGGAGGTGCAGTTGCCAATGGCTTCGCCCTTGAGATTTTGGGTGAAGGGGTCTGCTTTGAAGCTTTTGGCTTCTTTGCCTGCTTTGGCTTCGGTGCAGCAGGCGCTTCATCAGATTCAGAGTTAGCAGGAGGGTCATTGACAGCAGTCCCTTGGACTAAGATGCGGGTGATGAGGCCCTCAAGATTTGCATACGGACCGATGATATTGGGGTCGGCCTCACGTGTGCCATCTGCCCTTGGTGCGGAGGGACCAGGGTTGAAGTCTAAACCCAATTTCTTCTTGTTGTGCTTCGCTGACCTCTGGGCAAACTGGAAGTTGCGCTTGAACAGATTGTCGTCACGACACCAGAGTAGTGACGACGGATGAGCATCAGCAGGCTGCGGTCCTCTGACCATGCATGGATAGAAGCCTTGAGCAATGGCTTCGTATCTGGACCTGGGCACGAGATTTTTGTATAGTACGTCTCCCCATGGTCTCTCTATGGCGCTTTTCTTAGCGTACTCCTTGGTGACGAAGCGGTATTGGAACCATTGCTCCGCCCAATAGCGTCGAATCCATTGGATTCGTGTCTTGCGCTGATTGTAATCCTCTTCAGGATCTGTATTGTACAGCTCTAAGAGGTTATCGGGAAGATCTCTTGATGTTTCCCCTCGACGCTTTCTGTCACCCTTCCTTGCTGGTTTTTCTGCAGCCATGAAGCTTAACTTGGAAGGCTTCAAGACGTTCAAAGGCTTCAAAGGCTTTCTTTTGCTGGACCAACAGGAACTGGCTTCAGGAGAATTGATGTGACGTTGTAAGAACTCTACAAATGAATGCAGACTATGAGAACCAAAAGATTCTCCCACGGACATGTACCTGTGACAGTATTAAGGTGCGAGGGAAGGGGAAGAGGTCATATGCATTCTCAGAAGATTTTGAAGATAAATCAGTTTAGAAGATATTGACCTCATCGTGCGAAGACATTCACTTATAGAAAAGAAGTTGGTTCCAGATTTGTACGAACCCATAGATCAGTACAAGTCAGGAATCTAACTACTTCATGAAGCACAAGTGAATATACTAGGCAAGTTATGAGATGCAGACTGAGACAGATCTAACTTGTGTGAATAGAAACTTCTTATGGCAGAAAGTGACCGAACTATAGGATCAAAAGAGGTTGTAAAAAGAGGTTTTATTTACCACACTTGGAACTGCTAGACGGAGTGGGAGATGAGGCCGAGCAGTTCGATCCTCCGTGCCCTAACTTGGCGACGGAAGACACCTACGGCGACGGCGGAGAGAGTGATGTCCGCGGTCGGCGTGAAAACGGCGTCGGAGAGGTTGCGGCAGTGAAGCGCTTCGTCCCCGGCGTCGTCGAGAGCTACCGGTGGCGCTAGGGTTCGTGCGAGGGAGGAAGAAGGAGAAGGAGATAATGACCGCGGTGAGTGTGTATTTATAGTCACAGGGGCTGCACTGCACTATTACACAGGTGCCCCTGGCAATTCGCATCTTAACAGCACGTGGCCATCATGCGGAGTCTCGGGGGCAGTTCCACATCCCACGCACGCCTGGATTGTCGGGTGGTCGTTCCTACTTCTCCGGATTTCTTGTGGATGAATGAGCATTGAAAACGGTTTTAAAGTTTGTCTCTGTGTCTTCTGCTGACAAGGACGCAGAGAAGACATTCGACAGTTTCAATAGGATGCATATGACTTGGAGAGATAGAATTTGAGATAGAAAGCATAGAGAGATTAGGGTCCGATCACATTCACTTAGTTCAAAAGATTCAAAACAAGAAGACATAGCTATAAGTGAATGCTGTAGAGGACAGAACACTAGTATATATATGTCTATATGATCCACGTAGTGAAGATAATCATGAAGACATGTTAGAAATGAAACCAGACCAAATGTGAAGACATTGCAAGGTAACGCCATGAGTGAAGCACTTCAAAATAGAACGTTTGGTGGTGGCGTTACCCACCGTATAGGAAGTATTAGACTCAGACACGGCGCACAATTATCGTGGCGCTCCGAAGTCAATTTCCACATTAATGTATTCAAACTTAGAATATATGTCTTCATTGATTGAAGATATACGTTACTTTGTGTGTTGCACATCTAAGTCATCAATATGCATAAGTGTTAGGATGTGTGCCTGATCACAGGACATTTGAGGATTCCAAGATATTTAGCTCACACCGTAACTTGCAAAATCTCTTCTCATCCAAGGGCTTGGTGAAGATATCTGCCAATTGCTCTTCAGTGTTGATGTGTATGATATCAATATCTTCCTTTGCAACATGATCTCTGAGAAAGTGATGACGAATTTCAATGTGCTTTGTCTTCGAGTGCTGAACTGGGTTGTTGGCGATCTTGATGGCGCTTTCGTTGTCGCAGTAAAGAGGCACTTGCTTCAGTTGAATGCCATAGTCCTTGAGGGTTTGCTTCATCCACAGAAGCTGAGCGCAGCAAGATCCAGCAGCAATGTATTCAGATTCAGCAGTCGAGAGGGATAAACAGTTCTGCTTCTTTGAAGACCAACATACAAGTGATCGTCCCAGAAAGTGACATGTGCCTGATGTAGACTTCCGATCAACCTTGCCACCAGCATAATCAGCATCCGAGAATCCAACCAGATCAAACTCTGAGCCCTTTGGATACCACAATCCTAGAGTTGGGGTGTGAGCCAAATATCGAAGAATTCGCTTCACTGCTAAGTGATGCGACTCCTTTGGTGCCGCTTGAAATCGAGCACACATGCAAACACTAAGCATAATATCTGGCCTAGATGCACATAAATAAAGCAAAGAACCAATCATGGAGCGGTATACCTTTTGATCAAACTCTTTACCATTGTTGTCAGGACCCATATGATGTTTGGCTGGCATTGGTGTTGTGAAGCCTTTGCAGTCTTGCATACCGAACTTCTTCAGGCAATCTTTGAGATACTTCTCTTGAGATATGAAGATGCCATTACGTTGTCGCCGTATCTGAAGACCGAGGAAGAATTTCAGCTCCCCCATCATAGACATGTGATATTTCTCTTGCATCATATATCCAAACTCCTCACTGTACTTCTGATTGGTGCAGCCAAAGATAATGTCATCCACATATATTTGGCACACAAACAATTCACCATCATATGTCTTCGTGAAGAGAGTGGGATCTAGGGAGCCAGGTATGAAGCCTTTGCTCTTCAGGAAGTATTTGAGTGTGTCATACCAGGCCCGAGGGGCTTGTTTGAGGCCATACAGTGCCTTATTGAGCTTGTAAACCATGTCAGGATGTTTTGGATCTTCAAACCCAGGTGGTTGTGCAACATACACTTCTTCTTCAATCTTGCCATTGAGGAAGGCACTCTTCATATCCATTTGATATAAAAGTATGTTATGATGATTTGCGTAGGCCAGCAGTATACGGATGGCTTCAAGTCTGGCCACAGGAGCAAATGTTTCATCGAAGTCAATGCCTTCCACTTGAGTATATCCTTGAGCAACGAGACGAGCTTTGTTTCTGACAACTTGACCATGCTCATCTTTCTTGTTGCGGTATATCCATTTGGTGCCTATTATGTTATGCTTCCGTGGATCAGGACGCTTAACCAATTCCCATACATTGTTCAGCTCAAACTGATGAAGCTCTTCTTGCATTGCTTGAATCCACTCAGGTTCCATAAAAGCTTCTTCAACTTTCTTGGGTTCTGTGATTGAAACGAATGCGAAGTGTCCGCAGAAATTTGCTAGTTGAGTTTCCCTTGAACGAGTCAGTGGACCAGGTGCATTGATGCTGTCAATTATTCTGTCAATCTGCACTTCGTTGGCAACACGAGGATGTATGGGTCGAAGACTTTGCTCTTGCTGATCTATGTTGTCGTGGGGAGGAATGTCTTCAGGCTGAGCATTGTCTTCATGTGGATCAGGTGCTGAGATGATAAGTTCTTCTTCAAGATGAGCTTCAGAAGGTATAATTTCAACAGTTCCCATTAGCTTGATTGATTCACTGGCTGGAACTTCATCTAGCACATCTGGCAGTTGCTCTCTTTGTGAACCATTGGTCTCATCGAACCGCACATCCACTGTTTCAACCACTTTGTAGTGAAAGAGATTGAAGACTCTGTAGGAGTGCGAATCCTTTCCATATCCAAGCATAAAGCCCTCATGTGCTTTTGGTGCAAATTTTGAGGTGTGGTGTGGGTCCTTGATCCAGCATCTTGCGCCAAATACTCTGAAGTGACTGACATTTGGCTTCTTGCCAGTTAGAAGTTCATAAGATGTCTTGTTCAGAAGCTTGTGAAGATAAACGCGGTTGATTGTATGGCATGCAGTGTCAATGGCTTTAGGCCAGAATTTTCTTGGAGTCTTGTACTCATCTAGCATTGTTCTGGCCATCTCAATGAGTGTTCTGTTCTTGCGTTCTACGACGCCATTCTTCTGTGGCGTGTACGGAGCTGAGAATTCATGTGTGATGCCCAAAGTATCCAGATATGTATCAAGGCCAGTGTTCTTGAATTCAGTGCCATTGTCACTTCTGATGTGCTTTATCTTGGCGCCATAATTGTTCATAGCCCGATTTGCGAAGCGTCTGAAGACATCCTGCACTTCAGTCTTGTAGAGGATTATGTGCACCCAAGTATATCTAGAGTAATCATCAACAATGACAAAGCCATAGAGGCAAGCAGTAGTGGAAAAAGTTGAGTAGTGAGTGGGACCAAAAAGATCCATGTGAAGCAGTTCGAAGGGTCGAGTAGTGGTCATGATTGTCTTCGAAGGATGTTTTGCCCTTGTCATCTTCCCTGCTTCATAGGCACCGCATAAGTGATCTTTCTTGAACTTGACGCCCTCGATGCCTATGACATGCTTCTTCTTTGCAAGGGTGTGGAGGTTCCTCATGCCAGCATGCCCAAGCCTCCGATGCCAAAGCCAGCATTCTGAAGCCTTTGCCAGAAGACATACTGCAAGCTGTGGCCCTGCTGAGAAATCTACCACATACAGATCATCTTTCCGATACCCTTCAAACACTAGAGACTTGTCAGATTCCATTAGTACTAGGCAGCGATATTTTCCAAAAATTACAATCATGTTCAAATCGCAAAGCATTGAGACAGACATTAAGTTGAAGCCAAGGGATTCAACAAACATGACTTTATCCATGTGTTGATCCTTTGAGATTGCAACTCTACCTAGACCCAATACCTTACTTTTACCAGTGTCAGCAAATGTGATGTGGCTCTTGTCGGATGGACGTAAGGTTGAGTCCATAAAAAGACTTCTTTTTCCAGTCATGTGATTTGTACACCCACTGTCAATAATCCATTCTGAAGACTCTGAAGGCGCTGGTGTCGTACCCTACAGTGCAGTTAGGGGGATAGGCTTCACGAAGAGAATTGTGAAGCAAAAACATTTGACGAACCAGTGGGTTATGAAAACTTAGATCCAGGTTAGGACTAATAGGAAGAGTAGCATGCGATTCAGGTACGAAATACATAGTGATGCCATTCGGGCAATTGATCTTGCGCCCCACAAGATTTTTAAGGTCCCCAGCAATAGCGTCAGAAGATTTTGGTTTTCTGCTGGAGACCTTTCCCTGCAAAAGAGAGTTAAGCTTTCTTAACCACCCACATCTTCAAGGGTGGCTTAGAAGCAATAAGTCTAAGTGCAGCATCTGAGAATTTTGGCTTTGGAGCCCTAGCAAACAGTCTAGTAGGCGGGCAATAGTACTCATAAGAATAGGCAAAATAGTTCTTGGTCATATGAACATGACGGTTTGAAGAACCGCTCTCATATGCCTGAGCATGGTTTCCCTGCAAAACATTTGCGTTAGTGCGACTCAGGTGAGTCCTTTGTCTGTATGAAGCCTTTGGACCATATGAAGCCTTTGGTCTGAGGTTTGTCTTCTTCATGTGAGGTGTCATGAGGACATTCACAGGAAGATTCTCCAGACACGTTTTTGGAACCCAGATCTTCTTCATAGGCGGTCCATTCCTGCAGTTAGTACCAATGTACCTAGCAAATACTTCACCATTCTGATTCTTAAACAGTTTATAGTTTGCATCAAAGGATTCATCAATGATAATGGGATTAGCACAAGTGAAGCTAGATAGATTGGATGGATCTGCTGAGGATTCCTTTGCAGCAACCCATGTGGTTTTGGGGTACTGCTCAGGTTTCCAGTAAGAGCCATCTGCATTAATTTTCCTCACGAACCCAACACCCTCTTTCCTAGGGTTTCGGTTCAGAATCTGCTTCTTGAGGACATCACATAATGTCTGATGTCCTTTGAGACTTTTGTACATCCCTATTTCAAGCAATGTCTTCAACCTAGCATTCTCATCAGCAATAGCAGTGGTATCCTTAGCAGAGGGGTTAGTTACCACTTCAACAGTTGAAGATATTGCAACAGCAGTAGCAGTGGAACATTCAGCAACAGAAGTAGCATTATCACGCTCAATGCATTTAAGGCATGGTGGTTCAAATCCTTCCTGAGCGGAACTGATCTATTCGGCGCGAAGTGACTCGTTTTCCTTTTGAAGATCTTCATGAGCCGCTCTCAATTTCTCAAGATCTTGCTTCCTTTGAAGATAATCATAGGCGAGCTTTTCATGAGTTGTTGAGAGAGTATCATGATGATCTTCAAGTTCCTGATACTTAACGTGAAGATTTTTTATGTCTTCAATTAAGGATTCAGATCGAGTCATTTCAGCACCCAACAGATCATCGCTTCTGTCTAACAGTTTTTGAATATGTTCCATGGCTTTCTGTTGTTCAGTGGCAATTTTAGCAAGTGTTTTGTAGCTGGGTTTTGAATCACAATCAGAGTCATCGTCACTGGATGTTTGATAGTGAGTAGTGCGCGTGTTTACCTTGGCACCGCGTGCCATGAAGCAGTAGGTAGGAGTAGAGTCGTCCTTGTCATTTGCATCGGTGTTGGTGATGAAGTCATTGTCTTCAGTGTTGAAGATGGACTTGGCGACGTATGCTATAGCCAGACTCGCAATGCCAGAATCAGACTCCACCTCTGCCTCCTCAGAAGCGGACTCCTCCTCTGAATCCATTTCCTTGCCAACAAACGCACGAGCCTTGCCAGTTGAGCTCTTCTTGTGTGATGAAGACTTGGAGGAAGACTTGGAAGAAGACTTTGAGTATTTCTTCTTCTTCTTGTCGTCAGAGTCATATTCCTTGCTCTTCTTCTTCTTTCTGCTCTCATCGTCCCACTGTGGACACTCAGAGATGAAGTGTCCAGTTTTCTTGCACTTGTGACATGTTTTCTTCTTGTAGTCATGAGCAGAAGCTTCATCATTCCTTGAGCTTGATCGTGAAGACTTTCTGAAGCCTTTCTTCTTGGTGAATTTCTGGAACTTCTTCACTAGCATTGCAAGTTCCCTTCCAATGTCTTCAGGATCATCAGAACTGCTGTCAGATTCTTCTTCAGATGAGGACACAGCTTTTGCCTTCAAGGCACGAGTTCACCCATAGTTTGGACCGTAGATATCTCTTTTCTCAGAAAGCTGAAACTCATGTGTGTTGAGCCTCTCAAGTATGTCAGACGGATCGAGTATCTTGAAGTCTGGACGTTCTTGAATCATCAGGGCTAGGATGTCAAACAAACTGTCAAGTGATCACAGCAGCGTCTTGACGATTTCATGTTTGGTGATCTCAGTGGCGCCGAGGGCTTGAAGCTCATTTGTGATGTCAGTGAGCCGGTCAAATGTGTGTTGGACATTCTCATTGTCATTTCGCTTGAAGCGGTTGAAGAGATTGCGAAGAACACTGATTCTTTGATCTCTCTGGGTTGAGATGCCTTCATTGACTTTGGAGAGCCAGTCCCAGACCAGCTTGGATGCCTTCAAGGCACTCACACGGCCGTACTGTCCCTTGGTCAGATGACCACAGATGATATTCTTGGCAGTAGAGTCCAGTTGAGTGAACTTCTTGACATCAGCAGCAGTGTCACCTTCTCCAGCCTTGGGAACGCCGTTTTCGACGACATACCATAGGTCGACGTCAATGGCTTCAAGATGCATGCGCATCTTATTCTTCCAATAGGGATATTCAGTTCCATCAAAGACGGGGCACGCAGCGGAGACTTTAATTATCCCTGCAGTCGACATAGCTAAAACAATAGGTGGTTAAACCGAATCACACAGAACAAGGGAGCACCTTGCTCTGATACCAATTGAAAGTGCGTTGTATCGACTAGAGGGGGGGTGAATAGGCGATTTTTATGAAAGTCTTCAAAACGTGAAGGTTATGAAGACAAACAGTACAGATATGCCTATCACTTAAGCAGCGGAAGTTAGATTACACTAGGCAAGCAATGGTCAAGTATTCAATAGAGTGAAAGCACAGGACAAATAGCTACAGCGTAATAAGGATCAGGTAGGAAGAAGTTATGAAGCCAAACAAATCATACAGTTATGTTGTGAAGACAGAAGATACAGCAAGCATGCAATGGCTTCACAATATGTAGCAGTAAGTAAAAGGAAGCGAAGATGAAACCAGTGACACGATGAAGACAATGATTTGTTGAACCAGTTCCAGTTGTTGTGACAACTGTACGTCTGGTTGGAGAGGCTAGGTATTTAAACCAAAGGACACACAGTCCCGGACACCCAGTCCTGAACATGCAGCTCAGGACACCCAGTCCTCACCGTTTTCTCCTTGAGCTAAGGTCACACAGATCTCGCCCAATCACTCTGGTAAGTCTTCAAGGTAGACTCCCAAACCTTCACAGACTTCGTTCACCGGCAATCCATAATTTCTCTTGGATACTCAGAACACAACGCCTAACCGGCTGGAGGATGCACAGTCCTCAAGTGTAATAAGTCTTCAGATCACTCAGACAAGAAGACTTAAGTGATGCCCAATTTACTCTGGCTCTGGGTGGTTAGGGCTTTTCTCCTCGCTAGGAATTTTCTCACAAAGGCTTCGAGGTGGGTTGCTCTCAAACGACAAAAACCGTGCACTAAAATCTGAGTAGCCAATCGTTTATGGTTGTAGGGGGTGGACTATTTATAGCCACTGGGCAACCCGACCTGATTTGTCCGAAATGACCCTGGGTCACTAAAGAACTGACACGTGTACCAACGGTCAGATTTCAAACTCACACGGCAACTTTACTTGGGCTACAAGTAAAGCTGACTTGTCCGACTCTGGACAAGATTTGCTCTCATAGTCTTCGCTCGAAGATATAGGTTTTGAATTAGGCATCACTTCAGTCATTCTGACTGGTTCTCTTGGACCCCACTTAACAGTACGGTGGTTCCTATGACTCAACACAAATGAAATAGAACTACGAAGAATCTAAGTCTTCGAGTTCCATAGGCTTCACATGGTGTCTTCTCTTGTCATAGTCTTCAATGTGAATATCTTCATATACCACCATTGTCTTCAATGTCTTCGTACATTTTTAGGGGTCATCTCTGGTAGTAAAACCGAATCAATGAGGGACTTCTACCTGTGTTATCCTGCAATTCTCACAAACACATTAGTCCCTCAACTAGGTTTGTTGTCAATACTCCAAAACCAATTAGGGGTGGCACTAGATGTACTTACACTACAGTAAACGCGCTACAACTATAGATATGTATTTTCCTTCCCTTTTCTTATTTCCTTTTCTCTTTCTATAGGGGGTCTAAACAAGCGCTATTGCTAAGTTATCTATAGCGCCTCTGATGAACAGACGCTACTGCTATTCCTTTCTCCTTTTTCCCTTTTTCATTTATTTTTCTTTACATTTTATTTTTTCCTATCTCCTTTTTTATTTCTTTCATTTTCATTTACTTTTCTATTTGTTTTTCATTTAATTTTCTTTTCATTAACAGTACAGCATTTCACAGTAAACGCGCTGCTAAAATAAACTTAGTGGTAGCGCTCTTTCTAGAAGACCGCTACTACTATATGGAGCATGTGGGCTTAGTAGTGGGAATTTTAGTAGTAGCGCTTTTAAAAGGAGACATGCTACTGCTATGTTTGTGTCCGCAGCGCGTTTATCCAGCACGCGCTACTGCTATTTAGAAGTACCATCCTTTTTTAACAAGCGCTACTGCTAAAGTTCTATGTATAAGGTTTTCCCTAGTAGTGGTGCTGTATTAGGAGATAGACAATATAACTTGGGGGCCATTGTTGCACGTAGGTTGCATAATAATATTATTGATGGAGATTTCTTTGGTGGAATTTATGCAACCCGTTTAGCTGATTTTTTGAGATACCCATATGCGGAGATGATATTGAGTTGCCCCCTGCTTATTTAGATTATAATTCCATGGTTCGTCATCAGTTTGTTGAGAGAAACAACCAGTTCCTCCAATACCAACTAATCTGTGACAGACGACGCACCTATCACGTCGCTCTCCCTGCTCCTACTTTCTTTGACTTTCAGGCAAAAAGGAGATATTTTATAACCAAGGAGGAGGTGACCGAGTACGAGGGGAGGACGGAGGCAGCTCGCCTCCAAGATGCAGCTCATCAGGCAATTACCGCTACATCTCAGTACGACCCCAGCTACAACTTTAATCCATGGGCATAGACCAACTTAGATCAAAAGCCTAAGCTTGGGGGAGTATGTATTTCTCACTGACATTACATTCATGTCCACACACTCATTCCAATTGTCGGTGCTCATACCTTTTCATTGTATCATCCATGCTAGTTTATTTTCTTTTTAAGCTTTCTTCGTGTGTGTCTAAAAAACCTTAAGAAAAACCAAAAAAATTAGTTGTAATTTTAGCTAGTTTATTTTCCATGCCTGTAGTAGTAGAAACCAAAAAGAAAACTCAAAAAGATTTCTCGTTCTTCTTTTGCTTGTTGGAAGCTTTCCCGTGTAAATAGTTTTATTTCTTTTCTTGTTCTTTGGGGGTTGAGAGGAGAAGACCATGATGAAATTGTTGAGTGGCTCTTATATGCATTATTGTTGATCTAACAAAGAGCCCATATTACCTTGTCTTCTCCCTTGAATTGAATGCTTGCAGATTCCAGCTTAGTCCAATGCACGTGCACTATTATTATCCACACTATTCGGTCATGCAAGTGAAAGGCAATAATGACGATATATGATGAACTGATTGAGATAAGAAAAGCTAGTATGTACTCGACCTCTCTTGTTTTTGTAAATATGATTAGTCCATCGTTCCTGATTCAGCCTATTATGAATGAAACATGTTTGCAATGACAATTAGAGATTATAGTTGCTCATGCCATGCTTAAGTAGCTACGAGTTTATAATGGTTTACCTTGCGTGCCAACATGCTATTAAAATGGTTGTGATGTGGTATGATAGGGTGGTATCCTCCTTTGAACGATTCGAGTGGCTTGACTTAGCACATGTTCACGCATGTAGTTGAAATAAAATCAACATAGCCTCCACGATATTTATGTTCATGGCGAATTATATCCTACTCATGCTTGCATTTAGTGTTGATTAATTTTAATGCATGTTCATGACTGTTGTCGCTCTCTAGCTGGTTGCTTCCCAGTCTCTTTCTAGCCATCACTTGTACTAAGCGAGAATACAGCTTGTGCATCCAACTCCATAAACCCCAAAAGTTATTCCATATGAGTCCATCATACCTTCCTATATATGGTATCTACCTACCATTCCAAGTAAATTTGTATGTGCCAAACTCTAAACCTTCAAATAAACATTCTGTTTTGTATGCTCGAATAGCTCATGTATCAACTAGGGATGCTTGTATGTTACATGCTACGTGGGTTATTCTCAAGAGGAGTGGACTCTGCTCCTCACTCATGAGAAAATGGCTGGTCACCGGGATGCCCAGTCCCATGCTCAAACCAAATCAAAATAATTGCAAACAAAACTCCCCCAGGATTGTTGTTAGTTGGAGGCACCCGTTGTTTCGGGCAAGCCATGGATTGATGCTTGTTGGTGGTGGGGTAGTATAAACTTTACCATTCTGCTTGGGAACCGCCTATAATGTGTGTAGCATAGAAGATATCGAAATCTCTCTGTTGTTATGTTGACAATGAAAGTATACCGCTCAAAATAGTAATCATTTCTATTTCAAAATCGAGCTCTGGCACCTCTACACATCCCTGCTTCCTCTGTGAAGGGCTTATCTATTTACTTTTATGTTGAGTTATCATCTTCTCATTAAAAAGCACCAGTTGGAGAACACCGCTGTCATTTGCATGTATTATCGTTAGTTTACATTGAGTATGACTTGACTGGATCTCTTTTACCATGAATTACAATGTCTAGTCAGTCCTTGATCTTTAAAGGTGCTCTGCATTTATGTGTTGCGGCCTCAGAAAGGGCTAGCGATATACCATCTTGTTATATCATATTATGATTGTTTTGAGAAAGTGTTATCATCCGAGATTTATTATTATTGCTCACTAGTTGATTATGCCATTGATATGAGTAAACATGAGACCTAAATGTTATTGTGAATATGGTTAGTTCATAATCTTTGCTGAAAACTTGAATGCTGGCTTTACATATTTGCAACAACAAGAGCAAACAGAGTTTGTAGAAGTTTTTCTTTATCACTTTCAGTTTATCAACTGAATTGCTTGAGCAAAAGCAAAGGTTTAAACTTGGGGGAGTTGATACGTCTCCGTCGTATCTACTTTTCCAAACACTTTTGCCCTTGTTTTGGACTCTAACTTGCATGATTTGAATGGAACTAACCCGGACTGACGCTGTTTTCAGCAGAATTGTCATGGTGCTACTTTTCTGCAGAAATAGAAGTTTTTGGAATGATCTAAAAATCAACGGAGATTATTTTTGAAATATATAAAAAATATTGGAAGAAGAATCCATGTTAGGGGGCCCACACCCTGTCCACGAGGGTGGGGGTGCGCCCCCTGCCTCATGGGCCCCCTGATGCTCCACCGACCTCAACTCCAACTCCATATATTCACGTTCGGGGAGAAAAAATCAGAGAGAAGGATTCATCGCGTTTTACGATACATTGCCTACGAGCTTTTCATATATTGTTCTTCGCTTATTTACTTTTCCATTGTTACTATTACAATCACTATAAAACCAAAACTGCTACCGTTACTTTTACCACTGTTACCACTACTATCATATTACTTTGCTACTAAATACTTTGCTGCAGATATTAAGTTTCCAGGTGTGGTTGAATTGACAACTCAGCTGCTAATACTTAAGAATATTCTTTGGCTCCTCTTCTGTTGAATCAATAAATTTGGGTTGAATACTCTACTCTCAAAAACTGTTGCGATCCCCTATACTTGTGGGTTATCAGTTTCGTACCCTACAATAATCTCTTCGTTATTTCTCCGCTATTAGTGACTTTGGAGTGACTCTTTGTTGTATGTTGAGGGATAGTTATATGATCCAATTATGTTATTATTGTTGAGAGAACTTGCACTAGTGAAAGTATGAACCCTAGGCCTTGTTTCCTAGCATTGCAATACCGTTTGTGCTCACTTTTATCATTAGGTACCTTGCTGTTTTTATATTTTCATATTACAAAAACCTTTATCTACCATCCATATTGCACTTGTATCACCATCTCTTCGCCGAACTAATGCACCTATACAATTTACCATTGTATTGGGTGTGTTGGGGACACAAGAGACTCTTTGCTATTTGGTTGCAGGGTTGTTTGAGAGAGACCATCTTCATCCTACGCCTCCCATGGATTGATAAATCTTAGATCATCCACTTGAGGGAAATTTGCTACTGTCCTACAACCCTCTGCACTTGGAAGCCCAACAACGTCTACAAGAAGAAGGTTGTGTAGTAGACATCAATACCACAGTCCCTCTAACCATCTAACCACTGGTACTTTTCAATCACTCCCCATCTGTAACGGTACTTCGTAGATCCTAAGGAAGTAAAGCTCATGCGCTGGCAGGTGGAGAGGGTGAAGCCCGACGATGGAGATGATCCAAAGCCGAGACACCTCGCAGATGCTAACTAGTGGAGAGCATTCAACGCTAAATATTGATATTTTGTAGATGATCCAAAGAACATCGTGCTTAGCGTGAGTACTGGCAGCATGAATCCGTTTGGCAACCAGAACACCAACCATAGCCTATGGCCCGTGTTTGTATGGATGCACAACCCCCCCCCCCCTTGAAAGTGCATGAAGTCAAAGTACATACACATGAGTATGCTGATTCAAGGGTTAAAACAACTGGGAAATGATATTAATATTGTATCTTGATCTACTGAAAAAGGAGCTACACACGGTATGAACAAAATCGGTTAAGACATGGGACGCCAGTGCATGAGAGTATTATGATATGGGAGCCACACTGATGATGAAGGTGCATGACTATCTCGGTTACGGATATGTCTCAGGCCAGGTGTGCCACGGATATTGTGGATGCACCATGTGCATGGATGATATAACGTCTCAGTAGCTAACGAAAGATGGTGGGTCTACGAAAATCATGTACATGGGGCATCGAAGATGGTTCGAGAAGGATGACCCATGGAGAAAGCGTGAAGATCTATTCAGTGGTGAGGCTGAGCATCGAGGACCTCCACGTGAGAGGAGCGGCGTCGAAATCAATTAGTTGCCAAAAAAACTGAAAAAGGCTGCCCCACGTCGGGATAGAAGAAAAAGGCGCTGGAGCCACTGCTGAAGGTATGGAAAACGAGGTCTGTTTTCTAGGACTTGGAGTATTAGCCCAAACTCGACACACCTCATAGCCTTGATCAAATGCATATCAGGAAGAATCTCCTCGAGAGCTTGCTTGACACACCGATGAACATGCCGGAGAAGACCAAAGATAGGCCAAAGGCAAGAAAATACTTGGATATTTTGGATATTAGGAAAGATTTCAGCGGGATGAAGTCTCATGACTGTCACACTGTCACTTTTCCCCTCTTGCCACGCCTACCACTTTAGCACTATTACAACCTCACTTTTCCACTATTGCCACGTACTGGATGGGAGCTGGCGGCGGAGCGATGAGCAAGACGGACAAGAGAAGTAAGAAAACACAGACCCGAATTGTTATATTAAGAAGATTATGTGGACATCCACATGGAAAGGCCTTGCGACCAAAGAAATCTATTTGTTAAGGAAAGTTCATAAACACAATTTTATACACAAAGAGGATCACGTGCGCCTACATGGAAAGACAAGGCCATCAATGAAACATATCTATCAATGTAAGGAAAGTTCTGATTCATTCAGATATTTGCAAGTTAATTTGTTAAGAGCCAAGGAGATTATGTGTGCTTTCGCATGGAAAGACAACGCGATAAAAAAACCATTTGTTAAGGAAAACATGAAGGAGAACATGTGCACCCGCATCGAAAGACAAGGCCAAGACAAGGCCACCAATGAAACCCATCTATCAAGGTAGATCCATGATGTTAAGTGGAAAGATCGAAAAATAGTATGAAAAACCGAAAAGTGGGGTTCAGTTGAGACTTGAGAACAAATTGATGGGAGTGTCCAAGGAAGAAAAACCAGCATGGAGGGGTGCTGGTGGGAGGTGAAGTCGAAAATAAATCATGAACTTGAAAAAAAACATGTGTACCGGCCTACCAAATCCACTTTAATAGTAGAGATATATGTGATTTTGTAAGATAAAAAGATATGTTATTTTTGTTGTGTTAGGAAATTTATGATTGTCAATTAATAATACTCCCTCCATTTCTAAATATAAGTTTTTTAGATCAATATAGACTATATACGGAGCAAAATGAGTGAATCTACGGATGGAACAAATGCAGTCGCACCATCATTACGGATGGCACTTGTGTGATCTGCGGTAATGGTGAGAAGGACGAATTTCATGCAGTGGTTGCTTGCTCAAGGAGCAGAGCGCTGAGACATGCACTGAGAGACATATGGGGGTTGCCTCATGAAAGGGAGTTCAGGTTTACTGGGCGAGATTGGCTGCAGGTTTTACTGGGCTCAGTCCCAAAGGATTTACGTGCAAAGATTCTGCTTTTGCTATGGAGATGCTGGCACTTGAGAGATGACTGCATCCATGGTTCAGGCAAGGAATCGATATCAGGTTCGATACTTTTCCTGCAGAGATACGAGGAGTGGAAAAATGCGTGTCTGAATGAGATGTCGGAATCGGGAAGGACAGGTGAAACTCTATCTAACCTGAACCCTCGTCCCCCTCTCGCCCGGCACACGCAATGGACTGCCCCGGAACGAGGATTGGTAAAAGTTAACTCGGACGCCTCGTACCTCCCGAATAGTGGACACTGCTGGGCAGGCGCAGTGGCAAGGGATCACCAGGGGCGCGTGGTCCTGTCTGCCTGCAAAGCAATGCCCTATGCACGCAGCACGGAAGAGGACGAAGCACGGGCAGCTCTGTTCGGTCTGCAAGCTCTGGCAGATGTGCACCGCGGCCTAGTGGAGCTGAAACCAGACTGTAAATCAATAGTAGACACACTCACGGCTGATGTGACTAACCGGGAGCCATACTATGATATTCTACAGGACTTAAAAGCGGCGCTCACTGGCTTCCAGGAGTTCAAAGTCAGTTTTGCTCCCCGAGATTACAATTATCTAGCCCATGAACTGGCGGCTGAAGCTAGACAACACGGAGATCAGTTGATCATTGCAGATGTTCCAATCAGATTAAGACATCTGGTCCAACAAGTGTGACCCTGCCTGAGTTTGTACTCTGGCTCTCAAAAATAAAATGAATGAATCTACATTCTAAATTATGTGCATATACATCCGCATGTACACGCCCGGCCGCCGCCCCGGGGGCCGCTCCTGATCTTCTTCACGCTACAATTGCCTTCCTTAATCTTCGCTTCTAAAATAGGGTCCTATTTGTTTTATCCTAATTTCCTTCCTTACCGGCAAGGACACGATTGAGAAACATCCCAATTATTGTGTCTGGTTAATTAGGGGTAGTTATGAAAAATAATCGCTCCTGATTTCTTTCCTTAATCCACGAGAGTACTATCGTACTATCAGGTCAGATGCGGGCGAACAGACGCTACAAGCGAGAGAATGGATCGCCGCTGCGTACTCATCTCCTGTACGTGCATGGCGCCGCCGCCTAGACTCGGAGCAGGCTTGAATCGGAGGAGTGCCGTACTGCCAGAGATAAGCACGTCGCTGCATTCCATGCGCCACTCCTGACTCTCCGAGATACGAGATCGCGTACAAGTTACAAGAAGAGAAAGTATGTCTCTCATCTTCATCTATACAGTCAGTCTATGCCGTATCAGATTTTTATCACGATGATTGATCAAAATTTATCAATGGTCATCCGTATTGCCTCTTCACTGTTGCAACTGGCCACTCATAATTGATTTATTAGATACTCCCTTCGTAAACTAATATAAGAGCTTTTAGATCACTAAAATAGTAATTTAAATGCTTTTATATTAGTTTACAGAGGAAGTACTGTTTATACATAGGTACCATTTGGATTATCAATTGTAAATTCGGCGACATGCTGATACTTGTTATGGAAGAATAAACTAATATTAATATATAAGACGAGAGGGATCTACATAACAAAATTGTGATCAGGGGCATTTAAAATCATCTGCTAGTCTTGACAATGTACCCATTTTTACTATAGATGATTGTGATCCAAGAAATTAGAATAATCTTTACGGGGCATATTAATAAAGAAAAGGCTTGTAAGACAAAAAATGACTATATTTTCTTTTGCTGCCAATTCAACATATTTTCTCGTATTTTATCTATGTTTATCTTAAGAGCCTTGGGATCTAGTTTCGCCCCGGGCCACTGAATTCTCAGGACCGGCCCTGTGTATGTAGTCCATATTGCAATCTCTAGAAGGACTTATATTTAAAAAGGGAGGGAGTAGAGATAATGACAATAATAAATGACATAGTGCGCATGATTAACGATTTGTTATTGAGGAATATCTGATTTTGTTTTGGAAGATTATCGAGAAAAATCCCGTGTCTGTATTTTCAATGGTGATTTCACATGTATGGTGCGATTTCTGAATTATTAATTACCTATTATTCACATTATTGAATTAAATCAGCACATTACAAATCAAGTATGAAACAAGATCTCGTCCTTTAATAAAATTTGATTTTTTTAATGGGAGGAAGAAAAATCCATTGAAGGGGTTGGTGGGAGGTGAAATGAAAATAAACCAGTGGGAGAGGATGGTGGGAGGTGAAGCGGAAAAATCCCAAATGAAATAGATGGTGTTGGGATATGAGGCGCAAAAACAAAGACAAAATTAAACCGTGGAGAGGAAGTTTTCAAATCGCCCTTTAGAAGTAGAGATCTGGTTTTTAATGGGAGGGAAAAAGATCAAGTGAATGAGGTTGGTGGGACGGAGGCAAAAATAAACCAGTCAAATAGAACCGTGAAAGATGAGGCAAAAAAACCAAGATGAAAGAGAGAATGGTAGCAAGTGAAACTGAAAAGTGGAATGAAATTAAACCTTGGAGAAAGCTATCAAATCTGAAATCCGAGTAGAGATCTTCTGGGATCCGTGACCAAGGTCCTAAATTTATACCACCAACCAACCCAGTTGATCAATTATGCACATATATATACCACTTGCCTTCTGACTTCTTCGTACTCCTTAATTACCATGGCCTGCACCAAGCATTTTCTGATCTCTGCCGCGCCTCTCTGAGCACGCTCAGTCAGCTTCAGTTCCCTCGCGCGGATCATGGCGTCAGTGAGATCATGCGTGTCCATCAAGCCGGCCGCTGGCCCGGCCAGGAACAGATCCGCCAGGGTCGGGGCGACCACCTTGGAGCTGACAAGGTTGCGGATATCCGCTGCTTCTTCTTCTTCTTCTTCATCAGGCTCGGCCGCGGATGGCTGCGGCAGAGGTGTCGGCTATGCCGTCCGTAGCAGCGGCAGGGTCAATGGTGTTGCTGGTATGGTTGGAGATGGCGGGAGAGCGAGGAGGGGCGGGCAGGAGGTGGTAACCACCTGCAGCGCCATGGAGGGGGTCTGCCATGGCGCGGTGGCCGCTGCCGTGCCCAGCCTGCCGGCGCTGCCCGAGCGGGCCAAGCTGGTGGCACTCGTGGCAGCCGTCATGCTGCTCTGCAACGCCGACCGGGTCGTCATGTCCGTCGCCGTCGTGCCGCTCGCCGCGCACCACGGCTGGTCCAGCTCCTTCGTCGGCATTGTCCAGGTACGCCGGCCCACTTGTTGCCATGTTAATTTCACTTTAGCTACATGTCAGCTGACTGAGTTTTAGATTTTGGGTTAGTCGATTTTTTAGCCGTTGATTGCTGCTCCAAGATGCGTGCTAGTTCTTTTTTCCTATTGTGTATGTTGTCTTGTATTGGGCTGGACACTTTTTATTGACCCCTATTTTTGGTCAGTCGATTTCTTGTTGGGCTAAAGCCTGTTATGTGTTTTCTTATTAGGCTGTTTGTGTGCGTTTTTTTTTCTTCTGTTTTTTTTTGGTTTTATGGGTATATTTTGAATGTTGGGTGAATACAGAATGTACAAACATATGTAATGTATAATACGTGTAAATTGTAATTCTGTGAAAAATGCACTATTATGTGCTTATTCCTTACATACTATTAAAATAGCGTGATTTCATTATAATTGTATTTTCTGTGAAAATTCCACTACCATATGCATATTCTTCCGTATTATTGAAAGCAATTTTTTTGTATATATTGTGTGTAAATTTTGTTATTGTTTGATTATTTTATAATTTCTTTCTTCTTATAAAGGGTAATATCAAAACTAATTCATTCTTACTTACAAAACTTCATTATTTCGTTTTTAGTACTTATTTCATATCCTTTCTGAAGGGTAATACCAAAACCACTAATCCATTTTTTCTTACAAAACTTCATTATTTTGTTTTTGATTGAGTGTTTGTTTCATTTTCTTTCTTTTTTTGATGGTAATACCAATGTAACTAATTCATTCCTTCTTATGAAACTTTCTTTTTTGCGAGAGTTCTACTATCATATACTTATTCTTGCATATTATAACAAAGTGCAATTTCTCTGTAAATCGTACGCAAATTTACCATTTTTTTATTTATTTTTCTTTCTTATTAAAGGATAATATCAATGTCTCCTTAGGCTTTCTTTCTAGTGAGAATGATACTATTATTTACCTTTCTTGCATATTATAAACATACAATTTCTATGTAAATTGTGTGCAAATTTCTCATTTTTTTATTTTCTTTCTTTTTAAATGGTAATACCAATGTCACTAATTCATTATTTCTAAGAAAACCTCATTGTTTTGGTTTTTATTTGGTTTTTATTTTATTTTATTTCTTCTTAAATGATAATACCGAGGCCTCTAATTCATTCTTTCGTAGAAAAACTTCATTATTTTATTTTTCATTTCGTTTTTTTATTTATTTCTTATTTATTTGTAACTCCGGTGCTACTATTTCATTCTTCCTTAGGAAATTTCTTTTATTGCGAATACACTATTATATGTTATTTTTGCATATTATAACAAAGCGCAATTCATGTGTAAATTGTGTGCTACTCCTGGGTAATACCAATAACACAAATTTTGTCTTCCATACAAAACTGAACTATTTTAATATTTTTCTTTTTTTCTGTTCTTTTGGAAGGGTAGTACCAATGCAACTAATTTAGTGTTTCTTAGAAAACTTTATGCTTTTGATTTTTATAGTCTTTTTTCATTGTCTTTCTCTTCAAAGGGTTATACCAATCCCACTTATTCATTCTTTCTTAGAAAACTTTATTATTTTGACTTTTTTAGTTTCTATTTTATTTCATTTCTTCTGAAAGGGTAATACAAGTTCCACTAATTCATTCTTTCTTTCATTTATTCTTTAAGGTGGCACCATGATAACTGTCTGACATTTAGGTGACCTAGTCTTTTTCTTCTTTTGGTTATCCGGTTAACAACTCACAATAATTAAAATGATGGTAATTAAGAAAATTGTGATATTCTAAGAATATTTCGAAAATATTTTGCTTGTGTTTTATGCCGCATTGCTTATTTTGCAGTTTATTAACATGTGCAAATTTTTTGTAAACTGTGTGCAAATTTGGCCATTATTTGTTTTATTTTTTTCTTAGAAAACTTCACATTTGTTTTTGTTGATCTTTATTCATTTATTCTTTAAGGTGGCACCATGACAACTATCTGAAATTTAGGTGACTGGGTCTTTTTCATCTTTTGGTTATCAGGTTAACATCCCACAATAATTAAAATGATGGTAATAAAAAATCATGATATTCTAAGAACATTTTGCTTGTGTTTTATGTCGCATTGCTTATTTTACATATTATGAGCATGTGCAAATTTTGTGTAAATTGTGTGCAAATTTTCTCATTTGTATCTCGCGTACAAACATGATTTTTTTTTATGCAAATGCGCATGATATACTACATTGTATGCGTGAAATTTTGAGCTGTATAAGTTCGTTTCTTTGAAATTGAAAAAACAACAACAGGCTCATAGTGCCATGCTGACATTATTCGGTATATAGAGGTGGTATTCACCAACGTAAAAGTAGTTTTATTGTCTAAATCTACTGGAACGTGGTGTGGCTGTGCTTTAATGTACTCCAAGCAAGCTAGCTAGCTAGCATGCATTCCCTGCACACAGCATGCAACACGCACGCACGCGCTCGGTGGGACGAAGCAACGTAACAAAGTGACTGACCGAAATTGTAAATTCAGTCAACTGACTCCTAGTCACGCCCTGTTAATTTACTCCTCAACCGTTGAACATTAGCACAAAGTGAAGTAAAGGTCCTTTCATCTGACATTAAGCAAGTAACAACAAAATGGGCAGGTTCCAACCATTGTTGAGTTCATTGCTTGATGTATATTGTGGTTGGAGATTCAAATATACTTAAGCCTACGAGAACAAAGTAACAAACACAGCAAATTGTTGATATCCATGAGTACCTAGCTAAGCCAAAACAAACACAACCTATATATCTACCCTCTGACTGTCATATCATGCATGATTAATGATGTTCAAATTGAATGGCTCGAGATTAAATTTCACCCACTACTGTATTGTTGCAGTCATCATATCTATGGGGCTATGTTTTATCATCCATGGTTGGAGGAGCTTTGGCTGACAGATACGGAGGGAAAAAGGTGATGGCGGGTGCTGCTGCACTCTGGTCCTTGGTCACTTTCCTCACTCCATGGGCTGCCTCTCAATCCGCCATCACGTTGCTTGCTATACGCGTGCTCTTTGGCCTTGCACAAGGTGTCGCATTCCCGACAATGAGCACTCTCTTACCAAAGTAAGTAGCTCATATCACCCATTGACTTTAGTCTTGAGTACTCTGCTCCAAGCAACATTAATCTTAGATGCCTAAAGAGGAGCAGACAGAAGCAGTAACCTCCAGCAACACTTGGAGCAGCATAAGCGAAATACTTTCTTTTGTTACTTTTTTGAGATCAATCACAGTAGTATTCACTATAGTTAAAACTTAAAACTTAAAACATAGGGTGCTAGAAGAATTTAGTTTAGCTGTGCCTACAAGTATTCTTTGTCTCATGGTTATACTTTCGGGTATGTCAGGCCATGTTCTTTTTCACCGATATCAGTAACGAATTCTACTTACAGAATCTAGAAAAAATCAACTACATATATTTATATATGCAACCAAACGCAGCTCCAGTTCAGGCTCTTAATTTCATTTTTGAACATGAAACAGGTGGTTCCCAACACATGAACGTGCCACTGCTGTCGGCCTTTCCATGGGAGGATTCCATCTTGGGAATGTCGTAAGCTTCCTAGCAACACCGATCATCATGTCACATATAGGCCTCGCCGGAACATTTGCCTTCTTCGCATCACTTGGTTACTTGTGGATCTCTGTATGGCTGTTGAATGTAGAAAGTGACCCTATCGACAGCCGCACTATAAGAAAATCTGAGCTGCAACTTATTCTAGCTGGACGAAGTAAATCAAAAGTCAAAGGCAGCAAATCACCATCCTTAAGACAAGTGTTCTCAAAGATGGAAATGTGGGCCATCATTATAGCTAATGTTATAAATAAGTGGGTATGAATGACTGACCAGCAGAATTAATATTTTGTGATACTATGTCTATAGATATTAACATCTGCAAATTCAAATACCATGCAGGGCTATTTTGTCCTACTATCATGGATGCCGGTGTACTTCAAAACGGTATGTCATCTAAGCTTCTAAAATCATTCTAATAGGTCTGCCTTACAACTCTACCATATGTTGTTGTTTCTTACAATTATCCCAAACAGGTATATAATGTGAATTTGAAACAAGCTGCATGGTTTAGCGCCATACCTTGGGGCGTCATGGCTCTATCAGGATATGTTGCAGGAGCTTCTGCAGATTTAATGATCAAATCCGGCTTATCTATTGGGCGAGTCCGGAAAATTATGCAGTCAATTGGTTTTATTGGGCCAGGTGTGTCATTGCTATGTTTAAGATTTGCCCAAACACCGTCGGTCGCGGCAGTTATCATGACCGCCCCCTTGGGTTTGAATTCCTGCAGTCAAGCTGGGTACTTCTGTAATATACAGGTAACTACTGTTCGTGTTTCCTCATATCGTATCCTGATCATATCATCTCTACCCAGTGCCTGTTCTTCTTTCGGATCAGTAGCTCCATTAACAATCTGAATGTGTTTCCATTATTTTCCATCAGGACATTGCCCCTACATACGCTGGATCCCTACATGGTATGTTCACAAACCTTTTTGATAGCATCAGTAGACAACAAGGTCCATATTTTGCTGCATTGATGAATTTATTGTTCAGCCCTTATATCTGGCATCTCTTGTCCTGCTTGAACAGGACTGACGAATGGCATCGGAACGGTGGCTGCCATAGTTAGCACGGTAGGAGCAGGATACTTCATCCAGTGGCTGGGATCTTTCCAGGCCTTCCTAACCCTAACGGCAGTGCTCTATTTCAGCGCCATCGTCTTCTACAACATCTATGCGACAGGAGACCTGATTTTTGACTGAGCTGAAAATTAGTTTTTCCGTTTATGGTGTCAAATGTACAATTACATCTTGTAAAATGTCTGTCTGCGCCCACCGTGCAGAGCAAAGAAACGAATAAAATTAAGATTGATTGGTCGGCTGATTCATATAAGACTGAGCGCAACCATGGTGGCTTTGTATCGGTGGAAAAAGTATGGAATGCGGTGATCTCTTTAACAAAACTATCTTTCTCTTTTAGTAGTAAGAAAAGGTACCATGGCGGCTTCTTTTAGATCAGTAGCTTGGTGTTTGGTTAAATTCACATGATTTTGATATCATACTGTTTCAGAGGATGGTATCCAGTCATTTGTTGCATGGTTGCTTCTGCAGCAAACAACATTGTTGGATGAGTAAGCAATGGTTGTCACGTTCAAGAAACTATTGCTGGTGTTGGAACTTTCTACTTTGATTATCCCATGCCGGTCTGCAAAGCAAAACGATCAACCCAGGAGTTTGACGAGTCATATATAAGGACACAGAATGCAGTACGAAACAACTGAAAAATTTCATGTCAGCCAAAATATTATCTCGATAAAGTAAACAGTTATTGTACCACCTGTTGTACTCATTCTAACTTCTATCAATGCAATGATACGTTACGTATTCCCGAAAAGAATAACACCAAGCACCCTCCTCACTATCTGATATACATTGTTGGGCTTCAGTGTCAGGAAAATTATCTTGTAGCCCCACACACCCACCTCAACCCTTTCTGAATGCTTGTGTTACTAGAAGCGTTAGCGCGCTTCCCTGCGCCGCTTCATATTCGCGAGGGTCCACCATTGCATTTTCATTTTTGAACATTTTGAGGCATGTTTAATGTGTGAGTCGAGAAATGTGAACCATACATGATTAGTTCAAAGTTACAGCTGGAACGAAGCATGCATAATCAGCTGCAAGTTACAGCTCATGGTCATGTAACTACAATATATGGAGAGAGAAAATGCAGAAAATTAAGGAGTAAAATCTACTTGCGGGATGACAATATACCTTTTATCCTGCTACTCCAATATCAATGAGTATTTGTGAGAAGTTGATGTAAAACCGGTGCAATATGAAGTGAAATTCAGACTGTACAATCGAGGTTATCAAGAAGTCCAATGCTTTCATTTGGCTCAGGAAAGGTTTGAGAACAAATATTCGGAGAAGTTTACAATCAAAAGAGGCGAAAAATTTGTTGAAGACCTTAGTTCCTCAATCTCTTGCAGCAAGCACTAATCCTAGATTGTCACCTACCCCTGACATCAAATAATTGTTACAAACATGAGGAGTTATATGCAGGCAGCTAAACACTTCCAATATTCTATTACCGTGCTAGTACCTTAAGCATGAACCATCAAAAGATCGCTATGCCATGCAATTGTACATGATCCAAATTATGACAGAATTACCACACAACAAGCAATAATATCCCATGAATTTCTCGAAAAAAAGAAAAAGAAAACAAGCAGCCATGGATCCATTGATTGAGCAACATGTAGTGACTCCTCCCCGTACGTCTTATTGATAATAGCAATTGATCCCAACTGAGGAAACTAACCAGACAACAACAACAGACCACGAGCAATCGATGGCTGTAGGCCTAGCCGATGTAGTACATGGGGTCGGGCACCTTGAAGGTGCGACCGCCGCAGAGGATGTCGCTCCACTGGTCGCATATGTTTCCCATGATGAAGTAGCCAGCGTCCTGCAGCTTCTGCCTCTCGCCAGATTTTAAAATGATAAAATCGTGATTTTGGAAAGGTGAACAGTTCATGTATTGTTCACTATTTGAAAATCACCATTTTATCACAAGAAACACATATTTGCTTCTTGTAGAAGTGTAGATTTACTTCCGCGAGAAGCACTACTATATTTCTCGAAAAGGGAAAATAATCTAGCCTTCAAGATTAGCTTTCACTAGAAACAGAGTTGTGCTTCTCTGAGAAAACTGTGCTTTCACAAGAAGTACACATTTGCTTCTCGTGAAAGCACATATTTTTTCCGAAAGAGAGGAAGCACAATTCATGGGCGCGTCGGTCCTGGTCACTAATGGAGTAGATGGACTTTATAAGAAGAGATGAGAAGGAGTTCAGCTGCTGCGATTTTCCGAACAGAAGAGGGACAGTTCATGGCCGCATCGGTGCTAGTCACTAATGGAGCAGTGGAACCGGCTGCAATTGAAGCCATAGCTTCCAGGGAGGTGATTCGCTTGGCCAAAGATTTAGGCTTGAGTTCAATGACAATCACTCCGGACTATGCTAGTGTTGTCAAAGTATTCTTGAAAGGTCTCTAGATGAAAATGCTACGATCATTAGAAAGATCAGAGGTTGAAACTGTCTTTGAACAACGGTGTTTCTAAGTTTGAGGGTAGACAATCTAATGGGTATGCCCATAGTGTTGCTAGATTTTCACTTGATTTAGCTCCCGGTCCACATGTTTGGTTTCTGGAGTCTCCGGACTTCGTAAAACATTCTGTTGCTTTTTGATTAAATAGGAAATATGTTTGTGCGTTGCAACAGAAAAATAAATATTCATATATCTTCTTGTGGAAAAAAAATTGTAAATCATCAATCAAGATCTTTGAAGTTGCCTCACAACATGAGAATCTGAATTTATCTTGGTCGTAAGTTCATCAATGCAATCACTAACACAGGTGCAGGTACTTCAATCATGATCATAAGCTCGTATGATCATATGAACTGTATTGTAAAATCACTGTGCATTCAACATTAGTAGGCGCACCATATGAGAAAATGAGTCGACTGAGGGTGGATTTGAGTCCAAACAGACTAGCTCAGCCAGATAGTGCTACACAATACGAGGCTCCGGCTTTTTTGCTCAATTGGTTTGCAACACTGAGGATAGAAGGCGTCAGCGAGGAGCATGCAAAATTACCACACATGATCCATGCATGCAGATCATTGGCAAAGAAAATTACCACACATGATCCATGCATGCAGATCATTGGCAAAGAAAATCCTCAACAAGAATTAACTAGCAGCAGTAAGACTGGACATATATCAACCCAGAAATCCAGTATGCACCAAACCAGCAGCAACAAGGCCTAAAACTTCAAATTACCATGCTGTTCATAATCTCGAGTGACAAAATCAACAACTAAGGTCGAAGGAGGCTCAAGTAGGTCTAAAATTCCAGAATACTGCATACACAGAAGGCACATTAAGATAAAACAAGGGCATCAGGATTTCAATCTTCAAAGTATCAACATATTGCTTGAGTCATCATGCATCAGCATCGCCAAAAGACCACCATCTCACAAAGTCTCGAAGTAATCCTACAAAAAGAAGATAAACAAGTGTGCATCATTCATCAGTATAGTGCATTGGAAATCTAAGTCAAGTCTACCATCTAATCCTAAAATATTTAAATATTAGGCTAATTTAAAAGCTAGGAATAGCAGGCTTTCATGCATCCGAAAGGTAGCATCCAAATGTTAGCATTGTCAAAAAAGTAAAGCGACAAAAAGATCATCTCAGGTGCATTCTAGAAAGTTTGGAGATGCAAGGTTATGGAAAACAGAATCAACATTTACTATCCTAAGTTATGCAAACCATCCACATTCTGGATTTATATATAACCTTCGGTCCACATTGTTACCTATTATGCTCTGGCAACAGATGCAGGCTCTGTTGGGCCACCCCCGGCCTTAACATCACTTCCTTCAGATCCTGGGGTAGACAAAGCTTCATCTTTTGAACAGGGACCCTAAAGAATTAACAGCTGATGTAAGTATTGTGAACAACCCAAAACAACTATTGTGTTTCAAGTCTGAATTAAGATCCATCGATGTTGGCTCAATCGACATATACTGCGGTAAGCAGTAAACAGAATGTTGAGCCCAACATCAAGAACATGGTTATGACAACAGTAACAAGAGTGGAAAAGTTTCCAGTTTTGAACAAACTAGTTACAGAGCCTACAGAATATCATTTACATATATAATCTTTCACCAATGGATTCCTTTACATGACTAATTTTGAATTTCTGCTCTAGGGGACTCAAGTGCTTCTTATATCAAACACAGAATAACAAACCATAGTGCCATAAGGATATGATATATCATATTCATATGTGCACACTGTCAGGATAGAATTGTCCATCTCAGATATAGCACTGTCAAAGAGTATTAGACATTATAGGATCGAGTATTTCAAGTGAACTAGAATTGCAAAATGGAATCATATACAGTAAAATGGATAGCAGATTCCCACATAATCCATTAATTCAATGCTCTCAGGTAAATAAAAATTGCATAGAATCTGATTTCAAGCGTGGAAAGAAACTGTATATGCATGGGCTCACCTTGTCATTTTGTACCAAAGAAGGAGGCCACGCCATGATGTAGGGACAGATAGGCTTGTGATAATCTTCACAGATCATTTTCAGCTCCGCTGTTTCGAGACAAAAGGATTGCAACAACTGAGGAGCCTCGGTACACCCGTCATACTCAGTACGCAGGTACACAACTCCATCGATAACATCCATAAGCCGCACAATGATAAATTCATCATCTCCTTCTGAGAACTTAACGAACTGGCGAATCGTTTTCAGGGGTAATGTGTGGTCCAGCATCCAGTAATTGCGACCATCGTCATAAAACTCATCCTCGCGTCTCCAGAAGAAAACATCAAGCGAGCAAAAATCTGGGTAAACGATACAGGGCCTCCCATCCTTGGTATTACCAAACACAAAAGCACACTCAGGGCCTTCCTGATCCGCCAAGAGCGGCGGCAGATCCATTCTAGTGAACATCAGCGTCGCGGTGTCGAGCATGGTGATGTAAGGTTTCCCCACGTGCGTCCAATAGACGGACCCATTCACCATCTTGCCGGTGACCCCGCTCCCAGTGCCAGGGAACTTGCGGCACTTGGACTTGACGCTGCTGTCCGGCGAGATGATGTGCACGACCGCCTTGGCCTGAAAGAACTCAAAGAAGTCGAAAGCGAAACACAGCACGCGGGGTGGTGCGCCGGGGTCCTCTTGGGAGGAGATGATGTGGAACTCGAAGTTAGTGGCGTCGGAGAAGAGGCGGGGCGGCGGGTGGTAGAGATGCAGCGCCCGGGTTAGAGGGTTGTAGGCAGCGATCTGCTTGGCCCTCCGGTTGAAGACGACCACGTAGCCGTCGCAGCACCGCTCAATCTGCCACACGGGCGAGGCCACCTCCTCATCCTCGTCGTCTTCCTCGTACTCCTCCTCCTCCTCCACATCGCCGTCCTCCTCGTCCTTCTCCTCGTCGCCGTCGGCGTCTGGGAGTGGGAGGGCGGTGAGGGAGAAATCGCCGCCGCGGGCAGCGGCCTCGAAGTCCGGGTCAGGGGGGCTGTGGTGGGCGTGGAAAGAGGAGGCCTCGGGCTTGAAGCCGAGGCGCTGGACTAAGAGGCCGACGAAGGGAGACGGGTGGAGAGCCCGGAAGCTGCGGCGGAAGGCGGGGGAGGAACGGACCGCGGAGAGGAAGGTGCGGCAGGAGAGGGCGGCGCGGACGAGGCTCGGGAGGCCGGGGAGGCGGAGGAGCACCTCGCGGAGGAGGTCGTCGTCGAGATCGAGCACGGTGGTCGGGCATTTCGCCGGCGGCTGCGGCGGCGGCGCCATGGCTCGAGACCTAGGTTTTTTTGTGAGGGAGAGCTCGAGCCCTGGGTAGTGTAGTGGGGGAAGCCGGATGAATGGGGCCATTGGGGCTGTCTCTCTCTCGTGTCGTTGTTTTATCCCAGCGGATACGGCCCAGGCCTGTTGGCGAGCCTTCATTGTGGGCCGCGCCGCTTAAAGCTGGCGCAGCAGGACACCGGCCCAGAGGGCATCATCGCAGTTGAAAATGGTGGCATTCTCTCGACCAAGGGAACGAGGCCAAACTTTCTCGGCCATGTTGAAATTTTCCAACATATGTACAATGTCTTTAGCTGCCCGACTGCATTGTCGTTATGCCAAACTACTACTCCTTCCGTAAACTAATATAAGAGCGTTTAGTTTACGGAGGGAATAGTAACGATGGGTGGGAGTTGAAGCTAAGGCTCAAGGCGTTGTAATACCAATTGTAGACTTTTGGGGTTCTCTACCCCCTCCCCCCGCCCTTCTATAAAGTATGATATGCACACTCGTGCATATTGGAGAGAGAAAACTAGTAACGATGGACTCTGATGGCATATGGATACAGATGCCTAATGACAAAAGTAGTTTGAGACATATATAATGACTAAGAAACATGCCCGTGCGTTGCAACGGGAAAAAAGAGCCTTTCATATCCCTTTTTCCTGGAATTGTTTGGATTGCTTACCACATGTGTCACGTGGTAGCCTTTCATATCCCTAGTTTAATAAAATGAAGTAAAACAAAGCATCATGTGGGCATATTTCAAATATTCGCCAAGTTTTATTAATATATGTATAGATTAAAACAATTTAGCTACAGTGCCTTCCAGTTTAAAAAAACATGTTTACAAAAATGTTTGCCTTTTCAAATTTAAAGTTCAAAAAATATTTATGTTTCTAAAATGTTTCCATCTTCGAGAAATAATCACAACAATACCTCGTTGTTTTTAAAAACTATCTGTGTTTTAAGAAGTACTCAGGTTTCAAAAAAAATAAAAAGAAAAATATTTTTCTTTAAAAAATGTGCGACTTTAAACTTTTTATTAACAAATTTGCCAAATTTTCGCATTCTAAAATATATTCACTTTGAAAAATATGTTTTTCCTCTCAGTATCTTGCGCCACTGTGTACTTAATTTAAAATTTCATGGTGCAAATAAAACACATAGTCTTGTTTAGTCTATTGGTAAGCATTTGAGTGCTCTAGCATGAGTGGCTGGGTTTGATTCCTCCATCACAGTATTTTTTTTCTTGGAAATTCTTTTAGCGTGGGCTCTTTGTACGCTAATGAGCCGGCCAATTGCGGTGATTTTCTTTTTTTCTGATAGAAACGAATCGGGAGAAGGAGGAAACGCCTGCGACGTATGAAGCCTGGGACGTATGAAAATTATGTGGGTCTACCTTGAACGAAAAAAACTGAAGAAACAATCCTTCCTTTAATATTAGGGAAAGATTTTGTCTTCCCAACGCAAGCTATTACTAGCGGGCCTCATGAAGATATTACTACACATGCATCCCTACTCTTCACTTCAACTTTTTCAGCTTTATGCATCAGACCATATTTTTTTTCTCCCTAAGCACCTGCCTCCTGCAAAGGATCCCGCTGGTCCATTCAAACCTACTTTTCCAAACATCCGATCCTACATGGCATACGGGGCATCACCCAGGGCTATGCATTGGCCATGCCCTAACACAAACACATGAACTAGGGTGACGTCGTACCCGACAATGGAGGAACTAGGGTGACGTAGCGCTCCTCCTTGGCCGGACGTTTCAACATCTTTAGTTTTTTATGGATTGTTGTTTGTTTGTTTTTTTGCAAGAGAAATTTTCAATCTATTCATCAATCATGGCAGTACTGAGAACACTAGAGGTAATAAAAATTATAATCAGGTCCATGGACCATCTAGCGACGACTACAAACACTGGAGCAAGCTGAAGGCGCCCAACCGTCATCGCCCCTTCCTCACCGGAGCCAGGCAAACCTTGTTTTAGTAGACAGTCAGGAAGTCATCGTGCTAAGGCCCCAAGGGGCCAGCACAGCAAAAAAAAAACCATACCGATGAAGAGAGATGTAGATCGGAAAGATCAAACTTGTAACCACAGGAATAAAGACGGACAAAAACTAAACCCAAATAGATCCATCGAAGACCAGCACCAACCGAATCATGCCAGGTCTAACAGAGACACACCTCCACACATCCTCCGACGACGCTATTCGTACCATTGGGGCGGGGATAGGACGTGGGAGACAATATTCCTATTGAGGGACATCGCCACCGCCACACAGCCCCAACCTAGGCATTAAATTTAAACCTAACAAAAACGAGAATGGGGACCTCCCGCCGGCTGGGGGGAGGGGGGAGATCCTCCGCACCTCCACGGCCCAAAGGCCATCGGATGTGTGGCAGGTTGGAGGAAGGAGACTTTTCTTGGGAGAAGGAAATGCAACCTCTTGAGGAGATGGATTGCTGCTTATAGTATTACTTATGATGCTCTTGTTCAAAGTCCTCCGGAACCTGATGCCTCCTAGCGTATTCAATATCTTGATAGTGTGTAATCATTTGGGCCCTACAATATATTGATAGTCAAAGGGTGTCGTGCAGCTTACTGAGCTTATGATATTATCGCCATAATCCCGGTCATTTCTATCCCCTTTTCAAGGCCATGATATACCGTTCTTTGCCATTAATGACAGCCTTTTTCTAGGACCATTAATGGTTGTCTTTGAACTAAAGATCTATAATGAAAATTTCCTTTTCATTCTCCTATGTCCTCACTTTTAGTTTTTCTCGGCTCCATAGAGTTCAGCTTGGCAACAATGACATCATGTATTTTGGGTCACTACTACATAATTTTTTTTAAATATGACATTATCAGTGGCAGGAAACCGCATCTGCCAGTGGTAAACCAGCCACTTACTAGTGGCGGGCAAGACTCTGCGTTGCCCGCCACTCGTAATACCAGCCTACACTAGACATGGGCCAAACTTATCGGTGGTGGGTATTTTACCATGTGTGTCACTGATACTTCACATACCGGTCATGGGCTTCACTCTGCATCCTGGTAATGTGGACCTAGATTAGCCATGGGCTCAAACTACGAGTGATAGTTCGAGCCCATGGCTAATCTACCATCACTGTTGGCCACTCAAGCATGAACCGTCAAAAGATTGATATGTCATGCAATTTTGTGCATGATTATGACAGACCAACCACACACATCAAGCAACAATAGCCCATGTATTTCTCAAAAAAGAAAAGAAAAGAAAAGCAGCAGCCCATGGAGCCATTGATGGAGAAACATGCAACTACTCCCGCACACGTCTTATTGATAGTAGTAACTGATCTCAACTGAGGAAACTAACTAGGCAACAACCATAGGGATAGAGGGGATCATGCATGTGACATGCACATAGTTATTCAGAGGATGGAGCTTATTGTTCATCGACCACGAGAAATCAATGGCTGGAGGCCTAGCCGATGTAGTACATGGGGTCGGGCAACTTGAAGGTGCAAGCGCCCTCAGGCGCGCCAAGGATGTCGCTCCACTGGTCGCCGATGTTTCCCAGCGTCCTGCAGCTGTTGCCTCTCGCCGGATTTGTAGGTCACTGCGGAGCCCTTGAACCCTGGTTGCTTGAGCAGCAGGTTCATCCATCCAGAGATGCCCTGGCGGCGGAGGTTGGCAACTGTGATGGCCCTCTGGTCCTCGGTCCGGCCTGTTTAGGAACACCGGCTTGATGCCCACTGCGAGCAGCTAGTAGTACAGCCGCTTTGTCTCCGGTAGCGCAGGCGCGCTCCCCTCGAGCACGTACGCTTTGTAGCTCGTCGCGTTGTATGGCCTAGCCCTGCGGATGAGTTGATGTGTATATATTATTACATGCCCATGGGTTAATGAGATGTCAGCTAGTAGATATGCATACTGAAGAAATTAAACCATCTTTATGTTGTTCCTTAGACATCGGTCGTTGTATCACACGCAATGTGATTTTTCTAGTGGGTACTACTAATCTAGATCAGCGCAGGCCCCTACTAGTGTTTTCTAATGGGTTAATTTCAACAAGGTACACATAGAATTTTTAACTTCAGCTAAACTGAAAGATCAGCGCAGGCCCCTGCCCAAATACACCTGCAAGAAATAGCATGTATAATGTGTGTTGAGTATTATGTTTAGTTAGGAAATATTCCCTTCGTTCGGAATTATTTGTCTCGGATATGAATGTATCTAAAACTAAAATACGTCTAGATACATCCATTTTTGTGACAAGTAATTCCGAACGGAGGGAGTATGAGATAAACTAGGATATGTTCTGGCTTATCTTGTACTCCAAGTTGACCATGTACTCCTATATACTCCCTCCGTCCGGAAATACTTGTGGACAAGTATGTATCTATAACTAAAATAAGTCTAGATACAATCATTTCGAGGACAAGTATTTCCGGACGGAGGGAGTATATATGCCCACAAGGCTCAATCAATATAACAACAATTCCATCAAATCCCTCTCCCCCTTCTAACATGATATCAGCCTAACCGATCGAAACCCTAGCCGTCGC
Organism: Triticum monococcum; assembly: GCA_034509565.1. Classification (NCBI taxonomy): domain Eukaryota; kingdom Viridiplantae; phylum Streptophyta; class Magnoliopsida; order Poales; family Poaceae; genus Triticum; species Triticum monococcum. Next base: position 27,898,618 of record CM067847.1, read on the forward strand.
TCGCCGCTTCCGCTCCGCGCCGCCCTCGGGGCGGTCGGCCTGCATGACCACCGCCGGAGGCCGTGCCACCGGTAGCTAGGGTTCGTCTGCCGACCGTGTTGGCCGACTATGCTAGAGTCTTTTTCCCGATCTGTTAATTGGGGATTTTCTCTCTGCCGATCACTTGATCGGTGTTCTTTTTGGTTTTCCAATCTATAGATGGGTCCGCGTCGCCCACCCCGTCGACATCTACGCGCGCCTCTACTTCATCTTTGGCTGAGACTACACCGGCCACCACCTCGTCGTCCGGCACGCCTCCGCGATTTGTGCGACCACGAGTCGGTTGGCCGGACTCTTCGTCTCCGTCCGCGTCCAGGCTAGCATCTGTGACATGCTCACGTGCATAGCTAGTTGCATGCATCGATGCAATATCCTGGATGAGGACGTTTTGGACGTCACAAACAGGATTCAATCTATATGTGTTGTGCTCAGGCCCGGCTGCTTGCGCGTGCCGCTTGCATGCCTGCGGCCTGTACGATGCGTCCTTGCCTGTTCGTGCTCCTGCCAGGCTGCCACGTATGAGCCGCGTGACTCACGTCGCGGATACCCGTCGATGGTTTGCGTCTTCGATCTTTGTCTTCACAGGATGCAGATCGTCATCGAGTGCCCGCACATATTACCGATCGAGCGAACGGTTGCAGCTGCGTCGTCCCATCGGACTGCTATGTCGCCGCCCCATGGTTTTTTCCCGGCTGCATCGATTCGTGCGCTCCCGCTGTGTAGTTTTTTTGGCCGTATTGCCGCGGCCCGCGGTCAACCGCTGTCCTGAGACTATTCCTGAGGCTGCATCGACCCTTGCGCTACCGTTGCGTTGTCCCGTCGGGCCGTGGCGAGCGTGGCATGCGGTCCCTGCAACCGTCCTGAGATCTTCCCTGTCGTCGCCCCGACTCGCGCGCTGCTGCTGCGTCACCCCTTCGGGTCGTAGTATCGCGGCACGCAGTCCACTTCGCCGTCCCTGCGCGTCGACTTCTACGTGGTGTGCGTCGTGCCGACTTTCTATGCACAGGAACGCCACCGTCCGCGCCGGTCTTCATCACGTTATCGAGTTCTTCCTCGCCTATTTCGAGCATTGTCGCCGCCCTTCTGACCTAGCCGCCGCCTCCTCATGCCGCCGCCGCCGCTCTTCTTCCCGGTCCACGGCGACTACCTCAACACCGCCCACCCCGACTCGACATCGACCACGGCGTCCCTCGCACTCGGCTATCTCGACCACGGCTACACCACCCTACGCTCTCGGCTACCTCGACAAATGGCACAAAGGGCTACCGCCTTGCTTGAGCAACCTCGTTGGTTTCCACTCCAGCCACGTCTTCCACGATGCGTCGACCGTTACGACTGTGGGAGGGTGTCCGTCGGCTTGCCCTCAGATTCTTCTCCAGTCTCACCGTCTGCGTCGCTACTGTCGTGACTGCGGGGGAATGTTGAGTATTATGTTTAGTTAGGAAATATGAGATAGACTAGGATATGTTCCAGCTTATCTTGTACTTCAAATTAACCATATATATGCCCACGAGGTTTAAGCAATACAATGACAATTCCATTAAATCCCTCTCTTCCTTCTAACAATGTGCACGTACGTACCCGAAGCCGTGCCTGGCGTAGTAAGGTAGATTGGAGAGCATGGTCTCGTCGATGTCGAAGACCCACACCTCGTTGCCATTGCCGGCGAGCCTGAGGCTGTCAAGGTAGGTGATGGCCTTGGAGTCGCGACGGTAGTGGCTGCTGAGCATGTAGTGGCCCACGTATCCCTCGCAGTTGGCGGGGACCGTCTTCCAGTCCCGCACCTTATACGCCTCCACGCCCAGCCGTCAGCTGTCGCACGGGCAGTGGCGGAGCTAGGGGACGAGCAGGGGCCTGTAACTAGCTCGTCATGCGCAATTTTGAACGAGTTTCTATTTGTGAGGTGAAAGAATTCTTATGTCGAATTTTTTTTTAAAAAGAATGACCTCCGGTTACTGCATCTGAGCTATGCATATGGTCACTTTATTAATTATTAACACAAAATCTTACAAAGCCATACAACAGCAAGACTAAAGCCATCATCTAAGCAACAACTGTCGCTACACCTATTCAATTGATGAAGGGGCGCAGATAATCTGGGCCTAATACCAAACAAACATCGCAGCCAAACCTAAACATTTAAGACCTGAGGTCCCAACCAGGACGCTTGCCGGGTATGGGGCACCTACCAGTCCGGCGCACTCCTCAATCAGGACGTCTACCAGGTATGAGGCCGCCGCAGCCATCTGCCACAAATCCATCTTCAGAGCTATAATGTTGCATGAACCGTGCCAGGTCTCGACGCCACCACGACGCCCGACAGCGTCGTCCTCCTGCGCGAGTCCATCCTCCCACAGCGAACTCCGAATCTGCACTGCGCCACGCCATCAAGAGCCGTCGCCATTAGTGTGTAGGATGAAGCACCGCTCCACCAAAGAATCCGTCCTCTGGTCTCTCGATCACGTGTGTACCTCCAAAAATGACGCCTCCAAGGGAGGAACGACACCAGAGCGCCGCCGTCATCCGATCATCCGATCTAGGGTTTGCCCTGGAGGTAGCAGAGAGTGGCCTTGAACTTCTCCACGGCGATGCCTTCAAGAAGGGAACGACGTAGATAGCGCCGCCACCGTCGGCCTTAGCAGAAGCCGAAGGCAAGTCTTCACCCAGATCAGTTCGAAGGAATCCAACTCTCGTGCACGGGCCGCCGTCACCACCAGCACCACCAGGCAGACCCTGGAGTACCGGCAGATCAGCGAGCCACCGGCACCACCGCATCCAGATCGCCGGCCACGCCGGGCCGCCGCCATCCCCCACGCCGTCCGTGTCAGAGACGGAGCTGCCAACCGCGCACAGGGACCGCTGCCGCCTGCACACGCCGGAGCACCGCCGAGATCCCAGCGCCCGCTACCGCTTGCCGACGCCAACCTCCGCCCGAGCATTGGCGCCACCGTGGAGCCATCAGATCGGGGAGGGAGATGTCGCGCACGGACCACCCTCGCGGACCCCGTCGCACGCCCGAGCGCCGGCGCCACCGCGGCGCCATCAGCTCGGGAGGAGGAGGAGCCCGCGCCTCGCTGCCCCGCGCAGACCACGCCGCCGCCATCGTCGCAGCGCCACCAAAGGGGAGCCCCGCAGATCCGCCAGCGACCCGACCTGCCGCCGAGCCGAGCGCCGCCGCGAGGGCCGGGCGTCCCGCGCCGCCCAGGAGCCTCACGAGGAGGGAGGGAGCCCCGCCGCCGCCGACGCACGCACGGGCTTTGCCCAGCGACGTCCCCTGATGGCGGCGAGGGAGAAGGAGGGCGAAGGAAGGGAGCGGCGGCGGCGATCTAGGGTTCCGCCCGGGCCGCTCGCGGGAGCGGCACGGGGGACGGGACGGGTGTGCTGGTGGGTGTGGTTAACTTATACAATATACCTAAATTCTAAGATCAAAATTCAGCTACTATGATTAGAAAAAACGCCACCAAACAGTTTTAAGATTATGTTATTTCACTAAGCTGTTTGCTTCAAATTTTCAACGTATTGAAATTTTCAATGCAGCCAATGTGGAAGTTCTCAACCTTGTTCTTGATGATTATTTTTTGCACTAGATTTTTTTATCTACTTGGCTTGGCCCCCCTATAGTCAAATTCTGGCTCCGCCCCTGCGCACGGCACTCCGCCGTGGCTCCCGAGCTGCCTGCCGGAGCCCAGCAGCGTCCGCAATGCGTGGATGAGTGGCACCACGGCGTCATCTACAGCAGTCGCCGCAACCTCCGCCATCAGCCTACAGATGTTAGGCTCCCATGCGCTGCACGAGGCCACTGCGGCCACGACAGCCACGGCAACGAGGATGGGCATCCTTGCCATCGCCATTGTTAGTGTGTGCTACTGCTAGCTCTGTGGTGCTCTGCTTATTGCAGTGTCGTGCAAAGAGTATGTGGTGGGCCGTTCGTCAAATAGTAGAGTACATGTGTTTTCGTTATTCACGTGTCTCGAGTACATAGTGCAAAATCTGTTTCTGGTCCATCCATTATCTTTTTGTAAAGAAGCAATCACTGTCTGTAATGTGCTTGTTTTTTTCAACAATATTTGGTGCCACATAGTGGGAAGGCTAGCTATAGATGGATGATTTTGTACCACTGGAAATGTCAAGCCAAAATCTGTTTACTTTGGCTTAACGACAGAATTGTTCTGTCTAGAGGAACTGAAGCTGAGAGATATAATAAGTCCAGATACACATGACAAGATATGGTTGCCTCCCCTCACACTTCACCAACACCAGGTTCTACCTTTTTCGTACTCAAATTTGTTAAACTAGATGATGCTCCATGCGTTGCCGTGGGATATTAGAAAATGTTCACTTTATTCGTTTTGATTCATATTTATGGGCTTGATGTTCAGAAAGGCATAAAACAACATCTTGGTGAGTGGAACATCATCAAACAAAACCAACAAATTCTATTTTTGTCATTCAGTCATCAGCACACCACAATGTGATCAATATCATATGAAAGTTCATGATGAATTGTAGTAGATGCGGAGCAACCAGTCGGCACCATATTGAAATGTTGAGATGTGGCTGCAGCAGCACCATCCATTGGTGAGTGGTGGAGGAACTTGTGCTCTGCCAATTGGCCGAAAGACAAAATCAAGGAGGAGCTCACGCTGGCGCCATACGTAGTGTAGAACTTGTGGAAGGAATGGAATTGAAGAGTCTTTGAGCAGAAGGAATTGACGGCTCTAATGCTGGCGGGACTGATCAAAGGAAGACGTAAGTGTTTTAACGATGCTATGACGAGGGTGCCCACTGTGGGTTTGTGATGTAATGCTTTTTTTTTTTTGAATCCTGGTGTTGAGTGGGGGACCAGCAAGGAATTCTCCGATGGTCGAATCATTTTTGTATGACTTCTGTTCTCCTATAATGCAAAGTCAGAGCTCCTTGCCATTGCCATTATTAGTGTGTGTGTGCGCGCGCGCTGCTAGCTACTCTATGGTGCTCTGCTTATTGAGATGTCGCACTACCAGAATAACTGCAGATGCCGACGGCCAAATCTATGCCGATGGGGGCCATCGTCATAGGTCGGCCGTCGGCATCGCGAACTATATGCCTACGGCGGCCGGCGGCATAGGAGCGGTCGTCGGCATATCCTGTGGGCCCGGCTACCCAGGCGGCGATGTCCGTTTGATGGCATGAAGCCTACGCCGACGGGCTAACGGTGGCAGTCAGCATAGCTATGCCCACGTTATCTATCCACGTGGTCCGCCACGTCATCGATCCGAGCCACTCGCCGGTCCATGAAGTGGCATATCGTTGCCGTCGGCATAGGCCTGGCCCATGGTGCTTGCCACGTCATCGATTCGCGTCTTACGCCACGTCATTGATCCAGGGATCTACCGATCCGTGGCTGCCGTCGGCATACATTTCTAATAATTTTTTATTATTTTATTTATTTTCTATTTTTCTTTTTTATTTTTTACAACAAATTTGATTAACTAATGTGCCTTATGTGCAGAAAACATATCTCGATTGCCCCCCCTCACGGGCGTCGCTCCCGTCGTGTCATGGGGAGGGGAGACAGCACGAGGTACCTGGGGGTAGCAATGCCACCAAGTGTCGCGGTGGGCCCTCCTACGCTTGTGGAAGCATGGTGGTAGGCGCACGCAGCCGACACGCGGCTCCGGGGTGTACCCCCCTCCCCCTCACGGGCGTCGCTGCCGCCAAGTCACGGAGGGGGAAACGGCCACGTCGGGCCGACACAGAGGGAATCTTGGAGTGGGTTGGGCCGGGACGGTGTTCGGGGATGTAACTATGGGCCTGGCTATGACAACCCGATGAAAAGGTCCACCGGTCAAACACGGTCCGACGAAAGTCAAAGGGCTAGATCCAGCGGTCGTCTGTGTTTGGGTTATATGGGACGGGGTACCTAGGGGTATCAATGCCGCCAGGTGTTGTGGTGGGCCCTCCTAAGCTTGTGGAAGCATCTTGGTAGCCGCAGGCAGCCGGTGATGAAGGCATGTACCTACGGTAGGGGCACGGACCCGTCCTAAGAGCCCTACCATAGGACATCCGTAGAGGAAGTCACCTTTCAATCAACTCGAAGGTATCCCACTCGACGGGTCCAAGACACTCGACCAACAAGCCAACCACTCGACCGCCAGGAGACCTCAAGTCACTCCGCAGGCAAACGGTCAGCTATTAAGTAGTCTTTATGATCATCATGACGCTTTATTAGGGACGTTATCAGTAACGCCCACCTTAAATGTACCTTAAACCCTGCATTACTGAGGGCAGGAGAGGGCTGGCGAACTCTATATAAGCCACCCCCCCTCCTCAGTATGAAGGGTTCGCACCCCTATCATCTTACTCACGCATAATCCAATCGACCGCCTCCGGGCACCGAGACGTAGGGCTGTTACTTCCTCAGAGAAGGGCCTGAACTCGTAAACCTTGCGTGCTTACAACTTCCCAATAGCTAAGGTCTAGCCTCTTCATACACACCCCCCTACCTCACTGTCAGACTTAGAACCACGACAGTTGGCGCCCACCGTGGGGCCTTAGTCTTAGCGCCTACTTGGAGAAGTTGCGATTTTTCTGATCCACTCGATCATGTTTTCCTGCGGAGCTTTGGCGGAGGGCCGCGAGATCCGTCTCGGCCGACTTGCTTTCATCGCCGACGACTCCGCTTGGCTCCAGGAAGCGCCGCTTGACGTCGACGCGCTCCCCGTCCGCGGTGCGACGCACTTCCGCGCGTGCGTCCGTGGCGTCCTCCTGAGGCAGCCATCGACCCCATATCGGTCGACTCCCGTGCCATCCCCCCGTCCTGTCTCCCGCCAGCGCAAGCGCTCGGGTCGGTCGAGGCTCCGGCGGTGGATGAAGCACGCTGTGGCCCGCCAGTCGGCGACCCAGCAGGTCGCTGCAATCGAGCCTGACGAATCCCTCTGCGGTCTGTTCGATCTGTCAACTGGCTCCATGGAGTCCGCTTCCGAGTGCGATAGCAGCGACCCCCTGGCGGAGGTCCTGGCAGTCGAGGGGACACGCAGTCCCCCCGGATTCCCTCGCGCTGACGATGGTGCAGACAGGAGCAATCCATCGCGCCCTCACGACGAGTACCTCCCCGAGCCTCTTACGTCGTTGCAACGGGAGGAGCTTCGTCGCCGGAACATGGACGCGCTCTACACGCCTATTGTTGGAGAAACCCCCGAGGCCCGAGCCTTGGAGGATGCGCGCTTGGCTAATCTGGCCGAACGCACTCGACTGGAGAATCTACAGCGGGCTCTCGACGAGCGGGCGCGTCAGCGGGCTCCCGAGTCCAGTCGACGCCAGCAGGCTCCCGAGTCCAGTCGACGCCAGCAGGCACCCGAACCCAGTCGACGGCAGCTCTTCCCGCCACCACAGGTGTACCGAACTCTGGTTCAGAACCTGGCTGCCGCGGCCCGCATAGCGGAGTTGATCCAGCCCTCCCAGTCGGAGGCCGGAAGAGGATTGCTGCAGATCAGAGCATTGCTCCGAGCAGCGGGGAATCAGAATTCCGCCGTCTCTCAGTCGCGGGACAGGATCCACAGTCGATCCGTCGCAACGGAGACCGTCCAGTCGGCTCACAGCCTGAGATCGCCCCCGAGGCGTGAGGGGCGTGGAGACCGGCACGATCGGTATAGGAGGAACGAGCAATATGATCACCGACCCGACCGTGATGATGGGCGTCGGGTGCCGGCCCCTCCTCCGCGGAGTGGATCATATGCACCTCAGCGTCGAGACAACAGGCGCCCCCATCATACTGGGCAGAGGAGCCCAGTCGACCCAGAGACCCAGGCTTTGACGCGAGATCCATCCTCGTTCAAGGACTGGTGGACAGGAACAGGGCTCATCGAGAGGGCCACAACAGAGATACGCCCACCGGCGGCAGGGCACACGCCTCGGGGCCTGAGTGTTTCAGTCGAGCCATCAGAGCCGCGGTGATGCCACCCAACTTCCGGCTAGCGACTGGAATCAGCAAGTTCACCGGCGAGTCCAAGCCTGACACGTGGCTCGAAGATTACCGAGTAGCTGTGCAGATCGGCGGCGGCAACGACGAGGTGGCCATGAAGCATTTACCCCTCATGTTGGAAGGCTCGGCTAGGGCGTGGCTGAATCAGCTGGCGCCCAGCAGCATTTACACTTGGGAGGATCTCTCCCGAGTGTTTGTTACAACCTTCGAAGGGACATGCAAGCGCCCTGCGGGCCTTACAGAGCTGCGGTCTTGCGTACAGAAACCGAATGAAACACTGAGGGAATACATCCAGAGGTGGATCACACTGCACCACTCGGTCGAGAACGTGCCTGACCATCAAGCAGTCTGCGCTTTCAAGGAAGGAGTCAAGTACAGGGAGTTGAATATGAAATTTGGCCGGACCGGAGAGATGTCCCTCAATCGGATGATGGAGATTGCAACCAAGTACGCTAATGGAGAAGACGAGGACCGGCTCCGAAGCGGCAAACTTAAGTCGGTCGCCCAAGAGACCGGAGGGAACTCCAGTCGGAAGCAGAAGCGGAAGGCCGAGCCAGCCGCTCCCGGGGAGGCCCTGGCCGTGGCCCAGGGAAACTTCAAGGGGAAACCCAATGGCACTTGGAAGCCCAAGAATGTCAAGGATCAGGATGGGAATGATGTTTTGGATTTGCCATGTCACATCCACACCAAGAAAGATGAAGAGGGTAATTTTATTTACCCCAAACATACCACTCGACAATGCCGGCTCCTGATGCAACAGTTTCAGGGCAAGCAGCCCAAGGATAAAGAGAAAGAGCTGGACAGGGTTGAGGACAAGGATGACAGCGACGATGGATACCCCCAGGTCAATTCCACCCTGATGATTTTTGCCGATGTCGAAAGCAAAAGTCGACTGAAAGTCATAAACCGGGAGGTGAACATGGTTGCCCCTGCAACTCCCAGTTACCTAAAGTGGTCCCAGACGGCCATCACGTTCGACCAATCCGATCATCCAACACACATTGCCACCCCTGGGAGGCAAGCTTTGGTGGTCGACCCAGTTGTCGAAGGCACTCGACTGACCAAAGTCCTGATGGACGGTGGCAGTGGCCTGAACATACTGTACGCGGAAACCTTGAAAGGAATGGGCATTCCGATGTCCAGACTCAGCACCAGTAACATGAGCTTCCATGGAGTCATTCCTAGGAAGAAAGCCGAGTCACTCGGCCAGGTTGCTCTTGATGTGGTTTTCGGTGATTTAAAGAATTACCGCAAGGAAAAGTTAATGTTTGAAGTTGTGGACTTCCAGAGTGCTTATCACGCTATCTTGGGCAGGCCGGCTTATGCACGCTTCATGGCTCGACCATGCTACGTGTATCTTAAATTAAAGATGCCTGGTCCCAAAGGTGTGATCACTGTTACAGGCAACCGGAAGAAAGCAGAAGAATGTTTCCAGAAGGGATCAAAGATCGCCGACGCTCAGATGGCAGTAGTCGAGCTGAAAGAGTACCAAAAGACTGCCGACCCGAGTGAATTGCTGCGGGCTAAGAAGCCTGCCTCCGAATCAGCTTTTCAGTCGGCCGGCGAAACGAAGACGGTCCACATCCACCCGACCGACCCCGACGCAGCTCCGACTCACATCTCAACAACGCTCGACTCCAAATAGGAAGAAGCGCTCATCCAGCTCCTCCGTGAGAACTGGGACATCTTCGCATGGAAACCCTCTGACATGCCCGGAGTTCCCAGGGGGCTGGCTGAGCACCGCCTGCGAGTCGACTCAAAGTTCAAACCCGTGAAGGAACATCTGCGGCGGTCCGCCGTCCAGAAAAAACAAGCTATCGGCGAAGAAGTGGCTCGGCTCTTAGCAGCTGAGTTCATTCGAGAGATCTACCACTCCGAGTGGTTCGCCAATGTTGTCATGGTCCCCAAGAAGGACAAATCACTCCGCATGTGCATTGATTTCAAGCATATCAATCGGGCCTGCCCGAAAGATCATTTTCCTCTCCCTCGCATCGACCAAATTGTCGACTCAACTGCGGGATGTGAGAGATTGTCTTTTCTAGATGCCTACTCCGGGTACCATCAGATCCGTCTGTATGGGCCCACGAAATCAAAACAGCTTTCATCACTCCATTCGGATGCTTCTGTTACGTCACCATGCCGTTCGGCCTCAAGAACGCCGGAGCCACATTTATGAGGATGATCCAGAAGTGTTTACTCACTCAAATCAGTCAGAATGTGGAGGCGTACATGGACGATATCGTGGTCAAGTCCCGGAAAGGTTCCGACCTACGGGCTGACCTTACTGAAACCTTCACCAACCTCAGGAGGTACGATATCAAGCTCAATCCGTCAAAATGCACTTTCGGAGTTCCAGGTGGCAAGCTACTCGGTTTTCTCGTTTCCGAACGGGGAATCGACGCCAATCCTGAAAAAATTGGCACCATACTCCGGATGAAGCGTCCCGTACGTGTGCATGATGTCCAAAAACTTACAGGCTGCTTGGCCGCCTTAAGTCGATTCATCTCTCGACTCGGCGAAAAAGCGTTGCCTCTTTACCGACTGATGAAAAAGTCTGACAAGTTCGAATGGACTCCAGAAGCTGATGTAGCGTTTGCAGAGCTCAAAGCTCTGCTCTCCACCCAGCCGGTGCTAGCTGCTCCAATCAGCAAAGAGCCTCTGCTGCTTTATATTGCAGCCACGGGACAAGTTGTCAGTACAGTACTTACGGTAGAGAGAGAAGAGGAAGGGAAGGCCTTCAAAGTTCAACGCCCTGTTTATTATGTGTCTGAAGTTTTGACCCCTTCAAAACAGAGATATCCCCACTACCAGAAGCTTGTATACGGGATTTACATGACCACGAAGAAAGTTGCACATTATTTCTCTGACCACTCCATTACAGTCGTCAGCGACGCCCCATTATCGGAGATCCTGCATAACAGAGATGCAACTGGTCGAGTGGCCAAGTGGGCGATTGAACTCCTCCCTTTAGACATCAAGTTTGAAGAAAAGAAAGCCATCAAGTCTCAAGCGATCGCGGATTTTATCGCCGAGTGGATTGAACAGGAACTTCCGACTCAAGTTCACTCGGAACACTGGACTATGTTCTTCGATGGATCCAAGATGCTGAATGGTTCGGGCGCGGGGGTAGTTCTGGTCTCCCCCCGAGGAGATAAGCTCAGATACGTTCTCCAGATTCACTTCGATTCCTCCAATAACGAAGCAGAGTATGAAGCACTTTTGTATGGGTTGCGCATGGCCATTTCACTCGGCGTCCGTCGCCTCATGCTCTATGGCGACTCAGATCTGGTGGTTAATCAAGTGATGAAGGAATGGGATGTCAGGAGTCCGGCAATGACTGGATACTGCAATGCAGTACGGAAGCTAGAGAAGAAGTTCGAGGGGTTGGAACTCCACCACATCCCTCGACTGAAAAACCAGGCAGCTGACGACTTGGCAAAGATAGGCTCCAAGAGAGAAGCCATTCCAAGCAACGTGTTCTTGGAACACATTCACTCGCCATCAGTACAAGAAGATCCTTTCACAGAAGAAGCCCCGCAGCCGAAAAGTGCCGCGGACCCGACTGAAGTTGAAGTGCCTGCAGTAGTCGACCTGATCATGGAAGTCTTGGCAGTCACCCCCGACTGGACGATACCATACATTGCATATATCCTAAGGAAAGAACTCCCGGAGGACGAGGAGGAGGCTCGACAGATCGTCCGCCGATCTAAGGCCTTCACAGTCATAAGGGGACAGCTGTACAGAGAAAGTGCGACCGGAGTCGGCCAGAAATGCATAATGCCAGAAGAAGGTCAAATAATCCTCAACGATATCCACTCGGGAACCCGCGGTCACCATGCGTCCTCTCGGACCATTGTGGCTAAAGCATACCGAGCTGGATTTTATTGGCCAAGGGCAAAATGAGATGGCGAAAGAGATAGTCCACAGGTGCGAGGGCTGCCAGTTCTACTCCAGCATGTCGCACAAGCCCGCGTCAGCCCTGAAAACCATTCCGCTCGTCTGGCCCTTCGCCGTCTGGGGATTGGACATGGTTGGCCCCTTGAGAATGGGCAGGAGTGGGTTCACTCACGTGCTTGTGGCAGTCGACAAGTTCACCAAATGGATCGAGGCTAAGCCCATAAAGAGCCTCGACGCTGGCACCGCTATCAGTTTCATCAGAGGGTTGACATTCAGATATGGAGTCCCACACAGCATCATCACTGATAACGGGTCAAACTTCGATTCGGACGAATTCAGGGCATTTTGCGCTTCTCAAGGCACACGAGTCGACTACGCCTCAGTCGCTCACCCCCAGTCGAACGGACAGGCTGAGAGGGGAAATGGTCTGATCCTCAAAGGGCTAAAACCCCGGCTGATGCGCGATCTCAAGCACGCGGCAGGTGCTTGGGTCGACGAGCTTCCGTCAGTGCTATGGGGATTAAGGACCACCCCTAACCGGTCGACTGGAAGGACCCCGTTCTTCCTGGTTTATGGAGCCGAAGCTGTCCTGCCAAGCGATCTCCTTCATAATGCGCCCCGAGTTGAACTCTACACCGAAGATGAAGCGGAGCAGGCCCGACAAGACGCAGTCGACCTCTTGGAGGAAGAGAGGGAGGTGGCAATGATCAGATCGACCATTTACCAGCAGGACTTGCGTCGATTCCACGCCCGGAACGTGAAAAGTCGAGCCTTTCAAGAAAGAGATTTGGTCCTCCGAGTGGATCAACAGAAACCTCACAAGCTCGCTCCCACTTGGGAAGGCCCCCTCATCATCACCAGAGTCCTCCACAACGGAGCATATCACCTTTACAATGTTGATCGACAGGTCGACGAACCTCGAGCTTGGAACGCGGAGCTTCTCCGCCCCTTTTACCCTTAAGGCCGCTCTCAAACCAGATGTAATAAGAAAAACTCCTAGGGTTCATTTTTATCAGAAATAAGAGTGTTCCAATAATCGTTGTCACTGTTGTATGTATCCGAAATCCCCCAGTGGGTGACTTAGCTGCGAATCCGGTTCACCTAAGTTTGAAAAATCCTACCGAGTGGAGAGCAATCCTCCCACTCGGGGGCTTAGCTGCGGTTCAGCACTCGCCTAAGTTCTCCACGAAGAGACTTAGCTGCAGTCAGACACTCGCCTAAGTTTGAAAAATCCTACCGAGTGGAGAGCAATCCTCCCACTCGGGGGCTTAGCTGCAGTTCAGCACTCGCCTAAGTTCTCCACGAAGAGACTTAGCTGCAGTCAGACACTCGCCTAAGTTTGAAAATTCCTACCGAGTGGAGAGCAATCCTCCCACTCGGGGGCTTAGCTGCAGTTCAGCACTCGCCTAAGTTCTCCACGAAGAGACTTAGCTGCAGTCAGACACTCGCCTAAGTTTGAAAAATCCTACCGAGTGGAGAGCGATCCTCCCACTCGGGGGCTTAGCTGCAGTTCAGCACTCGCCTAAGTTCTCCACGAAGAGACTTAGCTGCAGTCAGACACTCGCCTAAGTTTGAAAATTCCTACCGAGTGGAGAGCAATCCTCCCACTCGGGGGCTTAGCTGCAGTTCAGCACTCGCCTAAGTTCTCCACGAAGAGACTTAGCTACAGTCAGACACTCGCCTAAGTTTGAAAAATCCTACCGAGTGGAGAGCGATCCTCCCACTCGGGGGCTTAGCTGCAGTTCAGCACTCGCCTAAGTTCTCCACGAAGAGACTTAGCTGCAGTCAGACACTCGCCTAAGTTTGAAAAATCCTACCGAGTGGAGAGCGATCTTCCCACTCGGGGGCTTAGCTGCAGTTCAGCACTCGCCTAAGTTCTCCACGAAGAGACATAGCTGCAGTCAGACACTCGCCTAAGTTTGAAAAATCCTACTGAGTGGAGAGCAATCCTCCCACTCGGGGGCTTAGCTGCAGTTCAGCACTCGCCTAAGTTCTCCACGAAGAGACTTAGCTGCAGTCAGACACCCGCCTAAGTTTGAAAAATCCTACCGAGTGGAGAGCAATCCTCCCACTCGGGGGCTTAGCTGCAGTTCAGCACTCGCCTAAGTTCTCCACGAAGAGACTTAGCTGCAGTCAGACACTCGCCTAAGTTTGAAAAATCCTACCGAGTGGAGAGCGATCCTCCCACTCGGGGGACTTAGCTGCAGTTCAGCACTCGCCTAAGTTCTCCACGAAGAGACTTAGCTGCAGTCAGACACTCGCCTAAGTTTGAAAAATCTTACCGAGTGGAGAACAATCCTCCCACTCGGGGGCTTAGCTGCAGTTCAGCACTCGCCTAAGTTTGAAAAATCCTACCGAGTGGAGAGCAATCCTCCCACTCGGGGGCTTAGCTGCAGTTCAGCACTCACCTAAGTTCTCCACGAAGAGACTTAGCTGCCGTCAGACACTCGCCTAAGTTTGAAAAATCCTACCAAGTGGAGAGCTCCGCCACAAATACAATGTACAACAACGGGGTATGGGTCGACTACTACCTTCTCCCGAGAGCTCCGCCACAAATACAATGTACAACAACGGGGTGTGGGTCGACTGCTACCTTCTCCCGAGAGCTCCGCCACAAACACAGGGTGGGGGGCGGCCATCAAGCCTCTCACGACAGTTCCAGACCACGGAGACATTCAGCAAAAATAAAGTTCGGATAAAGCTCAAAAGGCCCCGGGCCCCGAATCAGAGTACTCGAGCCCTCAGCTCGGCAGAGTTTAAACGATTACAAGTCCACTCGGCATTCCGAGGCTAATTTAAGGAAAAGCATAAAAAGTTTTCTCACTCCTCAAGAGGAGGGCTGGCAGGAGCGACGAACTCATCCAGGTCGATTCCGTCCGCAATGCGAGTAGCTGCAGCGATGAAAGTCTCCATGAAGTCCTGGAAGCTGTGCCTCTTGGTATTGGCGACTTGGATGGCGGCCAGCTTTTCTTCTCGCGCCTCCTTGCAATGAACACGGACTAAGGATAGGGCAACGTCAGCGCCGCACCGGGCAGAGGACTTCTTCCACTCCTGCACTCGATCGGGGATTTTGTCAAGTTCGCAAGATCTCTGCAAAAGGAAAAACCAGCCGACAGACGTTCGAGATAAGTTGCTCCCGAGTAACTAAGGAACAATGGTGACGTTTCTAAGACCACAACCGAATCAAAAATATTCGACCGTAGTCTCGGGGACTACACCCAGTGGGTGCACTCAGCGTGCCCCCACTGGTTCGACCAAAAAAAAACGACTGCACACAGTCGACAAGACACGGACCACTCGACCTGACAGACCAAACCGAGTGAAGAAGTACGGATTCACAAACACAATATACAGACAACAGTCGACTGCCAGCAGTCCACCGTAGTCTCGGGGACTACACCCAGTGGGTGCACTCAGCGTGCCCCCACTGGTTCGACCAAAGAGAAAACACACCCAGTGGGTGTACAAGTACAGATACACAGATCTTCAAAAAAGGAAAAGAAAGAGAGAGAAAGACTCTTCAAACAAACAAACATCAAGTCAACTGACCTGGACGTTACTCTGAAGCGCCGAACTCGCGTCATAAGCCGCCTGGCTGGCCTCCCGAGCCCTCTTCACCTATTCCATCATGACCCCTGCCTGGTGTATGGCCTCCTTCGCAGCGGCCACTTCGTCTTCAGGGGCAGAATACGCGACAAAGAGTGAAGTCGGATCGACAGTCGACGCCGAGGGCTGCGCACTCGACAGAGGATTGGCAGTCGGATTGGTAGTCGACGCCGAGGGCTGCGCACTCGACAGAGGATTGGCAGTCGGATTGGCAGCCGACGCCGAGGGC
The DNA here is from genome assembly GCA_034509565.1 of Triticum monococcum. Classification (NCBI taxonomy): domain Eukaryota; kingdom Viridiplantae; phylum Streptophyta; class Magnoliopsida; order Poales; family Poaceae; genus Triticum; species Triticum monococcum. The sequence continues at coordinate 27,914,352 of CM067847.1, forward strand.
TGCGCACTCGACAGGGGATTGGAGAAGGACACAGAGGCCCAAGGGGCATCACCGCCGTCCCGTGCCGCGGCCTCAGGCGCCAGAGCAGGCTGGGGAGCCCTGTCAGTCGACGGCCTCCTGGTCCTCCCTATCCTCAGCGGCTCGTCGTCATCGTCATCCGGGAGGTCGATAACTTGAGGAGGAGCTGCAGGAAGAACTTTCAATCGACAAGAATTGCAAGAAACGACCAAGCCAACTCAAAAACAAAACGTCGATGATCGTACCAGGGTTGGAGGTTACAGCGTCCCCCATCTCTTGGTCGTCATCCTTGGCTGAGACCTCGGAGGTAGCAGCACTGCAAATTTCGAAGAATCAACCAGTTCAGCATAATGAGTCGACTGAGGATCTGTCCTCCAATCGACGAAAGAAGTCAAAGCTTGTTACCCGGAGATGACAGGGACAGTTATCTTCATCTTCGGCGGAGTCTTGGGCGGCTTGGACTACGTCGTGCGCGGTTGCTTGGGAACCTTCCCAGTCGGTGTTGGAGAAGAGGTCCGAGGGCGTTTCGACGATGGCCCGACGGAGGCAGTCGCCTGACCACGTCCCTACGCCGGATCGTGCACGAGCTTGGATCGCCTCTCTGGGCGGGGAGGTTCGGCCTCTTCCTCCTCCTCCTCGCTGGAGAAGATGTCGTCGCCTTCCTCTCCTTCGTCGTCTGACTCCCACTCGCCCTGGTCGTCCCCGCTCTCAGCTCCGCTCCCCTCACCTTCCTCAGTCGACCCCTGCGCCCCGTTGGGCGTCGAATACATCTTAGTAGTCGCCTGAAAGACAGCAGGAAAAATGGAAAGTCAGTCGACTCGCTCAAAAGAAGACCAATGCAGAAAGCAAGATTTCAGTCGAAAACACAAAGACACACCTGGTCGACCTCATAAGAGCTGTCGAGTGGAACGACCCTCCTGGCTCCTCGGGGGTTGTCTTTGTTCCCTGTAATGCTTGACAGCCACCCCTCCAACATCTCGTTGGTGACCTCCTCTGGGTGGACCCGAGTGGAGTCCTCGAGGCCGGAGTACAACCACATCGGGTGATCCCGAGCCTGGAGGGGTTGGATTCTCCTCCTGAGGAAGACTTCGAGCAGGTCCATCCCCGTCACGCCCTCGCGGACGAGTTCGACCACTGGACCCGCCAGTATCTTGACCTGGGCCTTTTCTTCGGGCGTTACCTTCAGAGAAGCCGGCTTTTCAGCTCGGTCGAGGGTGAAGGGTGGGAGTCCAGTCGACTGCCCTGGGGTCACTTGATCCTGGCAGTAGAACCAAGTCGCCTGCCACCCTCGAACTGACTCCGGGAAAGTGATGGAGGGAAAACAACTTTTCCCCCTTGTCTGGATCGCCAAGCCCCCGCACAGCTGGATCACCTGCGTCCTCTCGTCACTCGACTTAGCCTTCTTCACCGACTAAGAGCGAACGGTGAAGATATGCTTGAAAAGTCCCTAGTGTGGGCGGCACCCCAGGAACGCCTCACACATAGAAATAAAAGCGGCGAGATAGACTATGGAGTTCGGAGTGAAGTGGTGGAGCTGCGCCCCGAAGAAGTTCAGGAAATTGCGGAAAAAAGAGTGGGGCGGCAAGGAGAAACCACGGTCAATGTGAGTCGCCAGGAGGACGCGCTCACCGTCACGTGGCTGGGGCTCGATTTCTCTCCCCGGAAGACGCGCCACCTTGTGGAGGATGACTCCTCCCTCGACCATGTCGTCGAGGTCCTCCTGACGAAGCACCGAGGGCATCCAGTCGCCCTGGATCCACCCCTTGGGCAGGGCCGTCCGAGAAGAAGAGCCCCCGCGCGCAGACTTCTTCCCCTTCCCGGCCGCCGCCGCCTTCTTCGCGCGCTCCAGAGCGGTCGTCTTGCCCTTCACCATCGTCGCCGGCAAGGTCTCAGGCTGGTTTTGTGGTGGTGGAGCGAGAGCGGAGGAAGCGGAGGAGGCGACGGAGAGACAGAGAGAGGAGCAGAAGAGATGAGCACGCGTACTGAAGAGAGGCTCCGGGCCAACTATTTATAAGGGGCCACTCCCGAGTGGCTGGCAGGTAGGCCCAAGCTATCCGGTCAAATCCCGTGGCAGGCGCGCACACTGTACGTGGCGAAAAAGGCGGCGCGGGGATCGAGGAGCCTTCGCACTGTCGCTCTCGATTACTGCGGCCGCCCCCGTCCCACGCGCTTCCCAAAAAATCCGAATCCCGCGATCTCCGCCGGATGCAAAACAACTTGGCGAAACGGAAATCCCGCGCACGCCGGCGCTCGATGCCTCGCAGGTAGAAGAATCCATTCGACGAAAGGCCTGGAACGGATCAAGGCGACTGAAAGAGGTTAATGACGTCATCCGTGACAGTCGACCCAGAACGAAGCACCTATAATAACCCGAAGGGTCGGTTGGAAAGGTCCCTAACCCCTTTTCTCACTCCAGCCTCGATCCGTTCGGGGGCTAATGATGAAGGCATGTACCTACGGTAGGGGCACGGACCCGTCCTAAGAGCCCTACCATAGGACATCCTTAGAGGAAGTCATCTTTCAATCAACTCGAAGGTATCCCACTCGACGGGTCCAAGACACTCAACCAAGAAGCTATCACTCGACCAACAAGCCAACCACTCGACCGCCAGGAGACCTTCAAGTCACTCCGCAGGCAAACGGTCAGCTATTAAGTAGTCTTTATGATCATCATGACGCTTTATTAGGGACGTTATCAGTAATGCCCACCTTAAATGTACCTTAAACCCTGCATTACTGAGGGCAGGAGAGGGCTGGCGAACTCTATATAAGCCACCCCCCTCCTCAGTATGAAGGGTTCGCACCCCTGTCATCTTACTCACGCATAATCCAATCGACCGCCTCCGGGCACCGAGACGTAGGGCTGTTACTTCCTCAGAGAAGGGCCTGAACTCGTAAACCTTGCGTGCTTACAACTTCCCAATAGCTAAGGTCTAGCCTCTTCATACACACCCCCCTACCTCACTGTCAGACTTAGAACCACGACAGTCGGCACGCGGCTCCGGGGTGTGCCCCCTCTCACGGGTGTCGTTGCCGCCGTGTCATGAAGGGGGGAAACAGCCACGTCGGGCCGACACGGAGGGAATCTTGGGGTTGGTTGGGCCGGGACGGTGTTCGGAGGTGTAGCTATGGGCTGGGCTATCACTAGTGCAGAACCGGGATTTAGCACCGGTTCGTAAGGGCCTTTAGTGCCGGTTCTGTAACTGGCACTAAAGGGTGGGGACTAAAGGTCCCCCCCTTTAGTACCGGTTTGGCACGAACCGCCACTAAAGGGCCACCAACTGGCACGAGCCAGCGCCGGGGGCGGGGAAACCATTAGTACACCAACCGGTACTAAAATGTTTGGGGGGTTTTGGTTTCATCATTTCTTTTTCGTTTAATTTTGTGTTTCCCATTTAATTTTTTCGTTTGCTGGTATTTTACGATACTACATATTGTACGCGTTATGCATATATATAAATTGAATTTCTCGTAGAACTGATCATATATATCATCGAATGTCTTACAGCCACCATTATTCACACATACACATGTGTGTATATATATATAATTAGGTATATATACAATTTATCCTACATGTTGCCTTGGTGCCTTCGGAGCACGATGACAATTGGGAGTGGTTCATGGGGGCGGTAGCGGGTAATGGAATTCTCCTTTGGGATCTATGACCTGGTCGAGCAAAAATCCCGCTATTTCCCCTTGAATTGCTAGTATGTGCTCCATTGGTAGGAGCTGCTCCCGCATGTATTTGAACTGTTAAGAATGAGATCAATATGTATGTGTATTAGTTGTGTGACTCGATATCGATAATCATGTAAAAATTGTTAATAGTGTTCTGACAAACGTACCATTGCTGTCTATCAGCTTTGCTCTTTTCGGACGTTATCATGTGAATGTTCTCGCAAACGTAGTATGCACACAGATCAGTGCCCGACGCCTGCTTCAGGGCCTTCACAAGAATGGAATTTAATCAGATAATAATTAATCAAGCATGATAATTAATTAATGGTATTTAAACAAGAATTAAAAAGATGGTAGCTAGCTAGTACTACTTAATTACTTAGCTTGGGTCGAAACCAAAACAGCTTTTCTTGCCATTTGCTTGGAGTCACCTTGATGAACTTTGCCCAAGCCCTGCCCGCCGGTAAAGAAAATGAATAAAGGGGTTGTTACATAGTTGATATCAGGAAATGACGAACTAAAAAAGCCGAGATATAGTTAATAATGATTGAAATTACCTGCCGACTATCCCCTTCAAGATGGTGAAGTCACTTTCTTTTTTAAGTAGTGAGTCCAGTACTTCAACTGTTCTGTCTTCAACTCTAATGATTAACAAGATCCAGTGGTATCTGCATGCGCACACGTTTGCATGTCTTAATTAAGCGGGCATGTGCATAACACGAATCAACTACCCAAAACCCTATACACTTAATTATTAACATCTAGCTAGCTAGTAAGCAAAAACAAAATTTGTAGTACAAGACAATCTGACTCACAAGAAGTTGTAAGGAAGTAGTATACCTTCATTGGTATTGAGGCGCTTGAAGAACTCTAGCATGTTATTCTCTACATCTTTTTGATACCATTTGTATTGCCATCTGTCTTCATTAACGGAATTTGGGTCAATGAACCCAATGCCATAGCGTCCAGCTTTTTTCATTTCATACATCTTCATCCTGCATAATACCACAGAAAAGAATATAGCAAGGATAATTACAGGTAATGATCAATCAATGAGCAATACTGAAGGAAATATGCCCTAGAGGCAATAATAAAGTTATTATTTATTTCCTTATATCATGATAAATGTTTATTATTCATGCTAGAATTGTATTAACCGGAAACATAATACATGTGTGAATACATAGACAAACAGAGTGTCACTAGTATGCCTCTACTTGACTAGCTCGTTAATCAAAGATGGTTATGTTTCCTAACCATGAACAAAGAGTTGTTATTTGATTAACGAGGTCACATCATTAGTTGAATGATCTGATTGACATGACCCATTTCATTAGCTTAGCACCCGATCGTTTAGTATGTTGCTGTTGCTATTCTTCATGACTTATACATGTTCCTATGACTATGAGATTATGCAACTCCCGTTTACTGGAGGAACACTTTGGGTACTACCAAACGTCACAATGTAACTGGGTGATTATAAAGGAGTACTACAGGTGTCTCCAAAGGTAGATGTTGGGTTGGCGTATTTCGAGATTAGGATTTGTCACTCCGATTGTCGGAGAGGTATCTCTGGGCCCTCTCGGTAATGCACATCACTTAAGCCTTGCAAGCATTGCAACTAATGAGTTAGTTGTGGGATGATGTATTACAGAACGAGTAAAAAGACTTGCCGGTAACGAGATTGAACTAGGTATTGGATACCGACGATCGAATCTCGGGCAAGTAACATACCGATGACAAAGGGAACAACGTATGTTGTTATGCGGTCTGACCGATAAAGATCTTCGTAGAATATGTAGGAGCCAATATGGGCATCCAGGTCCCGCTATTGGTTATTGACCGGAGACGTGTCTCGGTCATGTCTACATTGTTCTCGAACCGTAGGGTCCGCATGCTTAAGGTTTCGATGACAGTTATTATGAGTTTATGAGTTTTCATGTACCGAAGGAGTTCGGAGTCCCGGATGAGACTGGGGACATGACGAGGAGTCTCGAAATGGTCGAGACGTAAAGATTGATATATTGGACGACTATATTCGGACATCGGAAAGGTTCCGAGTGATTCGGGTATTTTTCGGAGTACCGGGTAGTTACGGGAGAGGTAATGGGCCTTGATGGGCTTTAGTGGGAAGAGGAAAAGGCTGCTGCGCCCCCCCTCCCCTTTGGTCCGAATTGGACTAGGGAAAAGGGGGCCGGCCACCTCTCCTTCTCCTCCTATTCCTTCTCCCTTCCTCCCCTTTTGGTGGACTCCTACTAGGACTTGGAGTCCTAGTAGGACTCCCATCCTGGCCGCACCCTATGCCTTGGCTGGCCTCCTCCTCCTCCATCCTTTATATACAGGGGCAGGGGGCACCCCATAGACACACAAGTTGATCCTTGAGATTGTTCCTTAGCCGTGTGCGGTGCCCCCTGCCACCAAATTCCACCTCGATCATACCGTTGCAGTGCTTAGGCGAAGCCCTGCGTCGGCAGTACATCAAGATCGTCACTACGCCATCGTGCTGACGGAACTCTTCCTCGACGCTTTGCTGGATCGGAGCCCGAGGATCGTCATCGAGCTGAACGTGTGCTAAGAACTCGGAGGTGCCGGAGTAACGGTGCTTGGATCGGTCGGATCGGGAAGACGTACGACTACTTCCTCTACGTTGTGTGATCGCTTCCGCAGTCGGTCTGCGTTGGTACGTAGACAACACTCTCCCCTCTCGTTGCTATGCATCACCATGATCTTGCGTGTGCGTAGGAAAATTTTGAAATTACTACGTTCCCCAACAGTGGCATCCGAGCCTAGTTTTTTATGGTTTGATGTTATCTGCACGAGTAGAACACAAGTGAGTTGTGGGCGATACAAGTCATACTGCCTACCAGCATGTCATACTTTGGTTCGGCGGTATTGTTGGACGAGACGATCCGGACCAACCTTACGCGTACTCTTACGCGAGACCGGTTCCCTCGACGTGCTTTGCACATAGATGGCTTGCGGAAGACTGTTTCTCCAACTTTAGTTGAACCAAGTGTGGCTACGCCCGGTCCTTGAGAAGGTTAAAACGGAGTCTATTTGACGAACTATCGTTATGGTTTTAATGCGTAGGTGAGATGAGTTCTTACTTAAGCCCGTAGCAGCCACGTAAAACTTGCAACAACAAAGTAGAGGACGTCTAACTTGTTTTTGCAGGGCATGTTGTGATGTGATATGGTCAAGGCTTGATGCTGATTTTATTGTATGAGATGATCATGTTTTGTAACCGAGTTATCGGCAACTGGCAGGAGCTATATGGTTGTCGCTTTATTGTATGCAATGCAATCGCGATGTAATGCTTTACTTTATTACTAAGCGGTAGTGATAGTCGTGGAAGCATAAGATTGGCGAGACGACAACGATGCTACGATTGAGATCAAGGTGTCGCGCCGGTGACGATGGTGATCATGAAGGTGCTTCGGAGATGGAGATCACAAGCACAAGATGATGATGGCCATATCATATCACTTATATTGATTGCATGTGATGTTTATCCTTTTTATGCATCTTATCTTGCTTTGATTGACGGTAGCATTATAAGATGATCTCTCACTAAATTATGAAGAAGTGTTCTCCCTGAATATGCACCGTTGCGAAAGTTCTTCGTGCTGAGACACCATGTGATGATCGGGTGTGATAGGCTCTACGTTCAAATACAACGGGTGCAAAACAGTTGCACGCGCGGAATACTCAGGTTATACTTGACGAGCCAAGCATATACAGATATGGCCTCGGAACACGGAGACCGAAAGGTCGAGCGTGAATCATATAGTAGATATGATCAACATAACGATGTTCACCATTGAAAACTACTCCATCTCACGTGATGATCGGTTATGGTTTAGTTGATTTGATCACGTGATCACTTAGAGGATTAGAGGGATATCTATCTAAGTGGGAGTTCTTAAGTAATATGATTAATTGAACTTAAATTTATCATGAACTTAGTCCTGGTAGTATTTTGCAAATTATGTTATAGATCAATAGCTCGCGTTGTTGCTTCCCTGTGTTTATTTTGATATGTTCCTAGAGAAAATTATGTTGAAAGATGTTAGTAGCAATGATGCGGATTGGATCCGTGATCTGAGGTTTATCCTCATTGCTGCACAGAAGAATTATGTCCTTGATGCACCGCTAGGTGACAGACCTATTGCAGGAGCAGATGCAGACGTTATGAACGTTTGGCTGGCTCAATATGATGACTACTTGATAGTTTAGTGCACCATGCTTAATGGCTTAGAATCGGGACTTCATAGACGTTTTGAACGTCATGGACCATATGAGATGTTCCAGGAGTTGAAGTTAATATTTCAAGCAAATACCCGAGTTGAGAGATATGAAGTCTCCAACAAGTTCTATAGCTAAAAGATGGAGGAGAATCGCTCAACTAGTGAGCATGTGCTCAGATTGTCTGGGTACTACAATCGCTTGAATCAAGTGGGAGTTAATCTTCCAGATAAGATAGTGATTGACAGAATTCTCTAGTCACCATCACCAAGTTAGCAGAACTTCGTGATGAACTATATTATGCAAGGGATAACGGAAACAACTCCCAAGCTCTTCGTGATGCTGAAATCAACGAAGGTAGAAATCAAGAAAAACATCAAGTGTTGATGGTTGACAAGACCACTAGTTTCAAGAAAAGGGCAGAGGGAAGAAGGGGAACTTCAAGAAGAACGGCAAGCAAGTTGCTGCTCAAGTGAAGAAGCCCAAGTCTGATCCTAAGCCTGAGACTAAGTGCTTCTACTGCAAAGGGACTGGTCACTGGAAGCGGAACTACCCCAAGTGATTGGCGGATAAGAAGGATGGCAAAGTGAACATAAGTATATTTGATATACATGTTATTGATGTGTACTTTACTAGTGTTTATAACAACCCCTTAGTATTTGATGCTAGTTTAGTTGCTAAGAGTAGTAACTCGAAACGGGAGTTGCAGAATAAACAGAGACTAGTTAAGGGTGAAGTGACGATGTGTGTTGGAAGTGGTTCCAAGATTGATATGATCATCATCGCACACTCCCTATAATTTCGGGATTAGTGTTGAACCTAAATAAGTGTTATTTGGTGTTTGCGTTGAACATGAATATGATTTGATCATGTTTATTGTAATACGGTTATTCATTTAAGTAAGAGAATAAATTGTTGTTCTGTTTACATGAATAAAACCTAATATGGTTACACACCCAATGAAAATAGTTCATTGGATCTCGATCTTAATAATACACATATTCATAATATTGAAACCAAAAGATGCAAAGTTAATAATGATAGTGCAACTTATTTGTGGCACTGCTGTTTAGGTCATATTGGTATAAAGCGCATGAAGAAACTCCATGCTGATGGGCTTTCGGAATTACTTGATTATGAATCACTTGATGCTTGCGAACCATGCCTTTTGGGCAAGATGACTAAAACGCCGTTCTCCGGAACAATGGAGCGAGAAAAGATTTGTTGGAAATCATATATACTGATGTATGTGGTCCGATGAATATTGAGGCTCGCGACAGGTATCATTATTTTCTGATCTTCACAAATGATTTGAGCAGATATGAGTATATCTACTTGATGAAACATAAGTCTGAAACATTTGAAAAGTTCAAAGAATTTCAGAGTGAAGTGAAAAATATCGTGACAAGAAAATAAAGTTTCTACGATCTGATCGCGGAGACAAATATTTGAGTTACGAGTTTGGTCTTCAGTTAAAACAATGTGAATTAGTTTCACTACTCACGCCACCTGGAACACCACATCATAATGGTGTGTCCGAACGTCATAACCGTACTTTATTGGATATAGTGCAATCTATGATGTCTCTTACCGATTTACCACTATTGTTTTTAGGGTCATGCATTAGGGACAGCTGCATTCACGTTAAAAAAGGGGCACCATCTATATCCGTCGAGACGACGCCTTATGAACTATGGTTTGGCAAGAAACCAAAGTTGTCGTTTCTTAAAGTTTGGGGTTGCGATGCTTATATGAAAAAGTTTCATCCTGATAAGCTCAAAACTCAAATCGGAGAAGTGCATCTTCATAGGATAACCAAAGGAAACTGTTGGATACACCTTCTATCACAGATCCGAAGGCAAGACTTTTGTTGCTAAATTTGGAAACTTTTTGGAGAAGGAGTTTCTCTCGAAAGAAGTGAGTGGGAGGAAAGTAGAACTTGACGAGGTAACTGTACCTGCTCCCTTATTGGAAAGTAGTACATCACAGAAAAATGTTTCTGTGACACCTACACCAGTTAGTGAGGAAGCTAATGATGATGATCATGAAACTTCAGAACAAGACACTACTGAACCTCGTAGATCAACCAGAGTAAAGATCCGCGCCAGAGTGATACGGTAATCCTGTTTTGGAAGTCATGCTACTAGATCATGATGATCCTACGAACTATGAAGAAGCGATGGTGAGCCCAGATTCCGCAAAGTGGCTTGAAGCCATGAAATCTGAGATATGATCCATGTATGAGAACAAAGTATGGACTTTGGTTGACTTGCCCGATGATCGGCAAGCCATAGAAAATAAATGGATCTTCAAGAGGAAGACGGACGCTGATAGTAGTGTTACTATCTACAAAGCTAGAATTGTCACAAAAGGTTTTCGACAAGTTCAAGGTGTTGACTACGATGAGATTTTCTCACTCGTATCTATGCTTAAAGTCTGTCCGAATCATGTTAGCAATTGCCGCATTTTATGAAATCTGGCAAATGGATAAACAAAACTGCATTCCTTAATGGATTTGCTAAAGAAGAGTTGTATATGATGCAACTAGAAGGTTTTGTCGATCCTAAAGGTGTTAACTAAATATGCAAGCTCCAGCGATCTATCTGTGGACTGGTGCAAACATCTCGGAGTTGGAATATACGCTTTGATGAGTTGATCAAAGCATATAGTTTTATACAGACTTGCGGTGAAGTCTGTATTTACGAGAAAGTGAGTGGGAGCACTACAGCATTTCTGATAAGTATATGTCAATGACATATTGTTGATCGGAAATAATGTAGAATTATTCTGTAAAGCATAAAAGGAGTATTTGAAAGGAGTTTTTCAAAGAAAGACTTCGGTAAAGCTGCTTACATATTGAGCTTCAAGATCTATAGAGATAGATCAAAACGCTTGATAAGTTTTTCAATAAGTACATACCTTGACAAGATTTTGAAGTAGTTCAAAATGGAACAGTCAAAGAAAAAGTTTTCTTGCCTGTGTTACAAGGTGTGAAGTTGAGTAAAGACTCAAAGCCCGACCACGGCAGAAGATAGAAGGAGAATGAAAGTCATTCCCTATGCCTCATTCATAGGTTCTATAAAGTATGCCATGCTATGTACCAGATCTATTGTATACCCTGCACTGATTTGGCAAGGGAGTACAATAGTGATCTAGGAGTAGATCACTGGACAGCGGTCAGAATTATCCTTAGTGAAATAAGGATATGTTTCTCGATTATGGACGTGACAAAAAGGTTCGTCGTAAAGGGTTACGTCGATGCAAGTTTTTGACACTGATCTAGATGAATCTAAAAGTCTCAATCTGGATACATATTGAAAGTGGGAGCAATTAGCTAGAGTAGCTCCTTGCAGAGCATTATAGACAAAGAATTTTGCAAAATACTTACGGATCTGAATGTGACAGACCCGTTGACTAAAATTATCTCACAAGCAAAACATGATCACACCTTAGTACTCTTTGGGTGTTAATCACATAGAGATGTGAACTAGATTACTGACTCTAGTAAACCCTTTGAGTGTTGGTCACATGACAATGTGAACTATGGGTGTTAATCACATGGTGATGTGAACTATTGCTGCTAAATCACATGGCGATGTGAACTAGATTACTGACTCTAGTGCAAGTGGGAGACTGAAGGAAATATGCCCTAGAGGCAATAATAAAGTTATTATTTATTTCCTTATATCATGATAAATGTTTATTATTCATGCTAGAATTGTATTAACCGGAAACATAATACATGTGTGAATACATAGACAAACAGAGTGTCACTAGTATGCCTCTACTTGACTAGCTCGTTAATCAAAGATGGTTATGTTTCCTAACCATGAACAAAGAGTTGTTATTTGATTAACGAGGTCACATCATTAGTTGAATGATCTGATTGACATGACCCATTTCATTAGCTTAGCACCCGATCGTTTAGTATGTTGCTGTTGCTATTCTTCATGACTTATACATGTTCCTATGACTATGAGATTATGCAACTCCCGTTTACTGGAGGAACACTTTGGGTACTACCAAACGTCACAACGTAACTGGGTGATTATAAAGGAGTACTACAGGTGTCTCCAAAGGTAGATGTTGGGTTGGCGTATTTCAAGATTAGGATTTGTCACTCCGATTGTCGGAGAGGTATCTCTGGGCCCTCTCGGTAATGCACATCACTTAAGCCTTGCAAGCATTGCAACTAATGAGTTAGTTGTGGGATGATGTATTACAAAACGAGTAAAAAGACTTGCCGGTAACGAGATCGAACTAGGTATTGGATATCGACGATCGAATCTCGGGCAAGTAACATACCGATGACAAAGGGAACAATGTATGTTGTTATGCGGTCTGACCGATAAAGATCTTCGTAGAATATGTAGGAGCCAATATGGGCATCCAGGTCCCGCTATTGGTTATTGACCGGAGACGTGTCTCGGTCATGTCTACATTGTTCTCGAACCGTAGGGTCCGCACGCTTAAGGTTTCGATGACAGTTATTATGAGTTTATGATTTTTGATGTACCGAAGGAGTTCGGAGTCCCGGATGAGATTGGGGACATGACGAGGAGTCTCGAAATGGTCGAGACGTAAAGATCAATATATTGGACGACTATATTCGGACATCGGAAAGGTTCCGAGTGATTCGGGTATTTTTCGGAGTACCGGGTAGTTACGGGAGAGGTAATGGGCCTTGATGGGCTTTAGTGGGAAGAGGAAAAGGCTGGTGCGCCCCCCCTCCCCTTTGGTCCGAATTGGACTAGGGAAAAGGGGGCCGGCCACCTCTCCTTCTCCTCCTATTCCTTCTCCCTTCCTCCCCTTTTGGTGGACTCCTACTAGGACTTGGAGTCCTAGTAGGACTCCCATCCTGGCCGCACCCTATGCCTTGGCCGGCCTCCTCCTCCTCCATCCTTTATATACAGGGGCAGGGGGCACCCCATAGACACACAAGTTGATCCTTGAGATCGTTCCTTAGCCGTGTGCGGTGCCCCCTGCCACCAAATTCCACCCCGATCATACCGTTGCAATGCTTAGGCGAAGCCCTGCGTCGGCAGTACATCAAGATCGTCACTACGCCGTCGTGCTGACGGAACTCTTCCTCGACGCTTTGCTGGATCGGAGCCCGAGGATCGTCATCGAGCTGAACGTGTGCTAAGAACTCGGAGGTGCCGGAGTAACGGTGCTTGGATCGGTCGGATCGGGAAGACGTACGACTACTTCCTCTACGTTGTGTGATCGCTTCCGCAGTCGGTCTGCGTTGGTACGTAGACAACACTCTCCCCTCTCGTTGCTATGCATCACCATGATCTTGCGTGTGCGTAGGAAAATTTTGAAATTACTACGTTCCCCAACAAATACATCTAGCTTGAGACTTAAATGATAGAAAGAAATCACTTACAAACAATAACAATTGACGATAGATTTGTCGAGTGCATCTTGATTGAATAACTGAAATAGTTCTGAATACTCAACGGAGACAACTAGCCCATGGAAGTAATGCTCCTCCTTGACATTCACCATGAGGGACTCTCGATTGGAACTCTTGGTAATTTTCATGTACCAATCATGCAATTCATACATTCTCGTTGGGACTTTCTTGACCTCCTCAGGCTCGACCAAAGGTTCGCCGCGGACATATTTCCGTTTTATGTCCTCCTCTCTAAGCGGAGACATGGGCTCAATCTCGAGGAGTTGTCCAACAGTGATACCGAGCATTTTAGCCTGGCTTCTATGTTTGTCGGTTATTACCAGCTGATTGCCCAGCTGGGGAACGTTTTCCCACATGGGGCGCCGGTACTCTCATGTGTTGGCACAACAAGCAGGGGGGGTTGATTGCGCCACCTGTTCTCCCAGCTGGGGAACGGTTTTCCTGCATTTTTTGCCAGCTGCTTGGCGCTCATAGTCTGAGTCAACAGGCTTGGGAGCTGGTGGTCTAGCCATACGAATAAAGTGGTCAATCTTTTCCTCAGGCACTTTCTCCCTTGGCGGCAGTGCCGGTTTCGGTCCAGAATGCGCGTCCACTTGGGCCTTCACTATGGCTGCGTTTTGCTCCTCGGTCATGTCGTAAGGCCTCAGAGGAAGAGGAGTGAGGCCTGGACCGTATTGAAATCGCTTGCCTCCGCCTGTACCTCATGTACTACCTCGACTCTTACCGCTACAAACCATAGATGCGGCGGCTCTCTTCCGCGATTGCTGAGGAAGCGGAGACGACTGACGTGGCTGAGTTGGAGGAGGAGGACTGGCCTGATGCTGTGCCGGACTTGAAGCAGAAGGAGTGGCCTGACGCGGTGTCGGACTTGAAGCAGGAGGAGTGCCCCGACGTTGTGCCGGACTTGAAGCAGGAGGAGTGGCCTGACGCGTTGGTGGACTTGGAGGAGCGGGAGTCTGCTGACGCGGTGGCGAACTTCGAGGAGGAGACGGCTGACGCGGTGTCGGTGGCCTTGGAAAGATGATGCAATCCTTTCTCCATAGGATGATATGATGTTTGGCCTCTCCTAGTGTGTGCTCCTCGTCACCTCCAGGAATGTCAAGCTCTAGCCCCAAATATTGGTCCATCACTTCATCAACCTGGACACGAGCATAGCCAGCTGGAATCGGGTTGCAATGTAAGGTTGCTTCGGGGGAATTTGTATAAGCAATGGCGTCTGCCACCTTCATGGATATGTTCTTCATTTCGAAGTGTAGCTCACAGTTAGTGTTCTCCATGATTTCATCCACAGGGTATCTATCTAGAAGTGCGTCGCCCGGGGCGGAACCCACATTGCTTCTCGGCATGGAAGGGACGGTGCTATCCAATGTTGGATCATTCGCTAGCTGCTGTCACTGCTGAGACCCCCTTTCCTGGCTAAGTGAGTCGATCTGCTACTGCTGTTGCCACTGGAATTTGAGTGCCAAGTCCGCGTGCCCTGATTCTAGGCCTTGAAGGCGTTCTGCTTCCTGCTTCCTCCGCTCCTCCTCCAGCTTCCTCTTCTTCTCCTTCTCCATCTTCCTTCTTGCACGGGTTCCATAGTCGGTGTTCCATTCCGAAAAGCCCTCATACCATGGAACAACGTCCTTGCCTCATGTTCTTCCCGGCTGTTTAGGATTTTCCAGGGCGCGCGTAAGCTCGTCATTCTCTCTGTTGGGCGTGAACACCCCCTTTCGAGCATCTTCTATTGCTTGAAGTAACTTATCTTCGACTCCTTTAATACTTGCCTTCTTCGAAACCTGGCCTGTCTTCGGGTCCAATGCCCCCCCATGCGCATAGAACCAAGTTCTGCACCGGAGGGGCCAGCTCTTAGTAATTGGAGTGACCTCTGCATCCAGCATCTCTTGCTCAGACTTATCCCACTTAGGCATTGCCACCGCATAGCCACCTGGCCCCATCCTATGAAACTGCTCTTTTTTTTGCGGCATTGGCCTTGTTTTTTCTCGACCGTTCCTTAGATAATTCTGATTCCTTGAATTTGACGAAAGTGAGCCAGTGTTCTCTTTGCTTCTCCAGTGTTCCCTTGAATTCTGGAGTCTTCTTTCCTCCTTCGACGTACTTGGTCCATATTTTTTTCTTGTGGTTGTTGAATGAAATTGCCATCTTCCTAAGAGCAGCGCCCTTGACTTTCTCCACATCTGCATCAGTGAAATGATTTGGTAGGGTGAAATGTTCCATGATTTTTTCCCAAAGCGTTGATTTTGCTCTGTCATCGACCCAAGTAAGATATAGACGTTTCTTTGGTATCTCTTTCCATTCTTGAATGGATATCGGGAGTTGGTCCCTCACAAGAACACCACACTGACGAATGAACTTGTTCGCAATGTTCTTAGGCGCGCTAGGTTCGCCATTAGCTTTGATGGAATCGATGTTGTACTTTACGCCCTCCTTCAACTTTTTGCCCGGGCCTCGCACTGTCCTGCTGCCTGTAGAACATTTGTTCGATCTGTAGGGCTGAAAGAAGAAAGATCGATTCGTTAATATATCTTCAAATCATTAAAAACATGTGATGATCACCAGATGCTTCCTTATATAAATATACCTTGCCGGTCTCTGTTATTTCAAGATCATCATTTTCGGCATCATCATCATCATAGTTCATGACTTCATCAATTCGGTTGTCGCGATTGAATATCATATCATCACGCTCCCCGATATTGTTCAGATATTGGGAGTCGTCATCATCTTCATTCTGATCATCTGGCCCGCGAGGGAGCGTATGATTTCGAACAGGACCTCTTCTCCCTCTCTGCCGGTATTGTCCGTCATAACTTTTATTTAATTAATCCAGAAGAAATATGAAACAATTTAGTATTCAAATTATAATGCATGCATGCAATCAATAAGTAAAAACTAAATCATAGTACATAATCTCGAATACATCGTCTCGAATAATATATATAATCTCAAATACATCGCCTCAAATATTATATATTGAATACATCACTAGCTAGCTAGCTAATAAAGATCAAATACTACAGAAGAATCTAGGCCACTCGCGGTTCCTGAGGCGCGGGTGGTGGACACCCAAAGAGAAGGAACTATCACAGGATCATAGCTCCAGTCATCTCCCCAAAGAACCTGCCAGGTATTGGAGAACCTGACGTCCATAGCAGCCATGTAGCGACGGGCGTGCTCGTCCTCCTCCCTGACACGGCGACGCACCATCTGCGGCGGGGCCGGCTCCCTCTGCACCGACGTGGCCCACGCGAACGCCACCATAGTAGCTCAGGGTCGACGACGGGACCCGGGGCCGGTTACTCACCAAGCGGCGAGCCCCTGAAGGTAGCACCTCCCAGTGCCAGCCCGGCGGAGCCCAGTTCCGGACATGGGTCCTCTGAACCAGGACGTCGTCACGAATGAGTCGACGACGAGGATGCGGGCCGGGCATCGTTGACGTCGATAACAAATTCTTATGAAAAAAATTCCTATATATGCAATGCCATTTTATTAGAAATTTTGAGCAACTTTTTCCTATGCAACTTCTCCTAGTCCTTCGTCTGGAAAATATATATATATATGGTCAACTTTTTCCTATGCAACTTTTTATATGCAAATTTTTTTCTATACTAGGATATGCAACAGAAACACTAATTAAGCATCTAACACTAAAAACAGAAAAGGCAACTTCTATACATCCATTAAAAAAATAGAAAAACCACACTATATACAAAAAATCCATACTAATTAAACACTAATTATATCCATCTAACATGCATTCATACATATATACTAGTCAAAAAATAATAATCTAAAACATCTAAACTAATTAAACATACAAAAATACCTATATACAAATTAACTTAAGAAAATGTGTGTGTGTGTGTGTTCATCATGCATGTGTGTGTGTGTGTGTGGGCTCGGGGAGGGGCGGCCATGGTGGCCGGGGGCGAGGGAGAGGGGGGAGAGCTCACAATGGGGCGACGACGAGGCGAGACGATGGGGGCGAAGACGGGGGGGCGACCTGCCGGGGCGCGACGGGGGCAGCGACGCGGGGATGGGCCGGGGCGGCGACGGAGACGGGGGTGGCCCGACGGGGACGGGCCGGGGGCAGCGACGGAGACGGGGGCGACGACGGCAACGACGCGCGGCGGGGGCGGCGACGGCGTTGATCGAGCAGGGCAGGCGGTGCGTTGGAGAAACAGAGTGAGAATGAATTTTTTTCAAGTGTTCTTTATATAGGAGGGACATTTAGTACCGGTTGTAGCCACCAACCGGTACTAGAGGTCAAATTTGGCTAGGCCAACCGGCGGGAACGACACCCCTTTAGTACCGGGTCGTGTCTTCAACCGGTACTAAAGACCCCCCCCCCTTTAGTACCGGTTGGAGATACGACCCGGTACTAAAGGTGGTGCACTGCAACGCGAGGGGCGCAGAAGTTTAGTCCCACCTCGCTAGCCGAGAGGCGCCCGCACCTGCTTATAAGCCTCGCCGCCACTGCTGTCTCGAGCTCCTCTCTAAAGCAGGCCTTCTGGGCCTACCTCTTCTGCGATGCCCTATTGGGCCTACTGGGCTAGCGGGCCTGCATCCTAGCCCAACAGAGGGTGGGTTTGTAGTCGTATGCATGCCGCTGTGGCCCAGTAGGCGGGCTTTTTCTATTTAGTTTTTTCTTCCTCTTTTTCTTTTTTCCTTTATTTATTTTATTTTATTTATTTTTGAGTTGGTTTTTGCTGTATTTAGAGTTTCTTTGTGAATATTTTTGTTTTAGGTATAAAAATTACAAACTATCTGTTAGTGCAGATAGTTTTCAAATTTGAATAGTTTAAGTTTGAATTATTTGAAATCTGTGGGGATCACTAGTTTGTGAATAACTTAACCTTAAAAATAGATTTTCCAGTGATTCTTTTTTCTCATGTTTAATATTAGTGTGTTTTATCATTATATTCAATTTGGTAATACTTAGGTTATTTCAAAAATGAAATGCCTTTGTAACAGATGAGTTTTCGTCCAAAACCCTGATACTTTGAAAGAGATTGTCCATTTTGTACACGAAGTGCATCCAGTTTTTGTCGTAACCCTCTCTACTTTTTTGCACATGCTGTGTGGGTTAAATTATGATACCATGCCAACTTTCAACCTTTTCTGAATTCATTTGAAGTGTTTTTCAATTTTAGGGTCATTTAGCTGAAAAAATCAGTAAATGCATGAAGGAATTTATTTAAACATAAAATTTCTTCGCGTTTCAAATGCCAAAACACATAAGTACCCTAACTATTACAAAGATTCCCTCCGGTTTGTTCGAAGCGGGACTTTCCAGATATATAAGTCCGGAAACTCACTAGAGAAGAAAGTGATGACAGTGAGAAGCCGATCACATCCCACAGTGGGATCTTTGGGCCGTGTGAAACTTTTTCTTCACCTGTGTCTCTTTGCGCCGTAACCATGGACAATCTTCATCATTTAACTGGATGCCCGGGTCAATATTCACTGTGAATGGAGCAATTTCATGAAACTTCTCATAATCTTCTGACATGTCTGTCTTGTCATCCACTCCCACGATGTTTTTTTCCCAGAAAGAACTATATGGCGCTTTGGCTCATCGTAAGATGCATTCTCTACCTTATCGTTTCTTTTTCTCGGCTTGGTGGACATGTCCTTCACATAGAAAATCCATGCCACATCATTGGCTAGGACGAATGGTTCGTGTGCATACGCAAGATTGTTGAGATCCAGTGTTGTCATTCCATACTGCGGGTCTCCCATTACCCCGCCCCATGTCATATTCACCCATTTGCACCGAAACAAAGGGACCTTCAAACCACATCCATAGTCAAGTTCCCACATGTCTTCTATGTAACCATAATATGTTTCCTTTCTAGTCTTGGTTGCTGCATCAAAGCGGACACCATTGTTTTGGTTGGTGCTCTTCTTATCTTGGGTGATCGTGTAAAATGTATTCCCATTTATCTTGTACCCTTTGAAAGTCATTACATTCGAAGATGGTAACTGGGACAGCAAGTACATGTCATCTTCAATAGCGGCGTCATGCATGCCATGTGCCTGCAACCAATCGGCGAAGGTCCCCGTTTGTTCACGTGTAATCCACTCGTCAGACTGCTTCGGGTGTTTGGACCGTAGAAAATTCTTGTGTTCATCCATATACGGAGCCACCAAGGCGGAATTCTGTAGAACTGTGTAGTGTGCTTGAGTGAGAGAATGCTCGTCCATACATATTATTTGATCCCCTCCTATCGTGCCTTTTTCATCCAGTCTGCCCTTATGGCGCAATTCGTAACACCAATCGGCTTAAGGTCAGGAATAAAGTTAATACAAAACTCAATGACCTCCTCATTTTCATGGCCCTTGGAGATGCTTCCTTCTGGCCTAGCACGGTTATGAACATATTTCTTTATGACTCGCATGAACCTCTTAAAGAGGAACATATTGTGTAGAAATATAGGACCAAGAACGTTTATCTCTTCGCATAGGTGAACTAGGACGTCCGTCATGATGTTGAAGAAGGATGGTGGGAACACCAACTCGAAACTGATAAGACATTGCACCAAATCATTCTCTAACCTTGGTATGATTTCTGGATCGATTACCTTGTGAGAGAATGCATTGAGGAATGCACATAACTTCACAATGGCTAATCGAACTTTTTCCGGTAGAAGCCCTCTCAATGCAGCCGGAAGCAGTTGCGTCATAATCACGTGGCAGTCATGAGAATTTAGGTTCTGAAACTTTTTTCTATCATATTTATTATTCCCTTTATATTCGACGAGAAACCAGACGGTACCTTCAAACTGAGCATGCATTCAAAGAAGATTTCCTTTTCTTCTTTGGTAAGAGCGTAGCTGGCATGACCCTGATGTATGCCGTCTTTTCCGTGCATATGTTGCTGCTCCTCTCGTGCCTTCGGTGTATCTTTTGTCTTCCCATACACACCCAAGAAGCCAAGCAGGGCCACGCAAAGATTCTTCGTCAGGTGCATCACGTTGATTGCGGAGCGGACCTCTAGGTATTTCCAATACGGCAGGTCCCAAAACATAGATTTCTTCTTCCACATGGGTGCGCGTCCGTCAGTGTCATTCGGAACAGGTTGTCTGCTAGGACCCTTTCCAAAGACTACCTTCAAATCCTTGACCATATCATTCACATCAGCACCAGTACGGTGGCGAGGCTTCGTCCGATGATCCGCCTCACCTTTGAAATGCTTGCCTTTCTTTCTTACGGGATGCCTGCTCGGAAGAAATCGACGATGTCCCAGGTACACATTCTTCCTACAATTACCCAAATATATACTGTCGGTATCATCCAAGCAGTGCATGCATGCGCGGTATACCTTGTTTGTCTGTCCTGAAAGGTTATTGAGAGCAGGCCAATCATTGATGGTCATGAACAACAATGCCTTTAGGTCAAATTCTTCCCCCATATGCTCATCCCACACACGTACACCTGTTCCATTCCAGAGCTGTAAGAGTTCTTCAACTAATGGCCTTAGGTACACATCAATGTCGTTGCCTGGTTGCTTAGGGCCTTGGATGAGCACTGACATCATAATGAACTTCCGCTTCGTGCACAACCAAGTTGGAAGGTTATACATACATAGAGTCACAGGTCAGGTGCTATGGTTGCTGCTCTGCTCCCCAAAAGGATTAATGCCATCTGCGATTAGACCAAACCACACGTTCCTTGCATCACCTGCAAACTCCTCCCTGTACTTTCTCTCGATTTTTCTCCACTGCGACCCATCAGCGGGTACTCTCAACTTTCCTTCTTTCTTACGGTATTCTCTGTGCCATCGCATAGCCTTGGCATGCTCTTTGTTTAGGAACAAACGTTTCAACCGTGGTATTATAGGAGCATACCACATCACCTTGGCAGGAATCTTCTTCCTGTGGCGCTTTCCCTCGACATCACCAGGGTCATCGCGGCTGATCTTATAGCGCAACGCACCGCATATCGGGCACGCGTTCAAATCCGCGTACTCACCGCGGTAGAGGATGCAGTCATTAGGGCATGCATGTATCTTCTGCACCTCTAACCCTAGAGGGCAGACAACCTTCTTTGCTTCGTACGTACTCTCGGGCAATTGGTTGTCCTTTGGAAGCATCTTCTTTAACTTTATTAGCAACTTTCCAAATGCCTTGTTAGATACACCATTCTTTGCCTTCCATTTTAGTAATTCCAGTGTGGTGCCCAACTTTTTATTGTCAGTTTCGCAATTCGGGTACAACAATTTCTTGTGGTCCTCTAACATGCGCTGCAACTTCTTCCCCTTTGCACTTGTGTAGTTTCTCTCTGCATCGGCAATGGCCCGACCTAGATCATTAGTTGGCTCATCTGATGCCTCTTGTTCATCTTCTTCCCGCATTGACGGCTCAACTTCTTCCCCCATTGTTGTATCATCGTATTCAGGGAACCCATGGCCAGGATAGCTATCATTGTCCTCTTCTTCTTCATTTTCTTCCATCATAACCCCTCTTTCTCCGTGCTTGGTCCAAACAATATAGTGGGGCATGAAACTGGACTCAAACAGGTGGATGTGAATGGTTCTTGCGTTAGAGTAATTGTGATCATTCTTACAACCAGCACAGGGACAAGGCATAAAACCATCCGCCTGCTTGTTTGCCTGAGCCGCAATCAGAAAAGTATGCACGCCCTCAACGAACTGGGGAGAGCATCAGTCATCGTACATCCATTACCGGCTCATCTTCATTACACAACACCGAATACACCAAATTAATACAAGTTCATACATAAAGTTCATACAATACTTATTCTCATAAAGCAAACAAATAAATAGCTCTCTAGCTAAAGAATTTAAATGCAACAACAAATGTGATCAAGATCGCAACTAAGGTAACAATTGATCCAACATCATAATGATACCAAGCCTCACTATGAATGGCATATTTTCTAATCTTTCTAATCTTCAAGCGCATTTTCTCCATCTTGATCTTGTGATCATCGACGACATGGGCAACATGCAACTCCAATTCCATCTTCTCCCCCTCAATTCTTTTCAAATTTTCTTTCAAATACTTGTTTCCTCTTTCAACTAAATTTAACCTCTCGACAATAGGGTCGGTTGGAATTTCCGGTTCACATACCTCCTAGATAATTTTTTGTCAATTTGATGAGCATAATTTGTCATAAACACGAAGTGCAACAAAATAGTTATAAAAGAAAATATACCACATTCGAATCATAACCCGGACGAGGGTCGGCGGGGACGGATATCAAAACCATGGCACTGTGAATAACAAACAACGTATGGGTAAGATAATTATACAAGTAACTATATATATAAATCACACAAACATGATTTTTTTATATAAGAAAGATGAGAACAAGAGGGCTCACCCCACAAGGTGGTGCCGGCCACAAGACGGTGCGGACGATCGATGGTGGTTAGGACGGAGACGGGAAGGCACTAAGTAAACCACACCTACATATGCAAACTAAGAGTTATTCTGAGCTCAAATTGCATATAAATCAAATAAACCACCTCATATAATTCCTCCCAAATTACTAAAACCCACAAATTAATGACTATATAAAGCATTGCAAAAGCTAATCTAGCAATGAGAGATGAAAGGACAAAGTTTCTTACCTTTGTGATCACTTGAATGGATGGGGGCCTTCAAATCTTGACAGAATTTGGGCAAAATGTGAGATGAGCTCGAGGTAGAGGGGGAAGAACAGAGAGGAGAGGGGAAAGGGAAAAACAGAGAGAGCTCGCTCGCGGGTGGACGAAGGGTTTATATAGGACGACCTTTAGCACCGGTTCGTGCCACGAACCGGTACTAAAGAGAGTGGTGGCAGGATGTTGTCAGTCTTGGCACGAACCGGTGCTAAAGATTTGCCACGAACCGGTACTAATGTTAGCGGCCCAGCTAGCTATAGGAACCGGTACTAATGGTAGCGGCCCAGCTAGCCGTTGGAACCGGCACTAATGATCACATTAGTGCCGGTTCAACTACAAACCGGGACTAATGAGCTGAACATTTGACCCTTTTTCTACTAGTGTATGACAACCCGGTGAAAAGGTCCACCGGTCAAACCCCGTCCGGCGAAAGTCAAAGGGCTAGATCCAGCGGTCGTCTGTGTCAGGGTTAGACGGGACGGGGTACCTAGGGGTAGCAATGCCGCCAGGTGTTGCGATGGCCCCTCCTACGCACGTGGAAGCGTGGTGGCAGGCGTAGATAGCCGGCACGCGACTCCGAGGTGTGCCCCCCTCACGGGCATCGCCGCCGCCGTGTCACGTAGGGGGGAAACAACCACGCCAGGCCGACACGGATAGAATCTTAGGGTGGGTTGGGATGGGACGGTGTTCAGGGGTGTAGCTAGGGGTTGGGCTAAGACAACCCGGTGGAAAGGTCCATTGGTCAAACCCCGTCCGGTGAAAATCAAAGGTCTTGATCCGGCGGTCGTGTGTGTTAGGGTTAGACGAGACGGGGTACCTAGGGGGGGGGGTAGCAATGCCACCGGGTGTTGCGGTGGCCCCTCCTATGCTTGTGGAAGCGTGTTGGTAGGTGTAGGCAGCCGGCATGCGGCTCCGGGGTGTGCCCCCCCTCACAGGCGTCGCTGTCGTCGTGTCATGGAGGGGGGAAACGGCCACGTCGGGCTGACACGGTGGGAATCTTGGGGTGGGTTGGGCCGGGACGGTGTTCGGGAGTGTAGCTATGGACTGGGCCATGACAACCTGGTGAAAAGGTCCACCGATCAAACCCCGTCCGGCGAAAGTCAAAGGGCTAGATCCGGCGGTCGTTTATGTTAGGGTTATGCGGGACGGGGTACCTGGGGGTAGCAATGCCGCCAGGTGTTGTGGTGACCTCTCCTACGCTTGTGGAAGCGTGGTGGCAGGCACAGTAACCCGGCACGCGGCTCCAGGGTGTGCCCCCCCTCACTGGCGTGTCACGGGCATCACACCGAGTCCTCATAAACATGGTAAACTAAAAAGGTAAAAAAGTAATAACTGAATTTATAAAAAAACACCGGCATCCACCATGGAAGACGGACTATCACCGTGAAACCTTCAGTGCCCGGGCACCGGGCCAGCCACTGAAAGTTTCACCGTAATTGTCCGTTTTCTTAACAGAAGTCTAATGAATACCGGAGCTTATGACATGTGAATTAGTGAACTATTTAAACAGGTCATCTTGATTGTCTTTGGGTGAGGTGGGACTATTTTTTTTAAATTGTTAACCTCCTATCTGTGCCGATGGCATAGCCGTCGGCATAGGGTGCCACGTGGCATGTCAATCTATGCTGACCGTTTTACCGTCAGCATAGGTTGGCCTTATCCGTGCCGGTTCAGCTACAAACTGAGACTAATGTGCTTCACATTAGGCCCTTTTTCTACTAGTGTAGTCGATTTTTGATAGCAATGTTGTTTATAGGACGACAATCACAGTGAAAGGAGCGATATGTCATGCAATTGTCAAGAAAGAAATTATGACAGATAACAACACATCAAGCAACAATAACCCGCGGCTTCCTAAAGAAAAGAAAAGAAAAACAGTAGCCCATGAAGCAGTAGCAATTCATATCAACTAGTAAGCAACAAGGGCAGAGTGGATTTTTATTATTGAGAGATGCATCGAGCGTGCAGATAATTATTAAGAGCATAGGCTTATTCGTGGACCACGAGCATTCGAGCAATCAATGGCGGCAGCCCTAGCCGATGTAGTAGAGTGGGTCGGGCAGCTTGAAAGTACGAGCTCCCTCTGGCGCGCCGAGGAGGTCGCTCCACTGGTCGCCGATGTTGCCAACGATGACATACCCGGCGTCCTGCAGCTTCTTCCTCTGGGCGGACTTGTAGGATATCGCGGAGCCATGAAACCCGGGCTGCTTGAGCGTCAGGTTCATCCACCCGGAGATGCCCTGGCTGCGGAGGTTGGCGACGGTGATGACCCTCTTGTCTTCCGTCCGGCCTGTGATGAACACCGGCTTGATGCCCACCTTGAGCAGCTTGTAGTACAGCCGCTTACTCTCCGGCAGCGCCGGCGCGGTCCCCTCCAGCACGTACGCGTCGAAGCTCGTCGCGTTGTATGGCCTAGCCCTGCACACGTTAAAAAACCAAGGGGTGAATGGAAGCGCATCTACGCTGCGTAAATTTGTTGATAGGAACGGTAGATATAAAGTAGCCAAGTGGACAATAGATTCGGGCCTACATACTCCGACCATCACATGCACATCACACCACTATATCTAATTGGCATAGCATAGCATGTTTTGCTCATCAATCGGCACATGGCCATGGTCCTGCAGGCTGTGTCTATGATTGGACTGGAGATGACCAACAATGATGCCCAACTCAAACACGTCCAACGCATATATGCCCTTTTATTTCCACCTTTTCATCTATGTTTTCCCCTTTCATTATTATTAGAGAACTTATGGTGCCAACTGCCAACCTTCTACATTACATATAGTGATGCGTTATAGGGGACGGGCTACAGGGAGCCCCATTTTTCAAAAAACAAGATCAAAATATACTTAAAAGTTGCCAAAAATATATTTATAAAATCTATAAATGCATATACACGTTCTTCAACTATTTGTAAAGTTGCATCAATTAATCACATTTTAATCTATCTATTTGTCTTTTTTGGGTACATCAGATATGAACATATACATGTTCATGAAAATTTGCACGTCCATATACAATATATCCTTATGTGTATACTTTTTTCAGATTTTTTAAGGTATACAAATAGTATTTTCACTGAAACAAAATAAAGGGCTCAGTGTCGTATATACTACAGTGCATACATCCACTGTCCATCGTTGCTCAGATATTCGTGCAACATTTTCTACTTTTTCGCTATATCTTTCTTCTTTCAAAATAAATTGTCATCTTTCGTCGGATTTTTTTGTCGCTTAAAAGTATATTACAATAATTTTACGCAGTTTCAATACATTTGACGGTGGATTAGTACATGGCATATAGTATGCATGCATGGTAGAAAACAAATCCAATCACATATGATGCCATGGTGTTACTGGTGTTTTCTAGTGGGTTGGTTTTTCATACTTTAGCTAAACGAACAGACAAGTCCAAGTCTCTGCTCAAATGCACCTGCAACAAATATCAAGTACAATATGCACGTACTTACGGATAGACAGTCGTGCAGATTATATTTGTCGAGAAATGCAAAATTACATGGAGATGATCCTCAACGATGCATAATGTGTGTAAGTACGTACCCAAAGCCGTGCGTGGCGTAGTAAGGGAGGTTGGAGAGCGTGGTCTCGTCGATGTCGAAGACCCACACCTCCTTGCCGTTGCCGGCGAGCTTGAGGCTGTCGACGTAGCCAATGGCCTGGTCGATGACGACCTTGGAGTCGCGCCGGAAGTGGCTGCCGAGCATGTAGTGCCCCACGTAGCCCTCGCAGTTGGCGGGGACAGTCTTCCAGTCACGCACGTTGTACGCCTCCACGCCCAGCCTCCAGCTGTCGCACGGCACGCCGCCGCGGCTGCCGAGCTCTCCGCTGGAGCCCAGCAGCGGGCGCAGTGTGTGGATGAGCGGCGCCACCGCGTCGTCGACCGCAGCAGCTGCAGCCTCGGCCGTCGGCATACGGATGGTGGGCTCCCAGGCGCTGCACGAGGCCGCTGCGGCCACGAGAGCTACCGCGATGAGGATGGGCACCCTTGCCATCGCCATTGTTACTGCTAGCTACCCTGTGGTGCTCTACTTCTTGAGGTGCACTGCCAAGTGTGTGTGGTGGGTGGCTTCTTAAATAGAACTCCGTTCCGGTGGTGGCAAGATGTACTGCACAACTAGCAACATATATTGACAAAAAATCCATTAGAAAAATAGCTTGTTAAAGACAGTAGGAAAGCTACGTCCTACGTGGTGTGTGAGCTTGATAGAAATTAACTGACGCGGGACAGCAGGGGCGTGGTCTCATTCATAGCGTGTGGAACACGCTGGGCGCGATATTTTGTTGGGGACGATGTGATGCATTATTTTCCTGCTTTACCATGTACAGTTTAACCATTCATAATGTCATATTTTGCACCCAACAGTTAAGGAATTAATCTGCGAATGCTTTCTTTTCTAGCCCATCCATGTTAAGTGTTTTATTGGGGGACCGTGTATTCAGGAGGCACATACAAAAACTTGTTGTAAGTTGAATTTTTGGGCCGTCAGATGTCCATCCAACTGCCAGGATTGCGCCATTGTTCATCTTCTTCCTCCTTTTCTTCTTCATCCATGTGTCACCCTTCGACCCAGTCTTAATCGCCGATCTCCACCGCCCGCAGCTGGCATGCGCTACTGCGAGCCGCCCCGCCCTACCAGCAACCACCCCTCCACCAACCCCCACCGATGGCAAGATGTACTGCAAATTAGCAACATGTATTGACAGAAATTCCACCCAAAAAATAGCTTGTTAAATACAGTAGGAAAGCTATGTCCTACATGGTGTGTGAGCTTGAGAGAAATTAAGTGACACAGGACAGCAGGGTGTGGAACACGCTGGGCGCGATATTTTGCTGGCGGCGATGTGATGCATTTTTTCCCTGCTTTACCATGTATAGTTTTACCATTCATAATTTCATATTTTGCACCCAATAGTCAGTGTTAATCTGTGAATGCTCTTTTTTTCTAGCTTATCCATATTTAGTGTTTTATTGTGCACCGTCTATTCATAAGGCACATAAAGAAGTTGTTGTAAGTCAAATTTTTGGGCCCTCAGATGTCCAACCAACTGCCAGGATTGCCCTATTGTTCATCTTCTTCCTCCTTTTCTTCTTCATCCATGTGTCACCCTTCGACCCAGCCATAATCGCCGATCTCCACCGCCATAGCTGGCATGCACTACTGCGAGCCGCCCTGCCCTACCAGCAACCACCCCTCCCCCACCCCCACCGTCATGACCATCCCTCTAAGCCCCTCCCCTTCAACCCGCACTGTCAACCTGGTACCTTGCCTGCTTCGACTGCCACAACTCACTGCCCGCTCACAGCATTGTGCCCATCTCCCGCAAGGTACTGGATCGGCCTCACCGTGGCCCATGCTCGCCGCTATCGCTCTTCACGTTATCCCCTCCTTCTGCTTTGCGCGAAGTGGAAAAAGTGACTGATGACAATTTTTTCCATGTTCATGATGTTTAGCAAACCCGATTTTAATTTATTTTTTATATATGGTAGAATGCACATTGCACTTGAACAACAGAAGAAAACACACATTGTCATTGCCATGACGAGGACGAGCATCCTGGCCATGGGCATTTTATTGTGTGTGCGCGCGCTAGCTTCCCCTGGTGCTTCGTAAGGTGCACTGCAATCTTGCAAAGTGTGTCGTGGCTAGTTTGTTGTAGGGAAGCTATATCCTACATGGTGTGCTAGCTTGAGGAAAATCCTTACTGTCCTAAAGGTCCATGTTGGTAGCAATCCATTATCGTTCAGAAATTATGTCATAAGTTGTGAAAAATAATAATTATCACATGTAATTCCGTCCATTCTGTGTAGTGGACAGACTTGCCAAGATCTTGTGATGACTTGAATCGTGTGATGTACTCCCTCCATCCCAAAACATCGGACGTTTTTTTGACAATGATAGTGTCAAAAAAAGTCTTATATTCCAGGATGGAGGGATTATGTTTTTTGATATACTCCCTCTGTAAACTAATATAAGAGCGTTTAGATCACTACTTTAGTATTCTAAACGCTCTTATATTAGTTTACGGAGGGAATACTTTTTAATTTTTATAAAGTTAAGGACTACAAATGGCACAAGAGGTTAAACGACGCATGTGCTAGTAAGAAAATTTCTGTCGCAAAAAGGACAAGCAGGGGTTTTTTATAGGGAAAAAAAGGACAAGCAGGTTTTGGTGTCATCCATGGGCTCTGTCTCAGGGCGAGCGTGGAACACGTTGGGGAGATAATTTGTGCGAATGCACGGCTGTGATTGGACAGGACAGGATAAGCAGCTGTGGACGATGCGACCCAATCGAGAGATGCGGCAACATCCGTACGATGCAAATCACTGCACGACTTTTCTTCACAGTGTTGCCGTTCATTCATGGTTTTTTCCCTGTGTCAATATATGGACAGAAAGTAGTGGAGAGATTGCCCGCCTCCATACATTACAAAAAAGATTTGAATGAATTGGACGATATTCATGCAAACCTAAGATTGTCAGAATCGCGATTCTGATTCGGATTGGAGCATCGATGGCAAGATCGCAAATCATAGAATCTTAACTACCAGGATCATAAAAACGTAGATTCTACGAACCAAAATCGTAGAATCAGTGGGGTTAGTTTAGATCGTAAAGTCATAGAATCGTACAACAAAATCGCAATTCTGACAACCTTGTGCAAACCGAACGATTTTTTATTTCAACCCAACCAAATTTATTACATTATGGACACATTTCAACTAAATAAAAGCATCCGGAGGTTAACCTAGTGTAAATATTCGTTAGCAGCCGTGAGGCCCAGAAAGAGTCCGCCCTCCATGTCCTTGTTGTTCCCCGCCGGGTCCATGTCCGGCGTCCGTGAGCCCCGAAAAGTGAAGGCGCGGTCATCGACGAGGTAGAGTAGGACACGGGGCACATACTCGCCCACATTAGATATGAGGCACCGCCATCTCCTATGCCCTACTCTTCCTCGTCGGCGTCCACGCACTGCCCATCGCCGGTGGAGGTGAAGTCGACGATGGACGTGGACTGGCCTCGTCGTCGAAGTGGTGCCAATGGTGCGTAGCTGGTACCATTGGCGTTAGGGTCCGCCTGCGTCGTCTGGGCATCCGAGGCTGTCATGTGAGCGTTGGGCATAGCCTCATAGGGCACCCGCTCCTCCTCGACGAAGTTCGAGTTCTCCGCCGCCATAACCGCCATGGCATCCTCGCTCGTGAATTCGCTATATATATAAACCTCCGCAAGTTGGTGATGTGCGAGGAGGTAGAGGTTATAGCGTTGTTACTTCTCCGCGTGTTGGAACACTAACAATGGCTCCAGTGTTAGCTGATCATCTGCTATGACGGCGTCGTAGTGTGTCTGCGCTTGCTCCATGGTCAAGCCAGCATGGAACGGCGCAGGTATGGGCGCCAGCTCCCCGTCGAAGACCACCTCCATCGTCGGAGACCTCCGACGGCTATCAAGCCTGCCTCTATCCGCCGCGGACGGTGGCACCGCGAACCGACGGACGTCATGCTCTCGAACGACATGCTGCTTCAATGGTGGCACCAGTGAGAGATCACGTACACTCTGACCGAGTATGAATGCCGCATTGGCGCTCTAGCGTGGCGTTGACCGGCATGAATGTGTTGCAACCACTTCGCACGGGAGAGGTTTTCGGGTGAGTTTGGAATATCCGACGCGTCCATGGCAATGGTCCGGAAGCTTGCAATCCCCCCTGCGCCGTCCCCTGGGTTTGCTTCCGGTTTGCCAAGAAAAGATGTTTGAACCGCCCCGCGGAGTACCGCATTGGATGGCAAATCACGCCCGGACCGGCTAGTCCGGACGGTGTTGGTGGTTTAGGGGTCCGCGTTGGAGACGTCCTTATCAGTTTTTTCTTACCACACAGATCCAGTGGGATGGGCTTTTATTATTTATACCTAAAAATGGCAAAAATGAAATTTTGTCTTTTTGCGATAATTTATTTATAATCAGCACTCTTATCAATATCAAAGATGGGGGTAAGATCGTCGCGACACATCAATCGGCATGAACGATTAGATATCTTAAAACCAACAATCCACAGTAGATGATGATAAAGGTTTTCTTTAGGGAGATGGCGATGAAGGTTATCGCGTGGCCATGGCAACCGTTGATAAGCAACACGAACCAATCAACGAAAGATGGGGTTGGGTTACCTTAGGTATTGTGTGTGGCGGGCCGCACGTGTAGGGGGGGGGGGGGGGGGGGGGGTGACATGGGTGAATTATTGGGGTGGGGCGCTGTCACACGAGGGGCACGTTGATATGTCTCCAAACCGGGAGGGAGGGACCGTGACACGATGAGAAGGACGCGGGTGGCCAACGATAATTGCTGTTCTGCATGGCACTGCCATTCGTGCATGCATGGTGTATTGGTGAGAGTGGTGGATCCCCCCGTTACATGTGTGGACAGTAGGCCTCGGGCCACTTGGTGTCGATAAGACCACTGCATACTGCATCTAGATCTGGTTCTCTCCGTTTTACTACTTGCGGACCATTACATACAACTAGCTAAGTGTCCGTGCGTTGCCACGGACTAACAAATATATATATACAAAGAGAAAATTCATGTGACATGAGAGTCAAAGGTCATTTTTATGGGATGATATCTCATGGTCATGATCTAGTAGGTACATACATCTCGTCATTGTCTTTCTTCCACACTCCATGTCTGAGCTACCACGCGACACTCGACTTCCTTCTCCCACCATGCATGCTTTTATCTCCTATTTCTCCTACCTCTACCTTGCACGACAGTACCAAGTTTCTTGTCCAACTATCATAATCTTCTCCGGTAGGGCACCCCCTTAGATTATTACTGACTTGTACATGTTGCAAATAAGATCAACGAAAATGGATACTAAATTTCTGATGAGAAATGAGAATTCAGGGCAATATCTTCCCAAGAAAATAATAATTCCAAGACAATCTTTTTATACCTTCTGTCAACATTGGGACACACATTCTACACAATAAGCATGCAATGATGTTGATACTTGATTAATTGTCAATATATGTCTACAGTAAAGATAACTTTACTCAAAACATGTTTTTCTAAGAAGGAAGGATAATTCATATTAGAAAAAAAATAAAGGTTTGGGTTCATCCCACCAATGTTTCTCTTGTGCAACTCATCTCCGCACCTGCTCACGAGATTGGCGTGTCTCGAGCACATCACTCCCACACATCCTCACAAGAGCGGCACAACCAATCTCTGAGTGCCACTGACACACATGCATGGAGCGCTCACTCCAAGCCTGACTATACACATTCCCGCAGTAGCCGAATTCAAAGAGAATCAACGGGGCATCATCCACTGCTTTCCCAGGGTCCTATTCATCATGAAATCATAGATCAAGATATTCCTCCCATCCATTTTTTAGGGAAAGGATTTTTCTCGATGTTCCTTTCATCTTCATGGTAGTAATAACCTAAAAACGCCACCAGTCAACTCCGAAGAACATGCAACATTGTGAGAGTCAAAGTCATGGTCAGTCAACTCCGTCAATAATTTCAAATTATGTGACATCCAATACGTACTTGTTGCCGATGGAACGACCACATGGATAGCTCCTACAATCTTCATGCAGGTTGCACAAAATTACGCCATAGGAGGTTTCAAACCTTCAATGGGCCACCCTTGGCCATCCAGCCGGTGGTTTTCCATCCTTCCTTACGCCTGACGTCTTGTGGAACCAGGCGCATCCCAGATCCACCGCCTTCCATTCAGGTCGCCACACAGAGGGGGAAAATACAGTAGGCGGTGGCGCGGAGGAGGAGGCGGTGGTTTTCTATGTCACTAGTGTTTGTGTAGTTGTGTGTTGGAACTTCACAAAAACCGCCTACCTTAGCCAAATCAACAAATCTCTCTCATTAATGCAATTTTCTTTAGGAAACAAATAATATATTCTTTCCTACCTTAGCCAAATTAACAGATCTCTTTCATTAATGCAATTTGCTTTAGCAAACAAATAATAGATTCTTTCCTACCTTAGCCAAATCAACGGATCTCTCTCATTAATGCAATTTGCTTTAGGAAACAAATAATAGATTCTTTCCTACCTTAGCCAAATCAACGGATCTCTCTCATTAATGCAATTTTCTTTAGGAAACAAATAATAGATTCTTTCCTACCTTAGCCAAATCAATGGATCTCTTTCATTAATGCAATTTTGCTTTAGCAAACAAATAATGGATTCTTTCCTACCTTAGCCAAATCAACGGATCTCTCCCATTAATGCAATTTGCTTTAGTAAACAAATAATAGATTCTTTCCTACCTTAGCCAAATCAACGGATCTCTCTCATTAATGCAATTTTTCTTTAGGAAACAAAGAATAGATTCTTTCCTACCTTAGCCAAATCAACGGATCTCTTCCATTAATGCAATTTGCTTTAGCAAACAAATAATAGATTCTTTCCTACCTTAACCAAATCAACAGATCTCTCCCATTAATGCAATTTGTTTTAGGAAACAAATAATAGATTCTTTCCTACCTTAGCCAAATCAACGGATCTCTCTCATTAATGCAATTTTTCTTTAAGAAACAAAGAATAGATTCTTTCCTACCTTAGCCAAATCAACGGATCTTTTCCATTAATGCAATTTGCTTTAGCAAACAAATAATAGATTCTTTCCTACCTTAGCCAAATCAACGGATCTCTCCCCGGTTCGCTGGGCGCGTTTCGGTGGGTGGGCGTGGGGGTGGGGGTAATTTGATGGAAAAAACCCGGTTGAAAATAAACCAGTTGAAAGTGGGGGGGGGGACTATTCAACCAAGTCGTCCATTAGGAGTAGAGATAGATCGCATGGCTGTGTTGTAAATGAACAGGAACCGGTGCGCTAAACATCTGTAAAACCAGGCCTGGTCGTGAGAGCTTAACGATAATACATCAAATCTACCCTGTACCAATATGTAATGATGACATCAATATTAATCAAAAAAAATCACGGCTACGTGTTCCAGACTGAAAATTAAGACAACCCAATAATGCACAAGGAACCAGAGAAGGAGACATGGAGCATCTACCAGTGGGGCCCAACAAATCTAACCAGGTCTCTTCACGCACCTCTCTAGGGTCTTCGGCAGCGACAAGCTTGAACTGCCGCCACTTCCATCTTCGTCGCGCCCCCTGCCTGCTCTACAGTCTCACCATCCAGCTCGTAGTTGGTTCCGAGATCGAATTGCGTCTCGTCGAGCTCGAGCACGAGCCCCTCGCCATGGTCAAGCTTAGCAGCCTCATACACGTCGCGGAGTGTTCTGGAACCTGCCAAGCATACGAACGACGCGGCGTACCCACCGACACCATACTCATCGGAGGTGAGTCGGGCGATGGGGGAATCGACCCCGCCAAGATGGGCGGGGTCGTTGACGTAGGCGAGGGCGAGGGCTTGCTCGAGGGGCTCCTCAACCTCCTCAGCATGGCTGACGCAGGCGTGGATGCGCCAGCGGCGCTTGAGCGCGAGGACGTCACGAAAGCGGGTGCAATCATCGAGGCC
Source organism: Triticum monococcum (assembly GCA_034509565.1). Classification (NCBI taxonomy): domain Eukaryota; kingdom Viridiplantae; phylum Streptophyta; class Magnoliopsida; order Poales; family Poaceae; genus Triticum; species Triticum monococcum. The sequence goes on from CM067847.1 coordinate 27,948,872, forward strand.
GTAGAGGCGAACGCGCAGGGCGTCAGTGGCGGCAGCGAGGGGTGCGCGGGGGCATCAAAGAAGAGGTTGCGTTGGGCGTCGTTGCAGAGCAGGCGGTGCGCGGCGGATGAGTTTCAGCCCACGGTCGAGCCTGGGCCTATATTTTTGTGCGTGCAGGAGAGGACGCAAGAGAATCGATCGTGATGGTAGAAAACGGCAGGTGGAATTGGTGGAGCGAGGTGGTCATAGGAAGAAGTTAATTATGCGATGTAGATTATGATTGTGATTGATTTTGAAGTAATTATTTATGCGATGGAGATTATTAATGCGATTGATTCTGGAGTAAATGGTATGCGATGGAGATTACCATCCTTATGTATAGGAACATTCCTTTTGAATTTATTCTGTTACCAAATCTCTTGGCAGATTTGAGATTAACTGCCGACCGTGATATGATTTATTCCCGTATGACTTTTATTGCATTACCAAAAATTAATAACCGGCTTAAACCAGTAGGAGGGGAGATTTGTAGATAGATAAAAAACCAGTAGTACGGAGTGGTGGGAGGTGGGACGAAATAAAACCGGACGAAAATAAAACCGGAGTACCAGGCTACCAACTGCTCCATTAGGAATAGAGATTCAGAAAGGCTCGTCCAATGCATGAGATGAACCGGTTGACAATGCCTGTAAACCACCGACGCAACACTGGCATGTTGCAGCCGGCCGGTAGCTATATATCGAGCTAGCTGACCAGGAGCGACCGTCGCTGTAACACGAGGAGGTGAAGGCAACATCCAACACCAGATGTACATGAAAAAAAGCATCATCTCGAGGAGTGCTCTCACCGAGCTAGTTTAGTTCTCATCTATATTAGCACATACTCCCGTTTTAATTATGGCCAAAAGCTATTGTTAGAAGGGAGAGAGAGCGATTATTGCGGAATATGGCGGATGTATTATTGAGCCTCGAGGGCGATTATATTGAGTACAAGACTTGAAGGGCAAGACACCTCCTGGAGATAAGATGGAAATAACTCTATCTAACCCCGGGCAATCTTTACTATCAAATATATCTCTAACATCCCCCTGCAGTCGTAGCGGTAGCGTTGCGAACAACGGGAATGACGCGGACGGTCAGACTGGAGAGAATAGCAGTCGATGGGCTGACACCCCCCCCCCCCCCCCCCCCCCCCGCAGTCGTAGCGGGAGCATCGTGGACGGTGTCGCGTCGCTGACGCGTTGACTGTAGAGGAAGCCGACGAGTTGCTCAATCGGATGATAACCCTTTGTGCCGATGTCGAGGTAGCCTAGAGCGTAGGGTGGTGTAGCCGTGGTCGATGTAGCCGTGGTCAATGTCGAGTCGGGGTGGCCGGTGTCGAGGAAGTCGCCGTGGAGCCGCGGGCGCAACGAGGCGCCCAGTTAGTCATGGGCACAGTTGTGTCGAAGTAGTGGCGCGCCAGAAGGAGGATTGTGTTGACGAGCCATCGTACCGGGTGTGCCAAACTCAGGGACACGTCGTAGACGAAGGCACACGTCGGTGTTGCCAGCACCGGGCATGCGAAGACGGTCGAAGACGAAGTTGACGAAGCACCACACCAGGCTTGTCAGGCCCGGGGACACGTCGTGGACGAAGGCACGCATCGCTGTTGCCAGCACTGGGCATGCGTAGACGAGGGACCTGCACGAGCTGTAGGTAATGTCGACGAGTCGAAGGGGCCAACAAAGAACGAGACTCGATGACGGTTGTGGCGCCGATCGGTGTCAGGCCGATGTCACCAACAGTGGTCGGAGTAGACCAAGTCGACGAGGAAGATGACGGCGACGCTGGCGATGAACTGGTGCTTGGATGAAGACGAAGTGGGTGGACGGGCGGCGGCGGCAGCGGCTACGGAGGTAGCGGCGGCGGTAGTCGAAGAAGAGCGGCGGCGGCGGCGGCTGGGTTGGCGGCGGTGCTCGAAGTAGGCAAGGAACCCGACAGTGTGACGAAGACCAGCACGGACGGTGGCGTTCCCGCGTCAAGGAAGGCGGCGCTGCGCATACCTCAATAGGTCGACGCGCAAAGACGGCGATGGACCGCGGGCTGCGGCGCTGCGACCTGACGGGGCGACGCAATGACAGTCCGTTACCAGTGGAGGAGCACGCTGAACTCGGGACGATTCATGGAACCTGCAAAGGGACGCGCAACCGGCGGGCCAGATCAGTGGCACAACGTCGATGGAGCGGATGGCAGACAGGTGATCAATCTGACCGCTTGCGAGGTCAAAGATGCGCGCGACTGCTTGACGGACGATGAAGTCGATGCAGCTGTGTATAACCGGACATAGCAGGAGGCGTTGCGGGCCAGCGGAGACATGCACGAGCAGAGAGACACCCTGGCCAAGTAGCACTCACGTGCGGTGCATGTGACACGAAAGTGCCATACATCCAATGCGTACATATACGTGAACTGGGCCATATGCTCACGACGCAGATCATCTAGCCACGCTTATGCCGAGCGTCGGCCAATGCAACAGCACATCTTGCGCGACGCATGCAACCTGGAGCCCGTCAAGCAGCTGATCCAGATGAAGACGGGAGTGTTGGTGGACGAGCCCAATGGTATCAAGGCGTCGACGGCTGGCGCAGATTCACGGATGGACGGGTGCGCGGACGGCAGCCGTTCCGGGCCGCAGCGTGGCGCGTGACCGAGGATCAAGTAATATATGAGACACGATATCGAAATTTGTTAACAAGGTTTACCATCATGGCTATATTTCAGGGTCTGACTATGTGCGTTTCTTCCCACGACAACGCTATAATACCGCACCCCGACTGTCCGGTGCCGGCACACGCCGCCAGTTTCCCACATGCATGTGCTATTATGTTGGCATATGTTACATCATGTGTCTATCTCCGATATATATGAGAGGCATAGGATACAAGTGTCCTACTAGGACACGACTCTACATCCTATGTAAACACAATACAATTCATAGTCCAACTGTAACCTACGTTGTACACTATATTCGACACAACTTTAGCAAACTCTACTTTGGTGAATATTCTTCATCACCTTGAATTCGTTGATACGTCAAACATCCATGTACATTGGACTTGAGCTTATCCCATGAGTACTGATGCTACTCCAAAGACTCCATATGACTCCACCTGCAACTTGTAGTTCTTTTTTTCTTGACCAGAGTCAACGCTCGAGCCAAATTAAGTTCCACATTATCTAGTTTGTGCTCCTAACTTCCAGAGTATCCATCCAACGTCATCACACACTGATTAGTCACCTGCGTGAAAATGAACAACTCACATATTGGGTGTCACAGAAAGAGTTACCTGAACTCAACATCACCGCTCCTTTCTTGACCGCTTATCTGAAACTTGAAAGAATTTCACTGTTGCTTGTAGTCATCCTGAGTCAAATTCATAGTTGTCTCACTACAGCCGGAGCCCTGGCCTGTCTCCATGCCCCATTCGTACCGCATGCCTCGCCGCTATTACCGTGCCGAGCCTCCGCTGTCTTGGTCGAGTCTTAAGGGTCGCGAAAGCACACCACTCAACCCCCACTGCAGAGTACCACCGATCATCACCGACCGATGACGAGTTTCACGCTTCCATCAGACCACTATGCTTCAGGCCGAATTATATGTCCCTCCCTTTTCCCTCAAAATAGGCTTCAACTCTCTGTGCACTTACGCCGTAGCCCCTCAATCAGCACCGAGTGAAGTCCTCCAGACTCCAGCTCCACCTTCAACATGACTTCATGGTAGATGATCAGTCCACCCATGCGTCCCGTCGACTTCAAGCTCTCATGTGTGCACCGTCTCGAATCAACTCCGCGCCATAGTCTTGTCGAAGCCACACAAGCCCTCGGGGCTTGCGCCACGTGTTTCCATGCCTCAGAAGTCAGTCACCATCAGCATCAGGCTCCTATGTCGTCGCCGCCGATCACACCACCGTCTTCTGTACCAACCGACTCACGTCGATTCGTCAGACTACCTAGTTTGACCCAGCCGAACTGTACGACACGCTCGAGGCTCCCAAATTGTTTTCCACGAATTTCCATCCATCACCTGATAATTCCATCTTAGCTGACATGACTTCCTGCAACTTCTTCAAGCATCCCTATTGCGCCAACAAATCTTTCACCTTTGTCTGCAATACCCAAGATTTTCAGTCCCGTCGAATTTCTCCACCTCAAATCAAGTACCCGTTGGCGCATGATTCTTCATATAGCTAACTGTGTGAAAAGTATCCTTAACTCAACTCCCGATGCTGGCTATTGCTTTGCATGTGCCCACGCTATCCTGGTGTATTACCACGTGATTTCCCTTCACAAATTTGATTTGCTCCTGCCTCTCCGTGTCATGTGAGGACCCGGTCCTCTTTTTGTCCAAAACGAATCTCACGCTGCTCCTTGTACAAAACGTACGCCTCGCGTCCTGGCCTCAAGCCACAGCTCCACCAAGCCGCACCAGCCAGCCTGCCAGGCTGCCACGTCCAGGGCAACGCCGCTACCTGCAATCGGCCGCGAACCTCGTGTCACTCCGCACAACGCTAGCTCCTTCCTGAAGACCTTCCGCACGTAGGGTATGCTGCCAGCCGCCGAGTTGCTTCCGATCAGTATCAGTCCAACCAGCCGCTTGGCCGTCCTCGATCCGGCCACATGAGCCCTTTTATCGAATCGATCTGCTGCTTACCTGGATGCCACGCGCCTCCAGCCTGCTGCACGCTACGATGTACATCTGATCGCTTTTCTCAATCTCGCCGAGAACCGCGCCATAGCCGGCTGCATCTCAACTCGATACTTCCTCCGGCTCAACAATCGCAACCTCCTTCGAACCTTGCTCATGATACCACTTGTTACAATAAGAGGCACTGTTGATTATCCAAGTACCAAGCAATCACACGAGGCACGACACCGAGATTTGTTAACGAGGTTCACCATCATGGCTACATCCTCGGGGCCTGACTACGAGCACTCCTCCCCATGACACTGCTACAATACCGCACCCCAGCCGCCCAGGAGCCAGCACACGCCGCCGGCTCCCCCGCGTTCTTGTGCTATTATGTTGGCTTAGGTTACATCGTGTGTCTACCCCCGATATATATGTGTTAAACAACAGGCTTATGTGTAAGTGACAGTTGTCACGATGGGTATAGTGTGTGCGTGTTGTTGCATATATGGTGTGTATAGGCAGGTTGTTAGACTAGATGGCCTTATCTCTTGTATAGCTTGGAGTAGAGGTCAGGACTAGAAACAACCTGCAGATCCCCTGTAATCTATCTATATATATATATGAACACGCACGCGTCCCTGCCAAGGGCATACGCTTAAACCCTTTCCTTCTATCATGGTAATCAGAGCCTACCTCGAATTCGTCCATGGCAAGCTCCTCGGCGAACTCCTTCCCCTCATCTCCGTTTGCACACACCGTAGCAGAGAAGCTTACGAGAGGGAACGAGGCGCTATGGCGCGCCACCGTGCTCTCGGCCATCCGAGGGGCGCAGATGGCGTCCTTCCTCGACGTCGAGCAGGTGGTGCCCCCGATGAACATTGAAGTCACCAGCGACGACGGCAAGACCAAATCCAAGGCTCCCAATCCGGAGTTCGGCGTGTGGTACGCGCGCGATCAGCAGGTGTTCTCCTACCTGCTGACCATGCTACCCCGCGAGATGGCCATCTAGGTGGCGACGTGCCACACCGCAGCAGAGCTGTGGAACACGGTGCAGGGGATGCTGGCATCGCATACCCGTGCGCAGACCGTCAACGTCAGGATCGCGTTGGCAAACCTCCAGAAGGGCAACATGACTATCACCGAATACGTTGGTAAGGTCCGTACCCTTTGTGATGAACTAGCTGCTTCAGGGAAGAAGGTGGACGAGGAGGATGTCGTCTCTCACATCCTCGCGGGACTCGGCGAGGAGTTCAACCCCGTGGTGTCCGCCATGTGCTCTAGGGTTGAGCCCGTCGGGGTCCCCGAGCTGTACTCGCAGCTCCTAAGCTTCGAGACTCGCATGAATCTTCGTGGCGGGTCCTCCCAGTCGTCGGCAAATGTGGTGACACGTGGGTGCGGGCGCGGCCGCGGCGGCGGTGGTGACCGCGGTGACCGTGGACGCGACTTCAACAACAGGCAGGGCGGCGGCGGTGATCGTGGCCGCGGCTCCTTCCCCAAGCCACCGAACCGTGGCAACCCTGGAGGCAACAGCGGCAACTACAACAACAACGCTGCCAAGCCAACGTGCCAGATCTGCGGCAAGGTTGGTCACCCAGCATGGAAGTGCTGGAAGCGTTACGACTCCTCCTATCAAGGGGGGGGAGGAATGCTCTGCAAACATGGCGGCTCCTCAGTATGGCGTCGACACCAACTGGTACTTGGACAGTGGTGCGACAAACCATATCACAGGAGACCTAGAGAAGCTCACCATCCGGGATCGGTACATAGGAGATGATCAAATCCACACCGCGAGCGGATCAGGTATGGCTATAGCACACATTGGTCAATCTCATATTTATACTCCCGAACATAATCTTCTCCTCAAAAATGTCTTACATGTTCCTGAGGCTGACAAGAGTTTAATCTCTACAAGCCGACTTGCTATTGACAACAATTCTTTCGTTGAAATTCACCCGTATTCTTTTCTTGTAAAGGATCGGGGAACGAGGAGGGTTCTGCTGCAAGGCAGGGGTAGGAGAGGCCTAACCCTGTCAAACACATGGGACAAGGCGCCAAGAAGCACGTGCTCAGTGCCATACCTTCCTCAGATAGATGGCACCGGCGCCTAGGGCATCCTTTATCAACCATAGTTAGCAAAATAATTAGCGAGAAAAAGCTCCCATGTGTCAAATCTTTCAATTCTGAAGTTATTTGTGATTCTTGTCAACTGGGCAAAAGCCATCAGTTGCCCTATCTGAACTCAATAAGTGAATCAAAGTTCCCTTTGGAACTTATTTTTTCCGATGTATGGGGTCCAGCCGTTGAATCCGTAGGCAAAAAAATACTACGTGAGCTTTATAGATGATTTTAGTAAGTTCACATGGATATAACACTTGCCCCCATGACTTCCAAAATCTTGTTGAACGACAATTTAATCGCAAAATCCTTGCTCTCCAAACAGACTGAGGAGGGGAATATGTGAAGCTAAATTCCTTCTTTACAAAATTTGGGATATCTCATCACGTCTCTTGCCCCCATGTACATCAGCAAAACGGGCCAGCAGAACGTAAACACCGGCATATAGTTGAGGTTGGCCTCTCCCTCCTAGCTAGGGCTGGACCAATAGCTCGTAACTCGTGAGCTTAATGAGCGCTCGATAGTTCGGCTCGTTAACCTCGTAGCTCGCTTCTTAATGAACAAAGCCAATCATTGATTTCAGCTTGTTAAGCTTAATGAGCTTAACGAGCGAGTTTACGAGTTTCACGAGTAGCTCGTTAAGCTCATTAGTAACAACACAAAACATATTTTCATCTTACGTGACAAACTTTTGTAGCACCTCAGCCCATATATTCAATCTAATAACATATGAGGCAACAAACTACTTTATTTCTTTTTATAGTCACCATATCTCGTCTTGGAAACCACACCTACACATTCATCATATATATCGTAACACATTATAATCTGTTACGTTCACGAGCTTAACGAGCTTCAAACGAGCCGAGCCAAGCAGGGTTTTTTGCTCGTTAATCTTAATGAGTTTAACGAGCCGATCCTTAACGAGCACGAGCTTAACGAGTACGAGCTTAACGAGCCGAGCTACTTGTTAGTCCACCCCTACTCCTAGCTCAAGCTAGCATGCCTCTTAAATTCTGGGACGAGGCTTTCATTGCTGCTACATACCTCATCAACAGATTACCAAGCAAAGTGATCAACTTTGAAACTCCTCTTGAAAAGTTGTCTCATGAAAAGCCTAATTATTCTTCTCTTCGCATTTTTGGATGTGCTTGTTGGCCGAATTTACGTCCATATAATACCCACAAGCTTCAATTCCGCTCCAAACAATGCGTCTTCTTAGGCTACAGTAATTTGCACAAAGGTTTTAAGTGCATAGACATCTCTTCTGGACGAGTTTACATCTCTAGGGATGTTGTGTTTGATGAAACAGTGTTCCCTTTCTCCACTTTGCATCCCAATGTCCGTGCACGTCTACGCGCTGAAATTCTTCTTCTTTCTCCGGAGCTTTTAAATCCAACTGATCATGGGGGAGATAAATATGTTGATGATCATTTGGCTAATAGTCATACACCTGATGCTAACGGAAACAGTGAAAAAAAATGCTGTTCAAAACTATGATTTCATGCAGAGTTTGGCTGGTAGTACAGGCGCTGGACACGAGGAGGATTCGGCTGACACGGCCCAGGGCGCGGATCCTAAGAGATCTAGCACAGGTGGCACAGGAGAAGACGCGGCGGATCCCGGTGTGGATTCTCCTGCACACATCAGGACAAACCAGCCCAGCCAGTCCCCGCCTGGCACGTCACCAGGCGCTGCGGCGCGTTCGGGCAAGATAGCCCCGCACCTGTCGCCATCCGCACCAGGCGCTGCGGCTCGGTCGGGCGGAGTGGCCCCGCGCCTGTCGCCATCCGCCAGTTGGCACGAACCGGCTGGGTCCTCACGGACGCATGATGGCGCGGATAGCCCCAGCTCCGTGCGGGCCCCTGATCGTGCGGTTATCGATCATGATCCGTCCTCGCCAGTACGAGGAGGCAGCTCTCCCTCTAGATTTTCTGCGGCTGCAGGATCGCGTGTGGCTGCTGAAGCCGGATCCACTGCTGCCGCTGGTGCGTCCAGCACAAGTATGACTACACGCGTAACACGCTCGCAACGAGGTATTGTCAAACCGTTGGTACCCAAGGATGGCACGGTCAGGTACAATAAAAATTTTAAGTTTGCAAACTTTGCTTCTACCGGTGAACCAGAAAATGTGATAGAAGCTTTGAATGATAAGAGTTGGAAAAATGCTATGAATATTGAGTATGATACATTAGTGAAAAATCAGACGTGGCATCTTGTTCCACCTAAGTCAGGGAGGAATGTTATTGATTGTAAGTGGGTGTATAAAATCAAGAAGAAAGCTGATGGTACAATAGACAGATACAAAGCTAGGTTGGTAGCTAAAGGTTTTAAACAACGTTATGGTATTGACTACGAGGACACCTTCAGTCCAGTAGTGAAGGCTGCTACTATCAGGCTTGTTCTGTCTATTGTTGTTTCCAGGGGATGGAGCCTTCGCCAATTGGATGTACAGAATGCATTTTTGCATGGCATTCTCGAGGAAGAGGTCTACATGCGGCAACCACCAGGTTTTGAGCACAGTTCCAAGCCACATCATGTATGCAGATTGGACAAAGCTTTGTATGGTTTGAAGCAGGCACCAAGAGCGTGGTACCCAAAGCTGAGCTCAAAACTGCAACAACTTGGCTTTCGGCCATCAAAGGGAGACACTTCTTTGTTCTTCTTCAGAAAAGGAAAGGTGACAATGTTTATGTTAATTTATGTTGATGACATAATTGTTGCTAGCTCCTCACAAGATGCCACCTCAGCTTTATTAAGAAACCTGAAAAATGAGTTTGCACTTAAGGACTTGGGAGAGTTACACTATTTTCTAGGCATTGAAGTTAAAAAGGTGCAAGATGGTATTTTGCTCACCCAAGAAAAGTATGCTTCTGATATATTAAAGCGTGTTGGAATGAAGGACTGTAAACCTTCCAGCACACCCATGTCCACCACAGAAAAGTTATCTTTGCATGAAGGAAATTTGTTAAGTCCAGAAGAGGGAACCATGTATCGAAGTATAGTTGGGGCACTTCAGTACCTAACACTGACAAGACCAGATATTTCATTCTCTGTTAATAAGGTTTGTCAGTTTTTACATGCACCCACTTCTGTAAACTGGACAGCAATAAAAAGGATTTTAAGATACATACAAGGTAGCATTGGAACCGGTTTAAAATTATGTAAGTCTCCATCAACTGCAATAAGTGCCTTCTCTGATACAGATTGGGCTAGATGTCCTGATCACAGAAAATCTACGGGAGGTTTTGCTGTCTTTCTTGGTTCTAATCTTATATCCTGGCATGCAAAGACACAGGCAACAGTCTCACGTTCCAGTACTGAAGCAGAATACAAGTCTTTGGCAAATACAACGGCTGAGGTAATGTGGATTGAAACATTACTTGATGAGTTGGGAATTCCTAGATCACATGTGTCATGTTTGTGGTGTGATAATCTTGGTGCAACTTATCTGTCAGCAAATCTTGTGTTTCATGCAAGGACAAAGCATATAGAGATTGACTTTCACTTTGTTCGCGAAAGAGTTGCACAAAAATTGTTGGAGATAAAGTTTATTCCAACAGGGGATCAAGTTGCTGATGGTTTCACTAAACCACTTCAAGTTCGACAATTACAAGCCTTCAAGAACAATCTAAACCTTGACATGTTGAGATTGAGGGAGGATGTTAAACAACAGGCTTATGTATAACGTGACAGTTGTCACGGTGGGTATATTGTGTGCGTGTTGTTGCGTATATGGTGTGTATAGGCAGGTTGTTAGACTAGATGGCCTTATCTCTTGTATAGCTTGGAGTAGAGGTCAATACTAGAAACAACCTGCCGATCCCTTGTAATCTATATATATATATATATATATATATAGACACACACACACGCACGCGTCCCTGCCAAGGGCATAGCTTAAACCCTTTCCTTCTTTCAACATGAGAGGCCTAGGATACAAGTGTCCTAGTAGGACACGACTCCACATCCTATGTAAACACAATACAACTCATAGTCCAATTGTAACCTACGTTGTACACTATATTCGACACAGCTCTAACACGAGGCCGCCACTACTAGAAAAACGGCTATAGCTAATATGGGCATTAATGGCGCACCATGTATGTGGTGCGCCACTGCTATATGTGGCGCACCAGATACATGTATGCCATTAATGTCCACATTACTAATGGCGCACCTGGTGAGTGGTGCGCCAACTAGTTTTGAAAAAAAAAAGATAAAAAAATTTGTTAGCAGTGGCGCACTATCCACTGGTGCGCCACTACTAACATGTTTTTTTCATATTTTTTTCAACACTAGTAATGGCGCACCACACACCAGGTGCGCCATTAGTAACCCTGGTTATGAACGGCGCATTCATAGGTGGTGCGCTATTGGTAACCTGGGAGGAGCCAGATATTTTGGACAGCCACCTACCATACTCACTTTCCCCACTTTATTTTCTTCACCTCTATCAAGCTTGGTCTCGGCTGCCTCCTCCTCCTCACCTCATTTGCACCATAGATTCACCCAAATTAAGTGGTTAAATTTCCTTTTTTTGATAGGTAAGTAAGGGGAAAGCTTTCTTTATGTTCTAGATCTACTTTTTTCTACCTCCAACAACGTACACACTTTTTATGGCCAAGATCTACATATGTTTGTGGTGTTGCATATGTTTGTGGTGTTACATATGTTTGTGTTTGCAGGTACCGGTATTTGAAATGCGATAGTTGCCAATATTTTGCCGGAATGTTGATTCATTTCCGTTTCGGCGAGAATTTGGAACTATGCATTCTTTTTGGTCCTATTTTTAGGCAAAGTCATGCCAAAAAAAATTTGGTTCTAAAATACCGTTTTGCTCTACCCCGCATGCGACCATGGTCCGCACAATGACCGAAGGCATCGTGAATAGGTTTTTGAGCTCTGTGAAGGCCGAGATGCTTCAAAATAACAACACGGAGAGAAGATATCCATGTCGAAGATGCAAGCTCAAGAGCCTTATGGACCCGGATTCCGTACAAGTGCGGGACCACCTGCTCTTGCGTGGTTTCATGGATGGCTATCGGTGGCAAGGTGATGAAGATGATTATGAAGTCGTCCATGGGGGCCAGGCAAGAAATGAGGAAGGGCAGCAAGACAACTGCGGCGAGGGCGGGCGAGAAGACGAAGAATCTCCAGGACATGATCACGAAGTAGATGCAGTACATAGTCATCATGTAGAAGATGCCGGACACGATGATGAGGAAGATCAAGAAGAAGGGCATGATCATGAAGATGAAGATGCCGGAGCAAACGGCGATGGACCATCGATGGGCTGGGTGCAGGACCCTCATATTCAAGAGCTGCTTCTCAAGCAGACGGAGAACGCAAGAATTGTTGCCCGAGGGAAAGCCAAGCTGGATCAACTGGAGATAGACGCGGTTACTCCATTTTATGAAGGATGCAGGCACGAGGATACCCGCCTGAAAGTAACGCTCATGGCTCTAGAGATGAAGGTAAAACACAAAATGACTGACGCATGTTTCGACGAGAACATGTCATTCTGGCACGAATGTCTTCCCAAGGGGGGCAAGTGCCTGGCCAGTTTCGAGGAGGCGAAGAAAATCGTGTGTCCTCTGGATTTACCGCATGTGAAATACCATGTGTGCATGAACAATTGCATCATTTATCGGTACGAGCACGCGGAGTCTACCATACGTTCGGTGTGCGGCATCACTCGATACAAGAAGAAGAAGAAAGCTCCTCGAAAAGTGGTGTGGTACTTTCTGATCACTCCTCGTCTGCAGCGGTATTTCGCGGACCCTAAGCTAGCAAAGCTCCTGCGTTGGCACGCAGATAGGGAGGAGAAGAAGCGAGAAGATGATGGAAATAATCCGGAGATAAATAAAAAAGACAAGATGCTGAGTCACCCTAAGGATGCAAGCCAGTGGCAAGCGTTGAACTTCGAACACCCAGAATTTGGGGACGATCCAAGGAACATCGTGCTCGGCACGAGCACCGATGGAGTCAATCCGTTTGGCAGCCAGAGAAGCACACATAGCACCTGGCCTGTGTTTGCGTGGATGTACAACCTTCCCCTCTGGTTGTGCATGAAGAGGAAGTATATTCATATGAGTATGCTAATTGAAGGGCCGAAACAACCAGGGAACGACATCAATCTGTATCTAGGGCTACTGAAAGAGGAGCTAGACACGCTGTAGAAAACGTCAGCCAATACGTGGGACGCTGCAGAGAAAGAATATTTCCATATGAGAACTGCACTGCTCACGACGGTGCACGACTATCTCGGTTACGGATATGTCATGGGGCGGATGGTCCACGGATTTTGTGCATGCGTCAGATGCATGGATGACACAACGTATCGCCAGCTAGATAGATATCCCGGGTCTTCGAAAACTATGATCATGGGACATTAAAGGTGGCTTCGCGACGATGACTCATGGAGAAAACGCAAGGATCTGTTCGATGGTGAAACCGAACCCGAAGACGCCCGCGTACGAGGAGCAGCAAGGAAATAGACGAGCTGTTGAAAAATTGGAAAGATTGCCCACCGCCGGGAAAGAAGCGAAAGGCGCCAGAGCCGCTGCTGAAGATATGGAAAACAAGGTCTGTTTTCTGGGACTTGCCGTACTGGAAGATCCTCCGTGTGCCTCACAGTCTTGATGTCATGCATATCACGGAGAACGTGTGCGAGAGTCTGCTTGGTACTCTGCTCAATATTCTGGTATTGAATTTCTAACTACAAAAGATATTGAATTTGTTAATATTTTTTGAACTCATGAAGATCTTTAAATTTCATGGGCACTTTTTGAATTCATGAATATTTTTCAAATTTGATGATATTTTTTCATATTCATAAATGTTTTACCAATTCACAAATGAATGCAACTAAAAATCCAAAAAAAGTTACTAATGGCGCACCAGGAGAAGGTGCACCATTGCTATCAAGGTACTTATGGCGCACCCCTAGAAGGTGCGCCATTGGTATACCAATTTTTATTTAGGTTTATTCTAGTATTGAATTTCTAACTCACAAAAAGTATTGAATTTGTTAATATTTTTTGAACTCATGAATATTTTTAAATTTCATGGGCACTTTTTGAATTCATGGATATTTTTTCAAATTTGATAATATTTTTTCATATTCATAAATGTTTTACCAATTCACAAATGTTTTGCAACAGAAGTATTTGAAAATTAGTAATAACTAGTTATATTGTAACATTTTAAAATTTATGGTCATTTTCTAAAAAATTATTACATGCAACTAAAAATCCAAAAAAAGTTAGTTATGGCGCACCAGAAGAAGGTGCGCCATTGCTATCGCGGTATTTATGGCGCACCCCTAGGAGGTGCGCCATTGCTAACCCTCCCCCCACTAAAATCCCCGATCCCCAATCTCACATCTCTCTCAGCCCTTGATCGACCTGCTGCCCCCGACCCACTGCGCCACTGCCCGTACGTGCACCGCCGCCCTCGCCCGTGGAACGCGTCCGCTCCCAATCCGCGCCCCCGCCGCCTCCCTCTCCCCATCCTTCCCTTCCTCCCCCTCCGACCCCACCCCGCTCTCGCCGGAGCAGCACCGCAGGGCCGACACCAACCTCGCCCTCGCCCGCGCGCCCCGCAACCTCCTCTGCCTCGCTAACCAGGACAAGAGCAAGTGCCAGCAGCAGTTCGATGACTACAAGAAGGTTCGCTTTTGTTTCCCCAATTCCTCTCTAGCCATTTCTTCCCTGCCCACGCTGGGGATTAGGGTTTGATGCTTTGTTGCCTTCCGTGAGCCTGATGGTCGCTTGTTGTTGGGTTTCTGCAGCTGCTGAAGAAGTCCGGGTGGAAGGAGGGCACCGGCCTTGGTGCGCAGGAGCAGGTCTGTGTCTCTGTTCTCTTCTCTCTTCTCCCCGGTTAAGATCTCATCTGCTAATGGATGGCTGCAGATGTGTGAAATTTGTTGTGCAATTGTAGACTCTGAAATGAGAAACAATAAAACCGAAACTGTAGATATGTGTTTGAAAATTGGAATTTGTTCTGAGTTCAAAGAGTGCAAAAACTGTTTTGTTTCCAATCTTATTCTGATGGGGCAAGAAAACCGGCCTTTTACTATATTGGCAACTTATTTTGTTGACTCTGACAAGTAGTGAGAGCTTGATATATATGTATGATGACCATCTGATGCGAACGTGCAACTGTAGATATGTGTCTGAATAATGATTTCTATTCCAAGTTCTAAGTGGTTACAAGCTTTGACAAAGAGGCATTCTTCTGTTGATGGGACAAGAAAGATGGTGCGTCGATCACTCGTGGACATGGTAGTAATAACTATATTAACAAACAATCAGTTAGTTAGAAGGCCTGTTAGAACTCGAAAAATGACACCCTATAACTGATTTTTTGCACAACAGCTGAATGTAACTAAATTTTTGAACACATGAATTATAGATAGTTTCAGTTAACAAAGATTGGCAGAATATCTTGTTTCAAATATAGCCTATGCATGTCTTGTTTTCTAGTTATGGATACTGTATAGTACTGCATATCTTATTTTTTTGTAATATAATGCTTACCAAAGGTTTCAATATTTTGTTGTTACCATTGTTCTTTGAGCATAATTCTTTTTCATTTCCTACTATCCTTATTCTAATTCTCTTAAATTGCTATGTTGTGTGTAATAGAATTAGATCTTGGATCTGCTAGTGGACTTTGGGAGTTTGTTAGCCAGCTTGGTGACTCCAGATTTTTTCACTATTTCAGCAAGCCTTTGGTAAGCATTTAACTTTCAGTTTGAAATGTTTATCTTAATGATGAGGAGGGATGGACTCTTTCCAATTTTCTTAATTTGTTTTCAGATACATTAGTCAAATTGTTTTCTGAGTTTTACTTTACTTGGCACCATTCAGTCAAGTAGCCATTCATGTGAACTTTTATTTTGTCCATATGAAAGCAGAGGACCATGTGGTCTGTGGCCTTTTCATCCATCATTTACACTATGAATCCAACACCAGTTGCCCATGCTGATTATTTCACTTCAAACAGGCCACCTAGTGGCACAAAGCTCCATCAGAAACAGAATCAAAGATGGCCATGCCATGCTTGGCAGTAGCAGAAGTGACATGGAGCAGTGTGGTGGCATGGCCATTGACCTGTGGCTGGCATCTAGACAACACATACATACATACAGAGGCACATTGTGGTGTTTCTTTGTTTTTGTGATCACATTGTGGTGCCTGGCACATTTGCCCCATCACTTCTTTACCCCTTTCTCCTGAAATGTTGATTAATTTCCGTTTCGGTTGAGATTGGGGCACTCCTAGGTCAAGAAAATTAGCAAAGGGCATGCCCAATTTTCTTGACCTAGAAGGTGCCCGATTCTCAACCGAAACAAAAATTAATCAGCATGTATCTTGACATCAACCAACTTTCTGGACACATCCCTCGACAATTAGGTTATCTTGAGAACTTAGAGGAGTTGTGGCTTTGTTACAACACAATAACAGGTTCCATCCCAAACTGCCAAGGAAATTTGACCAAACTCACAACCTTGGATCTTGAGAGCAACCAACTTTCTAAACACATCCCTCGAGAACTAGGTTATGTTGAGAACTTAGAGAAGTTGTTTGTTTGCCACAACACACTAACAGGTTCCATCCCAAACAGCATAGGCAATTTGACCAAACTCACAACCTTGTATCTTTGCAGCAACCAACTTTTTGGACACATCCCTCAAGAACTAGGTTACCTTGAGAACATGGAATTGGACCTTAGCAACAACACACTAACAAGTTCCATCCCCAAACACCTAGGCAATATCACAAACATCTCTCAATTGTTCCTTGACAATAACCAACTTTTTGGTGACATTCCTCGAGAATTAGGTTATTTGGTCAACTTAGAGATCTTGTTCCTTGACAATAACCAACTTTTGACCAAACTTTTTTCCTATTTAGAGCGAACATGGCCAACAACGATGAGGCCGGCGGTTCGGGCAAGCAATTCTGGGAGCTGTCCCAGTAGATGGAGGAAGAACCTCACTGTTATGAGGACGCCACGGAAGAAACCGATCCTGACTATACAACCCCTAGTGGCGTCGGGGATGACACCACTAATGGTGCCGCCGAGGATGCCACCACTGATGATGACAGCGCACGCACAGATGGCAGCCAACAGAAGAGGTAATGGAAGGACCGGCGCCCGAACGTGCTCGGCACCGTCAAGGAGGAATTTACTGAAGTGTCCTCCAGTGGGCATCCAATGGCGCCTAAAGAATTAGTCAGTGGGTACACGGGACAACTCGGGTGCATTCTCCGGAGCACCGTCTCGATCAACACCGAGAACCTAAGCCATCATGACCGAGGGAATTTGCGCAACCTCCTCTTCACGAAGCTGCACGAACGATACAAGTTCCCCGGTGACTTCGCAAACACAAGCCTCTCAGGGAATAAAGTGAACAGTGCCCGCCCGCATGAAGATGAGCACGGCCCTGGCTACTTGGAGAGCCGCGGTGAAGAGAAGGATTGAAAGAGGTGATAGTTATGAGAAGATCAAGCAGACAAATCCTTCGATCAGCGAAGTTGACCACCTGGAGGTCAAGATCAAGTGCGAGAGCAACGCAACTGCGGAATCAAGTCAGTGGGGGAAAGATATGCGGGAGTTGAACTTAGGGGTCCACAAACTCGGTCCCGGCGGTTACAGTGTGGCGGAACCTATATGGGACAAGGAGGACGCGGAGCATGCCGAGCAAGGCCTACCGCCTCTCTTCGATAAATACCGTGACAAGCAGGCCAGGAACTATGTCAGGGCCCGGTACAAGATGGACCCTGTAACAAAGGAGCTTACCACGGATCCCAAGACCAAGGCGCTTGAGCTTGTTCTGCTAAGGAATACACCCCTGCATAATTAGCTCCATATGGTTGCATTTTAATTAATGAAGACAAATTTCTAAATGGTTCACGTTCCTTCCGCAGGACACTGAAAGTAGTAGCGCGGGGTCGTCTCAGAGCTCCCCTTGGGACACCACTTTAAATAGGGCGTTGAATGTAATGAAACACAATGATAAGTTCAGTAAGCCGTCGTCAGCTGGTCGTGTGGCCGGCAAAGGCTTGTCCACGAAATGGTCGGAATACTATAACGCTGGGTGAAAGGAGAGAAAGACCAACTCGGAAAGCCAGGAGCGCGAGGTCCAAGAACTCAAGGCACAAGTGGCACGGATTTCGGAGATAGTCGAAGAGCAAGTGCGAGACCAACTTGGAGCGACGATCACCGCCATTGTGTCTACCTTGATTGAGGGGCTGCAGGCATGGATTGCAGGCGGCCAACAGGGGCCGCCCCCGATTCCCAGCTTCATGGGAAGCAACTCGCACAACGCGCCGGTGGCGCCATTGGTGTCTCCGGCGTCGGCGCTGGCATTGGAGCTTAATGCACCCGGGTGTGGGAAGAATACGCCGGCCGGCACCTCGGCAGCAAGCGACCCCTCCGCCACTTGCACGCCCACCGTTGGCGGTGCCTCGACATTAGCCGAGCTCAACGCCATCACGGTAACTAAGCCTCTCGGTCGATGACTTCATCTCCTTGCCTTTGACTGAGCATCCCTGACGCCCTACATGTTTTCGCAGGGCACCGCCGACGTTCCATGCACTATCCTGCACTTCGTGGACGGCAATTTGATCGATGTCTCCAAGGCCAGAATCGTTCAACCGGGCAACCGCGTGTTCCACGGTAATTCGATGCCACCCACCGTGTATAGGCTTCAACTGGTTCGGGTGCTGCGGGGCTGCGACAACTTGTTACCTCCATATCGACCCCCTAGGGCCGACGAAGATGATGTGATGACCCTCAGCGCCTACATAAGCTGGTCCATGCTTTGGCCGAAGAGCCAGATTCGTTTGGTGGCGGGGGACACCACCCCTCAGACAACACCGCCAGTTGTGCCGGCGCCAAGCCGTGGCAAGACCGCCGCAACGCTACCGCCGTCAGCTGATCTGGACATGCATATGGCACAGGATCCGGACGACGACGACGGTACATTTACCAACGTCGATAAGTACTTCAACGAACATGGGTACGATGACGAATTCTTGGGGCCTCCTTCTCAAGAAACCAACCCTGCAAAAGACGATCGCGATCTAGCTGGTACCGCGGAGAAACCCAATTGCAATAGGTGTCGTCTGGCATTCAGTTCTCAGGAGACGCCTCCAGCTGCCGCCTTCACCGAGCCTCAGATAGCCGAGGTGTGAAATATTATCAGCCCAAACACACTCAAGAAGGTGGTCTGTGAGCAGAACTCGATCCCATTATAGCAGAAGAAGCAGAAGGGCGGAAAAGAAAGAATAACAAGGGTGCGAGCCAGCCGGCACCGAGTACGATCCGTGCTCAGGACGGGCCACCTTCACCTAAGGATATCTCGAGGAGGGTGCATGTGGCGGGTAGGCCGATACTACCGACTAATCTGCTCAATGTTGCAACCGGTGCTATGCGGAGTCTGCATGATAGTGTTCTTTCCTTGGAGAAGCGGCGTCTCTCTGAGAATGATGTGGCATACCCGGTTTTCATGGCCAAGGTGCCAGAGGGCAAGGGCTTTGTCGATAGCACCATCAGGGGTATGATCGTCCTGCGGTTTGATGAAATATTCGCTACGTTTAACCTTCATCCGCCGCACTACACCTTCATTCGGCTATTTTCGCTCAGTATGGAGATGCGGATCATTAGAGACAAGACCCAGGACATCATGATAGTCAACCCCTTCTACATGTGTGCCAAGATCTTGGGCAGCGCTGGGGACCGGCAAGTCGCGAGTTCATACCTCGAAGGCATCATTCTGGCGAACCCAAATAAGGATAACTTCCTTGTGACTTACTTTCCCGAGTAAGTCATCCCCTCACCGCCCTGTAACATATGATTTCTTAGATTTCGATCGTTTTTTTTTTCTAACATTCCGTGTTTTGTGTAGTGACACACATTGCACACTCATCCTCTTAAGCCCGAAATTTTCCGTGGCCACGAATTTCGACTCGGACCGTCAGTCGAAGAAAGACTACACAAATATCAAGAAAGTTCTTAATGATGCTCTCCCCGGCTACGCCAAATCTGGAGGCACCTTCAGGAGGCCAATTTGTGGGTACGGCAAGCATGTGTTCATCCACGTAACGATGTTCCCCTGCGTCAAGCAGCCGCCTGGCGGTCAGAAGGATGCCTACTATGCCCTTCATCACATGCGGGCGATCGTACGGGACCATAATCACCTTCTGCTATGAAATAATCTCAAAGATTGGACCGCACGCTTGTTGGCAATCCAGGACGCGGACATCGGACAAGAATTCTTTCGCATCCAGTCGGAGTTTGCGGAAGTCATCCATCAAGATGTTCTTCGTACCTCGGGGCAGTTCTACCTCAAATATCAACCGTTCAATAGTGAAATAGAAACAAAGCCACAAATGCAGGCTGACAACTATCACGATTTCATGACCATCATGAAAGACGGCGGCTTCATCCATGCTCCGGTCCCTGAGTCGAGTCGAAAGTAATGATGTTATGTAGTTCTCAAATATCAATTAGCTCATGTTGTAATTAAACTTTAATGAACTTGTATGTCTCTTTAGTTTGGACAGTCGTTCAACTTGTATGTAATCGATGCTATTTATTAGTAGGACCATGAATCGTGCTATTAATGCGTTACTTTTCTCTTCCGATCCTTTTGTTGCATACTTATATATTGCTTATATATTGTCTCTGAATTGCTACTAACGTTTTGTTTGTCTAGTACATAGAGATGCCGTCGTATGTTGTGCACAAGGATAAGGTTCCCGGAGTCTACGACGACTGGGAGGAGTGTCGAAGACAGGTTCACCGTTTCAACGGTAACAGTTACAAAGGGTACACCACTAGGGCGGAGGCGGAAACTAGATACGAGAGCTATCTAGCGGGAGAAAGGAGGGAGCGGAGGAGGAACCGAATGAAGACCAGTTTCGTCGCGATGATGCTCATCGTGACCGCAGCTCTCTTCTATGTGATGGTAGTTTAAATGATCGATATCGACTTTGTAATGTGACGACAAACTCGGCTAATATATATGATGAACTTTGCTAATGTCTCGAGACCTAAACTTGGCTAATGTTTGAACTTTGTTCGCTATTTCGAATTTGAAGACTAATATGATGAATTCTATTGTGTAATGTTTATATTATGTGCTGTGTAATGTGTATTTTGTAACCTGTGCAAATACCAGATATTTTGTAACCTATGCAAATACCAGAAAAGCAAAAAATAATAATGCCTAATATTCATAGTAGTGGCGCACCATATTGAGCATTAGTGGCACACCAGGGCTAAATACCAGTGATGCATTATGGGGCATAGTAATGACGCACTTGGGAACATACATGAAGGTAAATATGGCCCCTAGGAGGCATAGTAGTGACGCACTGTCACTACAACACAGACGTCATTAGAAGGCACTTTATTAAGGGCGTTTTCTCTAAACGCCTCAAAACTATGTATTAGAAGGCATTTTCTAAAATCGCCTCTATCTAGACGTAGCTTCGAAGGCACTTTTTTCAGAGCTCCTCGCATCGAACGAGCTTTGGAGGCCTTTCTCCCGAACGCCTCGCATCGAACGAGCTTCGGAGGCATTTTTCAAGAATGCCTCACATCGAAGAGCTTTGGAGGCGTCTCCCAGAACGCCTCGCAAGGAACGAGCATTGATCAGCTTGGTGGAGCGTAATCTTTTACTGCACGTATTTGCGTCTGGAGCGTAACAGCTGGTGGTCGAGGTCGAAAGCTCCATCCTGGGCGGAGGAATTTGGCGGCGGCCTTTGACCCGTCAGTTCTTTGACCACGGCTCTCTCCGCCTGAGCAGTTTTAGTCCCATACCGCTTAGGGAACAAGTGTTTGACCTTTTTATAAACAGAGAACGATCAACTAGCTTCACAAATCAGCTACTACAAGAGAGGCTGCCTCCCCTAATTAATGGGCCTGACCAGTGCGGTGCCATTGTTTGATTTGACAGCCCACCATGAGTCGAACTTGGGAGATAAGAGTAAGAGAGCATCTTCCCGGTGGGCTTTCCATTAAATAAAAATAAAAGAATAAAAGATGCAGAGAGAAGGCAGCCAAGATACCTTCCGGCCTAGCTATATAATTACGTTTTTTCGTTAATCAAGTTTAGCGCCGTTTTCAGAAAATGCCAGGTACCCTTTCGAGGCATTCCTTAAAACGTCGGGTGCTCGGTCTTCCGAGGCGTTATGGTCCAACGCCTCAATTAGCATTCGCCTTCGCGTCCATCTCTAGCGATTTTCAGAAATGCTCCGGCACATATATAATGGCGTTCTTGTGACTTTTGGAGGCATTTTCGATTGCCTTGTGATGTCAGTTGTTTTGTAGTGTGTTGGACATAGTAATGGCACACTGCCAGGTGCATTACTATTATCTGGTATACTAATGACGCACCTCTAGTGCGTCATCAATGGCTAAAATAGGTGCGTGGCTTTTTTCTAGTAGTGCGCTGAGTCGGAGAAGACGCCGGTGTAGTTGATGCCGAAGTCGAAGTAGAAGGACGTCGGGATCGATGGCGGCGGTGGGCGACGCAAACCAATTTTAGATCGAAAAACCAAAAAGAAACGCCGATCAAGACGATCGGCGAGACAGTCAAAAACACGGATTAAGGAATCGGGAAAAAGACTTTATAGGGCAGCCAGTCGACATGACAGGTGGACGAACCCTAGGTACGGGCGGCGCGGCCTCCAACGGCGGTCATGGAGGCCGACCACCCCGGGGGCGGCGCGGGTGCGGAAGCGGCGACGACTAGGCTTTAGGATCGATTAGGCTGATACCATGTTAGAAGGGAGAGAGAGGGATTTTTGCGAAATATGATAGATGTATTACTGAGTCTCGAGGGCGAGTATATATCGAGTACAAGACTTGAGGCAAGACACCTCCTAGAGATAAGATGAAAATAACTCTATCTAATCCCGGTCAATCTCTACTATTAAATATATCTCTAACAGCTATTTTCCGAACCCCTCTTGTTCGCAATAGAGCCGAATGACTTGAGCGTTCTTTGATCTAGATTGTGTGGCTACCCTGCTTCCAATTTTTCTGTCGATCCTTCCAACTTTTCTGCCAGTCGGAAAGATCTCCTCGTCCTCCGATCGCAAATGTCGTGGCTCGTTTCTCTTCATTATTTTTTTCAAGGTCGAATCAAACCTTCCTATTTTTTGTGGCTAGTAGATTTCTCTCGATCGAACCTGGTTACGAGCGAAGCAAATATCCAAATGATCCCTCTAATTTTATTTGTTCAATTTTGAAAAGCTAGAATTTCAAATCTTCTTTATTAGCATATTAGAAAGAAAAAGATTTCTGGTTCCTATTTTTGGACTTCACGAGTGTGTACTGCTGGTTACTCCCTCCGTTCCAAAATATAGTGCTTCCTCTATTTCCGTGCATCAACTTTGACCATAAATTTAACCAAAGAGACCGATTGCGGCGGGAACAAAAGTTATATCAGTGAATTCATATTCAAAAGAAGTTTTAAATTATATAGTTTTTTCTCCCGCCGCAGTCGATCTCGTTGGTTAAATTTATGGTCAAAATAGGACCTCGGGAAGCGCAGTCACGCCATATTTTGGAATGGAGGGAGTACTTTTTTTTGACTTATTGACTGTGTGTCACTGACATCATTTTTTGGTAAGTATAAAAGTTATTGGTAATGGAGAGACGACGAATCATCTCGATATAGACTCGGTACCACTCAACCTCGGTGTTTTGAGGCGAGAGAGTCCGCGGACACATATCTGCTATCTTTCATTTCAAGTAACCGTTATAACTTTGACCCACGGGAAAAAAAGTTTCTTCAAAACATGCCTAATAATTTCTGTGTAAATAGTACAATAATATATGTATTATATACCTAATAACTTACGTATAAACATCACGGTACGTATATAACGGCGTTCTTGTGACTTTTGGAGGCATTTTCGATTGCTTGTGATGTCAGTTGTTTTGTAGTGTGTTGGACATAGTAATGGCACACTGCCAGGTATGTCACTATTATCTGGTATACTAATGGCGCACCTCTAGTGCGCCATCAATGGCTAAAATAGGTGCGCCACTAACAGGCCTTTTTCTAGTAGTGCGCTGAGTCAGAGAAGACGTCGGTGTAGTTGATGCCGAAGTCGAAGTAGAGGGACGTCGGGATCGATGGCGGCGGTGGGCGACGCAAACCAATTTTAGATCGGAAAACCAAAAAGAAACGCCGATCAAGACGATCGGTGAGACAGTCAAAAACACGGATTAAGGAATCGGGAAAAAGACTATAGGGCAGCCAGTCAACACGACAGGTGGACGAACCCTAGGTACGGGCGGCGCGGCCTCCAACGGCGGTCATGGAGGCCGACCGCCCCCGGGGACGGCGCGGGTGCGGAAGCGGCGACGGCTAGGGTTTAGGATCGATTAGGCTGATACCATGTTAGAAGGGAGAGAGAGAGGGATTTTTGCGGAATATGATAGATGTATTATTGAGCCTCGAGGGCGAGTATATATCGAGTACAAGACTTGAGGCAAGACACTTCCTAGAGATAAGATGAAAATAACTCTATCTAATCCCGGTCAATCTCTACTATCAAATATATCTCTAACAGCTATTTTCCGAACCCCTCTTGTTCGCAATAGAGCCGAATGACTTGAGCGTTCTTTGATCTAGATTGTGTGGCTACCCTGCTTCCAATTTTTCTGTCGATCCTTCCAACTTTTCTGCCAGTCGGAAAGATCTCCTCGTCCTCCGATCGCAAATGTCGTGGCTCGTTTCTCTTCATTATTTTTTTCAAGGTCGAATCAAACCTCTCTATTTTTTGTGGCTAGTAGATTTCTCTCTTTCGAACCTGGTTACGAGCGAAGCAAATATCCAAATGATCCCTCTAATTTTATTTGTTCAATTTTGAAAAGCTAGAATTTCAAATCTTCTTTATTAGCATATTAGAAAGAAAAAGATTTCTGGTTCCTATTTTTGGACTTCACGAGTGTGTACTGCTGGTTACTCCCTCCGTTCCAAAATATAGTGCTTCCTCTATTTCCGTGCATCAACTTTGACCATAAATTTAACCAAAGAGACCGATTGCGGCGGGAACAAAAGTTATATCAGTGAATTCATATTCAAAAGAAGTTTTAAATTATATAATTTTTTCTCCCGCCACAGTCGGTCTTGTTGGTTAAATTTATGGTCAAAATAGGACCTGGGAAGCGCAGTCACGCCATATTTTGGAATGGAGGGAGTACTTTTTTTTGACTTATTGACTGTGTGTCACTGAGATCATTTTTTGGTAAGTATAAAAGTTATTGGTAATGGAGAGACGACGAATCATCTCGATATAGACTCGGTACCACTCAACCTCGGTGTTTTGAGGCGAGAGATTCCGCGGACACATATCTGCTAACTTTCATTTCAAGTAACCGTTATAACTTTGACCCACGGGAAAAAAAGTTTCTTCAAAACATGCCTAATAATTTCTGTGTAAATAGTACAATAATATATGTATCATATACCTAATAACTTACGTATAAACATCACGGTACTTTTGATCCGGAGAAAAAAGTTATCAAAAACATATCTCTGGTCATTTCTTTGTAAATAACACGGTAACATACAAATCACAAACCTAATAACTTGCATGCAAATATCGCGGTATATAACACACGGGATAAAAGTTGTTGAAAATATATCTCTGATAATTTTATGTAAATAGCATGGTAATAGACGTACCACAAACCTGATAACTTACGTACAACTGCTGCAGTAACTTTGTCCCCGAGGAAAAGGTTGTTGAAATATACTCTGGTAATTTCTATGTAAAATAGCATGGTAACTTACGCACCACGAGCGTGATACTTTACGTCCAAAAACCGTGGTCACTTTTTGCGATGAAAAAAGTTATTGAAAAATGTATCCCCACGATAACTTTTGTGTAAATAGTATGGTAATACAGCCATAACAGAGCTAATAACTTTTTGAAAAATTATACCCCGCACTAACATTGGACCGGCGGAAAATTTGTTGAAAACATACTGACGGTAACTAATCTACAAATAGCATGATAATACACGCCCTCACACCCATAATTTTTGATTTGGGGGGGGGGGGGGGGGGGGGGGGAGTTGTTGAAATGATACCATGGTAAATTTTGTGTAACTAGCATGGTAATTTAAGCATCACAGAGCTGATAACTCACGAACAAACACCATGATAACTTTTGAGCTTGGAAAATATTTGTTGAAAATATATCCCACAGTAACTTATGTGTAAATAGAATTGTAATATAAGCACCACATACCTGATAATTTAGGCACAAATAGTACGGTACTTCCATCTGGTGAAAATGTTGTTGAAGCACACATACCGATAACATGTGTATGAATAGCATGATAATGTACGGACAACACAGATGATAATTCATGTACAAACACCACGGTAAATTTTGTTCCTGCGATTTTTTGAAAACAACCCCCTCTAACCCCTATGTACATAGCATGGTAATGTGCGCACAATGAAGACAATAAGTTACTTAGCCAATGTGTGGTAACTTTTGACCTAGCAAAAAAAGTTGTTCAAAAACAAACCCCCCCCCCCCCTCCCAACTCATGCGTAAAAAGTATGGTAATACACGTACAACAGAGCTGATAACTTACTTAGCCTAGGCGCATGGTAACTTTTTGGCCAAAAAAAAAGTCGTCAAAATATAGCAACATGGAATCTAATTTTGAAGATCTCATCACGACGTTTTTTAATGTGAAAATGATTCTTCGATCGAACCGATAGTTTGAACTACAAAATATTTTCCTAATGGAATAATCTAGGATGACATGAGCTTTTATGTCTCTAGTGCATGCATGTGAACATGAGAAAATATTGGATAATTAACCATTTTTATGCCCCAGCAATTTCAATGTAAGCAACATGATAACTTGTGTAGCATAGACATGATAATGTTTTACATGAAAAAATGTCGTCGCAACATATCAACATGAGATCTAGTCTCGAAAGTCTCGTTGCATCGATTTTTTTATGTGAAATCAGTTTTTCTATCGGAATGACGGTTGAAGTTATAAAACATTTTGAAGCTTTAAGGTATGAGAGAATGTAGAATGATGTCATCAATTTCATCTTACATGCATGTAATTGTGCATTTAAGAGGTGTCATGCACACGCACATTATGAAAGAGATGCACTAATAATCACGATGTGAAGAAAAGTTCGTAGCATGCACTTGTGAGCTAGGAATGTTCGTTTGGTTTTGTTCGTTAAATTCAAAACGTTCTGCATTTAGCACTGTCCTTAATTATAATCCATAAGGACTTGTTCAGTGCGTGGGAAAAAGGCAGGATACTTGGCAAATTCCTGGGTAGCTCACACCAATGGAAACTTGCAGCACTGGGGTTATCTGCCTGTGCATTGGTCTCGGAGGAGAGGAAATATTCAACCCCATCCGGGCCATGGCCGCCATCACTCCACCTCGTGTCGACGCTCCGGTTGCATCCGTAGCTGTCCTCCATGGCTCCATGCCATCTCGTTTTGCCAAGAACCAGAAGAATACACAGTCATTGATGAACAGTCGACCATATGGCCTTCGATCTTGCCACGAACCGCGCAAGCTTCAAGTTGGCCTCCACCATCGCCTCATTCTCCACCTCATCAACGACCAGTGTGCCCCCTCCTCACCTCCCTCCCAATGGACAAGCCTGAACCTCCCAAAAATGAATCTCCCTGCAACTTTTGATCCAGTGACTATGATTTTGGATCTTGTTGTCCATCCCGAGTGAATCGAGTTGAGCGAACCTGATGAAGCCGTCCACCTCATTGGTGTGTGTCGACGAGCACGAGCACCCGCTCATGGTAATTGGCTCTGACGTGGCAAGCATAATGAGATGGACGAGCTTTGGCATCCGTTTGGGGAAATTAATATTTACGTTATAGGCAGGCGGCAGCCGGTAACGCCAATTTGCTCGCTGAAGAAGAAGCTCCATTGTCAGATTGTGTGGCCAATCAGCGCTTGCGGTCAAGACAATTCCCTGTTTTGTTCTTCAGTTTAGGGAATTCACAAGCTATGATTGGGCATCCCAGTAACCCCACTCCCCTACGGACCAAATTACTGGAGGGGGAAACCCCGGTGGATTCAGAGGCATAAAAAAATCCCTGTCGTGCTTTTCCTACCCTGGAAAGTCCATGGCGTCCAAACAAGCCCTCAGCGTCACGTATGGGGCCCAATCCCAGTACACTGATATTTGCAAGGACGTGTGAGCTCATGGGACTCGGCTTGTAAGCAGAGCCGGCAACGCTTGGCACACCGGCCTCGAGATATATTAACTTCAAAATATATTTGTTGCGTTTTTTCTGAGTTAAAAAAGAAAGCAGCTGCTAGTACTTCTATACCTCGGAGTTGAGTAGTAGTCCCTCCGTTTTTATTTACTTTGCATATTAGATTTGACTCAAGTCAAACTTCCTAAAGTTTGATCAAGTTTATAGAAATAATAAAATATTTACCATATCAGATCTATAAGGAGTGAAAGTACATTCAATAATGAATCTAATGGTATTGATTTATTATTGTATATGTTAATATTTTTGTTTATAAACTTTGTCAAAGTTTACAAAGCTTGACTTTGACAAAAACTAATACGCGCACTAAATAAAAACGGAAGGAGTACTAGCTAGTGTGACTGGTACTAACTGAGTCTACATCAGGCGAAAAAAACACTGGCATGCAGGATACGCGGTGAAGCATGACATGGAGCGAATGGCCCGTTTGGGTTAGCGGTGGGCGCACGGACCCAGCAGTGGGCCCCTCCACTTGGACACGTGGTTGGCAGTGGAGGCGGCTGATGCACGCGCGTTATCTATCATCCAAAGGAAAGTAAGGGTTTTCCTTAAAATTTGTAAGGACGTGTGAACCCATGGGACTCAGTTTGCAAGCTGAGCCCGCAACACTTGGCACAACAGGCTCGAGATATATTGCCTTCAAAATATGCTTGTTGCGTTTTTCTGTGAATTGAAAAAGAAAGCAGCTGCTAGTACTTCTATACCTGGCAGTTGAGCAGTACTCCCTCCATTTTTATTTACTGTGCATATTAGATTTGACTAAAGTTAAACTTCGTAAAGTTTGATTAAATTTATAGAAAATAATAAAATATTTACCATATCAGATCTATAAGGAGTAAAAGTACATTCAATAATGAATCTAATGGTATTGATTTATTATTATATATGTCAATATTTTTGTTTATAAACTTTGTCAAAGTTTACAAAGCTTGACTTTGACAAAAATTAATACGCGCATTAAATAAAAACGGAGGGAGTACTAGCTAGTGCGACTGGTACTAACTGAGTCTACATCGGGCAAAAAAAAACAGTTGCATGCAGGATACCCGGTGAAGCATGACATGGAGCGAGTGGCCCGTTTGGGTTAGCGGTGGGCGCACAGACCCAGCAGTGGGCCCCTCCACTTGGACACATGGTTGGCAGTGGAGGCGGCTGATGCACGCGCGCTATGTATCATCCGGAAGAAAGTAAGGGTTTCCCTTAAAATTTGCAATGACGTGTGAACTCATGGGACTCGGCTTGCAAGCTGAGCCCGCAACGCTTTGCACAACGGGCTCGAGATATATTGCCTTCAAAATATGTTTGTTGCGTTTTTCTGTGAGTTGAAAAAGAAGGGTTTTTATCATTTATGCCATCGGTTATGTCCCACTACTCAGTTTTGCCACTAGGAATTTCAACTGCTCAAAAATGACATCGCTTTGTTAGACACATGTTCAAAAATACCATTGGGCATCATTATTGTGATCTCAAATCTTTTTTGTCATGTTACAATGACATAGATACCTATGAACCAGCATGCCAGCTCTTCTTCTATCTTACTACAATAAAGTGTGGGGCCACTTGATCCCAACAACGTTCTTATTTTTTTATAAAATTATTCGCTTGGTTACTCCTGACAAGTGGGGCCACACTTATCATTGTGAGATAGAGAGAACTGACATGTGGGTCTAGGCTTATTTTTGTCATATAACATGGTCAATGAGTTTGATGTGAAAATAACTATGTCTAATGGCATTTTTGAGGAAACATCTAACGGAACGATGGCATTTTTTAGCAAACATCTCATGGATTGATGGCATTTTTTAGTAGTTGTAATTTCTAATGGCAAAACTGAGTAGTGGGACACAACTAGTGGCAAAAATGATAAAACCCCGAAAAAGAAAGCAGCTGCTAGTACTTCTGTACCTGGCAGTTGAGCAATACTCCCTCCGTTTTTATTTACTGTGCATATTAAATTTGAATGAACTCAAACTTCATAAAATTTGATCAAGTTTATAGAAAACAATTAAATACTTACCATATCAAATCTATATGAAGTGAAAGTATATTCAAGAATGAATCTAATGTTATTGATTTATTATTGTATATGTTAATATTTTTGTTTATAAACTTTGTTAAAGTTTATAAAGCTTGATTTTGACAAAAGTTAATACGCAGACTAAATAAAAACAAAGAAAATACTAGCTAATGCGACCGGTACTAACTGTGTCTATATCGGAAAAAAAAAACACCGGCGTGAAGGGTACCCAGTGAAGCATGACAAGGAGCGAGCGGTCCGTTTGGGTTAGCGGCGGGCACACGGACCCAGCAGTGGCCCCTCTACTTGGACACGTGGTTGGCAGTGGAGGCGGCTGATTCACGCGCATTATCTATCATCCCGAGGAAATTAGGCGTTTTCCTTGAAATTTGCAAGGACGTGTGAACCCATAGGACTCGGCTTGCAAGCAGAGCCCGCAACGCTTGGCACACCGCCGCCCCTGGCAGCGCAGGTGCGCGTGTGAAG
Organism: Triticum monococcum; assembly: GCA_034509565.1. Classification (NCBI taxonomy): domain Eukaryota; kingdom Viridiplantae; phylum Streptophyta; class Magnoliopsida; order Poales; family Poaceae; genus Triticum; species Triticum monococcum. Next base: position 27,979,471 of record CM067847.1, read on the forward strand.
TCACGGGGCTGCTGCTCTCCTCTCCCTCGTTGGCCAGTGGCCACAGGATTGGCAGCGCGGGAGGATGGGCGGACGTGATCTGAAAGGGACCGCGCAACCCACGCCACTCTTTGAGGGCCAGCGTCATGGCTATAGTTGTCACCTGTATCTAAGCAATAGGCGTACACGTACCTTTTTTTTTGCGATGGAGGCGTACACCTGTGTCGGTGTTGATCTAGCTTGCAGTTCCGGCCCGGGCTATAAATAGGAGTAAATGCACCTGTGTTTCATCAGCTTCCGTACACAATTAAGTTGAGTCGAGTAGCACCACCACCAGCTAGCTAGCAATGGCCTGCACACCCAACGCCGATGGCCCGACCATGGAGATCAGCTGCGACGGCTCATCCGAACCCACCATGGACGTCCCCATGGTGCACAGAAGCTGCCCGCCCAGAGGCGGCGGCGTCTCCACCAATTTCAAGGTCACTTGTGACTTCGGTGGAACCGTGGAGAACGCCAAGGTGAACGTCGGCAAGCTGTATCTGCGTCAAATCCTTGCGGGCTGCAACGCGAATCAGTCAGACGTGATACAGCCCAATGCCGCGACAGGGCTAGGTAAAACTCGTGTGAACAATTGGGGGATCTATGACGGCCCTTGCTCCGAGGCGAAACTGGTTGCCCACGGGCACGGCATGCACACACTTGCCGGCAAATGGAGCAATTGGTTCACCCTGGTGTTTGTGGTCGGAAGGTATGTAGCTTATCTCTTTGTTCCACCTCCACGGTTTTTATTTTACTACCTGTAAGGCCAATAATACATGGGAGTCTTTATTAGGGCATGAAACCACTGCTGATGAGACAGGCTTAATTATTACTCCCTCCGTTCTGAATTACTTCGTATCTAGCACTAAAATGAGTCTAGATACATCTGTATCTAGACAAATCCAAGACAAATAATTTAGAACGGAGGGAGTACTCCATATAGGATCAAAATCGATTATATTATATCTATTGTGCTTGCAGGTTCAAAGGGTCCACTCTTCAGGTTATGGGAGCTAATGATGATGATGAAGAAAATGAGTGGGCCATTGTAGGTGGGACCGGTGAATTCGCAATGGCACGTGGTGTCATCAACAAACGAGTACACAGTTGTATAGGCAATACAATAACACAAGAGCTTACTATTGAATTTTTCTGCCGAATGAAGGAGGTAAGCGTGTAACTAATTTCTGGTCCTCCAATTTGCATTATACTATAATATTCTGGTGGTCTCGGTGATCGCTTTGTATTATTATATGTGGTAAAATACTTATCATTTATTTTCCGTTATTTCGAATCGAGCTTAGTAGGGCTTACAAAATAATATTTGGAGTTTCATTTGTAGCCTTTAGTTGCATTTTTTTGGATACAAACCGCACCAGGGGTCTAACTGTAGACCCTAGTGGTAAATATAAACCCCGCCATGGGGCATAAAGAGAACCCATCTCCTACCACACATATAAAATGGGGAGAGTTAGGGAGAAGTAGAGGAGTGCGGCGTTGCAGAGGCCGGGCTCCATTGAGCCCGTTTTGCCAAAAAAAAATCAAAATATACTTAAAAGTTTCAAAAAATATCAAAAAAATTTATACAAATACATATGCATGTTTGTCAAGTAGGTAAAAAGTTTCATCATGTAATTCAGTTATTTGCGTGCTACACAAAAAAGGTAAATATCTGACATAAAAACAACAAAGATATAGCCTATATTAATCTGTGTATTTATCTTTTTCATATACACTACATGAAAACATATATGTTCATGAAAATTCATACGTGTATAATACAAATACACATGTATGTATAGACTTTTTTCAGATTTTTTCAATGTGTGAAAATAGTATTTTCGCTGAAGAAAAATAAAGAGCTATGTGGAGCTCGGTCTCTGCAATGCTTTTTCGGAAGTAGAGGAATCTCCTTTTTTGGCGAATGACTCGTTTGGCTCTCTCATTTATTATTCTTTTGCTCTCTCATCTTGTTGGCCTAAACCAACACTCAAAATCCATGTTCCTTCGTATTCAGGGCGTCGTCTGTCCACCTACAAAGATCGCTCCACCTGCAGAGATCATTGCACCTACAAAGATCCCTGCACCTATAAAGCAAGGACCATGGGGTGGAATGACTGGAGGCGCCCTTCATGAAATGGGAGGCAAATCACGTCGTCTAGAAAGTCTAACAATTTACCATCATGGTGTAGTTGAAGGATTACAATTTTCCTATGTGGACGAAGACGGGCAAATCCACACCACTGATACTTGGGGTGTCAATCGGGGCTTGTTCACGAACGAAGTGAGTAGATTTCATACATTACCATGCATGTGCGTGCGGTTGTTTTGCAAACCATGTTGGTTCGTGCATGCCTTCATGACAGAAAAGACGATGCAGTTCTATGTTTGGTTAAAGTCAAACTAACTTAAACTTGATTGGGTTTCTCAAAAATATTAATAAACAGTAAGACTCATAACATTCATACTCACTACGTTTTTCACATGTCGTATTAGTTTTGTTCTAAGTCAAGCATTTGTATCTTTGACTATATATAGATTCATAACATAAGATTTATGTTTTTAGATTTACTATGGGAAATACTTTTATAGTATATAATCCATATATATGTTGATGTTTTGAAATTGATTAGATGATTAAAGATAGTAACGTTTGACCTAAAGCACTGCGACCTATATATGAAATAAAAGTCCATATAACAGAGAGTGTATACATACTTGCTTATTTAGTAGTATGATATAAGGTAATATCTTTTTATATAAATTAAGATTGTTTGACCTAACACTATTTTAGAATTATATGTTTTTGGGAGGGATGGAGTTAGTAGCTATATATACATACGCCACCTAATAAATACTTGATGATATATCTAATTTTCCTCTTCACTAATTATGTGCTGTTTTACAGATAAAGTTTGGCCCATCAGAGTTTGTGAAGCAGATCACTGGGGCTGGGACATTGGGATCCTGGCTGACACAATTGAAGATCATCACCAACACCAATACGTATGGTCCTTTCGGAACTATCCCCAGCCAACCATTCAACTATACGGTGCCGGAGAATGCGACCGTGGTGGGCTTCTTTGCAGAAATTCTAAATGTTTTCGTCACAAGGATTGGTGTTTACACCATCCCTAAATAATTCAGTTATTCAACCCTGCTACAGCCTGCAGCTACCTGCATATTCCTTTTAATCATCAGTGTTTGATTTCCTACCTCTCCGCTGTTCCAGCAATAAGATGGCTAGCTAACAAGGGTGTCCCCTTGTCTATGCCTGTTTTGTGGCTTTTCATAAATCAAATCGATCGTGTAATGTTCAATGATGTAATTTTCAGAGATTGTTTTCTTCAGAATAAAACAGATCAATGTTAAAGTGGAATGTTTCATGTGTGAATCCATATCCTGGTATATAGCATCCGCGTCTTCAAGCGTCCCTTTTGCTGTTTACGTATGGCCGCCCCAATGGTGCTATGCCGTGTGCGCCTCTACCACTATATCACTGCTATTGTTGACTGAGCCTGGTCTCGCGAGCCCACGCAGCCTCCTGCTGCACTCGTGAAGAGTCTCTGCACACATCGACCGCCGATCTGTAGACACATGCCAATGCCCGCCCGCCGCGTAGTTGTTGCTCCCACCTTCGGCTCGCATCGTGCGTGTCCCACCGTGATTTTGGACACAAGAGATAGAACCACTCCAAAGTATGCTGACACGCCAATTAAGTATTCCATCGTGCGTTTCCTGCACTCATGGCAGGACCTCTCCATCGAAGCGTTCCTCTTCTCCCAGACCTATGCAACCACAGGAGATATACTATAGATCATTAACGTGACTGGCGATCCGCGTGCTCTGGCCTGAGGATCGGCAGCAAAACCGTTGAGCCACTTCTACTTTCGTCGGAGGCGGCCGGTAGGTCCGCCGGTGGGCAGCTGGCTTTCCAACATCCACTGGTACCTCAAGCCTTTCCAAGTGAAATGTGAAACATTCACTAATTGCTTGCAATAACCTGCTGATCTCAAGCTTGCTATCCCTTGCCATATTGAACAAAACACATCAACGAATTTGCTGACTTGGCAAGTAGTAGATGAAGCTCAGTGGCACAGTTACCTTATGAAACTCTCCACCGAGACTGGCCTATGGCCTGTTCCAATGTAAAGGTGCTTAGATGAGGTGCTAAGTGCATTAAGTAGCATAGCTTAACTTCTCAATGCATTGGTGCTTAACTTGTTTTTCCTAAGCTCATTTTATTTAATGACTTAGCACCTAAAGTCTTTCATGCATTGGTCAAGTTGTTTTATTTAAATGGTTTACCTAGGTTCATGCGCTTGGCATTGGTTCTTTCTGAGGTCATCAAAGTGCTCTCTCTCCTCCTTGATTGTTGTGCCATGTTATTTTTTCGCTTATGTGGCATGCTTAGCACCTGTCAACGGTGGAGCACTGGGAAGGGCCTAAGACTGCTCGTTGTTTATCTTCTTATCTTTTGATGAACAAGTATAATTATTTATATTTAGTTCCTCCATTTTGCTATGCATCTAGATGTAACATATGTCTATATACATAACAGCTATAATTAATATGGGGGTGTTTGTTTCAGAAGTCCTATGACTTTTTCTAGTCCCAGGGACTAATCAAAAAAGACTCTCCAATAGAGTCTTTTTCTAGTCCCTGTAAAAAAAATCCCTCCCGTTTGGTTCCTAGGAACTTTTTAGGGACTTTTTCTAGTCTCTGAGACTAAAAAGTCCCTGAAACAAACACCCCCTATGTTGCCGAAGCTTTATATTAGCTTCTCGAGAATCTTAGCGACCTCAAATGTAAAAATAAAAAAATAAAACTACAACTTTGGTATAAAAAGTATGCTGCTGAAGCTGTAGTTATCATTGAGAGCTACTATGGCAAGCGCTAGTACGCGATTATTATGGTGCTAAAAATAAAACTACAACTCTGCTATAAAAAGTATATTCATTTGACTCCATTCAAAAAAAGATAATTCTTTTCTAATATGGCGAGCGCTGGTGTGCGATTATTATGGTGCTAAATTTTTTTGAGCACCTTAATGCCCTCAAATGAAAAAAAAAAGTCAAAACCAGAAAGCTATAGATCACGCTTCATGATTTACAATTTCTGTATAAAAATCATCTTCATCCGACGTCGTATTGAAGAGTTATGATTTTTTTTTTAAAGTTCAATCTGGTCACAGCATTTCCAGTGGCGCAACAAAACTAGTGTCACCTCTGTGGCAAGTCCATGTCGAAAACACCGTCAAACATGGTAGATCTTGCCACGCCAGATGCATTGACGCGACAGCGTTATTTGGTCGCGTCGGCGGGAGTGGCACGACCAACAGGATCAGATCTATAAGTATTTTTTGGAGGGGTTATTATTAAATTATTGAATAAAAATGATTAAAAATATATGAAAATCAGACTGGTACCGCCCGGATCCACCGGGAGATATTTGAGGGCTTTTGCCGGAGCCGCTCTTATGCACCATAAAAATTAATATTTTCTTATATGTGCTTGTTCAAGATTTGAATGTTTGATGTTTCATAAAGTGAGAATGGCACTGTGTAATTGGGGGTATGTTGGTTATGAGATACATTGAAGTCCAATAAGGCGCCTTTAGTCAGCTGATAGAAAATAAACCATTTTCCCTGTGCGTATCATAAAAACAGAAAGTGAAATGATTTACCTTGTCGATATGTAACACACTGGAAAATTCATTTTTTTTCTATCAGTTTTCTTATTCTGACGATAGATCTTCTAGTGTTGGCATGTCCACGGGTCGCAGACGACGAAGTTTTTCGTCACGGAGGGTATAAAGTTCATGTACCACATTTCATCGCAGCATAGTATACGAAAGAAATGCTAAAGCTATCCTATAAATTTGTGAGATGAAACTGTGCATTGAGACATCCTATTTCATTCTTAGTGTTACGATATGAGGTGAAACTTTACGCTGAGACTGGTCTAAAGGCATGGTTGCCAAGCAGCGGCTAAGGTAATTGGCAGGCCATTAAGTCCTTCCAAGCAGTAATTGTTTCTTTTTAGAAATGGAGGAGGACCCCCGGTCTCTGCATCTGGATGATGCATGCAGCCACTTTATTAATTATTCACACAAGACATTGCAAAGTAATACAACAGCAAGACTAAAGCCACCGTCTAAGCAACATCTGTCGCTATTCCTATTCAAATGATGAAGGGATGTTGATAGTCTAGGCCTAATACCAAATAGACCTCGCAGCCAAACCTAACATCTACGACCAGAGGTCCCATCCAGGACGCCTGCCAGGTATGGGGCACCCACCGGTCCGGCGCACTCCTCAATCAGGACGCCTGCGGGGTATGAGGTCGCCGCAGCCACCTGCCATCAATCCATCTTCAGAGTTGTACTGTTGCATCTACCTTGCACGGTCTAGCTGATGTTGACGCCACTACGACGCCAGACAGCTTCCTCCTCCTGCGCGAGTCCATCTCCGCGCATCAGACGCCGAGTCTCCACTACGCCATGCCGCCGAGACCCACCGTCGATGATACTGTTGATGCCACACCGCTCCACCTACATGCCATCTCACATCGACTCCGAACTACCAGCAACTCCACCACCCTTAACAGTCCTCGGCCGACGCCTTCAGGAAGGAACACGACACCAAAGTGCCAGCGTCACCCAAACAGAGGAACAGAGGCTTTCGCCTGCGCTCATGGCAGAGGTGGGGGCGTAGGATCCACACTGAAGCCTCCAAGAAGGGAATCGGCGCCGAGGGCGTCGACTTTGGTGCGGCCGCCACGCCGGCCTGGAGTTTCCCCCGGATCCATGCCCACACGCCAGATCCGTCTAGCCAGCACCGGGTAGGTATTGGAACTAGCACGAATCGGAGCAGATCGAGTCGGAGATGACGCTACCGGGATTCATAGCCGGCCGCCGCCTACCAGATTCCCACCGCCGCGCGTGTCAGAGCCAACTCCGAGCGATGCCGGCCTCACGCACACACCTCCGGCCACCCCCAACCACGCCGGTGAGTGGGGGTAACCTCAGCGCGCGCCCACCGCCGCTCAGGTCCGCCATGCCGGCGCCCGAGCCCACACCATCTGGAGGGGAACCGATCTGGGGTGGGGGCCCCAGATCCGCCACCACCAGCCGCCATGGCCGGCCCCGCCCTGCCCCCGCAGCCGTGGAGACACAACCGCCGCCGGAATCCGATCGGGCCGCCGCCCCATCACGCCCACTCCGCCTCCACGTCGGGCGCCCAGGTTCGCCATCATGTCTCGGCCAGAGGATCCTCTCGCGGGGAGAGGAGGAAGGTCCGCCGTCCGCCGGGCGAGCTTTGCTCGCCGGCCTCCTCCGGCGGCGGCGGAGAATCAAGAGGGGGGGGGGGGGGGGGGGGGGGGGCTAGAGGCGGCGTTGGCTAGGGCGCCCGAGCCGCCCGCGACGCGAGCGTAACTCCTTTTTGCGATCTCAGGGAGCAGTAATTGGTTGTCATTGGGATACTGTGATGTTGCCGATGCTGGTTTTGGTTATCAAGCAGTGACAGTATTGGTAAGGCCATTGTGCCTGTTCGGGCTCTGTAGTTGAAGTTCCCTGCGTCATAGTACAGTAGAAACAGTTGTAAATGTGAGCGTGTAAAGTCAAGTGCCAGAATGTCTGAAACATACTAAGAAATCACGAGTTCAGTGGCAATAGGATATGAATGTAATACCGACTTTGCAAATACTGTACCGTAAAACGATAAATATTTACTTACCAACAAATGTAAGTTCAATATTAGGACATGATTAGTCATCCTAAGATAAATGACATGATTAAGGTAAGGTATATTTGTTATGCAGTTATGAAAGATACACATCGCGTCGTTATCTTGATGAAGACATCACCACTGTAGCTACCGTCGACTCGCTTGCGCTGTTCCGGGTGAAAACCTAGACCCGGGTTTTCCGGATCGGACAATGGCGGCGCTTTAGGCCTCGTTCTCCCTCATGGGGGCATTGTATTTGGAGCAGCGGATGGATGGAGGAGACAAGTGGTGGAGTGGTTTTTCATTTACCGCATCAAAGACGGCGGATCTCGGCGGCGTGGTGCAGTGGAGATTCGGCGTCCGATGCACGAAGATGGACTCGCGTAAGAGGAGGACGCTGTCTGGCGTCATGGTGGCATCGATGGCAGAGAGGTCTGGCAAGGTCGGTGCATTAGTTTCTGCTCTGAAGATGGATTTGCGGAACATGGCGGCGACGACACATGAGAGTGCGTCGGACCGGTTTGTGCTCCAAACCCAGTATGTGACTTGGTTGGGGGCCTCTGGCTTTAGATGTTAGGCTTTTGTGCGATGTCTGTTTGGCATTAGGCTCGGACTATCGGCACACCTTCATCGAGTGGATAGAAGTAGCGACAGCTATTGCTAAGACGGCGGCTTCAGACTACATGATGTACTACTTTGTAAGGTCTTGATGAATAATTAGTAAAATAGATGTATGCATCGTCGAGATGTAGAGGCCAGGGATAATCATCTTTTTTTTAAAAAAAAGTTCTAAAAGAGAAGGACTATTTGTCCAATTTACTACTGAAAGTGTCAACAGTAGCTTAGAAATTAGGAAATGAAAAGGCTATTTCTGTTCCTCAGTTGGAAAATTTCAGACAAGTATGGGAAAATAAACAAAATAGTAAGACAATCTACTAATCACGCACATGATTGATGAGAATAACTGGACAGATAATATATTCTTGTTTCTTCTCTCAACAAAGAATAAAAGTACATCTATCTTTGTTTTCTCATAGGGATTAATCAAGGAGACAAGCAACAAATAAGTAAAAAAGCACATGTTCAAATTGTTGCGGCGAGGAAAACTAACAAACTGTGGTCTTGTTCATATTAATTCTTCCTCTCCATAGCCTGATATCGTTAGCATGCATGGTCACAAAAGCATCTACACTGTCCTATAGAGTGAAGCAGTTACTCGGAAAAAGGGCCGCCGTGTGCAAGGTTCATGAGCAAGGATGCTTTCAGATTTTCACAAGACCCTTGAGCAACTTTCAGACGTAGAGCAGAAAGCTTCTTTGTTGGCAGGCCATTAAGTCCTTCCAAGCCAGCAGGCCTGCGGTCAAATTCCTCCTGCCGTTGCTTCTGCACAATGGAACGAGAATTACTTTGTAAAGCTACTCAAAAAAGCAGTTACATCTGCAAATGAAGCGTTAATCTCTTTCCTTCTTAAAGTTTCACATCAAATTCCTGCCTATGTGTGGCGAGGCTAAGAGATGGTGCAGGCTCATGCTGTAGCTATAGCTGTCAGACTGGCCTAACTCATGTACAAGCATTACCAGTATGCCAAGATTTACCAGCTTTGAATGAGAAAAAACGTGGAAATCAGTCCATGGCTTTAAGTTCCATGCACTTAGCTGAACCCATAGCCACAGCTTTTCGTAGACTTAGGCATTAAACGTCAACTTCTCCAGTGCTGGAAAGAATACTTGTCTCTGCTTTGAGTAGACACTACATGTCTTACCTGCGAATCATTTTCCTTACCCAAGTGGCATGGCAAAAGGATTTGTCTAAAGAAAACAAGAAAACTCTGCACCAGCAACACTGTTTTCCGACGCGGTGAAGAGCAAAGGCCTATAAATCTGTACAAAATGCACATTGATCTATCGTCTTCCTCCCCGGAATATCAGAGAACTGCCTTGCTGTACAGACTACAGAGTTGCTGCTTGCCAGCAACCCACAGATACTAGCACCCTGAAGCAATCACTGCAAGCAACAAAACAATCCCTGCTGTGGTTCCTGACCACAACGCCAATGCCCATCCGACGAATTAAGGGAAACAGGGCAGCATCAACATTGACTGCAACCATACCTACTGGCAGTTGAGTCCATTGGAGAGTTGACCACAAGGACCCACGCCTAGGAGCATGCCCGGGCTTCAAGCACTTCTGCACGACCAACTGAACATAGGCTCGGATTTCCAGCAACTGTTCCGGATCACGAGATGTACCATTGTTGAGGACATCATTCCTCTCTTCTCAGATGTGTCATATTGTGATGGCCATGACTGTAGCGTGAAGCTAATCACGAGAGAGAAAGTCGAGCAGCCGTGAGCATCCTCGTTGTCTCGACTCAGCACAAGAATACTCCCTCCGTCCAGAAATACTTGTCATAGAAATGGATACAAATGGGTGTATCCGGACTAAAATACATCTAGATACATCTATTCCTTGGACAAGTATTTCCGGACGGAGGGAGTACATCCTTTCCTCATCTTAGCTTTGCAACACCACGGCTTCTTCCCCTGAAATTCTTCCATTCAATGCAGTTAACTTGTTCTGCAGCAAACGAATGCTGTTATACGGAGTATTTTAGAATCAGAGAATCAGTTTAAGCAAAATCATCTCATCGCCATATACTGCCCACTGTCTTAAGTTACCTTCTATGTATATTCAGTACCGTTCACCAGCTACAACTGCCATGTTACCGACGCAGATCTTGGTTGTCAAGGCCATTCTGCCTCTTTGGGACGAGCAATTCAAGTTCGCTGTGGCTTATAGTAGAAACAGTTATACAGGTGAGGTTCTAAAATCAAGTGCGAGAATGCCGAAAAGGATCACGAGTTCAGTGGCGATCGAATATGCGTGTAGTACCTTCAAACGATATGCTGTAGTTCTTGGACTGGCCTAACTGACGTACAAGTATCACCAGCATGCCAAGATCCACCAGCCTTGAAAGAGACAGAATGTGGAAATCAGTCCATGTCTTTAAGCTCCCTGCATGCAGCTGAAGCCATAGCCAAAACTTTTCATGGACTTTGACTTGACCCATTCAACATCAACTTCTCCAGCGCTGGAAAGAATATAGAACAAACAAGATTTATGTTGACAAGTCTCTGGAGCACTTAATTTCTCTTCCAGGTCCCTGTTTTGAGTAGAAACTGCACGTCTTTCTTGGGCAATCATTGTCCTTCCACGAGTGGCACGACAAAAGGATTTGACTGAAGGAAGCAAGAAAAGTCTGCACCAGAAACACCATTTTCCGATGCGGTGCAGCGGAAGGACCTATAACTCTACACCGAGCGCACGGTTATTTATCATCTTTCTCCCCGGAATATCAGAGGAGAATTGCTTTGCAGTACAGAGCACTACTTGCCAGCAACCCACAGATACTAGCACCGTGAAGGAATTATCCTACCTGCGTAAATTGATCGTTCGATCGGGATGAAGATAATCGGGGCGCAAGGTAATCCTTGCGCCACAGCTCTGTATATATTTCTCGTGCAGTTGCTCCTTCTCTGCCTGTGTTCATTGTTCTGCACCAGTTTCTCCCAATCAAACCTTACCAAATGCCCCGGCAGCTCCATCGACATCCCATCCCCTTTCAACATCCCTGGCAACTCGAGCATCTCGAGGAATCCAGGCTTCGACATATCATGTGAATCAACAGGGCCAATGATATCGCTCGGTCGCAAGCAGTACAGGGTCCTGGGCATCTCGCTGCTCCAGGGCTATGTACGTGTAACCGGTCACACTGTCTACACCCAGTGCCAGCAGAACGCTGGCCCGGTGACCACAAACTTCATCGACCTTCGGGGCACGCCTTTCACCTTCTCACACACACTTAACAAGTTCACCGTCGTTGGCTGTGACTCCATGGCCATGATACAAAGCCCAGACATAACGAGTCGGTACAGGGGAGGCTGCGTGTCGTTCTGCGCTTCTGAGGGAAGCATCACCAGTGGCACATGCTCTGGGGTGGGCTGCTGCCAAGCTTCAGTGCCCGAGGAACTCAAGGTACTGAAGTTAGAGTTTACCAGCATACGGAGCCAACTCCTGCAGTCCTCTGGATCTTTGGGGAACATCAGTAAAAGCAGTAGCGCATGGTGCAGCAAGGCGTTCATCGTGGACCAAGGTTCCTATGTGTTCTCCAGGGATCACTTGGACAGAAACCTGACGAACCTGCCAATGGTACTTGACTGGTCTATATCCGGCGGCAACTGCTCAGAGGCGCGTAGTGCGCCTCAGACCTACATGTGCAAGGAGAACACTGAATGTTATACCGTGGCAAATAACACCGCGTACCGCTGTAACTGTTCTGCAGGTTTCACTGGGAACCCTTATCTGGGATGCCAAGGTGAGAAATTCATGTTCACAATAGGTGACACCTTTACATTTTGATTGAGACTAACTTAGGATATATGCCTTATTCTGATCTCCCTTTCTCTACAAGATATTGATGAATGCAAAGACAAAAATAAGTACCCCTGCACGCACAAGTGCATCAACAGAATTGGTGGTTTTAACTGTACATGCCCGATGGGCATGACCGGGGATGGTAAGAAGCAGGGCACTGGGTGCAAAAGAGATACAACACTACTGATTGCCGCAGGCATGTTTCACATGGTCTTATATTTGTTTCCTTTTGAAATGATCTGCTCAATCTGAATGAACAAGCACTCATTCATCAAAGTTCCTACTCTCTTTTTCAGGTGGAGGCCTGCCTTTGCTGCTTGTTCTCCTCATGCTCGGATTCTGGACGCATTGGCTTTTCACGAAGAGAAAGCTTGCGAAGATAAGGCAGAAATACTTTCTGCAGAATGGTGGCATGCTCCTGAAGCAGCAGATGTTTTCTCAGAGGGCGCCGTTGAGGATATTCACGTCTAGCGAGCTTGAAAAGGCAACCAACAGATTCAGTGATGACAACATAGCTGGCCGAGGTGGATTTGGGACGGTCTACAAAGGTGTACTATCTGATCAATTGGTCGTGGCGATCAAGAAGGCACAACGAGTTGATCAGAGCCAGGTGGAACAATTCGTTAATGAGATGGTCATTCTCTCACAAGTGAACCATGAGAATGTGGTCCAGCTAGTTGGTTGTTGTCTCGAGTCAGAAGCTCCATTATTGGTTTATGAATTCATCACCAACGGGGCCCTTTTTCACCACCTCCACAACACATCAGCCCCGATGCCGTGGAAGGAACGCCTAAGGATTGCAGTGGAAACTGCAACAGCACTTGCATACTTGCACATGGCTACAGAAATGCCAATTATTCACAGAGATGTCAAGTCGTCAAACATACTCCTTGACGAGAGCTTCATGGCGAAGGTCTCCGATTTTGGTGCTTCAAGGCCAATGGCCCATAATCAGACCCATGTGACGACCTTAGTGCAGGGGACACTGGGGTACATGGACCCTGAGTACTTCCAGACAAGCCAACTGACAGAGAGAAGTGACGTCTATAGCTTTGGTGTAGTACTTATCGAGCTATTGACAAGGCAGAAACCAATATTTGGCGGTAAGATGGATGAGGTGAGAAGCCTAGCATTGCATTTCAGTATACTATTCCATGAGAACCGGTTGTCCGAAATTGTAGATCCTCAGGTAGACGAGGAAGCTGGGGCTAGACATGTTAAAACTGTGGCACAGCTGGCCTTGCGTTGCTTAAGGCTGAAAGGTGAGCAGAGGCCAAGGATGGTAGAGGTTGCAGCCGAACTTGAAGCGCTGCGAAAACTAATGAAACAACACTGCATAGTCAATTCTGAAGAGTGAACAAGAGTGTTGTGTACCAGACTTGCTAGACTTTACAATTTATGATTCAGTAGGTATATTGATTTGGCAAGGATGTGGACACAACACCGAGCGACTAAGAGTCTCATCTACGGAGTCTCGGTGCGATGAGGAAATGAATATTGTTCATGAACTAAGCTAGCCGTTGTAATAGTTAGTGGCCTGCATATGGATTTCCAGTAAGACGAAAGATAAAGTGCATCCTATAAATTACAGAATGAACAACATTGCATGGTTAGACAACACCAAGCAAATTCATCTTTTGTTTATCCTGTAACTGTAAGTATGCAGGAGACAAGAGTTTACCTGGTGCAGTGGTGCTAGAAGGTGAATACATCATTCCTTGGCTGTATTTCTTAAAATATAAACACTAAACAGGTCAAAATGGGAAATAAGTGTTTGTCAATTTACTAATTTTTATCTAAAAATTCCAGATTGAATTGGCTCAAGGAAACACCCTTCTCAACAACCAACATCTTATCGTTTACAAGAAAACAATTTAAGGAATTATTGCTACCAGGCTTCTTCCCCTATGAGGAAGTAATTATTCAAGTCAAGTAATTTCAATGCACGGAGGAACACAATTCAGTTTTACGATTAAACGGATTTCAGCGGTGGCACATTGGATTTGGATCTTACCTAAGTGGCCGCCGCCGGCGCATCCCTTCCGCTCCGCCGCACATGGCCCTTCGTTGCCACGCGAACCGCCGGCATGGGGGAGGACGGCCGCGCCTCCCTCCTCGTTCTCCTACTCTCCGGGGGCTCCCTCGCCCCCTTCCCTCGTCGCCGATGCGCACGGGAAGATGAGGAACTAGTGGTACTTTTTTTTTTAGAATCAGATGAGGAACTGGCGAGGCTAGAACTGGGCCCACTAGGACGGTTAGTTCGCAGGATGGGCTTTAGCTTTTAAGATGATTTGCCGCACCATGGCAAGGAGTAGATGGGCTCTCGCGGAGCCAAAGCTAGTGTCAAAGATGGCAGATAATGTGAAACCACGGGCAGAAGAATTGACTTTCCGAGTTAAGTGAAACTTTGGATGACTACTCGTTTACATCAATGGTTATCACACTTTGGGCCATTTGGTACGCAAGGAGAAAAGCAATACACGAAGGAATCTTTGAGTCTCCACAGCAGACATCATCTTTCGTGACATCATACATGAATGAGCTGGGCCAGCTGGTGCCTGTTGTGCCGAGGCAAGTTCCAGGTGCTGCCCAACATTCTCCCAAGTCCTCGATAGCCTCACCAGTGGGAGTGGCGAAGATGAACTTCGATGCAGCAGTATTGCACAACAAACGAGGAGGAGCAGTGGCCGCCATTTGCCGAGACCACACAGGGTTATACCTTGGGTCTTCGGCTGTTCTGGTTCGAGGCATCAATGACTCGATGATACTGAAAACTTTTGCTTGCAGTGAAGCATTGGCACTAGCAGATGATCTAAATAGTCAGAGGGTGGTGGTTGCATTGGATAGACTGGGTGTGGTGAAGGTCATTGACGCGGGAACAAGGGGCCTTCATTCGGCAATAGTACATGAAATAATAGAGCGCAATAGGTTTACTTTATGTTCTTTTGTTCATGAGCGTAGGAACCACAATTTTGAAGCTCATAATCTCGTCAAATCGGCCTATAATCTAGGCTTAGGTAGGTTTGGTTGGGCACTCCTCATGACCCGAACCGTGTACCTATGAATACTCTTATTGACTAATAAAGTGACGAGATTTCTAAAAAACCATATTTTTTAATGTTCAAATTTTTTAGAAATTATTTCTTGATTTTAAAATAATTACCAGGTATTTTAAAATATATTTAGAAATTCTAGAAATTTCACATGTTTTCGAAAAGTTCATGATTTCTGAGAAAAAAACATGAATTCGAAATATGTTCCCATATTTTTAAGTTTCGTATTTTTTTATAAAAAAATATGTATTTTAAAAATGTCAAAAAAACTAAAATATTCACGAGAATATATATATAAATAATGAATTTTAGAACAATCAGAAATTTTTAAAAGTTCATGAATTTTCCTTTAAAATGGATGATACAAAGTAAATGAAAATTTTCAAAAGGAACAAAATCAAGTTGAAAAACTTGCAAAATACTTTCCAGAAGGTTCCCAAAACCACTAAAAGAAAAACCTATATGGGCTGGCCCACATAAATAATTAAAGCTGGAAAGGTGTGTGATATGTACCAATTGGCTACTATTTGGTGCAAAACTAATGAGAGGGTACATCTTTGGAGGAACCCAGCGGACACTTTTGATGGACTGGGAGCGTGTCACTTGGTGTGTTTAGCTGGCACCACATGTCGAGCAGTTGGCGCACTTGTGGGATCTCGATTTTTTAATTTTTGCACACCTTTTGGGGTTTTCCCAAAAAAATGGGTTTTCGTGTTTTGCTTGTGGTTTTCATGACTTTTGTTATTGTGCTTCTCAAAAATGAAAAACACAACTACGCAACGGCGTGAAGCACATCTATGCTTCCAACTATTGTGCTTTTTCAAAAAGTGAAAAGTACAATTGTGCGAGCAAAAGAAGCACAACTGTGCTACTCGAAAAGTGAAATGAAGCACAACAGTGTTTTCTTCGCGAGGCACAAATATGCTTCCCTGCAAGTGAAAAGCACAGTTGTGCTTTTGGTGAAGAACTGTGCTTCTCAAAAAGTGAAATGAAACACACCAGTGTTTTTCGCGAGTCAGAATTGTGTGTTGTGCTTCCCGAAAAGTGAAAAATATATATGTGCTTCAAGAAAAGTGAAAAGCACAACTGTCCTTTCTTTTTTTCTTGGGCTTACATTTTTTTCTTTCACCTTTTGTTTTTTTTCTATGTCTCCGGTTTTATTCTATTTATGGTTTTTATCCAATTTTTTTGTGTTTATTCTTGTTTTCGGGCTTTTTTGATTTCCTGTTTCTTAAAGTAAAAAAGCTCATTCAAACCTGTCAACTGGGTTATAGTCTTGAAGGTCTCGATGTGAGATAGCCAACGATGGAAAATGCAAAACTGTCGGGTTGTGACAAGTGTCACACATGCGGTGTGTCACTTGTCACCACGAGAGAAGGTAGGAGTGACCTGTGCAAGGGGGCACCCTCTAATTAGTGATCTTATGGAGTGCCCCTATACTATAACTGGCCATGGGAAGCTCGGCCCGGATGGCCTGCATGTGCCATTGGGTTGGGCTCAGGCCTGGAAAATGTGCCCGACGGGCAGATCGGGCCGGGCTCGGGCTTGCAAAAAAATAGATTTTAGCCGTAGTCGGGTCGGGCCGACCGGTCCATGTTGGCCTTTTTTGGCTCGGGCCGGACTTGAGCTTGATTTATTATGGTCAGGCCGGGTCGGGCTCGGGCCTAGGTTTTGAGCGCCGGGCCTTTTTCTGCCCAGCCCGACATATGCCCAGGTATTACCCTATAGAACGCATTGTGTCTACTTGGCAGGGAAGCGCTAGCGCCCATTTCATTATTTTCTCTAGGTTTCGGAGGCCCAACTTACTTTACAAGAAGGTTTTTCTTTTAGATTTTTTCTCTAGTTTTTCATTTGGTCTTTGTTTTTTCTTTTCATTATTGAACATTTGTAAGAGTTTACCCTTTTCAAAAAAGTGAATATTTGGAAAATTTTACAATTCACGAAAATTTATAAGAAACGTGAACAATTTTTATATGCGGTAACATTTATAAAATTTGTGAACAAATTTTAAAAATATAAAATTCAGAAAAATAATGCTTGGTTTTTAAAAGAAAAATCTTGAAGAATATTTTAATCCGTAAATATCTTTTATGAAATCTTGAACATTTTTACAATGCATTTAAAACTCCTGGGTGTTTTTCAACTATATAGAGAAAATATTTGCAAACATGAAATACAAAAAGGAAACAAAAATATAAAGAACTTGAAACATACGTACGTGTACACTTACAATTTGTGTGTAGCATTCGAGACTTGAGTGACCATGCACACAGTAAGACGAGAAACAAAGTCTAGCACACCTTGCTGTGATGAGTTTCTTTGATCCTAAATTTCACTTCACAGACCAGATGTGCATGCAATGATTTCTTCTCATCACGGACGTCCTACTTGGATCATGGTAATGGTTGACCAGTGGTTCATTGTTGACTGAACTAAGAGATTCGGTCTCTGGCTCATAACTGTTCGCACACAAACACGTCATCGTGTACCCTTAACATCGGGGGTGATACACCGCAGCTCACGTCGAAGGAGACCCGTCCGAAAGCGTGGTACGCAAGCAATCCGGCAGACGCTTTTGTAGACCCGAAACCCCACATGCCCGGGAGGGACCCCGTCAGGGCGCGCGACAGCTATGGGCTTCCCTAGGTCGACTTGATAGCCCCTAGGGCCTCGATGTTTGCTGCCCTGCAACAAGAAGAACGAAAAAAGAACAAGAAGAAAAAGAAAAGAGAGAAGATAAAAGTAAAGGTAAAAATTGGTAAATGAATTGATCGATTGTGTGTTGTTTAATCGGCCGCCACTCCTTAGGTATATAAGAGGCGGATGGACTTCTCGTGCAAGAAAAGGTTAAAATTCACGTTCAAAACTCTAGTTTGGGTCCAACTCGAAATCCAAACTATGCAAAACTGTTTGGTCTACAACCGGCTACACCTTATGGGTCACTTTTGAGGCAGTAAATGACCTTGGATGGAAACGAGCCCAAAAGCAATCTTGACCATTTCAACGAGACGAACAACTTTCATGTTGAATGTTTTTTGATCAGAGGCCATCTTGAGAAGGTTTTCGGTTGTTTTCCGAAGTCTGCAGCAGAGAAATCCAAAAACCCGGACGAACATCCCCGAAGTGTCCGGCTATCCCGGAGAAATTCAAAACCTAGATGATTATTTCCGGAGTGCCCGACCATCCTGATGCAACCGCGCATTTTCAGCACTAACTTTTGCATACGAACTCGGTTTGAGACGTTTTTTACATGAAAATCAGCCGCTTTGACGAGATGCACAACTTTCATGTTGAAACTTCTTCCATTTGAGGCAATCTTAATTGTGTTTCAAGCCATTCTTTAATTTGGTGTCAACATGAGCATCTCTGAACTTATCATAACTTTTGCATCCGAGCTCCGTTTTTGATCATCTTCATATCCATCTTGATCTCTCGAAGAGATTCATCCCATGATGACTTTCAATAATAAGTTTAAATTAATGTTGACATAGCTTCAAGCTACTCTTTATGATCGTGGCACTTTTGAGCGTCAACACTTACTCAGGGTACGTGATATATCAGTAAGTCCCGATTAACCATGCACATTGGTCAGGAGCTTAATTAATTTTTTGGGCTTGTAAATCTTTTTTTTTTTTGCGGGTAAAAAAGATTTACAAGCCCAAAAAATTAATTAAGCTCACACCAGCAGTGCCCTGCAGTATGACAGGCCCTTGTTGCATTATGATCAACTGCTCATGCTTGTTACTGCTTTTTTTAGAAAAGGAGGATGACCCCCGGCCTCTGCATCTGTGCGATGCATACGACCACTTTATTATTATTTTCACAAGACCTTACAAAGCCATACAACAGTAAGACTAAAGCCACCGTCTAAGCAACAGCTGTCGCTACACCTATCCAACTGATGAAGGGGCGCAAATAGTTTGGGCCTAATACCAAACAGACATCGTAGCCAAACCTAAACATCTAAGACCTGAGGTCCCAACCAGGACACCTGCCGGGTATGGGGCACCTACCAGTCCGGTGCACTCCTCAACCAGGACGCCTGCCGGGTATGAGGCCGCCGCAGCCACGTGCCATCAATCCATCTTCAGAGCTGTACTGTTGCATGAACCGTGCCAGGTCTCTCTGCCATCGACGCCACCATGACGCCAGACAGCGCCACCATCCTGCGCTCGTCCATCATCACGCACCGGCGAGACCCCCACTGCACCATGCCGCTAAGATCCGCCGTTGTCGACGTGCCAGATGCCACGCCGCTCCTCCGACGCGAACACCAAAAACAGGAAATGCCCTAAAGATACAAGGGGCACTTTGCACAGCAGGAAAGCCTCCGCGAGCAGCTGCAGAGAGCCAGCCGACTCAACCCACACCTGAATCCTAGCTCCCCAGGCAACGCCTCCAAGGAGGGGATGACGCCCATGGCGCTACCGTTGCCCAATCCAGGCCGGATTTTGGGTTTTCACACGGGAGAGGATCGGAGGTGGCAAGAATAGGGACCACGACACCGCCTTCAGGAAGGATGCGTCGCCCAAAGCTGACGCCGCTATCGAGCCGAACCAGCCGGCCTAGGGTTGCCCCCGGTCCCAATCTGCACCATCATCCCCAGAAGCACCGGATCCAGCAGCAGCCGCCGGCATCAAGCGCAAAGGGGAAGGAGCGGGAACGAGGGAGCAGCAGGCCTCCAGATCTGGCGAGGACTAAGGCCCCCGAACTGCCGCCGCCAAGCGCCGACGCCCCACCGCCCGAGCGGTCGAGGACGCCGGGCAGAGTCCCCGCGCACACCGTCCAGGGCGCGAACGGCGGCGCCGCACCAGCAGGGGCCGCCGCCCCGTGGATCCGGATCTCCGTGAAAGGGACGACGAAGGCCTCGCCGCCACCGTCACTGCTGGCCGCACGGGCTTGCCGGGCGCCCTCCTCGGGTAGCAGCAAGGAGGGGTAGAGGAGATGTAGGTGGCGGCGCTCGAAACCCTAGTCGCCGCCCGAGTCGCCCGAGCGGGCGACGCTTGTTACTGCTACTTCACAAGTAATGAGTTGCAATATTCTGCAACATCATACTTACTGTGTGATTTATTTAACAAAGGTTTTGGGCGTCACTTACTCAGGCCTGTTATATATCTCTAGACCATTTGCTATATATATTCGTGTGTTTGGTTCACTTGCCTTCCGTTGTTTTAATACCACGAGGTGTTGAACAAGATTCAATGCTTCAGTTTTGATGTGCCTCTTTGAAGAGCTGAGACACTAGAAGAAACCGAAAGAAGATGCGGACCATCCTGTTGATCCCTACCCGAGTGGTGCGCATATCACAAAAATTTGACTGTAAAACACACCGCTAGCAACCAGGGTAACAATAGACCAATTCGGGCATGATGTATCTAGATCCACTGTACCAAGCTGTTGACATTGTACATCTGACGATTATGTGCAAATATGCAGCACAGTGTAACATATTTTTACAATAGACGGGAAGGAAGCGACCGAGATTGGCAGGAGCTGGATAGATGCACTTATTGGCAGGAGCTGGAGCTGGATAGGTCGTCACTGGCAAATACAGTTTCAGCAATGATCGGCCGGAATAAGGTTGTCTAGAACTGAAAAAGAAGCAACCCATCTGGGAGGCATGAAGGTGGCTATGTGGTTGTTTCAATTATGATGATTTTTTTTTATCTTCATTTCACTTTCCTAACCATATGTGCATCCCATGATTTGTTCTCATCACGGACGTACTGCTTGGGTTTGGTCTCTCAGCGACAGTGGCGAGATGAAGCGTGTGAAAGATTGTGTGTTCGCAGATCTGGTTCTCCGGGTCTGTCCTTTTTTAGTAGGTTTTTCGAGGTAGCGTTGTCCTGGGTGCACACAATGTGGGTATGCGTTTCGGCACGTCGACATAGTTTCGACCGAGGTTGCCAGTCGCGGCCTCATCATGGTGATTATCAGATTTGTGTTCGCCAAGTTTGTTGGCTGGACCGGGGTGGTGATTTGTTACACAGATTGTGACTATCGTCTGTCATAGATCGACAACTTCCCTGCCACTGCTTATCCAAGGTCGTGGATTTCAACTAATTTGGTCCACTCTGATGGAGGCCCGGAGGAGGTATTGGGTTAGGCTGGGCGTGCCACCGTGGATGCTGGAGGAACAAAACTTCAACACTCTCAAGAATTTAATTTTGTTTTTCAATGTATGCAAGATTGTTTTTGTTAGGGCTTGCGCTACTTAGGGTGTGTTTTGATCTCCTCCCGTTTCACGCTTCACAAAATTCTGAAATGGAGCAGAACCGAACGATGTATCCCCAAGAAGCTAGCTTCAGGAAGTTGTTATCGGTTGTAGTGCAAAAATCTGAAGCGAGGAAGACCCAGCTCCATCGAAACAAGAATCTGAGGTTCATCCATATTACAGCTAAAATGCCACCGCCAAACATAATGGTTCTCTCAGCCACGCAAAAGAAACTGATTCAGCAACCACGCATCGCTAGGAATATCTCCCCTCGACAGCCGTCTTGGGCTTGTTCCAGCCGGCTCAGTATAGTCCTAGACAACCGAACAACTGCTCCCAGCCCAAAATCACGATGGGAAGCTGATTTAGTTGTCGAACGGAACGAGATTGCTGCATGAAGCACTAGTAGAAAACGGGCCTATTGTCCCGGTTCGTAAGGGTCTTTTGTCCCGGTTTCTGAACCGAGACTAAAGGGTCGTTATTAATGCCCTGATCCTTTAGTCCCAGTTCTAACCAGAACCGGGACAGATGGGCCTCCACGTGGCCTGTGCGCTGAGCCCAAGCAGGATAGCCTTTGGTCCCGGTTGGTGGCACCAACCGGGACCAATAGGCATCCACGCGTCAGCATTTCTGTGGCTGGGATTTTTGTTTTTTTGAAGGGAGAGGGGGGGGGGGGGTTGGGGGTTTTGGGGGGTTAATTTAGGTATTTCGTATATTGTGTTAGCTAGCTAATTAATAGAGAGAAGTATCCTCTTTTATATCCGTGTTTGGTCGACGCTACGTACTATACATACGTATAGAGAGGACTAGACACGCTAGCTAGCTAGTAAGCAAACGAAGAAAACAGAAAATCGTCATGAACATATATGCATACAGAGAGAAGTGATATCGACCACCTCTCCTTCTCCGAGAGATTGGTCGAACAACAAGTTCTCGTATATCTATCTGACATTACCGGCTACATATATACAATAATTATCTCTTACAAATATAATCTCCTAAACTACGGACACATGATCCACATAGTATTCTCCGTCTTCAGTGATCACGTGGTCAAGAAAGAATGACGGCAATTCCTTTTGAATTGCTCGCATGCGATCTGGTGCTAGGAGTTCATCCCGCATCCGAAACATCTAATTTGAAGAAGGGGGTCAATACATATATATATATATATGAATGAATGAAACTCAACACAAATGATGGTAATAAAATAAAATTGTGAATATTGTTATTTACGCACTTCATATTGTTCGTCAGAGTAGCCCCGCTCACAGGTCGTGTGGCGGATGGACTCGCAAACGTAGTATCCACATAAATCATTCCCTTGTGCCTGCCAGAACCACTTTACAAGAAATGGAGGTCAATCAAACTGATAAGCAAGAATACCAAATGGTATTGATGAAACTAGCGCTTGAATCACTAGGAGATGCGCGGAACATGCTACTATAGTACTTACTTTCGGGTGTCTAAATTCCAGCTTCTTCGGCAGTCTCGGAGCTTTTCTGGTGAATTTTCTTCAAACCCTGCCAGACAAAGAAAACAATTACTTGATATCAGAAATGAACAAAGTTGCTGATAGGGTGGATAATGATAGATTTAACTTACTTCTCGAGCATTTGAGTCATGCCCGCATACTCCTGGGGATCTTTTCGTTTAGAGTCCAAGACAGTTACTACTCCCTGCTCAAGCTTAATCTCTAGGAGAATATAGTGGTACCTGCGCACACATGCATAACTCATCAATTACATTACTATAACCTTGACTAATATATAAGGGAAACCAAATATGCACATGACAGTAACACTCACTTGAAGTTGTAAGGAAAGAGTATTATATCTTTATTTTCATTTATTACCAACGATCATAGCAAGTTGTTCTCGGTATCTGCGGCATGAAATTTAACCTTAGTTGTATCTATGAGATATGTGTTAATGAACCCAATATCACCGACTTGTCTTTTCTTCAATTCGACGATCTTCAATCTGCATAATATAGTGAGGATAATTATAAATACATGCAATGAAAGAGCTGAGCTATATAGAGAGACTTAATGACAGAAGTAGTACTACTTACAGACAGTAGCAGGTGACCGTTGCTTTATCGAGGGCCAATTGATTGAAAAACTGATAGAACTCCTCAAATGGAATAGGCAACAGTTCAATTCTAACGAGGTCATGCTCCTTTTTAACTCTCACATACAAAGTATCCCCCCCCAGACTCTCTGCAGATTTTCAAGTACCAATCATGCAATCTTCGCATCATAGTTGATAGAGATCTTTCATATTTGACGAGAGGCTTCCCGTACTCGTATCTGTGTATCTGCACCTCCATGAAATCATAATGTACATCGTCGGGCAGGTAATCTCCAAGATTGCTATAACCGGGCACCATCCTCGGATCGACGATGTCGCTAGCCACCTTGAGCGGGGGGCACGGTTGATTCCCTTGTTCGCCGAGCTGGGCAATTTGTTTCCCAGCTCATCGTTCCTTCATCCTTTGATCACTGACTGTACTTCCCGACCGCTCCGCTTCGACAAATGCCTTTCCAATAATGCGCTCATAGTTGCCTTTCGACGGAGACTTGGGTGGTTTTGCCAGGGCAGCCAGAGTGCGCTTCGCTTTCACCGGATTTACCTTCACCTCCGGAGGTGGATGTCTTTGTGCTTTCAACCCTTGAAACCAGTCCTTCACTTCGGTTCACGCGATCTTTGAGTTCTCCTCCGGGGTCATCTCGTATGGTAACTTCTCTGGAGTCTTCGGAGAAGGACCGAATCTGTATGTCCTCCCGCCTCTGGCTGTACTGCTAGACGCCGACAAAGCAGACGGAGCGGCTGTCTTCTTTACTTGCTTACGAGGCGGAGGAGAAGGACTATGACACGCCGGAGCAGCCGGAGCAGCGGCGGGTCTCTTCCGCCCTTGCTGACGAGGCGGAGAAGGAGGAGGCTGGCTGCTCGGGCGCACCGGCGCAGGCGAAGAAGGAGGCAGAGTGCCGCCACGCGCCGGAGAAGGAGCCGGCCGAGTGCCTTGATCGTCACTCACCGGAGGAGGAGGAGGTGGAGGAGGCAGAGTGCCCTGACTCGCCGGAGGAGGAGGAGGCGGAGGCGTCCAGTTCGGAAGGTTGATGAGCTCCTTCCGCCATAGGCATGGAGTCTTCAGAGCAGAACCCAGCCGAGTCTCCCCTTCACCGGTAGGGTGGTCAAGCTGGAGGTCCTCAAATCCCTCCGGTATTTCATCCACCATCACCCTAGCATATCCTTCTGGAATCAGCCGGCAGTGAAAAGTTGCGCTGGGTTCAGTAGGAAAAACAGAGCCAACAGCCGCCTTGACCTTCATATTAATCCATTGCATCATAAGGTGGCAATTTTGAGACTCCGTGATAGCATCCACAGGATAGCTGGCAGGAGCCGTCAAGACATGCTCCGGCTGAAGCAGCTTGGTGGAAGCCACGCTGCTTCTCTGCTGAGATGGCGGGATAGTTTCGGGGGAAGCTTCGGCACTTCGTTTGCTGCGATTTGTTTCTCGTTCCTCTATCGCTTGTACACTAGCGTGCAGCGCCTGCAGTAGGGTCTGCTCCACTTTCTTCCTCCTCTCGTGGCATTTGTAACCGCCTGCGTCCGGAAACTCAGCCTTCCACGGAATGGAGCTTGGCGTGCCTCGTGTCCGTTCAGGGTGCTCAGGATTCCCGAGGGCCATTGTGAGCTTGTCGTTCTCTCTATCTGGAACGAACGTCCCTTGCTGCGCTGCTTCGATATAGTGCTGAAGCCTCATGACTGGTATTTCCCATTGCTCGTCTGTCCAAATGCACTTCCCTGTTACAGGGTCCAAGGTTCCGCCAGCCCCGAAGAACCAAGTCCGGCAACGGTCTAGCCAGTTCATTGTCTCAGGTTCGATCCCTTTATCAACCAGATCATTCTCAGCCTTGGCCCACTTAGGCCAGGCTACGAGGTAGCCACCTGACCCCGTGCGATGGTGAAGCTTCTTCTTCGCAGCATTTTTCTTGTTTGTCGCCGACATCTTCTTACTCTTTTCCGATGTCTTGTGGGCCACAAATGCAGGCCAGTGATCTCTGATCTTCTCATATCTGCCCTTGAATTCTGGTGTCTCTTTTTTATCGATAAACCTATTCAGCTCTTTCTTCCACCTCCTGAATAGGTCTGCCATCCTCTTAAGAGCAAAAGACTATTAATTCCTCTTTACCTGGCTTCTCCGGATCATCCTCTGGCGGTAGGGTGAAATTTGACTTCAGCTCAGTCCAAAGATCATTTTTCTGCATATCATTGACATAAGACACCTCGGGGCCTTCTGTAGCCGGCTTTAACCATTGCTGGATGCTGATCGGGATCTTGTCCCTAACCAGAACCCTGCACTGAGCAACAAATGCGTTCTTTGTCCAGATGGGTTCAATCGGTTGGCCGTCGGGCGCGATTGCTATGATCTCAAACCTTTCATCCGAGCTCAACTTTTTCTTCGGGCCTCGTCTCTTTACCGAAGTTGTGCTCGATCCAGAGGGCTAAAAAAAGAACAAAGACTTAATTAATATGTGTACATACCAAAACAATGAATGCATCAATTAGCTAGTCAGCACACGCTTAACTAATATATATACCTGGCCGGACTCGATTCGGTCACCGGAGCCGTCATCACGGTCTCCTTCTTGCACCGGCATTGGGTCACCGGAGCCGTCCTCACGGTCTCCTTCTTGCACCTGCATTGGGTCACCGGAGCCATCATAATCATAGCCAGCTGCTTCTTCACCCTCTCCTTCCAGACCATCGGTGTCGTTGAGAAATAACGAGCAGACGGCATCACTTCCTTGTGCGATTATGTCGCTCAACAACGCTTCTTTTGCTTCGTCTCGGGTGGTGTCCATAGTTTCTACAAATATTTACAACATGGCAATTACTATTCAAACATGACAGATGGATATATTAGTGGCAAACGTAGAACTAGCTAGCTAATCACAGTAAGGAATCATATTAATTAGTGGCCTCAACGCTGCTTCTCTGGGGTTTCGGGTGGCCTCGACAATGCTTCAAGGGTTAGGGGTGGCCTCGAGAATGCTTCAAGGAGGGGGTAATATCGACAACAACGAGATACATACACGGGAAAATAATGTTATCGAGGAGGGGGTATATCGACCCCCCCCCCCACGTGTTGAAGTTATCGGGGAGGGGGGTATATCGACCCCCCCCACGTGTTGAAGTTATCGGGGAGGGGGTATATCGACCCCCCCCCCACACATGTTGAAGTTATCGGGAGGGGGTATATCGACCCCCCCTCGTGTTGAAGTTATCGGGAGGGGGTATATCGACCCCCCAACGTGTTGAAGTTATCGAGAGTTTATATCGACACGACATACGTACATGCATGGGAAAATAATATATATTATCCGGGAGGGGGTATATCGACCCCCCATGTGTTGAAGTTATCAGGAGAGGGTATATCGACCCACCCCCCACGTGTTGAAGTTATCGGGAGTTTATATCGACACGACATACGTACATGGGAAAATAATATTATCAGGGAGGGGGTATCCACCCCCCCTCGTGTTGAAGTTATTGGGAGGGTATATCGACGACGACAGACCCGATAAAACATAAGAAAATGAAGAAGAAATAAAAAGAGGAGAATAAGAAAGGAATAACTAGAGGAGAAGATCGAAGAAAAAAAGAGGAGAAGAAGAAAGAAATAGTGGAGAAGAAGAGAAAATAGAATATATTCTATTTTCTCTTCTTGTCCACTATTCCTTTCTTCTTCTCCTCTTCTTTTTCTTCTTTTTTCTTCTTCTTATTTATTTCTCCTCTTCTTCCTCTCCTCCTCTTCTTTCTTTCCTCTTCTTATTTTCTTCTTTCCTATCCTTCTTTTCCTTCCTTCTTAATATCACTTAGCAAATTTTGCAACGATAGGGAGGGGGTGCTCCCGTGGTCTAAAATCCGTCTATGCACGATAGAAAATTCTAAAAAAATACATCTATGATCCCTCAACGTCCCCGCCTCTCTCATGAACAAAAAAAAATCTATGAATTAAAAAAACATCATGTTCTATGAACTAAAAAACATCATATTTCATCCACATTCGTGCATACATCATATATGTGATCATCTATGAAAAAACATCATATTCTATAAAAAAATCATTACATATATATAAAAAACAAGCATATATATATATATATATAAACAAGCATATATATGAAAAAAGATTGCAAAGGGAGGGCGCCGACGGCCGGACCAAGCTGAGGAGAGGACCGCGCGTGCGTGGGGTCGGCGGCGAGGCTGGCGTCGGGGCAGGGGCGCGGGCGACGACGAGGTCGGGCCGGGGCGGCGCGCGTCGGGGCAGGGGCACGGGCGACGACGACGGGGGTGGGCCGGGGCGGCGCGCGTCGGGGCAGGGGCGGGCCGGGGCGGCGCGCGTCGAGGCAGGGGCGCGGGCGACGGCGGGCGGTGGCGGCCGATGGCGAGGGCGCGGGCGACGGCGACGATGGGCACGGGCGAGGCGACGACGACGGCGGGGGCAGCGGGGCAGCCTGGCGGCGTCGGCGTCGGGGCGGCAACTGCGAGAGATGGGAGTGAAAATTTCCTAAGTGTGAACTTATATAGCAAAGCCTTTAGTCCCGATTCGTGGCACAAACCGGGACTAAAGGTGGGCATTAGTCCCGGTTGGTGGCACCAACCGGGACCAAAGGCCTTTTTCAGCAGCCCAAAGGGCGGGAAGCGACGGCCTTTGGTCCCGGTTGGTGGCACCAACCAGGACTAAAGGGGGGCATTGGTCCCGGTTCGCGGGACCAACGGCCTTGCGCTGGCACGGTGGTCGGAGTTTAGTCCCACCTCGCTAGTTGAGAGCGGCCAGCACCTGTTTATAAGCTCCGCTGCCTTTTCCCTCTCGAACTCGTCTGAACTGCAGGCTTACGGGCCTAAATGGACACTGCAATGCCTGTGGGCCTACTGGGCCTGCTGCGGGCCCGAATCCTGGCCCATGGTTGGGTTTCTAGTCGTATTCAGGCCGTGCTGGCCCAGTAGGTGGCATTTTTTTCTTTTTTCTAATTATTTTTTCATTTCTACTTAGAACTAAATACTTATAGTTTTTTAGTGATTTCTTTTTTCTTTTAGGTCACAAAAATTATAAACTTTCTGTTAGTGTCATTAGTTTTAAAATTTGAATAGTTAAATTTGAATTTTTTAAAATTTATGTGAATCACTAGTTTATGAATAACTTACTATAAAAATTGATTTTTGAGTTATTCTTTTTCCTTCTATTTAATATTACTGTGTTTTATCATTATACTCAATTTGGTAATTTTAGTTAGTCATAACAAATATTATAGGCATTTTTTCTTCTTGCTATTTATCTTTTCATCTCTACTTAGAACTAAATACTAATAGTTTTTTAGTGATTTCTTTTTTCTTTTAGGTCACAAAAATTATAAACTTTCTGTTAGTGCCATTAGTTTTAAAATTTGAATAGTTTAAATTTGAATTTTTTAAAATTTGTGTGAATCACAAGTTTGTAATTAACTTTACTAAAAAAATGAACATAGATGCACTTATAGAGAAAATTCGACCTAAACTCATAATCAATTTCTATGAATTTCAGAGAAATTTATTGTGAATTTAGGTTAAATTTCCTGTATAGGGGCATCTATTTTCACTTTGAGAGGAGCTCAACAAAGCACAGAGGGACGGGCTTATAAACCGGTGTGGGCGCCCTTCGGTTGGCGAGGTGGGACTAAACTCTGGGTGCAACGAGGACCAACCGGGACTAATGGTCATGGGCCAGGGGCGAGCCCTATTTTTTTTCTATTTTTTTTGTTTTCTGCATTATTAATTTTCTTTTGTTTTTCTTTATTTTTTAATTCTTTTTGCTTTTAGTTTTTTTTAAAATTATAAACTTTCTGTTAGTTCCATTAGTTTTCAAATTTGAAAACACTTTTTTAGTTTTTTTGTTTTCTTTGTTGCTTTATTTATTTTATTTTGTTTCTACTTACAACAAAATACTTATTGTTGATATTTTTATTTTTTTTCTAGTTTTTTTGTTTTGTTTTCTGTATTATTTATTTTCTTTTGTTTTTTGCTTTATTTTTTAATTCTTTTTGCTTGTAGGTCAGCAAAATTATAAACTTTCTGTTAGTGCCATTAGTTTTAGAAAAATTATAAACTTTCTGTTAGTGCCATTAGTTTTCAAATTTGAATAGTTAAAATTTGAATTCTTTGAAATTTGTGTGAATCAAAAGTTTGTGATTAACTTTACTAAAAAAATGAACATAGATGCACCTATAGAGAAAATTCGACCTAAATTCATAGTTTTCAAATGAATTCTGAAAAAGTTGGCATAGCATACTCGTCTGTTACAAAGTTGCCATGGTATCATCATAATAGTTGCCGGAGAAAGTCTTCACTTTTTCTTCGCTTGTGTCATTTGCTTATTGTGCCGTAACCATGGATAATCTTCATCGTTTGTCAGGATGCTCGGGTCAGCCTTGACATTGAAGGGAGGAATTTCATGAAACTTTTTATAATCTTCGGACATGTCTATCTTGCCCTCCACTCCTAGGATGTCCCTTTTTCCTGAAAGAACTATGTGGCGCTTTGGCTCATCGTATGATGTATTCGCTTCCTTATCTTTTCTTTTTCTCGGTCTTGTAGACATGTCCTTCACATAGATAACCTGTGTCACATCATTGGCTAGGACGAATGGTTCGTCAGTGTACCCAAGATTTTTCAGATCCACTGTTGTCATTCCGTACTGTCGGTCTACCTGTACCCCGCCTCCTGACAGATTGACCCATTTGCACTCAAACAAAGGGACCTTAAAAGCTTGTCCGTAGTCAAGTTCCCATATGTCCATTATGTAACCATAATATGTGTCCTTTCCCTTCTCGGTTGTTGCATCAAAGCGGACTCCGCTGTTTTGGTTGGTGCTTTTTGATCTTGGTCAATCGTGTAAAATGTATTCCCATTTATCTTGTATCCTTTATAAATCAATACAGTCAAAGATGGTCCCCTGGACAACAAGCACAACTCATCACAAACAGTGTTGTCACCTCTGAGACGTGCTTCCAACCAACTGCTGAAAGTCCTGATGTGTTCACATGTAATCCAGTCGTCGCACTGCTCCGGGTGTTTGGAGCGCAGACTTTTCTTGTGTTCATCGACATATGGGGTCACCAAGGTAGAGTTCTGTAGAACTGTGTAGTGTGCTTGAGACCAAGAATATCCGTCCCTGCATATTATTGAGTCACTTCCAAGAGTGCCTTTTCCAGTCAGTCTCCCCTCATACCGCGATTTAGGGAGACCTATCTTCTTAAGGCCAGGAATAAAGTCAATACAAAACCCGATGACATCCTCTGTTTGATGGCCCATGGAGATGCTTCCTTCTGGCCTAGCATGGTTACGGACATATTTCTTTAGGACTCCCATGAACCTCTCAAAAGGGAACATATTGTGTAGAAATGCGGGCCCCAGAATGACAATCTCGTCGACTAGATGAACTAGGACGTGCGTCATGATATTGAAGAAGGATGGCGGGAACACCAGCTCGAAACTGACAAGACATTGCGCCACATCACTCCTTAGCCTTGGTACGATTTCTGGATCGATCACCTTCTGAGAGATTGCATTGAGGAATGCACATAGCTTCACAATGGCTAATCGGACGTTTTCGGTAGAAGCCCCCTCAATGCAACCAGAAGCAGTTGCGTCATAATCACGTGGCAGTCATGAGACTTTAGGTTCTGGAACTTTTTCTCTGGCATATTTATTATTCCCTTTATATTCGACGAGAAGCCAGTCGGGACCTTCATACTGAGCAGGCATTCAAAGAAGATTTCTTTCTCTTCTTTCGTAAGAGCGTAGCTGACAGGACCTTCATACTGCTTCGGAGGCATGCCGTCTTTTTCGTGCAAACGTTGCAGGTCCTCCCGTGCCTCAGGTGTATCTTTTGTCTTTCCATACACGCCCAAGAAGCCTAGCAGGTTCACACAAAGGTTCTTCGTCACATGCATCACGTCGATTGAAGAGCGGACCTCTAGGTCTTTCCAGTAGGGTACTTCCCAAAATATAGATTTCTTCTTTCACATGGGTGCGTGTCCCTCAACGTCATTCGGAACAGCTAATGCGCCGGGACCCTTTCCAAAGATTACGTGTAAATCATTGACCATAGCAAATACGTGATCACCGCTACGCATGACAGGCTTCTTCCGGTGATTTGTCTCGCCTTTGAAATGCTTGCCTTTCTTTCGACATTGATGGTTGGTCGGAGGAAATTGACGATGGCCCAGGTACACATTCTTCCTGCATTTGTCCAAGTATATACTTTTAGTGTCATCTAAACAGTGCGTGCATGCGTGGTATCATTTGTTTGTCTGTCCTGAAAGGTTACTGAGAGCGGGCCAATCGTTGATGGTCACGAACAGCAATGCCTTAAGGTTAAATTCCTCCTGTCTGTGCTCATCCCATGTACGTACACCGTTTCCATTCCACAGCTGTAAAAATTCTTCAACTAATGGCCTTAGGTACACATCAATGTCGTTGCCGGGTTGCTTAGGGCCTTGGATGAGAACTGACATCATAATGAACTTCTGCTTCATGCACATCCAAGGAGAAAGGTTATACATACATAGAGTCACGGGCCAGGTGCTGTGATTGCTGCTCAGCTCCCCGAAAGGATTAATGCCATCCGCACTTAAAGCAAACCATGCGTTCCTTGGGTCCTTTGCAAACTCATCCCAGTACTTTCTCTCGATTTTTCTCCACTGCGACCCGTCAGCGGGTACTCTCAACTTCCCGTCTTTCTTACGGTCCTCACTGTGCCATCGCATCAACTTGGCATGCTCTCCATTTTTGAACAGACGTTTCAACCGTGGTATTATAGGAGCATACCACATCACCTTCGCAGAAACCCTCTTCCTAGGGGGCTCGACGTGAACATCATCAGGGTCATCTCGTCTGATCTTATACCGCAATGCACCGCATACCGGGCATGTGTTTAGATCCTTGTATGCACCGTGGTAGAGGATGCGGTCATTAGGGCATGCATGTATCTTCTCCACCTCCAATCCTAGAGGGCGTACGACCTTCTTTGTTGCGTATGTACTGTCGGGCAATTCGTTATCCTTTGGAAGCTTCTTCTTCAATATTTTCAGTAGCTTCTCAAATCCTTTGTCAGGCACAGCATTCTCTGCCTTCCACTGCAGCAATTCCAGTACGGTATCGAGCTTTGTGTTGCCATCTTCGCAATTGGGGTACAACCCTTTTTTGTGATCCTCTAACATGCGATCGAATTTCAGCTTCTCCTTTTGACTTTCGCATTGCGTCCTTGCATTGACAATGACCCGGCGGAGATCATCATCATCGGGCACATCGTCTGGTTCCTCTTGATCTTCAGCAGCTTCACCCGTTGTAGCATCATTGGGCACATCGTCTGGTTCCTCTTGATCTTCACCAGCTCCCCCCGTTGCAGCATCACCGTATTCAGGGGGCACATAGTTGTCATCATACTCTTCTTCTTCGCCGTCTTCCATCATAACCCCTATTTCTCCGTGCCTCGTCCAAACATTATAGTGTGGCATGAAACCCTTGTAAAGCAGGTGGGTGTGAAGGATTTTCCGGTTAGAGTAAGACATCGTATTCCCATATTTAGTGCATGGACAACACATAAAACCATTCTACTTGTTTGCCTCAGCCGCATCGAGAAACTCATTCATGCCCTTAATGTACTCGGAGGTGTGTCCGTCAGCATACATCCATTGCCGGTTAATCTGCGTGCATTATATATAATTAAGTGTCTAAATTAATAGAAGTTCATCATCACATTAAAACCAAAGTACATACATAGTTCTCATCTAACAACATATAGCTCTCTAGAGCATCTAATTAATTAAACCATACATTGAAACTATGTAAAACATTTCAATGCGAAAACAAATGCGATCATAATCGCAACCAAGGTAACAATTGATCCAACGGCATAATGATATCAAGCCTCGGTATGAATGGCATATTTTCTAATCTTTCTAATCTTCAAGCGCATTGCATCCATCTTGATCTTGTGATCATCGACGACATCCGCAACATGCAACTCCAATATCATCTTCTCCTCCTCAATTTTTTTATTTTTTCCTTCAAGAAATTGTTTTCTTCTTCAACTAAATTTAACCTCTCGACAATAGGGTCGTTTGGAATTTCCGGTTCACATACATCTTAGATAAATAATATCTATGTCGTGTTGGTCGGCATAATTTTCATAAACAATAAATGAATCAATAGTTATAAAGATAATATATATACCACATCCGAATCATAGACAGGACGAGGGCCGACGGGGGCGGATACCAAAACCATCGCAATATATAAGATGCAATGATAAAAGTAAGAAAATAATACAAGTATATATGTAAACATACAAGTAAGAATATATTTTCTTTTCAGAAAGAAGATAAGAACAAGAGGCTCACCATGGTGGTGTTGGCGATGAGCTCGGCGCGGGTGATCGACGACGGTGAAGACGGGGACGGGGCGTGACGAACCGCTAAAGCTAGACAAATATTGAGGAAAATAGAGTTTGGAGGTCGAGTTTGGAGAGGAGAAAGCTTAAGTACTGTGGCTCGGGCATTCCATCGAACACCTTATGTGCATAGGAGGTGAGCTAGAGCACCACCAAGCCCTCTCCCCCTCGGCCAGAAAAAACAGAGCAGTGTGCTCTGCTCTTGCGCGAAGGGGTATATATAGGCACCACCATTGGTCCCGGTTGATGGCATGAACCGGGACTAAAGGGTGCCTTTGGTCCCGGTTCATGCCACAAACCGGGGCCAATGGTGATGGGCCAGGAGCGAGGCCCATTGGTCCCGGTTCGTCCCACCAACCGGGACCAAAGGTCCAGACAAATCGGGACCAATGGCCCACGTGGCCCGGCCGGCCCCCTGGCCTCACGAACCGGGTCCAATGCCCCCATTGGTCCCGGTTCTGGACTGAACCGGGACTAATGGGCTGACCCGGCCTGGACCTTTACCCCCTTTTCTACTAGTGGAGCAAGAAGCCGAGAAGAGAATGCTCGATTTGTGGAGTTTTGTTAAGTTGGAGGAGATCCGAACAGGCCCTTAATATATGGCATTTGTCCATTTTGCAAAGTAAAAAAAGATTTTAGGCATTCCAATGGATGCTTTTGATCCTGCGATGTGCATGCATGAATACATTTGAAGCCCACCCGTACAAATTTTGTACAGTGGTCGATTTAATGAACCATGAACGCCTTTCTGTTTGATCTATATGTTACGAGATGACTCAGGCGCCGAGTGGTGCAGCTAGACAGAATCAGCTGGGGGCGGGGGGTGGAAGGTAAAATATGAATTGTTTGGGGTGGGGGCCAAGGGTAAAACAATTCTCATATAAACCCTCATAATTTTTTTCTTCACAACTTGGTTCAATGTTGGGGGGCCTACATAGCTCCGCCTTTGCAGGCACCACAACCAGTCGCTTGTCTGCTCCCTTAGTGCCTCTTGAATTCCATGCAATTATCAGACGTCTGTTATTGCTTGAATATAACTGTGGTCATGCTTACACCGTTGCCTGGTAAAAACGTTTGATGGTGGTTGCTACTCCACCTCATGTGTTACACACTTATATCCATTTAGTACCTTCACACTTACTGTGCTGTTGATTTAATGAAAGTTGTGGCCATCGACAAGCCTGCCTCGTTATATATCTCTACACCATTACCACAGTTTGTATCTGCCTTACTTTCTTGTGGTCATGAGTATTATGCCTTCGCGCAAAAGGCCATGATTATATGTCATTCGCAAGTGTGGGCTGAGATTTTAGAAGGAACTGAATAGAGAAGCGGAACGTTTTGTTGCCCCTGCCAGGTGGACTTGACAAAAATTCGGCTGTAAATCAAACTGCTGCAAAATAGACCCCAATTCTGGTTGGAGTCCCGCCTCCATATTGCAGTTTAGCAAACGCTTAGTGCATGCTGTCCCAGGAAAAAGAACCATTTTCACTATTGGCGGGGGAGAAAGATGCGGAAGTGGTCTGCGTGCGCAAGAACTGGGAAGGCCCGAGATCTGGATGAGGGTCGTCTCGACGATCCAGCGGCCTGAACCGTTTGTATCAAAGCCTGAGTGTTCGGGCTTTGACAGCTAGTGCCACAAGTGTTATTTCTGTACTTGTTGTGGCCCACACTGACACACGGGAGCCCGAGGAGGCTGCTGAAGGATAATTTGCTAGAGCCAGAAGTTTGGTAGGACTATGGGTTATTCCGTCTCGTACGAGTCCCTCGTGGAAAACGCGCAGAGTGGAATGCGTGGAGAGAGATTGCATGCAAACTGATTGCGGCTCGCCAGGTTCAGATGCCAAATATCTCTATTTTTAATGAAACAATTGGTAACCTTGCTTTCAGGTTTTTTTGTTCCACCACTTTCGTTTGGTTTTTTTTCGTAAGTTAACCGTCGTAGATTTTTTTCGTCGCCTCCCCCACTTTATCGGTTTATTTTCACTTCACCCTCTCACACAACGAAAAAAACTGAACGGATCAGAACTTTCCATACTGACGCAAATTATTTAGTAATGTCTTTATGTAAAAGAATCAATCACAATTAATCACAATTAATCTTCATAACGTTTGTTTCCTTCCGAATCACGTACATAACTTTACTTCCTTGTTTGGGCAGAAACTGTTTGGTAGCAGAGATTAGGAAGCTTCCTATGAGTGTAGTAATAGGAAGTATTCTTTTTCTTGATGATTCGTTTCTATGCAGGATCCGCTCGCTAAGTCGTCGTCGCACGTTATTTTCACAAGCAATTCCCCTAAAAAAAGGCATGGGTATTGGTAGTTGAACGCCCGCTAGGTTTTCCGTCTGTCCCATCCTCGCGCTGTGTCACCGCCACCCGCCGAATTTCCAGCCGCCCGAGCCCGTTAACTTCGCCAGCCATCGGGTCGACTGCCCCCGCCCCAAACCCCCATCCCCGAGCACTAGCTATCGCCGCGTTGCCGCCCCAAGCTCCACGCCACCGGGAACGAATCAAGCGCCGTCCTGACACCGCCGTCGCCGGCCCAGCACCTCTAGCCTTGCATGGACAGCTTCAATGTGCAGTCTCCCTTGCTGTCTCACCTTCTGCCAGCGCATGCAGCGGCGGGGTTGGACGCGTGCGTGCTTGCTAGCTTGCTCTCCGTGCGTACGTACTTGCTCTGTGTGTGTCGCACCGGCCAATGCGCATGATGCGTGTGTGCCTGCTTTTCTGTATGTGTATGCCAGCGTGATGCGTGTGCGTTGCTGTGTGTGTATGATATAGATGGCCCGAGTGTGTGCATGCTGTGCTCTGCTCTCTGCTGATCTATGTGTTGGTGCTCCTGCTATATGTTCATGCCATACAAATGAAATTTCTGTTAATCTTCTGACATGTTGAGTTGGTTCTCTCTGTCTTCTGAGGGGTGAATGCAAAGCAGTCTATTAAGCCAGGCACTATTGCTGAGCTAAATTGACAAAAAAATATTGGTAGCCATAGTTGTAGTTTAAGTAGTAGCGAGTTGTCTGATATGTATAAAGAGCCCGTTGCAACTGAGCCCATTGCTAAATTGACAAAAAAAGTCGCCAGTGTCACTTGATATGTATGAGAATATTAAATGTATTATTAACATGATTAATATTGAACTCTTAAAATTAATGTGGCCCCATTGCAACGCACGGGCGTTCTTCTAGTTGTCAGTACGGATCAAGTCATATAATAATGTACTCACTCTTCAATACATCAGAAAAAAAAGTACTCCCTCTTCTCAAGCTGTAAGTGCACCGACGCAGGGGCACACACTTGTCAAGCATTGCCCAGCCGCTTGATTGTTTCGCGATTCGTGAAGTAAGATCCTGCACGAGGGCAAAGTAAATCTTAAGTTTCAATTGTTGTAACTTTTTTTTAGAACGTAGACATTAGAAGCGTCCGGCTTTAAATTAATAAAGCCCATCACTTAGGCAGCGTAACAGAGTAGTCTTAGAACATCTAAACGAGCGCGGAGGCTCAGGCCACGCGTACGCGAAGGCACGAGAAGTTTAGAACAGGCCAAAGGAAGTACGCAGCGAGTCTATTACAGACCAAAGGCCAGAGTATAGAGCACGCAGGCTCGCTCGCGAGACAAAGGATCCACTTCACGATGTAGAAGTGGCGGATGGCTCCCTAACCAAAACGTAGACCTGGCGGAGACGATCTTGAGCTTGCTTCATTTTTTCAGCATCCTTGCGCCTCGCCAACGGACTCCACTGCTGCAGTAGAAGGTTGCATTTGTAAATTATGTTAGCAGAGTGAGATGGAAAGATTCCCTCGATTGCTAGTTTGTTCCCAGTGAGCCAAATAGCCCATGCCAGGGCTCCTAAAGCAACTCCAAAGCACACGCTTGTTGCCTCCTTGCACCGAGTCAACTATGGCCGCAAGGTCGACGACCAAGCGAGGGTCCCAGGAGGTGTTGGCCGCCGCACGGACGGCACTCCAGGCAAAATGCGCCAGGGGGCAGCGGAAGAAAACGTGGTTCGCATCTTCCGTGACGTTACATATCGCACACAAGCCGGTCGACGGGCCGTTGCGTTTGGCGACGTTTGCCGACGTGGGCAACCTATTGCGGAACAATTGCCAAAAGAACACCTTAATCTTAAGCGGAAGGCGCGAGTTCCACAAGCCCTTCGGCACCTGGAAGGACGGGCCCTCGCACAACCTACGGTACAGAGACTTAACCGTAAACTTGCTGGACGGGGTGAGGGCCCAGATGACCGTGTTCCCGGAAGTAGACAACGACACCGAGTCGGTGAGGCCAAGCAATTCCTCTAAGTGTGCTTGTTCTGGCCCCGTTAACTCTCTACGGAAATGGATCGCCGGAGGGGGGGAGGGGGGGGGGGGGGGGGGGGGTAAGTGCCGTCGCAACCGTTTGCTCCGGGTTGACAGCCAGAGCGTAAAGATCCTGGAATTGGGGCCAGAGAGGCTGCGATCCCACCCAATCATCGAGCCAGAAACGGACCGAGAGGCTGTGATCCCACCCAATTGTTGTAACTTATGATTATTCAACTGAAACTTATGATTTTCTCGCTCATACTTACCAAGTTGCAAACTGTTTTTTGTCGATCGTAGGCACAAAAATCGTGATTTTATACTCGTACTAAGTTACAAGTGTTGAAACTTAATATTTATTTTCAAAGTTCATCAAAACATATTTAAAATGGATATTATTTGAAAGCCCTCATAACAAGAAACACGAATATAAAAACAACATTTAATTCGTACTTTTCATTCAAAAGATATGAAAGTTTGAAAATCAGAAGCCAAAAACTAAACCTTGCGCGAGGGACTCAGTGCCTTGAGACTTGCGTGCCAGAAATCCTCTCCCAATGCAGAGCAACAGCATGTAGATATCAAATATCTCACATCGAGATTTCTGCGCGACACAATAACATCAAATTAAGTCAAGCAGTCAATTACTTGCATCCGTGTCAAAACTCTGCCCACACGCCCCGTGTGGCCGTGTTTTAATATGCTGTGTTATTGCTGGTTTGCTGCGGTGCAAACTCCATTCAGACATGCAAGTATATGGTCAATTTGGACTATGGAGATGGAATTGTATGGCTTCGGTCTGGCATTTTGAAACGTACGACCCACGGACTGAACCGTATATATTTCCTAATTGATCGAGATGCGTGGGCATGCATTTCTCATTCGCTACCAGAGTACAGTAACAAATAAAAACAGTAGCTCTTGTTCATTCAATATAAGCCCTTTTACAGTCTATAATCACTTTTTTTTTGTATCAGCATGCTACAAATATACCCTCAGCCGGCATAGATCACAAAACGAAATAAGAATCAGAATTGAACAAAAAGAAAAAAAGAAAAATTAAAAAGAATATCAATGCCCTAAATATAGGGATCTGTGCAGCTCCAGGAACTTTTGTAACAGTAGGTCAATCCGCTTAATCCATTGTGGTGCTCGTAGTCTTCTTGATGAGGTCCCATGCACTCCTCACATGTCTCTCTTCCTGAATCGACGACCCAACGGCGAACCGGAGAACGAACTTGTCACCAACCACCGTGTGCGCAAGATAAGCCTGGCCAGTCTTGTTCAGTTTCTCCATTAGTTGACGGTTTGCCTCATCGGCATCCTCTTCTGTCATGGATCCACTTGGCTTGATCCTAAAGCATACAAGAGCAAAGTTCCTCGGTACGACCACCTCGAACCTGTTGTCGGCATGGACGAAATCTTCAAACATCTTAGCCATGGCGACGTCACTACGGATGTGCTCTTGGAGCTTTGTGGTACCATAGGTGCGCATAACCATCCAAAGTTTGAGCCCACGGAAGCGTCGACCAACGCCAACCTGCATGTCCTTAAGATCTGTGACCTCACCTGACTCGGTAGCGTCGTTCTTGAGGTACTCCGGGTTTGTCTCCAACGAGTCACTCAGTCGGTGAGCATCGCGGACGTAGAGAAAAGTGCAATCAAGACATGTGAGAAGCCATTTGTGTGGGCTCATGCTAATGGAGTCCACGTGCTCGACGCCATCGAGATGGTGGCGAAACTCTGGGCAGATACACGCGCTGCCAGCGTAAGCAGCATCAACATGGACCCACGCATTGAACATGGCGGCAACGTCAGCGATGGCCCCCACTGGGTCGACGGCGTTGGAAGAAGTGGTGCCTACCGTGGCACAAACATATGTTGGCACGAGACCGGCGTCGACATCAGCTTGCAGTACCTCGAGAAGCTTGGTTGGGTCGAGCCCGTAGTTAGTTTCAGACCCGGTAGGGATGGAGCGGATGTTGGCGGGGTCGAAGCCTGCGAGGTGGCACGCCTTGAAGAATGTGGAGTGGGTCTGGTCGGCGGCATAGACAACCAAGCGTGTCATGTGGGACACGCCGACGGAGCCACTCCGACGCAAAGCTGCATCACGGGCGGCGACTAGTGTGACGAGCATTGCCTCGCTGGTCGTGCCGAGGATGATGCCACCGCCGGTGCCACGACCAGTACTAGTGCGGTTCATGAAGGTGGTGGGTAGATGCAGGAGCTGCGCAAGCCAGTCCAGAGCGAGGACCTCCATCTTAGTGGCCGCGGGCGAGGCCTGACACGTGAATCCGACCGTGTTCATGGCAGAGGCAATGAGGTCACCCGCGATGGCAGCGGCGTTATTGGTGGAGGGGAAGAAGGCGAAGAAGTTGGGGCTAGCCCAGTGTGTCATGCCGGGGACGACGGAGGTCCTGAGCTCCTTCATGGTGACATTGAACGGAGTGGAGTGGGTCGGCGGGGATGCGCAGAGCTCGTCTTGCAGGTATCCCGGCTTCACGTTGGGGAGAACCGGCATGGACTCGACATTGGTGTAGTAGTCCGAGATGAAGTCGACGGCCTTGTGGAGGTACGCACGGACATCTTCGGGGTTGAGCGGCTCGAACACCGCCTTGTCGTCGGCAAAGGCGGAGAAGGACATTGGGTTGGAGTCCAAGCTGCCCATTTCTTTAGGAAGCTTAACCCTTGATTATGATCAGAGCAAAGGAGGTGTGAGGCTTGTTGTTAGCTTAATGAAG
This sequence comes from Triticum monococcum, assembly GCA_034509565.1. Lineage (NCBI taxonomy): Eukaryota > Viridiplantae > Streptophyta > Magnoliopsida > Poales > Poaceae > Triticum > Triticum monococcum. The sequence goes on from CM067847.1 coordinate 28,020,461, forward strand.
TGCAGCTAGCTCGCTTTGCTTTGCTGCCGGAGAGCAAGAAGCAGAAGCAGAGGTGCGCTAAGTAGTGCTATAGCTTTGCTGCTTGATGTGGTGAATGGAGTTGGTCGTTGGTGTTGGGTGTGGTATATATAGCACTTCTGGATGCGGGAAGCGGCGTGGCGGTGTGGTCGCGAGCCCTACCAAAGTGCACGCGTGGGTAGCTAGGTACGTAGGTAGGTAGAGATCCGAGCGACAACTCGTGCATTTCAATTTGGATACGGATGGTCGTTCTCACGGACCCAGCACGAACGAGGAACAATTCTTCAAGATTTTTGTTCTTATTGTCAAGGCTTGATCTCTTGACTAGCCTTGTAGGTGGTGCAAGGCAAAATTGCATATCGTATTTTTTTTTAGCATCAGTACAGACACAAGCGCTCATATACACGCGCATACACTCATCCCTATGAACGCACACACGCACACCCTACCCCTATGAGCACCTTCGAGAGACCGAGCCGGCATATCATCTTGAGATTTACAAAGTCACCGTAGGCGCCTCGTCGTCGACGGGAACATCTCCTCCCACTGAAAACGCATCGCCGGAAATCCTGAAATAAATCCAGGAATAATGCGAGCATCAGGATTTGAACCCTAGTGATTGGGGATACCACTGTCCACCTAACTAACTCAACCACAAGTTGATTCGCAAATTGCATATCGTACTAGTAGTAACGTGAACGTTGGCTCTCTGGCCGATGGATTCGGCGGTAGCAATACGTACAAAAATAATCCGTCGTGATCAATACCGTACTAGTTGCTGAAAAAATGTGGGTTTCATTTAAAAAAAATGTGGGTTTTGGCCCCACAGCCTGAGCTTGCATTTAGTAAAGAATTCAAGACGTGTGGTACGTGCAAGCCCCTGTGGTCAATGTCACGTCTCACATGGAACAAGCTAGAGCTAGTTGGACGTACGTGCACAATGGAAATTCCATCGCTTACGCCGAAACCTTTTTCATGTGCGCGTGCGTGTGGTTGATTCCTCTCAAATCGTCGGTCATATCGGGCAAAGGTGATTTCGTGAAAACAATTGAGATTACTTTCGTGAATTACTTTGCTAGCTAGCTGAATTGAGTGTTTGATATTGACTAATGTTTAGATTTGTGAAAGTAAGTACGTCATCCTACTTTTCTCAGTACGATATAGATTACTTCTCTTAGGAAACGAGTAGAAATGGCCGTTTAAGTAAATTATATTGCAACAGTTATACCGGAAATATGGAGTCGAACTACTATCAAACAAGTTACTTTTTGTTAACAGAACCTCAGTATATAAAAGATAAGTTTGACATTTAACTTCAACACCAACACCCCGTATTTTGCTCCCTAACCTCTGCCAAAGTGGTCCGGTGACCTATGCAACCCAAAAAGAAGTAAGGAGATAGGTGAAAAATATTATGTCCGTGAGGAAAGAGAAGGTTAGGTGAGAGGGGTAGAAGATTACGTGTGTGAGAAGATTAGTTTCTACCGCCAGAATTAATCACCCGACTGCGTTGACTGCACAGGAGTTAAACTAAAATATCAATTAGTTAGGTGAGGATCGAACCATTGGCACACCTTCATCAAGGGAATAGAAGTAGCAGATGGTGGCTTCAAACGAACTGATGTAGTATTACTTTGTATGATCATTATGAATAATTAATAAAATGACTGCATGCGTCGGTCAGATGCAGGAGGTATATCCTCCTTTTCAAAAAAGAAAAGAGGTGAGCATCGAACCAGAGCTGTACTAATATTCTCTGTTTCTCACTTAAGTATGACTTAGTAGGTAGGTAACTACCGTATCGATGGAAGAAAACATACGTCATTTACTATGCCTATATATGCATGCGCATGCACAGACGCTTATTATCAAGAAACATATTTTCTCAATCATGGTAAAAATAAACAGATTTTTCCCAAGAAAACAATGACGAAGGAGCTGCAATACAAGGTGTGTGCTGCTACGAGCTGGTTCTTGCCGCCGTGTTAGAAGGAAGAGAGGGAGATTGGTGGAATAGTTTGATGTATTGCTTGAGCCTCGTGGGCATATATATAGGAGTATATGATCTACTTGGAGTACAAGGCAAGCCAGAATATTTCCTAGTCTTGTTTCCTAATACAATCACATTACTCAACACCCCCCCGCAGTCACAACGGTAGTGACGCAGACGGTGAGATTGGAGAAGAATCCGAAGGCAAGCCGACGGACATCCACCCACAGTCGTAACGGTTGACGCATCGCGGAGTCGTGGCTGGAGTGGAAACCAACGAGGTTGCTCAAGCAGGCGGTAGCCCTTTGTGCCGTTTGTCGATGTAGCCGAGAGCATGGGTGGTGGAGCCATGATCTAGATAGCCGTGCGAAGAAAGTTGTGGTCGATGTCGAGTCGGGGTGGCCAGTGTCGAGGAAGTCGCCATGGAGCCGTGGGTGCAAGGGGGCGCTGAGTTAGCATGGGCGCAGTGGTGTCGAAGTAGTGGTGCGCCAGGGAGAAGATGTTGTTGACGACGCGTCGCAGCGGATTTGCCAAGTCCGGGGACACATCGTGGACGAAGGCACGCACCGATGTTGCCAGCACCGGGCATGCGTAGACGGACGAAGACGAAGTTGACGAAGCACCGACCAGGCTTGCCAGGCCCGGGGACACTTCGTGGATGAAGGCACGCATCGGTGTTTCCAGCACCGAGCATGCGTAGACGAGGGACCTACACGAGTTGTACGCCATGTCGGAGAAGTCGGAGGGGCCAGCAGAGAAGAACTCGACGACGGTTGTGGCGCCAATCGGCACGGGGCCAATGTCGCCAGCGGTTTGTCAGAGTAGATGAAGCGATTGGGGTAGATGACGGCAACGCTGGCGACGAGATGGTGCTGGATGAAGATGGAGGGGGAGGACGGGCGGCTCCGGCGGCTAGGGAAGTAGCAGCGGCGGCAGCCAAAGAAGAGCGGCGGCGGCGGCCTGACGGCGGCGGCGGCTAGGTTAAAAGTGCGGCGGCGGTGCTCGAAGTAGGCGAAGAACCCTGACAGCGTGACAAAGACCGGCGCGGACGGTGACGTTCCCGCGCCAAGGGAGATGGCGCGGCGCATACCACGGGAGGTCGACACGCGGTGACGGCGGAGTGGACTGCGGGCCGTGGCGCTACGGCCCGAAGGGGCGACGCAACGGCAGCATGCGGGTCGAGGCGATGGCGGGAAGACCTCGGTCCGGCGGCGGGGACCGCGGGCCACGACGATGTGGCCAGAAGGGGCGACACAATGGCGGTTTGCGAGTCGGTGCAACCGCGGGGACGGCCTCGGGGCGGCGGCGGCGGGGACCGCATATCGCGACACTATGGCCCGAAGGGGCGACGCAGCGACGACGCACGAGTCGATGCAGCCGCGACAAGAACCACGGGGCGGTGGCGCTGCGGCCCGATGGGGCGACGCAGCGGCAGCCCGATGCTCGATCGGTGGAGAGGTGCGCTGAACTCGGGGACGATCTTCACGGGACCCGCGGAGGCGCGAGTAACCGACGGGCCAGGTCGGTCGCGCGGCGTAGATGAGGCGGATCGCGGCGGCGAGCGGGTGATCAAGCCGATCGCGCGCGAGCTTGGGGACGCTGCTCAGTGGAGGCAGGGTGGCGGCGAAGTCCGAGATGAGGCCGACGACGACGGACAACGTGGGACATCGTGCGGACGAGCTTGTCAGCACCGGCACCGGGCTGCCAAAGCAGCGCCAACGCCCTAGCCGCAAGGCCTGAGCGACCAACGGAGTAGCAGCGCCCAAGTTGAGGCAGCCGACGAGCCTAATGTAGTTGTCCCGACACAGCCGAGGACGAGGCCGGCGAGGTAGACTGCCGGGCTGCCGTGCAGACGCGGCGGAGGCGGGTGACGTGGATCGATGGGCATGCCGGGCACGAGCGACGGCTATGATTGGCCGTCACAAGGCGCGAGGCAGCCGGGTCGGGGTGATGCAGGTGTCCCGGTCGGAGCAGGGCGGTGATGGCCCGCGCAGGGTGACGGCCGGCGCAGGGTGACGGGCGGACCGATGTGCGGACGGCGGCTGGCCCTAACAGGCCGCCTCTGCGCGCGTGGCCGTTGGGTCGGAGGAGAGGCCGGCTGGTCGCGCCAGGGTCGAAGTAGAGACGCTCGGGGTCGATGGTGGTGATGGGCGACGCAAAACAATCAAGAATAGATCGGAAAACCAAAAAGAAACCGCGCGATCAAGATGACCGGCGGGAGAGAGAAAACCCCGGAGCAAGACTCTGGGAAAAGACTCTAGGGCAGCCAGTCAACACGACCGGCGGACGAACCCTAGGTACGGGCGGCACGGCCCCCGACGGCGGTCATGGAGGCCGACCGCGCCGGGGGCGGCGCGCTGGTGCGGAAGCGGCGGCGGCTAGGGTTTAGGATCGACTTGTGATAGATACCATGTTAAAACGAAGAGAGGAAGATTGGTGGAATAGTTTGATGTATTGCTTGAGCCTTATGAGTATATATAAGAGTAGATGATCTGTTTAAAGTATAAGGCAAGCCAGAATATTTTCTAGTCTAACCTATGTTTTCCAATACAATCAGGTTACTCAACACGCCGGGCGAAGCTGCAATGCAACGGGCGTGCTACTTTGACCCGGATCTTGCCGCTTGCGGAGCTGCAATGCAATGCAACACATGTGCTGCTGCGACACGTGTGTGGTGCTGTGACCCAGATCTCGCCGGCAGGGGTGGTTATAGTAGTCACCAGGGGTTGCGGGGGAGACCACCGGAGGGGGCTGTGGCAGAGCGGTGATGCTATGTGGCCAGCACGGCTGCACGAGAAGGATGACGGGGTGCGCTGGCGATGAGCGACTGAGGATTCAACCCTAGAGAGGACGACGGGTCAACTTGGGCTTAGTTGCGATCCAAGCTATTAGATTCGACGACTAGCGAGCCGACTGATTTTCACTGATTTTGAGGGAAATTCTGTCGGTTCACGCCTAGCAGCCACCATTTTCATTGCTCGCAACCATCCAATGTTGTGCATCAGTTTTGAACTATTCTAAGGATCTTTGCAACGGTGTTTAGACTTTATCAAACGGCTCTTTTGTTCATCTCTCTCTCTCTCTCTCTCCACGCGCGCGCGAGAGATGAATTACCAAGGAATTTTGAGTTTTCCTATACTTACTCCTTGCAGCCTAACACTCGATGAAGACCACCAGATAAGGAGCTTATAGCATCAGTGGACAGGATGACTTGTTGCAGGTTTGCCCATATAGCAAGACTTGGGGTGTCAGGTCATGAGTGTTAGGACTTTGCAAAAGGTCGTGATTAATTATATGTCATTCGTTAATGAGCGAGACATTAGAAGAAACTAGTGAATAGAGAAGTGGACGATTTGGTTATCTCTTCCGGGTAGACTTACACAAAATTTCGATCGTAAATCAAACTGATGCGTCAGTTTCTGTTGGAGTTTAGCAAACACTTTTAGTGTAGGGAGTTTGATGAAAGAGACTAATTTTCTCTATTGTGGAGGAATGCAAAGGGAAACGTTTCCCGGTCGGAAGCTTCTGCGGTTGCGTCGCTCGCTCCCACAAGCACTACTAGGGAAAACCTTATACACAAAAACTTACCAGTAGTGCGGGATAAAAAGAAACACCACTACAATTTACCACTAGCGCGTGTAACCTAAACGCGCTGCAGCTAAGTTCGAGCAGTAGTGCGTCTGACGGCAGAAGTGCTACTACTACAATTCCTTTTACTATTCTCGCCAGGCTACCTATAGTAGTAGCATGCCTAAGGAAAGCGCGCTGATGCTAAGATTGTTGTAGTAGCGTGTTTTACACAGGAAGCACTACTGCTAAGCAAAGGAAAATAAAATGAAAAACATATAGAAAAGTAAATGAAAATGAAAGAAATAGAAAAAGGGGAAGGAAAAAAAGGAAAATATGAATGAAAATAAATGAAAAAGAAAAATAAAGAAGAAATGCGTAGCAGTAGCGGGCTTTCTGGACAGGCGCTATAGCTAAGTTAGCAGTAGTGCTTGTTTCTATCCGGCGCTACAGCTAACTTAGCTATAGCTAATGTAGCAGTAGCACTTTATCTCGAACGCGCTACTGCTACTTTTGATTTAACCACGCGTGGTTCTTCCCCACGACCACTTCCCCCAAATCCAACACACGCGCATTTGCTGTTGCCGCCGTTGCCGCCTGGCCGCCGCGCGCTCTCCCGTCGCCCTCTGCACGCCGTCGACGCCGCCCCCGACCCCGGCCTCGACGCCCCCCTACATCGCCGCCCTCCGACGTGCGCCCGCCGCCCCGATTCCGACCCCGTCCCCGACCTCCGCGCCGCGTGCCCCTCTCCCTAACTCCGCCGGCGCCTTAGGTGAGCACACCCTCCTCCTCCTCCTCCCCTACCTCTGCCTAGCTAGGGTTCTTAGGGTTAAATTTTAGAGTTCATCTAATTAGTTAGGGTTCATCAAATTAGATGCTAATTAGGGCAGTAGTTGTTAAATAGAATTAGTTTTAGAGTTCATCCAATTAGTTAGGGCTAAATTGTAGAGTTCATTAAATTAGTTAGGGTTAAATTTTAGAGTTCATCTAACTAGTTTTTTTTTACTTTTTTTAGTAAGTGTTTAATAGAATTAGTAAGAAAATTAATAGAACTAGTTGAACTAGTTTATTTTTAGTAAGAACTAGTTGAATTAATAAAACGAGTTTATTTTTAGTAAGAAAATTAATAGAACTAGTTGAACTAGTTTATTTTTAGTAAAAAACTGGTTTATTTTTATTTATAGTAAGTGCTTAACTGAACTAGTTGAATTAATACAACTATTTTATTTTTAGTACGAAAATTAATAGAACTAGTTTACTTTTTTTAGTTAAAACAATTATTCCCGCATCGACGTCGACGATGCCTATCCCGCATCCTCGTCATCGACTCGGCGGAGGAGGTCTGCCTGATTAGAGGGGCCATGTCTGGGACTGGGCTCCGCCGGGCTGGTACTGGGATGTGCTACCTTCCGGGAGGCGCAGCTTGGTGAGGAGCCAGTCCGTCATTGACCCGAACCTTCTTTGGTGGCGGTCGCGTGGGCCAGTGACGGTGTGGAGACTTGAGGACCCCGTGGAGGTGGTACGTCACCTTGTCAGCGAGGAGGACGAGCACGTCCATCGCTACATGGTTGCGTTAGAGGGCAGGTTCTCCAATACCTGGCAGGTTCTTCAGGGATCTCATTGGAGTTATGATCCTGTGATGGTTCCTTCTCTTTGGGTGTCCACCGCCCGGGCCGATACCCGTCGTTCGCTAGGGTTTTACCTGTATTAGTGAGGTTATATGTATGAGACTATTCGAGATGTATTAGTGATAATATTCGACGATGTACGGATGCAAGAGATGATTTAGTTTTGCTTATTGAATGCATGCTAATTTGAATACTAATTTATTTTATGATTTAGTTTTGCTTATTGAATGCTCAAATTGGAGAATTACTCTTATTTTGAATGCTCAAATTGGAGAGCACTATTTTGAATACTATTTTGTTTTTGCAGCCAAATCTCCATGTCATCGCCGCCGTCATCCCCGTCACAGGCCCCCTCCGACCTCGAGGTGAGACTAGCCAAATCTCCATGTCAATATGAGCCCTATAAAAAATGTTTTTGTTCATATTTTTAACCATTGAAATGCAATGATCATCAAGTTTGAATTCAATGACCATCAAGTTTGAATGCAAATAGGACATGTGCTTGCCCAAGTGGCCATGTTTGCAGGTAACACTAGTGGCCTATGTTTTGCCAGAGTGTTGATTAATTTCCGTTTCGGCAAATTCTAGGCGCTCGATACGTCCTTTTTTTAGCAAAGGTCATGCCAGATTTTTCCGTGAATTTTGGCATGACTTATGCTAGAATATGTAGAAAATATCGAGTGAACTGGATTTTCTAGAAAGATAATTAAACAACATTTCGTGTTGACATTAAGTCTATCGAGGCTCCATACATGACAATCAAAAAATGAGTGAGGGAGAAAGTCTGCATCATATATTGGTTTAATGCACTTGGGGACGAAGGGAGGAGCGACCATCACCAACGATCGAATATATACACCACGTGAGCTGAAAGTTTAAAAAAAAGACTCGACGGACCGATAGTCAACCCGTGCTGAATAATAATGATCTAATTTAGTTTTTGTAGTACATATATTGAATTTTAGAAGTTTAATATTTGAATTATGAACATAGGAAATGTCGTCGGACGAAAGTCTCGCGGAGTGCTCCTGCTGCGGCGACAATCGGGGTTTCTGCGACAGGCCTCACTTGGTAGAAGGTCGGCGCTTCAGCATTAGGCTCCAGGAGGCCTTCGATGTTGAAACGGTATGCTACGACGCAAAGTGTTTTTTTCGTAATTAAGCTCGACTTCTACTACTTCAACGTGTAAATTTCGTCTTTTTCAATTCGACTAGCTTATCTCATGCCATGCAAGACGCTATGTCTTGGAGAGGATGGATTTTGAAGATCATGAGAGTATGGAAACAAAGAAAATTCACCTAAAGACCCATCATGATATGAATTTTGAGGTAAATCTATATAATTTTGAGAGCATATTCCATTTTGGTTGCCTGGATTGGGAAGCACTTTGTAAGATGTATGATTTTCAAGAGGGTATGCTTGTCACCATGGATCTTGGTGATCCTGACATCGAGTAAGACAATTTGGACATTTGGGTCCTTGTTGATACACTTCCAATTCTCCTGCACTGTGAGTTTCTCAAACTTAGTTATTAAGTAATTTATATTATTTATTTCAAAATAGTTGACAGCTTATTTTCATTCTTCAAAGAATGTGCGGAAGATGGTAGACAGAACCTACTACACCGATGGCTCGGAGTTAACTTATCAGGAGAAAAATCATCTGATCATATTTTGTACTGATCTTGAGAACTACAATATCTAGTTTCAAACTCCTCCACATTATGGTCAATATGTGCCACTAGTGCACGTGTTGAACTATGTTAACATCCATGGAGATGTCGTGGTAAGATTTTTAGTATTACGACATTTGTGCATCTTTTGCATAAATTCTTTTAAAACTGAACTACACTGCTAATTACGAAGTTGTTACTATTTTTTCAACAGATAATCCCGCAGGAGTGTGTGCCTCATCTGATGTTTCAGAAAGGTCGCCTTGATGTTTTGAATATACAGCCAGGTGATTCTACGAATCACTCATGTTCATATCGGATTTCTAAAACCAATGAAGACATGACAATTAAAGATTGGAAAAAATGTATGGTCACTCGTAGGGAGCTACTTGGAAGCAACATTAGGCGAAGGGTAAGAATTGGAGACAGGATAATCTCCATTCTCCATAATGGAGAGTCAGGGTCTATCTTGTTTTATGCTATTTTACCAAAGAGAACCTAGTAGGTCCTATGAGAGAGAAGTAGGTCCTAGGTAGAATGTGTTATTACGTGGTACAACGTGTTAGAGTTGATGATGATGAGGAATTGTGATTATGACTACTGACCAACTTGCTACATGATGTCTCATTGATAAAAATGATGATCATGAGGAGGTGTTATATGACAATGATGTATTATGATGATAAGTTGTTAATGATATGATGATGATGATGAGATATTATGTCATTGGGTGAAAGAACTTGTATACACGGTCACTTTGGATCCAAGCACTTGAAACTAATACACGGTTCTTTCACCCAATGATGTAGTAACTCATTCTGATGTAAAAACAATCTCTAAATTGCTACTGTATGAAAACTTGTATAATGACGCATGAATACAAAATAAAACAAAAAATAAATACCCAACAATAGTAGTAGCACGGGTAGGGAGGCGCACTGCTAGTAACTACCAGTAGCGCTGTGCACCAAAAGCGCTATGGCTAAGCACGCATAGTAGTAGAGCGGGCAAGCACACGCTACTGATAAATTTTAGCTGTAGCGCCGAATCAGTAGCGCACCACCCAGCGCTACTGATATACCTAAAATCGGCGCTACTGCTAGCCTTTTCCCTAGTAGTGGAGCCACACACACCCACCAACGCCAGCGTGCCACACGTTCTCGCGGGCCCACACATACAGCTTTTCCGCTTCGTTTCTTCTTCTTCCTGTCGCGGACTCCTCTCCCCCTCCTCATGTGTGCCGCCATGGCCACGCTCATCCTCCCCTCTCCCGATGCTCGTCGTCATGGCCTACTCCTCCATCACCGCAACCCCTGTGGGCATGCCCAGCGAGCTTTTTTACCACTAGTCCACAAATACTGCAACTGTCTCTCTCGTCGCTGGAACTCGCGTGTTTGCGTGCTGCATCCACGGCCATGGCTGTGAGCTGTTGTTCAGGGAGGGGACCACGATTTTTTTGTTTACAAGCTGCAACCGCTGCGGGCCGCGTGTTGCTACTCGCATTTTGTTTTGCTGGAACCTGTAACGCCATTTGCTAGTATCGTCTATAGATTTTGCTAGAAAGAGAGGTCGACGGCTGCGACGTTCTGCTGGGAACAAGCGAATAAGAATGTTGCAATACTTCGATGAATGAAGCTACTACCGGCAACTTTTTTTGCTGCAATCATTCATGGTAGCTGCGACCCCGCGACGACGTTTTGTTGCAACAATCGTCGTCTTTTGCTACTACTGAAGATTTTTTTTGCTACATCCATTCTTCACGAGGCAGTGGCGACTGCGAGAGATGATGTTTTTTTGCTGCAACTGTGTGCGTTTTTGTTACTACCGTCAACAGTTTTTGCTAATTCCATTCTTTTTCACGATGGCAAGATGCAAAAGTGATACGTATAACAATTGACCTTTGTTCTTTCTATTTGCATTATTTGTAACTTTATTAAATGTATAATTGTACGTAGATTCTTGGGTCAAAACATGTATATGCAGAAGTGGTCCATGGAGCAAGGACGTTAAATGTGTGCATATTGGAGAACGGGAGGACCAGACGAGAGTCGTCAGGCATGGCTGTTAGTGCCACAAGTTTTTTTTACTTGATGTGGTGTCTGGTCATATAACGAACTAATTCTTCTATGGAATACATCGGTGCAAGCTTTGTACTTTACAAAACAGAAAAAAATGTTCCATTAATAATGCTAGACACTAGAAGCCTCGCAACCAAAATCAAAGTGTTATAGTATTTTTCATGCAAAAATGGAAGGCATCGTGATTTTCTTCATGTTGTTTCTATTTCCTGGTCATGCTACTTGATCACATTGCTCATGGGCTCCTCCATTCTACTTCACACGTTCATGGTTGCTTCCGCTGCAAAGTCAGTTATCGAGTTCTCTGCTCTCTTCTTTTTTACCAAAAAAAAAAATATAGGCCTTTTGCCTGGCTATATATGGCTAGACATTCATATTTTTTTTACCAGTTTTGAGGTATTTTGTTTGGTCACATGGTTGTAGCTACGTATATATTAAGTATAGCCAGCTCGATGAGTTGCTTCATTCAAAAAAAATATATGTTGTGACAATAACATGTGAGATATTGGAGAAAACTGAAATCCAAGGTTGCCAATGGAGGGAGGTGTTAACCCCTCATGATATATGCTTGAGGACATTTTCGCCAAGTTGACTCCTTTATATATGCAGCTGTGATGATTTCGTGGTGGATTGCTAAAGCCATCAATATCAACTTATGCTTCGGTCACAATGTATGAACCCTACTTGCAGTTGCTATTGTTCTCGCCTCCATGACACATGTGTGGTCAAACGATGCCGATGAGCCTCTGCAAGAACCTGTTAATGTCGTCCCCCTACGACTCATCGTTAGCTGAGATGTCTTTGTACCATTTTTGCTGACATGCACCAAAAGCTGGAAGCAAACACAAAGCCCTATGGTGATCGAAATACTTTGAAAAGAAGTAGGACACAGATACGACCACTTAGGTGGATTAGTGTCTAGAATCTATATGCGAGGGGATAATAATGGAGTTTCTCTCTTATATCTCAGAGCCGATAATATTATTTTGTGAGCTTCCTGAATGGATATGGAATCAAGTACCAGACGCGAGGCCAAAGAAGATAGTTCTCCCTCTACAAACAAATATAAGAGCGTCTATATTACTTCAAGGGAGTATTTTCGAAGGCCGTGGCACTTGGGGTTCAAAGATAATTACATTGTTCAAGCATTCGTCCGATTAATCAGCTAATGGACCAGTCAATCGCTACACGTAGGATGGCCGAATTGAGTAACACCTATACATCGCGTTAACTTGCCAGTCCAATAAAATTATATCAAACCGATTAATCAGTTATCGGGTTGATTAATCGTTGTTGGCAAATTAACTCGTGAGGAAACAAATAAAAAATATTTTGCATGTAACCCCTCCCAGCACCCTCGCGCTCCTATATAGCTAGGGTTTGACCCTCCTCTCACCGACTACTGCTCCTCTCTTCCCGTCTAGACCTATATAACGACTAGCCAGGTCCTCGTCGATCTACCGTCGCTTCCCCTCATCCCCTGTGTGTCACCACATCCTCTCCAACCTCTGTGTGCCGCTACTTCCACTTGCTGTGACTCGCCACCTTTCGCAACCTCCATGTTTCAGACTCCCCACGGGGCTGCTACCAGCCATTACCATTGCATCGTGCAGACCATGCTGGGAAGAGCGGAAGACACATTCCCCTAGCCCAGCATCAGCCACCCAGATTAGGTGCCCGCCTCCACAGTAGGAGGCGTCCACGCCAGCGTCCCCAGCCAGTCCCTATGGACCGGGGGACACGACCTAGTAGCTACCAACGACCATCGCCGAGAAAGCCCCAACACTAGTTCCCGACCTTGGTCGAGACCAGCTCAGACACCGCCACACCCGAGGCCACCGGCATCGCTCTGACCAACGGCATTGTAGCAACACGGGCACCAACTCGGGCCAGCAACACAACAGAGTAGAAAGAAAAAATGACACAAATGTGATGGCAAGCACCAATGCGGACGAAGTTAGCCCTCTGCTCGCGTGCCGTCCACGCCATCCATCCACTACCACTGGCCAGATCAACGTTGCCCAACAGAAATAGCCCGCAACGAGTTACACCAACCGCAGGAGCCCCGGATCGGCCGCTGCCAACCAAGGCCGCAACCCCATCCCCACCGCCGTCAGAGAAGCCCCAAGCCACCCAATTGTATTTCCGGCTTCCCTAAAAATGAAAATTACAAATGTTCTTAAAAATAAGTCAAAAGCACAATTGTGTTTCCGGCTTTTTTGGGCTTCTATGTTTTGTTTTTGGTTTTTGGCTCTTCATTTTTTTTCTCTTTTTTGTCCGATCTCTGGTTTCCCACTGTTTTTTGGTGTTTTTGATTTCCCACTTTTCCTATAAAAAAGTTTGTTCAAACTATGAACATGGGGTCTAGTTTCAAAAAGAAGATGTGAGTATTTTTAAAAAAAATTATGAAGATATTTTGAATTCACAAATATAGAGAACATATTTACAAACGTGAAATAAAATAAGGAAAATAAAAATAAAGAACTTGAAACATACGGGTCACACTTACAATTTGTGTGTCGCATTCAAGACTCGGGAGTGAGCAAGCACACAGCCAGACAAGAAACAAAGTCTAGCCCACTTTGCTGTGATGAGTTTCCTTGATCTTAATTTCACTTCACTGACCAGATGTACATGCGATCATTTGTTCTCGTTACGGACGTCCTACTTGGATCATAGTAATGGTTGACCAGTGGTTCATTATAGACTAAACTAAGAGGTTTGGTCTCTGGCTCATGACCGTACGCATCGATCTGCTTGAATTTCAACTTACTACTTACCCAAGGTACGTGATATGCAACGGCAGCTGCCGGTTAACCGTGCACATTGGCCAGGAGCTTAATTAATTTCTTGGGCATGTAAATCTAGACGATAACAACTATTGTTGCCTTAGACCGTTACTGCTCACATCAGTAGTGCCCTGCCGTATAACATGTATGATCCTTCATGCCCTTGCTGCATTATGGTCAACTGCTCATGCTTGTTACTGTTACTTCAGAAGTCATGAGTTGCACAATTCTGCAACATCACACTTACTGTGTGATTTATTTAACAAAGGTTTTGGGGGTCGCTAACTCTGGCCTGTTATATATCTCTAGACCATTTGCTATATGCTTCTGTTCTGTTCTCTTGCCTTCCCATAGTTTTTTTTTTCGGTTTTTCTTGCGGGTACTGCCTTCCCATTGTTGTAAGACCACGAGGTGTTGAACAAGATTTGATGCTTCAGTTTCGTGGTGCCTCCTTGAAGAGCTGAGACTTTAGCAGAAACTGAAAGAAGATGTGGACCATCCTCTTGATCTCCACTGGAGTGGTGCACACTTCACAAAACTTTGACCGTAAAACACAATGGTGCCTACCAGAGTAACAATAGACCAATTCGTGCATGATGTATCCAGATTCACCATACCAAGCTCTTGGCATGTGACATCCAATGATTATGTACAAATATGCAGCACGGTGTAACATATTTTTAGAATGACCGTCAAGATGCGGGGAGGATTGGCATGAGCTGGATAGATGCACTTATAGCAGAATTGTCACATTTTTCGCTTAATTCCTCGGATTGTCACTGACAAAGAAAGTGTGAGTAATTATTGGCCGGAATAAGGGCTTCAGATTGGCTGGAATAACGGCAAATGCGAGTTTGGGTCATCACCTGCCGTGCGTTGTTATATATATCTCGAGACCATTTGACATGTTGGTATTCGCTCGCCTTCTGCTAGTTGTCAGGCTACAAGGTGTCAAATTCTGCGCTGAACTTATAGTGTGTCACTTGAGGAGTTGAGAATTTAGAAGATAATGAAAGAAAATATGGACCATCTTCTGGGTTTACATTGGTGCACACTTGTAATTTTAGTGGTAAAACACGCAGTTGCAAATGAGAGCAGCCACACACCGGTTTGGGCATGATGTATCTGAATGCAGTTTAGCAAGATGTTGGTCCGTTTTGTCAATTCCGGATGAGATTATAGCTTGCAGGGCAGCTAGGTTGGGGGTTCCAGTTGGTGCTAATGGCAAGGAGCTTGCCAACTCTATTCACGAAATAAAAAATGCATGGGTGTAATGGGTGGTAGTTATGTTGAAACAAACCTAAAGTTCAGATAAGCATTGAGGAAGATGATATTTATGGTGTGTTTCTTCCAAAAGTGAGCAACTTACGCGGTGACTTGGCCGAGGAGGAGGAAGGTGCTTTGGATGGTCAGGCTGGTCACAATGAGGAGGAACTTAGGAATAACATCACACACTCCAATACAACTTTGCTTATGTGGCACATATTTAATAAAGAGAGAGATGCTTGTGGTAACTAGCTAAGTTACCGGAACATCACACACTCCAAGAAACAATGAGTCTATAACCTAATAAATACATCGTTGCATGACACTACATAGATGTTCCTACCCACTATGGAGGTAGTAACATAGTCTAGGGAAGTGTGTAAGTTACTAGCTTATGTTCTTGCCCATTGTGACCAGCCTCAGAGACATCGTCGAAGACTCACTTCCATAGCAGTAACTAATATGAATAACAAAAAAGAGCTTGTGCATTTATGGGTCGTTCATTTTCTCTGGTCATTCAACATAGGCAGGACGGTGGCGGCCGAACTACAAGCACCCCCCCCCCCCCACCTCCCACCCCCAAGAGACCACGGCCCCTCCTCTCTCTTCGCATGTCGCTTCAGTGATGGGAGTGGCGGGGACCCCAGTGCTTCGGCTCAGTGGTGGTACAGTTAGGGATTTGTAGGGGTTGGTATCCCAATGACGGTCGTGAGATGAAGTATGTGAAAGATGGTCTGTTCCCAGATCTGGTTCTCCGGGTCTGTCTTTATTTTTCCAGTAGGTTTGTCTAGGTGGCGTTCGCCTGCTCCTATGGCGCAGACAACATGGATGTGTGTTTCAATATGTCGGCTCCAGTTCCCACCGAGGTTGCCAGTCTGGCCTTGTCGAGGAGATTGTGAGATTTGTGTTCTCCAGGTCTATCACGCTGGACCTTGGTTGTTCTACAGGCCCTCTTCGAAGTTTTTTTCTCTGGAGCGGGGATTTGCTATGCAGATTGTGACCGCCGGCGTCTTCTGGTCTAGATCGACGACTGTCGGCCGCTGCTTATACAAGATCCTAGATTTAAACAAAATTTCTCCACTCTGATGGAGGCCCAGAGGCGGTAACAAGTTTTGCTCATGGCACGCCGTCAGTGGAATCAGCGAGAACAGAACTTCGGCACTCACAAGGATTTAAATGGGGTTTTCAATTTCTATAATAGTGTTTTTGAAAGGGCTTGTGCTACTTAATATATACATTTGGCCTTTTTGCAAAAGAAAGAAAAAAGGGTTTGGGCATTTGAGTGCATGCTTTTGATCCTCCGCTTTGCATGCATGAATACATCTGAAGCCCAACTGTACAGAAATGTACAGCGATAGAGATTTGATGAACCATGAAAACGTTTTGGTTCGATCTATATGTTATGAAACAACCAGTCTCTTCTCTACAGCCTCATTGCCTCTTGAATTCTATGCGATTATTAGATGCCTGTTATAGCTTTCATGCTGTAAAAACATTGCTGGTTTGTTCTACTCCGCCTCATGAGTTACACACTTATATCCATTTAGTACCTTCACACTTACTGTGCTGTTGATTTAACGAAAGTTGTGGCCATGGACCAGCCTCGCTCGTTATATATCTCTACACCATTACCACAGTTTGTGTCCGCCTAATTTTTTTGGGGTGTTAGGTCATGAGTGGTATGTCTTCGCGCAAGAGGTCATGATCATATGTCAATCCCTATTGTGGGCTGATATTTTAGAAGGAAGTGAATAGAGAAGTGGATCATTTTGTAGCCCCTTCCTGGTGGACTTGACAAAAATTCTGCCATAAATCAAACTGCTAAAACATCTCAGTTCTGGTCCTAGTCTTGCATCCATATGGCAGTTTAGCAAACACTTAGTGCATGGCGTCCGAGGAAAGAGAATCATTTTCACTATTGGCAGTGGAGAAAGATGCGGAGGTGGTCCGCGTGAGCGAGGATGCTGAATGTGTGCATATGGGAAGAACTGGGAAGGCGCGAGATCAGGATGAGGGTCGTCTCGAGTCTCGACCATTCAGCTGTCTGAAACGTGTGTATCAAAGCCTGAGAAGTTCGGGCTTTGGCAGTTAGTGCCACAAGTGTTATTTTTTTACTTGTTGTAGTGTCTGGTTGTAGTATACACGGGAGCCTGAAGAGGTTGCTCAAGGATAGACGATTTGCTAGAGCGAGAAGTCTCGTACGAGTCCCATGCAAACTGATTGGCGCTGGCCAGGCTCAGATGCCAGATATTGTCAGTAGGAACCAAGTCATATGGTGATGTACTAGCTACCACCGTAACTCACTCTTCTCAACCTGTAAGTGCAGAGCAACAACACGTAGATACTATTTAAATAGTATAACAAATTTCCCACATCGAGATCTCCGCATGACACAATAATACATTGAAAAGTATAGACACATCGAAGGGATGCAAATTAAATTGAACCTCAATTACTTACATCCATGTCAAAACTTGCTGTGTTATTGCTGCGGTGCAAGCACCATTAATTCAGGCATGCAAGTATATGGTCGGTTACTCGATTTGGAGTATGGAGATGGAATTGCATGGCTTCGGTCTGGCATCTTGAAACGTAAAAACCAAGTGAGGGCAACGTAAGTATTTCTTGATTGATCGAGATGCGCGGGCATGGATGCATTCCTCACTCGCTACCAGAGTACAGTATAACAAATAAAACCAGTAGCTCTTGTTCATTCAATATAAGCCCTTTTACAATCTATAATCATCTTTTTTGTATCAGCCTGCTACAGATATACCCATCGGTCGATACAGATAACAAAACGGAATAAGAACAAGATGTCCAAATAAATAATAATCAGAATCAAAGCAAAAAGAAAGAAAAGAAGAATATCCATGCCCTAAATATAAGGATTTGTGCAGCTCCTGGAACTTTATGTGTCAGTAGGTCCGTCCACTTAATCCATGATACCGCTCGTAGTCTTCTTGATAAGGTCCCATGCACTCGTCACATGCCTCTCCTCCTGAAGTGACGACCCAACGGCGAACCGGAGCACAAACTTGTCTCCAACCACCGTGTG
Organism: Triticum monococcum; assembly: GCA_034509565.1. Lineage (NCBI taxonomy): Eukaryota > Viridiplantae > Streptophyta > Magnoliopsida > Poales > Poaceae > Triticum > Triticum monococcum. The sequence continues at coordinate 28,038,527 of CM067847.1, forward strand.
CGCAAGATAAGCCTTGCCAGTCTTGTTCAAATTCTCCATTAGCACACGGTTGGCTTCATCGGCATCCTCTTCCGTCATGGCTCCACTTGGCTTGATCCTAAAGCACACAAGAGCAAAGTTCCTCGGTACAACCACCTCGAACCTGTTGTCGGCGCGGACGAAATCTTCAAACATCTTGGCCATGGCGACATCACTACGGATGTGCTCTTGGAGCTTTGCGGTACCATATGTGCGCATGACCATCCAAAGCTTGAGCCCGCGGAAGCGCCGACCAACGCCGACCTGCATGTCCTTCAGATCGGTGACCTCACCGGACTCGGTAGCGTCATTCTTGAGGTACTCCGGGTTGGTCTCCAATGAGTCACTAAGTCGGTGAGCATCACGGACGTACAAACAGGTGCAATCGAGGCACGTGAGAAGCCATTTGTGTGGGCTCATGCTAATGGAGTCCACGTGCTCGACACCATCGAGATGGTGGCGAAACTCTGGGCAGATACACGCACTGCCGGCGTAGGCAGCATCGACATGGACCCATGCATTGAACATGGCGGCAACGTCGGTGATGGCGCCCACTGGGTCGACGGCATTGGAAGATGTGGTGCCCACCGTGGCACAGACATATGTGGGCACGAGACCGGCATCGGCATCAGCTTGCATTACCTCGAGAAGCTTGGACGGGTTGAGCCCGTAGTTAGTTTCCGGCCCAGTAGGGATTGAGCGGATGTTGGCGGGGTCGAAACCTGCGAGGCGGCATGCCTTGAAGAACGTGGAGTGGGTTTGGTCGGCAGCATAGACAGCCAAGCGTGGTAGGTGGGACACGCCGACTGAGCCGCTCCGATGCAGCGCTGCATCACGAGCGGCCACTAGCGTGACGAGCATTGCCTCGCTGGTTGTGCCGAGGATGACACCACCGCCGGTGCCACGTCCAGTACTGGTGCGGTTCATGAAGGTGGTGGGTAGGCGCAGAAGCTGCGCAAGCCAGTCAAGAGCGAGAACCTCCATCTCGGTGGCCGCTGGCGAGGCCTGCCACGTGAATCCAACAGTGTTCATGGCAGAGGCGATGAGGTCACCGGCGATGGCAGCGGCGCTGTTGGTGGAGGGAAAGAAGGCGAAGAAATTGGGGCTAGCCCAGTGTGTCATGCCGGGGACAACGGAGGTCCTTAGCTCCTTCATGGTGACATCGAATGATGCGGAGTGGGTCGGCGGGGACGCGCTCAGCTCGTCTTGCAGGTATCCCGGCTTCACGTTGGGCAGAACCGGCATAGACTCGACGTTGGTGTAGTAGTCAGAGATGAAGTCGACAGCCTTGTGAAGGTATGCGCGGACATCTTCGGGGTTGAGCGGCTCGAACACCGCCTTGTCGTCGGGGAAGGCGGAGAAGGACACTGGGTTGGCGTCCAAGCTGCCCATTTTTTAGGAGGCTTAACCCTCGATGATGATCCGAGCAAAGGAGGTGTGAGGTTTCTTGGCTTAATGAGGTGCAGCTAGCTCGCTTTGCTTTGCTTTGCTGCCAGACAGGAAGAAGAAGAAGCGGAGGAGAGCTAGTTGCTGCTTGGTTTGGTGAATGGAGTTGCTCATTGGTGCGGGGCATGGTATATATAGCATAGCTGGATGAGGGAAGCGGCGTGGCGGTGTGGGCGTTGGATGAGTCCTGGTCGCGAGCCCTTACGTACGCTGCTACTACGAAAGTGCATTCATGCATGGGTAGGTAGAGGTCCGGCCGACACGAGGCGGATGGTCAACTCGTGCGCTTCAATCCGGAATACGGACGATCGTTCTCACGGACCCAGCCGACCAGGACCAACTCTTGAAGAAGACAGTTTCAAACAAAAAAAAGCTCTTGAAGAAGACACGTCGACAGGAACGCGTAATGACGCAAGCAGCTGGTTTTGAATTTGAGTTCAGAAGTAATTCAGTCAGTACTGAAATTATTGAATTTCCGCAAAAAAAGTGATACCGTATTTTCTTTGTTTCGGCCTAAGGAAACAATTTTTCACTTAATTAGACTGAGATATAATCAAATATTTGAAAAATAAAAAATAATAATGTAAAAATAATTTGAATTTTTGTGTACTACTGAAATTTCTGAAATATTTGACCAAAAAGCAATTATTTTAGTATGCATGCTGCCGTTCGTTAATTGGCTACCATCCGGCTGCTTAAAGATGTTTCTTTTTTCGGGAGGGCTGCTTAAGCTCTCACACTACTTTGATTGAACAGCCGGTTTCGAAAAGTAGCTAGGGTTCAGACTTCAGACCGTTCTTTGAAGTACCAATATGAATCTTATGGCATGTGTAGTCAACACATATTTTCAGGTTAAATTAAACAACGTTCGATCAACCTTTCGTCCCCACAATCTGAGCATGCGTTTGGTAGACAATTCAAGACGTGTGGTACATGCAAGCCCAGGTGATCAATTAATGTCAAATGGAACAAGCTAGAGCTAGTTGCACGTATACGTGGACGTACGTGCACAGCGGAAAATCCATCGCTACTGCAGAAACCTTTTTCATGTGGGCGTGCATGTGGTTGATTCCTCTCAACTCGTCGGTCGACCATCCTGGGCAAAAGTGATCGTGAATATTTTGTTAGGTAGCCAAATTGATTGCTTAATGTTGACCGATGTTGAGATTTGTGGCACTTTATCCTATAAGCTTTTCAGTAGGTTTTTCTTAGGAAACAAGTAGAAATGACCCTTTATTTTGTAAATTAATTTACCACAGTTATACCGATAACATCGAATCTAACTACTACTCTCTGCGTCCCATAATATAAAAGCATTTTTAACATTAGATTATGGGACGGAGGGAGTATCAAAGAAGTTTATTTTCAATAACTAAACCTCGGTATACACAAGATTAGTTTGTCCTTTAACTTTAACACTGAGCATTTTGCTCCCTAACCTCTGTCAAAGCGGTCTGGTTGTTCACATGACAGTTTTGTTCTTGTAGAAATGACACCCTATGCAACTAAAAAATGAGCAAGGGACTCTAAAAAAAAGTAAGGGCAAAGGTGACAAAATGATGTGTGTGAGGAGAGAAGGTCAGGTGAGAGCGGTAGAAGATTACGTGTGTGAGGAGAAAGAAGATGGCTTGATGAGTGACGAGTGGTACAAGATGGTTACAGGATTAATCAACCGACTGCGTGCCTGCACATGAGTTGAACTAAAATATCAATTACTTAGGTTAGCGTCGAATGGGAGCTGTGCAAATATTTTGTCTTTCTCACTTGACTATATTTTTTCCTCGAATAATTTCCAGTTAATTTGACTGAGATCCAATCAAATATTTTGAATTCATAAAATAATATACAAATAATTTGAATCTTCGCGTACTGCCGAAATTGGTGAAATATTTTGACCAAAAGGTAAATATTTCAGTATGTTCCAAAATTAATGAAATTACACTGAAAGAAAGTGAGAACCGGCAAGTCTCATCCGTTATGCATGCTGTCGTTCATTAATAGGCCACCATCCGGCTGCTTAAAGCTGTTTCTTTTTCCCGGAGGGCTGCTTAAGCTCTCACACCACTTTGATTGAACAGACGGTTTCTAGAAGTAGCTAGGGTTCAGACCAATATGAATCTTATGGCAGGTGTAGTCAACACATGTTTCCAGGTTAAGCTAAACAACGCTCGATCAGCCTGTGGGTTCGACCCCACACTTGCAGCATGCGTTTTGTAAACAATTCAAGACGTGTGGTACTTGCAAGCCCACGTGATCAATTAGTTTCAACAAAATGGAACAGGCTAGAGCCAGTTGGACGTCGGAAAATCTATCGCTAAGGCTGAAACATTTTTAATGTAGTGCGCGCGCATGTGGTTGATTTCTCTCAAGTCATTGGTCGATCGTGAAGGGCAAAAGTGATCGTGAAATATTTTGTTGACTGATGTTTAGATTTGTGAAAGTAGGCAGTTCACCCTACATACTTTTTCTTTTTGCGGGTATCCTACATGCTTTTCAGTAAGATTTTCCAACGAAACGAGTACAAATGACCGTTTATTGCAAGTAAACTAATTTACCACAGTTATACCGATAACATGGAGTCTAACTACTATCAACCAAGATTTTCAAAAAAGAAAACTATAAAACAAGATTATTTTCAATAACTGAACCCCAGTATATACAAGATTAGTTTGACCTTTTAACTTTAGCACCGAGCATTTTGCTCCCTAACCTCTTTCAAAGCGGCCTGGTATTTCACACAACACTACTTTTTGTAGAAATGACCCAAAAACACGCAAGGGGAAAGGTGACAAAATTATGTGTGTGAGCAGAGAGAAGGTTAGGTGAGAGGGGTAGAAGATTACGTGTGTGAGGAGAGAGAAGATTCTATAATGACTGGTGAGCAGTACAAGATCTACTATTCTATTAGATTCTACGGCCAGAATTAATCAACCGACTGCGTGCCTACACAAGAGTTGAACTAAAATATCAATTAGGTAGGTGCGCGTCGAATCGGAGCTATACAAATATTTTGTCTTTCTCACTTGTTATGCCTTTGTAGCTAGCAACTACTGAATCGATGCAAGAAAATTTGCGTCGTTTACCATCACTACATCCATACGTATGCGCACACGTTTATCATCAAGATATATATTTTCTCAATCATGCATGGTACAAAATAAATAGCAATCTTTTTCAGTTAGAAAAGATGCTGAGATAATCATGATAATTAATCTGGAACGACTTGACTTAGTAAGAGCATCTACAGCGGGTCGCAAATCCGATCCCTCAAATGCTCGCGGAAGCGACCGGCAATAACCATTCACACCTCATATTTGATCCTCGGCATTAGAATATATCGTATTCGATCCCCTAGGTCCATACAGCATGCAAAATAAATCTAGGTACTATGACACCCTAGCAACGATTCATCGTCGAAGAGTCCTTGTTGGGCGCCGGGTGGACGGGCGCATAGAAGCGCTCCGGCTCCTCCTCCTCCTCCTCCTCCTCGACCTCATCCATTTAGACAAGCATCTCCTCCTCCACCGTGGCCTGCTCTGCCTCCATCTCGTGCCGATGACGCCGTCAGGCCTCTGCATCCAACTTCGAGCAGTGGGAATCGAGGATGGCCTGCTGCTCCGTCTACAGATCCGCGTCCCCAACATCGTCCTCAACCTCCTCGTCCCCAACCTCCTCCTCCTCCTCCTCCTCCTCCAAGTCATCCTCTGGATCCACTACATCCGGAGGTAGGCCTGCGGCGATCCGGGCATCGCGCCTTCCCCGGGTCTGCTCAAGGAGCTGCAGCTAGTGCTCCGACGTTAGATATGGGTAGCTCCTTAACCGACGGCATGGGGGCATGGCTACTAGTGGTTGCGGACAGGCAGTGGAAAGTGGTAGGAGCGCCGGACGGGAGGAGGGAAATGTGGACGGATAGGGTTTCGGTGCCGGCGATCGTCTTAAATGGCCGGGCTAGGCACTACGCGGCCCGCTAGAGCGTCGCCACGCGACGCCATTGGTCCATCGGAGGAGACAAGCTTTGGACCGCCAGGTTTCAAACTTCTTTCTTGTGGGACCCCATCGTCATCCATTTCCGCCCCATATTTGGGCTCGGTATGAGGGGTGCCGGTCAGCCCGGATATTTGAGGCATGTTTGAGGAGCCCGTCTGGGTCAAATTTTCGTGACTGGACACTGACCATGCCATCCGCCCAGACGTTTGAGGTGGGCTTGGGGCGTCCGGCTGCAGATGCTCTAATGCACACATACCAGCTTGTTAATATATTGAAATGTTGTACATTTGTAGTTAAGTAAATTAATTAAATAAAGTATAATTGAAATCTACGGTGCTTAGAGGATCTACAACAGCAAACACCAAAATCCGGCTTAAACATCCCCGGACAACACACAAAAAATTGATTCCACAACTACAAACATCATTTCCAAATCATCAAATCCATATTATTACATGGAACATGAAGCCTAATATAAGCGGGCCTCATACGGCTCCGGCGTGCCCACGTCCGGCGGCTGGTTGCGCCCCTCGAAGTGTTGCTCCGGTTGCCGGCGAGGTAGAGTAGGACATGGGACACACACTGGCTCATGGTACTCAAGGCGGCGCCGTCTCCCATGCCCCTATTCTTCCTTGTCTGAGCACGTGGCTTTCACATTGCGGGTTGAGGGGGGACCAATGATAAATTTGTGGTGGGAGGAGCCAGCGACGTCCACCACAACACGGTTGTGTCACCCGGGGTGGTTGTGCACCATACGCGGCGCCAAAGAGTGCGACTCCGCCTCCAAACGTCCGCCCCCGTGTGCCGCCACCTCCTGCAACCGCTACCTCGCACGGTGCGCACGCCGCGCCATACTTGTGTTGCACAATACACATGCATTCACCTCCGCCTAGGCACGCCAATGAAGCGGTTGCGCATCCGGCGCCGCATTAGGACATGAGGCGGACCACACGGCCTCTAGTGAGGCACGGACGACACACCTCCCGTCATATGCGTGCGCCATTTAAGCGGACGAACCGGATTCCTGATGGAAGGAGTCTGGCGCTGTCGTCAGTTCGCCTCCTCCCGACGAGCGATCATCTCCTCCTCGGGGTCGCGTGGGACGAGCTCCGGGTCAATGGATCTGGAGGTTTACGACTCGAATCCGTTGCCCGCCATGCCGTGCAATGTAGGAGATCGCCGGATAGGAGCTTGCGGGTGGAGAGGAGTGGACTGAAGGGGGGCGGAGTCGAGTGAAGTGCGGCTAGGGTTTTGGCCGGAGTGCGAATCGGGTCCACTTTCTGTGGGTTCGGTGGGCCAACGTGGGCTAAATCCGACGTGGCAGGCACGTCCGAGCATCCCCATATCCACTTTAGATATGGGTTGGATATGGGGAGTGCCTGTCAATCCAGGCATCTGGCCCGGCTATGGAGAGGCCGGTTGTGTGGCGGTGTTTCGTACTGACCGGGCAGTCCGTCCCTGTCATTTGGGGGCAAGTATAGAAGGTCTGATTGTAGATTCTCTTAGTGTTACCTAATGGTTTCCTTGGTTTTCCTATCGATATGTGGCGATACTGAACCGCATAGGCGTATTAAAGATGAGTACAATGGTGTTTCCTTAAAAGTGTCATACAGACTAAATACATAGGCAATAATGCTATATTCAGGGGCTACCTCCAACAGACTTTTACAGAGTGGCCAATGTACCCTCTCCTAATTCGCGCCCCGCCCTAATTTCACTGTCGGGCTCGCGTGCCTTAATTATATCATGGCCATTAATTATTAGTCAGACTCTAAACCCCCGTGTGAGTCTAGCATTACTCATACAGAGATGGAGGAGAACGAACCCAGTAAAAAAAACTTACCTTCTCTCACTTAAGAGATGAGAGGTCCTAGGAACCTTATCTCTGATCATATATTAGGTACATTTAGTTAGTAGAGATAAGACTAGAAGACGATTCATTGTACATCTTTTCTTAATACAATCTTTGAATTACGTTACAGCCATAAGATAAAACAATATCTATATTTTTAGTAGAGATAAGACAATATGTAAACCGATGATGCACATGCTCTAAGATATTCTTTTGGGTTGCATGCATAGTCAAGTATACAACGAAAGAAAACGAGAAACATAATGACTTGGTTATTTAGTCAAATATTTGGAGAGAAGAGAGTTCCAATAAACTTTTTGAGCCAGGTCTAATTTTTTCTGTATATATAAATAACATAAGTTAATTTCTTTTGACTTTTGACCAAGTACCTTATCTACTTTTTATAATTGGGTGACTCATTGTGGTCAGGAACACCATTTTTGGATAAAGGACATTTCATTGAGTTGATATATTGAAGTGATATGACTGCATCAAAAGAATGCCCAGCCTCTGCATAGCATGATGCACATAGCCAAGTTCAACTCATCCAAAAATAAATATCATTTTACAACAATAATAAATCAATCCAGTCTAGAGTACGTAAGGTCCTATCCCGAGATTACACCACTATCCATGGGGTAAGAAAATCTCCCTCGCCGTGCTCTACCATGTAGACACCATAATAAAAAGGTCTCTGTTCTCCGGCCTCTACAGGATAGACCAAATACAGAGTCATCACGTACATACTGTTGGGGAACGTAGTAATTTCAAAAAAAATTCTACGCACACGCAAGATCATGGTGATGCATAGCAACAAGAGGGGAGAGTGTTGTCTACGTACCCTCGTAGACCGGCAACGGAAGCGTTGACACAACGTAGAGGAAGTAGTCGTACGTCTTCCCGATCCGACCGATCCAAGTACCGAACGTACGGCACCTCCGAGTTCTGCACACATTCAACTCGGTGACGTCCCTCGACCTCCGATCCAGCCGAGTGTTGAGGGAGAGTTTCGTCAGCACGACGGCGTGATGACGGTGATGATGTTCTACCGATGCAGGGCTTCGCCTAAGCACCACTACGATATGACCGAGGTGGAATATGGTGGAAGGGGGCACCGCACACGGCTAAGGAACGATCACCAAGATCAACTTGTGTGTCATGGGGTGCCCCCTTGCCCCCGTATATAAAGGAGGGAGACGGGAGGTGCGGCCGGCCCTAGGGGTGCGCCTGGAGGAGTCCTACTCCCACCGGGAGTAGGACTCCCCCTCTTGCCTTGTTGGAGAAGGAAGGGGAAAGGGGGAAAGAGGAAAGGGGGGCACTGCCCCCCCCCTTCCTTGTCCTATTCGGACTAGGGGGGAGGGGGCGCACGGTCTGCCCTGGCCGGCCCTCCTCTTCTCCCTTAGGGCCCATGTAGGCCCATTAACCCCCCGGGGGGTTCCGGTAACCCCCTGGTACTCCGGTAAAATCCTGATTTCACCCGGAACGATTCCGATATCCAAACATAGGCTTCCAATATATCAATCTTTAGGTATCGACCATTTCGAGACTCCTCGTCATGTCCGTGATCACATCCGGGACTCTGAACAACCTTAGGTACATCAAAACACGAAAACCCTAATTACGATCGTCACCGAACTTTAAGCGTGCGGACCCTACGGGTTCGAGAACTATGTAGACATGACCGAGACACGTCTCTGGTCAATAACCAATAGCGGAACCTGGATGCTCATATTGGCTCCTACATATTCTATGAAGATCTTTATTGGCCAGACTGCATAACAACATACGTTGTTCCCTTTGTCATCGGTATGTTACTTGCCCGAGATTCGATCGTCGGTATCTCAATACCTAGTTCAATCTCGTTACCGGCAAGTCTCTTTACTCGTTCCGTAATACATCATCCCGCAACTAAATTATTAGTTTCAATGCTTGCAAGGCTTGAGTGATGTGTATTACCGAGGGGCCCAGAGATACCTCTTCGACAATCGGAGTGACAAATCCTAATCTCGAAATACGCCAACCCAACAAGTACCTTCAGAGACACCTGTAGAGCACCTTTATAATCATCCAGTTACTTGTGATGTTTGGTAGCACACAAAGTGTTCCTCCGGTAAACGGGAGTTGCATAATCTCATAGTCATAGGAACATGTATAAGTTATGAAGAAAGCAACAGCAACAAACTAAACGATCATGTGCTAAGCTAACGGAATGGGTCAAGTCAATCACATCATTCTCCTAATGATGTGATCCCGTTAATCAAATGACAACTCATGTCTATGGTTAGGAAGCATAACCATCTTTGATCAACGAGCTAGTCAAGTCGAGGCATACTAGTGACACTCTGTTTGTCTATGTATTCACGTATGTATTATGTTTCCGGTTAATACAATTCTAGCATGAATAATAAACATTTATCATGATATAACGAAATAAATAATAATTTTTATTATTGCCTCTAGGGCATATTTCCTTCAGTCTCCCACTTGCACTAGAGTCAATAATCTAGATTATACAGTAATGATTCTAACACCCATGGAGCCTTGGTGCTGATCATGTTTTGCTCGTGGAAGAGGCTTAGTCAGCGGGTCTGCAACATTCAGATCCGTATTTATCTTGCAAATTTCTACGTCTCCCACTTGGACTAAATCCCGAATGGAATTGAAGCGTCTCTTGATGTGCTTCGTTCTCTTGTGAAATCTGGATTCCTTCGCCAAGGCAATTGCACCAGTATTGTCACAAAAGATTTTCATTGGACCCGATGCACTTGGTATGACACCTAGATCGGATATGAACTCCTTCATCCAGACTCCTTCATTTGCTGCTTCCGAAGCAGCTATGTACTCCGCTTCACATGTAGATCCCGCCATGACGCTTTGTTTAGAACTGCACCAACTGACAGCTCCACTGTTCAGTATAAACACGTATCCGGTTTGAGATTTAGAATCGTCCGGATCAGTGTCAAAGCTTGCATCAACGTAACCATTTACGATGAGCTCTTTGTCACCTCCATATACGACAAACATATCCTTAGTCCTTTTCAGGTACTTGAGGATGTTCTTGACCACTGTCCAGTGATCCACTCCTGGATTACTTTGGTCCTGCTAGACTTATAGCAAGGCACACATCAGGTCTGGTACACAACATTACATACATGATAGAGCCTATGGCTGAAGCATAGGGAACACATTTCATTTTCTCTCTATCTTCTGCGGTGGTCGGACATTGAGTCTTACTCAACTTCACACCTTGTAATACAGGCAAGAACCCTTTCTTTGCTTGATCCATTTTGAACTTCTTCAAAACTTTATCAAGGTATGTGCTTTGTGAAAGTCCAATTAAGCGTCTTGATCTTTCTCTATAGATCTTAATGCCCAATATGTAAGCAGCTTCACCGAGGTCTTTCATTGAAAAACTCTTATTCAAGTATCCCTTTATGCTATCCAGAAATTCTATATCATTTCCAATCAGTAATATGTCATCCACATGTAATATCAGAAATGCTACAGAGCTCCCACTCACTTTCTTGTAAATACAGGCTTCTCCAAAAGTCTGTACAAAATCAAATGCTTTTATCACACTATCAAAGCGTTTATTCCAACTCCGAGAGGCTTGCACCAGTCCATAAATAGATCGCTGGAGCTTGCACACTTTGTTCGCTACCTTTGGATCGACAAAACCTTCTGGTTGCATCATATACAACTCTTCTTCCAGAAATCCATTCAGGAATGCAGTTTTGACATCCATCTGCCAAATTTCATAATCATAAAATGCGGCAATCGCTAGCATGATTCAGACAGACTTAAGCATCGCTACGGGTGAGAAGGTCTCATCGTAGTCAATTCCTTGAACTTGTCGAAAACCTTTCGCAACAAGTCAAGCTTTGTAGACAGGAACATTACCGTCAGCGTCAATCTTCTTCTTGAAGATCCATTTATTCTCAATTGCTTGCCGATCAACGGGCAAGTCAACCAAAGTCCACACTTTGTTCTCATACATGGATCCCATCTCAGATTTCATGGCTTCTAGCCATTTTGCGGAATCTAGGCTCACCATCCCTTCTTCATAGTTCGTAGGTTCATCATGATCTAGTAGCATGACATCCAGAACAGGATTACCGTACCACTCTGGTGCGGATCTTACTCTGGTTGATCTAAGAGGTTCGGTAGTAACTTGATCTGAAGTTTCATGATCATTATCATTAGCTTCCTCACTAATTGGTATAGGTGTCACAGAAATCGGTTTCTGTGATATACTACTTTCCAATAAGGGAGCAGGTACAGTTACCTCATCAAGTTCTACTTTCCTCCCACTCACTTCTTTCAAGAGAAACTCCTTCTCTAAAAAGGATCCATTCTTAGCAAGGAATGTCTTGCCTTTGGATCTGTGATAGAAGGTGTACCCAACAGTCTCCTTTGGGTATCCTATGAAGACACATTTCTCCGATTTGGGTTCGAGCTTATGAGGTTGAAAATTTTTCACATAAGCATCGCAGCCCCAAACTTTTAGAAACGACAACTTTGGTTTCTTGCCAAACCACAGTTCATAAGGCGTCGTCTCAACGGATTTCGATGGTGCCCTATTAAACGTGAATGCAACCGTCTCTAAAGCATAACCCCAAAATGATAGTGGTAAATCAGTAAGAGACATCATAGATCACACCATATCTAATAAAGTACGATTACGACGTTCGGACACACCATTACGCTGTGGTGTTCCGAGTGGCGTGAGTTGCGAAACTATTCCGCATTGTTTTAAATGTAGACCAAACTCGTAACTCAAATATTCTCCTCCACGATCAGATCGTAGAAACTTTATTTTCTTGTTACGATGATTTTCAACTTCACTCTGAAATTCTTTGAACTTTTCAAATGTTTCAGACTTATGCGTCATTAAGTAGATATACCCATATCTGCTTAAATCATCTATGAAGGTGAGAAAATAACGATATCCGCCACGAGCCTCAACATTCATTGGACCACATACATCTGTATGTATGATTTCCAATAAATCTGTTGTTCTCTCCATAGTACCGAAGAATGGTGTTTTAGTCATCTTGCCCATGAGGCACGGTTCGCAAGTACCAAGTGATTCATAATCAAGTGATTCCAAAAGTCCATCAGTATGGAGTTTCTTCATGCGTTTTACACCGATATGACCTAAACGGCAGTACCACAAATAAGTTGCACTATCATTATCAACTCTGCATCTTTTGGCTTCAACATTATGAATATGTGTATCACTACTATCGAGATTCATCAAAAATAGACCACTCTTCAAGGGTGCATGACCATAAAAGATATTACTCATATAAATAGAACAACCATTATTCTCTGATTTAAATGAATAACCGTCTTGCATCAAACAAGATCCAGATATAATGTTCATGCTCAACGCTGGCACCAAATAACAATTATTTAGGTCTACTACTAATCCCGAAGGTAGATGTAGAGGTAGCGTGCCGACTGCGATCACATCGACTTTGGAACCATTTCCCACGCGCAACCTCACCTCGTCCTTTGCCAGTGTTCGCTTAATCCGTAGTCCCTGTTTCGAGTTGCAAATATTAGCAACAGAACCAGTATCAAATACCCAGGTGGTACTGCGAGCTCTAGTAAGGTACACATCAATAACATGTATATCACATATACCTTTGTTCACCTTGCCATCCTTCTTATCCGCCAAATACTTGGGGCAGTTCCGCTTCCAGTGTCTAGTCTGCTTGCAGTAGAAGCACTCAGTTTCAGGCTTAGGTCCAGATTTGGGTTTCTTCTCCCGAGTAGCAAATTGCTTGCTGTTCTTCTTGAAGTTCCCCTTCTTCTTCCCTTTGCCCTTTTTCTTGAAACTGGCGGTCTTGTTGACCATCAACACTTGATGCTCCTTCTTGATTTCTACCTCCGCAGCCTTTAGCATTGCGAAGAGCTCGGGAATCGTCTTATCCATCCCTTGCATGTTATAGTTCATCACGAAGCTCTTGTAGCTTGGTGGCAGTGATTGAAGAACTTTGTCAATGACACTATCAACAGGAAGATTAACTTCCAGTTGAGTCAAGTGAATATGATACCCAGACATTTTGAGTATATGTTCACTGACAGAACTATTCTCCTCCATCTTGCAGATATAGAACTTATTGGAGACTTCATATCTCTCAATCCGGGCATTTGCTTGAAATATTAACTTCAATTCCTGGAACATCTCATATGCTTCATGACGTTCAAAACGTTGTTGAAGTCCCGATTCTAAGCCGTAAAGCATGGCACACTAAACTATCGAGTAGTCATCAGCTTTGCTCTGCCAGACGTTCATAACATCTGGTATTGCTCCAGCAGCAGGCCTGGCACCCAGCGGTGCTTCCAGGACGTAATTCTTCTGAGCAGCAATGAGGATAATCCTCAAGTTACGGACCCAGTCCGTGTAATTGCTACCATCATCTTTCAACTTTGCTTTCTCAAGGAACGCATTAAAATTCAACGGAACAACAGCACGTGCCATCTATCTACAATCAAACATAGACAAGCAACATACTATCAGGTACTAAGTTCATGATAAATTTAAGTTCAATTAATCATATTACTTAAGAACTCCCACTTAGAAAGACATCCCTCTAATCTTCTAAGTGATCACATGATCCAAATCAACTAAACCACAACCGATCATCACGTGAAATGGAGTAGCTTTCAATGGTGAACATCTATATGTTGATCATATCTACTATATGATTCACGCTCAACCTTTCCGTCTCAGTGTTCCGAGGCCATATCTGCATATGCTAGGCTCGTCAAGTTTAACCTGAGTATTCTGCGTGTGCAAAACTGGCTTGCACTCATTGTAGATGGACGTAGAGCTTATCACACCCGATCATCACGTGGTGTCTGGGCACGACGAACTTTGGCAATGGTGCATACTCAGGGAGAACACTTCTTGATAATTTAGTGAGAGATCATCTTATAATGCTACCGTCAATCAAAGCAAGATAAGATGCATAAAAGATAAACATCACATGCAATCAATATAAGTGATATGATATGGCCATCATCATCTTGTGCTTGTGATCTCCATCTCTGAAGCACCGTCATGATCACCGTCTTCACCGGCGCGACACCTTGATCTCCATCGTAGCATCGTTGTCGTCTCGCCAATCTTATGCTTCTACGACTATCGCTACCGCTTAGTGATAAAGTAAAGCATTATAGGGCGATTGCATTGCATACAATAAAGGGACAACCATATGGCTCCTGCCAGTTGCCGATAAATTGGTTACAAAACATGATCATCTCATACAATAAAATTTAGCATCATGTCTTGACCATATCACATCACAACATGCCCTGCAAAAACAAGTTAGACGTCCTCTACTTTGTTGTTGTAAGTTTTGCGTGGCTGCTACGGGCTTAGCAAGAACCGTTCTTACCTAAGCATCAAAACCACAACGACAGTTTGTCAAGTTGGTGCTGTTTTAACCTTCACAAGGACCAGGCGTAGCCACACTCGATTCAACTAAAGTTGGAGAAACTGACAGCCGCCAGCCACTTGTGTGCAAAGCACGTTGGTAGAACCAGTCTCGCGTAAGCGTACGCGTAATGTCGGTCCGGGCCACTTCATCCAACAATACCGCCGAACCAAAGTATGACATGCTGGTAAGCAGTATGACTTATATCGCCCACAACTCACTTGTGTTCTACCCGTGCATATAACATTAATACATAAAACCTGGCTCTGATACCACTGTTGGGGAGCGTAGTAATTTCAAAAAATTTCCTACGCACACGCAAGATCATGGTGATGCATAGCAACGAGAGGGGAGAGTGTTGTCTACGTACCCTCGTAGACCGGCAACGGAAGCGTTGACACAACATAGAGGAAGTAGTCGTACATCTTCCCGATCCGATCGATCCAAGTACCGAATGTACGGCACCTCCGAGTTCTGCACACGTTCAACTCGGTGACGTCCCTCGAGCTCCGATCCAGCCGAGTGTTGAGGGAGAGTTTCGTCAGCACGACGGCGTGATGACGGTGATGATGTTCTACCGATGCAGGGCTTCCCCTAAGCACCACTACGATATGACCGAGGTGGAATATGGTGGAAGGGGGCACCGCACACGGCTAAGGAACGATCACGGAGATCAACTTGTGTGTCATGGGGTGCCCCCTTGCCCCTGTATATAAAGGAGGGAGAGCGGAGGTGCGGCCGACCCTAGGGGTGCGCCTGGAGGAGTCCTACTCCCACCGGGAGTAGGACCCCCCCTCTTGCCTTGTTGGAGAAGGAAGGGGAAAGGGGGAAAGAGGAAAGGGGCGCGCCGTCCCCCTTCCTTGTCCTATACGGACTAGGGGGGAGGGGGGCGCGGCCTGCCCTGGCCGGCCCTCCTCTTCTCCCTTAGGGCCCATGTAGGCCCATTAACCCCCCCCGGGGGGGGGGGGGGGTCCGGTAACCCCCCGGTACTCCGGTAAAATCCCGATTTCACCCAGAACGATTCCGATATCCAAATATAGGCTTCCAATATATCAATCTTTATGTCTCGACCATTTCGAGACTCCTCGTCATGTCCGTGATCACATCCGGGACTCTGAATAACCTTCGGTACATCAAAACACAAAAACCCTAATTACGATCGTCACCGAACTTTAAGCGTGCGGACCCTACGGGTTCGAGAGCTATTAGACATGACCGAGACACGTCTCTGGTCAATAACCAACAGCGGAACCTGGATGGTCATATTGGCTCCTACATATTCTACGAAGATCTTTATCGGCCAAACCGCATAACAACATACGTTGTTCCCTTTGTCATCGGTATGTTACTTGCCCGAGATTCGATCGTCGGTATCTCAATACCTAGTTCAATCTCGTTACCGGCAAGTCTCTTTACTCGTTCCGTAATACATCATCCCGCAACTATCTTATTAGTTGCAATGCTTGCAAGGCTTGAGTGATGTGTATTACCGAGGGGCTCAGAGATACCTCTCCGACACTCGGAGTGACAGATCCTAATCTCGAAATACGCCAATGTTGGGGAACGTAGCAGAAATTCAAAATTTTCCTACATGTCACCAAGATCTATCTATTGAGAGACCAACAACGAGGGGAAGGAGAGTGCATCTACATACCCTTGTAGATCGCTAAGCGGAAGCGTTCAAGAGAACGGGGTTGAAGGAGTCGTACTCGTCGTGATCCAAATCACCGGAGATCCTAGTGCCGAACGGACGGCACCTCCGCGTTCAACACACGTACAGCCCGACGACGTCTCCCATGCCTTGATCCAGCATGGAGAGAGGAAGAGGTTGAGGAAGACTCCATCCAGCAGCAGCACGACGGCGTGGTGGTAGTGGAGGAGCGTGGTGATCCAGCAGGGCTTCGCCAGGCACTACGAGATATGAGGAGAAAGAGAGGGGTAGGGCTGCGCCAAGAAAGAGAGGAACTCATGTGTATTGGGCAGCCCATACCTCAACTATATACAGGGGAAGGGGAGGGGCTGCGCCCCCACCTAGGGTTCCCTCCCTAGGGGTGGCGGCAGCCCCCTAGATCCCATCTAGGGGCAGCCAAGGGGAGGGGAGAGGGGGAGGCGCACCAGGGTGGGCCTTAGGGCCCATCTTCCCTAGGGTTTGCACCCTTCCCCTCTTCCTTGAGCCTTGGGCCTTGGTGAGGGGCCGCACCAGCCCACCTGGGGCTGGTCCCCTCCCACACATGGCCCATGCAGCCCTCCGGGGCTTGTGGCCCCACTTGGTGGACCCCCGGGACCCTCCCGGTGGTCCCGGTACGTTACCGATAAAACCCGAAACTTTTCCGGTGACCAAAACAGGACTTCCCATATATAAATCTTTACCTCCGGACCATTCCGGAACTCCTCGTGGCGTCCGAGATCTCATCCGGGACTCCGAACAACATTCGGTAACCACATACAAACTTCCTTTATAATCCTAGCGTCATCGAACCTTAAGTGTTAGACCCTATGGGTTCGGGAACCATGCAGACATGACCGAGACGTTCTCCGGTCAATAACCAACAGCGGGATCTGGATACCCATGTTGGCTCCCACATGTTCCACGATGATCTCATCGGATGAACCACGATGTCAAGGACTTAATCAATCCCGTATGCAATTCCCTTTGTCCATCGGTACGATACTTGCCCGAGATTCGATCGTCGGTATCCCGATACCTTGTTCAATCTCGTTACCGGCAAGTCTCTTTACTCGTTCTGTAACACATCATCCCGTGATCAAGTCCTTGATCACATTGTGCACATTATGATGATGTCCTACCGAGTGGGCCCAGAGATACCTCTCCATTTACACGGAGTGACAAATCCTAGTCTCGATTCGTGCCAACCCAACAAACACTTTCGGAGATACCTGTAGTGTACCTTTATAGCCACCCAGTTACGTTGTGACGTTTGGCACACCCAAAGCACTCCTACGGTATCCGGGAGTTGCACAATCTCATGGTCTAAGGAAATGATACTTGACATTAGAAAAGCTTTAGCAAACGAACTACACGATCTTGTGCTAGGCTTAGGATTGGGTCTTGTCCATCACATCATTCTCCTAATGATGTGATCCCGTTATCAATGACATCCAATGTCCATGGTCAGGAAACTGTAACCATCTATTGATCAACAAGCTAGTCAACTAGAGGCTTACTAGGGACATGGTGTTGTCTATGTATCCACACATGTATCTGAGTTTCCTATCAATACAATTCTAGCATGGATAATAAACGATTATCATGAACAATGAAATATACTAATAACTAATTTATTATTGCCTCTAGGGCATATTTCCAACATTCTGGACCTGAAAAAGCTACGTTAGGCTAACTGTTCTGCACAACTACAAATGGACTGAAACTTCACGGGGCCATGTCAACCTAAGTGTTTTCCATGTGTTCCGGGGCCATGTCTGTACATGCTAGGCTCGTCAACACCCATTGTATTCGAATGTAAGAATCTATCACACCCGATCATCACGTGGTGCTTCGAAACGAAGAACTTTCGCAACGGTGCATAGTTAGGGGGAACACTTTCTTGAAATTTTAATGAGGGATCATCTTATTTACTACCGTCGTTCTAAGCAAATAAGATGTATAAACATGATAAACATCACATGCAATCAAATAGTGACATGATATGGCCATCATCACTTTGCTCCTTTTGATCTCCATCTTCGGGGCTCCATGATCATCATCGTCACCGGCATGACACCATGTTCTCCATCATCATGATCTCCATCATCGTGTCTTCATGAAGTTGTCTCGCCAACTATTACTTCTACTACTACAGCTAATGGTTAGCAATAAAGTAAAGTAATTATATGGCGTTGTTCAATGACACGCAGGTCATACAATAAATAAAGCCAACTCCTATGGCTCCTGTCGGTTGTCATACTCATCGACATGCAAGTCGTGATTCGTATTACAAGAATATGATCAATCTCATACATCACATATCATTCATCACATTCTTCTTGGCCATATCACATCACATAGCATACCCTGCAAAAACAAGTTAGACGTCCTCTAATTGTTGTTTGCATGTTTTACGTGGCTGCTATGGGTTTCTAGCAAGAACGTTTCTTACCTACGCAAAAACCACAACGTGATATGCCAATTGCTATTTACCCTTCATAAGGACCCTTTTCATCGAATCCGATCCGACTAAAGTGGGAGAGACAGACACCCGCTAGCCACCTTATGCAACTAGTGCATGTCAGTCGGTGGAACCAGTCTCACGTAAGAGTACGTGTAAGGTCGGTCCGGGCCGCTTCATCCCACAATGCCGCCGAATCAAGATTGGACTAGTAACGGTAAGCATATTGAACAAAATCAACGCCCACAACTACTTTGTGTTCTACTCGTGCATAGAATCTACGCAATAGACCTAGCTCATGATGCCACTGTTGTGGAACATAGCAGAAATTCAATATTTTCCTACGTGTCACCAAGATCTATCTATGGAGAGACCAGCAACGAGGGGAAGGGGAGTGCATCTACATACCCTTGTAGATCGCTAAGCGGAAGCGTTTAAGAGAACGTGGTTGAAGGAGTCGTACTCGTCGTGATCCAAATCACCGGAGATCCTAGTGCCAAACGGACGGCACCTCCGCGTTCAACACACGTACAACCCGACGACGTCTCCCATGCCTTGATCCAGCAAGGAGAGAGGGAGAGGTTGAGGAAGACTCCATCCAGCAGCAGCACGATGGTGTTGTGGTGGTGGAGGAGCGTGGTGATCCAGCAGGGCTTCGCCAAGCACTACGAGATATGAGGAGAAAGAGAGGGGTAGGGCTGCGCCAAGAAAGAGAGGAACTCATGTGTATTGGGCAGCCCATACCTCAACTATATATAGGGGAAGGGGAGGGGCTGCGCCCCCACCTAGGGTTCCCTCCCTAGGGGTGGCGGCAGCCCCCTAGATCCCATCTAGGGGCGGCCAAGGGGAGGGGAGAGGGGGAGGCGCACCAGGGTGGGCCTTAGGGCCCATCTTCCCTAGGGTTTGCCCCTTCCCCTCTTCCTTGAGCCTTGGGCCTTCGTGGGGGGGCGCACCAGCCCACCTGGGGCTGGTCCCCTCCCACACTTGGCTCATGCAGCCCTCCGGGGCTTGTGGCCCCACTTGGTGGACCCCCGGGACCCTCTCGGTGGTCCCGGTACGTTACCGATAAAACTCGAAACTTTTCCGGTGACCAAAACAGGACTTCCCATATATAAATCTTTACCTCCGGACCATTCCGGAACTCCTCGTGATGTCCGGGATCTCATCCGGGACTCCGAACAACATTCGGTAACCACATACAAACTTCCTTTATAACCCTAGCGTCATCGAACCTTAAGTGTGTAGACCCTACGGGTTCGGGAACCATGCAGACATGACCGAGACGTTCTCTGGTCAATAACCAACAGGGGGATCTGGATACCCATGTTGGCTCCCACATGTTCCATGATGATCTCATCGGATGAACCACGATGTCAAGGACTTAATCAATCCCGTATGCAA
The DNA here is from genome assembly GCA_034509565.1 of Triticum monococcum. Taxonomy (NCBI): domain Eukaryota; kingdom Viridiplantae; phylum Streptophyta; class Magnoliopsida; order Poales; family Poaceae; genus Triticum; species Triticum monococcum. Next base: position 28,058,809 of record CM067847.1, read on the forward strand.
TTCCCTTTGTCCATCGGTACGATACTTGCCCGAGATTCGATCGTCGGTATCCCGATACCTTGTTCAATCTCGTTACCGGCATGTCTCTTTACTCGTTCTGTAACACATCATCCCGTGATCAACTCCTTGATCACATTGTGCACATTATGATGATGTCCTACCGAGTGGGCCCAGAGATACCTCTCCGTTTACACGGAGTGACAAATCCCAGTCTCGATTCGTGCCAACCCAACAGACACTTTCGGAGATACCTGTAGTGTACCTTTATAGCTACCCAGTTACGTTGTGACGTTTGGCACACCCAAAGCACTCCTACGGTATCCGGGAGTTGCACAATCTCATGGTCTAAGGAAATGATACTTGACATTAGAAAAGTTTTAGCAAACGAACTACCTGATCTTGTGCTAGGCTTAGGATTGGGTCTTGTCCATCACATCATTCTCCTAATGATGTGATCCCGTTATCAATGACATCCAATGTCCATGGTCAGGAAACTGTAACCATCTATTGATCAACGAGCTAGTCAACTAGAGGCTTACTAGGGACATGGTGTTGTCTATGTATCCACACATGTATCTGAGTTTCCTATCAATACAATTCTAGCATGGATAATAAACGATTATCATGAACAAGGAAATATAATAATAATCAATTTATTATTGCCTCTAGGGCATATTTCCAACAGCCAACCCAACAAGTACCTTCGGAGACACCTGTAGAGCACCTTTATAATCACCCAGTTATGTTGTGACGTTTGGTAGCACACAAAGTGTTCCTCCGGTAAACGGGAGTTGCATAATCCCATAGTCATAGGAACATGTATAAGTTATGAAGAAAGCAATAGCAACAAACTAACGATCATGTGCTAAGCTAACGGAATGGGTCAAGTCAATCACATCATTCTCCTAATGATGTGATCCCGTTAATTAAATGACAGCTCATGTCTATGGTTAGGAAACATAACCATCTTTGATCAACGAGCTAGTCAAGTAGAGGCATACTAGTGACACTCTGTTTGTCTATGTATTCACACATGTATTATGTTTCCGGTTAATACAATTCTAGCATGAATAATAAACATTTATCATGATATAAGGACATAAATAATAACTTTTATTGTTGCCTCTAGGGCATATTTCCTTCATATACATCAATAACATTATGGGCAGGAACAACCATGACGCATTTTGCTTAGGCAGAAGGTCATACAAACATGTAATGTGAAACAATTAACATAAGAGTAAATATAAGTTATATGTAATAAAATTTGTACCATTCAAATATTTTCTAAATATAAATCAGGTAATATACTTTTTGTGGTGAATAAGATCTCGGCTTACACCCGCTAAGGTGTCCTAAGTGTAAAACTGAAGTGGTCTAGTTTCTCATTTGCTTGTCCAGAGATACAGAGAGAGGAGGTACATATAGAGGCTGAAGCTGGTTCCATAACGTGGGGATCATGGTGATTGTGGGCAGGAGCATGGGCGCTCCTGAGCTGACCAAGTCTGTCGCCTAACCCCCCCCCCCCCCCCCCCCCGCAGTGTCAGCGTCGGGTGTGACGACGTTGAGGCTGGAGCGAAGATCGACGAAGGTCGCCATTGGCAGTCCCTTGGTGAAGATGTCCGTGAATTGAGCACTTGTAGGAACATGAAGAACTCTGACCTCACCTAATGCTACTTTCTATCTTACAAAGTGGATGTCTATCTCTATAGGCTTAGTTCTACGATCCTGCACGAGATTATATGACATGTATACAGCACAGATATTGTCATAGTACACAATAATAGCCTGGTGAATAGGTCGGTGAAGTTCGCCAAGGAGCCACAATAATAGCCTAAGGGTAAAACCGATTCTGCAACTGCATGAGCCACATAACGATACTCAGCTTCCACGAAGGATCTGGAAATGGTTAGCTGCCTTTTGGAAGACCAAGAAATCAAATTATCACCCAAATAAACACAATATCCAGAAGTGGATCGTCGAGTGTCCGGGCATCTTGCCCAGTTTGCATCAGAGTACGCTATAAGAGTGTGGGGGGAAGAGGTGTTGATGAAGAGACCATGGTCAAGAGTGCCCTTGAGGTAGCGGAGAATGCGATGATGTGTTTGAGATGTGGGAGCCAGGGATCATGCATGAAGAGGCAAGACTGCTGGACGGAGTAGGCGAGCTCAGGGCGAGTGAGGGTCATGTACTGCAAGGCCCCTGCTAGGCTACGGTAAAGAATGGCATCGGGGACAGGGTCACCGCCGGAGGAAATTTTCGAGCCTATTTCAATAGGAGTGCGCGTCGATGGCAGTCGAGCATCCCGGCATTGGAAAGGATGAGGAGAGCGTACTGCCGTTGTGACAAAAAAGGCCAGAGGAAGAGCGAGAGACCACTATGCCGAGGAAATGATGGAGGTGCCCGAGGTCTGTCATGCAGAATTCCGCACGAAGAGATGAAATGACGTTCTCAAGAAAGGGTGCAGAAGAAGCGGTGAGGACAATGTCATCAACGTATTGGAGGAGATACACAACATGAGCATCTGTTTTGAAGATAAAGAGAGAGGAGTCAGACCGAGAAGGGAGGAAACCAATAGTGTGAAGGAACGCAACGAAACATTGGAACCAAACACGCGAAGCCTGTTTTAAGCCGTATAACAATTTCCGCAGATGGCAAACATGGTCAGGATAGGTTGGGTGAGTGATACGTCTCCAACGTATCTATAATTTTTGGTTGTTCCATGCTATTATATCATCTGTTTTGCATGTTAATGGGCTTATTTATACACTTTTATATTATTTTTGGGTCTAACCTACTAACCCAAGCCCGGTGCAAATTGCTGGTTTTCTGCCTATTTCGGTGATTCACAAAAAAGGAATATCAAACGGACCAAAAGGAATGAAACCTTCGGTAGAGTTATTTTTGGAACAAACATGATCCAAAGGACTTGGAGTGGACGTCAAGAAATCAACGAGGAGGCCACGAGGCACAGGGGCGCGCCCTCCACCCTCGTGGGCCCCTCGTGGCTCCACCGACCTACTTCTTCCTCCTATATATATCCATATACTCCGAAAACATTCAGGAGCACCACGGAACCTTATTTCCACCACCGCAACCTTCTGTACCCAAGAGATCTCATCTTGGGGCCTTTTCCGGAGCTCCACCGGAGGGGAATTGATCACAGAGGGCTTCTACATCAACACCATAGCCTCTCCGATGATGTGTGAGTAGTTTACTTCAGACCTTCAGGTCCATAGTTATTAGCTAGATGACTTCTTCTCTCTCTTTGGATCTCTCTTTCTCTCTCTCTCTCTCTCTCTCTCTCTCTTTGGATCTCAATACAATGTTCTCCTCGGTCTTCTTGGAGATCTATTTGATGTAACTCTTTTTGCGGTGTGTTTGTCGAGATCCGATGAATTGTGGGTTTATGATCAAGTTTATGTATGAACAATATTTGATTCTTCTCTGAAATCTTTTATGTATGATTGGTTATCTTTGCAAGTCTCTTCGAATTATCAGTTTGGTTTGGCCTACTAGATTGATCTTTCTTGCAATGGGAGAAGTTCTTAGCTTTGGGTTCAATCTTGCGGTGTCCTTTCCCAGTGACAACAGGGGCAGCAAGGCACATATTGTATTGTTGCCATCGAGGATAAAAAGATGGGGTTTATATCATATTGCTTGAGTTTATCCCTCTACATCATGTCATCTTGCCTAATGCGTTACTCTGTTTTTATGAACTTAATACTCTAGATGCATGCTGGATAGCAGTCGATGTGTGGAGTAATAGTAGTAGATGCAGAATTGTTTCGGTCTACTTGTCGCGGACGTGATGCCTATATACATGATCATGCCTATATATTCTCATAATTATGCAATTTTCTATCAATTGCTCGACAGTAATTCGTTCACCCACCGTGATACTTACGCTATCTTGAGAGAAGCCACTAGTAAAACCTATGGCCCCCGGGTCTATTCTCCATTATATTAATCTCCCGTCAACAAGATATTTCTGTCGCCGATTATTTTGCAATCTTTATTTTCCAATCTATATCATAAAAATACCAAAAATATTTATCTTATTATTATTATCTCTATCAGATCTCACTCTCGTAAGTGACCGTGAAGGGATTGACAACCCCTTTATCGCATTGGTTGCGAGATTCTTATTTGTTTGTGTAGGTACGAGGGATTTGTGTGTAGTCTCCTACTGGATTGATACCTTGGTTCTCAAAAACTGAGGAAAATACTTACGCTACTTTGCTGCATCATCCTTTCCTCTTCAAGGGAAAACCAACGCAGTGCTTAAGAGGGATAAATAGGTATACACATATCGTTGGAAGTTTAAAAACACAGTGTGCACGTCAGATTTGAAATGAAGAGGGAATGTTCATATAAAATGTGAGTAGTCATCCACGATTACAAGATAGAATTTAAATCTGGAGACACTAGGGATAGGGGACTGCCATAGATCAGAATGTAACAATTAGAAAGGAAAAGAACTAGTAGTAGTAGAAGAGCTAAAAGGCAGTCTAACATGATTGCCCATCTGACAGGTCTGACACAAAGCAGAGTCATGAGCCTCGCGAACATGCGGTAACTGGAACTCGCGAAGAAGAGTGGTCGTGGTGGTGCTGTTGGGATGCCCAAACCGGCGATGCCAAAGCTAGATGGAAGCGGCGATGGTGTGGACAGAGGGTGATGAAGCGACATCGCGGACAGTGTATAGGTCATCTGAACTATTGAATCGAGCGATCACCTCCTTGCTGCAAAGATCCTTCATAGACACACCTAGTGGATCAAACTCAACAGAAACAAGGTTGTGAATAGTGAATTTACAAAAATATATCAGGTTCTTGATAAGAGTAGGCGCAACAAGTACTTCGCGCAAAGATAGGTTAGGAGAGAACAAGGTAGAACCAATGCACGAAATGTGGATGGAAGAACCATTGCCTACTGTTATGGAAGAAAAAATAGAAGGTTGAAGAGAGGAAAGAGAGGAGCTAGACGCGGACATGTGTGAGGATGCACCATAATCAAAAATCCACTATGTACCTGTGTCTTGGGTGGTAAGCGAGTTCATGGCCGCGAGAAAAGCAGCATGGTCCCAGGTCAGCACGGTTGGCATAGAGGATGAGGCAGCAACAGGAGCCCCCGGCGGCGCGTGATCCCATGGTGAGGTAGATGGAGGCGTTGGCGGCGTCTGATCCCATGGTGAAGTAGAGGGGGCACCGTAGTGGTACGCTGAGGAAGCCGATAGCGGGAGCGAAGGCTGATAGAGAGGCGCATACGCCGTGTAGGCATGTGGCGGAGGCCGCGACCCGAGGAGGCCCGGGGCACCGAGCTGCGGACACATGCCAGGTGGTGCCCGGGCACTGTTGTACATGGGAGGGGCGTCATAAGGAGAGGACGCAGACCACGACATCGTCCAGGCTTGGACGAGGCCGGTCCAAGGATCATGCGAAGGACGCCACGGTAATGAAGGAGCGGCCGGGGCCGGCGCATAGCTCGATGATGATGTAGGTGGCGGCGTAGAGGAGGACAAAGACGCCCCCGACGAGTGCTGCTGTGGAGGACGATAGACGGGGTTCTTGCCCTTGTAGTTTGGACTTGAGCGGCATCCAGGGGGCGGCTGTGTCAAGGACGACCCAGAGAGCGCGGCTGGAGTCGGGGCAGGAGCTGTTGAAGCAGGGCGCTTGGTGGCGTGGAAGAGGCGCGGGACGCCGGCTTTACGCGCCTGGTTCTGCTCCTCCATCTGAAGCATGGAGCGGGCCTCGGCTAGCGTGGGCAGAGGGCGGAGGAGAGGGGTCAGGGTCGCCTGCTGCGCAAACCGTTCATTGAGCCCGCACATCAGGGCGTGCAAGAGAGGCCGACGGGCAACCACCTCGCCCAGCTCCCGACGCTCATCGCCGATCACCTTGATGCGCTGACAGAAGACGCCCACGGGGCGGTTGCCCTGCGTGATCGTGCGGAGCTCCGTTTTGAGGGAGGAGACCCGAGCATCACGTTTATCCTAAAAGCGCCGACGAAGTTCGGCCCAGATATCGCGCGCAGCAGCGCCATCGGTGACCACAAGATTGAAGAGCTCGGTCGAAATGTGTGTGTATAATCACTGAATGATGGCGAGGTCGTCCTTGACCCAGCGGGGATCGCTAGGAGTGGGAGGCACATCGCCGAAGATGTGATGCAGGAGAGAGGAGCGACCAAGGTGAATTTCAAAAAGATGGCGCCAGTGATAGTAATTGTGGCTATTGAGGTCAAGAACTATGTGGATGGATGGGGTGATATCGATAATGGTGTCGCTGAAAGGGAGGGGAGAAGGTAGGACGAGGGTGGAAGAGAGTTGGTTGCCGGAGATGGGGGCGGTAGCCATGGGGAGAGTTGGTCCGCCGGTGAGAGGGGCAGTCAGAAGAGGAGGAGGAGGTGGTGGTTCCGTGCTGGTGTTGGTCATGGCGAGGGAAGGAGGTAGGGATCGTTGTCTGATAACATGTAAATCTGAAGTGGTCTAGGTTCTCATTTGCTTGTCCAAAGAAACAAGAGAGAGGAGGTACATATAGCGGCCGCAGCCAGTTCCATAACGTGGGGATCATGGTGATCGTGGGCATGAGCGTGGGCGCTCCTGAGCTGACCAAGTTTGTCGCCTAACACTAAGCCAGGTGCAACACTCAGTTTTAAATGATTCAACTATAGCGGGGGCAGCTGAGCACACCTTACCGTCCAGTACAAATGAATGATGCTCATATTTTTCTGATTTCTGACTGCCCCATTTGATTTATTCTTCTCAATTCTCAAGTGATAAACGAAATAACAAATATTGTACTCCCTTCGATCCATATTAATTTTCGTTGATTTAATACAATTATTTGCACAGTTATAGCATCAGTCCTGTTTGTGGCCGTATGCATCTTTCTGATGCAGAGGCCGGGGCTGCGCCCCTTTTCCAAAAAAAATCATTTCCTCCTGTTTGCTTCGCTGTTTCTCCGTCCATTGTTGACCTGCCTGGTTTTCTTAAGCATGTTTACTGCCGCTACGAGCCTTTAAGGTTCCATCTGTTTTTGTCTCTGGATCTTACCATCAACCGGATCAGCTTTGAACAAGGCATCCACTACTCACTACTAGAGAAAAGCCTAGCAGCAGCGTGAGTTTTAGGCCTATCAGTAGCGCTGGGCGATGCGCTACAGCTAACGTATAGCAGTAGCGTGCCTCCGACCACGCTACTGCTAAATCGACTTAGTAGTAGCGACTTCCTGGAGGAGCGCTACTGGTAATTAGTAGTCGCGCTTCTCCCTGCCCGCGTTGTTACTATTATTTCATATTTTTTATTTCATGTTGTATTCGTACACTTTACACAAGTTTTCATACAACATGAATTTAGAAATTGTTTTTACATCATAATTAGTTATTACATCATGGGGTGAAAGAACCGTGGACTAGTTTCAAGTGGATGGACATCCACTTGAAACTAATCCGTGGTTCTTTCACCCAATGATATAATAAATATCATCATCATCATATCATTAACAACTTATCATCGTAATACATCATTGTCATATAACACCTCCTCAAGATCATCGTTTTCATCAATGAGATATCACATAGCAAATTGGTCACTAGTCGTAATCACAAGTACTCCTCATCATCAACTCTAACACATTGTATCACATAATGAACATATTGTACCTCATAGGACCACTACATTCTCTTAGGACCTACTATATTCTCTAAGGTAAAATAGCAAAAAACAAGATAGCCCCTGACTCTCCATTATGGAGAATGGAGATTATCCTATCTCCAATTCTTACCTTTCGCTTAATGTTACTTCCAAGAACCTCCTTGCGAATGTCCAAACATTTTTTCCTTTCTTTGATTAGCATGTGTTCACCGGTTTTATAAATCTGATATGCACAGGTGAGCTCCTTAGATTGACCTGGTTTTATGTTCAGAACTGTAAGGTGACCATTCTGATACATCAGATGAGGCACACAATCCATCGGGATTTTCTATTGAAAAACATAGTAATAACTTCGTAGTTAGCAATGATGTGCTAGTTTTAGAAGTATGCAAAAGATGCACGGATGTCGTAATAGTAAAAAATCTTATCAGGGTGTTGACACCTGATTTTGGCAAGATACAGATTGCAACGAAGATGGTCTCGAGTGAATGAGTTTTCAGCATAAAAATATTCACGTCACCGAATGGAACCACTTTGATGTTTCGGTTATATTCATTCGACTTTATCTTACGGACCGAAACTATACTCCGAGTGGCATAGTTCAATGTTCCGAGTGGTTTTTGGCCAATCACGTCTTCAAGATGACCTCGGATGAAGGAGCACTCTTAAGGAATTGTCTTCGTCTCGTCGAGGCAATCGATTTTGATATATAAATCATCTCAATCCGAGTTCATATGCAAAAGTTAGAGGTAATATACTGCAGACTGAACCTCAACGGAAATATGGCGCGAGGTGCCAAACACTTGTCTGGTAGGTTGCGCGAGTAAGTCGGCCATCAATACGGCCTTGAATCGAAAAACCTTCAACATGGAAAAGTTTCGTCTCGTCGAGCCGATCAATTTTCATATATAATTCGTCTCAATCCTTGATCAGATGAGGCCTGGAGAGACAAATCAAGATCGGGCTATGTTTTCAGTCGGAAATTCGAGTGAAAAGTTTACGGTCGAGTGAAAGTTTACGGTCGAGTGAAAGTTTGCTGACCGGATGAACTTATTATTATCCATGTGGAAATATAGTCATCCGAGTGAAAATATGATCATCCGAGTGAAATTGTCGTCCAGGTGAAAATATTCCGAGTGAAAAGATTACCATCGGGACGAAAACTTGCTGATTGAATAAGATAGTGCCTTCCGAGTGGAAATATAGTCATCCGAGTGAATAAGATAGTGCCTTCCGAGTGGAAATATAGTCATCCAAGTGGAAATATAGTCATCCGAGTGAAAGATTGTCTTCCGAGTGAAAAAGTCCAATCGGACGATCCGAGTGAAAGTATCTAATATCCGAGTGGATGAGCTCAAGTCCGAGTGAAATTGAACATGTGCTCGGACGTTTATCAAAATGACCTTGGATGAAGAAGTGTTCAATACAGAAGTTGTGCGTATCATCAAGACGGTAAATTTTGATTTTGGAGTCATCATCATCAGAGATAATATATAGTCTACAAATTCACTACGAGACTCGGATAATCCAGTCTACTGCAAAACCGAGTCCGACTGGAAGATAAAGATGACCTCGAAAAGTATTCAGGATGGCCTTATTTGAAAAAATGATCAACATGAGAGTTGTTCGTATCGTCGAGGCGCACAAGTTTCATATTTGGGCCGTCTCGATCGGAGATCATATGCAAGCCCGGCGGCCCGCGCAAGAAGGAAGATAGAGTTTGGGCCAGATTCAGACTGAATCCGAGTTGGAATAGAATTATGACTCTAGGACGTGAATTGATGTAATTTTTCTTGTAAGGAAAGCCTAGATGAATCCTTTACTTGTACGGAAAGTCCAGCCGCCTCTTATATATGTTGGGGGTGACGGCCGATTGAACAACACACAATCGAACAAATCAATATACTACTTTTTCATCTACGTTTTATCTCTCCACCTTTTTCTATCTCGTTCTTCGCTGGTCTTCGTGTTTGAGAGCTGCGAATCCCAAGGCTCTAGGGGCGAGCGAATCGACCTAGGGCAACCCATAGCCGCCGCACTCCCTGACGGGGTCCCTCCCGGGGGTGTGGGGTTTTCGGGTCTGCAAAAGCGCTCGTCGACTGTCTTGCGTATCGCGCTGTCGGTCGGGTCTCCTTCGACGTGAGCTGCGGTGCATCACCCCCAGCGTCGAGGGTACACGTGACGTGTTCGTGTGTCAACACAGGGTATCTCCATAGAAGTTATCGTGGTTCAACACGTGCACTAGTGGCACGTATTCACCATAATTTGGAGGAGTTCGATAATAGGTATTGTAATTCTCAAGATAAGTACAATAAGCAATCAGATGACTTATATCCTTATAAGTTAATTCGGAGCCATCAGTGTAGTGGGTTTTGTCTACCATCTTCTGCACATTCTTTGAAGATTCAAAATAAGCTGTCAATGGAAATAAGTTGTCAACTATTTTGAAATAAACGATATAAATTAGTTAATAACTATGTTTGAGAAACTCACATTGCGGTAGAATCGGAAGCGTATCAACAAGGACCCAAATGTCCATATTGTCTTGCTCGATGTCAGGATCACCAAGATCCATGGTGACAATCATACCCTCATAAAAGCCATACATTTTGCAAAGTGCTTCCCAATTTTGGCAATCAAAATGGGTTACGCTATGAGAATTGTACAAATTACTGCATAATCGATATCATGATGGGCCCTTAGGTGTATTTTCTTTGTTTGAAAATTTTCATGGTCTTCAAAACCCATCCTCTCCAAGACATAGCGTCTTGCATGGCATGAGATAAGCTAGTCGAATTGTAAAAGATGAAAATTAGACGTTGAAATAGTTGAAGTCATGCTTAATTACGAAAAAAACACTTGTCATTGTTGCGTACCGTTTCAACATCGAAGGTCTCCTCGAGCTTAGTGCTGAAGCGCCGATCTTCGTCCAACTCAATGAACATGTCGCACCTACCTCGATCGTCGTGGCACCTAACTCAATGAATACGACATTTCCTACATTCATAATTCAAAGATTAAACTTGTATAATTAAATATATATACTAAAAAATCTAAATTAGATCATTATTTTTCGAGAAAATCCAGGTCACTCGATATTTCGTACATATTCTAGCACAAGTCATGCCAGAATTCACGGAAAAATCCGACATGACCTTTGCTAAAAAAGGACAATCGAACGCCTGAAATTTGCCGGAACGGAAATTAATTAACACTCCGGCAAAACATAGGCCACTCGGAGGTGTAAACTGAACATGAACGGCCACTTGGGTAACCACATATCCTATTTGAGCAAATATGACATGTTCAACTACTTTTATTAATTCAACTAGTCCTTACTAAATATAAACTTACTATAAAAAACTAGTTCTTTCTAAAAATAAAGTAGTTCAACTAGTTATATTAATTATCTTACTAAAAATGCATTAGTTCTATTAATTCAACTAGTTCAACTAGTTTATTAATTTACTTACTAAACTAGTTCAACTACAACTAAAGTAGTTCAACTAGTTTATTAATTTACTTACTAAAAATAAACTAGTTCAACTAGTTATATTAATTTTCTTACTAATTCTATTAAACACTTACTAAAATTTAACCCTAACTAATTTGATGAACTCTAAAATTTAATCCTAACTAATTCGATGAACTCTAAAACTAATTCTACTTAACAACTAATGTCATAATTAGCATCTAATTTGATGAACCCTAACTAATTAGATGAACTCTGAAATTTAACCCTAAGAACCCTAGCTAGGCAGAGGTAGGGGAGGAGGAGGAGGAGGGCGTGCTCACCTCTGGCGCCGGTGGAGTTAGGGAGAGGGGCACGCGGCGTCGAGGTTGGGGACGAGGTCGGGGCGGCGGGCGCACGGCGGAGGGCGGCGATGTAGGGGGGGTGTCGAGGTCGGGGGCGGCGTCGAGGTCGTGGTCGGGGGCGGGGGCGGCGTCGAAGGTGTGCGGAGAGCGACGGGTCGCGCGCGGCGACCGACGACGATGCAGGACGGCGACAGCGGAGGAGTAGGGATTTGAGGGAAATGGCCGTGGTGGAAGAACGAACCGCGCGGTTAAGTTAAAAGTAGCAGTAGCGCGTTCCAGGAAGTGCGCTGCTGCTACGGTAGCTATAGCGCGTTTCCTAACAAGCGCTACTGCTATTCCCTCTCTTTTTTATTTGCTTTCCATTTATTTTTATTTTTATTAGCAGTAGCGCCTTTGTTCGTAAACGCGCTGCTACAAAACAAGTAGCGGTAGCGCGGTTCCACGTAGATCGCTACTACTATGTGTAGCCTATCGGCTAAGCCATGGGAATTTTAGTAGTAGTGTTTTTGTATTCGGGCGCGCCACTGCTATAACTATATCTGTAGCGCGGTTTTAAATACCGCGTTGCTGCTAATTAGCACCAGCGTGCGTTTTTATCCCGCGCTACTACTAATGTTGTGTGTATAAGGTTTTCCTAATAGTGACTATATCTGTCAATTCCTTCATGTCTGGCCACCTGGGTTGTCTCCCTCTAGCCATGTACCAATCACAGCAAGAACGCCATGTCTATCTATACCTACTAATAAAGCAAGATACGTTTTTCCTTTTTTTTCATCCATTCACTGTCGAAATATTTTTTTTCTATCAAAGGTGGTATTAAATTTTTGTACGTCCGTTTGTTAGCAAAATGATTTTTGCAGAATTTTGTCGTGGGCCGCGCGCGCTATGGCCCAGTAAAGTCAGCCCATGTTTTCCTGCCCACGCAGCAATAAAACAAATCATATCTCCCACATGGTGCGCCAAATAGTTTAAGCTACGCACAGGGGCATAGGGCGCCCAAGACATGGCCGCCCACTTTTTTTCTGCGATCTATTTCATTTTTTATTTTTCTATTTTTTTATCCTTTTATTTTCTTTTTTTCCCAATTCCAAGTCTATTTTTTTACAGTTTTATGAAATTTGAGATTTTTAAAAAGTTCGTAATTTGAATTTTTATTCAAATGTCATAAAAAGCTATGAATTACATATTTTTTCCTATTTTTAAAAATGTTTGGAATTTCATTTTATTACTGTGGTGCCAAATTTGTTCAAATTCAAAGAATTATTCTCATGCTTTTAGAAATGTTTGTAGTTTTCAAAATTGTTCTAAATTAGAATAATATTCTGGTTTTAAAATTTTGCTCAAAAACTGAAACTAATGTTTCCATCCGTTCACCGTCGTCGAAATTTATTTTTCTATCAGAGGTGGTACTAAATTTGTGTACTAAATATGTTGGTTGGCCATAGCCTATAATTGAAAAAATTGTGGCCACATGCTAATAGAAGAAAATATGCTGGTTTTGCTCTAATTAATAAAAAAATATGGGCACGCAAAAATAGCTGAAGAGAATAAACCCTCATAATAAAGGGACATTCATGCCTGGTTACGTGCTAATTATGCCAATCAAACAAAATTTATGCACTGTAATTAGTAATCCATCTTGTTACATCATCGTAGGAATGAGTGGTCGAAGCAACCGTGCCTTGAAGGTCGCCGCGTAGCAACCAAATATGGACGCAACCACAACTCTGAGACGGAGGTGACCCGGAGGAAAAAAAAGGCACCAGTTGGGTGGTCGCCACCACGCCGACCAACCCCACTATTATCTAGATCTCGCAGGCCGACGATGGCAGGAAGGAGGATAAGCGACAATATAGATCGTGCGTTGTGTTCACATAGAGCATGTGGAACAGTGTGTTCGGGGATGTGAGAAATGATGACATATTATTTTTCTCCCCATTGCAACGCAGGGGCATATATATGCGCTATATGATTTAATTTATGTAGCTCTTTGAAATCTGACCTTTATTTTCGAACAATTTATTTTTTGATAATTCCTCAAAAAACAAGTGGTCAGAAATAATGTATATGACTATTTTAGAATGATGCCTAGATTTATAATTTTTGTAGCAGACTTAGTTGCAAATTATATTTGCAACACCAACAACAGTTCGGTTGACGGAGAAGGTGACTATAGGCGAGGCGCTAGCCGATGACACCTAGCTGATGCGGCCGAGCACTAATGCCGACTATCTCCTCCCATTATTGACGGTCGCCACCCACATCGTTCCACTGACACAAGGTTGAACTACCACCGACGACGATGACAGGAAGGAGAATAAGCGACAATATATATCACGCGTTGTGTTCACATAGAAGACGTGAAAGAATGTGTGCGGGGATGTGGAAAATGCTGAGATATTATTTTTCTCTCGTTGCAACGCACAAGCATATTTCCTAGTACCTTCGAAACGGGTTGCGTCAACAACGGCATCCACACCCACTACGCTCCTGATCGACGTCGACGTCCGGCGGACGGACGCGGTGCGAGCCATGCTCCAAGGGAGCTCCGCCGGATATTTCGATAGCACTACGGGAAGTGAAATGGGTGTCTTCCCCGTGGACCTGTGGGTCGTTGGCACCATGCGGTACAAGTTTGGGGAGCTGACGATAACGTCGGCGAGCACGCTATCGGTGAAGTGCCCGCTTGTGCTGCAGCTGATGGAGGCCTCAACCAGGATCGAGTGTATTGTGATCAGCTCTTGAATCTACTACGCAGAGCATTGTATCCTGGCCGATGCTGGTGTGCTGCCCTCATCTGGAAAACGACAATAGATACAAGCCCGACTTGCTCTGAATTTTTCTTTGTCGGTTTTGCTATTCCCATCTAGATGCGAATTGGCAAAGTCTCAGCTAAGTCCTATGCTATTTGATTAACCTTTTTTTTCTTGAATTGTGACTTCCTCCAAATTGGTTCAGTCATTTCAGTATAACATGCGAAGGTTTTTTTATAGACGGGAATAGAGAGCGAACATATGGTTCCTAGCATGATGGGTGTAGATCTTCGAAACTAGACCCTATGTTGGTGTGTTTTATTGGTTTTTTTTAAATTCAAATTAGCCACGTGGAATCTAATTTAGAAGCCCTTGTTGATATACGAAGCCAATGAAGAAACCGAATCGTAAATCGGTTCGGTCTACAAAGCCAATGGGATAATGTCAGCATGATTTGTTCTTGGTTGTGCCCACTTAGCAAGTCCACTTTTTCCTTGCACGTGGACCTAGTAATGATTTCTTTTGCATGTCAAGCATACTTTAGGATTAACTTTAATTTATAGAGCAGGAACAATTTTGCACTAGATTAAATCTCACTATAGTGCTCGAATTCTAACATTCGCTCGTTCGAATTTCCATTTTACATGTAGTGGACTATATAACGACTATTCGATTGTTACCAATCTCCCCCAACCTCCCCCCCCCCCCCCCCCCACACACACACACACACACGCTCTATATTCTTACGGGCCAGCCCATTACGGGATTATATAAGTTTATAAATCTTCATAGTTTTAACAAAATACCCATGTAGTCTATAAAATTGTTCGTGTTTTAAGAAACATGTTTTCATATAATGTCAAAATCGTTGCCTAGGATTCAAACCAGTGACATGTAGTCATCAGGTGCGCGTAGCAACCAACCCACCCAGCAGCGTTATTTTTTTCTTCAGAAATTGATAAAATATATGTAAATTATAATTTTATATTATAAAATTATTCACGTATTATTTAAAAAATATCCATATGTTTAAATTGCAAATTAGAAAATTATGCATGTAATAATTTTCATATTCAATAAAAATATCAAAGTAATTTTTCTATATATTTAAATAAATGATAATATATATTTAAAATTTTCGTGCTTTCAATAAAATATTTATGTATTATATAAAAGTGTTCATTTTTATTCTGCAGTTTATTTTGTTTATAATGCTCAATTATAAGTTGCATATAATTTAAATTTTTTGTAACAAATAATAGTGCAAAATGGTCGATAGGGTGTCGAGCCCACTTAAGGCCTACCGAATATATAGAGTGCATATCATATCCATTTAGTACAAAAAACGCTTCTTAGTCCATTGTCTCAAAAAAAAGTACAAAAAATGCTTCTTGGTCCATTGGTTAGGCAGACGCACATCTATGCTGCCAGCCACCATTTTTGCACATAATTTGCTTGCTGAAAGATAGACCGACACGTGGCAGTGGCCTTTTTGTGAGAAAAAATAATTTCGATGGGATTTCATAAAATAAACAGGCCACAAGCCCTATCTCTACCATTCAATGATTGACAACAGGTCCCACGCCACGTGGCGTGCCTAGTCAGCACCGTGTCCGTATACAAATGCGATTTGCACCGTATATGCACGTCAAAACCAAGTTGTAGCACCAGTTCAATCTATGCCGCAAGTTATGGCACTAAAGTGATTTTTCACGCCAAGTTTTAGGACCAGTGGCGTAATTGACTCTAGTTTTAAAGACCGGACCAAAGCGCCGGTTGGACCCAAAAAACCCAGAACTGGTGTGTCCAGAAGCTCTAGATAAGACCCCACCTCCCATCAAACCAATGAGAACTGGTCAAACAGTCATGGTTTTTGTGTGTGTAAGTCAAACGGTCATGTTAATTTGGGGATAAACCGGGCGTACCGACCAAAACTTGCATATATTGGCATGTATGATGTATACGCTACTTGTAACCATACCGTGACACTAAGGACTACAGGAGGGGGAAAACCAGGGCACGACTACCTTTGACAATGAACCTCATTCGCATGCGTCCTATCATGAATCCACTGGCTTTAAAAATGGATTAGCTTTATTCATGTGTATGAGTCAGCCAAAAGTATTGGCCGGAAGCAATCAATCATTTGCACTTCGAGACGTAAGTTGGGCGAGGCGCACGCAATGAGGCCGTGGGAGACACGGTGAGTAGTAGCACATGATTTGACAACCTCCAATTCTATCATGATCTAGTACAGTGCATGTTCTTATTATTCACATGTTTGGCAACACATACAAAGTACAAAATTTGTTTTGGTAGATCCAAGATATCATGATAGTGTGACAGAAGTTACCTCTAATTAATTGTCTTGCATCTATCTACCACCAAAGCTCCAAGCTCAAAGATGTTCACAATACGTCATACGTGAGATGAGTCTGCCTACAAACAATTATCAACATAAAGTTGAAACAACTATTGGACGATGTACGTTTTTATGTACATTTTTCTTGATAAGTAACGTGTGAAGGCGATTGGGACTAAAGTTGGAAGATGTAGATGTTGAGTCAGCAAACTAATCCTAGATTATCGAGATTTGATACGGTTCTCTCTCTTCACGCTTTGGCGGCTCATGGTTGTACCTTTTCCAAGACTCGGTTTTGGTAATAGCATTCTACGTAATTAACCCCTCCTCTCTTTTTTCTAAGAAAATAATCTCGTGTACATTCAACCATTGATTCAACACCAACAGGTGGAATGCGCAAACTATTTTACCAGTGGCAAAATTATAATTGGTGGAAGGAAATTTAGAAAAATGCAATCACTATATATAATGTGCCTTGTATCAGCACCTAGGGAATACATTCCTTGTATTAGGTTTATTCATTTTTTTTGTAACCCATATAAACCCCAACATATATAAATACACTCTAGGAATTCCAACTGTTAGCCCCAAAAAATGTGCTTGTACCCCAACAATAATTATCGATGTAGTCGAAAGATGGTTACCGATGGATGCATTTTGACAATGTGAATGCTAAGCCAAAATCCGTCGAGAGGAACTTAAGTTGAAATACGCAGATGCAAAGTTTGCAGAAATCCTGATCATCCGGACATGAGATGGTGGCCTCTACTCTCACTTTAGCAACTTCAGGTTGTTCCTTTGTTGGACTCTATTTCGGTAAATGTGCACCACTCACCAACACAAAATTAACCCTCTCCTATTTCATTTTATTTTTAAAATAACTCCCCTTCCCTTCCACACACTACTACCGAAACACGACAAAGTGACATCTAAATGTTTTGTGGAAGTTAGGATATTTATCGCGTGATGACTATAAAAGGGGGGAGGGGGGGGGGGGGGGGGGGGGGGAGCGGCCGGAAGAGGTGCAGATCCCCCATTACAACCTAAATACAAGTAAGGTAACGAAATATCCTAGGTGTGCTCTCAGCGAACTTCCGATGAGAGTCGTGTTCAAAGGCGAGGTATTATTCGCTCTAACATCATACTCTATTGAATCTTTGTACAGAGGTAGATTATTTTGGTAATGGCACAATTAAATTAGTTTACAAATTTGTTTTCATGCCATTAAAAAGTTAATTTTGTGAATAAGTGCTCAACCTTACAATGCAAACCTATGTAGTTGGCAATGCTCAAGATCTAGCCGTGAATTTCTTGTGTGCTACAATCGCTCGAAAATGGGGTTTGTGTTTTACTACATGGTACGGGATTTGGTTGGTTCAGAAGTAGTTACCCACTTATTAGCAATTGTTAGTGTCATACTATATTAGATGGACCAAGGAACTACCTTTTAAGTAATTTTAATGTTAGTAAGTGTCGTTATGTAGCTATAATGAATGAAAGAAACACTCAAATTGTGTAAAATTTCCTTTTGAAGTAGAAGTAGACAACGGTGTGAATATATTTAGTTGGCCGTTTGAGTTAATGAGCGCAAATGAATAGTATGTGCTATTGGACCAGAACGACTGAAAATAGGCCAGTGGTGCTTAAGAGGACTATAAGAATAGCAAATTCCCAAATAGAAATATACGCAGTATGGAGAACTACATATTGGTTCGCGTAAAAAAGGATTATGAGGTTAGTCCAAAAATGGAATGATTGGAATAATAAGTTGAAGATATGTGCAAAACCATACATAAAATGTACTCTTCATTTACATGGTAATTCTAAATTTGTGAGTTAAAACTAGCCATCTTAATCCTGATTAATTTCCTCATGAAACAATTTAGCTGTACTACTACGAAAAATTGAATTCATATGGTATAGCTATGAAAAAGGTAACATAAGTACTCTTCAAAACATCATGTCTACAAGAATTGTATAAAATGGCTCCATAGTCCAATGCAAAAGCTTTCAATATTGTAATTTCAAACTAATTAAGGCCGTATCTATGTAATGCAGCAATATCACTGGAATTTGAGAGGAAACAGTTCAATATTCGCTTGTCGCAATTCGTGTGGAGGAGATGACGCTTGCAACCTGTTAACCTTTCTATACCAAGGTACTAACTAGGATCAATTCTTCCCCAAAAGCAAAATCCATTCGAAGTTCTGCAATTACAACATGCGCTGCCAGCACTATATTAACCCCTCCCCCTCCCTCCCGTGCACACACACACAAAGAGATTAAAAATGTTTGGCAAATACAACGTGCTCTCCCAGCACTATATAAAACCCATCCTCCTCCTCCTCCTCCTCCTCTACACATAGGGCAGTTGATATCCTCTCAAATACAAACGATCAGGCACCATCTTTGCGACCTGACCGTGCCTGCAATTGATATTCCAGGGGCATCATCCCAGTGCTCCATGGCCATGTCATCGGCCTCACTACTAAAGCGGTTCAGCGATGTAGCACGGTCGCCAAAAGGGTGCCGCTACAACCCAGAGAGATCCGGCGTTGGTATTGTCTCGGCTGTTATGGAACCAGCCATTGCACGCCTACGCATCGTCGGGCCTCTCATCAACACCAACGCGCGTGAGATCCTAGAGATTACACTACCGAATCTCTGTTGGAGCAATAGGAGGCCATTCCGAGCAGCCATACTGTCATGCGGTCTATGCCGCAGGTGGATCGGTAGTGGCGCCGTCTACATGTTCAAGTAAGAAATTGATTGTCAAGTCTACACTTCCCCTTAGCATCCAAGAAAGGTTAATTATATTCTATGCATGCATGGCATGTTTCGCATTTTTTGTGGCAGAGGCGAGATGGGATTTTGTAAACAAGAGTGTCTTTGCGACTATATCACCGAGCAATTGGAAAAGGAGACAGAGAGGGTGAGATGGTGTGGAAGAGAAAAGGTGCCAACAATGGAGGACAAGGAAGGCGACCAGAGCTGCATTTTCTTCACCTGCGCTGGCAGCCTATGATGCACCTACGTCTATGTTTGAGAGATGTATGGGCTTAGAAGGACCAGAACCTATTTTTTACAACTGTATAACTTGGTGCTTTTGTAAGTAATAGAACACCTGATGGTTAGTAAATAATTATACAGTTTTGACGTGGTACGAGCATATCTCTTCCTTCACATGTAATGAGGCATGCATACGCTCGAGATAGTGTTCACCGTATTGCATGCTAGCTATGCAACACTCTAACGTATAGACTGTCACAAGTAGCTCTACGTGAAAGCTATAATGTTTTATACTTTTGCTAACTATGGAACAAAAGTTGTTTTGCTTCGAGACAAGATCTGTAAGCTCGCTCGGATCCAAGTTTACATGCAAAACATGCATGGTCCCAGCTGTATATTAACACATCTAAAATATGATCGAGTGTAATCCATACGTTAGGCTAACATTTACCCCTCATTGCAAGGCACCACTTAATTGCCAGACTGTGTATGCCTTGGCCAAAAGCACTGGCTGGAAGTAATCCATCATGAGCACTTCGGCCAGATTGCATAAGTGAAACACGAGTCGGGGCCAGTGGGTGCGCAACAAGCCCGTGGTGACCCGTAGATAACACATGATTTGACAATATCTAATTCTTTCGAGACCTAGTAGAGTGTGTGTGTTCTCAGTATTCACATGTCTCGAGAAGCATAAGAATATACGTCGCTCAAAAAATTGCTTTGATGGTTTCAAGATAGCATGATAGTGTGCCATGAGTTACCTATAATAAGTTGTCTTACATGTGTGTACCGCAGAAGAACCAGTCTCAAATGTGTTCAAAATACACCAGTGTGACACAAGTATGCCTACAAACAATCATCACAATAAAGTTGAAAATGCTGCAAACGATGGGAGCAATTCTACAGATTGGTTCGTGCAACCGTTCTTTTTGCAGGCTCATGAGGCCCAGAAGAGCACTCACGCAAGCACAACAGATTTTTTGTCTGCACGATTGTCAGCCCTCAGGATGAAAAAATAAGACCGAGATGGCCCAGCCCAACACACTTCATGGGAGAAGAGAGAGTTATGATTCCCTGCTAGCACATAAGGGCTGATGTGGAGGTGAGTGAGAGGCATAGTTTTAAAAAGCAGACCAAGGCATTGGTTAGACCGAAAAAAACCCAGATCTGGTGTGTCCTCAACCTCTACATACGACCCCCCCCCCCCCCCCCCCACCCCCCAAGGTCAAACCACGGAATAAATCAGGTGTAACGACCAAAATGTCTTAGGAGAAGTGGGAGTCGACAGGCCCGTGCATATATTCGCATGTATACACTACTTGTAACCATCCACGACAAACCTCTGGCAACAAACCTTGTTCACATGCATCCTATCAGGAATCTACCAGCTGTAAAAATTGATTAGTTCTTTTTCATGTGTATGTGCCAGCCCAAAGTATTGGCCGGAAGCAATCAATTGTTATCACTTCGGCCGGTTTACATGGCCGAGACGTAAGCCGGGACGAGGGACACGCAATGAGCCCGTGGAAGACACGGTGACTACTAGACAACATACGATTTGACAACCTCCAATTCTGCTCTGATCTGGTAGAGTGTGTGTGTGTGTGTTCTCGTTATTCACATGTCTTGGGCAGCACATACGAAGTAGAAAAATTGTTCTGGTAGATCCAAGATATCATGATAGTGTGACAGAAGTTATCTGTAATTAGTGAACCTCCAAGCTCAAAGATGTTTACAATACGTCATATGTGACACGAGTCTGCCTAGAAACAATTATCAGCATTAAGTTAAAAAAACTATTGGATGATGTACTTTTTTCTTGATAAGTAACGTGTTCTCGTGCGTGGAACATAAGTTGGAAGATGTAGATGTAGAGTCAAGAAATTAATCCCAGATTATCGAAATTTGATATGGTTCTCTCTGTTCACACTTTGGCAGCTCCTGGTTCTACCTTTTACAAGACTCGGTTTTGGTAATAGCATTCCACGTAATTAACCCCTCCTCTCTCTTTGTAAAAAATAATCATCCTCATTCATCCATCGATTCAACACCAACAGGTGGAAAATTGATGCATAAATTATTTTTACCAGTGGAAAAATCATAATACGGTGGAAGGAAATTTAGAAAAATGCAATCACTGTATATAATGTGCCTTGTATTAGCACCTAGGGAATACATTCCTTGTATTAGATATATTCATTTTTTTGTAACCCATATAAACCCCCAAAATATATAAATACACACTCTAACAATAGTTATCCGCGTAATGGAAAAGTTCGTTACCGATGGCAGAGGAGGACCCCACGGCGGAGCACGGCCTCAAGCTTTTGCCATCAAAGACTACCCTTTCGCTAATGACGGGATCCTCATCTGGGGCGCGTTCAAGGGGTGGGTGCTGGCATACGTCTCCTGGTATTACTGGGACGTTGCCACCGTCGCCGGCGACGTGGAGCTACAGGCGTTCTGGAAGGAGGTGTGCACCTGGGACACGGCGATAAGAAGCATGCGCCCTGGTAGCCTAAGCTGGATACGCCGGAGAGCCTAGCGCACACGCTCACCACCATCATCTGGGTCGCGGCGGGCGCACCACACGGTGGTCAACTTCCGGTAGTATGACTTCGGGGGACACTTCGCTCGCACCAACATGCCGGTGGAGGAGCCTGTGGACAACCAGGCGCTCCGAGAATGCTTCCCGTCGCAGGTGCAGGCAAATAAACATCCATAGATTAGACAAAGAAATTAATAGACACTCTGAACAATTGGACGTAGACATGGTTCAACTAGCAATACGCTCTTGTGCTAGACTTACACAATTATGAAAAAAAATTGTACCTCTGCCACTACTTCTAGGTCCCATTGCAAGTGCAGTTATGAGATACAAACCGCCTGCTCTTGAACGTGCTAAATGCCTGTTCGTCATTGCTGATTGAAAAGCATGTAATCCAAAAATCCACCAACCTCATGCATGTAGGACGATCGGGATGGCTGGCGAGCGCAGAGTGACGTGGTGTGATGAGGACGATCGCGACGGCTGGCCGACAGGCACACTGGGATGGGGCGCGTCGATCGCGGTAGGTTGGCGGCACAGGACTGCGATCTAGTGACTTACCTCTGCAGCCCCCTCTCATCTGCCCTCTAATGCAGATCCAATGCTTTTACAATGCGATCCAGTTTACATTCGCCCAACTGAAGACAAGCCACAACAGCTAAAGAAAAGCACAAGCATAGAAACACATCCACATGGCACTTGAATAATTTTTTTTTGAATTTTCAAACGGGGGGGGGGGGGGGGGGGGGGGGGAGGGGGGGGGCCTCCACCACCTGAATATATTACCCAAAAAAGGACCACGGCCCTGAGTACAGAGATGCATAGATGTACAAAGTGAAGGAGGGAGGGGGGGGGGGGGGGGGTGTGGTCAAAACCACACAACCACTCAACCCCTAAGAGCAGCTAGCCACACATCAATATGAGCCCGGTCACCAGGGGGCAGCCTCGCCTGCCAGAGAACGGCATCGTCACGGCAGGCTTTGAGGGTGAATGCAAGGGACTGCCGGTCATTGCGGAAGATGACCGCATTCCGACGTTTCCAGAGCCTCCAGCAACAGAGGAGGATGAAGGCAGCGGGCGACGCCCCCTACAGCGGGAGACGCATCTAGGAAGTGGATGGACTCCACCGTTCTCCCATCCGTCGATATGCCGAGGCATTGCCAGAACTGCGCCGCAAAGGGGCACCCGAAGATGAGGTGGTTTGCAGTTTCAAGTGCGGCCGAGCAGCAGGGACACGCAGCCTCCGCCACCGCCAGGATGGTTTTCCGCAGGAGCACATCCCTCGTATGGATGCGAGCCAGGGAAAGCAGCCAACCGAAGAACGCAACGCGCGATGGAGCCCGGGACGACCAAAGGAAGGGCGCCGGCGACCACGTGGTCCCCCCGAAGATGGCAAGGGTGTAAACCCCCCGCGACGAGAGTTTCCCCTTCGGTCCCGAGCAAAGGACAGCCACCCTGGAGTCAAGACCATCCAGGGCGGCACCTCCTCCATGAGACGCTGCACGGCGGCGCACTCACGCACCGCCAAGGGGGTGAGCCAGCGAACGAGAAGGGCCTCCCAGACCGACACCTCCCGGCGAAGTGCATGCGAGAACAAGGCGGGGAAGGCCACGATGAGCGCCCCGCACGGAAGCCACCGATCATGCCAGAACGACGTCCGTCTGCCGCCCCCCACTTCCACCCTTGTAAGGGCCCGGTAGGCCGACAACAGCTCGAGGAGGGACTTCCAGTGCTCGCCCGGGAGGGGGGGGGGGGGGTCGTCCGGTAGCCAGGAGAGATCCTCCTCCCATTAGGCCCCAGACCCAACAGGCCCACCGAGACGGCGCCCGGGAGTGGAGCCTGTGAAGCAGCTTGAGTAGGAGGCAGTCGTTCTGATCCCAAAGAGATCGGAGGCCGAGTCCTCCCTCGGCCTTGGAGCGGCAGACACGCTCCCAGGCGACCAGACACTGAGCTCCCGAGGCCCGGTCTGCCACGTTCTAGAGAAACGCCCGGCGCAACGCATCCAGGCGATCTAGAACCGCCCGCAGAAGGCGCATGGCCGCCATGGCGTAAGTGGGGATGGAGTCGATGACGGCATTGATCAACACCAACATGCCAGCCGGCGAGAGCAGCCGCCCTCGCCACCCAGCCAGGTAGCGGTCTACCTTAGCGAGCATGGGGGCGAAGTCGTCGAGCTTGAGCTTGTCGGACGAGAGAGGCAGGCCAAGGTACGATTGGGAGAAGGCCCCCACAGTGCACTCGAAGGACGCCAGGACAGAGTCGAGGACCCCGCGCTCGACGTTCATCGGTACAAACGTGCTCTTGGAGAAGTTGATGATGAGGCCGGTAGCCACCGCGAAGAGGTCGAGGATGACCCGAAGCCGCGCAGCGGCCGCGGGATCAGCACGCATGACGATCAGCGTGTCATCCGTGTACTCGAGAACCACCGCCGGCGCCCCATGTTGGGGAACGTAGTAATTTCAAAAAATTTCCTACGCACACGCAAGATCATGGTGATGCATAGCAACGAGGGGGAGAGTCTGATCTATGTACCCTTGTAGATCGCAACGGAAGCGTTGACACAACGTAGAGGAAGTAGTCGTACGTCTTCTGCCCGATCCGACCGATCCAAGCACCGTTACTCCGGCACCTCCGAGTTCTTAGCACACGTCCAGCTCGATGACGACCCCCGGGCTCCGATCCAGCAAAGCTTCGGGGAGGAGTGTTCCGTCAGCACGACGGCGTGATGACGATCTTGATGTACTACCGACGCAGGGCTTCGCCTAAGCACTACAACGATATGATCGAGGTGGAATATAGTGACAGGGGGCACCGCACACGGCTAAGGAACGATCTCAATGATCAACTTGTGTGTCTAGAGGTGCCCCCTGCCTCTGTATATAAAGGAGCCAAGGGGGAGGGGTGCGGCCAGCCCTATGGAGGCGCAGGAGGAGTCCTACTCCTACCGGGAGTAGGACCCCCCCCCCCAATCCTATTCCAAATAGGACTCCCAAGGGGGAAAGAGAGAGAGAGGTGGCCGGCCACCTCTCCTAGTCCTAATAGGACTAGGGGAGGGGGGAGGCACGCAGCCCACCATGGCAGCCCCTTTCACCTTTCCACTAAAGCCCAATAAGGCCCATATGGCTCCCGGGGGGTTCCGGTAACCTCCCGGTAATCCGGTAAAATCCCGATTTCACCCGGAACACTTCCGATAACCAAATATAGGCTTCCAATATATCAATCTTTATGTCTCGACCATTTCGAGACTCCTCGTCATGTCCGTGATCACATCCGGGACTCCGAACAACCTTCGGTACATCAAAATGCATAAACTCATAATAACTGTCATCGTAACGTTAAGCGTGTGGACCCTACGGTTCGAGAACAATGTAGACATGACCGAGACACGTCTCCGGTCAATAACCAATAGCGGGACCTGGATGCCCATATTGGCTCCTACATATTCTACGAAGATCTTTATCGGTCAGACCGCATAACAACATACGTTGTTCCCTTTGTCATCGGTATGTTACTTGCCCGAGATTCGATCGTCGGTATCCAATACCTAGTTCAATCTCGTTACCGGCAAGTCTCTTTACTCGTTCCATAATACATCATCTCACAACTAACATCTTAGTTACAATGCTTGCAAGGCTTATGTGATGTGTATTACCGAGAGGGCCCAGAGATACCTCTCCGACAATCGGAGTGACAAATCCTAATCTCGAAATACGCCAACCCAACATGTACCTTTGGAGACACCTGTAATGCTCCTTTATAATCACTCAGTTACGTTGTGACGTTTGGTAGCACACAAAGTGTTCCTCCGGCAAACGGGAGTTGCATAATCTCATAGTCATAGGAACATGTATAAGTCATGAAGAAAAGCAATAGCAACATACTAAACGATCGGGTGCTAAGCTAATGGAATGGGTCATGTCAATCAGATCATTCAACTAATGATGTGACCTTGTTAATCAAATAACAACTCTTTGTTCATGGTTAGGAAACATAACCATCTTTGATTAACGAGCTAGTCAAGTAGAGGCATACTAGTGACACTCTGTTTGTCTATGTATTCACACATGTATTATGTTTCCGGTTAATACAATTCTAGCATGAATAATAAACATTTATCATGATATAAGGAAATAAATAATAACTTTATTATTGCCTCTAGGGCATATTTCCTTCAGTCTCCCACTTGCACTAGAGTCAATAATCTAGTTCACATCGCCATGTGATTTAACAGCAATAGTTCACATCACCATGTGATTAACACCCATAGTTCACATCGTCATGTGACCAACACTCAAAGGGTTTACTAGAGTCAGTAATCTAGTTCACATATCTATGTGATTAACACCCAAAGAGTACTAAGGTGTGATCATGTTTTGCTTGTGAGATAATTTTAGTCAACGGGTCTGTCACATTCAGATCCGTATGTATTTTGCAAAATTCTATGTCTATAATGCTCTGCACGGAGCTACTCTAGCTAATTGCTCCCACTTTCAATATGTATCCAGATTGAGACTTAGAATCATCTGGATCAGTGTCAAAAACTTGCATCGACGTAACCCTTTACGACGAACCTTTTTGTCACGTCCATAATCGAGAAACATATCCTTATTTAACTAAGGATAATTCTGATCGCTGTCCAGTGATCTACTCCTAGATCACTATTGTACTCCCTTGCCAAATCAGTGCAGGGTATACAATAGATCTGGTATACAGCATGACATACTTTATAGAACCTATGGCCAAGGCATAGGGAATGACTTTCATTCTCTTTCTATCTTCTGCCATGGTCGGGCTTTGAGTCTTACTCAACTTCACACCTTGTAATACAGGCAAGAACTCTTTCTTTGACTGCTCCATTTTGAACTACTTCGAAATCTTGTCAAGGTATGTACTCATTGAAAAAACTTATCAAGCGTCTTGATCTATCTCTATAGATCTTGAAGCTCAATATGTAAGCAGCTTCACCGAAGTCTTTCTTTGAAAAAACTCCTTTCAAACACTCCTTTATGCTTTACAGAATAATTCTACATTATTTCCGATCAACAATATGTCATTCACATATACTTATCAGAAAAGCTGTAGTGCTCCCACTCACTTTCTTGTAAATACAGGCTTCACCGCAAGTGTGTATAAAACTATATGCTTTGATCAACTCATCAAAGCGTATATTCCAACTCCGAGATGCTTGTACCAGTCCATAGATGGATCGCTGGAGCTTGCATATTTTGTTAACACCTTTAGGATCGACAAAACCTTCTAGTTGCATCGTATACAACTCTTCTTTAATAAATCCATTAAGGAATGCAGTTTTGTTTATCCATTTGCCAGATTTCATAAAATGTGGCAATTGCTAACATGATTCGAACAGATTTAAGCATAGATACGAGTGAGAAACTCTCATCGTAGTCAACACCTTGAACTTGTCGAAAACCTTTTGCGACAATTCTAGCTTTGTAGATAGTAACACTACTATCAGCGTCCGTCTTCCTCTTGAAGATCCATTTATTTTCTATCAGCGTCCATACTTTGTTCTCATACATGGATCATATCTCAGATTTCATGGCCTCAAACCATTTTGCGGAATCTGGGCTCATCATCGCTTCCTCATAGTTCGCAAGTTTGTCATGGTCTAGTAACATGACTTCCAGAACAGGATTACCGTACCACCCTGGTGTGGATCTCACTCTGGTTTACCTACGAGATTCGGTAGTAACTTGATCTGAAGTTTCATGATCATCATCATTAGCTTCCTCACTAATTGGTGTAGTAGTCACAAGAACAGATTTTTGTGATGAACTACTTTCCAATAAGGTAGAAGGTACAATTACCTTATCAAGTTTTCTACTTTCCTCCCACTCACTTCTTTCGAGAGAAACTCCTTCTCTAGAAAGGAGCCATTATAAGCAACGAATGTCTTGCCTTAGGATCTGTCATAGAAGGTGTACTCAACAGTCTCCTTTGGGTATCCTATGAAGACATATTTCTCCGATTTGGTTTTGAGCTTATCAGGATGAAACTTTTTCACATAAGCATCACAACCCCAAACTTTAAGAAACGACAACTTTGGTTTCTTGCTAAACCACAGTTCAGATTGTGTCATCTCAACGGACTTAGACGGTGCCCCTTTTTTAACGTGAATGCAGTTGTCTTTAATGCATAACCTCAAAAACGATAGTGGTAAATCGGTAAGAAACATCATAGATTTGCACTATATCTAATAAAGTACGGCTATGACGTTCGGACACACCATTATGATGTGGTGTTCCGGGTGGCACGAATTTGTGAAACTATTCCACATTGTTTTAATTGAAGACCAAACTCGTAACTCAAATATTTGTCTCCTGCGATCAGATCGTAGAAGCCTTATTTTCTTGTTACGATGATTCTCCACTTTACTCTGAAATTCTTTGAACTTTTCAAATGTTTCAGACTTATGTTTCATCAAGTAGATATACTTATATCTGCTCAAATCATCTGTGAAGATCAGAAAATAATGATACCTATCGCGAGCCTCAATATTCATCGGACCACATACATCAGTATGTATGATTTCCAACAAATCTGTTGCTCGCTCCATTGTTTCGAAGAACAGAGTCTTAGTCATCTTGCCCATGAGGCATGGTTCGCAAGCATCAACTGATTCATAATCAAGTGATTCCAAAAGCCCATCAGCATGGAGTTTCTTCATGCGCTTTACACCAATATGACCTAAACGGCAGTGCTACAAATATGTTGCACTATCATTATTAACTTTGCATCTTTTGGTTTCAATATTATGATTATGTGTATCTCTACAATCGAGATCCAACGAACTATTTTCATTGGGTGTGTAACCATATAAGGTTTTATTCATGTAAACAGAACAACAATTTATTCTCTTACTTAAATGAATAACCGTATTACAATAAACATGATCAAATCATATTCATGCTCAACGTAAACACCAAATAACACTTATTTAGGTTCAACACTAATCCCGAATTTATAGGGACTGTGCGATGATGATCATATCAATCTTTGAACCACTTCCAACACACATCGTCACTTCACCCTTAACTAGTCTCTATTTATTCTGCAACTCCCGTTTCGAGTTACTAATCTTAGCAACTGAACTAGTATCAAATACTGAGGGGTTGCTATAAACACTAGTAAAGTACACATCAATAACATGTATATCAAATATACTTATGTTCACTTTGCCATCCTTCTTATCTGCCAATCACTTGGGGTAGTTCCGCTTCCAGTGACCAATCCCTTTGCAGTAGAAGCACTCAGTCTCAGGCTTAGGTCCAGACTTGGGCTTCTTCACTTGAGCAGCAACTTGCTTGCTGTTCTTTTTGAAGTTCACCTTCTTCCCTCTGCCCTTTTCTTGAAACTAGTGGTCTTGTCTACCATCAACACTTGATGTTTTTCTTGATTTCTACCTTCATCGATTTCATCATCATGAAAAGCTCGGGAGTCGTTTTCGTCATCCCTTGCATACTATAGTTCATCACGAAGTTCTACTAACTTGGTCATGGTGACTAGAGAATTTTGTCAATCACTATCTTATCTGGAAGATTAACTCCCACTTGATTCAAGCGATTGTAGTACCCAGACAATCTGAGCACATGCTCACTAGTTGAGCGATTCTCCTCCATCTTTTAGCTATAGAACTTGTTGGAGACTTCATATCTCTCAACTCGGGTATTTGCTTGAAATATTATCTTCAACTCCTGGAACATCTCATATGGTCCATGACGTTCAAAACGTCTTTGAAGTCCCGATTCTAAGCCATTAAGCATGGTGCACTAAACTATCAAGTAGTCATCATATTGAGCTAGCCAAACGTTCATAACGTCTGCATCTGCTCCTGCAATAGGTCTGTCACCTAGCGGTGCATCAAGGACATAATTCTTCTATGCAGCAATGAGGATAAACCTCAGATCACAGATCCAATCCGCATCATTGCTACTAACATCTTTCAATACAATTTTCTCTAGGAACATATCAAAATAAACACAGGGAAGCAACAACGCGAGCTATTGATCTACAACATGATTTACAAAATACTACCAAGACTAAGTTCATGATAAATTTAAGTTCAATTAATCATATTACTTAAGAACTCCCACTTAGATAGACATCCCTCTAATCCTCTAAGTGATCACGTAATCCAAATCAACTAAACCATGTCCTATCATCACGTGAGATGGAGTAGTTTCAATGGTGAACATCACTATGTTGATCATATCTACTATATGATTCACGCTCGACCTTTCGGTCTCCGTGTTCCGAGGCCATATCTGTATATGCTTGGCTCGTCAAGTATAACCTGAGTATTCCGCATGTGCAACTGTTTTGCACCCGTTGTATTTGAACGTAGAGCCTATCACACCCGATCATCACGTGGTGTCTCAGCACGAAGAACTTTCGCAACGGTGCATACTCAGGGAGAACACTTCTTGATAATTAGTGAGAGATCATCTTATAATGCTACCGTCAATCAAAGCAAGATAAGATGCATAAAAGATAAACATCACATGCAATCAATATAAGTGATATGATATGGCCATCATCATCTTGTGCCTGTGATCTCCATCTCCGAAGCACCGTCATGATCACCATCGTCACCGGCGCGACACCTTGATCTCCATCGTAACATCGTTGTTGTCTCGCCAATCTTATGCTTCCACGACTATCGCTACCGCTTAGTGATAAAGTAAAGCATTACATCGCGAATGCATTGCATACAATAAAGCGACAACCATATGGCTCCTGCCAGTTGCCGATAACTCGGTTACAAAACATGATCATCTCATACAATAAAATTTAGCATCATGTCTTGGCCATATCACATCACAACATGCCCTGCAAAAACAAGTTAGACGTCCTCTACTTTGTTGTTGCAAGTTTTACGTGGCTGCTACGCATCAAAACCACAACGATAGTTTGTCAATTTGACTCCGTTTTAACCTTCGCAAGGACCGGGCGTAGCCACACTCGGTTCAACTAAAGTTGGAGAAACAGTCACCCGCAAGCCACCTGTGTGCAAAGCATGTCGGGAGAACCGGTCTCACGTAAGCGTACACGTAATGTCGGTCCGGGCCGCTTCATCCAACAATACCGCCGAACCAAAGTATGACATGCTGGTAGGCAGTATGACTTATATCGCCCACAACTCACTTGTGTTCTACTCGTGCATATAACATCAAACCATAAAACCTAGGCTCGGATGCCACTGTTGGGGAACGTAGTAATTTCAAAAAATTTCCTACGCACACGCAAGATCATGGTGATGCATAGCAACGAGGGGGAGAGTCTGATCTATGTACCCATGTAGGTCGCAACGGAAGCGTTGACACAATGTAGAGGAAGTAGTCGTACGTCTTCTTCCCGATCCGACCGATACAAGCACCTTTACTCCGGCACCTCCGAGTTCTTAGCACACGTACAGCTCGATGACGATCCCCGGGCTCCGAACCAGCAAAGCTTCGGGGAGGAGTTCCGTCAGCACGACGGCGTGATGACGATCTTGATGTACTACCGACGCAGGGCTTCGCCTAAGCACTACAACGATATGATCGAGGTGGAATATAGTGACAGGGGGCACCGCACATGGCTAAGGAACGATCTCAATGATCAACTTGTGTGTCTAGAGGTGCACCCTGCCTCCGTATATAAAGGAGCCAAGGGGGAGGGGTGCGGCCAGCCCTATGGAGGCGCAGGAGGAGTCCTACTCCTATCGGGAGTAGGACTCCCCCCCAATCCTATTCCAAATAGGACTCCCAAGGGGGAAAGAGAGAGAGAGGTGGCCGGCCACCTCTCCTAGTCCTAATAGGACTAGGGGAGGGGGGGAGGCGCGCAGCCCACCATGGCAGCCCCTTTCACCTTTCCACTAAAGCCCAATAAGGCCCATATGGCTCCCGGGGGGTTCCGGTAACCTCCCGGTAATCCGGTAAAATCCCGATTTCACCCGGAACACTTCCGATATCCAAATATAGGCTTCCAATATATCAATCTTTATGTCTCGACCATTTCGAGACTCCTCGTCATGTCTGTGATCACATCCGGGACTCCGAACAACCTTCAGTACATCAAAATGCATAAACTCATAATAACTGTCATCGTAACGTTAAGCGTGCGGACCCTACGGTTCGAGAACAATGTAGACATGACTGAGACACGTCTCCGGTCAATAACCAATAGCGGGACCTGGATGCCAATATTGGCTCCTACATATTCTACGAAGATCTTTATCGGTCAGGCCGCATAACAACATACGTTGTTCCCTTTGTCATCGGTATGTTACTTGCCCGAGATTCGATCGTCGGTATCCAATACCTAGTTCAATCTCGTTACCGGCAAGTCTCTTTACTCGTTCCGTAATACATCATCTCACAACTAGCATCTTAGTTACAATGCTTGCAAGGCTTATGTGATGTGTATTACCGAGAGGGCCCAGAGATACCTCTCCGACAATCGGAGTGACAAATCCTAATCTCGAAATACGCCAACCCAACATGTACCTTTGGAGACACCTCTAATGCTCCTTTATAATCACCCAGTTACGTTGTGACATTTGGTAGCACACAAAGTGTTCCTCCGGCAAACGGGAGTTGCATAATCTCATAGTCATAGGAACATGTATAAGTGATGAAGAAAAGCAATAGCAACATACTAAACAACCGGGTGCTAAGCTAATGGAATGGGTCATGTCAATCAGATCATTCAACTAATGATGTAACCTCGTTAATGAAATAACAACTCTTTGTTCATGGTTAGGAAACATAACCATCTTTGATTAACGAGCTAGTCAAGTAGAGGCATACTAGTGACACTCTGTTTGTCTATGTATTCACACATGTATTATGTTTCTGGTTAATACAATTCTAGTATGAATAATAAACATTTATCATGATATAAGGAAATAAATAATAACTTTATTATTGCCTCTAGGGCATATTTCCTTCACCCCACCCACCAGAGGGTAGCAGAGAGCCCCGTCGCTCCTGATCATGCGCTGGAGGACGTCCACGACCAGGAGGAACAGGTAAGGGGAGATGGGATCCCCCTGACGCAGCCCGTTCCGGACCGCGAACCAGCGCCCAGGCATGCCGTTGAGAAGGGCCGCGGCCTTAGAGGAACGGAGGATGATGTCCATCCAGTCACACCAGAGAGCCGGGAACCCCCAGACCTCCATGATTCGGCGAAGGCTCGGCCAGGCGATGGAGTCGAACGCCTTGGCGAAATCCAGCTTGAAGACAAGCGTGGGAGCCCCCCGCCGGTGGCAGCACTACACCAACTCAGCCGCATACACAAAGTTCTCCGAGATGCTGCGCCCAGACAGGAAAACCCTGACTGGTCCTCATCTATGATGGCTCCGATCTGCGATTGAAACCGAGAGGTCAGCCCCCGGCAGAGGATTTTCACATCACCGCTCTGAAGCAAAACGGGATGGAAATCGCTGGGGCCCGGCACACCATCCTTCTTCGGGAGCAGGGCAATGAGAGAACGATTGATCCCGTCGAGAGACCGGACGCCAAAAACAACAACGAAATGACACCAGAAACAACAACTACAGAAAAGCACAAACTGGACAAATTTGTAGCACTGAACATTGAAAATGTGTAGCATTAACATATAAATTTTGATCCTTCAAATTCTACAAATGAAAAATCGAACAGCTACAGAACAAATTTGTAGCAAGGTACAGCTGAACAAATTTGTAGCACTGAACACTGGATATATTAGGCAATTAACTACCAGTCATTCCAAATAATGAACTGGATGCACAGATATGCTATAAGAACCAGTACATGTCAATTCCTAGCAATATCAGTACATGTCAATTTCCATGCTACTTGTCACTGAAATTCAAAAGCATCCACGATAAGGTCAATTCTTTGCATTATCAGTCAATCCAATCCAATATAATCTGTAGAGAGATGTTTTGCAATACAATGATCGGTGTATTGATGGGATGCTGGTGCACGTATATATAATACAAGGGAAGGCCTCTACCACAACTATACAAGACTAGGAGGTGGGCCACAAATCCAATACACGTGCAAGACATAATACATACTCACCCCCCCCCCCGGAGTCAAAGCGTCACCGGAGACACAGAGACTGGACCGAAACTCCTCGAAGACGGGAGCAGGCAATCCCTTCACTGGTAGAAAAAGGGCCTATAGTCCTGGTTCGTAAGGGCCTTTAGTCCCGGTTCCTGAACCGGGACTAAAGTGTCGGTACTAATACCTCCCACCTTTAGTCCCGGTTCAATCCAGAACCGGGACTAAAGCCCATCCACGTGGGCAGTGCGCAGAGCCCAGTCAGGAGACCCTTTGGTCCCGGTTGGTGGCACCAACCGGGACCAATAGGCATCCACGCGTCAGCATTTCTGTGGCTAGGGTTTTTGTTTTTTTTTGAAGGGGGGGGGATTGGGGGTTTTGGGGGGTTAATTTAGGTGTTTCATATATTGTGTTAGCTAGCTATAATTAATATAGAGAAGTGTCCTCTCTTATGTCCGTGCTTGGTCGACGCTACGTACTATACATACGTATAGAGAGGACTAGACACGCTGGCTAGCTAGTAAAGCAAACGAAGGAAACAGAAGATCGTCATGAACATATATGCATACAGAGAGAAGTGATATCGACCACCTCTCCTTCTCCGAGAGATTGGTCGAACAACAAGTTCTCGTATATCTATCTGACAGTACCGGCTACATATATACAGTAATTATCTCTTACAAATATAATCATACGGACTCAGGTTTAACATAGAATTCTCCGTCTTCAGGGATCACGTGGTCAAGAAAGAATGCCGCCAATTCCTCTTGAATTGCTCGCATGCGAGCTGGTGCTAGGAGTTCATCCCGCTTCCGAAACATCTAATTTGAAGAAGGGGGTCAATACATATATATATGAATGAATGAAACTCAACACAAATGATGGTAATAAAATAAAATTGTGAATATTGTTGTTTACGTACTTCATATTGTTCGTTAGAGTACCCGCCCCGCTCACACGTCGTGTGGCGGATGGACTCGCAGATGTAGTATCCACAGAAATCATTCCCTTGTTCCTGCCACAACCACTTTACAAGAAATAGAGGTCAATCAAACTGATAAGCAAGAATGCTAAATGGTATTGATGAAACTAGCGCTTGAATCACTAGGAGATGCGCGGAACATGCTACTATAGTACTTACTTTCGGGTGTCTAAATTCCAGCTCCTTCGGCAGTCCCGGAACTTTTTTGGTGAATTTTCTCCAAACCCTGCCGGACAAAGAAAACAATTACTTGATATTAGGAAATGAACAAAGTTGCTGATATGGTGGATAATGATCGATTTAACTTACTTCTTGAGGATTTCAGTCATGTCTGCATAGTCCTGGGGATCTTTTCGTCTTGAGTCTAAGACGGTTACTAGTCCCTGCTCAAGCTTAATCTCTAGGAGAATATAGTGGTAACTGCACACGCATGCATAACTCATGAATTACATTACTATAACCTTGAGTAATATATAATTAAGGGAAACTGAATACGCACAAGACAGTAACACTCACTTGAAGTTGTAAGGAAAGAGTATTATATCTTTGTTTTGATTTATTACGAACGATTGTAGCATGTTGGCCTCGGTAGCTGCGGCATGAAGTTTAACCTCAGTTGCATCTATGAGATATGTGTTAATGAACCCAATATCACCGACTTGTCTTTTCTTCAATTCGACGATCTTCAATCTGCATAATATAGTGAGGATGATTATAAATACATGCAATGAAAGAGCTAAGCTATATAGAGAAACTTAATGACAGAAGTAGTAGGCGATCGTTGTTTTATCGAGGGCCAATTGATTGAAAAACTGATAGAACTCCTCAAATGGAATAGGCAACAGATCAATTCCAACGAGGTCATGCTCCTTTTAACTCTCACATACAAAGTACTCCTCCCCCCAGAGTCTCTACAGATTTTCAAGTACCAATCATGCAATATTCGCATCATCGTTGATAGAGATCTTTCATCTTTGACGAGAGGCTTCCCATACTCGTATCTTTGCATCCGCATGTCCATGGGTTCATAATGTACTTCGTCGGGCAGGTAATCTGCAAGATTATTATAACCGGGCACCATCCTCGG
Organism: Triticum monococcum; assembly: GCA_034509565.1. NCBI lineage: Eukaryota > Viridiplantae > Streptophyta > Magnoliopsida > Poales > Poaceae > Triticum > Triticum monococcum. The sequence goes on from CM067847.1 coordinate 28,095,070, forward strand.
GTCATTAGCGACGTTGTGGCTAGGCACCTTGAGCGGGGGGCATGATTGCTTGGCTTGTTTGCCGAGCTGGGCAATTTGTTTCCCAGCTCGTCGTTTTTTCAGCCTTTCATCACTGACAGTAGTTCCCGACCGCTCCGCTCCGGCAAATTCCTTTCCAATAATGCGGTCATAGTTTCCTTTCGGCGGATCAGACTTTGGTGGTTTTGTCAGGGCAGCCAGAGTGCGCTTCACTTTCACCCCATCTACTTTCTCCTCCGGAGGTGGATGTTGCTTTTCTTCCACCCCTTCAAAGAATTTCCTCACTTCTTCTCGCGCGATCTCGGCGTTCTCCTCCTGGGTCCTCTCGTATGGTAACTTCTCTGGAGTCTTCAGAGAAGGACCGAATCTGTATGTCCTCTCGCCTCTGGTTGTACTGCTAGACGCCGACTGAGCAGACGAAGCGGTTGTCTTCTTTACTTGCTTAAGAGGCGGAGGAGAAGGACTACGACCCGCCGGAGCAGCTGGAGCGGCGGCAGGTCTCTTCTGCCCTTGCTGACGAGGCGGAGAAGGAGGAGGTTGGCTGCTCGGGCGCGTCGGCACAGGCGGAGACGGAGGCGGAGTGCCGCCACGCGCCGGAGAAGGAGCCGGCCGAGGGCCCTGATCGTCACTCGCCGGAGGAGGAGGCGGTGGAGGAGGCGGAGTGCCTTGACTCGCCGGAGGAGGAGGAGGAGGCGGAGGCGTCCAGTTCGGAAGGTTGATGAGGTCCTTCCTCCATAGGCATGGAGTCTTCAGAGCATACCCCAGCCGAGTCTCCCCTTCACCGGTAGGGTGGTCAAGCTGGAGGTCCTCAAATCCCTCCGTTATCTCATCCACCATCACCCTAGCATATCCTTCTGGAATCGGCATGCAGTGAAAAGTTGCGCCGGGTTCAGTAGGATAAACAGAGCCAACAGCCGCCTTGACCTTCAAATTCATCCATTGCGTCATAAGGTGACAATTTTGAGACTCCGTTATAGCATCCACAGGATAGCTGGCAGGAGCCGTCAAGGCATGCTGCAGCTGAAGCTGCTCGGTGGAAGCCACGCTGCTTCTGCGCTGAGATGGCGGGGTAGCTTCGGGGGAGGCTTCGGCAGTACGTTTGCTGCGATTTGCTTCTCGTTCCTCTATCGCTTGTACCCTTGCGTGCAGCGCCTGCAGTTCGGTCTGCTGCACTTTTTTCCTCCTCTCATGGGATTTGTAACCGCCTGCATCCGGAAACCCAACATTCCATGGAACGAAGCCTGGCGTGCCTCGTGTCCGTCCAGGGTGCTCAGGATTCTCGAGGGCCATTGTGAGCTCGTCGTGCTCTCTGTCTGGAAAGAACGTCCCTTCCTGCGTTGCGTCGATATAGTGCTTAAGCCTACTGACTGGTATGTCCATTTGTTCGTTCGTCCAAATGCATCCCCCTGTTTCAGGGTCCAAGGTTCCGCCAGCCCCGAAGAACCAAGTCCGGCAACGGTCTGGCCAGTTATATGTCTCTGGTCTGATCCCTTTATGAAGCAGATCATTCTCAACCTTGGACCACTTAGGCCGGGCTACGAGGTAGCCACCTGACCCCGTGCGATGGTGAAGCTTCTTCTTCATGGCATTCTGCTTGTTTGTCGCCGACATCTTCTTACTCTTTTCCGATGTCTTGTAGGCCACAAATGCGGGCCAGTGATCTCTGATCTTCTCATATCTGCCCTTGAATTCTGGTGTCTCTTTTTTATCGACAAACCTATTGAGCTCTTTCTTCCACCTCCTGAATAGATCTGCCATCCTCTTCAGAGCAAAAGACTTGATTAATTTCTCTTTAATTGGGTTCTCTGGATTATCCTCTGGCGGTAGGGTGAAATTTGACTTCAGCACAGTCCAAAGATCATTTTTCTGCATATCATTGACATAAGACACCTCAGGGTCTTCTTTAGCCGGCTTAAACCATTGCTGGATGCTTATCGGGATCTTGTCCCTAACCAGAACCCCGCACTGAGCAACAAATGCCCTCTTTGTCCGGAGGGGTTCAATAGGTTGGCCGTCGGGCGCGATTGCTGTGATCTCAAGCTTTTCATCCGAGCTCAACTTTTTCTTCGGGCCTTGTCTCTTTACCGAAGTTGTGCTCGATCCGGAGGGCTAGAAAAAAGAACAAAGACTTAATTAATATGTGTACATACCAAAACAATGAATGCATCAATCAGCTAGTCAGCATAGGCTTAACTAATATATATACCTGGCCGGACTCGGTTCGGTCACCGGAGCCGTCATCACTTTCTCCTTCTTGCACCGGCATTGGGTCACCGGCGCCGTCCTCATGTTCTTCTTCTTGCACCGGCATTAGGTCACCGTAGCTAGCTTGTTCACCCTCTCCTTCCGGACCATCGAAGATATCGTTGAGATAGTATGAGACGACATCACTTCCTTCTGCGATTATCTCCCTCAACAACGCTTCTTTTCTTGCTTCGTCTAGGGCGGTGTCCATAGTTTCTACAAATATTTACAACATGGCAATTATTATTCAAACATGACAGATGGATATATTAGTGCCAAACGTAGAACTAGCTACCTAATCATAGTAAGCTATCGGGAGGGGGTATATATCGACAACGACGACACTACATCTATATATGTCCCTCGATGACCCTCGTTCCCGATAAAAAAAGAGGAAGAAGAAGAAAAAAAGAGGAGAAGAAAGGATAGAGGAGAAGAACTCCTCTATTCTTTCTTCTCCTCTTTTTTCTTCTTCTTCCTCTTCTTTTTTTATCCTCTTCTTCCTCTCATGTTCGAGAGGATCGCCTTGGGGTCGGGAGGTTGCCTAGTGTCAAAGGATTCAACAAAACCATGTCTTCATCATTAGGCGAAAGTAACATGTGCATGATGGTAGGAAGCTCTTCAAAGTTGTTCTGGAACGGAGTCCCAGATAGGATAATTCGCCTTTTGGTACAAAGTTCAGCAAGAGCCTTCCGAATATCGCTATTTGGAAGGCCTTTGCTGAATTTGTACCAAAAGGCGGATTATTCTATCCGGGACTCCATTCCAGAACAACTTTGCAGAACTTCGTACCAACATGCCCTGGTTACTTCCGGCTAATGGTGAAGGCATGGATTTCTTCAATACTTTGACACTAGGAAACCTCTCTCGACCCCTCGGCGATTCTTGACCCCTCGAACCCTCAACGACCCTGAAACCCTCGACCCTTGACCCCTTAACGACCCTCGACCCTCTACCCTAGTTCCCGACCCTCGACCAATAGAGGAGAAGAAGAAAGGAATAGCTAGAGGAGAAGATCGAAGAAAAAAAAGAAGAAACAAAAGAGGAGAAGAAGAAAGGAATAGTGGAGAAGAAGAGAAAACTATTCCTTTCTTCTTCTCCTCTTCTTTTTCTTCTGTTTTCTTCTTCTTATTTATTTCTCCTCTTCTTTTCGGTAGAGGAAACCCTAAATAGCTAGCAAGTATCGTGGGTGTGAGATACATGTGGCCTTCGGTGTCGGACACTACATCCACGTCCCACAAGTGACGTGGGCGTCGAAACCCGCGCCACTTGTGGGATGTGGATTTAGTGTCCGACACCGACGGTACATGTATCTCACACCGATGATACTTTCTATTTAGGGTTTCTCCTCTACCACTCAGCGGCCCTCTCGACGACCCTCGTTCCCGATAAAATAAAGAGGAAGAAGAAGAAAAAAAAGAGAAGAAAGAATAGAGGAGAAGAACCCTCGAACCCTAGACGACCCTCTTCTTCCTCTCATGTTCGAGAGGATCGCCGAGGGGTCGGGAGGTTGCCTAGTGTCAAAGGAAACCCTAAATAGCTAGCAAGTATCGTGGGTGTGAGATACATGTGGCCTTCGGTGTCGGACACTACATCCACGTCCCACAAGTGACGTGGGCGTCGAAACCCGCGCCACTTGTGGGATGTGGATTTAGTGTCCGACACCGACGGTACATGTATCTCACACCGACGATACTTTCTGTTTAGGGTTTCTCCTCTACCACTCGGCGGCCCTCTCGACGACCCTCGTTCCCGATAAAATAAAGAGGAAGAAGAAGAAGAAAAAAAAGAGAAGAAAGAATAGAGGAGAAGAACCCTCGAACCCTAGACGACCCTCTTCTTCCTCTCTTGTTCGAGAGGATCGCCGAGGGGTCGGGAGGTTGCCTAGTGTCAAAGGAAACCCTAAATAGCTAGCAAGTATCGTGGGTGTGAGATACATGTGGCCTTCGGTGTCGGACACTACATCCACGTCCCACAAGTGACGTGGGCGTCGAAACCCGCGCCACTTGTGGGATGTGGATTTAGTGTCCGACACCGACGGTACATGTATCTCACACCGACGATACTTTCTATTTAGGGTTTCTCCTCTACCACTCGGCGGCCCTCTCGACGACCCTCGTTCCCGATAAAATAAAGAGGAAGAAGAAGAAGAAGAAAAAACAGAAGAAAGAATAGAGGAGAAGTCTCCTCTATTCTTTCCTCGCCTCTCTCATGAATGTCCGGCGTTCTCGACCCCCCCCCCCCACGTGTCGAAGAAAAAAAAGAAGAAAAAAAAGAGGAGAAGAAGAAAGGAATAGAGGAGAAAAGAGAAAAATAGAATATATTCTATTTTTCTCTTTTCTCCTCTATTCCTTTCTTCTTCTCCTCTTTTTTTTCTTCCTTTTTCTTCTTCTTATTTATTTCTCCTCGTCTTCCTCTCCCCTCTCGGCGACCCTAGACCCCCTCTCGACCCTCGACCCCTAGGCGACCGTCGCCCCCTCTTTTTTTTTCCTCTTCTATTTTATCCTCTTCTTCCTCTACCGCTCGGCGACCCTCGACGACCCTCGTTCCCGATAAAAAAAGAGGAAGAAGAAGAAAAAAAAAGAGGAGAAGAAAGAATAGAGGAGAAGTCTCCTCTATTCTTTCTTCTCCTCTTTTTTCTTTTCTTATTCCTCTTCTTTTTTATCCTCTTCTTCCTCTCATTATATTTTCTACGAATGTTCTATATACATACATCCATCGATATCATTCCATACATACATATACATCTACATTATATATGAACAAAAAAAGATCAAAATTCATCATACATACATCTACAGTATATATGAACAGTATATATGAACAAAAAAATATCAAAATTCATCATACATACATCTACAGTATATATGAACAGTATATACGAACAAAAAATATCAAAATTCATCATACATACATACATCTACAGAATATATATATGAACAAATATCAAAATTCATCATACATACATACATACATCTGCAAATTCAGGAGCAGGGAAGGAAGGAAGGGGGTAGGAGGCGGTAGCTACCTCTCTCGGAGGGGTCGGGGAGGAGACGCGGGCGGCCGGCGTCGGGGGCGACGGCGATGAGGACGGGCTCGGGGTCGGCGAGGGCAGGGCGACGGCGGGGCGCGCTCGGTGGCGGCGGACAGGCTCGGGGGCGCAAGGGGTGCTCGGGGGCGCAGGGGGTGCTCAGGGGCGCAGGGGGTGCTCGGGGGCGGCCGACGTCGGGGGTGACGGCGATGAGGACGGGCTCGGGGTCGGCGAGGGCGAGGGCGACGGCGGGGCGCGCTCGGCGGCGGCGGACGGGCTCGGGGGCGCAGTGGGTGCTCGGGGGCGGTGGACGGGCGGCCGGCGACGAGGACGGCGCGGGCTCACGGAGGGCTCGGCGGCGACGAGCCTGGCGGCGTCGTTGGAGGAGAGGACGAGGAGATCGATCGAACTGAATCGAGAATTTCACAAGTCCAGCTTATATACCAAAAGCATTGGTCCCGGTTGGTGCTACGACCCGGGAGTAATGCACCCTTTAGTCCCGGTTGGTGCCACGAACCGGGACCAAAGGCCAATTTTTGGCAGCCCAAAGGGCGGGAAGCGGCGGCCTTTGGTCCCGGTTGGTGGCACCAAGCGAGACTAAAGGTGGCATTGGTCACGGTTAACCGTGACCAATGCCACCTTTAGTCCCGGTTGGTGCCACCAACCGGGACCAATGCCCTTGTGCGCCCCGGGTCCAAAAGTTTAGTCCCACATCGCTAGTTGAGAGCACCCGAGACCAGTTTATAAGGTCTGCTGCCTCCTCCCTCCTGAACTCCTCCGAACTGAAGGCCTATGGGCCTAATTTGACACTGCTTTGCCTGTGGGCCTATTGGGCCTTCTGCGGGCCTGAATCCTGGCCCATGTAGGGTTTCTAGTCGTATTCAGGCCGTGGAGGCCCAGTAGGTGGCATTTTTTTTGTTTTTTCTTTTTTATTTCTACATTTTTTTGGTTTTTTATTTTTTGCTTTTAGGTCACAAAAATTATAAACTTTCTATTAGTGCCATTAGTTTTAAATTTTAAATAGTTTAAATTTGAATTTTTAAAAATTTGTGTGAATCACTAGTTTATGAATAACTTTACTATAAAATTAGAATTTGTTTTCTATTTATTTTTTATTTCTACTTAAAACTAAATACTTACAGTTTTTTAGTGATTTCTTTTTGCGTTTAGGTCACAAAAATTATAAACTTTCTGTTAGTGCCATTAGTTTTAAATTTTAAATAGTTTAAATTTGAATTTTTAAAAATTTGAAGAATATTATAGTTTTATTTTAGTTTAATTACTTACAGTTTTTTAGTGATACTTATAGTTTTATTTTACTTATAATTTAATTTTTTTTGTTTTCTTCTTTTGTTTTATTTTTTGCTTTTTATTTTTTTATTTGTACTAAATACTTATTGTTTTAAAATGTATGTGAATCGCTAGTTTATGAATAACTTTACTATGAAGTTAGATCATCTGTTACAAAGGGATTTCATTTTCTTGAACTTATTTGAACTCCATATTTTTTCTGTGTTCAAAATGCACCATTCAAAGACACATCATCAATTTTCAACCCTTTCTGACTTCATTTGTTATTTTTCATGCATTTATTGATTTTTTTGAGCTATAAGACCCTGAAATTGAAAAGCATTTCAAATGAACTCCGAAAAGGTTGAAAGTTGGCATGGTATCATCATTTCACCCACATAGCATGTGCAACAAAGTTGAGATGGTTACGGCAAAAACTGGATGCACTTCGTGTACAAAACGGACAATCTCTTTCGAAGTATCAGGGTTTCGGACGAAAGATCATCTGTTACAAAGGGATTTCATTTTCTTGAACTTATTTAAACTCCATATTTTTTCTGTGTTCAAAATGCACCATTCAAAGACACATCATCAATTTTCAACCCTTTCTGACTTCATTTGTTATTTTTCATGCATTTATTGATTTTTTTGAGCTACAAGACCCTGAAATTGAAAAGCATTTCAAATGGACTCCGAAAAGGTTGAAAGTTGGCATGGTATTATCATTTCACCCACATAGCATGTGCAACAAAGTTGAGATGGTTACGGCAAAAACTGGATGCACTTCGTGTACAAAACGGACAATCTCTTTCGAAGTATCAGGGTTTCGGACGAAAGATCATCTGTTACAAAGGGATTTCATTTTCTTGAACTTATTTGAACTCCATATTTTTTCTGTGTTCAAAATGCACCATTCAAAGACACATCATCAATTTTCAACCATTTCTGACTTCATTTGTTATTTTTCATGGATTTATTGATTTTTTTGAGCTATAAGACCCTAAAATTGAAAAGCATTTCAAATGAACTCCGAAAAGGTTGAAAGTTGGCATGGTATCATCATTTCACCCACATAGCATGTGCAACAAAGTTGAGATGGTTACAGAAAAAACTGGATGCACTTCATGTACAAAACGAACAATCTCTTTCGAAGTATCAGAGTTTCGGACGAAAGATCATCTGTTACAAAGTTGGCATGGTATCATCATAATAGTTGCGGGAGAAAGTCTTCACTTTTTCTTCGCTTGTGTCATTTGCTTATTGCGCCGTAACCATGGATAATCTTCATTGTTTATCAGGATGCTTGGGTCAGCCTTGACATTGAAGGGAGGGATTTCATGAAACTTTTCATAATCTTCAGACATGTCTGTCTTGCCGTCCACTCCCAGGATGTCCCTTTTTCCTGAAAGAACTATGTGGCGCTTTGGCTCATCGTATGATGTATTCGCTTCCTTATCTTTTCTTTTTCTCGGTTTGGTAGACATGTCCTTCACATAGATAACCTGTGCCACATCATTGGCTAGGACGAACGGTTCGCCAGTGTACCCAAGATTTTTCAGATCCACTGTTGTCATTCCGTACTGTGGGTCTACCTGTACGCCGCCGCCAAACAGAATGACCCATTTGCACTTAAACAAAGGGACCTTAAAATCAGGTCCGTAGTCAAGTTCCCATATGTCCACTATGTAACCATAATATGTGTCCTTTCCGCTCTCGGTTGCTGCATGTATCTTCTCCACCTCCAATCCTAGAGGGCATACGACCTTCTTTGCTGCGTATGTACTGTCGGGCAATTCGTTATCCTTTGGAAGCTTCTTCTTCAATATTTTCAGTAGCTTCTCAAATCCTTTGTCAGCCACAGCATTCTCTGCCTTCCACTGCAGCAATTCCAGTACGGTACCGAGCTTTGTGTTGCCATCTTCGCAATTGGGGTATAACCCTTTTTTTTGATCCTCTAACATGCGATCGAACTTCAGCTTCTCCTTTTGACTAATGCATTGCGTCCTTGCATCGACAATGACCCGGCGGAGATCATCATCATCGGGCACATCGTCTGGTTCCTCTTGATCTTCAGTAGCTTCACCCGTGGCAGCATCATTGGGCACATCGTCTGGTTCCTCTTGATCTTCACCAGCTCCCCCCATTGCAGCATCACCGTATTCAGGGGGCACATAGTTGTCATCGTACTCTTCTTCTTCGCCGTCTTCCATCATAACCCCTATTTCTCCGTGCCTCGTCCAAACATTATAGTGTGGCATGAAACCCTTGTAAAGCAGGTGGGAGTGAAGGATTTTCCGGTTAGAGTAAGACCTCGTATTCCAACATTCAGTGCATGGACAACACAAAAAACCATTCTGCTTGTTTGCCTCAGCCGCATCGAGAAACTCATGCACGCCCTTAATGTACTCGCGGGTGTGTCTGTCACCGTACATCCATTGCCGGTTCATCTGCGTGCATTATATATAATTAAGTGTCCAAATTAATGGAAGTTCATCATCACATTAAAACCAAAGTACATACATAGTTCTCATCTAACAACATATAGCTCTCCAGAGCATCTAATTAATTAAACCATACATTGAAACTATGTAAAACATTTCAATGCGAAAACAAATGCGATCATAATCGCAACCAAGGTAACAATTGATCCAACGGCATAATGATACCAAGCCTCGGTATGAGTGGCATATTTTCTAATCTTTCTAATCTTCAAGCGCATTGCATCCATCTTGATCTTGTGATCATCGACGACATCCGCAACATGCAACTCCAATATCATCTTCTCCTCCTCAATTTTTTTATTTTTTCCTTCAACAAATTGTTTTCTTCTTCAACTAAATTTAACCTCTCGACAATAGGGTCGATTGGCATTTCCGATTCACATACATCCTAGATAAATAAAATCTATGTCACGTTGGTCGGCATAATTTTCATAAACAATAAATGAACCAATAGTTATAAAGATAATATACATACCACATCCGAATCATAGACAGGACGAGGGCCGACGGGGGCGGATACCAAAACCATCGCACTATATAAGATGCAATAATAAATGTAAGAAAATGATACAAGTATCTATCTAAACATACAAGTAAGAATATTTTTCCTTTCAGAAAGAAGATAAGAACAAGAGGCTCACCACGGTGGTGTCGGTGATGAGATCGGCGCGGGTGATCGACGGCGGTGAAGACGGGGACGGGGCGTGACGGACCGCTAAATCTAGACAAATCTCGCGGAAAATGGAGCTTGGAGGTCGAGCTTCGAGAGGAGAAAGCTTAAGTAGTGTGGCTCGGGCATTCCATCGAACACCTCATGTGCATAGGAGGTGAGCTAGAGCACCACAAAGGCCTCTCCCCCTCGGCCAGAAAAAACAGAGCACTGTGCTCTGCCCTTGCGCGAGGGGGTATATATAGGCAATTCATTGGTCCCGGTTTGTGGCATGAACCGGGACTAAAGGGGAGCCTTTGGTCCCGGTTCATGCCACCAACCGGGACCAATGGTGGTGGGCCAGGAGGGAGGCCCTTTGGTCCCGGTTCATCCCACCAACCGGGACCAAAAGGTCCATACAAACCGGGACCAATGGCCCACGTGGCCCGGCCGGCCCCCTGGGCTCACGAACCGGGACCAATGCCCACATTGGTCCCGGTTCAAGACTGAATCGGGACTAATGGGCTGAGGCTGCCTGGACCATAGCCCCTTTTTCTACTAGTGCTTAGTCATCACATCAGCAAACTATTGCGTCGTCGGCACGTGGAGAACCTGAACACGGCCAAGGGCAACCTGCTCGCGCACGAAGTGAATATCGAGCTCAATATGCTTCGTCCGTCGATGGTGCAACGGGTTGGCGGAGAGGTAGACCGCGCTGACGTTATCGTAGTAGACAAGAGTGGCCTTGTGAACATCACAAAGCAACTCCTAGAGCAGCTGACGTATCCAAGAGCACTCGGCCACGGCATTAGCCACGGCGCGATAATCTGCCTCGGCGCTAGAGCGGGAGACTGTGGGCTGTCGCTTCGATGACCAAGAGATCAACGAGGGCCTAAGGTAGACGCAGTAGCCTGGCATATTGTGTCGCGTGTCGGGGCAGCCAGCCCAGTCGGCATCCGACTAGGCCACGAGGTCGGTGGAAGCGGAGGCCGTCAGGGTGAGTCCCAAGGACATGGTGCCGCGTATGTAACGGAGAATACGCTTCACCAGGGTCCAGTGAGTCATGCCGGGCGTGCATATGGAGGCACACCTGCTGGACAGCGTACTGCAGGTCGGGGCGAGTCAGCATCAGGTACTGTAAAGCACCGACAATAGAGCGATAAAACACTCCATCGGACGCAAGAGACCCCTCGAGTCCAGAGACCTTCGCCTTCGTGTCGATGGGGGTGGGCGTCGGCTTGCAGTTAAGCATACCGGCACGCTCCAGGAGCTCATGGGCATACTTCTGCTGATGCAGAAAGAAGCCGTCAGTCCGTCGGGCCACCTCGATGCCAAGGAAGTAGTGCAGGGGCCCCAAGTCCTTGAGGGCGAACTCATAACGAAGACGAGCGGTCGGCCGCTGAAGGAGGTCGGGGGTGGACGCCGTGAGAATGATGTCGTCGACATAGAGCAGCAGATATGCAGTGTTAACTCCCTGATGATACACGAAGAGTGAAGCATCGGAGCGAGTGGACCGAAATCCGAGAGACTGCAGGAAGGCTGCGATACGCTGGTACCAAGCCCGAGGCACCTGCTTCAACCCGTAAAAAGAACGGGAGAGCAAGCACACGAAGTCGGGGTGCTCGGCGTCGACGAAACCAGTGGGCTGCTCATAGAACACCTGCTCAGCGAGATGGCCGTGCAAGAAAGCGTTGGAGACATCCAACTGGTGCACAGGCCAGGCGCGCGAGACTGCCAACTGAAGTACGGCGCGAATCGTGCCCGGTTTCACAACCGGGGCGAAGGTGTCGGTGAAGTCCACGCCCGCGCGCTGTCGAAAACCACGAACCACCCACCGAGCCTTGTAGCGCTCGAGAGAACCGTCCGGGCAAGTCTTCTGGCGAAACACCCACTTGCCAGAGATGATGTTGGCACGAGGGGGTCGCGGAACAAGCTGCCATGTCCGGTTGCGCTGTAAGGCGTTGAACTCCTCCCGCATCGCAGCTAGCCAGTGGGGATCTCGAAGGGCAGCGCGAGCGGAGATGGGGACGGGTGATGGCGTCGACGTCGAGGCGGTGCACACATACTTGTCGGCGGAGTAGCGCGTGCTGGGCCGAAGCACTCCTGCTCGGGCACGGGTAGTCACGCCAAGTGGCAGGACATCAGGGCCGGCGGGTGCCATGGCGGCAGGGGCACTCAGTGCGGCGGCGGGGGCCGCAGCGACAGCAGCGTCGGCCGAGCTGGCGGCGGAAGAGGCGACGGGCGAGGGTGACGTCGAGCCCGTCGCAGGGCGGGCGGGCGGGTGCCGGGCTCAACCTCGTTTAAGGAAGACGGGAACCCGGGGGCCCGCTCGGAGTCGACCTCGGGGGAGGGAGTCACGAAGCCAGGTGGTGGCGGCAGAGGGCACCGTGCCGGGGGGGGGGGGGGGCGCCGGGGGCTGCCGCCGCGCATCGCTCCACGAAGGGGGCGCAGGGGCCGGCGCCGAAGGTGCCGAAGCCGGAGGAACCTGAAAAAAGGGAACACCGTCTCGACAAAGTACACATGCCTCGAGGTGTACACACGATGAGTGACAGGATCATAGCACCGATATCCTTTGGTGTTAGGAGGGTAGCCAAGGAAGATGCATGGGACGGATCGTGGTGCGAGCTTGTGTGGCGTGGTGGACGCGGTGCTAGGATAACAGAGACACCCGAAGATGCGGAGACCATCATAGGACGATGGTGTGCCGAACAGAAGGTGGTGAGGGGCATAGTTCCACCGAGGGCGACACGGACGAATGTTGACTAGGAGAGTGGCGGTAGCGAGGGTATCGGGCCAAAACTGAGCAGGCACGTTAGAGTGAAAGAGTAATGTGCGAACGCAGTCATTAAGAGTGCGGAGAATGCGCTCGGCGCGGCCGTTCTGCTGGGAAGCATAGGGGAAAGTCAGACGGAAGGTGGTTCCGTGAGAGGCGAGAAGTGTGCGAAAAGCGACGTTGTCAAACTCTTTTCCGTTATCAGTTTGGAGTGCGGGTACGGGGCGACCGAACTGGGTGGTGACATAGGAATAAAAGGCGGTGAGTGTGGCGAAAGCATCGGATTTATGACGAAGGGGGAAAGTCCACACATAATGAGAATAATCGTCTAAAATCACCAAGTAGTATAGATAGCCCATGTTACTCACAACGGGAGATGTCCAAACATCACTATGAAGTAATTGGAAACTGAAGAAGACGCACTAAAGGGAAGACGAACATGCTTGCCTAAACGACAAGCCTCACAAGAGTGCTCGTCGAGCTTATCACATGAGAAAGCGAAACTCCTAAGAATTTGACGTAAGACAGTGTGGTTGGCATGACCCAAGCGAGCGTGCCAAAGGTCAACGCCGGCGGCAAGGGCGACGGGTGTGGGTGTGGAAGCGCCGGCGTGCACGGGGTAGAGCTCATCGTGACTATCACATCGGTGAAGGACCATCCGGGTATGGGCATCTTTCACAGAAAAGCCAACACCGTCAAATTCAACAGTAAGTGGGTTCTCACGAGTAAGACGACGAACGGAAACTAGGTACGTGACTAAATCGGGTGAAACAAGAACATGAGACATAGTGGTGGGTGTGGAAGTGGAGGGAAAGCTAGTGCTACTGATACGAGTAATAGGTAAGGAGGAGCCGTTGCCGACGATGATACGAGGGCGTGTGAACCGGAGTGGAGAAGATTAGGTTACCGGAATGAGCTGTCATGTGCGCAGTAGCACCAGAGTCCATGTACCAGTCGCCTCCACCGACAAAGCTACTCGGCGACGACGCGGAGTGCTGGGCGGCGAGGAGGGTGGGATCCCATGACACAGGTACCGGCGGCGACGGAAGGCCCCCGTATGGCGGCGTCGGGACGGGCGGACTGTAACCGCCGACGGACAGAATTGGCGTCGATGACGGGATGACGAGAGACTGACCCGAAAGCGCCGGCGGTGAGGCGGCGGCGTATGCCAGCGGGGCCGAAAGCAGGGCGTCGTACGCAGTCCATTCACTGAAGAGAGCCGCAGCCCACGCGCCATGTACGCCGTACGCGTCATGCATGCATGCATGTACGCATGCAATGGATGGGTTTTGCCATGCCCTTGCATGTAATGCGCCATGCATACCTTGGTGTACCATCGCGATCGGGACCAGCAGGCGGGGTTAGCGAGCTAAGGAGCGAGCGGGATTGCGCGGGCAGGCAGGCAGGCGGCTGCGCGAGCGCGTGAGGTAGCGAGCGGGGCGGCCGGGCGATCGCGCGGGCAGGCAGGCAGGCGGCTGGCGGCTAGCGGGAGCTGGCGGCACGACTAGCGGGCGTTGGTGGTGATGCGATCCGGCGGGATCGAGAGCTGGGTAGCGAAGAAGAAGAGGCAGCGGCCGGCGCGGAAGGCGCGTAGACGGCGGTGGCGCGGAGGGGTCGCGCGGCGGCGGTGGCGCGGAGGAGTCGCGCAGCGGCTGCGGCGGGGTGACGGTGGCGGCGGCGGTGCGGGAGGAGCGCGCGGCGGCGGCGGCGGAAGATGAGGATTAAAACCTAAAAATTGATACCATGTAGAGAGATGTTTTGTAATACAATGATCGTTGTATTGATGGGGTGCTGGTGCACGTATATATAATATAAGGGAAGACCTCTACTACAACTATACAAGACGAGAAGGTGGGTCACAAATCCAATACACATGCAAGACACAATACATAATCCACTATTTGTATATATGCTATAAGAACCGGCGGTGACGCTCCACCAAGAACCACACAAACAGCCGGCGACGAGGATACCCAGGTTGGCGGTGGGAGGAGATGAAATTGGGGTAGGGTTGCCTCACTCACATGGTGGCTAGCGTGCCGGCGTTGAGGAGAGGCGGGCGGGTCCGGGTGGCGAAAGCAAGGAGCTTGGTCGGGGCGGCGATCCTCCTTGATCTGCGGCCGCGTGAGGAGCTCGGTCCAGGAAGTGGTTCACCTCGTGATGTGCGGCGGCGTGAGGAGCTTGGTCTGGGCGGCGGTCCTCCTCGATCTACGGTGGTGATCCTGCCCGGCCCGTAACTGCGCTTCGCAGCAGCAGCTTCCCGGCCCGTCAGGGCGCTCCTCCCTGGTCCTCACGGCGACGTTGCTCGGCTGCTCGGAACCGGCCCTTCGTGGCGAAGTGCGCGAGAGCAGGGACGCTCGCGCCAAGCCTGTCGTTTTCCTTTAGATGTTTTTTTGAAGAAAATGATTGCAGCGGACCAAAGGCTTCCTTGAACTTCATGAGCGATCATGTGTGGTCCTTGACGTGATTTTTTGCGTTTAGAGACAATGCAGTTTCCTATTTTTCAGGGATTGATTAGCATCTGTTTTTTATGAAACGAATCGATTTTTGGACGTGACGTTCCGTGCAGTTCGGTGCTAGGCTCCTGGTCGAGATCGTCCGGAACGGATCGAGGTTTTGGACGTGGCGTTCAGATTTTGTTTTCGGTTTTCTTCTCATATTGAGAAGGTTCTTTCCAAACTATTACATAGATCTATTTTTGAATCTCAGCCATTAACTTTTCACATTAACACAAGATCAATGGATATAAAAGGATGACTTATGAAGAACTATGAAAGCCTTCATCTTTTAATATTAGGTAAAGATAAAGATAAAAATTACCTTCTTTTTCTTCTTCAAATATAACACTAACCAACTAGAGCCTATTTTCTTTTCAAGTTTTCGTTTGTCCGGTTCTTCTTTTGTTTTTCTCAATTTTCTTTTCTTTTGAAAAATTCATGAACTTTTCCTTCAATTCGTGAACATTTTATTAAATTCATGAATTTTGTTTTCAAATCCACAAACTCTTTTCAATTTTTTACAAAGCCTGCGAATTTTTTTTCAAAATTAATGAACTTTTTCAGATCAATAAATGCTTGGGCCAACCCCGCTATTTCTTTTGAAAACTATGAATCATTTTCAAATCCGCATCAACCTAGCAGTCGGGTCAGGTGAGGTTTGGCGGGTCAAGCTCTCCCAGATTCATACCCGAATATTTAACGGGTGTACAGTCTGCACACAATCTCAGAAGGAGACCAGTGCTCTAAGCGGATGGGCGATCCGATCCTGTTAGAATTCAATCCCAGGCATATCGTTCATAATCTAAAGACCAAGCAATCACACAAACACGACATCAAATTTGTTAATGAGGTTATTGATATGGCTACATCTCGGGGTCTAACTACGGACGCTCCTTCCTATGACACCGCTATAATATGGCACACCGGCCGTCCGGGCACCGGCACACGCCGTCGGCTCCCCCGCATGCCTGTACTATTATGTTGGCATAGGTTACATCGTGTGTCTACCCCTACTATAAGAGGCATAGGATACTACTAGGACACGACTCCATATCCATCTAAACACAATACTACTCAGAGTCCAACTGTAACCTATCTTGTATACAATATTCAACATAACTCTAACAAACTCCACCTTGACGAATATTAATTCTCCACCACCTTGAATTTGTTCATGCGTGAAACTTCCATGTACATTGGACTTGAGTTTATCGCGTGAGTACCGCTGCTACTCCAAAGACTCCATGTGACTCCACCTGCAATTTATAGTCCCTTCTTTTCTTGACCACAGTCAACACTCGAGCAAAATTAAGTTCCTTGTTACTCTAGTTTGTGCTCCCAACTTCCAGAGTATCCATGCAACGCCATCGCGCACTGATCACTGACCTGCGTGAAAGTGAACAACTCACATATTGGGTGTCACACATAAGAGTTACCTGAACTCAACATCACCGCTCCTTGTAGTCACCCCGATCAAATTCACAGTTGTCTCACCACATGTATGACCACCAGAGCCCTGGCCTGTCTTCATGTCCCATGCAAACCACATGCCTCGTCGCTATTACCGCGTCGAGCCTCCGCTGTCCCGGTCGAGTCTCAAGGGTCGCGAACCCACACTACTCAACTCCCACTGCAAAGTACCACCTGAAAAAAATATGCCCTAGAGGCAATAATAAAGTTGTTATTTATATTTCCTTATATCATGATAAGTGTTTATTATTCATGCTAGAATTGTATTAACCGAAAACTTAGTACATGTGTGAATACATAGACAAACAGAGTGTCACTAGTATGCCTCTACTTGACTAGCTCGTTGATCAAAGATGGTTAAGTTTCCTAGCCATGGACAAAGAGTTTTCATTTGATAAACGGGATCACATCATTAGAGAATGATGTGATCGACTTGACCCATCCATTAACTTAGCACGATGATCGTTTAGTTTGTTGCTATTGCTTTCTCCATAACTTATACATGTTCCTATGACTATGAGATTATGCAACTCCCGAATACCGGAGGAACACTTAGTGTGCTATCAAACGTCACAACGTAACTGGGTGACTATAAAGATGCTCTACAGGTGTCTCCAATGGTATTTGTTGAGTTGGCATAGATCGAGACTAGGATTTGTCACTCCGTGTATCGGAGAGGTATCTCTGGGCCCTCTCGGTAATGCACATCACTATAAGCCTTGCAAGCAATGTAACTAATGAGTTAGTTACAGGATGTAGCACTACAGAACGAGCAAAGAGACTTGCCGGTAACGAGATTGAACTAGGTATTGAGATACCGACAATCAATCTCGGGTAAGTAACATACCGATGACAAAGGGAACAACGTATGTTGTTATGCGGTTTGACCGATAAAGATCTTCGTAGGATATGTAGGAACCAATATGAGCATCAAGGTTCCGCTATTGGTTATTGACCAGAGATGAGTCTCGGTCATATCTACATAGTTCTCGAACCCGTAGGGTAAACACGCTTAACGTTCGATGAAGATCAGTATTATGAGTTTGTGTGTTCTGATGTACCGAAGGTAGTTAATTCGGAATCCTGGATGTGATCACGAACATGACGAGGTGTCTTGAAATGGTCGAGACATAAAGATTGATATATTGGACGGCTATATTCGGACACCGGAAGTGTTTCGGGTGGTTTCAGATAAAACCGGAGTGCCAGAGGGTTAGCGAACCCCCGGGGGGAACTAATGGGCCTAGATGGGCCTGATACGTCCATTTTGCATCATGCTTTGATATCGATATTTATTGCATTATGGGCTGTTATTGCACATTATGTCACAATACTTATGCATATTCTCTCTTGTTTTACAAGGTTTACATGAAGAGGGGGAATGCCGGCAGCTGGAATTCTGGGCTGGAAAAGGAGCAAATATTAGAGACCTATTCTGCACATCTCCAAAAGTCTTGAAACTCCACGGAAGCACTTTTCAGACTATATAAAAAATATTGGGCGCAAGAAGTACCAGAGGGGGGCCACACCCTGGCCACAAGGGTAGAGGGCGCGCCCTACCCCCTGGGCGCGCCCCCTGCCTCGTGGGCTCCCTGGTGGCCGTCCGATGCCCATCTTCTACTATATGAGGTCTTTCGGCCGAGGAAAAGTCATAGGCAAGCTTTCGGGATGAGACTCCGCCGCCACGAGGCGGAACCTTGGCAGAACCAATTTAGGGCTCTGGCAAAGCTGTTCTGCCGGGGACAGTTCCCTCCGGGAGGGGGAAATCATCACCATCGTCATCACCAACGATCCTGTCATCGGGAGGGGGTCAATCTCCATCAACATATTCACCAGCAACATCTCATCTCAAATCCTAGTTCATCTCTTGTATCCAATCTTTATATCCAAACCTCAAATTGGTACCTGTGGGTTGCTAGTAGTGTTGATTACTCCTTGTAGTTGATGCTAGTTGGTTTACTTGGTGGAAGATCATATGTTCAGACCCATTATGCATATTAATACCCCTCTTATTATGAACATGAATATGCTTTGTGATTAGTTACGTTTGTTCCTGAGGACATGGGAGAAGTCTTGCTATTAGTAGTCATGTGAATTTGGTATTCGTTCGATACTTTGATGAGATGTATGTTGTCATCCCTCTAGTGGTGTCATGTGAACGTCGACTACATGACACTTCACCATTGTTTGGGCCTAGAGGGAGGCATTGGGAAGTAATAACTAGATGATGGGTTGCTAGAGTGACAGAAGCTTAAACCCTAGTTTATGCGTTGCTTCGTAAGGGGCTGATTTGGATCCATATGTTTCATGCTATGGTTAGGTTTACCTTAATACTTCTGTTATAGTTGCAGATGCTTGCAATGGGGGTTAATCATAAGTGGGATGCTTGTCCAAGTAAGGACAGCACCCAAGCACCGGTCCACCCACATATCAAATTATCAAAGTATCGAACGTGAATCATATGATCTTGATGAAAACTAGCTTGACGATAATTCCCATGTGTCCTCGGGAGCGCTTTCCTTCATATAAGAGTTTGTCCAGGCTTGTCCTTTGCTACAAAAGGATTGGGACATGTTGCTGCACCTTATTTACTTTTATTACTTGCTACTCGTTACAAATTACCTTATCACAAAACTATCTGTTACCGATAATTTCAGTGCTTGTAGAGAATACCTTACTGAAAACTGCTTATCATTTCCTTCTGCTCCTCGTTGGGTTCGACACTCTTACTTATTGAAAAGGCTACGATAGATCCCCTATACTTGTGGGTCATCAAGACTCTTTTCTGGCACCGTTGCCGGGGAGTGAAGCACCTTAGGTAGGTGGAATTTGGTAAGTAAAAATTTATATAGTGTGCTGAAATTTACTGTGACTTGTTACTATGGAACATAATCTTTTGAGGGGTTTGTTCGGGTTATCTTCACCTCGTCCGGAACCATAATTAGTTACCCATCAACCTACTGAACCTACTGAAAATGTTTACTTTGAAATTCCTTCGGGTATGATAGAGAAGCGACTAGCTAATCCTTTTGCAGGAGATGGAACATTGCATCCCGATTTGCACTTAATCTATGTGGATGAAGTTTGTGGATTATTTAGACTTGCAGGTATGCCCGATGATGTTATCAAGAAGAATGTCTTCCCTTTATCTTTGAAGGGAGATGCATTGACATGGTATAGGCTATGTGATGATATGGGATCATGGGACTATAAGCGATTGAAATTGGAATTTCACCAGAAGTATTATCCTGTGCATCTTGTTCATCGTGATCATAATTTTATATATAACTTTTGGCCTCGTGAAGAAGAAAGCATCGCTCAAGCTTGGGGGAGGCTTAATTCAGTGTTATATTCATGCCCCAATCATGAGCTCTCAAGAGAAATGATTATTCAAAATTTTTATGCTCGCCTTTCTGACAACAATAGGTCCATGCTCGATACTTCTTGTACTGGTTCCTTTATGATGAAGACTATTGAATTCAAATGGAATTTATTAGAGAGAATTAAATGCAACTCTGAAGATTGGGATCTCGACGAAGGTAAGGAGTCAGGTATAACACCTAAGTTTGATTGTGTTAAATCTTTTATGGATACCGATGTTTTCCGTAAATTTAGCACTAAATATGGACTTGACTCTGAGATAGTAGCTTCTTTCTGTGAATCCTTTGCTACTCATGTTGATCTCCCTAAGGAGAAGTGGTTTAAATATCATCCTCCCATAGAAGTAAAAGTAGTTGAACCTATTAAAGTTGAAGAAAAGACTATCACTTATAATGATCCTATTGTTCCTACTGCTTATGTTGAGAAACCACCTTTCCCTGTTAGAAGAAAGGATCATGCTAAAGCTTCAACTATGGTTCGTAAAAGTAATATTAGAACTTATGCACCCCCTGAGCAATTTAAAGTTGAACCTAATATTTCTATTGTTAAAGATCTCTTGGCTGATAATATTGATGGGCATGTTATTTACTTTTGTGATGAGACTGCTAGAATTGCTAAACCTGGTGCTAAAGATAAACATAGACATGTGGTAGGCATGCCTGTTATTTCTATTAAAATAGGAGATCATTGTTATCATGGCTTGTGTGATATGGGTGCTAGTGCTAGTGCAATACCTATTTCCTTATACAAAGAAATTATGCATGATATTGCACCAGCTGAGATAGAAGATATCGATGTTACCATTAAGCTTGCTAATAGAGATAATATTTCACTAATTGGGATTGTTAGAGACATTGAAGTCTTGTGTGGGAAGGATAAATATCCTGCAGATTTCCTTGTTCTTGGTTCCCCTCAAGATAGCTTTTGTCCCATTATACTTGGTAGACCCTTCTTGAATACTGTTAATGCTAAGATAGATTGCAAGAAGGATGTTGTTACTAAATGTTTGGATGATATGTCCCGTGATTTTAATTTTTCTAAATTTCGTAGACAACCCCGTGATGAAGAATTGCCTAGTAAAGATGGAATTATTGGTCTTGCTTCTATTGTTGTGCCTCCTAATGATCCTTTAGAACAATATTTGCTAGACCATGAGAATGATATGTTTATGAATGAAAGAAGGGAAATAGATGAAGTATTCTTTAAACAAGGACCCATTCGGAAACACAATTTGCCTGTTGAAATCCTAGGGGATCCTCCTCCACCCAAGGGTGATCCCGTGTTTGAGCTTAAACCATTGCCTGATACTCTTAAATATGCTTATCTTGATGAAAAGAAGATATATCCTGTTATTATTAGTGCTAACCTTTTCAGAGAAGGAGGAAGAAAAAATATTGAAAACTCTGAAGAAACATCGTGTTGCTATTGGATATACTCTTGATGATCTTAAGGGCATTAGTCCCACTCTATGTCAAGACAAAATAAACTTAGAGAAAGACGCCAAACCAGTTATTGATCACCAACGACGGCTGAATCCTAAGATGAAAGAAGTGGTAAGAAAAGAAATACTAAAGCTCCTTGAGGCAGGTATAATTTATCTCGTTGCTGATAGTCAGTGGGAGACTGTTGGAAATATGCCCTAGAGGCAATAATAAAAGCATTATTATTATATTTCCTTGTTCATGATAATTGTCTTTTATTCATGCTATAATTGTGTTATCCGGAAATCGTAATACATGTGTGAATAATAGACACCAACATGTCCCTAGTAAGCCTCTAGTTGACTAGCTCGTTGATCAACAGATAGTCATGGTTTCCTGATTATGGACATTAGATGTCATTGATAATGAGATCACATCATTAGGAGAATGATGTGATGGACAAGACCCAATCCTAAACATAGCACAAGATCGTATAGTTTGTTTGCTAGAGTTTTCCAATGTCAAGTATCTTTTCCTTAGACCATGAGATCGTGTAACTCCCGGATACCGTAGGAGTACTTTGGGTACACCAAACGTCATAACGTAACTGGGTGACTATAAAGGTATACTACGGGTATCTCCGAAAGTGTCTGTTGGGTTGACACAGATCAAGACTAGGATTTGTCACTCCGTATGACGGAGAGGTATCACTGGGCCCACTCGGTAATGCATCATTATTATGAGCTCAAAGTGACCAAGTGTCTCATCACGGGATCATGCATTATGGTACGAGTAAAGTGACTTGCCGGTAACGAGATTGAACGAGGTATTGGGATACCGACGATCGAATCTCGGGCAAGTAACATACCGATTGACAAAGGGAATTGTATACGGGGTTGCTTGAATCCTCGACATCGTGGTTCATCCGATGAGATCATTGAGGAGCATGTGGGAGCCAACATGGGTATCCAGATCCCATTGTTTGTTATTGACCGGAGAGCAATCTCGGTCATGTCTACATGTCTCCCGAACCCGTAGGGTCTACACACTTAAGGTTCGGTGACGCTAGGGTTGTAGGGATATGTATATGCAGTCCCGAATGTTGTTAGGAGTCCCGGATGAGATCCCGGACGTCACGAGGAGTTTCAGAATGGTCCGGAGGTAAAGAATTATATATAGGAAGTGCTGTTTCGGCCATCGGGACAAGTTTCGGGGTCACCGGTATTGTACCGGGACCACCGAAAGGGTCCCAGGGGTCCACCGGGTGGGGCCACCTATCCCGGAGGGCCCCATGGGCTGAAGTGGGAAGGGATCCAGCCCAAAGTGGGCTGGGGCGCCACTTCCCCCTAGGGCCCATGGGCCTAGGGTGGGGAAACCCTAAAGGGGGGCGCCCCCTTGCTTGGGGGGCAAGCCCCCCACCGCTTGGCCGCCGCCCCCCCTAGGAGATTGCATCTCCTAGGGCCACCGCCCCTCCCTAGGCCCCCTATATATAGTGGGGGGATGGAGGACCTCTGACCTACGCCTTTGGTGCCTCCCTCTCCCTCTCCAACACCTCTTCCTCCTCCATAGAGCTTGGCGAAGCCCTGCCGGAGTACTGCAGCTCCATCACCACCACGCCATCGTGCTGCTGCTAGAGCCATCTTCCTCAACCTCTCCTTTCCCCTTGCTGGATCAAGAAGGAGGAGACGTCACGCTGACCGTACGTGTGTTGAACGCGGAGGTGCCGTCCGTTCGGCGCTAGGATCTCTGGTGATTTGGATCACGTCGAGTACGACTCCCTCATCCCCGTTCTTTGAACGCTTCCACTCGCGATCTACAAATGTATGTAGATGCATCCGATCACTCGTTGCTAGATGAACTCATAGATAGATCTTGGTGAAACCTTAGGAAATTTTTTGCAACGTTCCCCAACAATGGTATCAGAGCTAGGTCTATGCGTAGTTCTCTTTGCACGAGTAGAACACAATTTGTTGTGGGCGTAGATGTTGTCAACTTTCTTGCCGCTACTAGTCTTATTTTGCTTCAGCGGTATTGTGGGATGAAGCGGCCCGAACCAACCTTACACGTACGCTTACGTGAGACCGGTTCCACTTACTAACATGCACTAGTTGCATAAGGTGGCTGGCGGGTGTCTGTCTCTCCCACTTTAGTTGGAGCGGATTCGATGAAAAGGGTCCTTATGAAGGGTAAATAGAAGTTGACAAATCACGTTGTGGCTTTCACGTAGGTAAGAAAACATTCTTGCTAGAACCCTATTGCAGCCACGTAAAACTTGCAACAACAATTAGAGGACGTCTAACTTGTTTTTGCAGCAAGTGTTTTGTGATGTGATATGGCCAAAGTTGTGATGAATGATGAATGATATATATGTGATGTATGTGATGTTCATGTCATTGTAATAGGAATCACGACTTGCATGTCGATGAGTATGACAACCGGCAAGAGCCATAGGAGTTGTCTTTATTTTTTGTATGACCTGCGTGTCATTGAGAAACGACATGTAAATTACTTTACTTTATTGCTAAACGCGTTAGCCATAGTAGTAGAAGTAATAGTTGGCGAGCAACTTCATGGAGACACGATGATGGAGATCATGGTGTCATGCCGGTGACAAGATGATCATGGAGCCCCAAGATGGAGATCAAAGGAGCTATGTGATATTGGTCATATCATGTTACTATTATTATTTGATTGCATGTGATGTTTATCATGTTTTTGCATCTTGTTTACTTAGAACGACGGTATTAAATAAGATGATCCCTCATAATAATTTCAAGAAAGTGTTCCCCCTAACTGTGCACCGTTGCGACAGTTCGTTGTTTTGAAGCACCACGTGATGATCGGGTGTGATAGATTCTAACGTTCACATACAACGGGTGTAAGACAGATTTACACATGCAAACACTTAGGTTGACTTGATGAGCCTAGCATGTACAGACATGGCCTCAGAACACAGAAGACCGAAAGGTCGAGCATGAGTCGTATAGAAGATACGATCAACATGAAGATGTTCACCGATGTTGACTAGTCCATCTCACGTGATGATCGGACATGGCCTAGTTAACTCGGATCATGTTATACTTAGATGACTGGAGGGATGTCTATCTAAGTGGGAGTTCATTGAATAATTTGATTAGATGAACTTAATTATCATGAACTTAGTCTAAAATATTTACAATATGTCTTGTAGATCAAATGGCCAACGTAGTCCTCAACTTCAATGCGTTCCTAGAGAAAACCAAGCTGAAAGACGATGGCAGCAACTACACGGTCTGGGTCCGGATCCTGAGGATCATCCTCATAGCTGCCAAGAAAGATTATGTCCTACAAGCACCGCTAGGTGACGCACCTGTTCTCCCTGCAGAACAAGACGTTATGAACGCCTGGCAGGCACATACCAATGACTACTCCCTCGTTCAGTGCGGCATGCTTTACACTTAGAGTCGGGCATCCAAAAACGTTTTGAGAGACATGGAGCATATGAGATGTTCGAAGAGCTGAAAATGGTTTTCCAAGCTCATGCCCGGGTCGAGAGATATCAAGTCTCCGACAAGTTCTTCAGTTGTAAGATGGAGGAAAACAGTTCTGTGAGTGAGCACATACTCACTATGTCTGGGTTGCATAACCGCTTGACTCAGCTGGGAGTTAATCTCCCGGATGACGCGGTCATTGACAGAATCCTTCAGTCGCTTCCACCGAGCTACAAGAGCTTTGTGATGAACTTCAATATGTAGGGGATGGAAAAGACCATTCCTGAACTATTTGCAATGCTGAAATCAGCAGAGGTAGAAGTCAGAAAGGAACATCAAGTGTTGATGGTGAATAAAACCACTAAGTTCAAGAAAGGAAAGGGTAAGAAAACCTTCAAGAAGGACGGCAGGGGAGTTGCCGCGCCCGGCAAGCAAGCTGTCGGGAAGAAGCCAAATAATGGACCCAAGCTCGAGACTGAGTGTTTTTATTGCAAGGGAAGTGGTCACTGGAAGCGGAACTGCCCCAAATACTTAGCGGACAAGAAGGCTGGCATCACGAAAGGTATATGTGATATACATGTAATTGATGTGTACCTTACCAGTACTCGTAGTAGCTCTTGGGTATTTGATACCGGTGCAGTTACTCATATTTGTAACTCAAAGCAGGAGATGCGGAATAAGCGGAGACTGGCTAAGGATGAGGTGACGATGCGCGTCGGGAATGGTTCCAAGGTCGATGTGATCGCCGTCGGCACGCTACCTCTACATTTACCTATGGGATTAGTTTTGAACCTCAATAATTGTTATTTAGTGCCAAGTTTGAGCATGAACATTGTATCAGGATCTCGTTTAATACGAGATGGCTACTCATTTAAATCCGAGAATAATGGTTGTTCTATTTATATGAGAGATATGTTTTATGGTCATGCTCCGATGGTGAATGGTTTATTCTTAATGAATCTCGAGCGTAATGCTACACATATTCATAGTGTGAGTACCAAAAGATGTAAGATTGATAATGATAGTCCCACATACTTGTGGCACTGCCGCCTTGGTCACATAGGTGTAAAACGCCTGAAGAAGCTCCATGCAGATGGACTTTTAGAGTCTCTTGATTACGAATCATTTGACACGTGCGAACCATGCCTCGTGGGTAAAATGACCAAGACTCCATTCTCAGGAACAATGGAGCGAGCGACCAACTTATTGGAAATCATACATACTGATGTGTGCGGTCCAATGAGTGTTGAGGCTCGCGGTGGCTATGCTTATGTTCTCACCCTCACTGATGACTTGAGTAGATATGGGTATATCTATTTAATGAAACACAAGTCTGAGACCTTTGAAAAGTTCAAGGAATTTCAGAGTGAGGTTGAGAATCAACGTGAAAGAAAAATCAAGTTCCTACGATTAGATCGTGGAGGAGAATACTTGAGTCACGAATTTGGCACACACTTAAGAAAATGTGGAATAGTTTCACAACTCACGCCGCCTGGAACACCTCAGCATAATGGTGTGTCCGAACGTCGTAATCGCACTCTATTAGATATGGTGCGATCTATGATGTCTCTTACCGATTTACCGCTATCTTTTTGGGGCTATGCTTAAGAGACTGCCGCATTCACTTTAAATAGGGCTCCGTCGAAATCCGTTGAGACGACACCGTATGAATTATGGTTTGGGAAGAAACCTAAGCTGTCGTTTCTAAAAGTTTGGGGATCCGATGCTTATGTCAAGAAACTTCAACCTGAAAGCTCGAACCCAAGTCGGAAAAATGTGTCTTCATAGGATACCCTAAAGAAACTATTGGGTATACCTTCTACCTCAGATCCGAAGGCAAGATCTTTGTTGCCAAGAATGGATCCTTTCTAGAGAAAGAGTTTCTCTCGAAAGAGGTAAGTGGGAGGAAAGTAGAACTTGATGAAGTATTACCTCTTGAACCGGAAAATGGCGCAACTCAAGAAAATGTTTCCGAGGTGCCTGCACCGACTAGAGAGGAAATTAATGATGATGATCATG
Source organism: Triticum monococcum (assembly GCA_034509565.1). Classification (NCBI taxonomy): domain Eukaryota; kingdom Viridiplantae; phylum Streptophyta; class Magnoliopsida; order Poales; family Poaceae; genus Triticum; species Triticum monococcum. Next base: position 28,121,835 of record CM067847.1, read on the forward strand.
AAACTTCAGATCAAGTTGCTACTGAACTTCGTAGGTCCACAAGGACACGTTCCGCACCAGAGTGGTACGGCAACCCTATCTTGGAAATCATGTTGTTAGACAACGGTGAACCTTCGAACTATGAAGAAGCTATGGCGGGCCCGGATTCCGACAAATGGCTAGAAGCCATGAAATCCGAGATAGGATCCATGTATGAAAATGAAGTATGGACTTTTACTGACTTGCCAATTGAGCGGCGAGCCATAGAAAATAAATGGATCTTTAAGAAGAAGACAGACGCAGATGGTAATGTGACCATCTATAAAGCTCGGCTTGTCGCTAAGGGTTATGGACAAGTTCAAGGGGTTGACTACGATGAGACTTTCTCACCGGTAGCGAAGCTAAAGTCCGTCCGAATCATGTTAGCAATTGCCGCATTCTATGATTATGAGATATGGCAAATGGACGTCAAAACGGCATTCCTTAATGGTTTCCTTAAGGAAGAATTGTATATGATGCAGCCGGAAGGTTTTGTCGATCCTAAGAATGCTAACAAGGTGTGCAAGCTCCAATGCTCGATTTATGGGCTGGTGCAAGCATCTCGGAGTTGGAACATTTGCTTTGATGAGATGATCAAAGCGTTTGGGTTTACGCAGACTTATGGAGAAGCCTGCGTTTACAAGAAAGTGAGTGGGAGCTCTGTAGCATTTCTCATATTATATGTAGATGACATACTTTTGATGGGAAATGATATAGAACTCTTGGACAGCATTAAGGCCTACTTGAATAAGAGTTTTTCAATGAAGGACCTTGGAGAAGCTGCTTATATATTAGGCATCAAGATCTATAGAGATAGATCAAGACGCCTCATAGGTCTTTCACAAAGCACATACCTTGATAAGATATTGAAGAAGTTCAATATGGATCAGTCTAAGAAGGGGTTCTTACCTGTGTTACAAGGTGTGAAATTGAGCTCAACTCAATGTCCGACCACGTCAGAAGATATAGAAGAGATGAGTGTCATCCCCTATGCCTCAGCCATAGGTTCTATTATGTATGCCATGCTGTGTACCAGACCTGATGTAAACCTTGCCGTAAGTTCGGTAGGTAGGTACCAAAGTAATCCCGGCAAGGAACACTGGACAGCGGTCAAAAATATCCTGAAGTACCTGAAAAGGACTAAGGAAATGTTTCTCGTCTATGGAGGTGACGAAGAGCTCGTCGTAAAGGGTTACGTCGACGCTAGCTTCGACACAGATCTGGATGACTCAAAGTCACAAACCGGATACGTGTATATTTTGAATGGTGGGGCAGTAAGCTGGTGCAGTTGCAAGCAGAGCAACATGGCGGGATCTACATGTGAAAAGCAGAGTACATGGCAGCCTCGGAGGCAGCACATGAAGCAATTTGGGTGAAGGAGTTCATCACCGACCTGATACTCTTAAATATGCTTATCTTGATGAAAAGAAGATATATCATGTTATTATTAGTGCTAACCTTTTCAGAGAAGGAGGAAGAAAAAATATTGAAAACTCTGAAGAAGCATCGTGCTGCTATTGGATATACTCTTGATGATCTTAAGGGAATTAGTCCCACTCTATGTCAACACAAAATAAACTTAGAGAAAGACGCCAAACCAGTTATTGATCACCAACGACGGCTGAATCCTAAGATGAAAGAAGTGGTAAGAAAAGAAATACTAAAGCTCCTTGAGGCAGGTATAATTTATCTCGTTGCTGATAGTCAGTGGGAGACTGTTGGAAATATGCCCTAGAGGCAATAATAAAAGCATTATTATTATATTTCCTTGTTCATGATAATTGTCTTTTATTCATGCTATAATTGTGTTATCCGGAAATCGTAATACATGTGTGAATAATAGACACCAACATGTACCTAGTAAGCCTCTAGTTTACTAGCTCGTTGATCAATAGATAGTCATGGTTTCCTGACTATGGACATTAGATGTCATTGATAACGAGATCACATCATTAGGAGAATGATGTGATGGACAAGACCCAATCCTAAACATAACACAAGATCGTATAGTTCGTTTGCTAGAGTTATCCGGAAATAGTATCTTTTCCTTAGACCATGAGATCGTGTAACTCCCGGATACCGTAGGAGTACTTTGGGTATACCAAATGTCACAACGTAACTGGGTGACTATAAAGGTATACTACGGGTATCTCCAAAAGTGTCTGTTGGGTTGACATGGATCAAGACTGGGATTTGTCACTCCGTATGACGAAGAGGTATCACTGGGCCCACTCGGTAATGCATCATCATTATGAGCTCAAAGTGACCAAGTGTCTGGTCACGGGATCATGCATTACGGTACGAGTAAAGTGACTTGCCGGTAACGAGATTGAACAAGGTATTGGGATACCGACGATCGAATCTCGGGCAAGTAACATACCGATTGACAAAGGGAATTGTATACGGGGTTGCTTGAATCCTCGACATCGTGGTTCATCCGATGAGATCATCGAGGAGCATGTGGGAGCCAACATGGGTATCCAGATCCCGCTGTTGGTTATTGACCGGAGAGCAATCTCGGTCATGTCTACATGTCTCCCGAACCCGTAGGGTCTACACACTTAAGGTTCGGTGACGCTAGGGTTGTAGGGATATGTATATGCAGTAACCCGAATGTTGTTCGGAGTCCCGGATGAGATCCCGGACGTCACGAGGAGTTTCGGAATGGTCCGGAGGTAAAGAATTATATATAGGAAGTGTTGTTTCGGCCATCGGGACAAGTTTCGGGGTCACCGGTATTGTACCGGGACCACCGGAAGGGTCCCGGGGGTCCACCGGGTGGGGCCACCTATCCCGGAGGGCCCCATGGGCTGAAGTGGGAAGGGATCCAGCCCAAAGTAGGCTTGGGCGCCACTTCCCCCTAGGGCCCATGCGCCTAGGGTGGGGAAACCCTAAAGGGGGGCGCCCCCTTGCTTGGGGGGCAAGCCCCCCACCCCTTGGCCGCCGCACCCCCTAGGAGATTGCATCTCCTAGGGCCGGCGCCCCCTCCCCCCTATGCCCCCTATATATAGTGGGGGGGGGGGTGGAGGACCTCTGACCTACGCCTTTGGTGCCTCCCTCTCCCTCTCCAACACCTCCTCCTCCTCCTCCTCCATAGAGCTTGGCGAAGCCCTGCCGGAGTACTGCACCTCCATCACCACCACGCCGTCGTGCTGCTGCCAGAGCCATCTTCCTCAACCTCTCCTTTCCCCTTGCTGGATCAAGAAGGAGGAGACGTCACGCTGACCGTACATGTGTTGAACACGGAGGTGCCGTCCGTTCGGCGCTAGGATCTCCGGTGATTTGGATCACGTCGAGTACGACTCCCTCATCCCCGTTCTTTGAACGCTTCCGCTCGCGATCTACAAAGGTATATAGATGCATCCGATCACTCGTTGCTAGATGAACTCATAGATAGATCTTGGTGAAACCGTAGGAATTTTTTTTTCTGCAACGTTCCCCAACAATGTCCCGTGAGTTTGATTTTTCTAAATTTCATAGACAACCCCGTGATGAAGAATTGCCTAGTAAAGATGGAATTATTGGTCTTGCTTCTATTGTTGTGCCTCCTAATGATCCTTTAGAACAATATTTTCTAGACCATGAGGATGATATGTTTATGAATGAAAGAAGGGAAATAGATGAAGTATTCTTTAAACAAGGACCCATTCGGAAACACAATTTGCCTGTTGAAATCCTAGGGGATCCTCCTCCACCCAAGGGTGATCCCGTGTTTGAGCTTAAACCATTGCCTGATACTCTTAAATATGCTTATCTTGATGAAAAGAAGATATATCCTGTTATTATTAGTGCTAACCTTTTCAGAGAAGGAGGAAGAAAAAATATTGAAAACTCTGAAGAAGCATCGTGATGCTATTGGATATACTCTTGATGATCTTAAGGGCATTAGTCCCACTCTATGTCAACACAAAACAAACTTAGAGAAAGACGCCAAACCAGTTATTGATCACCAACGACGGCTGAATCCTAAGATGAAAGAAGTGGTAAGAAAAGAAATACTAAAGCTCCTTGAGGCAGGTATAATTTATCTCGTTGCTGATAGTCAGTGGGCACTAGTAGAAAAAGGGGCTTTCGTTCGGGTCTGGTCAGCCCATTAGTCCCGATTCCTCCACGAACCGGGACCAATGGATGCATTCGTCCTGGTTCGTGAGCCCAGGGGGCCGGCCGGGGCCTCGTGGGCATTGGTCCCGGTTCGTCTGGGCCCATTTGTCCTGGTTCTTGGCACGAACCGAGACTAATGGGCCTCACTCCTGGCCCACAAACATAGGTCCCGGTTCTTGGCTCGAACCGGCAGAGAAGGCTGGGCTTTAGTCCCGGTTCCAGCCAAGAACCGGGACCAATGAGTTTCCTATATATACCCATCGCCGGCGAGCAGAGCACTCCACAGTGCTCTGTTTTTTGCTGGCCGGCGAGGAAGGGCATTTGGGTGCTCTAGCTCACCTCTTATGCATGTGAGGTGTTCGATGAAATGCCCGAGCCACATTAGTTAAGCTTTCTCCTCTCGAAGCTCGACCTCAGAGCTCCATTTTTTTCGAGATTTGTCTAGGTTTAGCGGTCTGTCATGCCCCGTCCTCGTCTTCACCGCCGTCGATCGCCCGCGCCGATCTCGTCGCCGGCACCACCGTGGTGAGCCTCTTGTCCTTATCTTCTTTCTGAAAGAAAAAAAACTTACTTTAGATAGATACTTGACTAATTTTCTTACTTTTGACACACATAATTATATATAATGCACGCGGATGAACCGGCAATGGATGTACGGTGACAGACACACCTCCGAGTACATTAAGGGCGTGCGTAAATTTCTGGAAATGGCTGAGGCAAACAAGCAGAATGGTTTTATGTGTTGTCCATGCCCTGATTGTGGGAATACGAGGTCTTACTCTGACAAGAAAATCCTTCACACCCACCTGCTTTATAAAGGTTTCATGTCACACTATAATGTTTGGACGATGCACGGAGAAATAGGGGTTATGATGGAAGACAACGAAGAAGAAGAGGACGATGACAACTATGTGCCCCTGAATACAGTGATGCTGCAACGAGAGAAGCTGAAGATCAAGAGGAAGCTGAAGATCAAGAGGAACCAGACGATGTGCCCAATGATGATCTCCGCCAGGTCATTGTTGATGCAAGGGAAAAGTGCAAAAGTGAAAAGGAGAAGTTGACGTTCGATCGCATGTTAGAGGATCACAAAAAGGGTTGTACCCCAATTGCGAAGATGGCAACACAAAGCTCAGTACCGTACTGGAATTGATGCAGTGGAAGACAGAGAATGCTGTGCCTGACAAAGGATTTGAGAAGCTACTGGAAATATTTAAGAAGAAGCTTGCAAAGGATAACGAATTGCCTAACAGTACGTACGCAACAAAGAAGGTCGTATGCCATATAGGATTGGAGGTGGAGAAGATACATGCATGCCCTAATGAATGCATCCTCTACCGCGGTGCGTACAAGGATTTGACCGCATGCCCGGTATGCGGTGCATTGCGGTATAAGATCAGACGAGATGACCCTGGTGATGTTGAGGGCGAGCCCCGCAGGAAGAGGGTTCCTGCGAAGGTCATGTGGTATGCTTATATAATACCACCGTTGAAACGACTGTTCAGAAACAAAGAACATGCCAAGTTTATGCGATGGCGCAGTGAGGACCGTAAGAAAGACGGGAAGTTGAGAGCACCCGCTGACGGGTCGCAGTGGAGAAGATCGAGAGAAAGTACTGGGCTCACTTTGCAGGTGACCCAAGGAACGTATGGTGTGGTTTAAGCGCGGATGGCATTAATCCTTTCGGGGAGCAGAGCAGCAATCACAGCACCTGGCCCGTAACTCTATGTATGTATAACCTTCCTTCTTGGATGTGCATGAAGCAGAAGTTCATTATGATGCCAATTCTCATCCAATGCCCTAAGCAACCCAGCAACGACATTGATGTGTACCTAAGGCCATTAGTTGAAGAACTTTTACAGCTGTGGAATGGAAATGGTGTACGTGCGTGGGATGAGCACAAAAAGGTGGAATTTAACCTGCATGGGTTGCTTTTTGTAACCATCAACGATTGGCCCGCTCTCAGTAACCTTTCAGGATAGACAAACAAGGGATACCATGCATGCACGCATTGTTTAGCTGACACTGAAAGTATATACCTGGGCAGATGCAGGAAGAATGTGTACCTGGGCCATCATCGATTTCTCCCGACCAACCATCAATGTCGAAAGAAAGGCAAGCATTTCAAAGGCGAGGCATATCACCGGAAGAAGCCCGCCCATGCGTACCGGTGATCACGTACTTGATATGGTCTCTGATTTATACATAATATTTGGAAAGGGTCTCGGCGGACTAGTTGTTCCGAATGACGCTGAGGGACATGCACCCATGTGGAAGAAGAAATCTATATTTTGGGACGTACCCTACTGGAAAGAGCTAGAGGTACGCTCTTCAATCGACGTGATGCACGTGACGAAGAACCTTTGCGTGAACCTGTTAGGCTTCTTGGGCGTGTATGGGAAGACAAAAGATACACCTGAGGCACGGGAGGACCTGCAACGTTTGCATGAAAAAGACGGCATGCCTCCAAAGCAGTATGAAGGTCCTGCCAGCTACGCTCTTACCAAAGAAGAGAAGGAAATCTTTTTTTGAATGCCTGCTCAGTATGAAGGTCCCGACTGGCTTCTTGTCGAATATAAAGGAAATAATAAATATTCCAGAGAAAAAGTTCCAGAACCTAAAGTCTCATGACTTCCACGTGATTATGACGCAACTGCTTCCGGTTGCATTGAGGGGGCTTCTACCGGAAAACGTCCGATTAGCCATTGTGAAGCTATGTGCATTCCTCAATGCAATCTCTCAGAAAGTGATCAATCCAGATATCATACCAAGGCTAAGGAGTGATGTGGCGCAATGTCTTGTCAGTTTCAAGCTGGTGTTCCCACCATCCTTCTTCAATATCATGACGCACGTCCTAGTTCATCTAGTCGACGAGATTGTCATTCTGGGCCCCATTTTTCTACACAATATGTTCCCCTTTAAGAGGTTCATGGGAGTCCTAAAGAAATATGTCCGTAACCGGGCTAGGCCAGAAGGAAGCATCTCCATGGGCCATCAAACAGAGGATGTCATTGGGTTTTGTGTTGACTTTATTCCTGGACTTAAGAAGATAGGTCTTCCTAAAGGCACGCTAGGAGCAGACTCAATAATATGCAGGGACGGGCGTTCTTGGTGTCAAGCACACTACACAGTTCTACACAACTCTACCTTGGTGACCCCGTATGTCGATGAACACAAGAACAGTCTGCTCTCCAAACACCTGGAGCAGTGTGACGACTGGATTACATGTGAACACATCATGACTTTCAGCAGTTGGTTGGAAACACGTCTCAGAGGTGACAACACTGTTTGTGATGAGCTTTACTCGTTGTCCAGGGGACCATCTTCGACTGTATTGACTTACAAAGGATACGAGATAAATGGGAATACATTTTACACGATTGCCCAAGATCAAAAGAGCACCAACCAAAACAGCAGTGTCCGCTTTGATGCAGCAACCGAGAGGGGAAATGACACATATTATGGTTACATAATGGACATATATAGGAACTTGACTACGGACATGATTTTAAGGTCCCTTGTTTAAGTGCAAATGGGTCAATCTGTCAGGAGGCGGGGTACATGTAGACCCATAGTACGGAATGACAACAGTGGATCTGAAAAATCTTGGGTACACTGACGAACCGTTCGTCTTAGCCAATGATGTGGCACAGGTAATCTATGTGAAAGACATGTCTACCAAACCGAGAAAAAGAAAAGATAAGGAAGCGAATACATCATACGACGAGCCAAAGCGCCACATAGTTCCTTTAGGAAAAAGGGATATCGTGGGAGTGGAGGGCAAGATAGACATGTCTGAAGATTATGAAAAGTTTCATGAAATTCTTCCCTTCAAAGTCAAGGCTGACCCAAGCATCCTGATAAACGATGAAGATTATCCATGGTTACGGTGCAATAAGCAAAGCACACAAGCGAAAAAAAGTGAAGACTTTCTCTCCACAACTATTATGATGATACCATGCCAACTTTCAACCTTTTCGTAGTTCATTTGAAATGCATGTTGTAACAGACGAGTTTCCGTATGAAATCCAGATACTTCGAAAAAGATTGTCCGTTTTGTACACGAAGTGCATACAGTTTTTGCCGTAACCCTCTCTACTTTCTTGCACATGCTATGTGGGTAAAATGATGATACCATGCCAACTTTCAACCTTTTCAGAGTTCATTTGTAGTGCTTTTCAATTTCAGGGTCTTATAGCTCAAAATAATCAGTAAATGCATGGAAAATAACAAATGAAGTCAGAAAGGGTTGAAAATTGATGATGTGACTTTGAATGATGCATTTTGAACACAGAAAAACTATGGAGTTCAAATAAGTTCTAAAAAATGAAATCTCTTTGTAACAGACGAGTTTCCGTATGAAACCCTGATACTTCGAAAGAGATTGTCCGTTTTGTACATGAAGTACATCCAGTTTTTGCCGTAACCCTCTCTACTTTCTTGCACATGCTATGTGGGTGAAATGATGATACCATGCCAATTTTTAACCTTTTCAGAGTTCATTTGTAGTGCTTTTCAATTTCAGGGTCTTATAGCCCAAAATAATCAGTAAAATAACAAATATAATAAAATAAAATAAATAAGTAATTATAAATAGAATAAAATAAACTGTAATAAAATATATATGTAGAAACAAAATAAAATAAAATAAAATAAACTTTCATGACATAAATAAAATTTATGAAACTAAAATTATCAATGTATTTTTTGTTCAAAACATTATAAGCAACCTCTAGTATTATTGAAGATTACGTGTGTGAGGATAGATAAGATGACAAAATTATGTGCGTGATCATACAAGATCTGTACAGGATTAATCAACCGACTGCGTGCCTGCACAGGAGTTGAACTAAAATATCAATTTGTTGGGTGAGCGTCGAACGGGAGCTGTACAAATATTTTGTCTTTCTCACTTGACTATGACTTGGTAGCTAGGTAACTACTCTCTCAATTGAGAAAACCTTCGTCACTTACCATGCCTACATGTATACGTATGCACACACGATTGTTATCAAGAAACATATTTTCTCAGTCATGATAGAAAATAAAGAGATTTTGTCAATCTTTTTCAGTGCCAAAGGTGCTGAGGTAATCAGGATAATTAACCCGCAACAACTTGACGAAGTAATTAAGCTTTGTTAATATATTGAGTTGCCGTACATTTGAAATTAAGTAGATTAATTAAATAAAATGTATTTTGGAATCTGCAGTATTTAGAGCATCTACAACCATAAACACCAAAATCCGGCCACCAAACGCAGGTGGGCGTCTCCGTGGCCAGGCAGCACAACAATTTGATTCCACAAATATGAACGCCATTTGATCGCTGCCTGACGCCCCCCTAACCCTAGCAGCCACCGCCTCCTAATCTCGTCGCCATCGCCGGATCACCGCTAGACAAAGGTTGGCGGTGGATGACGGCGGTGGCTGGGCCTTCCTCTGTGGTCGCTGTAGGGCGCGGCCATGGCGGATTCTCGTGCAGGTCCCATTGATTTCTGACTGCCCAATTTGATTTATTCTTCTCAATTCTCAAGTGATAAACGAAATAAGAAATATTGTACTCCTTTCGATCCTTATTAATTGTCGTCGATTTAGTATAATTATTTTCACAGTTGTAGCATCAGTCTTTGTTTGCATTTGCAAATCTGCAATCTTCATTTCCTCGTGTTTGCTCCCCTGCTTCCACCGTCCAGTGTTGACGTGCCTTGTTTTCTTAAGCATGTTTATTAATATTAATATTGCCGGTAAGAGCCTCGAAGGTTTCGTCAGTTTTTGTCTCTGGATCTTACCACATCGATCGGATCAGCTTTGAACAAGGGCAACGACTACTATATGTGTCAATTCCATCATGTCAGGTCACCTCACCTGCTGGGTCGTCTCCCTCTAGCCATGTACTACCAATCACAGCAAGAACGCCATATCTACACCTTGGAAACGGGTTACATCGACAATGGCGTGCCCACCCAGTACGCTCCTGATCAAAGCACTCCGGCCCAAGCTCCCCCACGCCGGCGTTTGACCCCATGCCGCGTCCTGGTGAGAGTCTTCATCGGCATCTGCACCTTCATAGGCGCCCTCTCCCTCCTCATCTGGCTCATCTACCGTCCCCGGACGATCCAGATGGCCGTGGATTCGGCGACACTCTGGAACTTCATCCTGAACTCGACGACGAGCCCCCCGGTGCTGTCCTTCAACCTCACAGCCGGTGTGTCCATCTCGAACCCGAGCAAACGGGTATCCGTCTACTACGACCGGCTGCAGGTGGAGGCATTCTACCAGGAAGAGCGGTTCGGCCGTGCCGCCTTGCCGCTGTCGTTCCAGGGCGTCCGGCGGACCGACGCGGTGCGAGCCGTGCTCCAAGGGAGCTCCGCCGGATACTTCGATAACGCGACGGGAAGTGGAACGGGTGTCTTCCCCGTTGACCTGTGGGTCGTTGGCACCGTGCGGTACAAGTATGGCGACCTGACGACAACGTCCGCGAGTACGCTGTCGGTGAAATGCCCGCTTGTGCTGCAGCTGATGGAGGCCTCAGCCAGGGTCGAGTGTATTGTGATCAGCTCTTGAATCTACTAGAGCTTTGTATCCTAGCCGATGCAGGTGTTCTGTACTCATCTGTAAGAGCACGCTGTTGGTGAAACGCCCGATTGTGCTGCAGCTGATGGAGGCCTACCAGAGTCGAGTGTATTGTGATCACCTCTTAATTCTACTAGAGCTTTGTATGCTGGCCGATGCAGGTGTTCCGCGCTCATCTGGAAAACGGCAATAGAGGCAAGCACCCGTGGAGTCCTCGACAGGCCCGAGTTGCTCTGAGTTTTTCTTTTTCGGTTTATAATTGGTAGCAAAACCAAAGTATAAGAGCGTTAAGATCACTAAAATAGTAATCTAAACGCTCTTATATTTCTTTGTGGAGGGAGTATCATCTAGATGAGAATTAACAAAGTGTCATCTAACTCCTGCGCTATGTGATAGACCTCTTTTTTCTTGAGTTATGACTTCCTCTGAATTGGTTAGTCATTTCAATAAAACTTGAAATGGTTTTTGTAGACAGGAATAGAGAGCCAACATAATCTCCCAAGCTCTATAGCATGACGCGTGTAGATCTTCGAAACTATGCCCTATGTTGGTATGTCTCAATGATTTTTTATTTTGAGTTCAAACTAGCCACGTGGAATCTAATTTTGAAGCCCTTGTTGATACAAAGCCAATGATGAAACCCATGTGGTAAGCAATACAAACTACTCAAAAAGAAACCGAATAGCAAATCGGTTTAGGCTGCAAAGCTTTTTCTCTTTTCTGGAAAACGCCTTCAATTGAGATAATGTCACCATCATTTGTTTTTGGTTGTGCGCACTTAGCAATTCCACTTTTTCCCTGTATGTGCACAGTGCACCTACCAATGATTTCTTTCGCATGTCAAGCATAGTTTGATATTAACTTCTTTGCATAGAGAAGGAACAATTTTGATTGGATCATGGTATAGTGCTAGAATTCTAACATTCGCTCGTTAGAATTTCCGTTTTACATGGAGTGGACTGACTATATAATGACCGTTCAGTTGTTTCCAAACTCTCCTGCTCGAGCTCTAGCGCAACAAGGCACATGAGGCAGAGCCGTGTGTGGTTTTTTGTTGCACCAGGCCGAGGAGAGCTAACGTTACTTTTGCAGGCGCACGAGGCCGAGAAGAGCACTCACACAAGGGTGGCAGGCCCATTACCGGATTTCATCTCCACTAGTTTGGGAAGGATCTAGAACCTTCCCTGAACCAGTTTTGTTTCTCCCACTTTATTGTTTTCAGTTTTTCCTTTTCCTTTTTCTTTTTATTTTTTCCTTTTTATTTCTAATTTTATTTACTATTTTTTGATTTACATTTCTTTTTGGCCTTTTTGTTTTTATATTCATTTTTTCGAACAGCTTTCAAATTGATGAACATTTTTTTTAAATCGTGAACATTTCTTCAAATACATTAACCTGTCTTTGAATCGCGAACACTTTTAAAACTCGTGAAGATTTTTTAAAATACCCGAATATTCTTTCAACTTTGCGAACAGTTTTTTGAACAGGGGAAAATTGTCTTGAACCGAAGAGCTCTTTTGGTATTTGGAACCAATTTTAAAAATTAAGGAACATTTTTTATTTTGAAAAAAATTCTTGAGCTCATGGATGCTCATTGAATCAGTGAATTTGATTTTCTTTGAACATTTTGTGAAATTCATGAACAATATTAGAAATGCATGAACATTTTTAACATACTATAGAAATTCATGGACTTTTTTTTATAAATTTGTGAACACTTTTTGAATTTATTTACATTTTTTGAATACATGAGCATTTATCATTTTTTTAATGTGGGAACATTTTTCAAAATCACGAACATTTTAGGATTTCCTTGATATTTTTTAAAACCTTGCACACTGTTTCTAATTCATGGACATTTTATGATTTTTACACTTTATTTTTCAAAATTCTCAACTTCTTTTGAAATTCGGAACTTTTATGAAAACCTGAATTATTTAACAAAAAAACACAGGAAAAAATAAAAATCATAGTGAGAAAAAGGTGGGCATCACACCCCATACATGAGCTGGGGCTGCGCGTGTCTCGAAAACAGGGTACGACTACCTTTTGCAATAAACCTCGTTCGCATGCGTCCTATCACGAATCCACCAGCTTGGAAAAATGGATTAGTTTTATTCATGTGTATGTGTCAGCCAAAAGTATTGGCCGGAAGCAATCAACCATTATCACTTCGGCCAGTTTACATGGGCGAGACGTGAGTCGGGGCGAGGGGCATGCAACGAGGCCATGAAAGACACAGTGACTAGTAGCACACGATTTGACAACCTCCAGTTCTATCCTGATCTAGTAGAGTGCATGTGTTCTCGTTATTCACATGTCTTGGGCAGCTTATACAAAGTACAAAATCTGTTTTGGTAGATCCAAGAGATCAGGATAGTGTGACAGAAGTTACCTGTAATTAGTTGTCATGCATCTACCAAGCTCAAAGATATTCACAATACGTCATATGTGACACGAGTCTGCCTACAAACAATTATCGGCATAAAGTTGAAAAAACTATTGGACAATGTACTCTTGCCTTGATAAGTAACTTGTTCTGGCGAGTGGAACTAAAGTTGGAAGATATAGATGTTGAGTCAGCAAATTTATCCCAGATTATCGAGATTTGATATGGTTCTCTCTCTTCACGCTTTGGCGGCTCTCGGTTCTACTTTTTCCAAGATTCGGTTTTGGTAATAGCATTCCACGTAATTAACCCCCTCCTATCTAAAAAATAATCTCGTCCTCATTCATCCATCAACTCAACACCAACAGGTGGAAAATAGATGCATAAGTTATTTTACCAATGGCAAAATCATAATTCAGTGGTAGGAAATTTAGAAAAATGCAATCGTTGTAGATAATGTGCCTTGTATTAGCACCTAGGGAATACATTCCTTGTATTAGATTTATTCTTTTTTTGTAACCCATATAAAGCACAACATATATAAATATACACTCTAGGAATTTCTACTGTTGGCCCAAAAAATGTGCTTGTTCCCCAACAATAGTTATCGACATAGTGGGAAAGGTGGTTACAAATCGAAGCTTTTCGACATTATGAATGTTGAGCCAATATCCGTCGAGAGGAACTTAAGTTGAGATATGCAGATGCAAAGTTTGCAGAAATCCTGATCATCCGGACGAGATGGTGGCCTCTCCTCACACTTTAGCAACTCCAGGTTTTTCCTTTATTGGACTCTGTTTCGGTAAATGTGCACCACTATTTCGGTAAATGTGCTCCACTCATCAACACAAAATTAACCTTCTCGTAATTTTTAAAATTAACCCCCCTTCCCTGCCTCGCTCCACTACCGAAACACGACAAAGTGGCATCTAAATGTTTTGTGGAAGTTAGGATATTTATCGCGTGACGACTATAAAGGGGGGGGGGGGGGGGCGCAAGAGGTGCAGATCACCCATTGACAACCTAAATACAAGTAAGGTAACCAAATAACGTAGGTGTGCTCTCAGCGAACTTCCAATGAGAGTCATGTTCGGAGGCGAGGTATTATTCGCTCTAACATCATACTCCATTGAATCTTTGTACAAAGCTAGATTATTTTGGTAATGGCACAATTAAATAAGTTCACATATTTGTTCTCATGCCATTAAACAATTAATTTTGTGAATAAGTGCCCAACCTTAAAATATAAATCTATGTAGCTGGCAATGCTCAAGGTCTAGCCATCAATTTATTGTGTGTTCGAATCGCTCGATGATGTGGTTTGCGTTTTACTACAGGGTACGAGATTTGGTTGGTTCAGAACTAGTTACCCACTTAATAGCAATTGTTAGTGTTATACTATATTAGATGCACCAAGGAACCCTCTTTTAAGTAATTTTAATGTTCGCAAGTGTCGTTATGCAGCTATATTGAATGAAAGAAACACTCTAATTGCGAAAAATTTCCTTTTGAAGTAGAAGTAGAGAAGGATGTGAATATATTTTGTTGGCAGTTTGAGTTAACGAGGGCAAACGAATAGTATGTGCTATTGGACCAGACCGACTGAAAATAGGTCAGTGATTCTAAAGAGGAATATAAGAATACCAGATTCCCATAGAGAAATATAAACGGTAGGGAGAACTACATATTGGTTCACCTAAAAAAAGGATATGAGGTTTCTCCCAAAAAGGAATGATGGGAATAATTAGTTGAAGATATGTGCAAAACCATACATAAAATGTACTCCACATTTACGTGGTAATTCTAAAATTGCGAGTCAAAACTAGCCATCTTAATCCAGATTAATTTCCTCAAGAAATAATTTAGTTGTACTACTACAAAAAATTGAATTCATATTGCATAGCTATGAAAAAGGTAACATAAGTACTCTTCAAAACACCAAATCATGTCTACAAGAATTCTGGAAAATGGCTCTACAGTCAAACGCAAAACCTTTCAATATTGTAATTTCAAACTAATGCGTATCTATGTAATGCAGCAATACCACTGGAATTTGAGAGGAAACGGTTCAATCTTCGCTTGTCATAATGTATATGGACGAGACGACGCTTGCAACGTATTGGTGTTAACCTTTCTATACCAAGGTACTGCCTAGGATAAATTCTTCTAGAAAAGCAAAATCCTTTGGAAGTTCTGCAATTACATCATGTGCTGCCAGCACTATACTAACCCCTTTGCCCCCCTCCCCATGCACACACGCAAAGAGATTAAAAAGTATTTGCAAATAAAACATGCACTCCCAGTCCCAACACTATATAAACCCTGTCCTCCTCCTCCTCCTCCTCCTGCACATAGGGTATTTGAATCCTCTCAAAGACAAACGATCAGGCACCACCTTTGCCACCTGACCGTGCTTGCAATGGAAATTCCAGGGGCATCATCTCGGCGCTCCGTGGCCATGTCGTCAACCTCACTGCTAAAGCGATGCAATGGCATAGCACAGTCGCGAAAAGGGTGCCGCTATGACCCAGAGAGAGCCGGCATCGGGATTGTCTCGGCTATTATGGAACCAACCGATGCACGCCTACACATCGTCAGGCCTCTCATCCACACCAACGCACGTGAGATCCTAGAGGTTACACTGCCAAACCTTATTTGGAGCAATAGGAGGCCATTCCGAGCAGCCATACCTTCATGTGGTCTATGCCGCAGCTGGATCGGTAGTGGCACCGTCTACATGTACAAGTAAGAAATTTATTGTCAACTCAGCACCTCCCCTTAGCATCCAAGAAAAGTTAATTATATTATATGCATGCACGGCATGTTTCACCTTTTTTGTGGCAGAGGTGAGATGGGATTCTGTAAACCGGAGTGTGTCAACGACTATATTGTGGAGCAATTGGAAAAACAGAGATGGAGGCTGAGGTGGTGTCAAAGAGAAAAGGTCCCACCAATGGAGGACGATAAGGAAGGCAACCAGAGCTCCATGTTCTTCACCTGCGCTGGTAGCCTATGATGCACCTACATATATGTTTGAGAGATGTATGGGCTTAGAAGGACTGGAACTTATTTTTCACAACTGTATAACTTGGTGCTTTTGTAAGTAACAGAACACCTGATGGTTAGTAAATAGCAATACACTTTTGACATGGTACGAGCATATCTCTTCATTCACATGAAACGACGCTTGCATACAGTCGAGATAGTGATACACCACACATTACATGCTAGCTGTACAACACTTCCAAGCATATTGTCATAACTAGCTCGACGTGAAAGCTACACTGTTTATTACGTTTGCTAACTATGGAACAAAAGTTGTTTGGCTTCGAGACAAGATCTGTTAGCTCGCTCGGATCCAAGGTTGACATGCAAAACATGCATGGTCCAAGCTGTATATTAACACAACTGAAATATGATTGAGTGTAATCCATACGTTAGGCTAAGATTTACCCCTCATTGGCAGGCACCACTTAATTGCCAGACTGTGTATGCCTTGGCCAAAAGCACTGGCCGGAAGTAATCCATCATGAGCACTTCAGCCAGCTTGCATCAGCGAAACGCGAGTCGGGGCGAGTGGGTGTGCGACAAGCATATGGTGACCCGTAGACAACACATGATTTCACGACATCTAATTCTTTCCAGACCTAGTAGAGTATGTATGTTCTGTATTCACACGTCTCAAGAAGCATAAGCATATACGTCGCACAAAAATTGTTTTGATAGTTCCAAGATAGCATGATAGTGTGCCGCAAGTTACCTGTAATAAGTTGTCTTGCATGTGTATACCGCAGAAGCTCCAATCCCAAAGGTGTTCACAATACATCAGTCTGACAAATGTCTGCCACAATAAAGTTGAAAAATGCGATGAACGATGGGAGCAATTCTACAGCCTGCAAACACCGAGAAAAAAAAATCTATTTAATTACTTATGTCTTGAGAAGGAACATATTCAGGCGAGTGTAACTAATGTTGGAAGATGTAGATATTATTTCAGCAAACTAAATCCTTATTATTGAGATATGATATAGTTCTCTCTCCTCACGCTTCATCAGCTCTCGATTCAACCATTTTTACACTCCATTTTGGTAATTGCACTCGACTCACTCAGCACGTAATAAAAAAAACCTCCTCTTTTTAGAAAAATAATCTCATCAATGAACTCAGTGCCAACCGGTGTAGCAAATTGATGCATAAAATCGCTTATTACTAGTTGTAAAATTGCAATTCTTTACTTTGAGGGGTGGTAAAATCATAATTTGTGGAATGAAATATAGAAGAAAAAATCGTTATACGTAGTGTGCTTGTTTGGCCAAACAATAATTGTCTCCACCTAGTGGGAAAGACTACTTATCAATGGATGCTTTTGAACCATTTAAAATATTGAGCTAAATTTGTTTACTTTGGCTTCAAAATGAAATGTCGTATGTCTAGAGGAACTGAAGTTGAGAGATGTAAATCCAGATCATCATGACGTGATATGGTTGCCTCCCCTCACAGGCTTGCACTTTGGCAATTCCAACTTTTCTGCCTTTTTCTTATAACATCCAAATCTTTCCTGACCTAGTACAGTGCATGTGTCCTCCTTATTCACATGTCTCAAGCAGCATATACGTAGTACAAAATTTGTTTGATAGATCCATGATGTAGCATGATAGTGTACCCTAAGTTACCTATAATTAGTTGTCTTGCATGTATGTACCACAGGAGTTCCAAGCTCAAAGGTGTTCACAACCACAATACATCAGATGTGACACGTATATGCCTCACCATAAAGTTGACAAGGCTATTGAACGATGGAGCAATTTTTCACTGTTGTAAACACGAGACAAAATTTGCTTAATTACTTTTGTCTTGAGAAGGAACATGTTCAAGCAAGTGGACCTAAAGTTGGAAGATGTAGATATTGAGTGTAGCGATCAGACCTCAAACGGTCTAATCTCTGTGCTCAGGTGTCATCCCTGGATCAGTAATGCTGACACCACACAGTACTTGAAGGATTTATAATAGAGTAGCAATCACACACTTATTACATCGAGTGTCTCAAACGAGAACTTATTACAATAAATATGGCTTAAGGCCATCTAATAACGATAGCAGCGGAAGGCTTGGAAGATAAGTGAGTCCATCAACTCCAACAGCATCACTGAGTATAGAATCACGACCTAAAACTACTTAATCGTCGTCTAAAAAGTCTGCAACATTAACGTTGCAGCCCGAAACGGGTCAGCACATGGAATATGCTGGCAAAGTAACACATAGAGAGTAATGGAATGAAACAGGCTATTCTATATGCATATTTGGCTGGTGGAAAGCTCTATGGTTACAGTTTGCGTAAAGCCAATTTTTCCCTACTGCAAAGGAATAAATTTTATTTAACTATCATGGTAGTTATTAAACATTGAGAATGGTTGACAGCATTCTCAATCCCAATTAAGCATCATCATTAAACAAAACCCAAGAAAATTAATTTTTGAGTAACATGTTGAGATTCACATGATAATCCAGGTACTAGATACTCAAGATGTCCATAGCCGGGGACATGGCTAACCATGATTAGTTTATACACTCTGGAGAGGTTTGCGCACTTTTCCTCACAAGACTCGATCTCCTCCGTTGGGATTCTCGCACTACATGATGTTTGATAAACGGATGACCGAGACATAGTCTTTCAGAAGTACTAGCACCTTACGAATGGGTAGACCGTACCAACCTACATCCCCTACATCTGCTAGTCTATCACTATAAGAGTTCGCATGACTTAATCAACTATGCTAGAGCCCATAGTAGCTTGTGGCTGCACACGGAAGTTTCTAGCATGAACAATCTCATGATCCCTTTGAGCCTGGGTGGCGGTCCATAAAGAAAAATAGGAAATCGATGGAATACCCAGGTGTCTCAATCCATCCATATGTGTATTTAAGTTGCCACCTTAAGTAAACCATTAATTAACATCTCACATCTGTCATGGATACACTCAACCAATCCATGTCTATTAGCATAGCATGGCATAATAAGCAAACGTAGAAGTAACTCCACTGGTAGAAAAAGGGCCTATAGTCCCGGTTCGTAAGGGTCTTTAGTCCCGGTTCCTGAACCGGGACTAAAGTGTCGGTACTAATGCCCCGACCCTTTAGTCCCGGTTCAATCCAGAACCGGGACTGATGGGCCTCCACGTGGGCAGTGCGCAGAGCCCAGGCAGGAGACCCTTTGGTCCCGGTTGGTGGCACCAACCGGGACCAATAGGCATCCACGCGTCAACATTTCTGTGGCTGGGGTTTTTGTTTTTTTAAGGGGGGGGGGGGGGGTTGGGGGGTTTTGGGGGGTTAATTTAGGTGTTTCATATATTGTGTTAGCTAGCTATAATTAATAGAGAGAAGTGTCCTCTCTTACGTCCGTGCTTGGTCGACGCTACGTACTATACATACGTATAGAGAGGACTAGACACGCTAGTTAGCTAGGAAGCAAACGAAGGAAACAAAAGATCGTCATGAACATATATGCATACAGAGAGAAGTGATATCGACCACCTCTCCTTCTCTCCGAGAGATTGGTCGAACAACAAGTTCTCATATATCTATCCGACACTACCGGCTACATATATACAATAATTATCTCTTACAAATATAATCATACGGACTCATGGTCCACATAGTATTCTCCGTCTTCAGCGATCACTTGGTCAAGAAAGAATGCCGCCAATTCCTCTTGAATTGCTCGCATGCGAGCTGGTGCTAGAAGTTCATCCCGCTTCCGAAACATCTAATTTGAAGAAGGGGGTCAATACATATATATATGAATGAATGAAACTCAATACAAATGATGGTAATAAAATAAAATTGTGAATGTTGTTATTTACGTACTTCATATTGTTCGTCAGAGTACCCACCCCACTCACAGGTCGTGTGGCGGATGGACTCGCAGACGTAGTATCCACAGAAATCATTCCCTTGTTCCTGCCACAACCACTTTACAAGAAATAGAGGTCAATCAAACTGATAAGCAAGAATGCTAAATGGTATTGATGAAACTAGCGCTTGAATCACTAGGAGATGCGCGGAACATGCTACTATAGTACTTACTTTCGGGTGTCTAAATTCCAGCTCCTTCGGCAGTCCCGAAACTTTTCTGGTGAATTTTCTCCAAACCCTGCCGGATAAAGAAAACAATTACTTGATATCAGGAAATAAACAAAGTTGCTGATATGGTGGATAATGATCAATTTAACTTACTTCTTGAGGATTTCAGTCATGTCCGCATACTCCTCGGGAACTTTTTGTTTAGAGTCCAAGACGGTTACTACTCCCTGCTCAAGCCTAATATCTAGGAGAATATAGTGGAAACTGCACACGCATGCAGAACTCATCAATTACATTACTATAACCTGGACTAATATATAAAGGAAACCGAATATGCACAAGATAGTAACACTCACTTGAAGTTGTAAGGAAAGAGTATTATATCTTTGTTTTCATTTTTTTTGAATGATCGTAGCAAGTTGGCCTCAGTATCTCCGAGACGATGTTCAACCTCAGTTGCATCTATGAGATATGTGTTAACGAACCCAATATCACCGATTTGTCTTTTCTTCAATTCGGCGATCTTCATTCTGCATAATTTAGTGAGGATAATTATAAATACATGCAATGAAAGAGATGAGCTATATAGAGAGACTTAATGACAGAAGTAGTAGTACTTACAGATAGTAGCAGGTGATCATTGTTTTATTGAGGGCCAATTGATTGAAAAACTGATAGAACTCCTCAAATGGAATAGGCAACAGTTCAATTCCAACGAGTTCATGCTCCGGTTTAACTCTAGCATACAAAGTACTCCTCCCCCAGACTCTCTACAGATTTTCAAGTACCAATCATGTAATCTTCGCATCATCGTTGTTAAAGATTTTTCATCTTTGACGAGAGGCTTCCCGTACTCGTATCTGTGTATCTGGACCTCCATGGGATCATAATGTACATCGTCGGGCAGGTAATCGTCAACATTGCCATAACCGGGAACCATCCTCGGATCGACGATGTCGCTAGGCACCTTGAGGGGGGGCACGATTGCTTCGCTTGTTCGCCAAGCTGGGCAATTTGTTTCCCAGCTGCTCGTCGTTCTTTCAGCCTTTGATCACTGACTGTACTTCCCGACCGCTCCGCTTCGACCCATGTCTTTGCAATAATGCGCTCATAGTTGCCTTTCGGCGGAGACTTGGGTGGTTTTGCCAGGGCAGCCAGAGTGCGCTTCACTTTCACCGGATCTACCTTCTCCTCCGGAGGTGGATGTCTCTTTGCTTTCAACCCTTGAAACCAGTCATCCACTTCGGTTCGCGCGATCTTCGCATTCTCCTCCGGGGTCCTCTCGTATGGTAACTTCTCTGGAGTCTTCAGAGAAGGACCGAATCTGTATGTCCTCCCGCCTCTGGTTGTACTGCTAGACGCCGACCGAGCAGACGAAGCGATTGTCTTCTTTACTTGCTTACGAGGCGGAGGAGAAGGACTACGACGCGCCGGAGCAGCTGGAGCGGCGGCAGGTCTCTTCCGCCCTTGCTGATGAGAAGGAGGAGGCTGGCTGCTCGGGCGCGTCGGTGCAGGCGCAGAAGGAGGCGGAGTGCCGCCACGCGCCGGAGAAGGAGCCGGCCGAGGGCCCTGATCGTCACTCGCCGGAGGAGGAGGCGGTGGAGGAGGCGGAGTGCCCTGACTCGCCGGAGGAGGAGGAGGATGCGGAGGCGTCCAGTTCGGATGGTTGATGAGCTCCTTCTGCCATAGGCATGGAGTCTTCAGAGCAGACCCCAGCCGAGTCTCCCCTTCACCGGTAGGGTGGTCAAGCTGGAGGTCCTCAAATCCCTCCGTTATTTCATCCACCATCACCCTAGCCTATCCTTCTGGAATCGACCGGCAGTGAAAAGTTGCGCCGGGTTCAGTAGGATAAACAGAGCCAACAGCCGCCTTGACCTTCAAATTCATCCATTGTGTCATAAGGTGGCAATTTTGAGGCTCCGTGATAGCATCCACGGGATAGCTGGCAGGAGCCGTCAAGGCATGCTCCGGCTGAAGCAGCTCGGTGAAAGCCACGCTGCTTCTGCGCTGAGATGGCGGGGTAGCTTCGGGGGAGGCTTCGGCAGTACGTTTGCAGCGATTTGCTTCTCTTTCCTCTATCGCGTCTACCCTTGCTTGCAGCGCCTGCATTTGGGTCTGCTGAACTTTTTTCCTCCTCTCATGGGATTTGTAACCGCCTGTGTCCGGAAACCCAACCTTCCACGGAATGGAGCCTGGCGTGCCTCGTGTCCGTCCAGGGTGCTCAGGATTCCCGAGGGCCATTGTGAGCTCGTCGTTCTCTCTGTCTGGAAAGAACGTCCCTTCCTGTGCTGCTTCGATATACTGCTTAAGCTTCCTCACTGGTATGTCCATTTGATCGTTCGTCCAAATGCACTTCCCTGTTTCAGGGTCCAAGGTTCCGCCAGCCCTGAAGAACCAAGTCCGGCAACGGTCTTGCCAGTTAATTGTCTCTGGTTCGATCCCTTTATCAACCAGATCATTCTCAGTCTTGGACCACTTAGGCCGGGCTACGAGGTAGCCACCTGACCCCGTGCGATGGTGAAGCTTCTTCTTCGCAGCATTTTGCTTGTTTGTCGCCGACATCTTCTTACTCTTTTCCGATGTCTTGTGGGCCATAAATGCAGGCCAGTGATCTCTGATCTTCTCATATCTGCCCTTGAATTCTGGTGTCTCATTATTTTCGACAAACTTATTCAGCTCTTTCTTCCACCTCCTGAATAGTTCTGCCATCCTCTTAAGAGCAAAAAACTTGATTAATTTCTCTTTAACTGGGTTCTCTGGATTATCCTCTGGCGGTAGGGTGAAATTTGACTTCAGCTCAGTCCAAAGATCATTTTTCTGCATATCATTGACATAAGACACCTCAGGGTCTTCTATAGCCGGCTTAAACCATTGCTGGATGCTTATCAGGATCTTGTCCCTAACCAGAACCCCACACTGAGCAACAAATGCGCTCTTTGTCCGAAGGGGTTCAATCGGTTGGCCGTCGGGCGCGATTGCTATGATCTCAAACTTTTCATCCGAGCTCAACTTTTTCTTCGGGCCTCGTCTCTTTATCGAAGTTGTGCTCAATCCGAAGGGCTAGAAAAAAGAACAAAGACTTAATTAATATGTGTACATACCAAAACAATGAATGCATCAATCAGCTAGTCAGCACAGGCTTAACTAATATATATACCTGGCCGGACTCGGTTCGGTCACCGGAGCCGTCATCACGGTCTCCTTCTTGCACCGGCATTGGGTCACCGGAGCCGTCCTCATGTTCTTCTTCTTGCACCGGCATTAGGTCACCGTAGCCAGCTTGTTCACCCTCTCCTTCCAGACCATCGGTTTCGTTGAGAAACAACGAGATGGCATCACTTCCTTCTGCGATTATGTCCCTCAACAACGCTTCTTTTGCTTCGTCTAGGGCGGTGTCCATAGTTTCTACAAATATTTACAACATGGAAATTATTATTCAAACATGACAGATGGATATATTAGTGCCAAACGTAGAACTAGCTACCTAATCATAGTAAGCTATCGGGAGGGGGTATATATCGACAACGACGACACTACATCTATGTCCCTCGACGACCCTCGTTCCCGATAAAAAAAAGAGGAAGAAGAAGAAAAAAAAGAGGAGAAGAAAGAATAGAGGAGTTCTTCTTCTTCCTCTTCTTTTTTTTATCCTCTTCTTCCTCTTCTTTTTTTATCCTCTTCTTCCTCTCATGTTCGAGAGGATCGCCGAGGGTTCGGGAGGTTGCCTAGTGTCAAAGGATTCAACAAAACCATGTCTTCATCATTAGGCGAAAGTAACATGTGCATGATGGTACGAAGCTCTTCAAAGTTGTTCTGGAACGGAGTCCCAGATAGGATAATTCGCTTTTTGGTACAAAGTTCAGCAAGAGCCTTCCGAAAATCGCTATTTGGAAGGCCTTTGCTGAATTTGTACCAAAAGGCGGATTATTCTATCCGGGACTCCATTCCAGAACAACTTTGCAGAACTTCGTACCAACATGCCCTGGTTACTTCCGGCTAATGATGAAGGCATGTATTTCTTCAATACTTTGACACTAGGAAACCTCTCTCGACCCCTCGGCGATCCTCGACCCCTCGAACCCTCGACGACCCTGGAACCCTTGACCCCTCGGCGATCCTCTTCTTCCTCTCATGTTCGAGAGGATCGCCGAGGGGTCGGGAGGTTGCGTAGTGTCAAAGGATTCAACAAAACCATGTCTTCATCATTAGGCGAAAGTAACATGTGCATGATGGTACGAAGCTCTTCAAAGTTGTTCTGGAACGGAGTCCCAGATAGGATAATTCACTTTTTGGTACAAAGTTCAACAAGAGCCTTCCGAATATCGCTATTTGGACGGCCTTTGCTGTCGTACCAAAAGGCGGATTATTCTATCCGGGACTCCATTCCAGAACAACTTTGCAGAACTTCGTACCAACATGCCCTGGTTACTTCCGGCTAATGATGAAGGGATGGATTTCTTCAATACTTTGACACTAGGAAACCTCTCTCGACCCCTCGGCGATCCTCGACCCCTCGAACCCTCGACGACCCTGGAACCCTCGACCCCTCGGCGATCCTCTTCTTCATCTCATGTTCGAGAGGATCGCCGAGGGGTCGGGAGGTTGCGTAGTGTCAAAGGATTCAACAAAACCATGTCTTCATCATTAGGCGAAAGTAACATGTGCATGATGGTACGAAGCTCTTCAAAGTTGTTCTGGAATGGAGTCCCAGATAGGATAATTCGCTTTTTGGTACAAAGTTCGGCAAGAGCCTTCTGAATATCGCTATTTGGAAGGCCTTTGCTGAATTCGTACCAAAAGGCGGATTATTCTATCCGGGACTCCATTCCAGAACAACTTTGCAGAACTTCGTACCAACATGCCCTGGTTACTTCCGGCTAATGATGAAGGCATGGATTTCTTCAATACTTTGACACTAGGAAACCTCTCTCGACCCCTCGGTGATCCTCGACCCCTCTAACCCTCGACGATCCTCGACACCCTCGACCCCTCGGCGATCCTCGACACCCTCGTTCCCGATAAAAATTAAGAAGAAGAAGAAGAAGAAGAAGAAGAAGAAGAAGAAGAAGAAGAAGAAGAAGAAGAAGAAGAAGAAGAAGAAAGGAATAGCTAGAGGAGAAGATCGAAGAAAAAAAAGAAGAAAAAAAAGAGGAGAAGAAGAAAGGAATAGTGGAGAAGAAGAAAAAATAGAATATAATTTCTTCTTCTTATTTATTTCTCCTCTTCTTCCTCTCCTTTTCTTCTTTTTATTTAGTTCTCTCGACCCCTCGTCCCTCTCTCGACCCCTCGACGACCCTCGTCCCTGATAACATTTTTTTCTCCCCTCGACACCTCTCGACCTCTCGTCCCACTCTCGACCCCTCATCATCATCTATCGCCCCCTCGTTTTCTTTAGCATATATCCATGAAAAAAATAGAGGAGAAGATCGAAGAAAAAAAAGAAGTCTTCCTCTTCTTATTTTCCTTTTTCCACTCCTTCCTTTTCTTCTTCTTCTTCTTCTTCTTCCTTCTTCCTTCTTCCTATTTTCTTCCTTTTCCTTATTTTACTTTTTCCTCTACACTAACCTAATTAAAATGCACTAACCTAAAATCGATATCTACTAACAAACTAAATAAAAAATTAATACATATATGAAAAAACATATATAAACAAAAAAATGCTATGAACATTATATTCATACATACATATATAGCCACACCCATTCATCATATAGCTATAAACAAAAAAATTTAATACATATATAAAAAACAGAGCCTCGATGGCGGCGGCTCACAACGGGGGCGGCCGGCGAGGGCGACGGCGGCGGCGGGCTCGGGGCGGCGCGGGGAGCGGGCGACGGCAAGGGCGGCGACGACGTCGGGGCGGCGCGGGGCAGCGCCTGGCGGCGACGGGGCAGGGGCGACGAGGACGGCGGGCTCGGGGCAGCACGGGGCGCGGGCGAAGGCGGGGGCGGCGACGACGTCGGGGCGGCGCGGGCGACGACAGGGCGGCGCGGGGCGCGGGCGACGACGGGGGCTGCGACGACGTGCGCGGGCGACGACGATGAGGAACTAAATGAAATTTTTGACAAGTGTTGTATATATAGCAAGAGCATTGGTCCCGGTTCGTGGCACCAAGCGTGACCAATGCCCCCCTTTAGTCCCGGTTGGTGCCACCAACCGGGACCAATGGCCCTGTGCTGCCCCGCGCCCAAAAGTTTAGTCCCACCTCGCTAGCTGAAGGGCGCCGACACTTGTTTATAAGCGCTGGTGTGCCTCCCCATTCGAGCTCCTCTCTTATGCAGGCTTTCGGGCCTAAACTTGCTACTGCCTGTGGGCCTATTGGGCCTTCTGCGGGCCGGAATCCTGGCCCATGTAGGGTTTCTAGTCGTATTCAGGCCATGGAGGCCCAGTAGGTGGCATTTTTTTTGGTATTTCTTTTTTATTTCTACATTTTTTTGGTTTTTTATTTTTTTTATTTCTACATAAAACTAAATACTTATAGTTTTTTAGTGATTTCTTTTTGCTTTTAGGTCACAAAAATTATAAACTTTCTGTTAGTGCCATTAGTTTTAAATTTTGAATAGTTTAAATTTGAATTTTTAAAAATTTGCGTGAATCACTAGTTTATGAATAACTTTACTATAAAAATAGAATTTTTTTTCTATTTATTTTTTATTTATACTTACAACTAAATACTTATAGTTTTTTAGTGATTTCTTTTTTATTTTAGGTCACAAAAATTATAAACTTTCTGTTAGTGCCATTAGTTTTAAAATTTTGAATAGTTTAAATTTATATTTTTTAAAATTTATGTGAATCACTAGTTTATGAATAACTTTACTATAAAAATAATTTTTTTTCTTTTTTGCTATTTATTTTTTATTTATACTTACAATTAAATACTTATAGTTTGATTTTAGGTCACAAAAATTATATTCTTTTTGCTATTGAAGAATATTATATTTTATTTGAGTTGATCATAACATAATATTTTAATTGATTGTTTTTATTTTCATAAAAGTTTTGTAGTTCATTCTTTTTGCTATTAATTCATTCTTTGAGCTAAATGACCCTGAAATTGGAAAGCATTTAAAATGAACTCTGAAAAAGTTGAAAGTTGGGATGGTATCATAATTTCACCCACATAGCATGTGCATGTACAAAACGGACAATGGTAGCATGTTCGTGTGTTACAAAGTTGGCATGGTATCATCATAATAGTTGCGGGAGAAAGTCTTCACTTTTTCTTCGCTTGTGTCATTTGCTTATTGCGCCGTAACCATGGATAATCTTCATTGTTTATCAGGATGCTTGGGTCAGCCTTGACATTGAAGGGAGGAATTTCATGAAACTTTTCATAATCTTCAGACATGTCTGTCTTGCCGTCCACTCCCAGGATGTCCCTTTTTCCTAAAAGAACTATGTGGCGCTTTGGCTCATCGTATGATGTATTCGCTTCCTTATCTTTTCTTTTTCTCGGTTTGGTAGACATGTCCTTCATATAGATAACCTGTGCCACATCATTGGCTAGGACGAACGGTTCGTCAGTGTACCCAAGATTTTTCAGATCCACTGTTGTCATTCCGTACTGTGGGTCTACCTGTACCCCGCCGCCTAACAGATTGACCCATTTGCACTTAAATAAAGGGACCTTAAAATCAGGTCCGTAGTCAAGTTCCCATATGTCCACTATGTAACCATAATATGTATCCTTTCCGCTCTCGGTTGCTGCATCAAAGCGGACACCGCTGTTTTGGTTGGTGCTCTTTTGATCTTGGGCAATCGTGTAAAATGTATTCCCATTTATCTCGTATCCTTTGTAAGTCAATACAGTCAAAGATGGTCCCCTGGACAACAAGTACAACTCATCACAAACAGTGTTGTCACCTCTGAGACGTGTTTCCAACCAACTGCTGAAAGTCCTGATGTGTTCACATGTAATCCAGTCGTCGCACTGCTCCGGGTGTTTGGAGCACAGACTGTTCTTGTGTTCATCGACATACGGGGTCACCAAGGTAGAGTTCTGTAGAACTGTGTAGTGTGCTTGAGACCAAGAATATCCGTCCCTGCATATTATTGAGTCTCTTCCAAGAGTGCTTTTTCCAGTCAGTCTCCCCTCATACCGTGATTTAGGGAGACCTATCTTGTTAAGGCCAGGAATGAAGTCAACACAAAACCCGATAACATCCTCTGTTTGATGGCCCATGGAGATGCTTCCTTCTGGCCTAGCGCGATTACGGACATATTTCTTTAGGACTCTCATGAACCTCTCAAAGGGGAACATATTGTGTAGAAATACGGGCCCCAGGATGACAATCTCGTCGACTAGATGAACTAGGACGTGCGTCATGATATTGAAGAAGGATGGTGGGAACACCAGCTCGAAACTGACAAGACATTGCGCCACATCACTCCTTAGCCTTGGTAGGATTTCTGGATCGATCACCTTCTGAGAGATTGCATTGAGGAATGCACATAGCTTCACAATGGCTAATCAGACGTTTTCCGGTAGAAGCCCCCTCAATGCAATCGGAAGCAGTTGCGTCATAATCACATGGCAGTCATGAGACTTTAGGTTCTGAAACTTTTTCTCTGGCATATTTATTATTCCCTTTATATTCGACGAGAAGCCAGTCGTGACCTTCATACTGAGCAGGCATTCAAAGAAGATTTCTTTCTCTTCTTTCGTAAGAGCGTAGCTGGCAGGACCTTTATACTGCTTCGGAGGCATGCCGTCTTTTTCGTGCAAACGTTGCAGGTCCTCCCGTGCCTCAGGTGTATCTTTTGTCTTCCCATACACGCCCAAGAAGCCTAGCAGGTTCACGCAAAGTATCTTCGTCACGTGCATCACGTCGATTGAGGAGCGGACCTCTAGGTCTTTCCAGTAGGGTAGGTCCCAAAATATAGATTTCTTCTTCCACATGGGTGCGTGTCCCTCAGGTTACAAAAAGCAACCCATGCAGGTTAAATTCCACCTTTTTGTGCTCATCCCACGCATGTACACCATTTTCATTCCACAGCTATAAAAGTTCTTCAACTAATGGCCTTAGGTACACATCAATGTCGTTGCTGGGTTGCTTAGGGCCTTGGATGAGAACTGGTATCATAATAAACTTCCGCTTCATGCACATCCAAGGAGGAAGGTTATACATACATAGAGTCACGGGCCAGGTGCTGTGATTGCTGCTCTGCTCCCCGAAAGGATTAATGCCATCCGCACTTAAAGAAAACCATACATTCCTTGGGTCCTTTGCAAACTCATCCCAGTACTTTCTCTCGATTTTTCTCCACTGCGACCCGTCAGCGGGTGCTCTCAACTTCCCATCTTTCTTTCGGTTCTCACTGTGCCATCGCATCAACTTGGCATGCTCTTCGTTTTTGAACAGACGTTTCAACCGTGGTATTATAGGAGCATACCACATCACCTTCGCAGGAACCCTCTTCCTGGGGGGCTCGCCGTCAACATCACCAGGGTCATCTCGTCTGATCTTATACCGCAATGCACCGCATACCGGGCATGCGTTCAGATCCTTGTATGCACTGCGGTAGAGGATGCAGTCATTAGGGCATGCATGTATCTTCTCCACCTCCAATCCTAGAGGGCATACGACCTTCTTTGTTGCGTATGTACTGTCGGGCAATTCGTTATCCTTTGGAAGCTTCTTCTTCAATATTTTTAGTAGCTTCTCAAATCCTTTGTCAGCCACAGCATTCTCTACCTTCCACTGCAACAATTCCAGTACGGTATCGAGCTTTGTGTTGCCATCTTCGCAATTGGGGTATAACCCTTTTTTGTGATCCTCTAACATGCGATCGAACTTCAGCTTCTCCTTTTGACTAATGCATTGCGTCCTTGCATCGACAATGACCCGGCGGAGATCATCATCATCGGGCACATCGTCTGGTTCCTCTTGATCTTCAGCAGCTTCACCCATTGCAGCATCATTGGGCACATCGTCTGGTTCCTCTTGATCATCACCAGCTCCCCCCGTTGCAGCATCACCGTATTCAGGGGGCACATAGTTGTCATCGTACTCTTCTTCTTCGCCGTCTTCCATCATAACCCCTATTTCTCCGTACCTCGTCCAAACATTATAGTGTGGCATGAAACCCTTGTAAAGCAGGTGGGAGTGAAGGATTTTCCGGTTAGAGTAAGACCTCGTATTCCCACATTCAGTGCATGGACAACACATAAAACCATTCTGCTTGTTTGCCTCAGCCGCATCGAGAAACTCATGCACGCCCTTAATGTACTCGCGGGTGTGTCTGTCACTGTACATCCATTGCCGGTTCATCTGCGTGCATTATATATAATTAAGTGTCCAAATTAATTGAAGTTCATCATCACATTAAAACCAAAGTGCATACATAGTTCTCATCTAACAACATATAGCTCTCCAGAGCATCTAATTAACTAAACCATACATTGAAACTATGTAAAACATTTCAATGCGAAAACAAATGCGATCATAATCGCAACCAAGGTAACAATTGATCCAACGGCATAATGATACCAAGCCTCGGTATGAATGGCATATTTTCTAATCTTTCTAATCTTCGAGCGCATTGCATCCATCTTGATCTTCTGATCATCGACGACATCCGCAACATGCAACTCCAATATCATCTTCTCCTCCTCAGTTTTTTCTATTTTTTCCTTCAACAAATTGTTTTCTTCTTCAACTAAATTTAACCTCTCGACAATAGGGTCGGTTGGCATTTCCGATTCACATACATCCTAGATAAATAAAATCTATGTCACGTTGGTCGGCATAATTTTCATAAACAATAAATGAACCAATAGTTATAAAGATAATATACATACCACATCCGAATCATAGACAGGACGAGGGCCGACGGGGGCGGATACCAAAACCATCGCACTATATAAGATGCAATAATAAATGTAAGAAAATGATACAAGCATCTATCTAAACATACAAGTAAGAATATTTTCCTTTCAGAAAGAAGATAAGAACAAGAGGCTCACCACAGTGGTGTCGGTGATGAGATCGGCGCGGGTGATTGACGGCGGTGAAGACGGGGACGGGGTGTGATGGACCGCTAAATCTAGACAAATCTCGAGTAAAATGGAGCTTGGAGGTCGAGCTTCGAGAGGAGAAAGCTTAAGTAGTGTGGCTCGGGCATTCCATCGAACACCTCATGTGCATAGGAGGTGAGCTAGAGCACCACAAAGCCCTCTCCCCCTCGGCCAGAAAAAACAGAGCACTGTGCTCTGCTCTTGCGCGAGGGGGTATATATAGGCACCTCATTGGTCCCGGTTGGTGACATGAGCCGGGACTAAAGGGGAGCCTTTGGTCCCGGTTCAAGCCACCAACCGGGACCAATGGTGGTGGGCCAGGAGCGAGGCCCATTGGTCCCGGTTCATCCCACAAACCGGGACCAAAAGGTCCAGATGAACCGGGACCAATGGCCCACGTGGCCCGGCCGGCCCCCTAGGCTCACGAACCGGGACCAATGCCCACATTGGTCCCGGTTCTAGACTGAACCAGGACTAATGGGCTGACCCGGCCTGGACCATAGCCCTGTTTTTTACTAGTGCTCCTAAAGGTTTGATAATAACAGGTAATAGGTACTACCTCAACTACTTCCCAAACCCACAATTTAATTAGATCCTAATCATGCAATGTGTGAGGGTTGATCTAATGCAATAAAACTGGGTAGAGAGAAAAATATGATCAAAGCGTTACTTGCCTTGCTGATGATATGGGAAACCTAGCGATTCGAAGTAGCAAGTGGCGCACTCTGGGTACTCTATCGCAAACAAACAAGCATACAATAAGTACTCAACTAATGCACAGGTAAAACTCAAATAAGGGATCTAACCAGAAAGTTCAACTTAAGAACTTCGGTTGGCAAAAATAATCAAAACGAACGAAGCAACGAAAGACAAACGGCAAAAGAAAAATGCTTCGTTTACTATTCTGGATCTAGGGCATTTTTTACAGTGGCAAAAACTTGTTTGAGTTGCCTAAACGGAAAGAGGGTTTCGAGACGAAACTCCAGGCGCTTGAATCGCCTGATTCCGATAAACGAGCAAAAAGTTAGACTAAAACAAAAATCGGATCAGAAATCGCGATCAGAAAAATCGTGGATTTAGTCCGAAAAAAAGAAAAACGACGAACGTTCGTTAAAACAAACGAACGGACGAATGCTCGCTAATTAAATAAACCGGAAAAACCAATCTATTTAAAAAAACCAAACAAAAAAACGAACAAAACCGTCGGAAAATCGAACGGTTTTTCAAAAAAAACTGGCGGCGGCGAGGACTACCTCCAACAACGGATCCGGCGGGCGGCGGCGGCGGGGCGGCGGGGCGGCGGCGCGGGCGGGCGGCGGCAGCAGCGGCGGCGGGGCTAGGCGGCTAGGGTTTGATAGGGGTCGGGCTTGGCCTCCCCGGCTTATAAAGCCGGCCGGGCCTAGTGTCCGGGTCGGACACGGCCCGTTAGGTCGGTTGCGTTTTTTTAAATAGTTACGCTTAGAAAAAACAAAAGTTATACTAAACGGACTCCAAAAATCCCGAAATAAAATTTCCCCGCCTTCTAAAATCAAGCCGCACAGGATGGACATTTATTTGGGGTCTAAATGCAATTTTGAAAAACGCGCATTTTCCTAAATTCAAATAAAACCAAATAAAATCTTATTTGATTTATTTATTAAATCCCCAATATTTCTTTATTTTGAGAATGTCATTTTATTCCCTCTCTCATATTTTTGTAATAGAAATAATTGAAGATAAAATAAATAAAATCAAGCGATCCTATTTTCAAAATTTGAGACAACTCAAATATGAAAATAACGAAATCCCCAACTCTCTCCAAGGGTCCTTGAGTTGCGTGAAATTTCTAGGATCAACCAAAATGCAATAAATATGATATGCAATGATGATGTAGTGTATAACATTCCAAATTGAAAATTTGGGATGTTACAAACCTACCCCCCCTTAAGATGAATCTCGCCCTCGAGATTCGGGTTGGCTAGAAAATAGATGAGGGTGGTCCTTCAGCATATCTTCTTCTCGCTCCCAGGTGGCTTCATCCTCCGTGTGGTGGCTCCACTGAACCTTGCAAAACTTGATAACCTTACTTCGGGTGACTCGACTCGCATACTCTAGAATCTTAACTGGTTTCTCCTCATAGGTCAAATCACTATCCAACTGAGTTGCTTCCAGTGGTACCGTATCTCTCAGTGGTATGTCAGCCATCTCTGCGTGGCACTTCTTCAACTGGGAAACATGGAACACGTCGTGAACTCCCGACAATCCTTCGAGCAATTCCAACTTATAGGCTACCTCTCCCATACGCTCCAAAACTTTGTATGGGCCTACAAAATGGGGCGCTAACTTTCCTTTAACCCCAAAGCGCTTAAATCCTCGAAGTGGTGATACTCGAAGATAAACTCGGCCTCCGACTTCGTAAACTGTCTCCTTGCATTTAGAATCTGCATAACTCTTCTACCTGGACTGGGCTACCTTGAGCCTATCGCGAATCAATTTCACTTTCTCTTCAGACTCCTTTATCAGATCCGGTCCAAACAACTGGCGGTCTCCAACTTCATCCCAAGACAATGGGGTCCTGCACCTCCTTCCGTACAATGCTTCGAAAGTGGCCATCTTCAAACTGGATTGATAGCTGTTGTTGTAAGAGAACTCTGCATATGGCAAATTCTTGTCCTAGCTAGATCCGTAATCTAGCGCACAAGCTCTTAGCATATCCTTCAGAATCTGATTTACTCTCTCGGTCTGTCCATCTGTCTGCGGATGGAAAGCTGTGCTAAACTCCAGTCTGGTACCCAAAGTTTCATGCAACTGATTCCAGAACTTTGAGGTAAATTGGGCTCCTCTATCTGATACTATGCTCCTTGGAACTCCATGTAGACAAACGATTCTGGTCATATATATCCTTGCCAACTTTGCACTGGTATAGGTAGTCTTCACGGGAATGAAATGAGCTACCTTTGTCAAACGATCGACTACAACCCATATCGAGTCATAGCTTGAACGTGTTCTGGGCAATCCTGTATTAAAATCCATGCCTAGCTTATCCCACTTCCATTCGGGTATCGGCAATGGTTGTAGCAATCATGCTGGCTTCTGATGCTCTGCCTTCACTCTTTGACATACATCACAAACTGCTACATACTCTGCAATATCCTTCTTCATTCCGGTCCACCAGAATATATCCTTCAAATCCAAATACATCTTGGTATTCCCTTGGTGAATCGAATATGGTGAATCATGGGCCTCTTGTAAGATTAACTTCCTGATCTCCGAATCATCTGGTACATATACACGGTCTTCAAACCATAAGGTATGGTGCTCATCCTCACGAAATCCCTTAGCTTTTACTTTGCTTATTTTCTACTTAATAGAAGCAATCTCCTTGTCAGTCCTTTGAGCTTCTCTGATCTTATCCATCAAAGTACACTGAATCTCCAATGCTGCTACATAGCCTCTTGGAACTATTTCCAAACATAGCTCTCGAAGATTTTTGGCTAACTCCCTTGGTAAATCTCCCGTCATTAGGGTGTTGACATGGCTCTCACGGCTTAACGCGTCAGCTACTACGTTAGCCTTTCCGGGGTGATAATGCAATTTCATATCATAATCCTTGATGAGCTCCAACCATCTCCTTTGTCTGAGGTTCAACTCCTTCTGTGTGAAAATATACTTCAAACTCTTGTGATCCGTGTACACCTCGCAATGGTTTCCAATCAGAAAATGTCTCCAAGTCTTCAATGCATGCACTACGGCTGCTAACTCCAAATCATGTGTAGCGTAATTCAACTCATGGGGCTTAAGCTGTCGTGAGGCATATGAAACAACTCTTCCTTCCTGCATAAGCACTGCTCCAAGTCCTCGACGTGAAGCGTCGCAATACACCTCATAATCCTTGGTCTGGTCTGGCAAAATCAACATTGGTGATGTAAGCAAACGTCATTCTTTTCCACTAATACTTCGATTTCCTCTTCATAATCTTCACGTGTAGCCTTGAGTTCTTCCTCTAGTTCCTTGATTCTTGTCCTCGCCTTCTTCAGATCTATCATGTCTGCGCACATCTAGTTCTCCTAACATCGAATGTGCTGGTTTAACTCCTGGATAAAAGCTGCAATTGATCTATCCTTTCTGGTGCTGATCATCTCCCAGTGCTCATCTCGGCGCCCACAAATCTGGTAGATAGTATCCTTGAGATCATTGCGGTAGAGTTCTCCAATGCGTCCCATGGCGATGTGAGCTGCCATGCTCTTTCCTAGACTCCAAGTTGGTGCATCAAAGGAAAACTCTATGGGCTCAGTGACTGGCATGAACGTCCTTCCTGGAACTTGAACTCGAATCATCCAGCGCTCTTCTTTAGGTAGAGTGGCGTTGTAGGTTCCGGTGAAGCTTGGTACTCCTATGTTCAGGTATCTAGTGCCTTCCTTTAAGTGACGTCCAAAGGGTGTATCTTCATCCGGTTGGGTGAACTTGTTCCTTGCATCCGCCATCCTAAAAGAGTAGAAAAGATGAGAAGTCAGAAAAGAGAGGAGAGTAAGTAGTGATCTAGGTCTTTAGCTTAGTGGTCGTGTCCTACAGTCAGCATGTGCTCTGATACCATCTTGTAGCGACCAGACCTCAAACGGTCTAATCTCTATGCTCAGGTGTCAACCCTGGATCAGTAATGCTGACACCACACGGTACTTGAAGGATTTATAACAGAGTAGCAATCACACACTTATTACATCGAGTGTCTCAAACGAGAACTTTTTACAATAAATATGGCTTAAGGCCATCTAATATCGATAACAACGAAAGGCCTGGAAGATAAGTGAGTCCATCAACTCCAACGGCATCACTGAGTATAGAACCACGACCTAAAACTCCTTAATCGTCGTCTGAAAAGTCTGCAACATTAACGTTGCAGCCCGAAACGGGTCAGAACATGGAATATGCTGGCAAAGTAACACATAGAGAGTAATGGAATGAAACAGGCTATTCTATATGCAAATTTGGCTGGTGGAAAGCTCTATGGTTACAGTTTGCGTAAAGCCAATTTTCCCTACTGCAAAGGAATAAATTTTATTTAACTATCATGGTACTTGTTAAACATTGAGAATGGTTGACAGCATTCTCAATCCCAATTAAGCATCATCATTAAAAAAAACCCAACAAAATTAATTTTTGAGTAACATGTTGAGATTCACATGATAATCCAGGTACTAGATACTCAAAATGTCCATAACCAGGGACATGGCTAACCATGATTAGTTTATACACTCTGCAGAGGTTTGCGCACTTTTCCCCACAAGACTCGATCTCCTCCGTTGGGATTCTCGCACTACATGGTGTTTGAGAAACGGATGACCGAGACATAGTCTTTTAGAAGTGCTAGCACCTTACGAACGGGTTGACTGTACCAACCTACATCCCCTACATCTGCTAGTCTACCACTGTAAGAGTTCGCACGACTTAATCAACTATGCTAGAGCCCATAGTAGCTTGTGGCTGCACACGGAAGTTTCTAGCATGAACAATCTCATGATCCCTTTGAGCCTGGGTGGCGGTCCATAAAGAAAAACAAGCAATCGCTGGAATAACCAGGTGCCTCAATCCACCCAGATGTGTATTTAAGTTGCCACCTTAAGTAAACCATTAATTAATATCTCACATCTGTCATGGATACACTCACCCAATCCATGTCTACTAGCATAGCATGGCATAATAAGCAAACATAGAAGTAACTCCCAAAGATTTGATAATAACAGGTAATAGGTACTACCTCAACTACTTCCCAAACCCACAATTTAATTAGATCCTAATCATGCAATCTGTGAGGGTTCATCTAATGCAATAAAACTGGGTAGAGAGAAAAACATGATCAAAGTGTTACTTGCCTTGCTAATGATCCGAGAAACCTAGCGCTTCGAAGTAGCAAGTGGCGCACTCCGGGTACTCTATCGCAAACAAACAAGCATACAATAAGTACTCAACTAATGCATAGGAAAAACTCAAATAAGAGATCTAACCAGAAAGTTCAACTTAAGAACTCCGGTTGGTAAAAATAATCAAAACGAACGAAGCAACGAAAGACAAACGGCAAAAGAAAAAGGCTTCGTTTACTATTCTGGATTTAGGGAAATTTTTACAGTGGCAAAAAACTTGTTTGAGTTGGTTAAACGGAAAGAGGGTTTCGAGACGAAACTCCAGGCGCTTGAATCGCCTGATTCCGATAAACAAGCGAAAAGTTAGACTAAAACGAAAATCGGATCAGAAATCGCGATCAAAAAAATCGCGCATTTAATCCGAGAAAAAGAAAAATGACGAACGTTCGTTAAAACGAATGAACGGACGAACGCTCGCTAATTAAATAAACCAGAAAAACCGATCTATTTTTAAAAAACCGAAACAGAAAAAAACAAACAAAACCGTCGAAAAACCGAACGGTTTTTCAAAAAAAACGGCGGCGGCGAGGACTACCTCCGGCGACGGATCCGGCAGGCGGCGGCCGTCGGCGGCGCGGGCGGGCGGCGTCGCGGAGCGCCGGGCGGCGGCAGCGGCGGTGGTGCTAGGCGGCGGCGGCAAAGGCGGCGGCGGCGGGGCTAGGCGGCTAGGGTTTGAGGGGGGGTCCGGCTGGGCCTCCCCGGCTTATAAAGCCGGCCGGGCCTAGTGTCCGGGTCAGACACGGCCCGTTAGGTCGGTTGCGTTTTTCTTAAATAGTTACGCTTAGAAAAAAACAAAAGGAATACTAAACGGACTCCAAAAATCCCGTAATAAAATTTCCTCGGCTTCTAAAATCAAGCCGCACAGGAAAAACATTTATTTGGGGCCTAAATGCAATTTTGAAAAACGCGCATTTTTCCTAAATTCAAATAAATAGAAAATAAAATCTTATTTGATTTTTTTATTAAAACCCCAATGTTTCTTTATTTTTGGAAAGTCATTTTATTCCCTCTCTCATATTTTTGTAATAGAAATAATTGAAGATAAAATAAATAAAATCAAACGATCCTGTTTTCAAAATTTGAGACAACTCAAATATGAAAATAACGAAATCCCCAACTCTCTCCGAGGGTCCTTAAGTTGCGTGAAATTTCTAGGATCAACCAAAATGCAGTAAATATGATATGCAATGATAATCTAGTGTATAACATTCCAAATTGAAAATTTGGGATGTTACATTGAGTCAGAAAATTAAACCCAGATCATTGATATTTGACATGATTTTCTCTCCTTGTGAATTTAGAGCTCTTGAATCTACCTTTTTAAGACTTGTTTTTTATAATAGTGATCCACTCACTCAACACGTAATTAACCCCTTCCTATTTTTTAAAATAACCTCGTCCTCTTTCAGCAATCAGCTTAGTGCCTAAGGTTGGAAAATTGACGCATTAATTCTTTTACTATAGGTAAAATCGTAACATGGAGAAAGAAATTCATAAAATGCAATAATTATATGTAATGTGGTTGTTTGCCCCAACAATACTTGGCGCCATGTGGTCAATTCTATTTATAGATGGATGCTTTTGGACCATTGCAAATGTTGACCAAAAATCTGTTCAATTTGGCTTTATGACAAACCATGTTTTGTCGAGAGGAACTGAAGTTGATAGATGTAAGTCCAGATTATACAAACATGGTATGGCTGAGTTCTCTCACACTACAGTAACTCCAAGTAATGTCTTTTTGGTACTCAATTTCTGTAAATGCACACCACTCATAAACACAAAGTTGACGCTCTCATCTTTTTCGAAAAACATAAAGCCCACTCCCCTTCCTCCCTCGCACTACTACCGACACGCAGCAAAATGACCTCTAAATATTTTGCCAATTTTTAAAAACAATAAGTCGGTCCAAAGTTAGTACATTTTATCGCGTGACAATTATAAAAAGGTGGGGGGTGGGGGGGGGGGGGGGGGTGAGATCCTCAATGGAAACCTAAATATAAGTAAGGTTACTGAATATTGTAGTTGTTCTTTCGACAGAAATACCAATGAGGTTCATGTTTGGAGGCAAGGTTATATTCATTTTAACATCACACTCTCCATTGAATCTATGTAAAGCGACTGAGTATTTGAGTAGAATTACAATAAGTTCACATATTTATTCTCATGTTAAAACTGAATGTTGTGACTAATTGCTCAACGTTAGAACACGAACTTATATAGCCACCAACGCACAAGGTACGACCATGGTTTTAAAGGTGTGTTGCAGTAGATTGATGAGAGGATTTGTGTTTTACTACAAGGTATGTGCTCTGTTGGGTTAGACACTCGTTACCCTCCTAATAACAATCCCTAGTGTCAAATAATAGATGTAGTAAAGAAATATATGTAGGTAAATTAAATGGTGGTAAATTTCATTATGGGGCTCTTCCCAAGGAAAGAAACACTATCAAATTACTAAAAATAATTTTTTGAAGAAGTAGAGAAGGGTGTGATCGATCTGTAGTGATGGCCATCACCGGGGTCGACGATACGCTCAATGCCAGTGAGGTAGGAGCCGACACCGCCTTGCCCTACGAGGAATGCTTCTGAGAATTTAGTTATACCAACTAGGGTAGGGGGGGGGGGGGGGGTGGCGCAGTGTTTGTCTCTCCACTTGTTGCCTGGAGGTCCTGGCTTCGAACTAGCCGCCTTGAAGGGTAAGGTTGAAAAATTCCCTTCTCCGGACAAACCTTGTGCGTGAGATTTTAGCATTGGGTATGCCCTTTGTACAAATTAAGTGAGTCTCAAGTGAAATAATGCCAAAGTTGAGCATTGTCCCCAAAAAAAGTTAGCTCTTGTCTTAAATTTTATCTTCGTGTTTTCGTCAGGCCCAATTTTTGTATAACTTGATTTCTTATCCTTTCGTGAATGGTTACCTTTGATATATGTATATCTAATTCTGGAGTGTCTACTGTATCAAATGTGGGTTGTACTTGGCAAGATACAAAACAGAGACGAAAATCCTTTGAGAAGAGTCTAAGCATTTTGTTATAAGTATTGATAGTTCTCTCATATATATATATATCCCATATGCTCTTATGAAAGACCAATTACTTGATCGTATGGCCATATCCCAACAACATTTGCCACAACTGCAAAAGCCAGTAAATACACTGTGCTTTTGTATGTTAGAATCAGATGGTTAACAAATAGCAATACACTTTTGACGTGTTATGAGCTTATCTCTCCATTCACGTGTAACGAGGCATGCGTACACTCAGAGACAGTGTTACACCACACACTTTGCATGCTACTTAGAGAACAATTCCAGTTAAGTTGGTACAGTAGCTGGGCCTGAACGGTGGTATAAGCTGCACAGTTTTGTACTTTTCCTAACTCTGGAGCAAAAACTGTTTGGCTTTGAGATGACGAAAGAAATAATTGTGACCAATTTAACATGCTTTTGTGGCAAGGACTAAGAAGAGAATTCACAAAAAAAAATGCCAGACAAGAGAAGGATGAATGCATCATGTGCAAAAGCTATGTGTCAACCTTACGGGCAAAGTAGTAGCGCCCTAGCCCATTTAGCTGCGTCGATCAATGGTTTTGCTCGCACCATGTCTGGTCCCTACGTTCGTTGGTTCAGTCCGTTTTTTTGGTTTACTTTGTTTTTCTCGGGGTTTGTTTGATTTTTCTTCATATTTTTTTGGGTTTTCTTTGTTTTACAACCATTTTCTTTGTTTTTTACTTACTTTGATTTTTTACATTATTCCTCTATTTTTTATTTTTTCCTTCTTTGTACTTTGATAATTTTGTTTTTTTTCATTTCTACACTTTCCTTTTGATTTTTTGTCGTTTTTCTTTTACTTTCGTTTTTTCAAACATGTCTACTTCTTTTTTCCTTTGTCCAACACATGCCTACTTTTGTACATTTTTCGTATACATGTCAATTTTTTTAAATGAACAATTTCTATAGACATCTTTTTTTAAAAGCATGTTTTGAATATGCTTTTCATATACATTTTAAACATTTTCAAATACATGTTGAAAAATATAACAAATGGTAAAAAAAACTTTAATTTCTAACTGAGCATACATTTTTCGTAAATTAAATAAACATGTTTTGAAAATTTCATGAACACAATTTTGATTTTTGAAACTTATGAAGATTTATTTAAATGCAATGTATATTTTTCTGGCTATGCGTAAAAGTTTATTTCAATTTCACAAACATTTTTTTCCACATTGTGTATGTATTTTTGAATGTCACAAAAAAATCCATAC
This sequence comes from Triticum monococcum, assembly GCA_034509565.1. Classification (NCBI taxonomy): domain Eukaryota; kingdom Viridiplantae; phylum Streptophyta; class Magnoliopsida; order Poales; family Poaceae; genus Triticum; species Triticum monococcum. Next base: position 28,163,181 of record CM067847.1, read on the forward strand.
ATATGATTAACATTTTTACGTACACATGACAAAAAACTGTTTGTATACATCAAAAATATTTTTCCATAGAGGTACAACATTTTTGGAATGTGAGATTAATTTAAAAACAAATGTCCAAAGTGTTTTCTAATATATATATATATATATATATATATATATTTCAAAATAAACAAAAGTAAAAAATGGAACATATTAACATGAAGGCAAAAAAACACAAACAACGTTAGCATGACGTTGCAAGTGGTTACTAGGCCGGCCCAGTTCGGGCTACTTGCTGGTGAGCCATGCGTCGGCCTTGCTTCTGGCGGCACGTAGCCAAAAGTGCGTACATTTACTCTGCGAGGACGAAAAACACACACTTGGGCTGCCACTGGATTTAGCAGGCGTATCTGGAAGCATATCTTTTTTCGTTCCCGAAAAGCACAACTCGCAGAAGTAAACTTGTGCTTCCACTAGAAGCAAATATGTGTTTCTTGTAGAAGCACTGCTTTTTTCGAACAAGTACGGATGAACATCTCATGAAAGCAAATATGTGCCCACACGAGGAGCAAATTTGTGCTTCTTGTAGAAGCACAATTTTTTACCATGCAAAAAAAGATCTCCAAAATGTAGGGAAAGCTGGTCAAAAACCAAAAGCCAAAAAAACTTGAAAAAATCCCATCAAAAACCCAAAAATACGTACGAAAATAATAATTAAAAAATCCAGAGGGAACCCAGCACGCGACATATGCGGCGGCTGGATGCACCAGTTGGGGTGCTAAACTTCAATTAGTTGCTATCTACGGCGAACTCTCTTTTTGGGAAGGCATATGTCTCGCTTCTAGCCAGACCAAACGAGTCTCGTACCAAGGGCGATGTCATGTCACAACTATTATGCTGGATCAATTATCTTTTCAGGTTAGTTAGCTTTTTTCTTTTCTGATTATTCAATTCTGGTTTCATTTTTTTATTTTGTTCATATTTACAAAAATATTCCTAGTACACATATTTTAAAAACTAAAATGAATAATAAAAAAACCAAAACCATGATTTTAAAAATGTTAACGTAGTGTAAAAATTTTGTTAGCAAAGATAAACAATATATTGATCGCATTCAAGAAAATGTTTATGACATTTAAAAAATGTACATGTGTTCCAAAAATTGCATATGCCATTTAAATATGTGTATACAATTCAAAATAAATATATTTGTAATGCAAATAATATATCTCTTTTTTTGCGAATGAATGCAAAAAATATATCCAACCATTCACAAAATGTACTTTAGATTTAAAAATGTTCATGAGTTTCAGAGAAAAAGGTTCTTGAAATTTAAATATGTATATATACAGTGTAAACAATGTTCGCATAGTATAATAAAAATATTTCATATCAGTTAAAATAATGTTTATATGTTGAATTGGAAAATAATTGTTAATACTGTATTTGAAAAAAAAATCTATGTGTATAAAAAGTGTTTTAGATGTACACAGAAAATGTACATAATATGTTGACAAACGTAGACATGAATTTAAAAAGATGTTCAAAACATGTATTTCACAAAAATATTAATCATGTATTTGAAAAATATTCATTGCACAAAATCTTTTTTCTGATGTACACGAAAAATGTACAATTTGTGTTCAAAAGTGCACATGTACTGAAAAAAAGATGTTCAGACATGTTTTTGGAAAAAAAATGAACAAGTATTTGGAAAATAATCAGTGTTTATAAAAAAATAATCAGTGTTTATAAAAAATAATCAGTGTGTATAAAAAATTGTTTAGTACATATAAAAAAAGAAGTCATTATTAGTACTATCAGTGGATCATGCGCGAACAACCTGTGGTTGGATGGTTAGAGCAACTCTAGCAGACCCCGCAAAATGCCTCGACCTGCAAAATAACCACCAAATTGCGGGTCGGGGCTAGAAAATCTGCACAACTAGACCCCACATCCCGCACCGGTCCGTAAATTTTTTTGCGGGGCGCTGCAAATCTTCTCCCCCAACCTCTATCTTCACGGGCTGGGAGGCCGGCCCGAGCTCAACCCCTATCCGGCGCGAGCTTTAGCGGGATGGACATTTTCGCGTGCCCTTTCCCGCTCCCCGCACCCTCCGCCACCATTGCCCCCCCCCCCCTCCGCAAGCTCCGGCTGCTCCTCCCCGGCCGTCCCTAGCCACCATGGACGACCCCATGCTGTCCCCCGTCACCGTCGAGGTCACGCACGCCCCTTCCCCTCGGGCGGATCTCGTCGCCGGCCATCTTGGCCCCGCCGGCGTCGCCCAAGCACACGCCGCGCCTACCCGCAAGCGGCAGGGCAACATGGTTGTGCAGGGCAGGAATCCGGCTGCCCCGCCGCGATGGCCCGCGCTCCGGGCGCCAATGCCGCAGTGCGATCCCGGCCGGCGGCGGAGAAGGCCGGCAAGGCTGCGGGCGCAAAGCGGAGGAACGTTCCGACTTCAAGGAAGCCATCTTCTTCAACATCTCACTCCACCCCCCCCCCCCCCCCCCCCGGCAAGGAGGTGCTCCGGCGATGCCGTTCAACGGTGCCGCTACCCCTGCGAGCGAGGTGTTCGACGAAATGGCTGGAAGGTATATCTCTTCGGTCTTCGGCGATTCTCTTTATTTTTCGCCATTGTTCTCGATAGTTCGTGACTTGTTATCGTTCGCTATAGCGGTGGTTCGAACAATGCAACAACCGAGCTCATGAACTTGTTGGACACGAACGCGGTTGACATTAATCAAGCCCCTTTCGAACCATTTGACTACAATGAAACGGAGGGCGGCGTGAACGATCATGGTTGTGCGGATGAGTTGGAGGAGATCGAAGTGGAAGCGTTCGAGCAATCACAAGCAAAAACTGGGAAAAGCCAAAGATCAAAGAACAACACGATCTTGGAAGATCAAGCTTTGATCAAAGCATGGAGTGTGATGTATCTTGATGCATGCACAGGTACTTCTCAAACCGCCAAGAGATATTAGCAAAGGATCGAAGATCAATACTTTCGCATTATGAAAAACTACCCCAATAGGACTTCACACACATTTCGGTTGGTTCAAGGTTGTTGGGAGAACATCAAGCCTATGTGCAGCTGTTGGGCAGCTTGCTTGGAGCAAGTACGCAATGCACCTCCAAGTGGCACCGTGGAGTCCGACTATGTGAGTTTGCTTTGCCTTTGTTCAAGTTGTGCATCATCATAATGTATCATGAGAAATGATTGCATCACTTTGTTCACATTGTGTAGGACAAGATTACTCAACATAGATACAAGGACATGGAAGCTTGGAAGGTAGATTCTTCAAATTAGAGCATTGTTGGGAGTTGTTCCAAAAGTGCGAGAAGTGGAAGTTGATCGACAAATAATCCCCACCAAAGAGAGGCTCACTTACAAACATGGATGAAGATGAGGATAATGATGGCCTAAGAAATTTGCACAAGCCCGATGACGACAAGAAGACTAAAGAGAAGATGAAGAGAGAGCAAGAAGTATCGAGCTTGAGGGAGAAGATTTATGCCATGGTGCAATCAAACGAGTTGGTATTGTTGAAGTCATTGGAGATCAAGAAAGAGTTGGCCGAGAAGAAGGTAAAAGAGAAGCAAGAAAAATGGCAAATGCTCAAGGAAGAGTGACTGCGCAAAGCTGCCATTGAGGAGAGAAAAGCACGCGCCTCTGAAAAGAAATCGATGCCATTGTTGCTCGCCGAAGAGAACAAGATCATGTCAATGAACCGCAATGACATGGATGACGTCACCAAAACATGGCATGATATGGCAAGGACAGAGATCTTAAAGAGGAGAATGGTCGCCTCGGCCGGTCCGTCTGCCAGTTCCGGTGATGTTTTCTCTGCTCCATATGGTCGCAATGTGGATGATTTCGGTGCGGGAGTTGGAATAAGTGACGGAGGTGGCTACGGTGGCTACGGCCGGTGGCGCCGATGAACTTCAAGATGGACTCCATGGTGCGGAGTGAGGATCGACCCCCAAGATGATGCCGGACATGGGCGCATACCTTTGCATGCCCTCTTTTGCATAATGAACTTCGCTTTTATTTGCGCGCAAACTGTTTATGTCATTTGAATTTGAACTTGTTTGTGAAACCCTATGACAAATTTCAGATTTGCAGTTTTTCTGTTTGCGGGTCGTTGCGCTGGTGCCCGAGCAAAACCCACATAGCCGACCCGTAAAAAAGCATATTCCGCGAATATACTTTTTTACGGATCCGTTTGGGGGGTCTGCATCTGTGCCAGCCCGCGCCGGCCCGCAAAAGCGGTTTTGCGCGAACTACAAACACGTTTTGTGGGTCGGCGTTTTGCGGGGTCTGCTAGAGTTTCTCTTAGGTGGACAGTGGTATAGCCAGCCCACCAGGGTTTTAGTCCTGATATGCCGTCTCAGTCTCTCAGGGGTGCTCATAGGGATAGGGGTGCATGTGTGCGTTCATAGGGGTAAGTGTATCCGCGTATATCTGAGCGCTTGCGTCTGTAATGTGTTAAAAAAACATTGGATCATGTAATATTAATGACTCTTATTTGTTTAGAGCAATCTAGAATTTCTCAGGTAGTAATATTATTACTACTTCTAATACTATTACGATATCGGGTTTTACATACGATATTTTGTACATGGGTCGGCGGCGGTTTGTCATCCTACCTGAAAACATGTGTCGCTAATACTGAGCATAGCGAAAGTGGTTTCGAAACCATCTCTAATTTCTTACTGACGTGAGGGGTTTCGTGTGCACAACTGCCTCCAACTTCTGTAAAACCACAAGCGTCTTCCAATATATAACCACCTAAAGTAATCATTTGAAGCGGCTTTCTGGATAGAAGCTCATATAGTCTAGTAAAACAATCACCAAAGCATTTTGCTGCAATTCAAATGCCAGAAAAGATCACATGCACATCTAACGAGGCATAAATATTCTCATTCGTCGCAGAAGTAAATTACATCGCATAATACATTAAAATATGCCGACCAATTTTACATTGTTCATATCCCAGATAACAAACTAGAGAGAATCGAGGACATAGATCTAAACTACTCATAATATTGAGTAGTCTACTTGTCACTCCTCATACCTAACTAGAGGCCACACTATAACAAGGAGATGGCCAGAATGATTATCTCACTACTCTGTATCCAACTTTCCAATCCAATCACCAATGGAACAAGTCCTGATGAAACCCATCGATGCTTACACCAATAGGTAAATTTCTAGCGGCCCTGGTTATCTTTACTGCAATGTAACCAAAATATAACTGTTCATAGAACAAAAATTGTTGAGAATTAATATAATATTGATATTAATAAATGCATGTCATTAAGAATATCATATCTAAGTTCAATTCATTGCAATTGCAATGGCTGGGGTGTGGACCTATGCGGCCTATAACTCACAATTCATTTCATACCCACTAGTGATATTGACAAGTGGGGATATTGACACAAAACCTACTACGGACTAACCGCCCATTCATTTTGTGCAATGCAATGCAATGGAAAACATGGTTAAGTTATTTGAATTCAAATGCGAGAAAACTTAGTTATGCATAAGTGAAAGAACATGTGGTGCCCCCATGTTTGGTTTGGTAATTGATGACAATCTCTATGGACTAATGGTTGCCTTGAGTTATATTTGAAGGATTTCTCGATAGGAATTTCTTGAAGTCCATGTCTTGGTTTCAAGGAGTTTATGTGTTGACCAATGCTATTCAAGGAATTACCTGAAGATTGGTCATGTGAGAGGTTGATCGAGAATAAGTCAAAGAGTGAATCAAGTTGATCAACACAGAAAATGTACTAGATGTGCCGAGAGGGATCAAATCATCCCATGGTATGGTAAGCATTGTCCATTACGCTTTGTGTACTAACCCATGGTCTATGTGAGAGTTCTATGTGGGGTTAGGTATGTTTCCATTGGCTTGCGTCAAGAGGGAGATATCATACAACCAATGGATGTTGACATCAAGAGGTGATCGTCATCAATATTGCGATGTGCAAGTTAAAGTGGAGCATCACGAACATATCATGCTTGAAGCTTGCCGTCCATTGTGGTGACAATGGACTTTTGAATGTGCGGAAGAGTGGCTCACCCATAGTGGACTTTGGGGGAGCAATCTACTAGTCTTCACTGAGCCAATGCAATCCAGAAAGGTGGTCCATCTTGAGGAGGACAAGATTGTCATCATCTAGCTCAAGTGGATTATGCGCAAGGCAAGCTTTGCCCTTGATAGGTTTCTATTTCACCGGTCAGATGGTGGTAGTTAGGAGACCGGATTATAGGATCGATTGTCGTACTATCAAGGGGGGCACTCAAGTGAGTCGCTTGATCGTATAGTTTGTAGAGAGCTCAAACCATTGCATCATCTTTATTGGTTCTTGTTTGGTTTTTCTCCTTGTGAGATTTAGAGCTTTTGGTCATCTTCATGACAAGCTTGAGTTCATTGAAAACGGAGTTCACATGCATCTTCTATATGATATTTTCGATGTTGGAGGTCATGTTTGTTCTTCTCTGTTTGAGGTTTCACTCTTCTATATCTTAGGCATACCTCCTCTGCCTCTTCTTACTATAACCAACAAGCTTGAGTTTGCTCAATTCGAAGCTCATATGCAGAAGTTATGGCAGTTCTTGTTTTACTGTAGCCATTTGTTGTTGTGCTTGTGAGATAGAGTCCACAAGCGGTAGTACCGCCCTGGTAAGCTGTTGTACCGCTTATAAGCGGTAGTACTGATGTCTATGTTGGGAAACGTAGCATGCAATTTATATCCGCCCAAAAGTGTTGCCAATATGTTTGGTCATTGGTTGGATAGCATTCCAAATTGGTTCAGGCCGCTAATAAGATTGGGAGCATGTGTCTTGTTATGATCGCTTTGTATATGTAGAAATGATTTGGTTTTTAATGAATAAATCTCTTCACTTTTACAGATTGGGTTGTCCAAGGTCCAATTGCCTTAGTTTGCGCTTGTCTAAAACTAATTAATTTTTGCCGCAAAAAAGCTAATTAATTTGGCGTCTCAAATAAAGGTGATCTGGACCTAACGATTATGGCAACTGGCCAGGGGCGGACCTACGTACAAGCAACCTGTGTCACAGGACACCAGGTAATCGTTCCAATTACGTTATATTTATAGCCCATGTAGGCGTGTGCCACCGGTAAAATCTGTTGTTGGACACTGGCGAGAGGCCACCAGCGACTGAGCACTTGCGCAACCCATCTACTGGCCCATATGCAGCCCATCTGATCGATCGACCCAAAGAAAAGCTGATCGATTGATCGGCTTTGTGTGTATTTGCGCACATTGTCTTTTGGTTTCTCCCCTCCTCCAGCGAATCCTCATGGCCTCGTCCTCGTCCTATGGGACAACCCGTGGCTCACCATCGCATGGCGGCACGCCGACTTTTTCCCTGGATGGCTGGATTAGTGGAGAAAATATCAAGGCAAGGTAACTCCCTCATCTTTTTGAAGTCCAAGCCTCGGCTAGGGTTTTGAACCTCAAAGGTCTTACAATTGAGAATTAGGTTATGGTACTTATCCAAATTTGAGGAGTGGTTCCCATCTGTTTCAGATTTGGATCACTATGATATTCCAAAATTTTATTCTGATTCACATCTATTTGAGAATTGGATTACTCTGCTTTTTCAGGTTTTCATGGTGATTTTCCATGAAAACCAATCATCTCTGTTTCCTTAGTTTGATTTTTTCTACATATATAATCAACTAGTATTTCTAGTTAAACACTTTATTTTGCTATTTTGGCAAGTATTTTTACTACCGTCCGTTTTAAATTGTTGAGTGTTATTTTTATGCAAACCATGTACTACAAGTATGATTGTAAACTGTCCGCTAAATCTTCATGATAGCGCTGCAATTGCTGTAGGGGAGTCTCCGGCGTGGTCACTACAATGTGGCAACCGCTATGAAATTCTCAAATTCAGCAAAAACATCCAAATATCATCTATTCCTGATGAAGAATTATCCGTTATGCTATAGCTGCTGAGAGAGTCTGCCCCGATTTCCCCCCTTAATAAAAGCAATCACTACATGGGACACCGGGACATTTTCATCCTGGGTCCACCCCTGCAACTGGCTGGTGTCAAGTCTCAATCAACACCCAACGTTCGTACTACAAATAAAGATTATCTGGACCCAGCTTCCATATGATATTTAATACTGTCTTCCATCCTAATTATATTAAATCGGCCATAATTAACATGGATCGGAGTGAGTAGTATTATTATGTTGTCCACTCCTAGCGTCATATGCACAAATCATGGCAACAGGCTGGTGTAAATTGTTTCTTCCGCTGGCACTAGCTACTGGTTAGTATATTAAGATAATACTCCCTCCATCGAGGGAGTGCATGTGAATACGTGTGCAATGGTCTAGCCGGTGTCTTGCGTTAAAAACCCTTGAGCCTGCCATATACTAGGACGGACTTATGCTAGGGTCAGGTCAAGAATGTCTTTCCTTTTATATTGTCAGCTTCCTTGAGCTCTTGTGATCCTTTGCCAGTATCAAAACGACCGCCAGTATGTCATAGTGAGGCATGCATATACAGTTATTGATAATGGATTTTTGTCTAAAGCTTGTTACATAAGTTAGAGATGACTATAATGGGGTTATCTTTTAGTGTTAACTCTAGTAACTTGATGTACCTAAATATGCAGTCAAATATGTTGTTGCTAAGATTATCTTTTAATTAAAGAAAGACAACTATTTTCTCCTTGCTTCATTCCCTTTCATTTCAGCATTTCTCCTACATTTGACATTCTTATATACAACCATTCTACACACCCTAAAATCGCCCTAAGTTCTAAGTGACCCAAAGGCAAGGACAACCGAGATTTTTTTGTCGGAAAACATCTCGACATTTTCCTCCAATCTTATTTTCTTAACGTGCATAGAAAAGGACTTTTATGGAAGATAGTTTGTCCAAGTCAAGGTCATCTACATGTACGCCTTTTCATGAGGAGAGTGGTTCTACCGTGCGTGGGATATCCTTTGTATGTATCCATAGTTCATGGTTGCTTTGAGATTCATGCTACTTTTTTAGACGTTTTCAAAACTTATCTTGCTTCAAAATGTTTCATTTCATTTCATGTTATTGTTTCAATGTGTATCATCATGTTTCATTGTCTATCAATAAAAAAAATGCAGTTGTTTTGGATGAGGTTTGCTGATACGCGATGATACACCATGAACCATTAAGATACACTTTGGAATGAGAGAAAAAAATCCAATGTAACACTTCGAAAAATGACGAAAGGGACTGGAATACAAATAGGATGATGTAATTAGTATTTAATTTAGCTGTGAAAAACAATAAACCGAAAAGAAACTTTCTATTGCTAACTGTTGTTTGATTAACGTAGTGTTACTTGCTGTTTATAATTAGCAAGTTGTTCGACATAAACATCCCACTGTTTGGGTTTTTTGAAGTCAAGTCTCGGTTCCAAAATCATATAGGATATGGTGTGCAAGGTCCAAGGTCCTGCTAGATACAAGAGTTGTTCCGGTGTCCAACGTCCTATTGCCCAAATTTTGTGCTTGTCTGACACTAAATAATTTGGCATCTCAATCATAACCCAACGACATTGATAAAGATAATCTGGTTCCAGCTCAAGTGATATCGTTACACGAAGTTTAAAGCATGGCAACTGGCTGGAGGCAATTGTTTCTTGTGCCGCCAAAAATATTTCGGCAATGGTCCAGACAGCATCTTCTTGTGTTAAAAAACCTTCAGCTTGCGATATACTAAGATGGACTTATGCTAGGTCAGGTCAAGGAAGTATTTGCTTTTATGTTGTCAGCACCTAACGATCGACATATGCAGTTGTCTGTTTATTTGACACATGCGGACTGCATCCATGAGCTCTTGTGAGTTTTGACCCTTTGCCAACAGCAAAACAACCCCAAAATTCTCAGGGGCACGTGTCCAAGGGCACACATGCATGCAGACACATGTTTACTTTGAGATTTCTTATACTCTTTTATTGTTGTCAAAATTTATCTTGTTTCAAAATGTTTTGTTCGATTTTTTTTTGCTTTTTTACTGTGTATCATCATGTTTTATTGTGTAATAATAAAAAGGAATGTGATTGTTTTGGATTGGGTTTGATGATATGTGATGATATACCATGAAAAATTAAGATACACTTTGGAACGAGATGAAAACCCAATGCTAGCTATGAAACAAGACAAATTCTATGAACTGTCAAAAAAAGTAGCACGATCTTAAAGCAACCTTGAAGGATGGATCATGCACAGGATATCCTATGCACAATGGTATTGCTTTTCTCAAAACAGTTGCCCTCATCGGATCTCGAAAGATCATCATGTTTTTCAGGTACTTGATATTTATGCACCCTTCTCATTTTTTAATTATAACAAAATGCACGAGTATCCACACGGTAGTTTCATGCAGCTAGTCGTCCTTGCATCAACCACCCAACGGAGCAGGTCGCCATGCCTACCGGCTGGATGAATTATGAGCTGGTTGCAGCACCGGTCAAGAGTACCGACCATGCCCCCGAGCAGGACATCGAGGTAGCCGATGTCGTCCCCGCCATCAACCCCTTGCCCTTGCAGCACTTCATGAGGCCTTCCTCCAGCACATCCACCGCTTCAAACGTCCGCCTCGCCCAGACCGCCCTCTCCTCGCCCGTCTTCGCCTTCAAGACCATTTCCCATGGCCCCAACACCTTGTCGTCGATGTAGGCGGCCTAGAAGCGGGCAACGGCGCGCTCGTAAGGGTCGGCGGGCAGGAGGGCCTTGGCCGCGGCATGGAAGGCCTCGTCGATGTACTGGACGATGACCTGGGACTCACAGATGGGCTTACCGTCGTGGATGAGGACGGGCACCACCTTGTGGACGGGGTTCGAGCAGAGGAGCAACTCGCTCTTGTTGGCGAGGTCCTCCTCCATGTACTCATAGCTCACGCCCTTGAGGTTAAGCGCCAGCTTCACCCTCGTCATGTACGGGCTCGCCCACATCCCCAGCAGCTTCACTTCGTTTTTCTCCCCAGCCATTTCAGGGATAGATCGATGGATATTTGGTTGGGAGGTGATTGATGAACTACCTGGTGTGGAAGACTATGTGCACTTGTGCAGAGAGTACCAAGTACCAACACATGCTCGGCCATATTATTTGGCGGTGTTTGTTTTCATGCGCAACCGACACTCAGCGGCATTGCAGAGATAAAATTTCAGTTTTACTATTTTTCAGACGTCTGTTTTTAAATTCGGCTCAGGTCGTTTTTCTATCCGTTGGATCCACACAAATCTCTGTGCGTTGGTTTGTCCTCAGTCTTGGCGTACCGGGTCATCCTGTCGCAGTTTTCCATTCAGTCGGTGGGGGGCGGCTACTTTTGTCTTGGCTGAGGAGGGGATTGACGGAAGAGGGGCGGAGACGGCGGAGGGAAGGTGGGGCTCCTCGCCGGTGATTAGCAGCAGGTCGTCCAGGCGGAGATGGCGCGCGGCGGGTCCCCAGCAAAGAGCGCTTGATTGCGGGAGGCGTATTTCACAGGGATGACCACAGGTCTGGAGGGAGCTCGGGGAGCTCTCCCGTCGTGCTCGCCACCAGCGCCCGTCGATGGGGGAGGTAGTAGTCGCCGCGGTGGGAAGCAAGGTACTTTTCCCCCTGTCTCCCTGCTGTTATCGCTCTGCCCAATTTGTCCGTGTGTTGCTCGATGTGATATGCCTCTCCGCGCGTTCGATTCAGTTCGTCATGGTCGTCGCAGGTGTCACTCAGTTAGTTGGTTGTTTGGCCAGGAATGTTCGTGATAGCTTAGTTCATCAGGAACGCTCCTGAAATTTTAATCTGTAGTTGATTCACTTATTTATCACAATAATTCATCAGTCTTGTCAATGCTGCTAGGTGTCATTTTCTTCAGTTTTCCAGTTTTCAGTGTGTCATTTGTCAGTATTCAGTTTTGTCCGAGTTTTCAGTCATGTGGTTGATTTACTCATTTTCTTCAGTTAGTCATTTCATTATCTTCTTTCGTCCTGAGTTTTCATTTTACCTCTTCGTTCATTCATATTCAGTCACAGTCCTTGTTTTGTGTTTTTCGTCATGAGTCTTCTTTTTGTTCAAATTATTGTTTTCCAGTCACTTCTCAGTCTTGTGTTTCATTTATCAGTGTCTCATTTCACTTGTGATTCAAATTTTCTTTGTGTGCTAGTTGTCGTCGGTCTCGAGATATTGTAATGATAGAATTTGTCCTTAATTTTTTGTTTTCCACTCTTACTCGTTCCTTTTAGTTAACTTTGTCTTTCATCCCTTAGTCTTCAGTTATCGTTCTCGCTGTATATTTAATTATTCTTCAGTTCCATCCATGTTCATTATCTTGATATGGATCATTCTTTTGCTGTTAGATAACTAATCTTTAGTGCAAACCCTTCAGTCCCTTTTTAGTCATTGTTTGTCTTGGTAAAGTAAAAAAATGGCACGATTAGATTTGTCTATGGACTTAGTTTATCCTCAGTCATCTTCATTGTAACTTTTGTTTTTGTTAAAGATTTGATTTGGCATCATTTTTTTGTCTATGACCTCAGTTTTGTTATCTTCATCATTCTATCTACACAACTTGCTCATTTTTATTTCATCATGCTTTTTGGTTAGTTTCAAAAGTGATATTAGCTGCCAAGTTGTCATCATGTAGATGCCCTTTTAAGGTAGCCTCCAACTTGAGGACCACCCCGACGGCAAGCATGGCTGGACTATGCCTTGGAGGAGGGATTGTAAGCACTGCCGCATACAAGTCAGTAGCAGATGGTCGTATCACTTTTCGACAAGGATGGCCGAGAGGAATTCCCGGAGGAGAACTACCAAGCATTGAGAGAGCGGTGCTAATCACCATCAGGAACAGTGCACTGGACGAACTGAATACGATGGACGATGGTTGTCTTCAACGAGGTCTAATTATGAGATTGTCAGGAATAAGGCTGTTTTAAGTTACCGCAGTTTGTTATGATGTCTGTTATCCTTGTCGCGCCAGAAGATTGACGAACTATGCTTTGTTTCTTTTTTTATTTGGTGGTATTCACCGTCAAGAACTATGTATATTGCCTTCTTGTGCTTTTTGTGTGTGGCACTTGATTATTAAGTGATCAGTAATCATGTTTCTCTCTTTTCTTTTTTGTAAGTTGTTCTGTTGTGGCCATAGTTTGTGTTTCTTTTTGGTTTTTTGGGCTGAACATTTTCAATGTTTTGGGAGTACCCTTTCAATTCTCTATTTTGAGTTGATGATCATTTATCAGTGTTATTCATTATATGTAGTATAAGTTTTATCCTGCTGAACAAGCAAGACTTTCAAGTAAGTTCATGCTATCAGTGTTACTCAGTGTCACACTTCAGTTCTGGGGAAGGAAGAAAGGCTAGATACGCGCATTCTGGGGCGGGTGTGGCGTTGGCCCCAGCCCAGGAACAATGGGTTTTTTATTCGTCTGTGTGTTTTTTGTTCTGCCTGATGCACAACCTAGAAGGTCCAAGAGGTGGAGAGTAAGAGAGGGTGGCAGAATATGACCTGAGGAAGAGAAGAAAACAGATGTTTTTTTGTTCGCTGAGGATGGACTGAGTACCACACGTGTCATGAGAGGATTGGAAGAAAAAACAGCCTGAACCAAATTTAAAATCAGACGTCTGATGGATAGACACTCCCACCTAAAATTTTCATCTGTCCACATTGGAAGGTAGAATGGATACTTCCGTTTCTCCAAGTGGATGTTACATATATCTCGGAAAGAAGCCTCCAAGATATGTGACTGTACCTTAACTTGTTCCAAATGCACGTAACACCACTTGCTCCATTAATGATATGTTAGTTAGTGTAGTTAATTATTGATGTTCCTTTCGGCCTGTACTATCCAAGGTGATTGCCATCGAAGGCAGCCAAGAAGTCAATGATGAGCTATCTAACCAATTGATAAATTCATAGGAATAAACAAGTCTAACAATGATACTATATCCACATTAGGAAAAGTACTAGCTAAACCAAAGTAATATCTCTCGAAACGGTCTTTTGCCCCACTTTATGGATAAAACCACGAATAAAACCACACGGCCAAACTATACATAGTATTGAGGAAATCCCCATACAGGCTGATCAAAAGAAAACACGACGTCGAGCATGCTAACAAGAACAATGCTACCACAGCAAGACGCAACCAAGGACGCTGATGACAAGTGACCACGCACCACCAAGAAAAACCATTAGACTTTGACGCAGCAGTACCACCAAACTCTCTCCGAGGAGGACCCCCATGCCCTCCCTTTTCGAACAGAGGAGCACCAACCTGCGGGCAGGCAGAAAGTATGGACAGCGGACATGAGGAGGTGTCACATGTAAAGGTAAGGGGAACACGAGAACGAACCATCCCGAACAAGTCGCCGCGACCCACAGGCTCCCACATTCACAGGCGATTCCCCCATGAGGGCGACGACACAAAGCGCCACCGCAACCACCTAATAGAACAAATGTTTTCAGCTTGACCGTCAGGAAAGGGTGGGGACAAAGGGTGGGGAGCTAGCCAAGATGGCAGCCCCAAGAGCAAGAGGAATGTAGCACCCTCAGGTATCGTTATTGGTGCTGGCGCCGATGCACTAAGCTTTTGCTCGGCTCCTCCTGCACACCTCACCGTAGGTCCTGAAGCCACCAGGCCCATCATGAAAGGGGCCCAACATGACGGAACTATGACTCCATATATAGATCACGTCATGATTGCCACCGACTGTGACAACTTCGCTTGGACGTACCTCCATAGTCCACCTCGCCACCCACATGGCCGAGGAACACCACTAACACCCACTGCAACATTGCTCCCTAGAGAGCCAGCTATGCAGCCCACCATCCATGGCCGCCGCCCCGACATTCATCTCCCCGAGCCCTCTCCTGGTAACAAACCTGTAGTCAGCAAGCACTGGAGGAAAGGGTGTGAAGGAACCTCCTTCCCCACCCCTGGACTATCCCTAGCCACATGCACCCATTCAGATCTAGAAGCAGATGATCCCAACTCGACGACTGCCATCCACCTCTTGCAGCGGCAACCATCAAGCTCCAAGCCCCCAAATTGCCCCCCACCACTAGTGGTGCTTGGATCTGAGCGGGAACACACCACCAGACACTGTCCAACGTCGACTAGGTAAAGGGCGAGTAGTACCGAGTGGGGAGGGGCGATTGTTGCAACCTTCGGACAGTGGCCCCCGTACCACCAGGCACCGGCCATCGGCAAGACAGGGGAAGGCAGACCAGCCAGCCAGCCAGCAGCAGGAGCCAATGCCCGACTAGGGATAGAACTCAGGGCTCCGTGAATCTCCCATCCATGGCTTGGCCTGGCAGCATGCCCGGGGCCTTACCTAAGATTCTTTATAAAAAAACATAAAATGCATTCCTTGTCCCTTAACTTGAGCAGTTAATTCAGTCATCCTATTTTCAAACGCAAGTCTCCCTTCGTAAACTATGCATAGGGGTCCACTATTCCAAAATGTGTTAGGTTGGCGCTGCCCATTGGCAAATCAGCTGACATGTCAGCCCCTAAGGGCTAACACACTAGTGGATAAGTTCAAAAAAAAACACGCCAATGGATATGGAAAGGTTTTGTCCGGTAAAAGGTTTTCCTTGTATTTCCAAATCTTCGTTTATTTTCTTATCGTTCTTAGCCTTCAAGTTGTAACGTAACTCGGCTCAGTCTCTTGCGAGGTTTGTATCAATTGAGATAAGCTATAACATTTCCTTTTTTTGCGAGTGAGCGCTAACATTTCTATTTTGTATTAGAACATAATGAGAAGTTTGTATGCACGAGCTGCTTCTTCCACCCACATCAGAATCCTTTCAGTTATGAGATAGCTCGAAATTCTCATTTCCTGGATATTTTGTTGCCGAGTGAACTCCAAAGGACTAGAGATTTCATGGTACCTGCGATCCGCATGCATCAACTTTTTTTAGAACTAAGGCTCACAAGTCACAACCTGCTCTTTATGAACAGATACAGAGGGTACTCAAACTTGCTGTTGACTCCGATTAAAAAAAAACTTGCAGTGGATTTCTCGAAATGTTTTTGGGTTGTTATAGTACATACCTCTGTTCAGTCAAGAAATGACATGAGGTGCAAGTTACCTCCTAGTGAACCATAGAATTTTGAGCTTCCCTTTTGTTTACTCTTAGAACGGAACCTAAGAAATTTTGGTAAAACTCAAAATAATCGGCAGCATGAGAAACACCATTATATCTATCTACTGGCCAATTTCCCCAAAAATAAAATTAGGGGCCTTCCGGCCTATTCAGGCAATTCAATTGCATTTCCGATTTCCCAAGTCACCCATCGTTATACTCCATCGACGACAATTGAAGACTTTGTCACCGGCTACTACTTAGTACTCGCTACTATGTGAGCATTTATATCTGCATGTATCTGTGTGTTATTCAAAACAATATTTGACTGCTTTCCTCCACTCCATGGTAAACGACATTTATACCCATCTCGGCACCGCGAGGAACATTTGGATAGTCTATCAGGTATCTATATTGATTCCGGGTTTATGCATATTTGGAGCTGCAGATATAGATTTCAGTCGCTTCGGGCTTAATGCTTGCAACAATGGCGTATGATGGAGTTCCTTCATGCTATTCTTGCAGTGGTCATGCAAGTTTGATCCTCGGAAGCTACACACAAGTCACTAGGATCATAGTTTCTGAGCCGCTAAGTTAACAGAAGGCTCAAATTAATATCCTTCGGTTATGAGATGATGAACCAGACTAACCTTGTCGACTGTTCTCGCGCCAACTGAAGCCCATTAGACCTAAGACAAAACCATGTCCTGCCGTACTACCCAATACTTCCTTGGAAATCAATTAGATTTCATCTCTCTTCTATTGTTAACAAATATATAGTTCATAGACGCAAATTTAATTAAGGACCACGAGCCTTCTGTTCTATATTGAATAAAAGTCCAAATAGTAGGGTGCTGCGACATGCACCGTTGATCAAGTGGTAGGAGCAGATAAGTTAGAGGAAGGAGGGTACTAACTTTTAATCATATTTTCTGAAGATGTAGATATTGGCTATACTCTTTTAATCAATATAAGCGCAGTAGCGAACATTATGAAATGAATTAGTAGAGGAAAAAAATAACTATACACAGTATACAATATAGAGAAAATCTAGCCTTGTAAATATCCATGTTTAAGAATGCGAGAATTCATCTGATTAACCAGTTAACTTGCCAACTAATCGTACTCGTTGGGTCACCGAATAGCCAAAAAACTGATATATCGTACAATTAATTGATTAAATGACCGATTAACTTGTCGATTAGCCTATTAATCCCCTACTCGTCAGTGAACCGAGCAGCTACCATTTAACGATTTCCTCAACAAGGATAAATATGCGGGTCACCCTGCAAGTTTCATTATAAGAAATACACTGAGTTATCCACTGGTAGTTCCATGAAAATGGACATGCAAATAGACGACCACCAGGGGAGCAGGTCTCCATGGCTACCGGCGGTTTATCAGTTGTTTACAGCCATGCCGGAAAGTACGATCCCAGCATACTCTACCAAGCTGTCGACGTCCTGGAACACCGCCTTGGCAGCGTCCAGCTCCGCGAAGCGCTCCATCCATGCCGCCAGCAGCGGGGCCTTGCTGGCGCCGAAGAAGTTGTGACCGGAGATCTTCTCGGTGGCGTACACCCACGGGACCATGCCCCCGAGCAGGACGTCGAGGTAGCCGACGTCATCACCGCCCAAGAACCCCTTGCCCTTCGAGCACTCCCTCACTCCTTCCTCCAGCGCATCCACCGCTGCGGTGGTCTGCCTCATCCACTCCGCCCTCTCCTCGACCTCGTCTGTCTTTGCCCTCAAGAGCATCCCCCACGGCGGCAGCACCTTGTCGTCGACGTAGGCGGCCCAGAAGTGGGCCACCGCACGCTCGTGGGGGTCGGCAGGGAGGAGGGCAGGGCCGATAGAGGCGAAGGTCTCGTCGACGTACTGGACGATGATCTGGGACTCACAGATGGGTTTGCCGCCGTGGATGAGCACGGGAACCATCCTGTGGACGGGGTTGGAGCGGAGGAGCAGCTCGCTCTTGTTGGTGAGGTCCTCCTCCGTGTACTTGTAGCTCACGCCCTTGAGGTGGAGCGCTAGCTTCACCCTGGCCACGTACGGGCTAGCCCACGCCCCCAACAGCTTCACTTCCTCTCCCTCCCCTATTGGGATTAAACCCGACATCCTAGTACACATTAGCGTATGTGTCCGAGTGGTACAGCATATATGATACCGAGTAGGATTAGTATTACTAGTACAAGTCGGTTAGCTACTAGGCTGTCCTATGCATATATATATATGCTTGTACCCTGCCCCTTGTACCACAACGAAACAGTTCAAAGCAATAAAAAGCTCAGGAACGACACGCCCCTGTTGCAATCAACAAAAGTCTTCCCGATCAGCTTATTTGTTCGCTAAGTGGTTTCCGTCGACGACGCTGAAGTCTGAGCGATCGAAGCGCTACCTCAAGCTCACGTACGAGGAGGCTCCGGCTTGACGTGCATGTGCTGGGCACTGTTCAATTAAGCTGTGTGCTTGTCTGCTTCGTGAGGCTAGCTTGCGTCTAGCTAGCTTTGCACTTCGCCTGCATAGTTCCTGGGCGGTTTGATCTAGTGATCAAAATCCAACAATTAGTATCAGAGCCTCAACGATCTACGATGACGGACAGCGACGCTGAGTCAGTCAAGTCCGGTAACGGCGGTTCCAAGGGGAACAAGTCCGGCAATGGCGGTTCCAAGGCGAACAAGAACGGCGACAAGGTGAAGAAGGGCGGCAAGTCAGCGACTAGTGGTGGCGGAACGGGCGGTGCCAACGTACTGGCGCATCGCAACATCCCCATCTAGTACCCGATGCTCACCGACGCCAACTACGGCGTGTGGGCAGTGAAGATGAAGATCATTCTCCGAACCCTACGAGTGTGGCAGGCCATCACGGACGACGACGTCGACGAGGAGTGCGACGAAGGTGCCATGGCCGCCATAGCCCAGTCTGTGCCAGATTCCGTGCTGATGACATTGGCGGAGTTCGAGACAGCAAGAGAGGCGTGGAACGCACTCAAAGAGATGAGGATCGGAGAAGATCGCGTCACCAAGGCTCGGGCACAAGTGCTGAAGCGCCAATTTCACAAGTTGCAGATGGAGGAAACTGAATCGGTGAACGACTATGCCATGCGTCTGACTACTTTGGTGGGAGAGATCCGCGCGCTTGGTGCAAAGCTTGAGGAGACCGAGATTGTGGAGAAGTTTTTCAGCTCAGTGACTGATAAATTCACGTACATCATCGGCACGCTCGAGCAGCTTTACGACATCGACGACATGACCATAACGGAGGCGATCGGACGCTTACGGACATGGGAAGAGAATGCTCGTGGCTGTCGGAAAGGCAACGGAGGAGGTGGTGACCAACTCATGTACTCACGCGCAGATTGGGAGTCCCCAAGTAGTAAAGGAAGGCACAACGTTGGCGAAGGCTCAAACAACGCGAAGAGCGGCGGACAAACTGGAAAAGGCAAAGGAAAAGGCAAGCCACAAGGTCGTGGTAAGGCGGACCGATCTAAAGAGCGGAAGCCACGGAACTTGGATATGTCCGAGGTCAAGTGCTATAACTGCAACGAGATGGGTCACTTTGCGAAGGATTGTCCAGAGCCTAACAAGCGGGAGATCAAGACAAATTTGGCGAAGCAGGAAGACGAACGTCCAGGTCTTCTGATGGCCGAAGTTTGTGATCTCGTCCAAACAGCGGTTGTGAAACCAAACCGGAAGGTGCTACTTCATGAGGAAAAGGTAAAACCAAAGTTATCCGGAAGCCAGAACGTGTCGTGGTATCTAGACACAGGTGCCAGTAACCACATGACGGGGTGCAAGGAGAAGTTCCTCGAGCTAGAATATGATATTCAAGGCTCGGTCAAGTTCGGTGATGGTTCAAATGTGGAGATTTGCGGGCAAGGTTCTGTCCTCTTTGAGGGTCTCACAGGAGAACATCGCATACTCACCGGAGTGTACTACATCCCAAGGCTTCGCAACAACATCATCTCTATCGGGAAACTTGACGAGAATGGATGCAAGGTGGATATTGAGAACGGAGTGATGACGATCTTCGACAACCTCCGAAACGTGCTAGCGTGTGTGAATCGCACACGGAACAGGCTCTATATCCTCAACCTCGATCAATCTCAACCGGAGTGTTGGCTCGCCAAGAGTGATGATGATTCGTGGTTATGGCATGCTAGATTTGGACACGTCAACTTCTACGCCTTGAAGAAGATGTCGAAGATGGAGATGGTATCTGGGATGCCGTTTATCGACCATGTTGATCGAGTATGTGATGGGTGTTTGGTTGGAAAACAGCACCGCAGGCCGTTCCCTGCTCAGTCTACCTATCGTGTAAATGATGCACTCGAGCTGCTCCATGGTGATTTATGTGGGCCTATCACCCCAGCAACTCATGGAGGAAAGAAGTATTTCTTCCTAGTGGTAGATGAATACTCGAGATATATGTGGGTCGTTCTCCTACGGTCTAAAGATGAGTCGTTTGAAGCGTTCAAGAAGCTGAAGGCTGCAACGGAGATGGAACACAAGCTGCAGGTTCGCGCTCTACGGACAGATCGCGGCGGAGAGTTTACGTCGAACGAGTTCAACGACTACTGCGAGAAGATTGGCATAAAGAGGTTTCTCACGGCACCTTATACGCTGCAGCAGAACGGGGTTGTTGAAAGGCGCAATCGAACCGTCGTTGACATAGCGAGAAGTTTACTCAAGAGCAAGAACTTGCCGGGGACTTTTTGGGGAGAAGCTGTCTCGACGGCGGTTTATCTTCTGAACCGGGCTCCAACGAAGGCGGTGATCGGAAAGACTCCGTATGAAGCAATTTACGGACGGAAGCCGAATGTGTTTCATCTACGGACATTTGGGTGCGTGGCGCATGTGAAGACGGCGGAGCCGCATCTCTCAAAGCTTGCCGATCGCAGCACCAAGATGATGTTCATCGGATACGAGAGGAGTTCCGGCACCAAGGCATACCGCTTCTACGATCCACGAACCAAGCGTCTACGGATTTCACGCGACGTTGTGTTTGAAGAAAACCAAGCGTGGAATTGGAGCGCAGCAGCCGACGATGCTCCAAACGGTAACATATTCATAGTTGAATTTCCAACTGATGATGATGCAGGGGAGGACGTCCAGGTGGTTGGCAAGACGCCCAACCAAGGTGACCGCAACGGCAGCGATCACCATGGTACCGACACCGACGACGACGCGCATGGTTCGCAAGGTGATAGCGACAACGACGCGCACGACACGGGTGGAGATCTCGACAACGAGGCGCATAGTGATGATGACAATCAGGATGATGGTCACGATCACGACGACTACGCCGACGACGATGATGCCAATGACCCGGCATCTACTACGCCCGAGACTCAACCATCTTCCTCAAGTGCATCGACGCCGACACAATTTGTGTCGCCCCCTTCGCAAGCCACAACGGATTCTTCCGGGCCTCGTCATTACAAGACCCTCAAGAAAGTCTACAAGTACGCAAAGCCAGCTACACTCGAGTACTCTGATTTGTGTTTACTCGGAGTTGAGGAGCCAGCGAACTTCGTAGAGGCGAGCAAAAGTTCAAGTTGGATGCACGCCATGGATGAGGAGATGAAGGCGATCGAGAGCAATGGCACGTGGACTTTGGTAACCCGACCTCCGAACCAAAAGGCAATAGGTTTGAAGTGGGTTTACAAGTTGAAGAAGGACACGAAGGGTGCCATTGTGAAGTACAAGGCAAGACTCGTTGCAAAGGGCTACGTACAACGTCAAGGAGTTGACTATGAGGAGGTGTTTGCACCGGTTGCTCGAACCGAGACGGTAAGAGTGCTCCTAGCTTTGGCGGCACAAGAGGATTGGAAGGTTCATCATATGGATGTGAAATCCGCTTTCCTCAACGACGACCTCAAAGAAGAAGTGTACGTGGAACAAACCCTCGGCTACGAGAAGAAAGATAAAGAAGGAAAAATTTACAAGCTCAAGAAGGCACTTTACGGGCTGAAGCAAGCGCCAAGAGCTTGGAACACAAAGTTAGACCGAAGTTTGGTCTCACTCGGGTTCAAAGGATACCCCCTCACGAATCCAAAAGACAGTCTACCAAGCACTGAAGAACATGTGAAGGTTGAAGACACGACTAAGGAGGAGCGCTGGCGTCAAGCTATGGACGAGCCGACGACAGCAAAGACGGTCCCTGAAATGCTGCAAGAAACGGCAAAAGCAATGCCAAGGATATTGCCTATGAATAGTAGTCATCGCATTTGGGATCCAGGTCGTAGCGAGGATGTCATGTTTAAGGAGGTGAATATTGGGATTAAACCCGACGTCCTAGTACACATTAGCGTATGTGTCCGAGTGGTACAGCATATATGATACCGAGTAGGATTAGTATTACTAGTACAAGTCGGTTAGCTACTAGGCTGTCCTATATATATATATATATATATATATATATATATATATATATATATATATATATATATATATATATATATATATATATATATATATATATATATACCCTGCCCCTTGTACCACAACGAAACAGTTCAAAGCAATAAAAAGCTCAGGAGCGACACGCCCCTGTTGCAATCAACAAAAGTCTTCCCGATCAGCTTATTTGTTCGCTAAGTGGTTTCCGTCGACGACGCTGAAGTGCATGTAGGCTCCGGCTTGACGTGCATGTGCTGGGCACTGTTCAATTAAGCTGTGTGCTTGTCTGCTTCGTGAGGCTAGCTTGCGTCTAGCTAGCTTTGCACTTCGCCTGCATAGTTCCTGGGCGGTTTGATCTAGTGATCAAAATCCAACATCCCCCCAGCCATTTCAGAGAGAGGTCGATCGATAGTGTGTTAATTAGTTGGTGGGTGATAGATGAAATATAGCTGGTGCGGTACACTATATGTTTAGAGAGTAGAGAATAGCAACGACCAACACCTGCTCGTGCAAGAAGCATTTGTTTTGGCACACATACGATATGATTAATTAACTGTACCTAGTGTGGTAGCTAGAAATTACTCCTAGTGTCAAAATCACTCTTATATTACGGGACGAAGGGAGTATATATAAAGAGAATCAACGCGTCATCCATGATGCCCACGATTTATCTCCAACACCGTGAATATTAATTAGCGGATGGTCAGCACAACATTGGGAGATAAGTATTGTTCTATCTGTAGATAGTAACATCGGAAGGTTCAATGGATACCTCGGTCTCTCCCATGTAAAAATTTCTTACATATATCTCTAAAAGAAACTTCCAAAGCTCTGTGACTGTACCTCAACTTGTTTCAAATGTCCGTAGCACCACTTGCTCCATTAATGAGATGTTAGTTATTGTAGTTAATTATTGAGGTCACTTTCATCGTCTACTATCCAAGGGAATTATCACTGAAGGAAACAAGGAGTTAAATGATGAGTCATCTACAAAGTTGATAAGTTCACAGAACTAAACAAGTCTAAAAATGATAACCCCGGAACTATTTGTCAAAACAGACTCTTGTCCCCCTCTATATATAAAGCTACATGATCGAACAACACATTATATTAAGGAAATTCACATATAGGCTGATCAAAAAACAATATACCCGATACGATACAACGATACTCAAACTCGCAGTTGACTCCAATTTTAAAAAAAACTGGCAGTGAATTTCTCTGGAAGTGTTTTTCGGTTGTTATACATATCTCCACATTCCTTCCTCTGTTCATTCAGGAAATGATACAAGGTGCAAGTTAATTACTCTCTTCTTTCCGGTTTATTGAGCTTATCTCAAAATGTTAGTTTTTCCATTTTATAAGTCTCAATTTTGTTGTTTCCCATCATATTTTCAAATTTCAAGGTGCATTAAATTACTGCATGCAAGTATTAAGAGAAAATTGACAAATGCACGTACTTTATGCATGCATGCATTGCAATTAATGCATTGGTAAACATAATTTTTTAGGAAAACAAGCGCATTAATTGTGTGCTTTTGCAAACTACCAAAATTATTCCATCACTCACCATCTACCTTGGTTGGTCAGATTTTTGAATTGAGCCCTATAAACCGGAAATGAGGTAGTGCTACCTCCATCATCTACAGTGTAGTGCCAAAAACGCTCTTATATTATGGGACGGAGGGAGTACCTCCTAGCCAACCACGAATCTTCAGCTTCCCCATTGTTTACTCTTAGAACCAAACCTAAGAAATTCTCGGAAAACGAAAAATAATCGGCAGTTCACTGCCCAGCATCAGGGCCAACCCTAGGCCACGGCGAGGAGTGCGGCCCAAGTAGGGACCAATCGTATGCATGTACTATCACATAGGCAATTCCTATACGTGCGCTTTAAGCGCCCGTTTCTTTGTTCCCACAAACAGGCGCAACCCCCATCTGCATGCTGACTCGGCTCGTTTAGCTTGTTCTTTTTTTTTCAGTTCAAATGAAAAAAACATGAGCGCGCCGAGGTGATTCGAACCTGCGTCTTCTTGTCGAGAGTGAAGTACGGTAACCACCTGGTAGACCACACATGCCATATTTACTTTCTCCACACACCGAAAAGAGATGAAACTCATCATCCACTCCTCCGGCATGACACGGCATAATCTCAACTTAATGAAGTTGTGATTAAGGAAGGGTGTTAAACACATGATATGTTGCACCCCGGCG
Source organism: Triticum monococcum (assembly GCA_034509565.1). Classification (NCBI taxonomy): domain Eukaryota; kingdom Viridiplantae; phylum Streptophyta; class Magnoliopsida; order Poales; family Poaceae; genus Triticum; species Triticum monococcum. The sequence goes on from CM067847.1 coordinate 28,187,881, forward strand.
CACCAGGTAGTTAGGATAGATAGATTGAGATAGGTTGTTTTCCTTTTCCTTTCTCTCCAAGGTATATCCCTTCCTTAAATATCTCCCTCTCATATGTAATCTCAACAATGTATGCGCTATTGTTGGGAGGTGTGCCCCACACTATATAACACGAACCCGTCGGCCTCAACAAGCTAAGACATTTCTAGCTATCGCACAATCTGCAGTACAGCAAGACGTTAAAAATATCTTTCTGGAACCGGCAGAGGGAAAACCCCAGGTTATTAGGTTATTATGGATCATGCTTTCAAAGTCTTTTTCTTGCTGATAGTATTTCATTGATTTCATAGACATATGCACTTCAAAACTGATGCCTGCCTTATGTTTCTTGACATACTAATAGGGAAAGTTGTAGCTGAGGTCGAGCGCACTGCACCTCTCTATCCCATCCGCTCAGCTTCTCCGAGATTCGTGCTTGTGACAACACCTTTTAGAGCCATATACACGGTACTTAGCACTAGTACACCAGTTTAACAGTCTAGGGAGGCAGTAGGGCGTAGCTGGTAGATTTCTAGGCAGTAGGCTACTGCGTGCACAGTGGTTGGTCATTTTGTTGTCTCACATGCACCGCTCCCCCAATAGGAAAAGAAGGAATAGTGCATCCTGCTGCAGCTGACCCGAGAGAGAAAAATAAAGAGCCAATTCTAGAGAGAAAAGTGTTGACAGAAGTTGTGTGGGGAATTCGGAGAAATAAGTTTTTTCTTGTAGGATTGAAAAAAGACAACGTTGTGACTGTGAGAGAGAACTTCTGCGCAAGAAAAGACCGAGAGAGCTCTCTGCCTTTTTAAAGAGAGAGAGCGTTCATGCAAGAGAGCTCTTATTTTGTGAGATAAGAGAGATGTTTTTTTTCGCAGGTCAAGAACAAAGTCATCGATCTGGAAATGAGAGAAAGAGACTGTATAAGAGAGAGCTGCTTGTGCATGTGCATGTGCATGCAGATTCCATTTGCATGTGACAAGCTTTTACGAGAGACCGGACGTGACGAGAGAGACATCGCTTTGGGTCACGGGTCTACAACTTGCCCACATAGACAGAACAGCCATGTTAGATATATGCCTCTAATCTCCCTGCCACGAGCTGTAGCAGACACACATCTCAACGCAATTGCATGGCTCAGATAGTGGGTACGATGCGCCTCACCTTAGAAAAACTGCACTCCATACTAATAAGGAACAATTCAATACGAGAGTAATGTGTGCTTTTGCTAGACAAGGACAAGTTCGCTACAAATACATGTCCAAAGAAGCAATTCCATCATTGCTGTTAGATACTTAGATTCAGTGACTTCATTGATGTTCTGAGAAACATGGGAAAAGTTCAGTAGGCCAGCCAGCATGCATCCAGAGAAGGCTGACTGCATGTGTCGGAACCCGTGTTAACATTATTCAGTATACTGAGTTACAGTCCAATTTTCCAAAATGAACATTTGGTACGTTCCATACACTACAAGCATTCTCTCAGTTGAGCCAGGGAACTCAATTGCATTTCTGCCTGGCTGTGGCTGATGTTGGCTTAATGGTTCATGCAATGCTTGCATTATGGTCATACAGTTCTAGCGTAACGTACTATGGAATCCTTCATATGCAACTCTGAACTCTCGCATCATGCACATGCCATTTAGCCCACATGAGTTGCAATATTAGTATCACACTTTTTGTGTTGTTGGTTTAACTAAATTTTACTGGGTGCACTGCCTATTTATAAATCTTTATACCATTTCCTCAACTTTTCCTCAGTGTGAAAATTAGCTGAAATTTTAGAGCAAACTGAAAATGATTATTTGCTCCAAAGTATACATGCGGTTAGCAAGTTAACAACGGAAAATTATGTGCAGCTGACCAACACAAGAAACACTTACTCTTCATGAGCTACACGACATTCAGCATTATCACGCATATTGTGCAGCTATAACCGGCATTATTTTAATATTGCTCACTTCATCTCTTTATATATTATTCTAAGGCACATGCACCTTTTCTGCTGGGTTCCTTCGGTTTCGTCATACACTACTACTTAATTTTGATGTGTTTTTTACTTTTTTGCTGATGAGTTGAGATTTTAGAAGGAACTGAAAGGGAATGTGGACAAACCTCGCTCACGAACTTGGCTCGTTCCCACTGAGAAACACTGAAATTTTGACGGGAAATTGAGCTGCTGTAGATCGAAGATCCGTACAAGACTGGAAGCCCGGCAAAATGGACGTGATTTTATCCCATGAAGAGCTCAGTTTGTTTATTTCAAGTGGGGAATGCTCCAAGTGATTTACTGTTTTGTTGTTCCAAGTAATTAAAGAGTTTGATAACATGATACTTTTTCCTTCCTCGACATTATGTTGAAAAATATAATCCATCCGCACAATGTTTATACTATCAATTTTCCACCATCAGTGAGAGCAAGTTTATATCGTTGAGTTCTGTCCATCCGTGAGTTGATATCATGACGGAAGGTGACATGCTGCGGTTCCACACCAACGGCGCGGTCGCTGATAAACTGTCAGAGGCATAGAGCTGAAGGAGGTTGCCGCGGGAGCTGAATTCCGGCTTCCGAGTTGGCGGCCACCCACGACATTGCCTGTGAACCTGTCCCTAACCAAGGTCAACAGTTTCGGCTTGCATGGCAAGACTTGATTGTTTCTGCAATGGCAGTGAGGCCGTAACGCTGGCCCGCTAGTACGATTCCAACACTTGTAAATATATCTGAAAAATTATTTTTTTCACCTCAAAGTGCAAATTTTCTCTGAGATTGCTTAGAAAGAAAAATCATTTTCTTCTTCTGATTCAACAAACTCTGGAAAACAATATTGAGTTAGTCTCAGCTGAGAAGATTTCCAGTTGAGGAAGAAACTGTGATTTCGAGACAGGCAAAGGACGAAGGTACAATTTGATAAGAAAATGATGTGTTTTTTTAGCCGAACGCATACCATTCAGATAAAATGAATTAAATATATATATATAGTCACTTTGGGCTTAATGCTCGCAGCTCTACACACTGATGAGGTCCTTCAAAGTGGTGATACTGTTGGAAATATGAGCAATTTACCAAATGATTTTATTAACAGAAATACTAGATAGAGCACGACTAGTATAGCAGTAATAAAGCAAGTCATGCAATTTGGCAAAGAGAAGGTAAACAACAACTTCACATATGAACTGTAACTAAACACACCTAGAGCAGACAGTATAGCAAGTTGCATATATGAAGTAGAACCTAACACATGTAGGGCAGAAACTAGAGCAAAGAACTGTGGCAGGACGTCTAACAGAAAGAGCATAAATACGTATGGGACAGCAGCAGCAGAAGCACTGGACTTGGGGTCGACGTCCTCTCCAGCCATGTGGACGATCAGTTATCTCCCAAGTTTCATTCGCCAAGATGGAATCCATCTCGCTACGAATCGCTTCCTTCCAGTAGTCAGCATCTTCAGATGCATCGGCCTCTGAAATAGAACTGAGAGTGTCATCTATGAGATACACAAGAAAATCATCACCAAAGGACTTTGCAGTCCTCTGTCTCTTGCTCCTAGTAGGAACTTCATTGTTCTCCTCCACAGGACTTTCAAAATGTTCCATCGAAATGGCAGGTTTGGTAATTGTAACTGGTTCCTGATTTGATGAACTAGTCATCTCCTGATTAGATGAGGTAGCCATATCCTTCATGGGAAAGATATCTTCAAAGAAAGTCGCATCATTCGACTCCATGATCGTACCGACATGTATGTCAGGTATCTCAGATTTTACAACCAAGAATCTATAGCCAATGCTATGAAAAGCATATCCCAGGAAAGCACAATCCATAGTCTTTGGTCCAAGTTTCCGCTTCTTTGGAATTGGAATATTGACTTTCGCCAAACAACCCCATGTTCGTAGATAAGAGAGTTTTAACCTTTTCTTCTCCCATTCCTTGAATGGAGTTAGCTCTTTGTTCTTTGTGGGAACTCGGTTTAGGACATGACATGCAGTCAATATCGCCTCCCCCACCATGCCTTGGAGAGACCCGAAGTATCTAACATGGCGTTAACCAAATCTGTTAGAGTACGGTTCTTTTTTTCGGCCACCCCATTTGACTGAGATGAATAGGGAGGCGTCCTCTCATGGATTATACCATGTTCCGCACAAAAAAGCATCAAATTCATTGGAAAAATACTCTCCACCACGGTCGGACCTAAGCCTCTTGATTTTTCGATCAAGTTGGTTTTCCACTTCAGCTTTATAGATCTTGAAAAAGTTCAAAGTCTCATCCTTAGATTTCAGAAGATACACACGACAGTATCTAGTGGAGTCATCAATTAACGTCATGAAATATTTCTTTCCACCTTTTGTCAAAACACCATTCATTTCACATAGATCTGAATGTATGAGCTCTAGTGGTGCAAGATTTCTCGTTTCCGCAGTCGTGTGAGACTTACGATGTTGCTTAGCTTGCACACACACTTGACACTTAGATCCCCTTATAGTGGTGAAACTAGGGATTAACTTCAACTTCGCTAGTCGCGACATGCAACCAAAGTTAACATGACAAAGTCGTGAATGCTACACATTGAATTCACTATTGTTGCAAATATGATTAACAACTTTATTGCAAACGTCTGATAAGGATAAACGAAACAGGCCTCCTGACTCATAGCCTTTACCAACAAAGGTTCCATACTTGGATATTACAAATTTATTCGACTCAAAGACAAGCTTGTAGCCATCTCTACACAAAAGAGATCCGCTAACAAGATTTTTATTGACGAAGGGGACATAATGCACGTTCTTCAGCCGCACGATCTTCCCCGAAGTAAACTTCAGATCGACCGTGCCAACACCATGAACAGAAGCACTTGAACCGTTGCCCATCAGCACGGTTGAAGTCCTTGCGGTCTGATAAGACGAAAACACGGAAATATCACCGCATACATGCACATTAGCACCCGTGTCAATTAACCAGTCAGGAGAATGACATACTGAAAGAATAGTGGGAAATATACCATACCAAGCATCCTTCATGTCAGTGTCTCCAATGACAACATTAGCGGTCTTGCCGCCTTTTCCAGTATGACGCTTGTCAAAGCGATTAGGGCAACTAGGAGCCCAATGATCAGGATCCCCACACACATGACAAGCACCTTTCTTCTTGCCATTCTTCTTCTTGAAGTTCGTGTGTTGCACAACCTTGTTCTTCCCATCAAACTTTGCTTTACCATCAAACTTGCCCTTGTTCTTGAACTTGTGGGGCTGGAAGTTCTGCTTCTGTACCACATTGGCACTAGATCCTCCCTCTATACCTTGAGCACGTGTGTCCTTTGCTCTCGCCTTTTCTTCCACATCAAGAGTGCCAGTGAGATCCGGAACGGAAAACTCCTGCCTCTTATGCTTTAGTAAGGTAGCAAAGTTCCTCCATGAAGGAGGCAGTTTAGTGATGATACCTCTGGCAACAAACTTGTCCGGTAGCATAAACTGAAGTGCTCAAGTTCTCTAGCAAATGACTGTATCTCATGAGCTTGCTCAACCACGGAGCGCTCTTCAGTCATCCTGTAATCATAGAATTGCTCCATGATGTACAGCTCAGTGCCAGCATCTGAGACCCCAAACTTGGCCTCGAGTGCATCCCACATATCTTTTCCATTATCAATTGACGCATAAGCATCAACTATGTTCTCACCAAGAACACTCAAGAGAGCAAACTTAAACAGAGTATCCATTTTCTAAAAGGCTTGTGCCTGTTGAGCATCAAGCTCCCCTTCAGGTTTGCCAAGAGTGGTGTCATAGCAACTCATGGTTTGAAACCATAAGACTGCTCTCACGCGCCACCTCTTATAGTGAATACCCTCAAACATCGAAGGTCTCATGGAAGCAGCAAAACCACTTGGTGTAAATTGCCTATGATAAGGTTTTTGGATTGTTGGAAATATGAGCAATTTACCAAATGATTTTATTAACAGAAATACTAGATAGAGCACGACTACTATAGCAGTGATAAAGCAAGTCATGCGATTTGACAAAGAGAAGGTAAACAACAACTTCACATATGAACTGTAACTAAACACATCTAGAGCAGACAGTATAGCAAGTTGCATATATGAAGTAGAACCTAACACATGTAGGGCAGAAACTAGAGCAAAGAACTGTGGCAGGACGTCTAACAGAAAGAGCATAAATACGTACGGGACAGCAGCAGCAGAAGCACTGGATTTGGGGTCGACGTCCTCTCCAGCCATGTCGTCGATGTCGGGGAAGTAGGCGTCGGAGTCCATGATGAGGAAGTCAGTAGTCGCGCGGAGCGCTCCCCAAAAACCTTATCACCCTTCTCGGGAGGAGCGATCTCCCTTTGATAGGCGTAAGAGAAGGAGGCGAAACGAAGAGACGGAGGCGAAGCGAACAACCAACAGCAAATTTAGATATCGGCTCGGCTCATTCCCGCAACCAGCGTCGTAGCGAGGCGGGCGGCGGAGGAGGAGCGCGCGTGGATACCCTTCTTATTCTCATGCTTGTACAAGTGGGGAAAGAACCTCCCTTATAAGGAGGTCCAACTCCCATTAAACTAGCAATGTGGGACTAAACTTTAATAGTATCCCTTGCCTTGCACAAATGGGCTGAATGGGCCTCTAGGATTTATTAGAAATTTCTGAAATAGTTATTGGGCTACCCAAAATAGACTAAATTCTAGCAGATACATGCAGAAGCTACAAGCTTGGAAGTACAACAAAGTAAAATTGTGCAGAGGAGCCATTATGGTCAATTTTGCATGGTGTTTTTTTTCTTTTGAGTCAGGTTTGCTAAGAGGTTTTGGAGCAAGTACGACCAGGATGGCGATGCGTATAAGGTTTGAAGAAGCCTCAAAGTGCATTATGAGGGATCATACATATAGAGGGCATCAAGCAATGCCCAAAGATGTGTACGGTAGAGAAAACGCATGGTGAAGCATGATGGCAGTCATACAGTCCGGCTACGGTAAGACATAACGTGGACAGTCTGGATAGTCTAACGGATCGGCAAGATGTTGTTGGGCGAACCCTCTGGCGATGGAAGCAAGGCAGCCACCAGCGACACGAGCACCGGACTGAAGAAGAGAAACTCGACACGAACTCGAGCACACGAGTATTTGCGGTGACATACGCCCCGGCGATGAACGCTGTTCTTTCTTCACTGTATTCGACTCACAAACATAACACATACAATGTGACAAACACCCCAGTGCTCACGCACATATGTACAAGGATTGGATGCTACGACTCACGACGTCAGCAGCAGCCCCGGCAACCACCACGGGGACACCCACACGAGAGAGACCACTGAAGACTACATTGTTTCTCCTAGCTCCTTCTTGCTCTACACCGCGCCACACCCCTTTTTACATGCGGACACACGCACGCACTAGGCTGACCTTATCTTCTCCTAGACTCACTCCAGGATCCAACCTACCCAGCACACATGCACACATGCAGCTAGCTAACAAACTCCATGCATGGACTAACCAACTAATTGGCCCCATACACGTCCGGCCCTTGCGCTACCTCCTCTTAACGGCCAAAGGATTAGGCCAACCCAACATGCATGCAACTAACTACCTGACCAGATACCTCGTACACACTTCAGTTCGTTGCCAGCTCCGCGCGGCCAACACCAACCGGTCATGATCAAGATTAGTGCTCACAGATGTCGGTTGAAATAGAAGAAGGTGGTGTGATCGGCAACGAAGACGTAGGAACGTGATGATGAAGGCCACCAACTTCTTGGACGTGGAAACACGTGGCGCAAGTCCGGGGCCATATGCGGCTTTGACAAGACTATGGTGCGGGGTTGATTCAAGACGGTGCACATCCGAGCTTGAAGTCGATGGTGCATGAGGGTGAGTTCCTTCATGCCTTTCTTGCATTCTGGTGTGTTGATGAGTATGTTGATTCCTTCATGCTTTTCTTGCATTCTGGTCATATTAATTAACTCCTAATGAGCAAGACACCATTCATCAGCATCATACCTTCTGAGTTTCTAAGTAACTGAGGTTTGAAATGTTGCTCCTCCGCCTCTATATATTTCTGTTAACTTCTAGCCCATGCATGTACGGAGTTTGTGTTTGTGTTCCTTTAGTTGGTCCTGACGTTATGAGATGCTGAACTGGACAGACTCCTGGTGTGTTGTGTTCTTGCTAGTGAGGTGAGATCTTAGAAGAAACTGAAGAGAGATGTAAACAGTTGTTCAGATTACTTGTGTGTACCACCCACTGTAGAACACCTCGACCGGAAATTGTGCGGCTACAGATATGACCGGCTGTCCTACCCACGCATAGGGTCTGATCATACCCAAAGAAAAGTGCATGGTGTACTCAAAGTGTGTAGAGTGAAGCCATGATTTTGGTGCTCTAAAGGAGTGTGCATCCTGCACTAGGCCACTCATATTTCATAACACAAGTTTGTGTTTGCTTGGTTTTTTGTTTAGATATTATGAATCCTCTAATCATTTCTGTTAACATCAAAATAATAAATTGCGATTTGCTGAGAGGCTAGTACCAGATCCTCTGAGTACTTTGTGCTGGCAGGATCAATGACGAGGACAATCAGATGCAGGGGTGAAGTCGTGAGTGGGCACCAAGTCCTACTGGATAACAGTCCTACTGCAGTGTATATATGTAGATGACTTATTTCAGCTTTCCCTTTTCACTCTTTCTTTCACGAGTTATGTAGCAATTATCACCACATGAAAGAAGAGAAGTTTCTTCGTTTGCAAACTTTACAAGGTAATGAGTGATCACTCACGATCAGCAGAGATGTATTGTTTTCAGTTGAAGCAGAGTGCAATCCCCAAACAGAGGCAGATGACTAGAGATGATCATGGCAAGATATCCTTAATCCAATCGACAAGTTTGCTTGGTAATCACTGTTGGAAATATGAGCAATTTACCAAGTGATTTTATTAATAGAAATATTAGATAAAGCATGACTAATATAACATGAATAAAAGTAGTCATGCAATTTGACAGAGAGAAGGTAAATAACATCTTCATATATTAACTGCAACCAAACATGTCTAAAGCAGATAGTAGACCAGGTTGCATATGTGGCGTAGAACCTAACATATGTCGGACAGACACTAGAGCAAAGAACTGCGAGAGGACCTCTAACAGAAAGAGCAAGAACACGTATGGGACAACAGCAGCAGTAGCACTGGACTTGGGGTCGGTGTCCTCGCTAGTCATGTCATCGAGAAGGTTGTCGACGTCGGAGAAGAAGTCATCGTCGGGGAAGCAGTCGTCTGAGTCCGGGGCGTCCATGACGAAGTAGTCAGTAGTCGCTCCCCAAAAACCTTATCACCCTTCTCCCGTACAGGACTCAAAAGGTGCAGTTTTGGAGGCCTACTGTCCCGACCTGCGGTGCACGCCGGAAGCCGGGATGGGGAAGAACATAGCAGCAACGCAGTGCTCAGGAACTTGTGGCGAGAGGAAGAAGAGGTTCTGGTGCGTCTCTCTGAGAGGAGCGACCTCCCTTTTATAGGCGCAAGAGAAGGAGGCGAGAGGCTGCGCCGGGAGCTAAAGGGAACGCGGGAGATGAAACGAGCAGGCAGCAGCCGAAGGGTGCAACGTTCATATTCAATATCCACTACAGCAAAAATTTAGACATCGACTCGTTCCCGCAACCTGCGGCGCGTCGTGATGAGGCGTGGCGAGGCGGGCGGCGGAGGAGGAGCGTGCATGGATGTCCCTCTTGTTCTCATGCTCATACAAGTGGGAAAAGAACCTCCCTTATAAGGAGGTCCAACTCCCACTAAACTAGCAATGTGGGACTAAATTTTAGTAGTATCACTTGCCTTGCACAAATGGGCTAAGTGGGCCTCTAGGATTTATTTAGGAATTTCTGAAATAGTTATTGGGCTGTCCCAAAATAGAACAAATTCCAGAAATCCCCCACCAGATCGCAGAGGCACACAAAAAATTGCTTTTGATTCCAAAACACAGTTTTATATACCGGTACTGTAGTGGAGACTGTTAAGTTGAACTTCCACCTAGAACTCTATGCTACACTAGTAAGCAACTTGAACAGTGGACTGGGCCTTGAACTGCAAATTTTCTGCGAATCTAGATGTTGGAAATATGCCCTAGAGGCAATAATAAAATGGTTATTATTATATTTCTTTGTTCATGATAATTGTCTATTGTTCATGCTATAATTGAGTTATCCGGAAATCGTAATACATGTGTGGATACATAGACCACAACACGTCCCTAGTGAGCCTCTAGTTGACTAGCTCGTTGATCAAAAGATAGTCATGGTTTCCTGACTATGGACATTGGATGTCATTAATAACGGGATCACATCATTAGGAGAATGTTGTGATGGACAAGACCCAATCCTAAGCATAGCTCAAAGATCGTGTAGTTCTTTTGATGTAGCTTTTCCGAATGTCAAGTATCATTTCCTTAGACCATGAGATTGTGTAACTCCCGGATACCGTAGGAGTGCCTTGCGTGTGCCAAACGTCACAACGTAACTGGGTGACTATAAAGGTACACTACAGGTATCTCCGAAAATGTCTGTTGGGTTGGCACGAATCGGGACTGGGATTTGTCACTCCGTATGACGGAGAGGTATCTCTGGGCCCACTCGGTAATGCATCATCATAATGAGCTCAATGTGACCAAGTGGTTGATCACGGGATCATGCATTATGGCATGAGTAAAGTGACTTGCCGGTAACGAGATTGAACGAGGTATTGGGATACCGACGATCGAGTCTCGGGCAAGTAACGTACCGATTGACAAAGGGAATTGTATACGGATTGATTGAATCCTCGACATCGTGGTTCATCCGATGAGATCATCGTGGAGCATGTGGGAGCCAACATGGGTATCCAGATCCCGCTGTTGGTTATTGACCGGAGAGGCGTCTCGGTCATGTCTGCATGTCTCCCGAACCCATAGGGTCTGCACACTTAAGGTTCGGTGACGCTAGGGTTGTAGAGATATTAGTATGCAGTAACCCGAAAGTTGTTCGGAGTCCCGGATGAGATCCCGAACATCACAAGGAGTTCCGGAATGGTCCGGAGGTAAAGATTTATATATAGGAAGTCCAGTTTCGGCCATCGGGGAGGTTTCGGGGGTCGCCGGTATTGTACCGGGACCACCGGAAGGGTCCCGGCGGTCCATCGGGTGGGGCCACCTATCCCAGAGGGCCCCATGGGCTGAGTTGGGAGGGGAACCAGCCCCTAGTGGGCTGGTGCGCCCCCCTTGGGCCTCCCCTGCGCCTAGGGTTGGGAAACCCTAGGGGTGGGGGCGCCCCCCACTTGGCTTGGGGGGGGGGAAGCCACCCCTTAGCCGCCACCCCCTTGGAGATCCATCTCCTAGGGCCCCCCCAAGGCCCCTATGTAAAGAGGGGGGAGGGAGGGCAGCCGGACCCCTTGCTCTTGGCGCCTTCCTCTCCCTCCGTAACACCTCTCCTCCCCGCTTGCGCTTGGCGAAACCCTGCCGGGATCCTGCTGCATCCACCACCACGCCGTCGTGCTGCTGGATCTTCATCAACCTCTCCTTCCCCCTTGCTGGATCAATGTAACGCCCCACATGTAACCTTCCCCAAATGTACTCCGACTCTTGCCGTTCCGGCATTAAGTTATATTTAATTCTCGGGTTCGCATCTCTGCCTCCGTGTGTTGTTTTGTTTTTTTCGTGCATCTCATATCATGTCATCACGTGCATTGCATTCGCATACATGTTCATCTCATGCATCCGAGCATTTTCCCCGTTGTCCGTTTTGCATTCCGGCGCTTCGTTCTCCTCCGGTGGCCATTTCTAGCTTTCTTTCGTGTGTGGGGATTAAACATTTCCGGATTGGGCCGAGACTTGCCATGCGGCCTTGGTTTACTACCGGTAGACCGCCTGTCAAGTTTCGGGTCATTTGGACTTCGTTTGATACTCCGACGGTTAACCGAGGGACCGAAAAGTCCTCGTGTGTGTGCAGCCCAACACCCCTCCATTTTGGCCCAAAACCCACCAAACTCAGCTCCATCGTCTCGGTCGTTCGATCACGATCGTGTGGGCGAAAACCGCACCTCATTTGGACTCTCCTAGCTCCCTCTATGCCTATATATACACCCCCCTCGTTTTTGGATCGTCCCCTCCCTCGAAACCCTAAAAAAAAGAGATCCCGGATCCCCGCGCCGGCCGGACATTGTCCGCCTCGGCCGGACATCGCCGCCGTCCAACCGCAGCGCGACACGTGTCAGCGCAGTCCACCGCCGCCGCCGGCCCGCGGAGGCCCGCGCCCGGCCCCCGCGCCACGCTCCCGGGCCAGAGGCGCGCCGCCGCCGCCGCCTTGTTCTTCCCCGCGTCCGGTCGCCGCCCCGCCGCCGTGCGCCTCTCCGGCGAGCCGCCGCAACGCCGGCCACCGCGCCGCTCCCCTCCGTCCTCGCCGCCGGTCGGGGCCGCCGCCACCACCGCGGACCACCGCCTCCACCGCGGCGCCCGAGGCCGGATCCGGCGCCCCGGCCTCTTCCCCGAGCTCCGGCGAGCTCGTCCCTCTCCTCCGGCGCCCTTCTCCGGCGAGCGCGAGCTCCGGCACCGACCCGCTACAGTGCCCGCGCCCGATCCGGATCGGATCTGGCGCAGCTACAGTAAACCCTAGGGTCCCCTTTTTTTTTCTAAGTCCAAGGGATTTTACCCCCATATGCTCATGTTTGACCTGCCATAACTTTGCATCCGTAGCTCCGATTTGGGCGTATGATATGTCAAATTCTTCGTCTCGACGAGTACATCATTTCATTCCATTGCATCATTTGCATTTGAGGTCATCTTGATGCCCAAAATGGTGTTGGAAGGAGGCATGTTGAGTTAAATTGCAGATCCGTTAATCCAACATGCACTTTTGTCATTTTTGCCATATTTAATCCGTGCATGATATGCCTGTGCCCCTTTGGGATGAATTGTTAAGCATGTTGCCTTCTTTCCAGAGGTGCCTTCCATGTATTTTTAGGAGGTGTGTGTTGTCTTGTGCAAGCTTGCGAAGAGGGCTACCTGAGATTTCAGATTTCAGGGACTTAGTGATTTTCACTAAGTCTGAGCCGTTTTAGTTCACGATGCTATATGTTCGGCTTGTTTCCTAGTGATCCGTGCCTCTTTTGAGGATGATCAGTAAGAGTGATTTGTTATGCTTGTTGTGCTTAATCCATCCATGTCTTTACTTGTTATGTTGGAGCACCCTAGGTTGACTCAATCGAGCTCAACTTTTGGATAGTTGCTGTTTTGGGCAGATCGTTAACTCTTTTGCGATTTTGCCGGAGTGATTGCTAGTGATCCATGCATGCTATGCCATTGTTCTTTCCTTGTCTAGCTAGCATTTTGTGCCTTCTTAATGGTTATATGCTTGCCTTGCCATGACTTGCACCGTAGTGAGAGCATCGAGCTCGTTTATATGCCTCCGTGAGTTATTATTTCAGCATGTCTCAGTTTTCACTAAGTCTGAAAACTGATTGTGTTTCATCGATGTTCGTGTGCTCGGTAGAGTATTTTGTGAACCCTTTTGGCCCCAGGTCATGTTGGGTGTTTTGTTAAGCTTGTTGAGTAGCTCCATGCCATGCTCTTACTTGCCATGTTCAGGTTTTCCTTCATGTTGTTTTGCTGCTCCGAAGAGAGCATCGTGGTCTGAAATTTCAGACTAGCGTTAATTTCGCTAAGTCTGAGATCTGTTTTGCTTATTCAGTTTTGCCATGCTTGTTTGAAGCCCTTAGTGGATGATTTTGCCTATGCCTCAGTCATGATGATTTGTTAAGCTTGATGATTACATCACTGCCATGTAATTTGTTTTCATGTTGGGTGGCTGTAGCATGTTCTTTTTGTTGCATTTAGGAGGCATGTTGCTGTAAATGGCAGATCGATTCGTTTAGTAAAACGCTTGCCATTTCTTAACCGTAGCTCCGATTGCCATGATCTTTATATCGTTTTCAGGGGATTTCTTCCCCTCTATCCAGTGGCACACTTGGATTTCCAAGTTGAGGCCAGGTTCATGCATTTCCTGTTACTTGTTGCATTCTTGCATCCCGCATCGCATCCCGCATAGCATATCATCTTTGCATCTTATTGTTTGCCCTTGCACGTGGTTGATTGTATCCTTGTTGCTTGTTTGTGTTGTTGGGTAGAGCCGGGAGACGAGTTCGCTAACGAGGAGCCCGCTGAGTTTGCTTTTGAGGATCCAGTCAATTCTGACAACTGTGCAGGCAAGATGATCACACCCTTGAAATCACTACTATCTTTGCTATGCTAGTTTGCTCGCTCTTTTGCTTTGCCAATGCTACGATGCCTACCACTTGCTTGTCAGCCTCCCAATTGCCATGATTGAGCCTCTAACCCACCTTTGTCCTAGCAAACCATTGATTGGCTAAGTTACCGCTTTGCTCAAGCCCCTTCTTATAGCGTTGCTAGTTGCAGGTGGAGATGGGAGCCGTTCCTTGTTGGAACATTTATTTACTTGTTGGGATATCACTATATTGCTATGTTATCTTACTCATCTATATACTTGGTAAAGGGTGGAAGGCTCGGCCTCTCGCCTAGTGTTTTGTTCCACTCTTGCCGCCCTAGTTTCCGTCATATCGGTGTTATGTTCCCGGATTGTTGCGTCCCTTACGCGGTTGGGCTATAATGGAAACCCCTTGATAGTTCGCCTTGATTAAAGCTTTTCCAGCAATGCCCAACATTGGTTTTACCATTTGCCACCTACCCTTTTCTTGCCCTTGGGTTTCCGGAGCCCGAGGGTCATCTTTATTTTAGCCGCCCACGGGCCAGTGCTCCTCTGAGTGTTGGTCCGGAACGTCAGCCGCCGGTGGCCACCAGGGGCAACTCTGGGCTGGCCTACCGGAAGTTTGGACAATCTGAGTGTGCCCTGAGAAAGAGATATGTGCAGCTCCTATCGGGATTTGTCGGCGCATTCGGGCGGTGTTGCTGGACTAGTTTTGACCTGTCGAATCATCTTGTTGTACTGGGATACCGAGTCTGATCGGTGGGTCCTGGGTGGAGGTCTATTCCTTCGTTGACCGTGAGAGCTTGTTATGGGCTAAGTTGGGACCCCCCTGCAGGGATTGATCTTTCGAAAGCCGTGCCCGCGGTTATGGGCAGATGGGAATTTGTTAATGTCCGGTTGTAGATAACTTGAACTTAATTAATTAAAATGAATCAACTGCGTGTGTTGCCGTGATGGCCTCTTCTCGGCGGGTCCGGGAAGTGGACACGGCGTTGGAGTTATGCTTGCACAGTCTGCTCTACTTAGTTACCGCTCGGCCTTGCCTTCTCTTCTCGCTCTCTTGTGCGAATAAGATAGCCACCATACATGCTAGTCGCTTGCTGCAGCTCCACTCACATTACCCCCTTCCTTACCTATTAAGCTTAAATAGTCTTGATCGCGAGGGTGCGAGATTGCTGAGTCCTTGTGGCTCACAGATTACTATTATACCAGATGCAGGGACCGATGATACTCCTCCGGATGGCGCGTTCGAGCTGAAGTGGGAGTACGACGAGGACTCTCAGCGATACTATGTTTCTTTTCCTGATGATCAGTAGTGGTGCCTGCTCGGGGTTCGATCCAGGGTTTAGTCGCATGTTGGGGGGTCTTTTCTATTTTGGCGCCGTAGTCGGGCCATGAGTGTTTGTATGATGGATGTTATTTATGTACCTTGATGTGACGTGGCGAGTGTAAGCCAACTATTATTATCATTCCCCCTTTATATTTATATGTACATGGGTTGTGTGAAGATTGCCTCACTTGCGACTTATGCCTTCAATGCGATTATGCCTCTAAGTCGTGCCTCGACGCGTGGGAGATATAGTCGCATCGAGGGTGTTACAAGTTGGTATCAGAGCCTTCCCCGACCTTAGGAGCCCCATTGCTTGATCGTTTCTAGCAGCCGAGTTGTATCTAAAAAATGTTTTGAGTCCTTAGGAATTATATATCGGAGAGCTTAGGAATTCTTTTTACTTCCCAGTCTCCTCATCGCTCTGGTAAGGCATCCTGACGTAGAGTTTTGACTCTTCTTTTCTCAAATTTCACTAAAAATTTTTTTAGGATCACGCGAGTATCTTAGTTTTGTTCTGATGGCTTATGATGAGAATACTGTCTTGGTGCCTCCTGTCAGGGGTTTAGTGGAAGTGTCCCAGGGAGTTGAGCTCTGAGGTGTTGTCATCATAATTCTATCGTTGCAATTCTGGCATACTTGAGATATGTGCGCGACATCGAAAATCTCCTTTATGCAGTTCGTTGGTGAGATAACCTCGACGCCACCCAGTACTGGGGCGGGAGTTCGGGAGTATCGCCATAACTTGTATAACGGATGCTTTTCGAAGGTTGAGATAGATGGTTTCCGAAGGTTTCTTGGTTATGTGTTGAAGGATGGATGCAGCTGGATGTAGGATTTGCTAGCTTGGGTGAGATATTATGCTTCCCCTGTATCCTCAACACCTAATTGCATAACCGGAAAATTTCGGGAATTTCATAGGTGGGAATTCAAGTAGCCTTAGGATATCTTTCCAACAGATGTGTGATATGAAATTGGGGTTCGACGTCTAGTGGTTCGCCTATTCACGGTCGATTTTACAGTGGCCTCGTTGTGTCTTAAAGAGTCCTTGGCTATGCTGACTCGGGGACGCTTCGTATGTCATGTGCACTGCCTTGTACATGATGGTGCTGTACGGTCGAGCCCGTGTAGGTCCTACCACGAACACTTCGGACGAAATTTCTATCATGTGTTTGTTCCGGCTTATTTCCGCAAGCCAACCCTTGGTTTTATTTCGAGTTGTGGTATTCGTTCTTCTCCGACGCCATATGTTGATTCCATCCCTCGTTGATGTACCTCTTCTACTTGATTCTTCGTGGCTTCGCAATTTAGGAATATGTGACCACTTCAAGAGATGTGCATTCGTTCATTTTGTTCGGGTGTGAAGACTTATGTTGCAATTTTCATTCCGTTGGATTCACCTTCTATATTTCTCTATTTGTGTGCTAATGGTGGTCAACCTCTTCAGGATGGCTCCTCCAACGCGCACGACTCCGAACCCAGATCCTCCGCCACCTCCGCCTCCTCCGGAAGCATGGCAGGCTGTGATGGCTGCTACTAATGCAAATACTCAGCTGATCATGCAAATCATCCAAGAGCGGAATCAAAGCAGTCAAGCGAACCAAGGCAGCAACCAGAACCAGTTTGCAACTCTGCATCAGTTCCTCGCAAATGGTCCAAAGACGTTCAGTAACTGCGTTGAGGCTACCGATGCTGATGATTGGTTAGTCGATCTGGGCAAGCATTTTGAATGTAGCAACGTCAGACCTGAAGATTTCGTCAAGTTCGCGTCTTTCCAGCTCAAGGATCAGGCCGCAGAGTGGTTTCAGCAGTACCGGGATTCCAGAGGTGGACGTTTGATCACTTGGGATGATTTCCGTCGTGATTTCCGCGCTCATCACATTCCTCAAAGTGTGACTGAAAGCAAACGTGAAGAATTCCGCAATCTGAAGCAAGGCTCTTTGTCTGTCTATGACTACAACAAGTTGTTCCAGAAGCTCGCCCGTTTTGCCAAGCAGGATGTTCCTGATGAGAAGAGCATGATCTATCAGTTCAGGGGTGGTCTTCGTGCAGAAATTCAGCTCGCTCTTGTCCTCTTCGAGCCGCTGAGATACGATGAGTTCTACAACATGGCACTGAAGCAAGAGGCTGCTCAGCTCAGGTGTGATGCTTCCAGGAAGCGAGTCAGAGACACTTCGTCTTCGTCCTCTACTCAAGTGACCAAGCAGCAGAAGTATTGGCTTCCTCCTCCTCCGTTTCATCAGCCGTATCAGCAGAAGAGCAAAGGTGGCAGTGGCTCGTCCCACCCACCCAACCCAGGCTTTCAGAACAAGACTTCGTCTCAAGCTCCAAGATCGAGTGCTCCGTACCACCGTCCGCTCTCAGAGGTCACGTGCAACAAGTGCCAACAGAAGGGTCACTACACTAACAAGTGTTTTAACCAGAGGCGTCTTCCTCCTCCTCCTCCTGTCAGATCGGCAAGTACAGCTGTGGTCAAGCACAATCCCAAGCACGCCAAGGTCAATATGGTGAATGCAGCTCAAGCAGAGGATTCGTCAGATGTGATCATGGGTAACCTTCCTGTTAACGATGTTCCTGCAAAAGTACTTTTTGATACAGGTGCATCACATTGTTTCATCTCGAAGCCTTTTGCATCTAAGCATGAGTTCTTTTCCCAAGCGATGCATAGTCCGTTAGCAGTGGTATCTCCGGCCAAATGTTTGCTCGCCAATCAGGAGATTCCGGATATTTCCATCATGTTGGGTGAATTCAAGTTCTTGGCTTCTCCTATGGTTCTTGGCAATTCCGATATCGACCTCATTCTTGGGATGGACTGGCTCTCTAAACATAAAGCTCAGCTGGATTGCGCAGCCAAGCAGATTCAACTGACTCATTCGTCTGAGGAAGTGATTGTCTTTGCTGCTCGGGATAATACCATCCGGTTATTCTCTCTCAATGAGAAGGGTGAATTGGATGCTATTTCGCAGATTCCGGTTGTTTGTGAGTATCAAGATGTCTTCCCTGAAGAACTCCCAGGCATGCCTCCTAACCGGCCCGTTGAATTCGTTATTGAACTTGAGCCCGGGACGGAACCGGTGTGCAAGCGGCCTTACAAGCTCGGCCCCGAAGAGTTGAAGGAGTTGAAGAAATAGCTCGATAAGCAAGAAAGTATGGGTCTCATTCGGCCTAGTACTTCTCCGTGGGGTTGTGGTGTTCTTTTTGTGAAGAAGAAGGATGGAACGGACCGACTTTGTGTTGATTATCGTCCATTGAACAAGAAGACCATCAAGAACAAATATCCACTTCCCAACATTAATGAGCTATTCGAACAACTCAAGGGTGCCCAAGTATTCTCCAAGCTTGATCTCCGTATTGGTTATCATCAAATTCGCATTCGTGAACAAGATATTCCAAAGACGGTGTTCAGAACAAGCTATGGGTCATATGAATACACAGTTATGTCTTTTGGCCTCGCTAATGCTCCTCCGACGTTCTCTCGCATGATGAACTTCATCTTCAACCCCTACACCAACGACTTCATTTTGGTCTATCTCGATGATATCCTGGTTTTCTTGAAGAACAAGGAAGATCATGCCAAACACTTGCGTTTGGTTCTTGACAAGCTAAGGGAACATCAATTCTATGCCAAGTTCTCCAAGTGTGAGTTTTGGCTCGATGAGGTTCTTTATCTTGGTCATATTATCTCTGCCAAGGGCATTTCCGTGGATCCTGAGAAGGTGTCTGCAATTGTCAATTGGGAACCTCCTCAGAATGTGAAGCAACTCCGTAGCTTCCTCGGTCTTGCAAGTTATTGTCGAAGATTCGTTGAAAACTTCTCCAAGATCGCGAAGCCTCTCTCAAATCTTCTTCAGAAGCACGTCAAGTACGTTTGGTCTCCGGAGTGTGATGTTGCTTTCAACGCTTTGAAAGAGAAATTGATCACTGCTCCAGTTCTAACTCCGCCTGATGAAACCAACCCGTACGAGGTCTTTTGTGATGCCTCTCTCCAAGGTCTCGGTGCAGTACTGATGCAAGAGAAGAAAGTTGTTGCTTATACCTCTCGCCAGTTGAAGCCAAATGAGAAGAACTACCCCACTCATGATCTCGAGTTGGCGGTAGTTGTGCACGCATTGTTGACTTGGAGACATCTTCTCTTGGGAAGGAAAGTGGACATTTTCACTGATCACAAGAGTCTCAAGTACATCTTCACTCAGCCTAACCTCAACCTCAGGCAGACTCGATGGGTCAAAATGATTCAAGAGTACAATCCGAGTATCGAGTATACTCCAGGCAAGGCTAATGTGATTGCTGACGCTTTGAGCAGAAAAGCATATTGCAACAGTTTGATTCTCAAGCCTTATCAACCCGAGCTTTGTGAAGCCTTCCGCAAACTTAATCTGCAAGTTGTTCCTCAAGGTTTCCTTGCCAACCTTCAAGTTTCTCCTACCTTGGAAGACCAGATTCGCCAAGCCCAGCTTCTTGATGCTATGGTGAAAAAGGTGAAGATTGGTATTGCAAAGAGTCAGTCCAAGTACAAGTGCTACCGGCTTGATGACAAGGACACTCTCTTCTTCGAGGATCGAATTGTTGTGCCCAAAGGTGAACTTCGTAAAGTGATCATGAATGAGGCTCACAACTCTCTCCTCTCCATCCACCCTGGGAGCACGAAGATGTATCAAGACCTGAAGCAAACTTATTGGTGGACTCGAATGAAGCGCGAGATCGCTCAATTCGTGAATGAATGTGATGTCTGCAGAAGAGTGAAAGCAGAACACCAAAGGCCAGCAGGTCTCCTCCAACCTCTCGCCATTCCAGAATGGAAGTTTGACCACATTGAAATGGACTTCGTGACTGGGTTTCCTAAGTCCAAGCGTGGCAATGATGCTATATTCGTTGTCATCGACAAGCTGACCAAAGTGGCTCATTTCTTGCCTATCAAAGAGTCAATCACTGCAGCTCAATTGGCGGTGCTCTACACCTCTCGCATTGTCTCTCTGCACGGTATTCCTCAAGTGATATCTTCAGACCGTGGCAGCATCTTTACCTCCAAGTTCTGGGATTCTTTTCAGAAGGCCATGGGCACCAGCATTCGCTTCAGCACTGCTTTCCACCCTCAAACAAGCGGTCAAGTCGAGCGTGTCAACCAGATTCTTGAAGATATGCTCAGGGCTTGTGTTATCTCCTTCGGCATGAAGTGGGAGGATTGCCTTCCTTATGCTGAATTCTCGTACAACAACAGTTTCCAAGCAAGTTCCGGCAAGGCCCCGTTTGAAATTCTGTATGGTAGGAAGTGCCGTACACCTCTCAACTGGTCTGAAACCGGTGAACGTCAGCTGCTGGGTAATGACCTGATCACAGAAGCAGAAGAAATGTGCAAGGTCATTCGTGATAACCTCAAAGCAGCCCAGTCTCGTCAGAAGAGCTACTACGACAGCAAGCACCGTGATTTGGCTTTCGAGATCGGAGACCATGTCTACCTCCGCGTCTCTCCAATGAAAGGGACTCGTCGCTTCGGTATCAAAGGGAAGCTTGCCCCAAGATACGTCGGGCCTTTCAAGATCGTCAGCAAGAGAGGCGACCTCGCCTATCAACTCGAGCTCCCTGCAACCTTTGCCAATGTTCATGATGTGTTTCACGTCTCGCAACTCCGTAAGTGCTTCAAGACGCCTGAGCGCACCGTCAACTTCGAGGACATTGAGCTCCAAGAAGATCTCTCCTACCGTGAGCACCCAGTTGCAATCCTTGAAGAGACTGAATGAAAAACTCGCAACAAGTCAATCAAGTTTCTCAAAGTCAAGTGGTCACACCATTCCGACCGTGAAGCTACCTGGGAACGCGAGGATCACCTCCGTTCTGAGTACCCGGAGTTCTTTCAGTCCTAGATCTCGGGACGAGATCTTTTCGTAGTGGTGGAGTGTTGTAACGCCCCACATGTAACCTTCCCCAAATGTACTCCGACTCTTGCCGTTCCGGCATTAAGTTATATTTAATTCTCGGGTTCGCGTCTCTGCCTCCGTGTGTTGTTTTGTTTTTTTCGTGCATCTCATATCATGTCATCACGTGCATTGCATTCGCATACATGTTCATCTCATGCATCCGAGCATTTTCCCCGTTGTCCGTTTTGCATTCCGGCGCTTCGTTCTCCTCCGGTGGCCATTTCTAGCTTTCTTTCGTGTGTGGGGATTAAACATTTCCGGATTGGGCCGAGACTTGCCATGCGGCCTTGGTTTACTACCGGTAGACCGCCTGTCAAGTTTCGGGTCATTTGGACTTCGTTTGATACTCCAACGGTTAACCGAGGGACCGAAAAGGCCTCGTGTGTGTGCAGCCCAACACCCCTCCATTTTGGCCCAAAACCCACCAAACTCAGCTCCATCGTCTCGGTCGTTCGATCACGATCGTGTGGGCGAAAACCGCACCTCATTTGGACTCTCCTAGCTCCCTCTATGCCTATATATACACCCCCCTCGTTTTTGGATCGTCCCCTCCCTCGAAACCCTAAAAAAAGAGATCCCGGATCCCCGCGCCGGCCGGACATTGTCCGCCTCGGCCGGACATCGCCGCCGTCCAACCGCAGCGCGACACGTGTCAGCGCAGTCCACCGCCGCCGCCGGCCCGCGGAGGCCCGCGCCCGGCCCCCGCGCCACGCTCCCGGGCCAGAGGCGCGCCGCCGCCGCCGCCTCGTTCTTCCCCGCGTCCGGTCGCCGCCCCGCCGCCGTGCGCCTCTCCGGCGAGCTGCCGCAACGCCGGCCACCACGCCGCTCCCCTCCGTCCTCGCCGCCGGTCGGGGCCGCCGCCACCACCGCGGACCACCGCCTCCACCGCGGCGCCCGAGGCCGGATCCGGCGCCCCGGCCTCTTCCCCGAGCTCCGGCGAGCTCGTCCCTCTCCTCCGGCGCCCTTCTCCGGCGAGCGCGAGCTCCGGCGCCGACCCGCTACAGTGACCGCGCCCGATCCAGATCGGATCTGGCGCAGCTACAGTAAACCCTAGGGTCCCCTTTTTTTTCTAAGTCCCAGGGATTTTACCCCCATATGCTCATGTTTGACCTGCCATAACTTTGCATCCGTAGCTCCGATTTGGGCGTATGATATGTCAAATTCTTCGTCTCGACGAGTACATCATTTCATTCCATTGCATCATTTGCATTTGAGGTCATCTTGATGCCCAAAATGGTGTTGGAAGGAGGCATGTTGAGTTAAATTGCAGATCCGTTAATCCAACATGCACTTTTGTCATTTTTGCCATATTTAATCCGTGCATGATATGCCTGTGCCCCTTTGGGATGAATTGTTAAGCATGTTGCCTTCTTTCCAGAGGTGCCTTCCATGTATTTTTAGGAGGTGTGTGTTGTCTTGTGCAAGCTTGCGAAGAGGGCTACCTGAGATTTCAGATTTCAGGGACTTAGTGATTTTCACTAAGTCTGAGCCGTTTTAGTTCACGATGCTATATGTTCGGCTTGTTTCCTAGTGATCCGTGCCTCTTTTGAGGATGATCAGTAAGAGTGATTTGTTATGCTTGTTGTGCTTAATCCATCCATGTCTTTACTTGTTATGTTGGAGCACCCTAGGTTGACTCAATCGAGCTCAACTTTTGGATAGTTGCTGTTTTGGGCAGATCGTTAACTCTTTTGCGATTTTGCCAGAGTGATTGCTAGTGATCCATGCATGCCATGCCATTGTTATTGCCTTGTCTAGCTAGCATTTTGTGCCTTCTTAATGTTTATATGCTTGCCTTGCCATGAATTGCACCGTAGTGAGAGCATCGAGCTCGTTTATATGCCTCCGTGAGTTATTATTTCAGCATGTCTCAGTTTTCACTAAGTCTGAAAACTGATTGTGTTTCATCGATGTTCGTGTGCTCGGTAGAGTATTTTGTGAACCCTTTTGGCCCCAGGTCATGTTGGGTGTTTTGTTAAGCTTGTTGAGTAGCTCCATGCCATGCTCTTACTTGCCATGTTCAGGTTTTCCTTCATGTTGTTTTGCTGCTCCGAAGAGAGCATCGTGGTCTGAAATTTCAGACTAGCGTTAATTTCGCTAAGTCTGAGATCTGTTTTGCTTATTCAGTTTTGCCATGCTTGTTTGAAGCCCTTAGTGGATGATTTTGCCTATGCCTCAGTCATGATGATTTGTTAAGCTTGATGAGTACATCACTGCCATGTAATTTGTTTTCATGTTGGGTGGCTGTAGCATGTTCTTTTTGTTGCATTTAGGAGGCATGTTGCTGTAAATGGCAGATCGATTCGTTTAGTAAAACGCTTGCCATTTCTTAACCGTAGCTCCGATTGCCATGATCTTTATATCGTTTTCAGGGGATTTCTTCCCCTCTATCCAGTGGCACACTTGGATTTCCAAGTTGAGGCCAGGTTCATGCATTTCCTGTTACTTGTTGCATTCTTGCATCCCGCATCGCATCCCGCATAGCATATCATCTTTGCATCTTATTGTTTGCCCTTGCACGTGGTTGATTGTATCCTTATTGCTTGTTTGTGTTGTTGGGTAGAGCCGGGAGACGAGTTCGCTAACGAGGAGCCCGTTGAGTTTGCTTTTGAGGATCCAGTCAATTCTGACAACTGTGCAGGCAAGATGATCACACCTTGAAATCACTACTATCTTTGCTATGCTAGTTTGCTCGCTCTTTTGCTTTGCCAATGCTACGATGCCTACCACTTGCTTGTCAGCCTCCCAATTGCCATGATTGAGCCTCTAACCCACCTTTGTCCTAGCAAACCATTGATTGGCTAAGTTACCGCTTTGCTCAAGCCCCTTCTTATAGCGTTGCTAGTTGCAGGTGGAGATGGGAGCCGTTCCTTGTTGGAACATTTATTTACTTGTTGGGATATCACTATATTGCTATGTTATCTTACTCATCTATATACTTGGTAAAGGGTGGAAGGCTCGGCCTCTCGCCTAGTGTTTTGTTCCACTCTTGTCGCCCTAGTTTCCGTCATATCGGTGTTATGTTCCCGGATTGTTGCGTCCCTTACGCGGTTGGGCTATAATGGGAACCCCTTGATAGTTCGCCTTGATTAAAGCTTTTCCAGCAATGCCCAACATTGGTTTTACCATTTTCCACCTACCCTTTTCTTTCCCTTGGGTTTCCGGAGCCCGAGGGTCATCTTTATTTTAGCCCCCCACGGGCCAGTGCTCCTCTGAGTGTTGGTCCGGAACGTCAGCCGCCGGTGGCCACCAGGGGCAACTCTGGGCTGGCCTACCGGAAGTTTGGACAATCTGAGTGTGCCCTGAGAAAGAGATATGTGCAGCTCCTATCGGGATTTGTCGGCGCATTCGGGCGGTGTTGCTGGACTAGTTTTGACCTGTCGAATCATCTTGTTGTACCGGGATACCGAGTCTGATCGGTGGGTCCTGGGTGGAGGTCTATTCCTTCGTTGACCGTGAGAGCTTGTTATGGGCTAAGTTGGGACCCCCCTGCAGGGATTGATCTTTCGAAAGTCGTGCCCGCGGTTATGGGCAGATGGGAATTTGTTAATGTCCGGTTGTAGATAACTTGAACTTAATTAATTAAAATGAATCAACTGCGTGTGTTGCCGTGATGGCCTCTTCTCGGCGGGTCCGGGAAGTGGACACGGCGTTGGAGTTATGCTTGCGCAGTCTGCTCTACTTAGTTACCGCTCGGCCTTGCCTTCTCTTCTCGCTCTCTTGTGCGAATAAGATAGCCACCATACATGCTAGTCGCTTGCTGCAGCTCCACTCACATTACCCCCTTCCTTACCTATTAAGCTTAAATAGTCTTGATCGCGAGGGTGCGAGATTGCTGAGTCCTTGTGGCTCACAGATTACTATTATACCAGATGCAGGGACCGATGATACTCCTCCGGATGGCGCGTTCGAGCTGAAGTGGGAGTACGACGAGGACTCTCAGCGATACTATGTTTCTTTTCCTGATGATCAGTAGTGGTGCCTGCTCGGGGTTCGATCCAGGGTTTAGTCGCATGTTGGGGGGTCTTTTCTATTTTGGCGCCGTAGTCGGGCCATGAGTGTTTGTATGATGGATGTTATTTATGTACCTTGATGTGACGTGGCGAGTGTAAGCCAACTATTATTATCATTCCCCCTTTATATTTATATGTACATGGGTTGTGTGAAGATTGCCTCACTTGCGACTTATGCCTTCAATGCGATTATGCCTCTAAGTCGTGCCTCGACACGTGGGAGATATAGTCGCATCGAGGGTGTTACAATCAAGAAGGAGGAGACGTCTTCCCAACCGTATGTGTGTTGAATGCGGAGGTGCTGTCCGTTCGGCACTTGGTCATCGGTGATTTGGATCACGACGAGTACGACTCCATCAACCCCGTTCTCTTGAACGCTTTCGCGCGCGATCTACAAGGGTATGTAGATGCACTCCTCTCTCCCTCGTTGCTAGATGACTCCATAGATTGATCTTGGTGATGCGTAGAAAATTTTAAAATTCTGCTACATTCCCCAACAGTGGTATCAGAGCTAGGTCTATGTGTAGTTTCTATGCACGAGTAGAACACAAAGTAGTTCTGGGCGTCGATATTGTCAATTATCTTGCCGTTACTAGTCTTATATTGATTCGGCGGCATTGTGGGATGAAGCGGCCCAGACCGACCTTACACGTACGCTTACGTGAGACTGGTTCCACCGACTGACATGCACTAGTTGCATAAGGTGGTTGGCGGGTGTCTGTCTCTCCCACTTTAGTCGGATCGGATTCGAAGAACAGGGTCCTTATGAAGGGTAAATAGAAATTGGCAATTCACGTTGTGGTTTTGGCATAGGTAAGAAACGTTCTTGCTCGAATCCTATAGCAGCCGCGTAAAAACTTGCAACAACAATTAGAGGATGTCTAACTGGTTTTTGCAGCAAGTGTTTTGTAATGTGATATGGCCAAAGGATGTGATGAATGATATATGTGATGTATAAGATGATCATGTTCTTCTAATAGGAATCATGACTTGCATTTCGATGAGTATGACAACCGGCAGGAGCCATAGGAGTTGTCTTAATTTATTTGTGACCTGCGTGTCAACATATAACATCATGTAATTACTTTACTTTATTGCTAAACCGTTAGCCATAGTAGTAGAAGTAATAGACGACGAGACAACTTCAAGAAGACACGATGATGAAGATCATGATGATGGAGATCATGGTGTCATGCCGGTGACAACGATGATCATGGAGCCCCGAAGATGGAGATCAAAAGGAGCAAATGATATTAGCCATATCATGTCACTATTTGATTGCATGTGATGTTTATCATGTTTTACATCTTATTTGCTTAGAACGATGGTAGCTTAAATAAGATGATCCCTCGTAATAATTTCAAGAAAGTGTTTCCCCTAACTATGCACCGTTGCGAAGGTTCGTTGTTTTGAAGCACCATGTGATGATCGGGTGTGATAGATTCTAATGTTCGAATACAATGGGTGTAAGCCAGATTTACACACGCAACACACTTAGGTTGACTTGACGAGCCTAGCATGTACAGACATGGCCTCGGAACACGGAAGACCGAAAGGTCGAGCATGAGTCGTATAGAAGATGCGATCAACATGTAAATGTTCACCGATGTTGGCTAGTCCGTCTCACGTGATGATCGGACACGGCCTAGTTAACTCGGATCATGTTTCACTTAGATGACTGGAGGGATGTCTATCTGAGTGGGAGTTCATTGAGTAATTTGATTAGATGAACTTAATTATCATGAACTTAGTCTAAAATATTTACAATATGTCTTGTAGATCTAATGGCCCACGTTGTCCTCAACTTCAACGCGTTCCTAGAGAAAACCAAGGTGAAAGATGATGGCAACAACTATACGGACTGGGTCCGGAACCTGAGGATCATCCTCATAGCTGCCAAGAAAGATTATGTCATAGAAGCACCGCTAGGTAACGCACCTGTCCCAGAGAACCAAGACATTATGAACGCTTGGCAGTCACGTGCTGATGATTACTCCCTCGTTCAGTGCGGCATGCTTTACAGCTTAGAACCGGGGCTCCAAAAGCGTTTTGAGAGACACGGAGCATATGAGATGTTCGAAGAGCTGAAAATGGTTTTCCAAACTCATGCCCAGGTTGAGAGATATGAAGTCTCCGACAAGTTCTTCAGTTGTAAGATGGAGGAAAATAGTTCTGTCAGTGAGCACATACTCAAAATGTCTGGGTTGCATAACCGCTTGACTCAGCTGGGAGTTAATCTCCCGGATCACGCGGTCATTGACAGAATACTTCAGTCGCTTCCACCGAGCTACAAGAGCTTTGTGATGAACTTCAATATGCAGGGGATGGAAAAGACCATTCCTGAGGTATATTCAATGCTGAAATCAGCAGAGGTGGAAATCAAAAAGGAACATCAAGTGTTGATGGTGAATAAAACCACTAAGTTCAAGAAAGGCAAGGGTAAAAAGAACTTCAGGAAGGACGGCAATGGAGTTGCCGCGCCCGGTAAGCAAGCTATCGGGAAGAAGCCAAAGAATGGACCCAAGCCCGAGACTGAGTGTTTTTATTGCAAGGGAAGTGGTCACTTGAAGCGGAACTACCCCAAATACTTAGCGGACAAGAAGGCCGGCAACACCAAAGGTATATGTGATATACATGTAATTGATGTGTACCTTACTGGTACTCGTAGTAGCTCCTGGATATTTGATACCGGTGCGGTTGCTCACATTTGTAAACTCAAAGCAGGAGCTGCGGAATAAGTGGAGACTGGCGAAGGACGACGTGACGATGCGCGTCGGGAATGGTTCCAAGGTCGATGTGATCGCCGTCGGCACGCTACCTCTACATTTACCTACGGGATTAGTTTTAAACCTCAATAATTGTTATGTAGTGCCAGCTTTGAGCATGAACATTATATCAGGATCTCGTTTAATTTGAGATGGCTACTCATTTAAATCCGAGAATAATGGTTGTTCTATTTATATGAGAGATATGTTTTATGGTCATGCTCCGATGGTGAATGGTTTATTCTTAATGAATCTCGAGTGTAATGCTACACATATTCATAGCGTGAATACCAAAAGATGTAAGGTTGATAATGATAGTGCCACATACTTGTGACACTGCCGCCTTGGTCACATAGGTGCCAAACGCATGAAGAAGTTCCATGCAGATGGGTTTTGGAGTCTCTTGATTACGAATCATTTGACACGTACGAACCATGCCTCATGGGTAAAATGACCAAGACTCCATTCTCAGGAACAATGGAGCGAGCAACCAACTTATTGGAAATCATACATACTGATGTGTGTGGTCCAATGAGTGTTGAGGCTCGCGGTGGCTATCGTTATGTTCTCACCCTCACTGATGACTTGAGTAGATATGGGTATGTCTACTTAATGAAACACAAGTCTGAGACCTTTGAAAAGTTCAAGGAATTTCAGAGTGAGGTTGAGAATCAATGTGACAAGAAAATCAAGTTCTTGCGATCAGATCATGGGGGAGAATACTTGAGTCACGAATTTGGCACATACTTAAGAAAATATGGAATAGTTTCACAACTCACGCCGCCTGGAACACCTCAGCGTAATGGTGTGTCCTAACGTCGTAATGGCACTCTATTGGATATGGTGCGATCTATGATGTCTCTTACCGATTTACCGCTGTCATTTTGGGGCTATGCTTTAGAGACTGCTGCATTCACTTTAAATAGGGCTCCGTCGAAATCCATTGAGACGACACCGTATGAATTATGGTTTGGGAAGAAACCTAAGCTGTCGTTTCTAAAAGTTTGGGGATGCGATTCTTATGTCAAGAAACTTCAACCTGAAAAGCTCGAACCCAAATCGGAAAAATGCGTCTTCATAGGATACCCTAAAAAAACTATTGGTATACCTTCTACCTCAGATCCGAAGGCAAGATCTTTATTGCCAAGAATGGGTCCTTTCTAGAGAAAGAGTTTCTCTCGAAAGAAATAAGTGGGAGGAAAGTAGAACTTGATAAAGTATTACCTCTTGAACCGGTAAGTAGCGCAGCTCAAGAAAATGTTCCTGAGGTGCCTGCACCGACTAGAGAGGAAGTTAATGATGATGATCATGAAACTTCAGATCAAGTTGCTACTGAACTTCGTAGGTCCACAAGGACACGTTCCGCACCAGAGTGGTACGGCAACCCTATCTTGGAAATCATGTTGTTAGACAACGGTGAACCTTCGAACTATGAAGAAGCGATGGCGGGCCCGGATTCCGACAAATGGCTGGAGGCCATGAAATCCGAGATAGGATCCATGTATGAAAACGAAGTATGGACTTTGACTGACTTGCCCGATGATCGGTGAGCCATATAAAATAAATGGATCTTTAAGAAGAAGACAGACGCGGATGGTAACGTAACCATCTATAAAGCTCGGCTTGTCGCTAAGGGTTATCGACAAGTTCAAGGGGTTGACTACGATGAGACTTTCTCACCCGTAGCGAAGCTGAAGTCCGTCCGAATCATGTTAGCAATTGCCGCATTCTATGACTATGAGATATGGCAAATGGACATCAAAACGGCATTCCTTAATGGTTTCCTTAAGGAAGAATTGTATATGATGCAGCCGGAAGGTTTTGTCGATCCTAAGAATGCTGACAAGGTGTCCAAGCTCTAACGCTCGATTTATGGGCTGGTGCAAGCATCTCGGAGTTGGAACATTCGTTTTGATGAGATGATCAAAGAGTTTGGGTTTACGCAGACTTATGGAGAAGCCTGCATTTACAAGAAAGTGAGTGGGAGCTCTGTAGCATTTCTCATATTGTATGTGGATGACATACTGTTGATGGGAAATGATATAGAATTCTTGTAAAGCATAAAGGCCTACTTGAACAAGTGTTTTTCAATGAAGGATCTTGGAGAAGCTGCTTATATATTAGGCATCAAGATCTATAGAGATAGATCGAGACGCCTCATTGGTCTTTCACAGAGTACGTACCTTGACAAGATATTGAAGAAGTTCAAAATGGATCAGTCAAAGAAGGGGTTCTTGCCTGTATTGCAAGGTACAAGATTGAGCACGGCTCAATGCCCGACCACGGCAGAAGATAGAGAAAAGATGAGTGTCGTCACCTATGCTTCGGCCATAGGGTCTATCATGAATGCTATGCTGTGTACCAGACCTGATGTAAACCTTGCCATAAGTTTCGTAGGAAGGTACCAAAGTAATCCCGGCATGGAACACTGGACAGCGGTCAAGAATATCCTGAAATACCTGAAAAGTACTAAGGATATGTTTCTCGTTTATGGAGGTGACGAAGAGCTTGTCGTAAAGGGTTACGTCGATGCTAGCTTCGACACAGATCTGGATGACTCTGAGTCACAAACCGGATACATGTATATTTTGAATGTTGGGGTAGTAAGCTGGTGCAGTTGCAAGCAAAGCGTTGTGCCGGGATCTACATGTGAAGCGGAGTACATGGCAGCCTCGGAGGCAGCACAAGAAGCAGTCTGGGTGAAGGAGTTCATTACCGACCTAGGAGTCATACCCAATGCGTCAGGCCCAATGAATCTCTTCTGTGACAACACTGGAGCTATTGCCCTTGCCAAGGAGCCCAGGTTTCACAGGAAGACCAGGCATATCAAGCGCCGCTTCAACTCCATTCGTGAAAGTGTTCAAAATGGAGACATAGAGATTTGTAAAGTACATATGGACCTGAATGTGGCAGATCCGTTGACTAAACCTCTCCCTAGAGCAAAACATGATCAACACCAGAACTGCATGGGTGTTCGATTCATCACAATGTAACTAGACTATTGACACTAGTGCAAGTGGGAGACTATTGGCAATATGCCCTAGAGGCAATAATAAAATGGTTATTATTATATTTCTTTATTCATGATAATTGTCTATTGTTCATGCTATAATTGTGTTATCCGGAAATCGTAATACATGTGTGAATACATAGACCACAACACGTCCCTAGTGAGCCTCTAGTTGACTAGCTCATTGATCAAAAGATAGTCATGGTTTCCTGACTATGGACATTGGATGTCATTAATAACGGGATCACATCATTAGGAGAATGTTGTGATGGACAAGACCCAATCCTAAGCATAGCTCAAAGATCGTGTAGTTCTTTTGATGTAGCTTTTCCGAATGTCAAGTATCATTTCCTTAGACCATGAGATTGTGCAACTCCCGGATACCGTAGGAGTGCCTTGGGTGTGCCAAACGTCACAACGTAACTGGGTGACTATAAAGGTACACTACAGGTATCTCCGAAAATGTCTGTTGGGTTGGCACGAATCGAGACTGGGATTTGTCACTCCGTATGACGGAGAGGTATCTCTGGGCCCACTCGGTAATGCATCATCATAATGAGCTCAATGTGACCAAGTGGTTGATCACGGGATCATGCATTACGGCATGAGTAAAGTGACTTGCCGGTAACGAGATTGAACAAGGTATTGGGATACCGACGATCGAGTCTCGGGCAAGTAACGTACCGATTGACAAAGGGAATTGTATACGGATTGATTGAATCCTCGACATCGTGGTTCATCCGATGAGATCATCATGGAGCATGTGGGAGCCAACATGGGTATCCAGATCCCACAGTTGGTTATTGACCGGAGAGGCGTCTCGGTCATGTCTGCATGTCTCCCGAACCCGTAGGGTCTACACACTTAAGGTTCGGTGACGCTAGGGTTGTAGAGATATTAGTATGCAGTAACCCGAAAGTTGTTCGGAATCCCGGATGAGATCCCGGACGTCACGAGGAGTTCCGGAATAGTCCGGAGGTAAAGATTTATATATAGGATGTCCAGTTTCGGCCATTGGGAAGGTTTTGGGGGTCGCCGGTATTGTACCGGGACCACCGGAAGGGTCCCGGGGGTCCACCGGGTGGGCCCACCTATCCCGGAGGGCCCCATGGGCTGATCTGGGAGGGGAACCAGCCCCTAGTGGGCTGGTGCGCCCCCCCCCCCCTTGGGCCTCCCCTGTGCCTAGGTTTGGGAAACCCTAGGGGTGGGGGCGCCCCCCACTTGGCTTGGGGGAAGCCACCCCTTGGCCGCCGCCCCCTTGGAGATCCATCTCCTAGGGCCGGTCCCCCCAAGGCCCCTATATAAAGAGGGGGGAGGGAGGGCAGCCAGTCCCCTTGCTCTTGGCGCCTCCCTCTCCCTCCGTAACACCTCTCCTCCCCGCTTGCGCTTCGCGAAGCCCTGCCGGGATCCTGCTGCATCCACCACCACGCCGTCGTGCTGCTGGATCTTCATCAACCTCTCCTTCCCCCTTGCTGGATCAAGAAGGTGGAGACGTCTTCCAAACCGTACGTGTGTTGAACGCGGAGGTGCTGTCCGTTCGGCACTTGGTCATCGGTGATTTGGATCACAACGAGTACGACTCCATCAACCCAGTTCTCTTGAACGCTTCCGCACGCGATCTACAAGGGTATGTAGATGCACTCCTCTCTCCATCTTGGTGATGCGTAGAAAATTTTAAAATTCTACTACGTTCCCCAACACTAGCTTCACATAAAGCCTTGACCAATACGTGGCTACCATGGGTCTTCCCCACGGGTGGAGCTTATGCTTTATACTCCGAGACTTTTCATGAGTTTACTAGAGAGAACCCTACTCTCATAGATTGCAACGTTTAACAATCAGACTCATATAGGTGTGTTCTTCAAAAGATGTTCTGCAGGACAACATCTCTGCTTAAATGAGCCACTTAGAACACATTAATATATACATCAACCTGCCATGCAGTTTTAGGAGAGTATTGCATCTTCATGGAGTTGTATTGTTAATAGTAAAGATACTCTCCTCTCAGTTGATCAACAGCTTGTCTTCCATATCTAATTCACGGGATCTCCGATCACAAAGAATAGGTTACCACTATGAACAACTCATATTGTGGGTCTCATACCCATCTCCCTCGATGCATTATCTATGACATTACGTGATAAACCCTTAGTAAAAGGATCTGCCAGATTTTTTGATGTTTGCATATAATCCAATGCAATAACTCCGGAGTTTCTCATTTTCCTGACAGACTTTAACCTTCTCTGAACGTGTCTTGATGACTTCATGCTATCGTTTGAGCTGCTCCTTTTCGTGATCAAAGTTTGATTGTCGCAGTTCATAAGGATACCCGGTACAGGTTTCTCAACAACCGTCAAGTCATTCAAGAGCCAACGAAGTCAATCTGCTTTGACCGTAGCTGTATCTAGTGCTGTGAGTTCTACTTCCATTGTTGACCCCGTTAAGATGGTCTTCTTGCAAGACTTCCAAGAAACAGCGCCACCTCCATGAGTGAATACATAACCGCTCGTGGCCTTTATCTCATCAGCATCTGAGATCTAGTTTGAGTCATTATACCCTTCAAGCACCTTTGGGTGCCCGGTGTAGTGAATTCCATAATTCGTAGTGCCTTTAAAATAACACAAAACTCTCTCTAGAGATTTCCAATGCACACCTCCCGGGTTTGAGACAAACCGACTCAGTTTGCTAACAGCAAAAGAGATGTCAGGTCTTGTAGCACTGGCTAAGTACATAAGCGAGCCAATAATCTGAGAATACTTCAATTAATCTCTAGCAATTCTTTGATTCTTTAGAGGTAACACACTCGCATCATATGGTGTTGGAGAGGGCTTGCAGTCACTATAGCCAAAGCGACTCAAGATCTTTTCCACATAGTGAGATTGAAGCAATGTAATCCCACCATCATCGTTTCTCAACAACTTGATGTTCAGAATGACATCAGCCACTCCTAAATCTTTCATCTCAAAACAGCGTGATAGGAAATCCTTGACCTCCTTAATAACAATCAGATTTGTTCCAAAAATCAGTATGCCATCAACATACAAGCAAAGGATAACTCCCTCGCCCCCACCATGGCGATAGTACACACATTTGCCAGCTTCGTTTAAAACAAAGCCTGCAGCTGTTAAAGTTCTTTCAAACTTCTCATGCCACTGTTTAGGTGCTTGCTTGAGTCCATACAAAGACTTCAGCAACTTGCACACTTTTCCTTCCTGACCATCTAGTACAAACCCATCTGGTTGTTCTATATAAATTTCCTCGTCCAACTCTCCATTTAGGAAAGTAGTCTTAACATCCATTTGCTGAAAGAGAAGACCATGTGAGGCAGCTAGTGAAAGTAGAACTCGAATAGTGGTCAGTCGAGCCACATGTGAGTAAATATCAAAGAAGTCTTCACCTTCCTTTTGGGTATAACCCTTAGCCACGAGCCGAGCCTTGTACTTTTCAATAGTACCATCAGGCCTAAGCTTCTTCTTGAATACCCATTTGCATCCTATAGGTTTGCACCCATATGGACGATCAGTTATCTCCCAAGTTTCATTCGCCAAGATGTAATCCATCTCGCTACGAATCGCTTCCTTCCAGTAGTCAGCATCTTCAGATGCATAGGCCTCTGAAATAGAACCAGGAGTGTCATCTATGAGATACACAAGAAAATCATCACCAAAGGACTTTGCAGTCCTCTGTCTCTTGCTCCTAGTAGGAACTTCATTGTTCTCCTTCACAGGACTTTCAAAGTGTTCCATCGAAATGGAAGGTTCGGTAATTGTAACTGGTTCTTGATTCGATGAACTAGGCATCTCCTGATTAGATGAGGTAGCCATATCCTTCATGGGAAAGATATCTTCAAAGAAAGTCGCATCATTCGACTCCATGATCGTACCGACATTCATGTCAGGTACCTCAAATTTTACAACCAAGAATCTATTACCAATTCTATGAAAAGCATATCCCAAAAAAACACAATCCACGGTCTTTGGTCCAAGCTTGCGCTTCTTTGGAATTGGCACATTGACTTTCGCCAAACAACCCCAGGTTCGTAGATAAGAGAGTTTTAATCTTTTCTTCTCCCATTCCTCGAATGGAGTTATCTCTTTATTCTTTGTGGGAACTCAGTTTAAGACATGACATGCAGTCAATATCGCCTCCCCCCACCATGCCTTGGAGAGACCCGACGTGTCTAACATGGCGTTAACCAAATCAGTTAGAGTATGGTTATTTCTTTGGCCATCCCATTTGACTGAGGTGAATAGGGAGGCGTCCTCTCATGGATTATACCATGTTCCACACAAAAAGCATCAAATTCATTGGAAAAATACTCCACCACGGTTGGACCTAAGCCTCTTGATTTTACGATCAAGTTGGTTTTCCACTTCTCCTTTATAGATCTTGAAAAAGTTCAAAGCCTCATTGCCGGTGTCAAAACCGGCGGATCTCGGGTAGGGGGTCCCGAACTGTGCGTCTAGGCCGGATGGTAACAGGAGGTTGGGGACACGAAGTTTTACCCAGGTTCGGGACCTCTCGATGGAGGTAAAACCCTACGTCCTGCTTGATTAATATTGGTGATATGGGTAGTACAAGAGTTGATCTACCACGAGATCAGAGAGGCTAAACCCTAGAAGCTAGCCTATGGTATGATTGTTGATGTGTATGTTATCCTACGGACTAAAACCCTCCGGTTTATATAGACACCGGATAGGGTTAGGGTTACATAGAGTCGGTTACAATGGTAGGAGATCTGAATATCCGTATCGCCA
The DNA here is from genome assembly GCA_034509565.1 of Triticum monococcum. Classification (NCBI taxonomy): domain Eukaryota; kingdom Viridiplantae; phylum Streptophyta; class Magnoliopsida; order Poales; family Poaceae; genus Triticum; species Triticum monococcum. The sequence goes on from CM067847.1 coordinate 28,223,904, forward strand.
AGCTTGCCTTCCACGCCAAGGAAAGTCCCTTCCGGACACGGGACGAAGTCTTCAATCTTTGTATCTTCATAGTCCTGGAGTCTGGCTGAAGTATAGTCCGGCCATCCGGACACCCCCTAATCCAGGACTCCCTCAGTAGCCCCTGAACCAGGCTTCAATGACGACGAGTCCGGCGCGCAAATTGTCTTTGGCATTGCAAGGCGGGTTCCTCCTCCAAGTACTTCATAGAAGATTTCGAACACAAAAGTAGTGTCCGGCTCTGCAAAATAAGTTTCCACTTATTGCCATAGAGATAATAATATTTACACAAATCTAATCTGCTGACGCATTCCGTTGTGTGACATCACACCACGGCCAAGCTTTTATTCAAACCGTTTTACTGTCCCATCTCAGCGCGTTATGCGAGGTGGTTTCCTTGGCACGTCTTGTTAAAGCAGAGATCGTGTCCCCTTATTCCGGGATTCTCATCAATACGGGTGTGGGTAACTCAACCGCGCCTTTGATTACGGCGCTTGGGAGATAAGCAAGTTTTACTAGGCTGGTGGGGACATGTAGTTGCGTCCACCCATATAAGGGGATAAGGATCCACCTTTTCACCTATGCCCTCTTCCTCCTCCGCCTATCCATTCTTGCGCACTCGAGCTCCAGCGCCCAAGTCTGGACTCCTCACCTCAACCTTCTCCAGCCATGTCCGGAGCGGGAGGCAAGTGGATGGTCTCCTCCGTCACGGAGGGACACATCAAAAAGCTGAGGAAGGCCGGATATCTGGCTAGCGACATCGCGCACCGGCTTCCCAAAACGGGGCAGCTCATCCCCACTCCCAGGCCCCATGAGAGGGTGGTATTCCTCCCCTATTTCCTCCGCGGACTGGGCTTCCCTCTGCATCCATTTGTCCGGGGGCTCATGTTCTACTACGGCCTGGATTTCCATGATCTGGCCCTGAATTTTGTCCCCAACATCTCGGCGTTTATCATCGTGTGTGAAGCTTTCCTCCGCATCCACCCCCATTTCGTCCTATGGCTTAAGAATTTCAACGTCAAGCCGAAGGTGGTGCGCGGTAGCCAGGCGGAGCGCGGCGGGGCCATGGTTGGCAAGATGGCCAACGTCCTATGGCTCGAGGGCTCCTTTGTGGAGACCCTGAAGGGGTGGCAATTGGGGTGGTTCTATATCACCGAGCCACGCGACCCTAAGTGGGTCGCAGCCCCCGAGTTCCGATCCGCCCCCCCCAACGCGGCTCACGTCTTGGAAAGAGACGGGCCTGTCATGGGGCAGGCAAAAGGAGGTGACCGGACTACAAACATGCATCCAATCCTTGGTGAACAAGCAACTCAGGCTTGTCAACGTAGTCCAGGTTATGCTCATCCGCCTGATCCTCCCATGTCTACAACGGGCTTTCAACCTATGGGAGTTCGCTCCGGCGAGGCACCAAACTCTGAGCAGGCTCTTCGACATGACATATGAAGATGCCTGGAAGGGGTTTTTCAAAGGCGCCGAGGCTCTCGCATCTGCTACCGAGGATCGCGGATACAGCGCGCAGCGTCACGCTAGCGCGGTAAGTTTTATGTACCTTTTACAGGGCACTAGTTTTTCATAGTTCAACTCTGTGCGGGATCTAAGCTCCCTTACCTTTGACAGGATTGGCAGGCGAAGTCCGGACAGATCAACTGTCCGGCTCCTTTGCCCGAAGGCCCAGCGGACGCCCTCTTGGCGAAGCTGCTGGTTCCCGCACCCTATGTGGTGCCAGAGAAGAAGGCCGCGAAAAAGGCCGTGGGGACTCGAAAGAGTGCCCGGCGCCAGGAGGTGTCGGATCCATCATCCGACGGTTCCGAGGCGCACTCCTCCCACGAAGATGAGGAGGAGGAAGAAGAGACCCCTCCCCCTCCAGCAGGGGAAGGGAAGAAAAGAAAGGCCGCCCCAACTGGGGAGGCCGAAGGGTCCAAGAAGGGGAGAATCCCTCCTCCGGACTACTCCACCAACGCCGACGACGGTGAAGAGGAGTGGCCGCCCAGGGCCAAGCCCCTGGCGAAATCGTAAGTATCCGGATACCGGAGTGATTTCATAGTATTCGCTTATTGCACAGCTTTCCCTTATGTCGAATATGTTTATGCAGCCCACCCAAAGACCATCTCGACACGTCGTCGAGCGGCTCACTGGACTCGTCGGACGTGAACTCGCTGCCGACGGCTTCCTCCCCCCGCCCTCTGGACGACATCGAAGTGTTGTCCCAACAGGGTCCAATCCGGTAGGAGGTGGTCCTGGAGGCGCCGCAAGGCGACCTCCCGGACTCCAGGAGTAAAGGGGACGAAACCCCCCAGGGCTCCAAGTCCGGCCCTAAGCCGGACACCGCTCCGGAACCTTCAAAGGTTCCAGAGTCCGGCGGGGAACCTCCTTCCAAGAGGACCAAACCCACCGCGGCGGCGACCTCCGTCCAACCGAAGGCGCCGAACAATATGTTGGAGGCGCTCCAAGGCGCCTCCATTGACGAGGGGCACCGCACTATTATGAGTGCCGTGATCCAGAAGGTTCAGTCCGCCAAGAGCGGACTGACTGAAGCTTGTACAAGCCTTTTAACAGGCTTTGAGGTAAGTAAAGAATGTGTAAATAACATTACCGCATAGATAGTAGCCCCTGATGCTCAGTTTGGCGTTCGGAAAGAAAAGCCGAATAGAGGATCAAATAAAAATCGTAGGAGTCTAAAAAGAGTCAATATGCGTGTGCAGGCTTCCCTGCTGGCATCCGCCGCACTGACTGCAAAAGTGGACGTGCTAAAGCAGAACCTCAAGCGGTCCGAGCAAGAGCTCGGACGTGCCAAGAGGCAGCTTGAGGACAATGAAGGTAAGAAATATCTTGTTTAAATTAAATATATGTATATATAAAAAGGTGCAATTGCAAGAAATGACAGGATTATTGTGGCTATTGTAGGGGCCACGTCTGAGGTGGCGACCCTGAATCAAGCGCTGCTCGAGGCCGAGAATAGGTCGGCGCGGAGCGCGTTGAGCGAGAAAAGTATGTGGCCGATGTAACGCCCTCGATGCGGCTATAGCTCCCACGTGTCGAGGCACGACTTAGAGACATAACCGCATTGAAAGCAATGTCGCAAGTTAGACAATCATCATAACATCCCATGTAATATATAGAATAAAAGGGGAGATACATAGTTGGCTTACACTCGCCACGTCACATCAAAGTACATAAATAACATACATCATCCAAACACTCATGGCCCGACTACGGCGCCAAAATAAAAGACAACCCAACAAGCGACATAGGTCCCAATCACCCCAACTGGGCACCACTACTGATCATCAGGAAAAGACACATAGTAACGCTGAGAATCCTCGTCGTACTCCCACTTGAGCTCAAGCGCGCCATCTGGAGCTGTATCATCTGACCCTGCATCTGGTGTAATAGGAATCTGTGAGCCACAGGGACTCAGCAATCTCGCACCCTCGCGATCAAGACTATTTAAGCTTAATAGGTAGGACGGGGTAAAAGTATGAGTGGAGCTGCAGCAAGCGACTAGCATGTATGGTGGCTAACTTATTCGCAAAAGAGAGCGAGAAGAGAGAGCAAGGCGCGAGTGAGAAACTAGAGAGCAACCTACGCAAACATAACTCCAACACCGTGTCCGCTTCCCGGACTCCGCCGAGAAGAGGCCATCACGGTAACACACTCAGTTGATTCATTTTAATTAATTACGGTTCAAGTTATCTACAACCGGACATTAACAAATTCCCATCTGCCCATAACCGCGGGCACGGCTTTCGAAAGATCAATCCCTGCATGGGGGTCCCAACTTAGCCCATAACAAGCTCTCACGGTCAACGAAGAAATAGACCTCCACCCGAGACATTTCGATCAGACTCGGTATCCCGGTACAACAAGACATTTCGACAGGGTAAAACAAGACCAGCAACACCGCCCGAATGTGCCGAAAAATCCCGATAGGAGCTGCACATATCTCTTTCTCGGGGCACACTCAGATTGTCCTAGGTGCGGGTAGGCCAGCCCAGAGTTGCCCCTGGTGGCCACCGGCAGCTGACAGTTGGACCAACACTCAGAGGAGCACTGGCCCCGGGGGGGGGGGGTAAAATAAGATGACCCTCGGGCTCCGGAAACCCAAGGGAAAAAGAGGCTAGGTGGCAAATGGTAAAACCAATGTTGGGCATTGCTGGAAAAGCTTTAATCAAGGCGAACTATCAAGGGGTTCCCATTATAGCCCAACCGCGTAAGGGACGCAAAATCCGGGAACATAACACCGATATGATTGAAACTAGGGCGGCAAGAGTGGAACAAAACACTAGGCGAGAGGCCGAGCCTTACACCCTTTACCAAGTATATAGATGCATTAAGATAACATGGCAATATAATGATATCCCAACAAGTAAATAAATGTTCCAACAAGGAACGGTCTCCAATCTTCACCTGCAACTAACAACACTATAAGAGGGGCTGAGCAAAGCGGTAACATAGCCAATCAACGGTTTGCTAGGACAATGGTGGGTTAGAGGTTTGACATGGCAATTGGGAGGCTGACAAGCAAGTGGTAGGCATCGTAGCATTGGCATAGCAAAGAGCGAGCAAACTAGCATAGCAAAGATAGTAGTGATTTCGAGGGTATGATCATCTTGCCTGCAACATTGTCAGAGTTGACTGGATCCTCAAAAGCAAACTCAACAGGCTCCTCGTTAGCAAACTCGTCTCCCGGCTCTACCCAAACAAGACAAACAAACAACAAGGATACAATCAAGCACGTGCAAACTCAAACAATAAGATGCAAGGATTATACGCTATGCGGGATGCGATGCGGGATGCAAAATGCAAGATATGACAGGAAAAGCATGAACCTGTCCTCAACTTGGAAAACCAAGTGTGCCACTGGATAGAGGGGATGAAATCTCTTGAAAACGATATAAAGAACGCCGGAATCGGAGTTACGGTTTGGAAATGGCAAGCGATTTAAGATATGACACCGGTCTGCGATTTATAGCAAGTAGGCATCTAAATGCAATGAAATGAACATGCTACAGCCACCAAACATGACAACAAAATACATGGCAGGGATGCCCACAACATGCTTAACAAAACACTAGCACTGAGCCACGGCCAAATCATCCATTAGGAGGTTCAAACAAGCATGGCAAAAACGCAAATGCATAACAGATTTCAGACTTAGTGAAATTAACACTAGTCTGGAATTTCAGATCACGAAGCTCTCTTGGGAGCAGCAAAACAACATGATACATGACCTGATTATGAAAAGTAAGAACATGGCATGGAGCTACTCAACAAGCTTAACAAAAGACCCAAAGTGACCTGGGGCCAAAAGGGTTCACAAAATATATAACAAGCACACGAACATAGCTCACACACAATCAGTTTTCAGACTTAGTGAAAACTGAGACATGCTGAAATATGACTCGCGAAGGCATGTAAACGAGCTCGATGCACTCACTACGGTGCAAGTCATGGAAAGGCAAGCATATATCCATTAAGAAGGCACAAAATGATAGCTAGACATGGCAAGAACAATGGCATAGCATGCACAGATCAATAACAATAGCATCGGCAAAATCGCAAACAAGTTGACGATCTGCCCAGATTTACCACGAAGCAAAAGTAGAGCTTGATTGACTCAAGCTAGAGTACTCCACATGTGCAAACAAAGACATGGATGGATAGAGCATAACAAGATTAACAAAACTCCTTTACTGATCATCCTCAAAAGAGGCACGGATCACTAGGAAACAAGCTGAACATATGGCATCATGAACTAAATAATCCCAGACTTTGTGAAATCCACCAAGTCACTGAAAACAGATTTACCAAGTGCCTCACTTTGCAAGCTTGCACAAGTCACCACACACATCCTAAAAATGCATGGGTTGCACCTTTGGAAAGAAGACAAAATGCTTAACAAATCATATGAAGGACTCACAGGCATATCATGCACACAATAATCATGGAAAAAATGACAAAAGTCTAAGATGAACTAGCAGATCTGACAATTAACTCACGAAGCCTCCTTCTAGCAGCATTTCGGGCATCAAAATGAACTCAAATGCAAATGATGCAATGGAATGAAATGATGTACTCGTTGCGACGAACATTTTAATATACTATATGTCCAAATCGGAGCTACGAATGCGGAGATATGGCAGGTCAAAGTATGCTCGGAAATTAGGGTTAGGAGGGGAAAAAGTCAACCAAGATATTTTCAGATCCAGATCTGCACGGATTACGAGGATCGTCGGGGAGCTCGCCGGAGTTCGTGGTTGCCGGGGAAGGAGAGGAAGAAGCCGGGGAAGGAGAGGAGGAAGCCGGTCGGGGCGTGGTGGTGTGGCCGCGGCGAGGTTCGGCGGCGCCGGCGGGGCGGATGGCGACGGTGGCCCGCCGGAGCGGCGCGGGCGGTCGCCGTCGCCGGCGAGGGACGCGGCGGCCGGGTACAGCGGGGCGGACGCGTCCGGTTAGGTGGCGGACATGTCCGTCGGTGGCGGGGGATTTTTAGGGTTTCGGGGAGAGGGAGAGATCCGAAATCGGGGGGTGTCTATTTATAGGCATAAGTGGAGCTAGGAGAGTCCAAATGAGGTGCGGTTTTCGGCCACGCGATCGTGATCGAAAACTCTAGATGATGGAGCTGAGTTTGGTGGGTTTTGGGCCAAAATGGAGGGGTGTTGGGCTGCAACACACACGAGGCCTTTTCGGTCCCTCGGTTAACCGTTGGAGTATCAAACGAAGTCCAAATGGTACGAAACTTGACAGGCGGTCTACCGGTAGTAAACCAAGGCTGCTTGGCAAGTCTCGGTCCAATCCGGAACTGTTTAATCCCCACACACGAAAGAAAGCTAGAATTGACCACCGGAGGAGAACGAAGCGCCGGAATGCAAAACGGACAACGGGGAAAATGCTCGAATGCATGAGATGAACACGTATGCAAATGCAATGCACATGATGACATGATATGAGATGCATGAAAACGAAAACAACACACGGAGACAAAGACCCGAACCCGAGAAATAAATATAAATTAACGCCGGAAACGGCAAGAGTTGGAGTACAAATTGGGAAAGTTACATCTGGGGCGTTACAGCCGAGGTTGGCAAGGTGCGGCAAGAGCTCCTGGCTCTCATGGAAAAACATGAGAGTTTGGAGCGTGACTCAAAGACGCGAGCGTCCGAGCTCGTGGCGGCTACTGGAAGTGCCAAGTCTGCCAAGGCCGAATCCCAGAAGACCCTCCAGGAGTTGGATGAGGTGAAGAAGATAGCGGCGGGTAAGGCATTCTTTATGCAAAGTAAACACATAAGCGTGAGTTACTTGTTACTTACCCGAATCCGGGGTTCTCCAAGCGTGTTCGCAGACCTTCCCCGGAGTGTATCTGATGCTGTCGCATTCTATCGAGCCGAGGAGGGCAGCTCGACGGAGAAGGTGTTCTAGTCTCAGTATGCTGAGGCCGGACACCCCGTGCCCCTGAGTGACCAGTTGAAGCGACTGGTCGAGCTCCACAAGGCTGCCGAACAGGCCATGAAGGGCCTCATAGTTCGGCTGTGGCCTGGAGAGGCTCAGCCTAGGAGCTATTCCGGGCTGGTGCGGCGGCTGGTGGAGGCCTGTCCAAGGCTCGAAGTCATCAAGCGCTCCGTTTGCATTGAAGGTGCCCATAAGGCCCTTGCCCGTGCGAAGGTGCACTGGGGCAAGCTGGATGCTCAGAAGCTTGTGAAGGACGGGCCACCGCCGGGGAAATTATTACAAGGATGTTCTGAAGGGTGCCCGCCTTGTGGCGGAGGAATGGTCCATGGATGTAATTTTTGAGTAAAACTCGCTTGTTTTGTCCTGTGCGCTGAAAACTTGTTCATATGCGCTTAAGCAATGCTATTTGAATTTAAAATATTACCTTCTGTGCGGCTGTTTATCAATACTAAGAGATGGCGGGTCGTCGGCTTTTGCCCCCTTGCCGCTAGTGCTGGGGTGTTCGGGGATAAACCTGGGCGCTCTTTTTCCCATATTTGGGTCCTTCGAGGGAGGCGCTCATCCCGACGAACGAGGCAATCGGACTATAAAGCGTGAACACTCTCACTTAGCCATAGAATTCTATAATTTTAAATTTCGGCGAAGCCCCTAGTATTCAGAAGACCTAGTTCGGGGTGAAGGAAATATGCCCTAGAGGCAATAATAAAGTTATTATTTATTTCCTTATATCATGATAAATGTTTATTATTCATGCTAGAATTGTATTAACCGGAAACATAATACATGTGTGAATACATAGACAAACAGAGTGTCACTAGTAGGCCTCTACTTGACTAGCTTGTTAATCAAAGATGGTTATGTTTCCTAACCATGGACAAAGAGTTGTTATTTGATTAACGGGATCACATCATTAGATGAATGATCTGATTGACATGACCCATTCCATTAGCTTAGCAACCGATCGTTTAGTATGTTGCTATTGCTTTCTTCATGACTTATACATGTTCCTATGACTATGAGATTATGCAACTCCCGTTTACCGGAGGAACACTTTGGGTACTACCAAACGTCACAACGTAACTGGGTGGTCATAAAGGAGTACTACAGGTGTCTCCAAAGGTAGATGTTGGGTTGGCGTATTTCGAGATTAGGATTTGTCACTCCGATTGTCGGAGAGGTATCTCTGGGCCCTCTCGGTAATGCAGATCACTTAAGCCTTGCAAGCATTGCAACTAATGAGTTAGTTGTGGGATGATGTATTACGGAACGAGTAAAGAGACTTGCCAGTAACGAGATTGAACTAGGTATTGGATACCGACGATCGAATCTCGGGCAAGTAACATACCGATGACAAAGGGAACAACGTATGTTGTTATGCGGTCTGACCGATAAAGATCTTCGTAGAATATGTAGGAGACAACATGGGCATCCAGGTCCCGCTATTGGTTATTGACCGGAGACGTGTCTCGGTCATGTCTACATTGTTCTCGAACCGTAGGGTCCGCACGCTTAAGGTTTCGATGACAGTTATATTATGAGTTTATGAGTTTTGATGTACCGAAGGAGTTCGGAGTCCCGGATGAGATCGGGGACATGACGAGGAGTCTCAAAATGGTCGAGACGTAAAGATCGATATATTGGACGACTATATTCGGACTTCGGAAAGGTTCCGAGTGATTCGGGTATTTTTCGGAGTACCGGAGAGTTACGGGAATTCGCCGGGGAGTATATGGGCCTTATTGGGCCATACGGGAATAGAGGAAAGAGTCCAAAAGGAAGGAGGCCTGCGCCTCCCTCTGGTCCGAATTGGACAAGGGCGCAGCCCCCTTTTCCTTATTCATCTCTCCCTCTTTCCCCTTCTCCTACTCCAACAAGGAAGGGGGGAGTCCTACTCCCGGTGGGAGTAGGACTCCCCTTGGCACGCCTCCTCCTAGGCCGGCCGCCCCCTCCCCCTTGCTCCTTTATATACGGAGGCAGGGGGCACCCCATGACACACAAGTTGATCCTTGAGATCGTTCCTTAGCCGTCTGCGGTGCCCCCTGCCACCAAATTCCACCTCGATCATACCGTTGTAGTGCTTAGGCGAAGCCCTGCATCGGTAGTACATCAAGATCGTCACCACGCCGTCGTGCTGACGGAACTCTTCCTCGACGCTTTGCTGGATCGGAGCCCGAGGATCGTCATCGAGCTGAACGTGTGCTAAGAACTCGGAGGTGCCGGAGTAACGGTGCTTGGATCAGTCGGATCGGGAAGACGTACGACTACTTCCTCTACGTTGTGTGATCGCTTCCGCAGTCGGTCTGTGTTGGTACGTAGACAACACTCTCCCCTCTCGTTGCTATGCATCACCATGATCTTGCGTGTGCGTAGGAAATTTTTTGAAATTACTACGTTCCCCAACACGGGGCGCTATCCACGCCTTGGCCGGACAGAGCCGGCTCCTCGCCCTAAGCGGCATAAGTCTTTAGGGACTCGAAAAAACCTCTCGAACAGCGGCCATTTCTCGCCTCATCATGACGGTCAGTTTTAGCTTTCTCCACTGAGGTGCTCGACCCAGATCAACCGGGGCACAATCGCAGTGGTTCTCCTAGTGCTACCTTAGCCCATATAGCGGAACATAAGGCACCAAAACATAGGAGCTGGGCAAACCCAACTATTGACCCAAGACATGATTCGGAGCCGGTGCATATAATGCTATAAGTTCGGGGTGCCGTACTTGTTAAAGTGTTCGGACTTCTCACACCATGTTGAGGGGTACGGAAGCCCCTGGCGTATTTTGGCCGTACCAGAGTGTACGGGTGCAACATGCCGTTAAGGAACATATATAAATATATAAAAAAGTAATGCAAAAATAGACAAAAGCTATGCATTGTTTATTAAAAAGAGCTGCGATCAAAGCACACCGATACAAATAATGCGATAAGCAAAAAGGTTGGACTATGTAACATGTCCGCTCCAGGGGCAAGCTGCGGAATAATGTGCGAAACAGGTATACTGCTCGTGATAGAGACCACCTGGGAGTTCCGTAATGCGGCGTGGCTTGGCTGCTTCCCTAGTGCTTGCATCGTTTGTGCGGCAACTGAACTGCCGAACAGGCCTTCCAAAGAGTGGAGTCCTAAAAGTAAGAGAAAATTTAAAAAATCGGCAGCCCCTGGTGCGGTTTAAGCCGTGTTTCGGGCATGCCGTGGTGGTGCCCCCCCCCCCCCTGTGCCCATGGTGTCTCTAGAGCGTAGTTATGTACGCGAAGTACTGGCGTCGCCTTTTTGCGAGGGTTGGGGTTGGGGCCGCATTGCTACGCCTGCTCGGATCGTGCCAGGCGGTCTTGTTGTAGGTTACTCCGGGCACGCTTGACAGTGTCCGGTCGTTTAGTGGCCGGACTGGAGAACTGCCTAAAGAGGCTGCTTTGAACTTCCGCCGCAATGGCCGCCGTGTGCTCCTCTGTTCGGAGGGAGCATTCGGTGTTTCAATTGACCGTAATTACTCCTCGAGGGCCTGGCATCTTGAGCTTAAGGTATGCGTAATGTGGTACCGCATTGAACTTAGCGAATGCGGTTCGCCCGAGCAGTGCGTGATAACCACTGTGAAACGGGACTATGTCGAAGATTAACTCCTTGCTTCGGAAATTATCCGGAGATCCGAAGACCACTTCAAGTGTGACTGAGCCTGTATAGTTGGCCTCTACACCTGGTATTACGCCTTTAAAGGTCGTTTTGGTGGGCTTAATCCTCGAGGGATCTATGCCCATTTTCCGCACTGTATCCTGGTAAAGCAGGTTCAGTCTGCTGCCGCCGTCCATAAGGACTCTAGTGAGATGAAATCCGTCAATAATTGGGTCTAGAACCAATGCGGCGAAGCCGCCGTGACGGGTGCTAGTAGGGTGGTCCCTTCGATCAAAGGTGATCGGGCAGGAGGACCATGGGTTGAACTTTGGGGCGACTGGCTCTATCGCGTATACGTCCCTTAACGCGCGCTTCCGCTCCCTCTTGGGGATGTGGTTTGCGTATATCATGTTCACCGTCCGCACTTGTGGGGGAAAACCCTTCTGTCCCCTATTGTTCGGCGGCCGGGGCTCCTCATCGTCATCGCTATGCAGCCCCTTGTCTTCGTTTTCGGCGTTTAGCTTGCCAGCCTGCTTGAACACCCAACAATCCCTGTTGGTGTGATTGGCCGGCTTTTCGGGGATGCCATGTATCTGGCATAAGCGGTCGAGTATTCGGTCCAAACTGGACGGTCCCCTAGGATTCCTTTTGAATGGCTTCTTCCGCTGACCGGATTTAGAGCCTCTGAATCCGGCATTAACTGCCGTATCCTCAGCATTGTCGCCGTTAATGCGACGCTTCTGCTTGGTTCGACGTGACATGCCACCACTATCCCTGGTGTCCGAATTACCAGGGTTTTTGGTTATATTGTTGCTAAGAGCAAGCCAGCTGTCTTCTCCCGCGCAAAAGCGGGTCATGAGTGTCGTGAGTGCTGCCATAGATTTCGGCTTTTCCTGTCCAAGGTGCCGGGCTAGCCACTCGTCACGGATATTGTGCTTGAAGGCTGCTAGGGCCTCAGCGTCCGGACAGTCGACTATTTGATTTTTCTTTGTTAAGAACCGTGTCCAGAATCGCCTGGCCGATTCATCTGGCTGCTGAATTACGTGGCTTAGGTCATTGGCATCTGGGGGTCGCACATAAGTGCCCTGGAAATTGTCGAGGAATGCGGCTTCCAAGTCCTCCCAACAACTGATTGATCCTGTTGGCAAGCTGTTAAGCCAATGCCGAGCTGGTCCTTTAAGCTTGAGTGGGAGGTATTCGATGGCGTGGAAATCGTCGCCGCGGGCCATATGGATATGAAAGAGATAGTCCTCAATCCATACCGTAGGATCTGTTGTGCCATCATATGATTCGATGTTTACGGGTTTGAAACCCTCGGGGATTTGATGATCCATTATTTCGTCTGTGAAGCAGAGTGGGTGTGCGGCGCCTCTGTACTGGGCTATATCATGACGTAGCTCCAGTGAGCCTTGTCTACTGTGTTCGGCCCTGCCGAATTTGTGGCCGGCATGACGGATGCCGTCTCGAGCCATGGGGCGCCCACGCGATCCGTAGATCGATCTTGTTTGTTTAGCCTTGTCCACCAACATATCTCGTAAGTCCGGCGCATAGTCCCGTGCCTTGGTACGGGGTGCGGCTTGAGTGGAGGGCCGAGACGCCTCTCTGTCGCGGCCACGAGGTGGCGGTCGGCCGCATCGAGTCCTTCCTCCTCTAATTGGGGTAGCAACCTGCGCTTTGGGTAGCTCTTGGAGGGGCGTTCGAGTTTATGCCCTTCGGCCGCAAGGACTTCAGTCCATCTGTCAACTAGCAAATCTTGATCAGCTCTGAGCTATTGTTGTTTTTTCTTGAGGCTTCTTGCCGTGGCCATAAGCCTGCGTTGAAAACGCTCTTGCTCGACGGGATCCTCTGGCATGACGAATTCATCGTCGTCGAGGCTTGCCTCATCTTCGGAGGGAGGTAATTATCGTCCTCGCCCTCTCTGTCTGCCGCTCTCTCATGAGGGCTGGTTTCTCCATCCTCCTGTGCTAAATCTTGCTGGAGGGGGTTTTCTTCGGCGCTTTCCGTAATGTTATTATCTCCCGTGCTGGAATCACCGTGTTTGTTTTGGCGGGATTTTGAGCGGCGCCGCCGACGTCCGCGCTTAGGCTGTTTCTTGGAGGGGTCATCCTCCGCTGTTCCATCGCCATCTCCCTCTTTTGGGGTGTCCACCATGTATATGTCATACGACGAGGTGGCTTTCCAGGGCCTAGTAGGCGCTGGTTCTTCATTATCTCCTTCATCGGCGTCCATACCGTCGATATCTTCGTAGTCGAAGTCAAGCATGTCGGTTAAGTCGTCGACAGCGGCTACAAAGTGGGTGGTGGGTGGACTTTGAATTTCTTCATCGTCCGAATCCCAACCTCGCTGGCTGCAGTCCGGCCAGGGCTTTTCTGATAAAGAGAGAGACTTCAGTGACTTCAGAATATCGCCAAAAGGCGAGTGCTGAAAGATGTCCGGGGTAGTGAACTCCATGATCGGTGCCCAATCAGATTCGATAGGTCAGGGCGCGGAGGGTTCGGAGTCCGGAAAAGAGTCCGGCTCCTTGGAGTCATGAGTCTCACGGAGTGCGGGGCTGGTGTTCGGCTCAATCGCCATTGGGATCGCAGCCCCCGAGGTGGCGTCCAACCGCCTATCCTCGATCGGCGCAGTTGGCTCCGTATTACAGACCGGAGCCGATGCGGGTGCGGCCTCCAAGGCATTGTTCGGCGGCAGAGCTAGATCATGCTCGTCGGGACAGTGCGGCGCGCTCGGCAGTGGCTCGAATCCGTCGAAGATCAAGTCCCCGCAGATGTCAGCCGTGTAGTTAAAACTTCCGAATCTGACCTGACGGCCAGGGGCGTAGCTTTCGATCTGCTCCAGATGGCCAAGTGAATTGGCCTGCAGTGCGAAGCCATCGAAGACGAAGATCTGTCCGGGGAGGAAGGTCTCACCCTGGACTGCATCGTTGTTGAAGATCGTAGGGGCCATCGGGCCTGACGGCGATGACACAGAGGAACTCTCAATGAAAGCACCAATGTCGGTGTCAAAACCGGCGGATCTCGGGTAGGGGGTCCCGAACTGTGCGTCTAGGCCGGATGGTAACAGGAGGCAGGGGACACGAAGTTTTACCCAGGTTCGGGCCCTCTCGATGGAGGTAAAACCCTACGTCCTGCTTGATTAATATTGATGATATGGGTAGTACAAGAGTTGATCTACCACGAGATCAGAGAGGCTAAACCCTAGAAGCTAGCCTATGGTATGATTGTTGATGTGTTTGTTGTCCTACGGACTAAAACCCTCCGTTTTATATAGACACTGGATAGGGTTAGGGTTACATAGAGTCAGTTACAATGGTAGGAGATCTGAATATCCGTCTCCCCAAGCTTTCCTTCCACGCCAAGGAAAGTACCTTCCGGACACGGGACGAAGTCTTCAATCTTTGTATCTTCATAGTCCTGGAGTCCGGCTCAAGGTATAGTCCGGCCATCCGGACACCCCCTAATCCAGGACTCCCGCACTCATCCTTAGATTTCAGAAGATACACACGACAGTATCTAGTGGAGTCATCAATTAACATCATGAAATATATCTTTCCACCTTTTGTCAAAACACCATTCATTTCACATAAATCTGAATGTATGAGCTCTAGTGGTGCAAGATTTCTCGTTTCCGCAGTCGTGTGATACTTACGAGGTTGCTTAGCTTGCACACAAACTTGACACTTAGATCCCTTAAAAGTGGTGAACATGCAACCAAAGTTAACATGACAAAGACGTAAATGCCACACATTTGATTCACTATTGTTGCAAACATGATTAACAACTTTATTCCAAACGTCTGATAAGGATAAACGAAACAAACCTCCTGACTCATAGCCTTTACCGACAAAGGTTCTATACTTGGATATTACAAATTTATTCGACTCAAAGACAAGTTTATAGCCATCTCTACACAGAAGAGATCCGCTAACAAGATTTTTATTGATGGAGGGGACATAATGCACGTTCTTCAGCTGCACGATCTTCCCCGAAGTAAACTTCAGATCGACCATGCCAACACCACGAACAGAAGCACTTGAACCCTTGCCCATCAGCACGGTTGAAGTCCCTGCGGTCTGATAAGACGAAAACATGGAAATATCACCGCATACATGTAAATTAGCACCCGTGTCATTGAACCAATCAGGAGAATGACATACTGAAAGAATAGTGGGAAATATACCACACCCAGCATCCTTCATGTCAGTGTCTTCAATGACGACATTAGCAATCTTGCCGCCTTCCCAAGGATGACGCTTGTCATAGCGATAAGGGCAACTAGGAGCCCAATGATCAGGATCCCCACACACATGACAAACACCTTTCTTCTCGTCATTCTTCTTCTTGAAGTTCGTGTGTTGCACAGCCTTATTCTTCCCATCAAACTTTGATTTACCATCAAACTTGCCCTTGTTCTTGAACTTGTGGGGCTCGAAGTTCTTCTTCTGTACCAGATTGGCACTAGATCCTCCCTCAATACCTCGAGCACATGTGTCCTTTGCTCTCACCTTTTCTTCCACTTCAATAGTGCCAATGAGATCCGGGACGAAAAATTCCTGTCTCTTATGTTTCAGTAAGGTAGCAAAGTTCCTCCACGAAGGAGAAAGCTTAGTGATGATACCTCCGGCAACAAATTTGTCCGGTAGCATACAACTGAAGTGCTCAAGTTCTCTAGAAAATGACTGTATCTCGTGAGCTTGCTCAACCACGGAGCGCTCTTCAGTCATCCTGTAATCATAGAATTGCTCCATGATGTACAGCCCAGTGCCAGCATCCGAGACCCCAAACTTGGCCTCGAGTGCATCCCACATATCTTTTCCATTATCAATTGACGCATAAGCATCAACTATGTTCTCACCAAGAACACTCAAGAGAGCAGCCTTAAACGGAGTATCCATTTTCTGAAAAGCTTGTGCCTGTTGAGCATCAAGCTCCCCTTCAGGTTTGCCAAGAGTGGAGTCATAGCAACTCATGGTTTGAAACCATAAGACTGCTCTCACGCGCCACCTCTTATAGTGGATACCCTCAAACATAGGAGGTCTCATGGAAGCAGCAAAACCACTTGGGGTAAATTGACTATAATAAGGTTTTTGGAATGGTTGGAAATATGAGCAATTTACCAAGTGATTTTATTAATAGAAGTATTAGATAAAGCATGACTAATATAACATGGATAAAAGTAGTCATGTGATCTAACAGAGAGAGGGTAAATAATATCTTCATATATGAACTGCAACCAAACATGTCTAAAGCAGATAGTAGAACATGTTACATATATGGCGTAGAACCTAACATATGTAGGACAGACACTAGAGCAAAGAACTGCGAGAGGACCTCTAATAGAAAGAGCAAGAACACGTACGGGACAGCAGCAGCAATAGCATTTGACTTGGGGTCGGTGTCCTTGCCAGCCATGTCATGGAGAAGGTTGTCGACGTCGGGGATAAAGTCGTCGTCGGGGAAGTAGTCGTCGGAGTCCGGGGCGTCCGTGACGAAGTAGTCAGTAGTCGCGTTGAGCGCTCCCCAAAAACCTTATCACCCTTCTCCCGTATAGAACTCAAAAGGTGCGGTTCCGGAGGCCTACTGTCCCGACCTGCGGTGCATGCCGCAAGCCGGGATGGGGAAGAACGTAGCAGCAGCGCAGTGCTCAGGAACTTGCGGCGAGAGGAAGAAGAGGTTCGGGTGCGTCTCTCTGAGAGGAGCGACCTCCTTTTTATAGGCACAAGAGAAGGAGGCGAGAGGCTGCGCCGGGAGCTGAAGGGAACGAGGGAGATGAAACGAACAGGTAGCAGCCGAAGGGTGCGGCGTTCGTATTCAATATCCACTACAGCAAAAACTTTCCAGCTCCCGAGTGGCCTTTCGTATACCCGTAGTGCGTGGCGAGGCGGGCGGCAGAGGAGGAGCGCGCGTGGATGTCCCTCTTGTTTTCATGCTCATACAAGTTGGAAAAGAACCTCCCTTATAAGGAGGTCCAACTCCCACCAAATTAGCAACGTGTGACTAAACTTTAATAATATCCCTTGCCTTGTACAAATGGGCTAAGTGGGCCTTTAGGATTTATTTAGAAATTTCTGAAATAGTTATTAGGCTGTCTCAAAATAGAAAAAAATCCAGCAATCACCGTATGGTAAGGTACATAAAAATAAAAATGACTGCACTAATTTAACTCGGTATGAAACCATCAAAGGATGAACAGAAGCACACAAAACATCTCTCAACTTCATAGGACCCGTCAGCTTCTAGAATATCATCAGTCGATTGATGATTATAAAATAATAATACAGAAACTAAAACCGAAACGAGGAATGCGTACATTACAAATGAAACTAGGTCCTTCACTACTGAAAAAATCGTCTACGCGGAGAGCCAAGCACGATTTCTCGGCAAAGACAGTCTAAGCCGAGATTTGGGCAAACATGTATTCGGTAAAGCTGGAAGACACGGCTTACACTTACTATGCCGAGAACCAAGGACATGGCACCCGGCAACAAGGGGTCATGTGGCACGGACGTTCGCGACTTACGGCTCGGTGATGGGCCGAGCTAGGACGGAACTTTGCGTTGTTGAGATCCCATGGTTTGGTACTCGGGAAAGCGCCATTCCTTTTTTGTTCATAATTCAAATAGCAGTAGCATATGTTATTCGAGCATTACAAAGGTTCAACCACCATTGCATAATCTACATAGGCTCAACCACCGTCTGGTTTCCTTTTAACCCACGCCCGCCACTTGGTCTACCCGTAGGCCACCGCCTCCGCTCAAACTATTTTTCCCTGTCACCTTCCTTCGCCACCGCTCCTACACGTTGTACTGCCGCCGCCGCCGCCTCCTCTTCTCCACACCGATCTGACGCCGCTTCTCCACACCGTACTACCCTCGCCGCCACTACTTGTCTACCCCGTACTGCCACTGCTACTTCTTCGGGACCGAGCTGACGCCCCTTCTCCACATCGTACTACCGCTGCCAACTTTAAAGCCAGAACCTCCCTGTAGGTTTCCTCTTTTGCATGTCGGAACAAAGATTAGGATTACAATAAGCCTAACCTTTACGGAAAATATGCTCAGAATTAGCTCAGTACTTCAAAAGGACTTTTTCAAATAGTTGCTTCTTAAATGTGCGTGAGTAACAAAACCATGTGTAGCTTCGTTCTCTCTATCCTGAGTTCGGGAAAGAAAAGATGCAACTTTGACTGCCACTGAAAATGAGCTGAGATATTAGTTTGAACAGAATTGATTATTTACCCCAATGCATGTAGTTGGCATGTGAACAATCGGAGATTATACATAGCTAGCCAACACGAGAAAAACTGTTACTCCTGATGAGCAACACACCACTCAGAAGCTTCACAGTTATCGTGCTGAGAAAAACTGCACTCAGGAACACTATTACTCCTCATGGGCCCACTAAGAAAGCAGGAAAATCCAACAGAAAAAAGGTCCGCTGCAAATCCAGGTTTTATCCCATGGAGAAGTGCTCGGTTTGTCCGACTTGAGGCGCTTACAGGGAAGTACAGTTTACCTGTTAGAGTTTATCCCGTTAAGAAGCATTCAGTCGACCCAAGACGAGGCGAAAGTACAACTGAAAAGCAGAGCATTTGTAATAGCCCAGGGACTCAGGCTAACGTTTATGCAGAAATCTAGGTGAACCAAAATAAATGTCAGGCTAACATTTTAGTATAAATCCTGGGTTGTTTTTGTGAGAGATACATCTTGGAGTTACAAGTTTGGAAGAAGAAAACAACATATAATCTGAAAGCATCCTGCTGTCTGTTATCAAGACGAAACAAAGTGGGATGCTAAATAATTAAACAATCAGCAGTTGAACACAGATGGACTTAACAACCTTGGCGGTTTCAGTCGAAACTTCCACATTTTTATCTTTAGATGATGTCTCATGCCAGGGAACTTCTTTCAAGCCACTACATACGTTGCTACCAATGGTTTGAGCACCAGTATCCCCAGATCTATCTGCAACTTCGTTAGCACCTCGACGAATTTCTCGGCTCCGTCTACACCTTTCTTCTTCTCCCAGTGGAGCATCAAGGTCTCGGTCACGTCGCGTGGTGGCACCCAAATCCTGGCGCTATTGTATGCCTTCTTGACTGAACGGTAGGCGCACCAATGGGCGGTCTTGAGATACCATATTTTGAGATAGTGCTCCATAATAATATCCTACGTCTTCAAGTTAAGTCTCTCACCACGCATCCTGGCATGCTTCTTGAGAGCAACGGCCTTGTCAAGCATACCCTCTGTAACATCTGTTTTGATCAGATCATCAGCAACCTAGATGTCGTATTTAGGATGCTTTAGTTCACAAGCATCATGCACAGAAAACATCTTGAGTGAATTGCAAAAAACATCGACACTTCAGGCTAGGTTTGTAGGAACCACACATATACGGAATTGTGCCAAAAAGCACTATTTTTTTCATAATTTTTTGCAAAAAACACTTGTTGCTTGTTTGGACCGTTTTAAGTGCGTTTATGACAAGAGGGGCCCGCATCCGTCGACGTGGCAACACTGTTCACACGGCAACGCCGTTAGACGGCGTTACACGGCGCTGGCGCACCGGTTCGAGCCGGGCCGCTTAGTCTTCGAGCCGTACCCCGCCCGGTCCGCTCCTCTCACTCTCTTTTCCTCCCCCGCACTCTCTCCTCTCAGTCATGGCGACGGCTGGCGGCACAGGCGGTGGCTCTGCCGGCGTTGGAGACGGTGGTCCACCTATGGGAGATATATGCGGGAGCTCAAACCCTAGCTGGCCGTCGGATACGAGCAGCCCCAGCCAGAGCCCCCAGCACTGTCTCGAATATGCGGCGGCAAGATCTTGGGCCAGGGCAGTGAAGGAGAATCCATCGGAGAGTCACCGGATTGCCTCATCATTCGGCGGCGTCTAGTGAGTTTTCTCTTCCCTCTCCCCTCTTCCCTCTTCCTGTAGATCGATTCTAGGGTTAGGTTTTTTGGCACTGTTAATTGATGATGTAGTCAGCAGAGTAGTTAGCAGGGTACTGTACTTGGAGAGATCAATTTGCATTGCTTTGACAGTGAAGATGATGTAGCCAGGGTACTGTATTGTAGCAATTATAATGTTGATCACTCTGTTTTAGTGCTCTGTTTTAAGAATTATGCATTTTTTACGGTACATTGGTGCTCTGTTTTAGGAATTATGCATTTTTTTACAGTACCTTGGTGCTCTGTTTTAGTGCTCTGTAAATTAAGCTATTTTAATTATTTGTGTGTAGTTTGAACGATGATGTTTGGGTAGTTAGAATGCACTTCCATGACAGAGACAATTTGGAGAGATCAGTTTGCATCTCAGACATAACATATTATAATTTGGTTGCCCTAATAGAGACAGAGGGATGTGGGCTTAATGATTTCATGTATTTTGTGAGGGATCCTGGTGTGGGGATTGCAGGAATGGATGAAATTTGTGATGATGATAAGGTGGATGAAATGCTTGACCATATTGCTAACAATGATCAGCATGTAGTGAACTTGACAGTGGTTAGGGGCACTGATCCAAGACCTGCAGATTTGAACTCAGGCTATCTGGTTGAGGAGCAGGTTCCTTTGAGCCATATAGGAGAGAACCCTGTGTATGTAGTAAATCCTTCTGGTGTTCTCTTAAGATCACCACCAAAAAGTATAATACAGAGTCAGCCAGAGCCATTGCGGTTCTACACTACACAACAGAGCACAAACCATGATCTGGATACAAATGCTGCCATGGACCAATCCAATGCAGCACATCAGGATGAACTGGAGACATTAATGGAGTTGAAGAGGAGAACAAAGATTGCCAAATTTAGGAAACATAAGATTGCAGCTGAGCATGTAAATAAGGTTAAGCAGAAGCTACCAATTCTTCTAACTGAAGATGATTCAGATCTGGATGCAGATGAGGACTATCTTCAGAGGCTTAATGAGATGAGGAAGCAAAGAGAGGATCCACTCATTCATTTTGATGGAGACACTGATGTGGATGAACTGTATGAGGATGATGAGGAAGGGCAACATGTGGAGGTGGAGCAAGAGGAGCAGGTGCACCAAGAGGAGCAGGTGGAGCAGCCCCAGCAGCAAGAGGTGCCTACAAAGAAGAAGAAAGCTAGGAAAGGACCAACAGAGAGGTCACATTCAAGCTTGGAACAGAGATTTGAGGATGTTTGGGTACCATCATCAGATCAGGAGCCAGATCTTGGTGTTTTGAAGCAGGAATATGATGATGGAGCTGAGGAAGTACAATTTGTTCTGCCCAATGGAAGGAAGAGCAGATCAGTGAGATCTTTGCCAAGGATCTGGTACAGTGAGGAGAGAGAGAACCCAGAGGAGCAGTTTTGCAGAAAACTTTGTTTCCTCAATGTGTAGCAGTTTAGGAGAGCAATTCAGACATTGCACATAACTCAGAATAGGAATTATGAGTTCCACAGAAACTGCAATGACAGCATCATAGTTGTGTGCACAAATGCAAAATGCCCTTTCTTTATTGCAGCTTCTGTTGTTGCAAATGAGACTACTTTTTGCATAAGGAAGGCAAATTTTATGCACACATTCCTAGCAGTAGGAGAGAACACCAAGGTCACTGCAAAATGGGTTGCACACCAGTGTGAGGCAATGATGAGAGTTGATATTGGCACACCAGTCACCACAATAATGCAGACACTGAAGAAGGAATATGGAATAGAGATGTCCACCCATATGGCCTACAGGGCTAGGAAGCAAGCATTGAAGGTTGTCCAAGGAGATCAGAGAGGACAATACACTAGAATAAGAGACTATTTGTAGGCTGTGTTGGATACAAACCCAGGCTCTAGATGCATTGTTACTACTAGGCATGTACCAGAGCACCCAAGCAAAAACTGTTGGGGAACGCAGTAATTTCAAAAAATTTCCTACGCACACGCAAGATCGTGGTGATGCATAGCAACGAGAGGGGAGAGTGTTATCTACGTACCAACGCAGACCGACTGCGGGAGCGATCACACAACGTAGAGGAAGTAGTTGTACGTCTTCCCGATCCGACCGATCCAAGCACCGTTACTCCGGCACCTCCGAGTTCTTAGCACACGTTCAGCTCGATGACGATCCCCGGGCTCCGATCCAGCAAAGCTTCGGGGAGGAGTTCCGTCAGCACGACGGCGTGGTGACGATCTTGATGTTCTACCGACGCAGGGCTTCGCCTAAGCACTACAACGATATGATTGAGGTGGAATATGGTGGCAGGGGGCACCGCACACGGCTAAGGAACGATCTCAATGATCAACTTGTGTGTCATGGGGTGCCCCCTGCCTCCGTATATAAAGGAGCAAGGGGGAGGGGCCGGCCGGCCTAGGAGGAGGCGCGCCAAGGGGAGTCCTACTCCCACCGGGAGTAGGACTCCCTCCTTCCTTGTTGGAGTAGGAGAAGGGGAAAGAGGGGGGAGGAATAAGGAAAAGGGGGCTGCGCCCCTTGTCCAATTCGGACCAGAGGGAGGGCGCAGGCCTCCTTCCTTTTGGCCTCTCTCCTCTATTCCTGTATGGCCCAATAAGGCCCATATACTCCCCGGCGAATTCCCGTAACTCTCCGGTACTCCGAAAAATAGCCGAATCACTCGGAACCTTTCCGAAGTCCGAATATAGTCGTCCAATATATCGATCTTTACATCTCGACCATTTCGAGACTCCTCGTCATGTCCCCGATCTCATTCGGGACTCCAAACTACTTCGGTACATCAAAACTCATAAACTCATAATATAACTGTCATCGAAACCTTAAGCGTGCGGACCCTGCGGTTCGAGAACAATGTAGACATGACCGAGACACGTCTCCGGTCAATAACCAATAGCGGGACCTGGATGCCCATATTGGCTCCTACATATTCTACGAAGATCTTTATCGGTCAAACCGCATAACAACATACGTTGTTCCCTTTGTCATCGGTATGTTACTTGCCCGAGATTCGATCGTCGGTATCCAATACCTAGTTCAATCTCGTTACCGGCAAGTCTCTTTACTCGTTCCGTAATACATCATCTCACAACTAACATATTGTTGGGGAACGTAGTAATTTCGAAAATTTTCCTACGCACACGCAAGATCATGGTGATGCATAGCAACAAGGGGGAGAGTGTTGTCTACGTACCAACGCAGACCGACTGCGGAAGCGATCACACAACGTAGAGGAAGTAGTCGTCCGTCTTCTTCCCGATCCAACCGATCCAAGCACCGTTACTCCGGCACCTCCGAGTTCTTAGCACACGTTCAGCTCGATGACAATCCTCGGGCTCCGATCCAGCAAAGCGTCGAGGAAGAGTTCCATCAGCACGACGGCGTGGTGACGATCTTGATGTACTACCGACGCAGGGCTTCGCCTAAGCACTACAACGGTATGATCGAGGTGGAATTTGGTGGCAGGGGGCACCGCTCACGGCTAAGGAACGATCAACAATGATCAACTTGTGTGTCTATGGGGTGCCCCCTGCCCCCGTATATAAAGGAGCAGGGGGAGGGGTTCGGCGGCTAGGGAGAGGGCGCGGGAGGAGTCCTACTCCTACCGGGAGTAGGACTCCCCCCCTCAATCCTATTCCAACTAGGACTCCCAAGGGGGAAAGGAGAGAGAGGGGGGCCGGCCCCTTCTCCTAGTCCTAATAGGACTTGGGGAAGGGGGGGGGCGCGGCCAGCTATGGGCTGCCCCTTTTCTCTTTTCCACTAAGGCCCAATAGGCCCATTTGCCTCCCGGGGGGTTCCGGTAACCCTCCCGGTATTCCGGTAAAATCCCGATTTCTCCCGGAACACTTCCGGTGTCCAAACATAGGCTTCCAATATATCAATCTTTATGTCTCGACCATTTCGAGACTCCTCGTCATGTCCGTGATCACATCCGGGACTCCGAACAACCTTCGGTACATCAAAATGCATAAACTCATAATAACTGTCATCGTAACGTTAAGCGTGCGGACCCTACGGTTCGAGAACAATGTAGACATGACCGAGACATGTCTCCGGTCAATAACCAATAGCGGGACCTGGATGCCCATATTGGCTCCTACATATTCCAC
This sequence comes from Triticum monococcum, assembly GCA_034509565.1. Taxonomy (NCBI): domain Eukaryota; kingdom Viridiplantae; phylum Streptophyta; class Magnoliopsida; order Poales; family Poaceae; genus Triticum; species Triticum monococcum. Next base: position 28,247,996 of record CM067847.1, read on the forward strand.
GAAGATCTTTATCGGTCAGACCGCATAACAACATACGTTGTTCCCTTTGTCATCGGTATGTTACTTGCCCGAGATTCGATCGTCGGTATCCAATACCTAGTTCAATCTCGTTACCGGCAAGTCTCTTTACTCGTTCCGTAATACATCATCTCACAACTAACATATTAGTTGCAGTGCTTGCAAGGCTTATGTGATGTGCATTACCGAGAGGGCCCAGAGATACCTCTGCGACACTCGGAGTGACAAACCCTAATCTCGAAATACGCCAACCCAACATCCACCATTGGAGACACCTATAGTACTCCTTTATAATCACCCAGTTACGTTGTGACATTTGGTAGTACCCAAAGTGTTCCTCTGGTAAACGGGAGTTTCATAATCTCATAGTTATAGGAACATGTATAAGTCATGAAGAAAGCAATAGCAACATACTAAACGATCGGGTGCTAAGCTAATAGAATGGGTCATGTCAATCAGATCATTCAGCTAATGGTGTGACCTCGTTAATCAAATAACAACTCTTTGTCCATGGTTAGGAAACATAACCATCTTTGATTAACGAGCTAGTCAAGTAGAGGCATACTAGTGACACTCTGTTTGTCTATGTATTCACACATGTATTATGTTTCCGGTTAATACAATTCTAGCATGAATAATAAACATTTATCATGATATAAGGAAATAAATAATAACTTTATTATTGCCTCTAGGGCATATTTCCTTCACATATTAGGTGTAGTGCTTGCAAGGCTTATGTGATGAGCATTACCGAGAGGGCCCAGAGATACCTCTCCGACAATCGGAGTGACAAATCCTATTCTCGAAATACGCCAACCCAACATCTACCTTTGGAGACACCTGTAGTACTCCTTTATAATCACCCAGTTACGTTGTGACATTTGGTAGCACCCAAAGTGTTCCTCCGGTAAACGGGAGTTGCATAATCTCATAGTCATAGGAACATGTATAAGTCATGAAGAAAGCAATAGCAACATACTAAACGATCAGGTGCTAAGCTAATGAAATGGGTCATGTCAATCAGATCATTCAACTAATGATGTGATCCCGTTAATCAAATAACAACTCTTTGTCCATGGTTAGGAAACATAACCATCTTTGATTAACGAGCTAGTCAAGTAGAGGCATACTAGTGACACTCTGTTTGTCTATGTATTCACACATGTATTATGTTTCTGGTTAATACAATTCTAGCATGAATAATAAACATTTATCATGATATAAGGAAATAAATAATAACTTTATTATTGCCTCTAGGGCATATTTCCTTCAGTCTCCCACTTGCACTAGAGTCAATAATCTAGATCACATCACCATGTGGTTAACATCGATAGTTCACATCATCATGTGATTAACACCCATAGTTCACATCGCCATGTGACCAATACCCAAAGGGTTTACTAGATTCAGTAATCTAGTTCACATTGCTATGTGATTAACACCCAAAGAGTACTAAGGTGTGATCATGTTTTGCTTGTGAGAGAATCTTAGTCAACGGGTCTGCCGCATTCAGATCCGCATGTATTTTGCAAATTTCTATGTCAACAATGCTCTGCATGGAGCTACTCTAGCTAATTGCTCCCACTTTCAATATGTATCCAGATTGAGACTTAGAGTCATCTAGATCAGTGTCAAAAAACTTGCATCGACGTAACCCTTTACGACGAACCTTTTTTTTCACGTCCATAATCGAGAAACATATCCTTATTTCACTAAGGATAATTCTGACCGCTGTCCAGTGATCTACTCCTAGATTACTATTGTACTCCCTTGCCTAATCAGTGCAGGGTATACAATAGATCTGGTACACAGCATGACATACTTTATAAAACCTATGGCCAAGGCATAGGGAATGACTTTCATTCTCTTTCTATCTTCTGCCGTGGTCGGGCTTTGAGTCTTACTCAACTTCACACCTTGTAATATAGGCAAGAATTCTTTCTTTGACTGCTCCATTTTGAACTACTTCAAAATCTTGTGAAGGTATGTAGTCATTGAAAAAACTTATCAAGCGTCTTGATCTATCTCTATAGATCTTGAAGCTCAATATGTAAGCAGCTTCACCGAAGTCTTTCTTTGAAAAACTCCTTTCAAACACTCCTTTATGCTTTACAGAATAATTCTATATCATTTCCAATCAGTAATATGTCATCCACATATAATATCAGAACTGCTACAGAGCTCCCACTCACTTTCTTGTAAATACAGGCTTCACCGAAAGTCTGTATAAAACCAAATGCTTTGATCACACTATCAAAGCGTTTATTCCAACTCCGAGATGCTTGCACCAGTCCATAAATGGATCGTTGGAGCTTGCACACTTTGTTAGCTCCCTTTGGATCGACAAAACCTTCCGGTTGCATCATATACAACTCTTCTTCCAGAAATCCATTCAGGAACGCAGTTTTGACATCCATCTGCCATATTTCATAATCATAAAACGCGACAATTGCTAACATGATTCGGACAGACTTAAGCATCACTACGGGTGAGAAGGTCTCATCGTAGTCAACCCCTTGAACTTGTCAAAAACCTTTTGCGACAAGTCGAGCTTTATAGACAGTAACATTACCGTCAGCGTCAGTCTTTTTCTTGAAGATCCATTTATTCTCAATTGCTTGCCGATCATCGGGCAAGTCAACCAAAGTCCATACTTTGTTCTCATACATGGATCCCATCTCAGATTTCATGGCTTCAAGCCACTTTGCGGAATCTGGGCTCACCATCGCTTCTTCATAGTTCGTAGGTTTATCATGATCTAGCAGCATGACTTCCAGAATTGGATTACCGTACCACTCTGGCGCGGATCTTGCTCTGGTTGATCTACGAGGTTCAGTAGTATCTTGTTCTGAAGTTTCATGATCATTATCATTAACTTCCTCACTTATTAGTGTAGGTGTCGCAGAAACAGTTTTCTGTGATGTACTACTTTCCAATAAGGGAGCGGGTACAGTTACCTCGTCAAGTTCTACTTTCCTCCCACTCACTTCTTTCGAGAGAAACTCCTTCTCTAGAAAGTATCCATTATAAGAAACGAATGTCTTGCCTTAGGATCTGTGATAGAAGGTGTACCCAACAGTATCCTTTTGGGTATCCTATGAAGACATATTTCTCCGATTTGGTTTTGAGCTTATCAGGATGAAACTTTTTCACATAAGCATCACAACCCCAAACTTTAAGAAACGACTACTTTGGTTTCTTGCTAAACCACAGTTCAGATTGTGTCGTCTCAACGGACTTAGATGGTGCCCCTTTTTAACGTGAATGCAGCTGTCTCTAATGCATAACCCCAAAACGATAGTGGTAGATCGGTAAGAGACATCATAGATCGCACTATATCTAATAAAGTATGGTTATGACGTTCGGACACACCATTACACTGTGGTGTTCCATGTGGCGTGAGTAGTGAAACTATTTCCCATTGTTTTTAACTGAAGGCCAAACTCGTAACTCAAATACTCTTCTCTACGATCAGATCATAGAAACTTTATTTTCTTGTTACGATGATTTTTCACTTCACTCTGAAATTCTTTGAACTTTTCAAATGCTTCAGACTTATGTTTCATCAAGTAGATATACTCATATCTGCTCAAATCATTTGTGAAGATCAGAAAATAATGATACCTGTCGCGAGCCTCAATATTCATCGGACCACATACATCAGTATGTATGATTTCCAACAAATCTGTTGCTCGCCCCATTGTTCCGAAGAACAGAGTCTTAGTCATCTTGCCCATGAGACATGGTTCGCAAGCATCAACTGATTCATAATCAAGTGATTCCAAAAGCCCATCAGCATGGAGTTTCTTCATGCGCTTTACACCAATATGACCTAAACGGCAGTGCTACAAATAAGTTGCACTATCATTATTAACTTTGCATCTTTTGGTTTCAATATTATGATTATGTGTATCACTACGATCGAGATCCAACAAACTATTTTCATTGGGTGTGTAACCATATAAGGTTTTATTCATGTAAACAGAACAACAATTTATTCTCTTACTTAAATGAATAACCGTATTACAATAAAAATGATCAAATCATATTCATGCTCAACGCAAACACCAAATAACACTTATTTAGTTTCAACACTAATCCCGAAATTATAGGGAGTGTGCGATGATGATCATATCAATCTTGGAACCACTTCCAACACACATCGTCACTTCACCCTTAACTAGTCTCTGTTTATTCTGCAACTCCCGTTTCGAGTTACTAATCTTAGCAACTGAACTAGTATCAAATACTGATGGTTTGCTATAAACACTAGTAAAGTACACATCAATAACATGTATATCAAATATACTTATGTTCACTTTGCCATCCTTATTATCCGCCAATCACTTGGGGTAGTTCTGCTTCCAGTGACCAGTCCCTTTGCAGTAGAAGCACTCAGTCTCGGGCTTAGGTCCAGACTTGGGCTTCTTCACTTGAGCAGCAACTTGCTTGCTGTTCCTTTTGAAGTTCCCTTCTTCCCTCTGCCCTTTTTTTGAAACTAGTGGTCTTGTCTACCATCAACACTTGATGTTTTTCTTGATTTCTACCTTCATTGATTTCATCATCATGAAAAGCTCGGGAGTCGTTTTCGTCATCCCTTGCATACTATAGTTCATCACGAAGTTCTACTAACTTGGTCATGGTGACTAGAGAATTCTGTCAATCACTATCTTATCTGGAAGATTAACTCCCACTTGATTCAAGCGATTGTAGTACCCAGACAATCTGAGCACATGCTCACTAGTTGAGCGATTCTCCTCCATCTTTTAGCTATAGAACTTGTTGGAGACTTCATATCTCTCAACTCGGATATTTGCTTGAAATATTATCTTCAACTCCTGGAACATCTCATATGGTCCATGACGTTCAAAACGTCTTTGAAGTCCCGATTCTAACCCATTAAGCATGGTGCACTAAACTATCAAGTAGTCATCATATTGAGCTAGCCAAACGTTCATAACGTTTGCATCTGCTCTTCCAATAGGTCTGTCACCTAGCGGTGCATCAAGGACATAATTCTTCGGTGCAGCAATGAGGATAAACCTCAGATCACGGATCCAATCCGCATCATTGCTACTGACATCTTTCAATACAATTTTCTCTAGGAACATCTCAAAAATAAACACAGGGAAGCAACAACGCGAGCTATTGATCTACAACATGATTTACAAAATACTACCAGGACTAAGTTCATGATAAATTAAAGTTCAATTAATCATATTACTTAAGAACTCCCACTTAGATAGACATCCCTCTAATCCTCTAAGTGATCACGTGATCCAAATCAACTAAACCATGTCCGATCATCATGTGAGATGGAGTAGTTTCATCGGTGAACATCATTATGTTGATCATATCTACTATATGATTCACTCTCGACCTTTTGGTCTCCGTGTTCCGAGGCCATATCTATATATGCTTGGCTCGTCAAGTATAACCTGAGTATTCCACGTGTGCAACTGTTTTGCACCCGTTGTATTTGAACGTAGAGTCTATCACACCCGATCATCACGTGGTGTCTCAGCACGAAGAACTTTCGCAACGGTGCATACTCAGGGAGAACACTTCTTGATAATTTAGTGAGAGATCATCTTATAATGCTACCGTCAGTCAAAGCAAGATAAGATGCATAAAAGATAAACATCACATGCAATCATTATAAGTGATATGATATGGCCATCATCATCTTGTGCTTGTGATCTCCATCTCCGAAGCACCGTCATGATCACCATCGTCACCGGCGCGACACCTTGATCTCCATCGTAGCATCGTTGTCGTCTCGCCAATCTTATGCTTCCACGACTATCACTACCGCTTAGTAATAAAGTAAAGCATTGCATCGTGATTGCATTGCATACAATAAAGCGACAACCATATGGCTCCTGCCAGTTGCCGATAACTTGGTTACAAAACATGATCATCTCATACAATAAAATTTAGCATCATGCATTGACCATATCACATCACAACATGCCCTGCAAAAACAAGTTAGACGTCCTCTACTTTGTTGTTGCAAGTTTTACGTGGTTGCTACGGGCTTTAAGTAAGAACCAATCTCACCTACGCATCAAAACCACAACGATAGTTTGTCAAATAGACTCCGTTTTAACCTTCTCAAGGACCGGGCGTATCCACACTCGGTTCAACTAAAATTGGAGAGACAGTCGCCCGCAAGCCATCTATGTGCAAAGCACGTCGAGGGAACCGGTCTCGCGTAAGCGTACGCGTAAGGTTGGTTTGGGTCGTCTCGTCCAACAAAACCGCCGAACCAAAGTATGACATGCTGCTAGGCAGTATGACTTATATCGTCCACAACTCACTTGTGTTCTACTCGTGCACATAACATCAAACCATAAAACCTAGGCTCGGATGCCACTGTTGGGGAACGCAGTAATTTCAAAAAAATTCCTACGCACACACAAGATCATGGTGATGCATAGCAACGAGAGGGGAGAGTGTTATCTACGTACCAACGTAGACCGACTGCGGAAGCGATCACACAACGTAGAGGAAGTAGTCGTACGTCTTCCCGATCCGACCGATCCAAGCACCATTACTCCGGCACTTCCGAGTTCTTAGCACATGTTCAGCTCGATGACGATCCCCGGTCTCCGATCCAGCAAAGCTTCGGGGAGGAGTTCCGTCAGCACGACGGCGTGGTGACGATCTTGATGTTCTACCGACGCAGGGCTTCGCCTAACCACTACAACGATATGATCGAGGTGGAATATGGTGGCAGGGGGCACCGCACACGGCTAAGGAACGATCTCAATGATCAACTTGTGTGTCATGGGGTGCCCCCTGCCTCCGTATATAAAGGAGCAAGGGGGAGGGGCCGGCCGGCCTAGGAGGAGGCGCGCCAAGGGGAGTCCTACTCCCACCGGGAGTAGGACTCCCTCCTTCCTTGTTGGAGTAGGAGAAGGGGAAAGAGGGGGGAAGGAATAAGGAAAAGGGGGCTGCGCCCCTTGTCCAATTCAGACCAGGGGGAGGGCGCAGGCCTCCTTCCTTTTGGCCTCTCTCCTCTATTCCCGTATGGCCCAATAAGGCCCATATTCTCCCCGGCGAATTCCCGTAACTCTCCGGTACTCCGAAAAATACCCGAATCACTCGGAACCTTTCCGAAGTCCGAATATAGTCGTCCAATATATCGATCTTTACGTCTCGACCATTTCGAGACTCCTCGTCATGTCCCCGATCTCATCCGGGACTCCAAACTCCTTCGGTACATCAAAACTCATAAACTCATAATATAACTGTCATCGAAACATTAAGCGAGCGGACCCTACGGTTCGAGAACAATGTAGACATGACCGAGACATGTCTCCGATCAATAACCAATAGCAGGACCTGGATGCCCATATTGGCTCCTACATATTCTACGAAGATCTTTATCGGTCAAACCGCATAACAACATACATTGTTCCCTTTGTCATCGGTATGTTACTTGCCCGAGATTCGATCGTCGGTATCCAATACCTAGTTCAATCTCGTTACCGGCAAGTCTCTTTACTCGTTCCGTAATACATCATCTCACAACTAACATATTAGTTGTAGTGCTTGCAAGGCTTATGTGATGAGCATTACCGAGAGGGCGCAGAGATACCTCTCCAACAATCGGAGTGACAAATCCTATTCTCGAAATACGCCAACCCAACATCTACCTTTGGAGACACCTGTAGTACTCCTTTATAATCACCCAGTTACGTTGTGACGTTTGGTAGCACCCAAAGTGTTCCTCCAGTAAACGGGAGTTGCATAATCTCATAGTCATAGGAACATGTATAAGTCATGAAGAAAGCAATAGCAACATACTAAACGATCGGGTGCTAAGCTAATGAAATGGGTCATGTCAATCAGATCATTCAACTAATGATGTGATCCCGTTAATCAAATAACAACTCTTTGTCCATGGTTAGGAAACATAACCATCTTTGATTAACGAGCTAGTCAAGTAGAGGCATACTAGTGACACTTTGTTTGTCTATGTATGCACACATGTATTATGTTTCCGGTTAATACAATTCTAGCATGAATAATAAACATTTATCATAATATAAGGAAATAAATAATAAATTTATTATTGCGTCTAGGGCATATTTCCTTCAAAAACCCTAGGTTTCATGGCCTCTTTTTCTGTCTAAGTGCTTGCAAAGAAGGGTTTTTGAATGGATGCAGACCATTCATAGGTACATTTCATTTACTAAGTTGTGAATTGTTTATGTGCTCACATTACATACACTATGTTCTCACAATTGTCAGCTTTGCAGGGGTAGATGGTTGTTTTATCAAGCTGTCAACAGGTCAACAGATCCTTGCCGCAACAGGAAGGGATGGGAACAATAATATCTACCCTATAGCATTTGGAGTTGTTGACAAAGAGGACAAAGACAGCTGGACTTGGTTCTTAACACAGCTTAAAGATGCACTTGGTGGAGAAAGTGGGAAGTTTGGCTATTATACCATCATCTCTGATAGGCAGAAGGTAAACTTCTCTTCTCATTGTTTCAAACAGGGGCTTTTAAATGCAATAAATCATGTTTATAGGACCAATGCTTAGCTTTATTTCCCATTGTTTCAAACAAGGGCTTTTAAATGCAATAAATCATGTTTTCCCCAATTGTCCACAAAGATTCTGCCTTAGACATATCTATCAGAATTTCCAAACTGTTGGTTTTAGAGGTGATGAATTAAAGAAACACATGGATGCAGCTAGCTACTCTTATACTGAGAATGAACACCTTGATGCAACGAATGCTTTGAAAAGAGAGTGTAAGGCTGCTTGGACATGGCTTCACAAAATCCCTGTTCATCCTTGGGCTAGGCATGCTATGGATTTTAATTGCAAAACTGACCTGGTAGTGAACAACATCGGTGAGGTGTTTAATAAAATGATATTAGATGTCAGAGGCAAGCCAATAGTGACCATGATAGAAGGAATTAGGACAAAACTGATGGTCAAATTTAACAAGAATAGAACAAAGACAGAGACGGCAAATTGGGAGATTTGCCCTACCTATGCTGAAATGTTAGAGGAGACAAAGTACAACTCAAGCTGGTGCCAGACTTTGATGGCTGGTCCTAACATCTACCAAGTGACTAGTGGAGAAAACACCTACTCAGTGAACTTGCTGGACAGAACATGTGGATGTAGGAAATGGGATATGACTTCTATGCCTTGCCATCATGCAGTTTCTGCAATAGTAAAAGCTAAGTTGCAGCCAGAGGACTTTGTTGCTGATTTCTTCAAAAAGGAAATGTATAAAAAAGCATTTGCACATATCATATTTCCTGTGCCTGGTCCAAACCTGTGGCCAAGGACAAGAACTCAGGACATAGAGCCTCTAGTATTCAAAGATAAGGTTGGGAAGCAACAGACAAAGAGGAGGAAAAACCAATTTGAGAAGCCAGCACCAAGAGATACATCTAGGATGGCATCTATTACTTGCAGCAACTGCAAACTTGTAGGGCATAGATACAATGTTTGCTCCAAGCCCCTCAAGCCAGCTCTTGCTATGAGAATGAACCAGCATCAGGTTAGTTATAGTAGCACCTCAATTCTCTTTATTTTGTCTCCATTGTAACTCACAAGCCTTAACTGTTTTTGAAATGCAGCCAAACAGGTCACAGGCTTCTACTTCAACAACAAATGCATCTACAGCTACTGCACCACCAAGGAAGAGGCCATCTTCATCTACTACTGCACCTACAGTTGTTGCACCACCAAGGAAGAGGCCATCTCCATCAACTGCTGCTCCTACACCTGCTGCCACTACACCTATTGCTCCTCCAAGGAGGTCTCCTAGGAAGAAAGCTACACCTGCTGCCACTACACCTGCTGCTCCTCCAAGGAGGTCTCCCAGGAAGAAAGCTACCAATGCTGGTACAGCCTCTACCTCTTTTGCAGGAAACAGGTCAACTTTTCAAGCTCCAAGACAGAGTGGAAGAAAAAGGACTTCTTCATACAAGTTGAAAGAGTACTTCTACGCTTCTGGGAACTAGATGCCTTTGTTGGCTTTCAGGCCCTATGATGCCTATGTTAGCTGTGAACTAGATTATGCCTTTGTTGGCTTTCAGAACCTATGATGCCTATGTTGGCTTTGAACCATTGTTGGTTGTGAGAACTTGGATGTTTATCTTAAATGTTGGCTTAGATGGATGTGAGAACCTGAAAATGTTGGCTATGATGCTGGTGATTCTGGTGATGATGTTGGCTTAGATGGATGATGATGATGCTTAGGGTCACTCGGCGTCGAAAAACCCACCAAGTGAGTCTAGGGTCACTCGGCATCGAAAAACCCACCAAGTGAGTCTAGGGTCACTCGGCGTCGAAAAACCCACCAAGTGAGTCTAGGGTCACTCGGCGTCGAAAAACCCACCAAGTGAGTCTAGGGTCACTCGGCGTCGAAAAACCCACCAAGTGAGTCTAGGGTCACTCGGCGTCGAAAAACCCACCAAGTGAGTCTAGGGTCACTCAGCGTCGAAAAACCCACCAAGTGAGTCTAGGGTCACTCGGCGTCGAAAAACCCACCAAGTGAGTCTAGGGTCACTCGGCGTCGAAAAACCCACCAAGTGAGTCTAGGATCACTCGGCATCGACAAAGCCAACCAAGTGAGTCTAGGGTCACTCGGCGTCGACAAAACTAGCAAGTGAGTCTAGGGTCTCTAGGCATTGACAAAACCAACCAACCAACAGCATCAGATTATCATAACTAATAAGTACCATATTACACGATAGTGCTTAATGCTAAATAGGTACATTACATAACCATTCATCTGATAGTAGTCATTTCATAACCATAATTATAGTACTCATCATCCCATAACCATGCTGGTGGTACTAATAAGCAACATATTACATTATACTGCTCATTCATCTAAGATAGACTTGATCCCATTCAGCTTCAGCTTGGTCTGCTCGGCAACCTTCTCAAGCTCATCAATGTGGGCCTGCAACTTAATCTTCTCTTCAGCAAGCTTCAACTTCATGTTCCTAATGACATTGGCTTGAGCAACTGTCAGGTTCTTGAGCATGTCATACCTCTCCTGCAGCTTGCTCTCATCAGGTTTGTTCTGCATCTTACCTCTCTCCAACTGAGCCCTCTGCTCCTGGGCATCCAGAAGGCCGTTGACATCTTCAACCAACCTCTCATAACTTGCCTGCAGCTTGATCTTCTGTTGTGTCAGATTGTGAACAGCAAATGAGCTTTCCAGATTGTCCTCAATCTTGCTCCTCCTGCACTCTTCATACTTATCCCACAACTTGGTCAATGCATTCTCCATTGTAGCTGGCCAAAATGGATCAACCCATTCAACTAGCCCACAGTTTCTTCCCTCCTGTAATTTTAGTGTTAAACAGGTATAAAGTAACACAATGCTACAAAGTAACAAATGGTGTAAAGTGCTCACTAATCCACATGCTATAAAGTAACAAACAGTTATAAAGTAACAGAATGAGTTAAACAAACATGTATGAGCTAGCTATATGACACAATGAGTTAAACAATTACAGTGCTCACTAATCCACATGCTATAAAGTAAGAAGTCTCAATCAGTGCTCCCAACCCTATGCACATACTGGCATATAAACAATGACCTCCCTAACCCACTACTATCACAGAAAATACATAACTAATTAGCAACCTAACTAACAGGCCAGATTCGCTGACAACACTATGCACATGCTCACATATAAACAATGACCTCACTGAGCAACTAGCACACCAGATCTGCTAACTATAAAATCAGTACTAAACAGTGACCAGATTAGCATAAATTTGGCACATACCTTCACAGCACAAGCAAAGAACCTCCTGCCAGTATGGATGCCCTGGAAAGCAACACGCCTCTCTGCTGGCAGGGAGTGGTCATTGCACAAAACATCAGGTTCATTGCCCTCGAAATCGGAGTCATCGATGGTCTCAGGGATCTGGAGGTTGAAAGGAAAGGCAACAAAACTTCAGATCAAGCTCAACAAAAAAATCCCCAAATCGCAACCCTAACCCTAGCTTGAGCTCGAGCAACTCACCTTGATGATGCCCTCGTCTGAAGCTGAGTCGGCGTACTGGTGAGAGTTCTCGCTGCTGTCGTCTTCAGACCAGGAAACCATGGCGACGCGGCGGCGACGGCGGCCGGAGACGTGGGAGGGGGCGGCGGCGGCGAACGAGCGGGAGTAGAGAGAGGGAGAAGGACGGGAGAGAGTGAGGGCTGGGGGTGGGGCCTGCACCGCTTCGGGCTGTTTGACCCGCTCGGCTCGAACCGGTGCGCCAGCGCCGTGTAATGCCGTCTAACGGCGTTGCCGTGTGAACAGTGTTGCCACGTCGACGGATGCGGGCCCCCCTTGTCATAAACGCACTTAAAACGGTCCAAACAAGCAACTAGTGTTTTTTGCAAAAAGTTATGAAAAAAATTAGTGCTTTTTGGCACAATTCCGTATATGCGTGGTTCCTGCAAACCTAGCCTGAAGTGTCGATGTTTTTTGCAATTCACTCCACACAGAACCCATGAACTTTGTGAATATCATCCGCGCTTGATTATAAAATAATTTATAGTACAGAAAAGAACAGCCCAGATGACGAATGTGGACAGAACAAAGAAAACTGGGTTCTTCTACTTCAATATCCATGTCCATGGGCAACTAAGATTTCTCTATGTTTACCTTCCATGATTTCCATGGTCGCTAATTTACACCCATCAATCGATTATAACTGCCTAGGTCTTCAAGAAAGGAGTTTGCAAGATCATATTCATCACTAACCAAACTATCACTCGTTAACAAATATGTTGCTGACTTCATCAGGCTTCACTTGCAGAGCAGACTGCAGCAAAATTGAGAGCTCATACCTCCTAGTAGGTTTCTTCTTTCACCGTCCCTGGACAAAGATTATGATTGCAATAAGCAATGATAACTTTGACAGAGTGTGGTCAGAATTGGCTGGGGACTCGGAATGAAATGACTAGTTGAAAAACTGCACAGTAAAAGAGTATGAATACGGAAAGAGCCAGAAAGCTGCGTCTAGATAATTTCCTCCACTCTATCATCAGTTCGGAAGGAAAATATGCTATACAACTTTGCTTCCCAGTGAAAATTGCCAGATACTCTCTCTATAAAGAAAGATAAGAGTGTTTATATCACTACTTTAGTGATCTAAACGCTCTTATATTTCTTTATAGAGGGAGTATCTGCCAATTTTCACTGGGAGAGAGAGCAACGAGAGAGATTTTAGAGCAACGAGAGATGAGAGATGCTGCGCCACATCTCTAGGATAAGGTGAATGGTTTAATTGCATACTTTGACTTAGAAATCTGGATTGCGACCGATTCGAGCGTAATGCATTCATCAATAGTCTATGGCGACTCCCTTCATGCTCTTATTGCATTATGGTCATTATAGTTTACTCTTCATGAGGTAGACACCATTCAGAAGCATCACACTTTCTGAGCTGCTAAGTTAACCGAAGTTTCGACTATAGCTCACTCTGCCACTTTATATACTTTAGACCATTTACACCTTTTGTCTTTGTGTTCCTTTCGTTCGTCCTCAAATTATGGGGCGATGCAAAGACTTGTGTGACTTCCGGTGTACCTTTTTGCTAGTGAGGTGAGATTTTAGAAGAAACTGAAAAATATATGTGAATAGTTAGAGCATGGTCATTGGGTGGCTTGAACTAGCTGCCCTGTAGGACAAGAAGTACCAGGATGGTCGCTTGCAGGGGGTCGGCTGCTCCATGAGGAAAAGCATGAAAAAGGAGAAGAGAGAGAAAGGGAGAGGAAAGGTCGAGGAAAAGGAGGATGCAGATGACCAAGGTTGAGAAGGGAGCGAAAAAGGAAGGAGCCTCATCTTCGTTTTCGTTTGTGTTGGTGGATAGGTTGGGGCATGCCCTAATTCGGATTACGTTGTACTTCTCTGGTCATTATGCTTGCATTGTCCTGATATGAAAATTGTTCGGTGCTCAAAGTGTGTAGGATGGAGCCATAATTTTTTTGCTCTGGACGTGTGAATTAATCAAGTACTAGCTCACTGAAATTTCAAAGGATGAAGTTAGTGGTTGCTCAATTTTGCTTTTAAAGATTATGATTTATGAATCAATAATCTATTATATATAAAAAGTATTTGACGGGTTAACCAGAAGAAAGAGAATTATGCTAAAAAATTCCACGTTAATCAGAAAATATTGACCCTTGATCGGATAGGTCAGTTATTATTTTAATCTCTATCTGTTTGATCTGCGTACCATAATGGTGGGTCCAAACCAAGCCGACACACATATAGATTCATGCCCATGATTTAGATCTCTCACATGCATGCACATAAAAAAAATATTCCACCTCAAAAAAGAAACTAACTTGGTCAAATTTACTCATCCATGCACGTAAAAAAAAGAGGGCTAACCTAAAGAATCGTGACCAATTTTTTTTTGAGTATCAGTACAAACACAAACGCTCATATACACGTGCATACACTCATCCCTATGAACGCATACACGCACATCCTACCCCTATGAGCACCTTTCAGAGACTGAGCCGGCATATCATCTTGATGATTTACGAAGTCACCGTAGGCGCCTCGTCGTTAATGCGAGTACCAGGATTTGAACCCTGATGGGTTGGGGATACCACTGTCCACCTAACCAACTCAACCACAGGTTGATTCCCAATCATGACCAATTTTGGCAGGTTAACTCATGCATGCACGTCACCCCACAAAAAAAAACTCATGCATGCACGTCAAAGCAAAAAAGGGATCTGTCACCTAAAAAAGGGTAACCAACTTGCACGTTAACTACCTTTTTCATATATTTTGCATGCATGCAGATTTTTTTGACACATGTATGTACGTCAAAGAAAATAAATATCTTACCTGGAGAAAATAACCAAGAATTTTTTGGACAGGGATCTTGCATGTGTGATCGACTCCACAAGAAAGGAATAAAACAAAGATCCATGCGTGATTGCATGTCCCAATTTGTCATCAATATTTTCCCACGTAAAAAACATTTCATCAACGGATGGTGCTTGACTGCTTCGGCAAGTCTATTTGGATCAATACTCCCACGTACAGAAGGAATCAGAAAATAAATTAAAAATCACAAATACCTCATGTCACGGACACTTTCGTGCTCGGCATGCTAATATTATATTCCGTCCTACGAGGCACGACAACCAATAGCACCGGCATAGTGTACTTTGTCTAGAAGCTATGTACATGTTAGGGCATCTCCAGCCGCGTCCCCAACAGGCCCTCCCTAGGCGATTTTGCCGCGCCGACGCCAAAAAAAGGCCCCAGTCGCGCCCCCAGAAGGCCGTTTTTCGCCGGCTCGGGTCAAAACTGGTGCCGGCGGACCCAGGCCGAACTAGGCGCCCTGCGGGGCACTTGGGGAGCCGGCGCAAGCGAAAAAGGTGCGTGGGCCCGCCCTGGAGGCGACCCGAGGGCCTTTTTCCGCCGTTTGTCGACGTTTTTCCCTCGCATCTCTCTCGCTCGCTCGCCTTCCTCCCGCCATTCTCCCACTTTCTCCCGCCAAACCCCCTCCCGCTCGCCTTCCAGTCGCCGCCATGCCGCCGAAGAAGTACGCCATGCCGCGCGCGGCGGCAAACGCGACTGACGCCGTGGTCGGGCCGAAGCAGAGGAAGCCGAGGGCGCCGCCATCAAAGCCGCCGGGCCTGTCGAACGCCGAGTGGAGGGTGGAAGTTCAGCGGCGCGAAGCGGTCACCGCCGACAGGCGGAACAGGGCCATCGCCAAGAAGGCCCGTGACAACGCGGCACGCGCGGCGGCGTCTTCATCGGTCGACCAGGCGGAGATGAATCCACCCGCCGTCAGCCACGCCCAGTACGCGCCCTGGGGACAGCAAGGCGCCAGATCTCCATGGGGTTCATCGTCGCCCGGCTACGCCGACGGCGACGTGCACGATGGGTTCAACCCAAACGTGACCTTCCCTCATGGTCACCCCGCTACGCGCACGCCCTCGCGATGGGTCGGCGTGCAGTACCCTCCATACAACTACTCGCCGCCCGCCTCCTACGCGTCCACACCGACGCCCCATCTCTACCATGGGCCTCTGCCCTTCTCGCACCTCGGCGACACCGATGACACGGGAGCCGACATGGACGACATCATCGCGACAGGACCGACCGCGGCCGCCGCCTCTCCCGGGTTCGCCACCCAGGACGAGGTAGTGGATCTCAGCGGCGACATGGAGGCCGAGCTCGGCTACGTCTACGGTGAGGACGCGCAGGAACCCGAGAAGGAGGAGGATGATGATGATGAGCCGGCTCCTGTTCCGGCGAAGGGGCGCCACAAGAAGAAGAAGCGGGCGGCCAGGTCAGGCGAACCGCGCATCAAGTGGACGTCCAAGGAGCAGGAATGCCTCGCCGAAGCATGGAAAGTCGTTTGCCTCGACCTGACTACCGGCGCGAACCAGAGCTTGGAGACGTACTGGGACCGCATCAAGGCCGAGTTCGACGAGCGGAAGCTCGTCGACCCCTACTTCAAAGGCGTCTACATGCAGCGCGGCTCCAAGGCGATGGCGAACCATTGGGGCCGTGTCCAGTTGGCGTGCAACAAATGACATGGAATCTTCGAGGAGGTCGCGGCTCGCCCAGAGAGCGGCGCCAGCGTTGAGGATCAGCTGGTGCGTATGTTCGCCATGTATCGGGGCGACAAGCAAGACGCCAACTTCAAGCACCTTCACGTCTACATGCGCATTGACAAGTGCGAGAAGTGGGCGGAAGTCCGGCGTGCCCTCGACAAGGCCAAGGAGACATACAAGCCGGACGCGCCGACTCCGGGCGCGTCAGAGGGGCGGCCGGACGGCCACAAGTTGGCGAAGAAGGGGAAAAACGCCGACGCAGCAACCACACGAGTGCAGGAGTCCATCGAGCATTGCCTCGCCGACGCGCAGGCCCGGGCCGTCCTGCGCGAAGAGAAGACCGAGCCGCGGTGGTCGTCGCTGATGAAGAACAACGCCATCAAACTCGACCTGCTCCGGACGAATGTCGCCGCGAAGAAGAGGAACATCGACATGGCTTTTCTGATGGGCGGGGCGGACATGCTCCAGAGCAACGACGAGAAGTTCAAGGCGTGGTACCTGGTGCAGCGCGGCCTCATCCTGAACGAGCTGCCGACGGCAACGCCGACGACGCCCACGACGCCCACGACCACACGGACGCCGAACCCAAACGATGCCTCTACGTCGCCGCCTAGCAGTGCCGAAGCCGCGCCGACACAGCCCAGCACCGAAGCAACTCCGACACCGCCGAGCCCGCGCACGCCGACTCCGCCAACGCCTGGAGCCGACCCTGCCGAGTGAATCATTGCGCACGCGAACTCTGTTTTTTTTCGTCCGATCGCCGGATTTGTGGCATCTTTTGTGAGCTGGAACGACCAAGTTTTAAATTTCCTGCATCCTGGGGCCGGCGCGTGGGGGCGCGACTGGGCGCTAGGTCGCCCCCAGGGGCCGAACTAGCGTCGGCACGCCCTCAGACCGCTCTATTTCGACGTCCTGGGGGGCCGAACGGCTGGAGATGCCCTTAGGAGCCAGCACTGTCTAGGCGTGTGACTAGCATCGAGAGCCGGAACATAGCTAAGGCATTCGGTGCGCTCCAGAAAAAAGAGAAACAGGCTAGAAAATCCCAAAAGGAATAGAGAAATCCAAGCATTTAATTTATGGACTAAAATACAAGGGCCATTAGATTAGTTTTAAGCGGAAAAATTACCTACCAATTCTATTAAAAAAAGAAACCATTTCATTCATGTTTCCCTATGATAAAGAGAACTAGCATGCGAACAATTAGCGCGGGACTGTTCTCTCAAAAAAGCTAGCGTGGATCTTTGACTATACAATAGAAAAATCCATAGCGTGAAAAAAATACTAGGGTCGAACTTTTCCTATTCGATAGAAAAAGAACGTGGGACTCTCCCTAGAAATAGCTAGCGTGGACTCTTTCCTCAAAAGAAAAAACTAGGAACTACATGAAAAAATAAGACATCATGGTACTAGGATGTGCTGCTAAAATAACTAGGGTACTAGGCGGGCAGATGCATTCAACTAGCGTGGGACTCTTTCCCAGAAAATGAATAGCGTGGGACTCCACAAAAGAAAAAATAGATAGCATGGGACTAGGATGTGATGGTAAAAATCTAGGTACTATGTGGGAAGATACCATGATGTATATGCATGCATGTATTCTCCCATGAAATATGGACGCATGAAAAAAAAGCAAGCATCATGTTCCATTATTCCTTGGGCCCTATTGCCTATTAAGAGCTACATCTTTCTAACATCTAGCGGAACAACCAAACTAAAGTACGCGCTCGTGTGACAAGGCCAAAACCTATTAAGAGGAACTGACTAATTAGCCCCACGTCCTTTCTCCTTGTGACATATTCCATGGAAAGGAATGCGCCAAGCAAAGAATGATGCAATGCACAGTTTGGCCTCATGGGGGTTGAAAGGCAAAGTATGTAGTGTCAACGACAACCACAAGTTGAAGCATCTGCCTGATCTATTCTAAAATCATCTAGGACTCCTATCATTGCATCTTCTCCTTGCATGTGCATGCCTACCTTTTAGTTTTTAGTCAAGAGGACACATGAGAAAAGGTTGATATGCAATGCCTACTCGAATCACATGTTTACGCACTGACATGAACTTCCCGTTCATAGACAAAAAAAAAGTTAATAATATCATTATAGGTAAAAAAAAGTAAATCCGTTTTCGAGGGAAAACTATTTTTCCACCACATGGTACCCAGAAAATGAGACGAAAGGAGAATGAGCATGAGCAAAAAAATATTGGTTCCTGCTTGAGTAATTAATGATGTACTTAACAGCCCATAAAGTTGATTGGTTCCACAAATTTTTATTATGATTAACCTGTTTGGCTTTATTCCATTGTAGATGGCGGTAAACTATGGTGGCTCATGGTATGGTGCAGGATGAAGAGACATAAGAAGATAAAGTGAAACGTGGATGAATCACGGAGTAATCATTGGAAGATAAAGTTTCCACAATATTGCTTCATGTATGTGTCATGGTGTGATGCCGCCAATAAATAAGTCAACTTTTGCTTGTGCCATGGTGACCTTAGCTGATGAGTGAGGTTTGAAAATCTGATGGAGGTGGAGCCAGATAGTTCATTTCCTTGATGAGAAAAAAAAAACAAGTAAGAGCATATGTGTTTGTTTTTAGCTGCACTGTACTCTGTGTGCCCTATTGGTTGATTTGGAGCACTCAAATGAATCATGGTGAGCACTTGCATATAAAGCTTAAACATGGGTTGTTGCCCCTTCATATTATTTACAACTTCAAGTAGTTTTCCCTTTCCTATGTTTGCTTATCTAGACTATATGTGTTTTGTAATTAAGTGAGTTATCATTTTCCGGTATCTTGATTGTTTGCTTCCAGAATACTGGACAATGGATATCTCATTGTCTTGCACTCCCAGTATTACCAATAATGTACAGATAAAAAAAATCTAAGATAATGTGCATACCAACATGCCATTTGAATGCCCTTACAAAAAAGGCTTGATAAAAGTTGATATCGCTTTGTTGGCATGGTCCATATTGCGTACGTATTGTTTTCAATGTGCAGACATTTACATTTATTCGGCTAAGCTAATATCCACTGTTTTTTTATTCCATTACTCATGAATAGAATATTCAAGTACTTAGGTATTACAATGTTTAGTTTTCATTTAGGAATTGTCTCTTCCTATGTTTACTAATATATACGCATTATTTGACAAGTTTAAAATTTCATGTATTCTTTTAATTATTTTCTTACTCTCCATAAAAACAGGCCATGTTATTTATTTTGGCTTCTCAAATCGATAGAACAGGACCGACATAATTGGCGAATATTATACGTACTAAAATGTTCAACTAAAATATTAATATGTAAATCCTACACAACATTAGAAAATATACATATCACAATCTTTGTTTAAATAAAATACTTAGAAAAACAAACAAGATAAAAAAGGCAAGAAAATGATACGCACATATACTGCAAAATAGAACAAACTATGATAAGTTAGTATAGCATGAATAACATCCAGATATATGCATGCTTAATTCATAAGATATATATGTATATACCAATAAGAATACCAAACATACCTATGGCAAAACTGTTAGCAAAAGTCTCATATTTTTTAAAGATGAACATTTGGTTCCAATAATTTCTTTAGAAAATCAAATTAAAATATTCTTAACTTTATAAAATTCTAGCTCGCGCATTGAGCGGGCCACTCTGCTAGTTCTGTTTAATTAGAATTCCAAATGCACTTGTGATTAACCGATGTACCTAAGCCCACCACAGCATCCTTGGCAGGTATTTTCCTACGCCTTGTTTGCAAGTTGTGTTGCCTGACTTGCCGCATCATCACTTGTCAAGATAGAAATCAGATTTCTAAGGTAGTGATTGATCAGACACACGATCAGCATGGAGGTAAAGCTTTCAATTGAAAGCAAAGTGCAATTTCCAGAAAAATAGATAGAATAAACGACCAAGAAAAGACACCCTTGATACAATCTACAAGTTTGTGTTAGTAACATCTGATGACAACTATATGAATAATTAAATAGACACATAGTCTGCTTCATTTTTTTTCTCTGGTTATTTTGCTCAACTAGAACATAGTTTACTAATCGAAAGCTATTTTTTTTTCGCCTGGTTTCTTATGTAAAAGAACATAAAAAATCAAAAGCACCCTGCTGCATGTTCCTCGGATGAAACATTGGGATGTGAATCAACTAATCAATCAACATGGATGTAATCAACCAGCTTGTTTGTTTCCTCGCTGACTTCCATGTTTTTGATCTACAGATGGTGTCGCATCCCGGAGAACTTTCCAGCTGCTGCATATGATTCATACCAACGGTTCAAACACAATCATCCCTAGATCTTGCTGCGCCTTTTTAACTCCTCAACGAACTTCTCAGCTCTATTAGAATAAATCCGAGGCACTCCGTCGATCATCCGAGGATCAAACAATCACACGAGCACGACACCGAGATTTGTTAACGAGGTTCACCGATATGGCTACATCCCCGGGGCCTGACTACGGGCGCTCCTTCCCGTGACCACATCACAATACCTCACCTGGTCGCCCTGAACACCGGCACATGCCGCCGGCTTCCCCTGCGTTCCGGTGCTATTATGTTAGCATAGGTTACATCGTGTGTCTACCCCAACTATATAAGAGAGGCCTAGGATACAAGTGTCCTACTTGGACACGACTCCTACCCTGTCTACACACAGTCCAAAACCAAGTCCAACTGTAACCTATCTTGTATAATAATATTCCGACACAATTTTAACAAACTCCACCTTGGCAAATATTCTTCACCACCTTGGATTTATCCATGCGTCGAACCTCCATGTACATTGGACTTGAGATACGCCATGAGCACCACTGCTACTCCCAGACTCCATATGACTCCACCTGCAACTGTAGTCCCTTTTCGTCTTCTTCACAGTCAACACTCAAGCAAAATTAAGTTTCTCATTACTCTAGTTTGTGCTCCCAACTTCCGGAGTATCCGCTCAACGCCATCACACACCGACAACTGTCTGCGTGAAAATGAACAACACACATATTGGACGTCACATATAAGAGTTACCTGAACTCAATGTCACCGCTCTTTCTGTACTGCTTGTCTGAAACTTGAAGGAATTTCACCGTCGCCCTGTGTCACCCTGAGTCAAATTCACAATTATCTCATCCCTTTTTCTCGGATAGTCTCTGACATGTCCCATAGCTATAGCACTCCGCCTCCTTCTGTACTTGTCATCTGCACTCTGCCATGTGCACCGAACACCACAGAATATACGACCATGTACTCTCTCAGCTTTTGACAATTATAGACTTTCCGCCACTTTCTCAGATTCACCATGGTCAACTCTTGTCCATCAACCGGCACTGATAGACCCAGTCACCAACTTGAATCCGGTACTCGTCAACACTGCTTCAGCACCCCCTACACACTTTGTCTGACCACACGTCTCACCATTAGTGCCTTCACTACAAGAAATATGTCAACTTATGACCTTCTGTCAGTGACCCTCGAAGAATTGGTCATAAATTTATGACCATTTCAGACCAATTGGTCAAAAGCTGTTCGGGGGGCTCCAAACCCTAAACCATTGCGACCATTTTGGTCAGAAAGGTCGTAATTTCCTTAGACGAAAAGGTCATAAAGCAAACAGCGCTAGTCCGCTGCCTTATTTCTAGTTGTTAACGACCAATATAGATGGTCATGGCCTTGTAAATTGTGGTGGGTTGCTATGACTAGGCGCCACCTCATCAGTTTTGCCTATGTGGCATGTCCATGTGGCAGTTTTTGCCCTAGGTTGTGAAGCAACCTATATTTCTGTCATTCCCAAAATTCCCAAAAAAATCTCATAAATTCTTTGGGTCATATCTTCGTCAAATATGTAAAAAACTTCCATGCCTAGTTCAAAAATAATTCAAAAATATTCATTTTCTTATTCTGTTCAGAACAACAGTTTGTGAAGGAAGTACCACTTTGGCATGTCCAAATAGTATCCATTTTCTACAGTGCTTTCCTATGCCCAAATAAACATCCTCCACCAAATGCCAGCTCAATCTATTCATTATTTTGAGCCGAGCTTCAACATACGTATTTATGTCCAGTGTGGTAGTTTGCAAAGCAAGTACCAGCTAGACTCCTTCTTTTGAGCTGAAAATTTGTGAAGATGGTCTTCTTAGTAACTGATCATCCTCAGCCAAAACTCACGCCCATTAGCCATGTACATTTCCTGTACCGCTAATCAAACACTTGGGTGCTAATTCATGTTTGAGCACCGATCGGTCTCCTCATGAGAATCTTATGTTGTAATTTTCTTCCTAGCACCTACCTGGGGAGTGCCCAACCCACTAGACATGTCTAGGCCACCTAGAACACATGGCAACGCCACGGTCACGCGGTGACCACGCGGCGGGCATGCGAGTTTACGCGCTCTAGAGATGGGGCCCTCGGCCACCGCCCAAACCTCGACGTATCGCCACCAAACCATGTATTTATGATTAAATAGGTACTTATGTAACTAGAAATGATTTTTGTAAAAAATAAATAGCAAACTATGAGGCAGCTGCAGTTCAAATTTGACCCGCTTCCAACTGAATCGGTGGAAATTTGTCTTTTTCACGAGAGGTGGATCAAATTTTTTTACACCCAACCATTTTGTCAATTGTGCATTAAATATGTCCTAGTATTTTAGAAAATTGATTTGGTCCAATTTTGCAACAATTATTTGGTAGTTCCTTCACAAAAAAACCTCCTTTCGGGCACTTAGAAAATGAAAAATGGTTTTTTCGTCCAAAGAAAATGAAAACTTCCTCAGGCAACATTGTTTGCCATTCTAATATACACCCTTGTGCACAATATGAGATCATTTGAACAAACTATGCCATGAATGTGGCCATAAGATTGATCATTTGGCTTGAAAGCCATGAATCTTCAGAGATGATAGCTCATTTCTGAGAACACTTTTTAAAATAATTGTCGTATTACAAGTTTGTTATTTTTCTTGGGAACTTGGCCACTTATAATGACACAATGTGAAGGTTTCCCAATTTTTTGATTTTTTTTTAATTTTTTATGCCCGTTTCAAAATGCGGTCAAAACGGCGGGCTTAACCGTTCCTAGCTAGTGGTTGAATCTTGGAAAACTTTTGGTGTTTCTCTTATTAAATAGATACGTATGTACCTAGAAATGATTTTTGTAAAAAATAAATAGCAAACTATGAGGCAGCTGCAGTTCAAATTTGACCCGCTTCCATCTGAATCGGCGGAAATTTGTCGTTTTCACGAGAGGTGGATCAAAACTTTTTACACCCAACCATTTTGTCAATTGTGAATTAAATATGTTCTAGTATTTTATAAAATTGATTAGGTCCAACTTTGCAACAAATATATGGTAGGTCCTTCACAAAAAAACTCATTTCAGGCACTCAGAAAATGGAAAATGGTTTTTTCGTCCAAAGAAAATGAAAACTTCCTTAGGCAACATTGTTTGCCATTCCAATATGCACCCTTGTGCATAATATGAGATCATTTGAATAAACTATGCCATGAATGTGGCCATAAGATTGATCATTTGGCTTGAAAGCCATGAATCTTCACACTTGATAGCTCATTTCTGAGAACAATTTTTTAAAATAATTACCGTATTACAAGTTTATTATTTTTGCTGAAAACTTGGTCACATATAATGACACAATGCGAAGGTTTTCCAATTTTTTGAATTACTTATGCCCATTTCAAAATGCGGTCAAAACGGCGGGCTTGCCCGTTCCTAGCTAGTGGTTGAATCTTGGAAAACTTTTGATGTTTCTCTGATTAAATAGATACTTACGTACCTAGAAATGATTTTTGGAAAAAATAAATAGCAAACTATGAGGCAGCTGCAGTTCAAATTTGACCCGCTTCCACCTGAATCATCGGGAATTTGTCTTTTTCACCAGAGGTGGATCAAAACTTTTGACACCCAACCATTTTGTCAATTGTGCATTAAATATTTCCTAATATTTTATAAAAATGATTTGGTACAATTTTGCAACAAATATATGGTAGGTCCTTCACAAAAAAACCTCATTTCGGGCACTCGAAAAATGGAAAATGAATTTTCCGTGCAAAGAAAATGAAAAATCCCTTTGGAAACATTGTTTGGAATTCCAAGATGCACCCTTGTGCACAATATGAGATCATTTGAACAAACTATGCCATGAATGTGACCATGAGATTGAGCGTTTGGGTTGAAATCCATAAATCTTCACACATGATAGTTCATTTATGAGAACACTTTTCTAAAATAATTTCCTTATTACAAGTTTATTATTTTTCGTGGAAACTTGGTCACATATAATGACACAATGCGAAGGTTTTCCAATTTTTTGATTTTTTTTTTAATTTTTTATGCCCGTTTCAAAATGCGGTCAAAACGGCGGGCTTGACCGTTCCTAGCTAGTGGTTGAATCTTTTAATTTTTTTGGTGTTTCTCTAATTAAATAGGTACTTATGTACCTAGAAATGATTTTTGGAAAAAATAAATAGCAAACTATGAGGCAGCTGTAGTTCAAATTTGACCCGCTTCCAACTGAATCGGTAGAAATTTGTCTTTTTCACGAGAGGTGGATCAAAACTTTTACACCCAACCATTTGCTCAATTGTGCATTAAATATGGCCTAGTATTTTGGAAGAATGATTTGGTCCAATTGTGCAACAATTATTTGGTAGGTTCTTCACAAAAAAACCTCATTTGGGGCACTCAAAAAATGAAAAATAATTTTTTCGTCCAAAAAAAATGAAATTTTCCTTAGACAACATTGTTTGCCATTCCAATATGCACTCTTGTGCACAATATGAGATCATTTGAACAAACTATGCCATGAATGTTAAGGTAGATTCTTTTTTGAAACATAATTTGTCTTTTTGATGAGAGGTGGATCGAAAGCATTTTACATGTTAAGATTTGGTCCACTGTACATAAAATGCACTCTTATAGTTTTGGAAAATGGTGTGGTGCCATTTTCAAACAAATATTTGGTAGATTCTTCACAAAAAAAGAATTTTGTCACTCCGAAAATAGAAAATGATTTTTTCCTAGAACTCATTTCTCAAAACACTTTTTAAAGATATTTGTCTTATTCCAATTCCAAGTTTGTTAGTTTTCCTAAAAACTATGTCACATTTGGTGACACAATGAGAATTTTTTTTTAATTTCTCATATCAGAAAACTGTTTATATGATTCGACACCTTTTTTTTGAAACAACATGATTCAACACCTTATTTTTAGTCGATTACGACCAATTTAGAATGTCATAACGTGTACTGAATTCTGATTGGTCCATTGGCATGTCACACGGATCATGCCTCAAACGCTGTCGGATGCTCCCGGATCCGACGGCAGCCCTTTCTCCCTCACCCCCCTCTTTGTCTCAAAAAAAAGAAAAAGAAAAAGAAAACTACCTCACCCTCTCACCCCACGAACCCTAGGGCTCCAGATCCGCACCCCGTCGCTCTCACCTCGTCTCCCACATCGCCGCCGCCACCCACGCCGATCCCATCCCTCCCCTTGTCTCCCTCCCAAACATTGCCGCCGGCGGCCTCTCCCCCTCCTATATGCTTCCCCCCGCCCCCCACCTCTGGCGGAGCCCCCCACCTATCCATCTCTCTCCAGCGACCCCTCTCTCTCCCCCGGGACTCATCTTCGCCGCTAGGGTTTGCGGTGGCTTTGCCCCACGCTCGCCACGGCTCTTCGGCAACCAGGACGCAACAGCGTCGACGGGATCCGACGGCCGCGTTGCTCCGGCGATCCGGTGACTTAGGTGAGTCCCTCCAGTCCTCCTCGTCGCATCCCTCCCTCTCTTCCTCACCACGTTCCCTCTCCCTCTCAGATCCATCGTCGCTCGAGGAATGGAACGCAATGGACGGGATGGCCACTTCCTCCCCTGCTCCGACGTCATGGAGGCCGCCTTATCGCTGCAGCGTATCCTCACCGCCGAGTCTCTCTAGGGTGGTCTGGTGGCTGTGATCTCGACCCGCCCCAATGGATTGTCCAGCGTTGGCGTACACAGCGGAGGTGCTGCTGTTCCGCTACACCAACCCCATCTTCCAGCCCTCCGTCGCCCCACTAGCAAGCTGCAAGGTGAGGCCGGCTGGGATTCTGTTGTGTGCATTTGTGCACACTTGTTCATTTAGCTGATCTGGGATTCTGTAAGGAAGATCATCACAATTATAGATTTGTAGTTTCTTTGGTTGAAGCATCTGTTCTAGTTTCGTCGGCTGTAGCGTGTAGTAAGAAAATGTAGTGATGGTTTAGTTCTTGTGTTTCAAAAATTTATTTATCTGTGATGTGATGAGAACATTTAGACATTGCATTGTTGCATTCTGAATTAGACAATGAATAATGTTTTTATGTTGCTAACTTTTTATTGTTGGGCCTCGAGGATGACAACGCCTCGCAGCACTCGTGCAAAGGGGTGCCCTACTCCGGCATGTGTTCTAGCCAGAGTTTCACTAATTCTTGTGCAACTCACTATAAGCCGCACGGCCTGGAGCGCTAGCGTGCGCGGCTGCCAGGGTAGCCATGGGTAACAGCGCTGCGGCAGTTGTCTTGTTTCGCCTACTCGGATGTTTTCGGTTGTTTGTTTGTTTGTCAAGGAGTAATTCTGTTCAGTATACATACTAGTATATCTTACTGGCTAGTAGTAGTAGTAGTCTAATAAAGGATGCATTGATGCTTTATTTTATCCACAATTCCATCATTCCAGCTTTTGAGATCTGGCGCTTTAGCCCAGAAACTTAAAATAGTACTAGTGTCTATCGATGGGCTGCATCCAACATCTTTCAGTGTGTTATTATCCACCAAAAAATGCTCTGCAGAATGCATGGGCAGGAGATCAGTCTGCTTTGCACTGCCATTGTCATCACTAGTCAAGGCATGGTAGGAAGTTTTGTCTGATGGATGTCGTATGGATTTTTTTTGCTACTAGAGCGCTCCATTTCAGTGCAGTGTGCACCGTTGACAGTGATGCAAGAAGAGGGGAGAGGAATTTTTGAGTCACTGGGGAGTCCATTCTGTCTGACTGCTGTATGCCTGTATATATGTAGAGATGACTGGATTTTGGTAGGTGTTTTGTCGCCTTCTTGGCTGTTAATTGCTAGTACAAAACTGATCTTCATATTGAAGAAGTGGCTACTCATTTACTAAGTTGGATACTGATGTCTGCACCAAATGGGAGAAGTGTGATTGCTGTAGTAATTATGTTACCACTCTTGCACTTGCTGGCTTTGTATCCAACCACCTGGTGCCACATGCAAACTGGAACTAAGTGTAGTTCCTATGGCCTTCACTACACAAGGATTTGTACTGCACTGCTGCTGAAACATGATGCTGCGATTGCTATTTTTTGTCTTAATGCCCATCTCTTGTTATTTGCTTGGGGTGTTCTTTATTAAAATACAAACAGTGGCCGTTCTGAAATTCAAGCTATTGAAAAATGGTGATAAAATACTTTTTTAAGCAGTGGGTTGAGGCTTAGTGTAATTGATGTACTAGTGCACTGCTTGGCGTAAAATTATAGCAGTACACATAGATATGCAATGAAATGCTTCTAGTATCTTACACATGTATATTTGACATGAATGTGTACTGCTTGGCTTAAAGTTGCAGCAACCATGTTTTCTGAATAACTATAGTTGCTTTCAAAAGCTGCAATTTATTGGCGATGTTACCTTATTATTTGTTCTCTTTAATTGTTTTTGTAGGTCCATGACATATCGCTGAACCACTACTGGATGTGGCGTCGACGAAGCACTACACCCGGCTTGCTCGCTGACGCGTGTGTGCATGCTTCGATGCGCGGCGCTTCGTCGAGCTGGACGGACCGCAGCAATCGCTGGAGCCAGAGCCGGAGGAGGCAACAAGATGCTGCTGCTGCGGCTGCGTCCTCGGAGGCAGCAGCTGCCCCTCGCCGACCTCACCAACCTCCGGCGTCCGCCATGAGCTATGCGCAGGACCCTTTCTACATCGTCCGGGAGGAGATCCAGGGCTCAGTAATCTCCCCATCCCCGTCCGCCCTCCCTCCCTCCCTTGTGGCCCTTTCTCTTCCTCTAGTTGCGAATTTTGGTATGCTGCCGCTATTTATTTGGCTGCGCCATGGCGTACTGTCAGCTGAAAACTGCTTCTGTATTTTCTACTCCAGTACTATATGGAGTAGTATATAAGGACGTCTTACTGTAGTATGGCTGAGGCAGTGCCAGCTTGGTAGTTAGTACTAGCTGAGAAAATTCATGATGCTGGCTGGGAGCAAAACATTTATAGGCTTAGTTGTTGTATTGGTTCTGTTGTTGTATGGGAGTTTGTGAGGGATGTTCTATAGAGCTCTGCAACTTCTATTCTTTGTCTGTTAATCTATTTCCTCTTATAGTTGAGAAAGTCGATTAGTTACAGTATGTGTGCTGCTACGTCCCTTGTAGTTTTAGAAACACCTGAATTTTTCTGTCTTGTTCTATTAATCCTGAAGATAAAACTCATATGTATATGTTGCTTAACTGTACCGTAGCTTCAGAAACATATTGCATCATCAAACTGCATGTATGTGTGTTCTTCTTCTAGTCCTGAGGATAAAGATCATCTTTATTTCGCAGATTGGTAAGCTGCAGACTACGCTCCATCGCTGGGAGCAAGTTTCTTCAAACAGCGAAGAATATGTTCATCTGACAATATCATTGGTGGGAGCAAGTTTCTTCAAACCTGATTACTTTGTCATCAGGCTGGCTGATTGCATCCAGCTCAAAGTGTTCCACATTTCTAGCTTAAGGGTTCCACTTGCACATGATGCCCCCCCCCCCCCCAACTCCTTATGGCAAGCAGTTTCTCCAGCTAACAACAAGGTAAGGAAACATCTAGCTCATAGAATTATATTGGTGCAACGTACTTGTTTTCCTTGAAAGTTTTCCTGATTATTATTCTTTTTATGTGCAATTTATCTTACACAACGTATTCATGTAAATTATGTCAAGCGTGTTAATGTCTTCTTGGATCTAAATGTTATGATAGAAAAATCTGAACTTAAGCACGTTGAAACTAGGTTACTTGCCTTGAGTACTTGTATTCTCAGTACCATGCTACTTATTTTGCCTCCTGAGGTTTCTAGTCTGCTATTTCTTGCTTTCCTTTATCTTCATACTTATTATGATGGTAATTTGACTAGCAGTGCTCATGTAGGTTAATTATTAAGCATACCTCAACATATTCATGAGGTGGATGGCTTTTAGTTCTAAATGGTATACTCAACAAACTGAACTTATTTGAAGAAGACACAACATATTCATTCATCTGTTGTAACACCAAGTTTGGTCTATTAACATGGCGTTGATTTTGTGCTGCAGATTTCGAAGCTGGGAATTTGGGGAATGCGAAGTTGAGGAGACCTGGAGTATCTAGACTGTGATTGCCATTGTATATGTGTTATATGATGATGTAACACAATGATTCTGCTATTGTATCTTTGTTGTATGATGTATCAAACTGATTCTGGTTGTTATGTGAAGTACTATGTGTGTTCTTTATCTGTTCCCATTTGAATGTTGGTGATTTATTTACTAGCAAATTGAAATTTAAAGAAAATGACCTTGAAAATTGGGACCCACTTATAAGAAGAACCTGACAATTGGGACCCATCTGAATAGTGGACCCATCTTAAAAAAAAGAAATACTTTTATTGCTTAGGCAAAATGGCCATGGCCCAAAAATAAACAAGCTGCGATGTTGGGCTTGGCCAGTAAAGCTAACAGAAATTGATAGAAAAATACACTAAATTGGCTGAATTAATGGGCTCGGCCCATATAAACACCCAATTGGACCGGGCCAATTCTAATTTTTGACATTTTCAATTGGTCGCAATTTTGCCACGTCAGATTGCCACGTCGGATCGGACGTGGCCTGGGCAGAGAGCTAGCGACCAAAACATAAGGTCATGGAATCAACGACCTTTTGTTAAAGGTCGCTATAGTCAGTTTACGACCGCCAGCTTTTGACCTTCTGTTTTTGGTCACAAAAAGGTCGTAAATGGAAATTTGTAACCTTTCAGTGACCAATAGTGGTGGTCACAATTTGACATATTTCTTGTAGTGCTTGGTCTGTCGCTGTGTCCCGTGCTTACCGCATGCCTCGCCGCTATCACCGCGTCGAGCCTCTGTTGTCCTGGTCGAGTCTCCCGGGTAGCTAGCCCACCCTGCCTCAACCCCCACTTCAGAGAACCATCGATCATCACCGACCGATGCCGAGTATCACGTCTCCATCAGACCACTGGTACCCAGTCCGATCCACGTGTCTCTCGCTATCCCGCTGAAATAGGCTTCGACTCTCCGAATTCTTACGTCGTAGCCCCTCCATCAGCACAGAGTGTAGTCATCCATCAGACTCCAGCTCCACCTTCAACATGACTCCATGATGGTTGTACGTGCCACCCTCCCGCGCCCTGTCGACTTCAAGCTCTCCTGTGCGCACCATCTTGAATCAACCCCGCGCCATAGTCTGTCGAAGCCACACAAGCCCTCAGGCCTGCACCACGTGTTTCCACGCCCCAGAAGTCGGCCACCATCAGCATCACGCTCCTATGTCGTCGTCGCTAAAATCAACCGCCGTCTCCTGCTTTGACCGACATCCCCGTCGACCCGTCAGACATTCCAGTCCAACCCAGCCAAAATTCTCCGACTGCAAACATGCTCCACCCTACGTCGTGTCCGCCTCGCACATCTGTGCATTGCCTTGACGCCTTGTGTTTGCATGATCATGTCACGGCGCGCTCCAGACTCCTCCAAGCCTTATATGCACGTCGCCATCCTCGACTCCCATTTGATTGCTGTACCGAACAACAATGCTGCTGCCATGACATCATCTCCTTAGCATACAAGAAAAGAGCCTCAAAAATAGTCCCTGTAGTCTCCGTGCACGTGTAGGAACCACTCAACAATTAACTAGCTCAGCTCCACACCCATAACACAACTTCTTTGACTAGTTTTCTAGTTCTATTCTTCTCCACACTTGAGATCAACATGATACCAAACGAATCCTGTACCAATACACCGCAACACCTTTCCAGGAAATTGATCTTTTTCCTTAACAAATCTCTCGTGCCTTTGCACTTCCAGCATCAGCCACGCCCGCGCATGCATATTCCACGCACAGTAGCTCACCTAGCCTGCGCCTCGATCGCTAGCGCTCCAGGCTCCAGCTGCGTTCCACCCTGACATGGGCCTTTGCCAGCGCCCAGCTGCGCGCTGGAGACCAGCTCCTGGAACGTGGCACACCACGGCCTTGGGCCTGCCTAGCACCGCTGGGCCTTGCGCCTCGGATCGGGCCGCCTGCCCTGCCCTAGTTCGTAGCTCCGCCTCTCGCGCGATCCGATCTGGCGAGACTCCCGATGCTGTACGTGCATGCCATGCCGAGATACGACGTCGCTGATTCCGACCTGCCGCATCGCCGCACGCTGTTCTCCGATTGCTTTGCTTTCACCGAAAAAAGTATTGCTTTCGTCTGCATCTGATTGATTTCCCGTCGACTACTCGTAGCAGTTCTCGGACCGCCTCGCGGTGTCGATCCAAACCAATCTGCTGCCTAAACCGAGCCATCAACTTTCCAACCTTCCTCTAAATCAACGATCCGGCAACTCCTTGAATCGAACCTTGCTCATGATATCACTTGTTACAATAAATCCGAGGCACTTCGTCGATCATCCGAGGATCAAGCAATCACACGAGAACGACACCGAGATTTGTTAACGAGGTTCACCGATATAGCTACATCCCGGGGCCTGACTACGGGCGCTCCTCCCCGTGACGCCATCACAATACCGCGCCCGGTCGCCCTGAACACCGGCACATGCCGCCGGCTTCCCCTGCGTTCCGGTGTTATTATGTTGGCATAGGTTACATCGTGTGTCTACCCCCGCTATATAAGAGAGGCCTAAGATACAAGTGTCCTACTTGACACGACTCCTACCCTGTCTACACACAGTCCAAAACCAAGTCAAACTATAACCTATCTTGTACAATAATATTCGACACAATTCTAACCATCCACGTCTTTCTTCTTCGCAAAGCAACCCATATATCAAAGGCCTCGGTCACATAAAAATACCACACGTCTTCAAGTTAAGTCCTCCTCTGCGCACCTTGGCATGCTTCTTGGGAGCAACGGCCTTGTCAACAATGTCAGGCATACCCACTGTAACATATGCTTTGATCAGAACATTTGGATGTTTCAGGTTAAGCTCCATGAGAATGTGACACACAAATCACCTCTCCTAAAACTCACGAACTTTGTGAATATTATCCATGGTTGATTATAATAATTAATTAATAATACAGAAAAGAAGAGCCCATATGACGAATGTGTACATATCAGACAAAATCGGGTTCTTCTACCTTGACATCCATGTCTTGGCAACTGAGTTTCTTTTGTGTTTTACCTTCCATGGATTCTGTGTCCACTAATTTACACCGACGATATCTGCCCAGGTGTTTGGGAAAGCGGTTTAAAATATCAAGTTCATCCCTATCCAAACTATCGCTCATGAACAAATATGTTGCTGAATTCATTAGGCTTCGCCTACAGAGCAAACCACGGTTAAACTGGGAGCTGGTACCTCCTTGTAGGTTTCTTATTTTACCATCCATGGACAAACATTATGATAGATAAAGCAAGCTTAAGTTTTACAGAGTATGGTCAGAATTGGCTGGGTACTCAGAATGGAAGGACTTGAAAAACTGCTTGGTAAAAGTGTCTGAATGTGGCAGGAACCAGAAAGCCATCCCTAGATAATTTCCTACGCTCCATCGTCAGTTAGAAACAAAAAAAGATGACATACAACTTTGCCTCCCAGTGAAAATGGCCTGATATATTAGTTCGAAGTTTCGAACTGAAAATAAACTCCAAGATATCAATCTTAATGCAGAGGAAGAGGACAGCATCTAATGGAAGTGGGCAGAGTGTGGTAATTGCTCCACCTCTTCTGAGTACGCTTGCCAATTCCATGGGGCACCAACTTCTACAAATTGTGGAAAGCCCAGGTCCAGCCTAGATGCAGGTTCTTCCTCTGGTCCGTTGTGGCCATGACGGACAGTGTCCTGCAAGCCATGGTGAGTAGTGCACCGTTTGTGATCAGAAACTGGAGAATGCCTGGGCCGACGAGAAGAATCACTTGGTTCTGTCCTGTCCATACTCCTTCGGCATGGGGATGCGGCTGACGAGCTGATACTGTTGATTCAGCCGGGACACAGTTTGGTAGCCAATCGCCGACATCCCTGGATGGTTCCAGTACTTTGACCACTTCCTCAATGATCAGCATCCTACCGGGATTCGGGGCGGGCTTTGTGCCCCATTCTTCAAGGGTAGCCAGACTGTTTTTTCTGTTAGTTTACTTTTCTGCTGTTTGTTCCTGCCAGATTAATTCCCTCTGGTAACTTCTTGTAACAAATTCTTTCCTATTAATTCAATTAGCAGAACACGAGAAAATGGCATGTGATCGGCATGTCAGCAACGGAAATTATCTGCACTGCAGGTGACCAACACGAGAAACACTAATTGCTACTCCTCATGACCTACACACCATTCAGCAGGACAATCACACTTATCACGCTTCTATTCTAACAGAAGTTTTGAGCATTGCCGACTCATGTCTCTTTATATACCTCTAAACCATATGCACATTTTTTATGTTGGGTTCCATTAGTTGGTCATTAGGTTATCAGTGTACACTACTCATTACTGAACTTTTATGCGTTCTCAACTTACAATGAGTTGTGATTTTAGAAGAAACTGAAATAAAATGTAGACAACACCGGGTCTTGTGCTGGACCTGGATGTGTGCCCATTGAGAAATCATGAAAATTTGACAAGAATGTGTGTTCAAGTGAGAACAATGCAAGCCTGGCAAAATGAATCGTGTGCTCAATTTGTTCGAGTCAAGTATGTACATGTGTGCCCTGATGAGAAGTGCTCATTATGTCCATCGACTGAAGAATGATTCCAATTGTGTACAGTGGAGGAGAAGTATGTAATTTGTCATTTGCTACTTCCAAGTAATTAAAGAGTGTGGCAATATGAGACTTCTTCCTCCACCAAGAGAGAATATACAGACTAACTTATCCATCTGTGGATTGTTTATACTACCAAATTTTCACAATTCATGAAGGCAAACACCCATCCTTTCTAAATTGTTTATTTCGCTATGTTTCTGTCCATCTTTGTAAATCATTTGTTTATTTCACTATGTTCATGTTCATCTTTAAATTGATATATTATTTGCTTCAGCCAGTGGCGGCCACCACATCATGCCATTGGTAAATTGCGAGAGACATTTCAGGGGCTGGAGGGAGTCGCCGGAGACCTGAGCTATGAGCTGGTGGTCGACGGCGCCATGGTAGGGAGCATGTCTAGACTGCGACAGAAGCTGACATGGCGGTCTGGTAGAAACCAATAAACCATGTCGGCTGCAAGGTCTTTGCAGTGCCAGTAGAGGGCCCTACAATTGACGCTAGTGGCTGCTATGGTCCTCACACTTGCAATATCTAAAATGCATCACTGTTAACCTAAAACTCAAAGGGAAACTTCTCTTCCAGTTCAACAAACTCTAGAAATCTAATGCACGATCGACAGATAATCATAGTTTGCATCTTAGACGGAAAAGCTGCGATTCCAGAGAGGCATACAGACAGAGATGATCAAGACATGGCATCCTTTGTACAGATAGAAGTTTGTATGGTAATCACAGTATGGTACATACATATGAGAAATGATCTGACCTAATTTAGAGGGAAGTGGTTATTATCCACAATGTATACACATTTGACCGTCATTGTTCTCTGTTGTGATCAATCAAAAGTCATGCACATCTATCTAGCCAATGCGAGGAATGTTCACATAGACCATGGCTAGAAAGGTAGAAACCAATTAACCATGGCGGCTGCAAGGTACATCTGGCGATTTAGGGAGTTCAATTGCATGCTTTGACCTGGAAATCTGGATTCCAATTGATTTGAGCTTAATGCCTGCA
The DNA here is from genome assembly GCA_034509565.1 of Triticum monococcum. Classification (NCBI taxonomy): domain Eukaryota; kingdom Viridiplantae; phylum Streptophyta; class Magnoliopsida; order Poales; family Poaceae; genus Triticum; species Triticum monococcum. The sequence continues at coordinate 28,283,602 of CM067847.1, forward strand.
TCAATAGCGTATGATGAATTCCTTCATGCTCTTATTGCATTATGGTCATGATAGTTAACTCTTCATGAAATAGACACAATTCAACAGCATCACACTTTCTGAGCTGCTAAGTTAACTAAAGTTTCTACTATCACTCTGCCTCTATATATACTTGAGACCACTTTACACCTTTTGTGTTTGTGTTCCTTCGGTTGTGTGACTTTTGATGTGTCTTTTTGCTAGTGAGGTGAGATTTTAGAAGAAACTGAAAAGGAGATGTGAGTAATTCGAACATGGCAAATTGGTGCTTTAACCAGCTGCCCCACAGACCCAAGATCGAACGGTAGGCTGTGGAGGAGCGGGCTGCTCCATGAGGAAAAGTAAAAAGAGGAGAGACAGAGAGGAAACGCAGGGGGAAAGGAGGAAGCAGATGACCACGGTGAAAAAGGGAGAGAAAAAGGAAGAGGCCTCCTGTTTGATTGTCTAGATAGATAGGTTGTGTCCTATGGTTGCTCAATTTTTCTTTCACATATTATGAATAAATGATTCTGTTTAATTAGGAATTCTCAAATGCTCTTGTGATAATCCCAAATGCCATCCAAAGGATCAAGGAGGACATCCGCCTAGGTAACGGGAAAGGGATCCAATTTTGGCTAGATCCCTGGCCGGGTACTGAGCCATTACGCATTTCCTTCTCTGGCCTATTCTCGATATGCGTGGATCCGTCTGTCCTAGTGTCTACGGCTTTCCAAGCTGAACAGTGGAACATCAGGTTTCGTCGCACCTTTGAACAAGCCGAGAGTAACGACTGGACTAGACTGTGGGCCGCCCTACCACTCGTCCTTCCGGATTATCCAGACACAGTATCCTGGCGGCTCGCGCCGACGGCGGAGTTTTCAGTGAGCACGGCATACCATGCCCTTTGCCCGTCGCCTGCTACTCCCTGGTTGTCCCCATTATGGAAAGCCCCCGTACCTTTAAAGATTAAGATTTTTGTTTGGCAACTTCTACGGGATCGCCACCCCTCGGGGACATAGGTACTTGAACGGCATGGACTTCGTGATGGTCTACGCCCTCTCTGTGTGGTACCAGAGACTGGGACCCATATCCTCTTCTGGCGTACCGCGGCAAGGGTACTATGGACGTACGTCCGCGAGGCGTTGGGGCCTGACTGGGAGGCCCTTAATCTCGCGGAGTTTCTCCAACATAGAGCTTTACAGCCGTCACGGCATCGCCACCTATTTTGGCTTATTTTTTAGGCGATGTCGTGGACTCTTTGGACGACTAGGAATAAGATGGTGATCGAGAAGGTTTTTTCGAAGAAGGCATCTGACTCCTTCAAATTCCTTGCTTTCCTACAACACTGGCACCCGCTCTGGAGGCAGCGTGATCGCGGTCGACTTGGCCTGATGATGGATGCGCTTTTGGATTCGGCGCGCCGACTATCGTCCTCGTAGTGCCGCTACGCGGTTGCCACTAGGTGGCTTTTTTTCTATTTATTTTATGCTTTCTTGGGCTTGATTGTGTTGTGGCCCCAGCCTATCTCTCGGGTGTTGTTCGAATATAGATTGTATGGATCGTTGCTTTATTTATAAAACGGGGCGAAAGCCTATTTCAAAAAGAAAAAAATCCCATATACCAAAGCCTGCCGGGCAGCTTTGGCCGGTTTCTACTCGTTGTTTCGGAAGTGACCTCATCCATACATAATAAGTATAGGTCGGTTGACCTTCGTGTATAGTGTCATTAAGTTGTTGTGGGACATAGCAGTGAAAGCAAAGTTTAGCTCCTTCAATATCTAGAAAAAGGATTTATTTTTATGTTGGAAGTGTTGCTATCTATTCAGAATGCTCGGGCAGTTCCGAAGCTGCAATGTTCCTAATACAATCTGGAGGGACATGGAACCATTCCCACAACCTGCTTCCTTAGTTAAAATATGTGGGGCGCCAATAACCGAACGCCTCACCCACTCAACCCTAAATTTCTGATGACTTTTAAGCATTTCTTTCACTTCTTCAAAGAGCGGACCTATCGCAAATAATCGCTCAATACCTAGCAAAGTATCTGACGGGCAAGAAACAATGATTTCCACATTGTGCACAGTAATTTTCTTAAGTGCCAATTTTCATTCAAAGTTGTGACAGATCTTCACAATTTTTTACAATTCAGACGCACTCACACAGGTGAACTTTCGAATACCTGCCACATAACCATATATTAATTCAGGGTAGCAAAGTATTCATTCATCGCAGCTCATATCACATATTTAAGGGCATTGCAGTCACAGACTCACAGTGCACAAATTCAATTATTATTTTCAAACAAGTGAAGCATGTATAGTTCATTTGTTACCTTAGACAAGGCCACAACATAACTGAAAAGCAGAGTATTTTAAACAGCCCAACTGAAAAACAGAACACTTGCAATAGCCCAAGGACTGCGACGGCGTGCAGAAGCAGCCAATGAACAAAAACAAATGGCAGGCTAACATTTCCGTATACATCCTGGCGTTACAGGTTTTGCAGAAGAAAACAGCTGAAAATCTGAAACTAGCCTGCTGGCTGTTATTGAGATGAAACAAAGTGGGATGCTAATCAACTAATCAGTCAACACAGATGGAATCAACCAGCTTGTCAGTTTCATTGCTGAGTTCCACGTTTTTGATCTTCAGATGGTATCGCATCCCGGTGAACTTCTTCCCAGCCGCCGCGTAAGTCCGTACCAGCGGCTCAAACACCACCGTCCCCAGATATTTCTGCACTCTCTTTAGCCCCTCGACGAAACTCTCAGCGCCGTCCACATCTTTCTTCTTCTCAAAGTAGAACATCAAGGTATTGGTCACGTCATGTGGTGGCACACAGATCCTGCCGCTGATGTGTCCCTTCTTGATTGCACGGTCGGCGCACCAATGGGCATTCTTCAGATCCCCTACCTTGAGATAGTGCTCCATGAAAATCTCCCACTTCTTCGCGTTAACCCTTCCTCCGCGCGTCTTTGCACGCTTCTTGAGAGCAATGACCTTGTCAAGCATACCCTCTGTGACGTATGTTTTCATCAGAGCATTTGCAACCCGGATGTCGTATTTAGAACGTTTCAGGTCAAGCTCCTCTGTTTCCTTAATATCAGAATCATTGTTAGATGCCTCGGCTGAAGTTTCTTTTTCCAACTTAGCCGTTGTAGTTGTGAGAGCATCAGTTGCTTTAGTCATAGGTGGATGGATGTATCAGGCTTCCTATTCATTGAAACAGGCCTCAGCAGCAGGCAGATCTTTCAAGTTCGCCAGAACCTGAATCATGTTAAGATAGCCAGATTACTGTATGTTGTCCAATCAGGTGCAACGCGTTCATCCCTTTTCATCTCTTCAATCACCATCCACCCTCTCGACCCCTGATATGTCCTGATGATCTATAAGTGACATCATCCAAACATTATTGACGCATTTGATTGCTCGCATCTACCCTAATCAGCCGTGCGCGAAAAGAATTTGGCCCGTTTGATTGGTTGGGTCGCATACAAATATTGTCCCACACGGAATTTAAAGCACTCCCAGCGAGACCCACTGGGAATAGCTGAATCGGCAGTTTCCAGCGAGGCAGGCTGGGTCGAGCCACCTCGAGCGCACGCGGTGGGTCCAGTTACATGAGCGAATACATGAGGGATGCAAGCTCCGGTTTCTTCTTCTACCTCCAATAAACTCTTGCCTAATCTCTTTTTCTTCATCTCTTCTAATCTACACAATAGTACATCAATTAGAGATAATGTCTATAGGATAAAGATGCATATTGATGTCATGGTTCTATTCAGTCGATCAGTTCATAGTTCCATCAACCTTAGAGGCGAGGTGACCTTCCGGGACGGCCATGGCATCCTGTGTGCTATGAGCACAGAAGAGAAGGCAAACATCAGAGAAGATTTGTCAGAGAAGAAGCACGGGAGAGAGAGAAGAACGGGAGGAGGGGAGCCGGGGAATGGCGTCGGGTCGCATGGGCTCGCCGGCTGGCACGGCGCGAGGAGGAGCGGCTGCCTGGATGTGAGGCAGAGGCGCTCGAAAACAGAGGCAGAGGAGAGGCAGAGGAGGTGTCGGCGCAGCGCAGCAGTCCAACGAAGGCGGGGGCGTAAGCCGTTAACATTTGAGAAAGCATGGGCTTTCCTACATCCCCTTATCTAGCCATTCATTTTTGCATCACGATTCGTGCAAGCAACTTTTGACTTTTTCATTTCTTCTAAATAGAACAACATATGAACTTGAAACTTTATAGGACAACAAAACATTCTAAGTAGAATTTGGGAAAAAACTTTCAGATTTTTTCGTGGATCATATATACAAAAAATAATGTTTTTACTCAAAAAATCTTATTTTGTATATTTATGTCGGACAAAAAATCTGAAAGTTTTTTCCCACATTGTAGTAAGATAAGAATATTTTGTTATCATGCAAAGTCTGAAGTTCATATGTTGTTTTGTTTTGAAGGAACAAAAAGGAGAATAATTCTGTTGTAAGTTAGTTGTGTACCACGGGTCTGAAAAACAGTATTGAAGGGTAAAGATAAGAGGTATCCAGAAACCCGTGCTTTATAATCCACGTTCGGACGTAAGCGGGGTAACGCTACCAAGGCCCTCCCCCTCCCCGGCCGCCTTGGCTCGGCTCGCCGAGCGCTCTGCATCTTCGTCGATATGTGGATCGCGGCCTCCGCCGCTCCTGGAAACTGCCGCCCAAACAATATTCGTACATACTGCTGACTCCCACCCTCGCTCTCCCCCTGTCGGGGATATCTAGCGAGATATGGCTTATCATGGATGGGACAGGAGTACCTCGTCGGGCCCTGGAAGCGTGAGTGAGCGAGATCTCGAAAGCCTGCGAGTCTTACCTAGGTTTGGGGCTCTCCGTGGAGATAAGACCCCTAGTCCTGATCTGCGGGGTCTCCGCATGATGACTATCATCAATAGGTAGCTACAAGGTTGCTCCTCGAGCTGTTCGGCTAGAGGAGTAGAAGGGCAAGGCTAGCTCCTTTTCCTCTCTAGCTATGTGTGTGTATGTGGGCTAAGGTTCTGAACCCTTTGCATGGGTGAACCTGGTGGGTTTATATAGGCCTACTCCCCAAGGGAAATGGTAATCCGTCCGGGTGTAGGACCCGGCTGTCAGTGTCTTGGGGAACCAGATTCTCCGCCGGCAGCTGGGGCTTGCCGCCTGGTTGGTCCCGCCGGCTGCCGCGAACCCGGCCGACGGGTAGGGCCTGCTGCCTGCGGGCCATTCTGTCTGTCTTTTACTATGGCCTCGTCTTTGATGACGAAGGCCTTGTTGGGGGGCGCATGGCTACAGTTCCGCCGCCTGGCAGACGCTTACTGTAGCCATGCTATGTCCCATAAGATTAATGGCGCGCAGACTTCGAGGGGAGGGAGGGCCGACTGTTAGAGGTCGGCCCGCCCTCGAGGCCGCCTTCTCGGGGTGCGCCGTCTTCTAACTGCTCGCAGACAGGTAGGGCCCGCCGCCTGCGGGCCGTACCGACCGCCCGTCGTGGGAGCATGGCTCCTGCTGACGTAGGCGGTGTCGTGGGTCATGTGGTAACAGTGCTGCGCCAGACGAGGGATGTCCGCTTGGTACACCCGCATTGTGGCCACGCTCCTCCGAGATTCGGGGGTGGTAGGTGGTCCTGTAGCCACGCCCCGTCTCGTCGTAGTAATGGGTGCAAACTTTGAGGGGGCGCCAGGCTGCCTGCTAGGTGCCGGCTCCCAGGGGCCGTCTTCTGAGAGCTCGCCATCTTCAGGCAGCCGGCCTCCTGGACCAGCCGGCCCAAGGAGCTAGCCACACGCCTGGGAGGTACGAGGGGCTTTCCTATCCCCAATGTCTTGAAGTGTTATGAGGTGCAGATGAGGCTACCCGTGGTCAATCCCTCCGACAGTAGTCCCCGAAACTGGTTGGGCGCCGCGGCTTACGTTGAGGTGCCTAGGCAGCTTCCTACTCCACTAGTAGATAAACCACCATTAGTCCCGGTTGGTAAGGGTCTTTTGTCCCGGTTTCTGAACCAGGACTAAAGGGTCCTTACTAATGCCCTAGCCCTTTAGTCCCGGTTTAGTCCAGAACCGGGACAGATGGGCCTCCACTTGGCCGGTGCGCCGAGCCCAGGCAGGAGGGCCTTTGGTCCCGGTTGGTGGCACCAACCGGGACCAATAGGCATCCACACGTCAGCTTTTCAGGGGCTGTGGTCTTTGTTTTTTTTTGAAGGGGGGGGGGGGGTTGGGGGTTTTGGGGGGGTTAATTTAGGTGTTTCATATATTGTGTTATAGCTATAGCTAATTAATAGAGAGAAGTGTCCTCTCTTATGTCCGTACTTGGTCGACGCTACGTAGTATATACGTATAGAGAGGACTAGACACGCTAGCTAGCTAGTAAGCAAATGAAGGAAACAGAAGATCGTCATGAACATATATGCATACAGAGAGAAGTGATATCGACCACCTCTCCTTCTCCGAGAGATTGGTCGAACAACAAGTTCTCGTATATCTATCTGACACTACCGGCTACATATATACAATAATTATCTCTTACAATATAATCTCCTAATTATATACGAAGTCAAGCTCCGCATGGTATTCTCCGTCTTCAGTGATCACGTGGTCAAGGAAGAATGCCGCCAATTCCTCTTGAATTGCTCGCATATGATCTGGTGGTAGGAGTTCATCCCACATCCGAAAGATCTAATTTGAAGAAGGGGGTCAATATATATATATATATATATATATATATATATATATATATATATATAAATATATATATATATGAAACTCAACACAAATGATGGTAATAAAATAAAATTGTGAATATTATTGCTTACGCACTTCATATTGTTCTTCAGTGTACCCCCGTTCACAGGTCGTGTAGCGGATGGACTCGCAAATGTAGTATCCACAGAAATCATTCCCTTGATCCTGCCACAACCACTTTACGAGAAATAGAGGTCAATCAAACTGACAAGCAAGCATGCCAAATGGTATTGATGAAACTAGCGCTTGAATCACTAGGAGACGCGCGGAACATGCTACTATAGTACTTACTTTCGGGTATCTAAATTGCAGCTTCTTCAGCAGTCACGGAGCTTTTCTGGTGAATTTTCTCCAAACCCTGCCAGACAAAGAAAAAAATTACTTGATATCAGGAAATGAACAAAGTTGCTGATATGGTGGATAATGATCGATTTAACTTACTTCTCGAGGATTTCAGTCATGTCTGCATACTCCTGGGGATCTTTTCGTCTCGAGTCTAAGACGGTTACTAGTCCCTGCTCAAGCTTAATCTCTAGGAGAATATAGTGGAAACTGCACACGCATGCATAACTCATCAATAACATTACTATAACCTGGACTAATATATAAGGGAAACCGAATATGCACAAGACAGTAACACTCACTTGAAGTTGTAAGGAAAGAGTGTTATATCTTTGTTTTCATTTATTACCAACGATCGTCGCAAGTAGGCATCGGTATCTTCGGCATGAAATTTAACCTTAGTTGCATCTATGAGATTTGTGTTAATGAACCCAATATCACTGACTTGTCTTTTCTTCAATTCGGCGATCTTCAATCTGCATAATATAGTGAGGATAATTATAAATACATGCAATGAAAGAGCTGACCTATATAGAGAGACTTAATGACAGAAGTAGTAGTACTTACAGACAGTAGCAGGTGACCGTTGCTTTATCGAGGGCCCTTTGATTGAAAAACTGGAAGAACTCCTCAAATGGATAATTCAACAGTTCAATTCCAACGAGGTCATGCTCCTCTCCAACTCTCGGCGTCAAAGTATTCCTCCCCCCAGACTCTCTGCAGGTTTTCATGTACCAATCATGCAATCTTCGCATCATTGTTGTTAGAGATCTTTCATCATTGACGAGAGGCTTCCCGTACTCGAATCTGCGTACCGCCTCCACCTCCAAGAAATCATAATGTACATCGTCGGGCAGGTAATCTCCAAGATTGCTATAACCGGGCACCATGCTCGGATCATTAGCGACGATGTCGCTAGGCACCTTGAGCGGGGGGCACGATTGGTTCGCTTGTTCGCCGAGATGGGCAATTTGTTTCCCAGCTCGTCGTTCTTTTATCCTTTGATCACTGACAGTACTTCCCGACCGCTCCGCTTCGAAAAATGTATTTCCAATAATGCGCTCATAGTTGCCTTTCGACGGAGACTTTGGTGGTTTTCTTAGGGCAGCCAGAGTGCGCTTCGCTTTCACCGGATCTACCTTCTCCTCCGGAGGTGGATGTTTCTTTGCTTTCACCCCTTGAAACCAGTCCTTCACTTCGGTTCGCATGATCTTCGCGTTCTCCTCCGGGGTCATCTCGTATGGTAACTTCTCTGGAGTCTTCAGAGAAGGACCGAATCTGTATTTCCTCCCGCCTCTAGCTGTACTGCTAGACGCCGGCAGAGCAGACGAAGCGGCTGCAGCTGTCTTCTTTCCTTGCTTATGAGGCGGAGGAGAAGGACTACGACGCGCTGGAGCATCCGAAGCGGTGGCGGGTCTCTTCCGCCCTTGCTGACGAGGCGGAGAAGGAGGAGGCTGGCTGCTCGGGCGCGCCGGCGCAGGCGAAGAAGGAGGCGGAGTGCCACCACGCGCCGGAGAAGGAGGCCGAGTGCCCTGATCGTCACTCGTCGGAGGAGGAGGCGGAGTGCCCTGACTCGCCGGAGGCGGAGGCGTCCAGTTCGGAAGGTTGATGAGCTCCTTCCGCCATAGGCATGGAGTCTTCAGAGCAGAACCCAGCCGAGTCTCCCATTCACCGGTAGGGTGGTCAAGCTGGAGGTCCTCAAATCCCTCCGTTATTTCATCCACCATCACCCTAGCATATCCTTCTAGAATCGGTCGGCAGTGAAAAGTTGCGCCGGGTTCAGTAGGAAAAACAGAGCCAACAGCCGCCTTGACCTTCAAATTCATCCATTGCGTCATACGGTGGCAATTTTGAGACTCCGTGATAGCATCCACGGGATAGCTGGCAGGAGCCGTCAAGACATGCTCTGGCTGAAGTAGCTCGGTGGAATACACGCTGCTTCTCCGCTGAGATGGCGGGGTAGCTTCGGGGGAAGCTTCGGCAGTTCTTTTGCTGCGATTTGCTTCTCGTTCCTCTATCGCTTGTACCCTTGCGTGCAGCGCCTGCAGTTGGGTCTGCTGCACTTTTTTCCTCCTCTCCTGGCATTTGTAACCGCCTGCGTCCGGAAAACCAGCCTTCCATGGAACGGAGCCTGGTGTGTCTCGTGTCCGTCCAGGGTGCTCAGGATTCCCGAGGGCCATTCTGAGCTCGTCGTTCTCTCTGTCTGGAACGAACGTCCCTTGGTGCACTGCATCGATATAGTGTTGAAGCCTCTTGACTGGTATTCCCATTTGCTCGTCCGTCCAAATGCACTTCCCTGATACAGGGTCCAAGGTTCCGCCAACCCCGAAGAACCAAGTCCGGCAATGGTCTGGCCAGTTCATTGTCTCCGGTTCGATCCCTTTATCAAGCAGATCATTCTCTGGAGGGGTATATCGACGACGTCAGAGCCGATAAAACATAAGAAAACGAAGAAGAAATAAAAGAGGAGAAGAAGAAAGGAATAGAGGAGAAGATCGAAGAAAAAAAAAGAAGAAAAAAAAGAGGAGAAGAAGATCCTCTTCTTTTTCTTCTTTTTTTCTCTTCTTATTTATTTCTCCTCTTCTTCCTCTCCTCTTCTTCTTTCTTTCCTCTTCTTATTTTCTTCTTTCCTATCCTTCTTTTTCTTCTTCTTCCCTTCCTAGCTAGATATATAAAACTTTTCTAAAATTGTAACTTTTGCATATATAAAAATTTTCTATATATGAACAAAAAACTTTCTATGAACAAAAACACATTTTTGACATATATATTTAGCATATTCTAGCCACATACACATATACATTATAGCCACATACACATATACATCACATATGAACAAAAAATTAAACTAATAAAAAAACATATAGCCACATATGAACAACAACATATAGCCACATACATACACATATACATTATATATATATGAACAAAAAAATTAAACTAATAAAAATAAAAAATACAGAGCCAGGGCGGCGGCTCACAGCGGGGGCAGGCGAGGGCGCCGGCGCGGGGGGGGGGGGGGGGACGGGGCAGGGGCAGGGCGACGGCGACGAGGAGCTGGCGCGCCGACGACGAGCACGGGGCAGGGGCTCGGGGCGTTGGGGCGGCACGCGCGAGCAGGGGAGCTCGAGGCGACGGCGGGGGCGGCAAGGGCGCCGGCGCGCGGGGGCGGGACTGGGCAGGGGCAGGGCGACGGCGACGAGGGACGCGGGGCGACGGCGACGAGGAGCGGACGGCGACGAGGAGCGGGCGTCGACGGCGAGCACGGGCAGCCTGGCGGCGTTGAGGAGGTCGGCGTCGTCGGGGGCAACTCGCGAGGGAAATCTGAAAATTTCCCAAGTGTTGCTTATATAGCAAAGGCTTTGGTCCCGGTTCGTGGCACGAACCGGGACCAATGCCCCCCTTTAGTCCCGGTTGGTGCCACCAACCGGGACCAAAGGCCGCGCTTCCCGCCCTTTGGGCTGCTGAAAAGAGACCTTTGGTCCCGGTTGGTGGCACCAACCGGGACTAGAAGGGGGCATTGATCCCGGTTGGTGCCATGAACCGGTACCAATGCACCCCTTTAGTCCCGGCTGGTGAAACCAACCGGGACCAAAGGCCTTGCGCTGGCGCAGTGCGGTGGGAAGTTTAGTCCCACCTTGCTAGCTGAGAGAGCTCAGCACCTGTTTATAAGCTGCGTTCTCCTCAGGTGCTGAGCTCCTCTCGAATATGCAGGCAGTACTTGCCTACCCTTGTCACTGCCTTGTTGGGCCTATTGGGCCTGCGAGCCTGCATCCTGGCCCATGTACAGATGGGTTTCTAGTCGTATGCAGGCCGTGTGGCCCAATAGGTGGCATTTTTTATTTTTTCCAGTATTTGTTTTGTTTTTTGAATTATTTATTTTCTTTTGATTCTTGCTTTATTTTTTTTATTCTTTTTTGCTTTTAGTTTTAGAAAAAATATAAACTTTCTGTTAGTGCCATTAGTTTTAAAATTTGAATAGTTAAAATTTGAATTCTCTGAAATTTATGTGAATCACAAGTTTGTGATTAACTTTACTAGAAAAATATTTTTTCCAGTTTTTTTGTTTTGTTTTCTGCATTATTTATTTTCTTTTGTTTTTTGCTTTATTTTTAAATTCTTTTTGCTTTTAGGTGAGCAAAATTATAAAATTTCTGTTAGTGCCATTAGTTTTAGAAAAATTATAAACTTTCTGTTAGTGCCATTAGTTTTAGAAAAATTATAACTTTCTGTTAGTGCCATTAGTTTTCTATTTTAATAGTTAAAATTTGAATTCTTTGAAATTTGTGTGAATCACAAGTTTGTGATTAACTTTACTAAAAATGAACATAGATGCGCCTATAGAGAAAATTCAACCTAAATTCATAATAAATTTCTATGAATTTCAGAGAAATTCACTATGAATTTAGGTCAAATTCCCTGTATAGGGGCATCTATTTTCACTTTGAGAGGAGCTCAACAAGGCAGAGAGGGACAGGCTTATAAACCGGTGTGAGCGCCCTTCGGTTGGCGAGGTGGGACTAAACTCTGACCGCAACGAGGACCAACCCTTTAGTCCTGGTTTGTGGCACAAATCGGGACTAATGGTCATGGGCCAGGGGCGAGGCGCATTTGTCCCGGTTCGTGCGTGGAACCGGGACCAAAAGGTCCAGACAAACCGGGACCAATGGCCCACGTGGCTGCCCTCTTGAGAGTGTTATTGGTGAGAACATAGTTGACAAGGAGCGAACCGGGACTAATGGTATTACGAGGGCCGAACCATAAGACATTAAAGCATTTCAAATGAACTCTGAAAAAGTTGAAAGTTGGCATGGTATCATAATTTCACCCACATAGCATGTGCATGTACAAAACGGACAATGGTATCATACTCGTGTGTTACAAAGTTGGCATGGTATCATCATAATAGTTGCGGGAGAAATTCTTCACTTTTTCTTCGCTTGTGTCATTTGCTTATTGCGCCGTAACCATGGATAATCTTCATCGTTTATCAGGATGCGTGGGTCAGCCTTGACTTTGAAGGGAGGAATTTCATGAAACTTTTCATAATCTTCAGACATGTCTGTCTTGCCCTCCACTCCCACGATGTCCTTTTTTCCTGAAAGAACTATGTGGCGCTTTGGCTCATCGTATGATGTATTCGCTTTCTTATCTTTTCTTTTTCTCGGTCTGGTAGACATGTCCTTCACATAGATAACCTATGCCACATCATTGGCTAGGACAAACGGTTCGTCAGTGTACCCAAGATTTTTCAGATTCACCGTTGTCATTCCGTACTGTGGGTCTACCTGTACCCCGCCTCCTGACAGATTGACCCATTTGCACTTAAACAAAGGGACCTTCAAATCATGTCCGTAGTCAAGTTCCCATATGTCCACTATGTAACCATAATATGTGTCCTTTCCCCTCTCGGTTGTTGCATCAAAGCGGACACCGCCGTTTTGGTTGGTGCTCTTTTGATCTTGGTCAATCGTGTAAAATGTATTCCCATTTATCTCGTATCCTTTGTAAATCAATACAGTCAAAGATGGTCCCCTGGACAACAAGTACAGCTCATCACAAACAGTGTTTTCACCTCTAATACGTGTTTCCAACCAACTGCTGAAAGTCCTGATGTGTTCACATGTAATCCAGTCGTCGTACTGCTCCGGGTGTTTCGAGCACAGATTGTTCTTGTGTTCATCGATATACGGGGTCACAAAGGTAGAGTTCTGTAGAACTGTGTAGTGTGCTTGAGACCAAGAATCTCCGCCCCTGCATATTATTGAGTCCCTTCCAAGCGTGCCTTTTCCAGTCAGTCTCCCCTCATACCGCGATTTAGGGAGACCTATCTTCTTAAGGCCAGGAATGAAGTCAACACAAAACCCGATGACATCCTCTGTTTGATGGCCCATCGAGATGCTTCCTTCTGGCCTAGTGCGGTTACGGACATATTTCTTTAGGACTCCCATGAACCTCTCAAAGTGGAACATATTGTGTAGAAATACGGGCCCTAGAATGACAATCTCGTCGACTAGATGAACTAGGACGTGCGTCATGATATTGAAGAAGGATGGTGGGAACACCAGCTTGAAACTGACAAGACATTGCGCCACATCACTCCTTAGCCTTGGTACGATTTCTGGATCGATCACCTTCTGAGAGATTGCATTGAGGAATGCACATAGCTTCACAATGGCTAATCGGACGTTTTCCGGTAGAAGCCCCCTCAATGCAACCGGAAGCAGTTGCGTCATAATCACGTGGCAGTCATGAGACTTTAGTTTTTGGAACTTTTTCTCTGGCATATTTATTATTCCCTTTATATTCGACGAGAAGCCAGTCGGGACCTTCATACTGAGCAGGCATTCAAAGAAGATTTCTTTCTCTTCTTTTGTAAGAGCGTAGCTGGCAGGACCTTCATACTGCTTCGGAGGCATGCCGTCTTTTTCGTGCAAACGTTGCAGGTCCACCCGTGCCTCAGGTGTATCTTTTGTCTTTCCATACACGCCCAAGAAGCCTAGCAGGTTCACGCAAATGTTATTCGTCACGTGCATCACGTCGATTGAAGAGCGGGCCTCTAGGTCTTTCAAGTAGGGTAGGTCCCAAAATATAGATTTCTTCTTCCACATGGGTGCGTGTCCCTCATCGTCATTCGGAACAGCTAGTGCGCCGGGACCCTTTTCAAAGATTATGTGTAAATCATTCACCATAGCAAGTACATTATCACCGGTACGCATGCATGGCGGGCTTCTTCCGGTGATCTGCCTCGCCTTTGAAATGCTTGCCTTTCTTTCGACATTGATGGTAGGTCGGAAGAAATCGATGATGGTCCAGGTACACATTCTTCCTGCATTTGTCCAGGTATATACTTTCAGTGTCATCTAAACAGTGCATGCATGCGTGGTCCTTGTTTGTCTGTCCTGAAAGGTTACTGGGAGCAGGCCAATCGTTGATGGTCACGAACAGCAACGCCTTTAGGTTAAATTCCTCCTGTCTGTGCTCATCCCATGTACGTACACCGTTTCCATTCCACAGTTGTAAAAGTTCTTCAACTAATGGCCTTAGGTACACATCAATGTCGTTGTCGGGTTGCTTAGGGCCTTGGATGAGAACTGGCATCATAATGAACTTCCGCTTCATGCACATCCAAGGAGGAAGGTTATACATACATAGAGTCACGGGCCAGGTGCTATGATTGCTACTCTGCTCCCCGAAAGGATTAATGCCATCCACGCTTAAAGCAAACCATACGTTTCTTGGGTCCTTTGCAAACTCATCCCAGTACTTTCTCTCGATTTTTCTCCACTGCGACCCGTCAGCGGGTGCTCTCAACTTCCTGTCTTTCTTACGGTCCTCACTGTGCCATCGCATCAACTTGGCATGCTCTCCGTTTCTGAACAGACGTTTCAACCATGGTATTATAGGAGCATACCACATCACCTTCGCAGGAACCCTCTTCCTGGGGGGCTCGCCGTCAACATCACCAGGGTCATCTCGTCTAATCTTATACCGCAATGCACCACATACCGGGCATGCGTTCAGATCCTTATATGCACCGCAGTAGAGGATGCAGTCATTAGGGCATGCATGTATCTTCTGCACCTCCAATCCTAGAGGGCATACGACCTTCTTTGCTGCGTATGTACTGTTGGGCAATTCGTTATCCTTTGGAAGCTTCTTCTTCAATATTTTCAGTAGCTTCTCAAATCCTTTGTCAGGCATAGCATTCTCTGCCTTCCACTTCAGCAATTCCAGTACGGTATCGAGCTTTGTGTTGCCATCTTTGCAATTGGGGTACAACCCTTTTTTGTGATCCTCTAACATGCGATCGAACTTCAGCTTCTCCTTTTGACTTTCGCATTGCGTCCTTGCATCGACAATGATCCGACGGAGATCATCATCATCGGGCACATCGTCTGGTTCCTCTTGATCTTCAGCAGCTTCACCCGTTGCAGCATCATTGGGCACATCGCCTGGTTCCTCTTGATCTTAACCATCTCCCCCCGTTGCAGCATCACCGTATGCAGGGGGCACATAGTTGTCATCGTACTCTTCTTCGTCGCCGTCTTCCATCATAACCCCTATTTCTCCGTGCCTCGTCCAAACATTATAGTATGGCATGAAACCCTTGTAAAGCAGGTGGGTGTGAAGGATTTTCCGGTTAGAGTAAGACATCGTATTCCCACATTTAGTGCATGGACAACACATAAAACCATTCTGCTTGTTTGCCTCAGCCGCTTCGAGAAACTCATGCTCGCCCTTAATGTACTCGGAGGTGTGTCTGTCACCATACATCCATTGCCGGTTCATCTGCGTGCATTATATATAATTAAGTGTGTCAAAACCATTACAGAACATCATGAATAGATAATTAAGTAACCAAATTAATAGAAGTTCATCACCATATTAAAACCAAAGTACATACATAGTTCTCATCTAACAACATATAGCTCTCCAGAGCATCTAATTAATTAAACCATACATTAAAACTATGTAAAACATTTCAATGCGATCATAATCGCAACCAAGGTAACAATTGATCCAACGGCATAATGATACCAAGCCTCGGTATGAATGGCATATTTTCTAATCTTTCTAATCTTCAAGCGCATTGCATCCATCTTGATCTTGTGATCATCGACGATATCTGCAACAAGCAACTCCAATATCATCTTCTCCTCCTCAATTTTTTTATTTTTTCCTTCAAGAAATTGTTTTCTTCTTCAACTAAATTTAACCTCTCGACAATAGGGTCGGTTGGAATTTTGGTTCACATAACTCCTAGTTAAATATAATCTATGTTACGTTGGTCGGCATAATTTTCATAAACAATAAATGAACCAATAGTTATAAAGATAATATATACCACATCCGAATCATAGACAGGACGAGGGCCGACGGGGGCGGATACCAAAACCATCGCACTATATAAGATGCAATAATAAAAGTAAGAAAATAATACAAGTATCTATCTAAACATACAAGTAAGAATATTTTTCTTTTTAGAAAGAAGATAAGAACAAGAGGCTCACCACGGTGGTGTCTGCGATGAGATCGGCGCGGGTGATCGACGGCGGTGAAGACGGGGACGGGGCTATTGGGGAACGTAGTAATTTCAAAAAAAAATCCTACGCACACGCAAGATCATGGTGATGCATAGCAACGAGAGGGGAGAGTGTTGTCTACGTACCCTCATAGACCGAAGCGGAAGCGTTGACGCAACGTAGAGGAAGTAGTCGTACGTCTTCCCGGTCCAACCGATCCAAGCACCGTTACTCCGGTACCTCCGAGTTCTTGGCACACGTTCAGCTCGATGACGCTCCCCGGGCTCCGATCCAGCAAAGCTTCGGGGAGGAGTTCCGTTAGCACGACGGCGTGGTGACGATCTTGATGTTCAACCATCGCAGGGCTTCGCCAAAGCACCGCTACAATATGACCGAGGTGTACTATCGTGGAGGGGGCACCGCACACGGCTAAGGAACGATCACGAAGATCAACTTGTGTGTCATGGGGTGCCCCCCTGCCCCTGTATATAAAGGAGCAAGGGGGAGGGGGTGGCCGGCCTAGGAGGGGGCGCGCCAAGGGGAGTCCTACTCCCACCGGGAGTAGGACTCCCTCCTTCCTTGTTGGAGTAGGAGAAGGGGAAAGAGGGGGAGAGGAAGAAGGAAAAGGGGGCTGCGCCCCTTGTCCAATTCGGACCAGAGGGGGGGCGCAGGCCTCCTTCCTTTTGGCCTCTCTCCTCTATTCCCGTATGGCCCAATAAGGCCCATATACTACCCGGCGAATTCCCGTAACTCTCCGGTACTCCAAAAAATACCCGAATCACTCGGAACCTTTCCGATGTCCGAATATAGTCGTCCAATATATTGATCTTTACGTCTCGACCATTTCGAGACTCCTCGTCATGTCCACGATCCCATCCGGGACTCCGAACTCCTTCGGTACATCAAAACTCATAAACTCATAATATAACTGTCATCAAAACCTTAAGCGTGCAGACCCTACGGTTCGAGAACAATGTAGACATGACCGAGACACGTCTCCAGTCAATAACCAATAGCGGGACCTGGATGCCCATATTGGCTCCTACATATTCTATGAAGATCTTTATTGGTCAGACCGCATAACAACATACGTTGTTCCCTTTGTCATCTGTATGTTACTTGCCCGAGATTTGATCATCGGTATCCAATACCTAGTTCAATCTCGTTACCAGCAAGTATCTTTACTCGTTCTGTAATACATCATCTCACAACTAACTCATTAGTTGCAATGCTTGCATGGCTTATGTGATGTGCATTACCGAGAGGGCCCAGAGATACCTCTCCGACAATCGGAGTGACAAATCCTAATCTAGAAATACGCCAACCCAACAAGTACCTTTGGAGACACCTGTAGAGCACCTTTATAATCACCCAGTTACGTTGTGACGTTTGGTAGCACACAAAGTGTTCCTCCGGTAAACGGAAGTTGCATAATCTCATAGTCATAGGAACATGTATAAGTCATGAACAAAGCAATAGCAACATACTAAACGATCGGGTGCTAAGCTAACGGAATGGGTCATGTCAATCAGATCATTCAACTAATTATGTGATCCCGTTAATCAAATAACAACTCTTTGTCCATGGTTAGGAAACATAACCATCTTTGATTAACGAGCTAGTCAAGTAGAGGCATACTAGTGACACTCTGTTTGTCTATGTATTCACACATGTATTATGTTTCCGGTTAATACAATTCTAGCATGAATAATAAACATTTATCATGATATAAGGAAATAAATAATAACTTTATTATTGCCTCTAGGGCATATTTCCTTCAGTCTCCCACTTGCACTAGAGTCAATAATCTAGATCACATCACCATGTGATTTAACACCAATAGTTCACATCGTCATGTGACCAACTCCCAAAGGGTTTACTAAAGTCAATAATCCAGTTCACATCGCTATGTGATTAACACCCGAAGAGTACTATGGTGTGATCATGTTTTGCTTGTGAGAGAAGTTTAGTCAACGGGTTTGCCACATTCAGGTCCGCATGTATTTTGCAAATTTCTATGTCAACAATGCTCTGCATGGAGCTACTCTAGATCATTGCTCCCACTTTCAATATGTATCCAGATTGAGACTTAGAGTCATCTGGATCAGTGTCAAAACTTGCATCGACGTAACCCTTTACGACGATCCTTTTGTCACCTCCATAATCGAGAAATATATCCTTATTCCACTAAGGATAATTTTGACCGTTGTCCAGTGATCTACTCCTAGATCACTATTGTACTCCCTTGCTAAACACAGTGTAGGGTATATAATAGATCTGGTACATAGCATGGCATACTTTATAGAACCTATGGCTGAGGCATAGGGAATGACTTTCATTCTCTTTCTATCTTCTGCCGTGGTCGGGCTTTGAGTCTTACTCAATTTCACACCTTGTTACACAGGCAAGAACTCTTTCTTTGACTGTTCCATTTTGAACTACTTCAAAATCTTGTCAAGGTATGTACTCATTGAAAAAACTTATCAAGCGTCTTGATCTATCTCTATAGATCTTGATGCTCAATATGTAAGCAGCTTCTTCGAGGTCTTTTTTTGAAAAAACACCTTTCAAACACTCCTTTATGCTTTGCAGAATAATTCTACATTATTTCCGATCAACAATATGTCATTCACATATACTTATCAGAAATGCTGTAGTGCTCCCACTCACTTTCTTGTAAATACAGGCTTCACCGCAAGTCTGTATAAAACTATATGCTTTGAGCAACTTATCAAAGCGTATATTCCAACTCTGAGATGCTTGCACCAGTCCATAGATGGATCGCTGGAGCTTGCATATTTTGTTAACACCTTTAGGATTGACAAAACCTTCTGGTTGCATCATATACAACTCTTCTTTAAGAAATCCATTAAG
Organism: Triticum monococcum; assembly: GCA_034509565.1. Classification (NCBI taxonomy): domain Eukaryota; kingdom Viridiplantae; phylum Streptophyta; class Magnoliopsida; order Poales; family Poaceae; genus Triticum; species Triticum monococcum. The sequence goes on from CM067847.1 coordinate 28,302,582, forward strand.
GATTGCAGTTTTGTTATCCATTTGCCAGATTTCATAAAATGCGGCAATTGCTAACATGATTCGGACAGACTTAAGCATAGATACGAGTGAGAAACTCTCATCGTAGTCAACACCTTGAACTTTGTCAAAAACCTTTTTCGACAAGTCTAGCTTTGTAGATAGTAACATTACTATCAGCGTCCGTCTTCCTCTTGAAGATCCATTTATTTTCTATGGCTTGCCGAACATCGGGCAAATCCATCAAAGTCCATACTTTCTTCTCATACATGGATCATATCTCAGATTTCATGGCCTCAAACCATTTCGCGGAATCTGGGCTCATCATCGCTTCCTCATAGTTCGCAAGTTCGTCATGGTCTAGTAACATGACTTCCAGAACATGATTACCGTACCACTCTGGTGCGGATCTCACTCTGGTTTACCTATGAGATCCGGTAGTAACTTGATCTGAAGTTACATGATCATCATCAGCAGCTTCCTCACTAATTGGTGTAGTAGTCACAGGAACAGATTTCTGTGATGAACTACTTTCCAATAAGGGAGAAGGTACAATTACCTTATCAAGTTTTCTACTTTCCTCCCACTCACTTCTTTCGAGAGAAACTCCTTCTCTGGAAAGATTCCGAATTTAGCAACAAAAGTCTTGCCTTTGGATCTGTGATAGAAGGTGTACCCAACAGTCTCCTTTGGGTATCCTATGAAGACACATTTCTCCGATTTGGGTTTGAGCTTATCAGGATGAAACTTTTTCACATAAGCATCGTTTGCCCCAAACTTTAAGAAACGACAACTTTGGTTTCTTGCCAAACCACAGTTCAGATTGTGTCGTCTCAACGGACTTAGATGGTGCCCTTTTTAACGTGAATGCAGCTGTCTTTAATGCATAACCCCAAAATGATAGTGGTAGATCGGTAAGATACATCATAGATCGCACCATATCTAATAAAGTACGGTTATGACGTTCGTACACACCATTCCACTGTGGTGTTCTAGATGGCGTGAGTAGTGAAACTATTTCACATTGTTTTAACTGACGGCCAAACTCGTAACTCAAATATTTTACCTCTGCGATCATATCGTAGAAACTTTTATTTTCTTGTTACGATGATTTCTCCACTTTACTCTGAAATTCTTTGAACTTTTGAAACGTTTCAGACTTATGTTTCATCAAGTAGATATACCCATATCTACTTAAATCATGTGTGAAGGTCAGAAAATAACGATACCTGCCGCGAGCCTTAACACTCATCGGATCACATACATTAGTATGCATTATTTCCAATAAGTCAGTTGCTCGCTCCATTGTTCTGGAGAACGGAGTCTCAGTCATCTTGCCCATGAGGCATGGTTCGCAAGCATCAAGTGATTCCAAAATCCCATCAGCATGGAGTTTCTCCATGCGCTTTACACCAATATGACCTAAATGGCAGTGCCACAAACAAGTTGCACTATCATTATTAACTTTGCATCTTTTGGCTTCAATATTATGAATATGTGTATCATTACGATCGAGATCCAACAAACCATTTTCGTTGGTGTGTATGACCATAGAAGGTTTTATTCATGTAAACAGAACAACAATTTATTCTCTTACTTAAATGAATAACCGTATTACAATAAACATGATCAAATCATATTCATGCTCAACGCAAACACTAAATAACACTTATTTAGGTTCAACACTAATCCTGAAAGTATATGGAGTGTGCGATGATGATCATATCAATCTTGGAAGTACTTCCAACACACATCGTCACTTCACCCTTAATTAGTCTCTGTTTATTCTGCAACTCCCGTTTCGAGTTACTAATCTTAGCAACTGAACTAGTATCAAATACTGATGGGTTGCTATAAACACTAGTAAAGTACACATCAATAACATGTATATCAAATATACTTATGTTCACTTTGCCATCCTTCTTATCCGCCAATCACTTGGGGTAGTTCTGCTTCCAGTGACCAGTCCCTTTGCAGTAAGCACTTAGTCTCAGGCTTAGGACCACACTTGGGCTTCTTCACTTGAGCAACTTGCTTGCTGTTCTTTTTGAAGTTCCCCTTTTTTCCTTTGCCCTTTTCTTGAAACTAGTGATCTTGTCAACCATCAACACTTGATGTTTTTCTCGATTTCTACCTTCGTCAATTTCAGCATTACGAAGAGCTTGGGAATTGTTTCCGTTATCCCTTGCATATCATAGTTCATCACGAAGTTCTACTAACTTGGTGATGGTGACTAGAGAATTCTGTCAATCACTATCTTATCTGGAAGATTAATTCCCACTTGATTCAAGCGATTGTAGTACCCAGACAATCTGAGTACATGCTCACTAGTTGAGCGATTCCCCTCCATCTTTTAGCTATAGAACTTGTTGGATACTTCATATCTCTCAACTCGGGTATTTGCTTGAAATATTAACTTCAACTCCTGGAACATCTCATATGGTTCATGGCGTTCAAAACGTCTTTGAAGTCCCGATTCTAAGCCGTTAAGCATGGTGCACTAAACTATCAAGTAGTCATCATATTGAGCTAGCCAAACGTTCATAACGTCTGCATCTGCTCCTGCAATAGGTCTATCACCTAGCAGTGCATCAAGGACATAATTCTTCTATGCAGCAATGAGGATAAACCTCAGGTCACGGATTCAATCCGCATCATTGCTACTAACATCTTTCAACACAATTTTCTCTAGGAACATATCAAAATAAACATATGAAAGCAACAACGCGAGCTATTAATCTACAACATAGATATGCTAATACTACCAGGACTAAGTTCATGATAAATTTAAGTTCAGTTAATCATATTACTTAAAAACTCCCACTTAGATAGACATCCCTCTAATCTTCTAAGTGATCACGTGATCCATATCAACTAAATCATGTCCGATCATCACGTGAGATGGAGTAGTTTCAATGGTGAACATCACTATGTTGATCATATCTACTATATGATTCACGCTCGACCTTTCGGTCTCCGTGTTCCGAGGCCATATCTGTATATGCTTGGCTCGTCAAGTATAACCTGAGTATTCCGCGTGTGCAACTGTTTTGCACCCGTTGTATTTGAACATAGAGCCTATCACACCCGATCATCACGTGGTGTCTCAGCACGAAGAACTTTCGCAACGGTGCATACTCAGGGAGAACACTTCTTGATAATTAGTGAGAGATCATCTTAAAATGCTACCATCAATCAAAGCAAGATAAGATGCATAAAAGATAAACATCACATGCAATCAATATAAGTGATATGATATGGCCATCATCATCTTGTGCTTGTGATCTCCATCTTCGAAGCACCGTCATGATCACCATCGTCACCGGCGCGACACCTTGATCTCCATTGTAGCATCGTTGTCGTCTCGCCAATCTTATGCTTCTACGACTATCGCTACCGCTTAGTGATAAAGTAAAGCATTACAGGGCGATTGCATTGCATACAATAAAGCGACAACCATACGGCTCCTGCCAGTTGCCGATAACTCGGTTACAAAACATGATCATCTCATACAATAAAATTTAGCATCATGTCTTGACCATATCACATCACAACATGCCCTGCAAAAACAAGTTAGACGTCCTCTAATTTGTTGTTGCAAATTTTACGTGACTGCTATGGGCTTAGCAAGAACCAATCTTACCTACGCATCAAAACCACAACGATAGTTTGTCAAGTTAGTGTTGTTTTAACCTTCGCAAGGACCGGGCGTAGCCACACTCGGTTCAACTAAAGTTAGAGAAACTGACACCCACCAGCCACCTGTGTGCAAAGCACGGCGGTAGAACCAGTCTCGCGTAAGCGTACGCGTAATGTCGGTCCGGGCCGCTTCATCCAACAATACCGCCGAACCAAAGTATGACATGCTGGTAAGCGGTATGACTTATATCGCCCACAACTCACTTGTGTTCTACTCGTGCATATAACATCAAACCATAAAACCTAGGCTCGGATGCCACTGTTAGGGAACGTAGTAATTTCAACAAAAAAATCCTACGCACACGCAAGATCATGGTGATGCATAGCAACGAGAGGGGAGAGTGTTGTCTACGTACCCTCGTAGACCGAAGCGGAAGCGTTGACGCAACATAGAGGAAGTAGTCGTACGTCTTCCCGGTCCAACCGATCCAAGCACCGTTACTCCGGTACCTCCAAGTTCTTGGCACACGTTCAGCTCGATGACGCTCCCCGGGCTCCGATCCAGCAAAGCTTCGGGGAGGAGTTCCGTCAGCACGACGGCGTGGTGACGATCTTGATGTTCAACCGTCGTAGGACTTCGCCTAAGCACCGCTACAATATGATCGAGGTGTAATATCGTGGAGGGGGGCACCGCACACGGCTAAGAAATGATCACGAAGATCAACTTGTGTGTCATGGGGTGCCCCCCTGCCCCTGTATATAAAGGAGCAAGGGGAGGGGGCGCGCCAAGGGGAGTCCTACTCCCACCGGGAGTAGGACTCCCTCCTTCCTTGTTGGAGTAGGAGAAGGGGAAAGAGGGGGAGAGGAAGAAGGAAAAGAGGGCTGCGCCCCTTGTCCAATTCGGACCAAAGGGGGGGCGCAGGCCTCCTTCCTTTTGGCCTCTTTCCTCTATTCCCGTATGGCCCAATAAGGCCCATATACTACCCGGCGAATTCCCATAACTCTCCGGTACTCCAAAAAATACCCGAATCACTCAGAACCTTTCCGATGTCCGAATATAGTCGTCCAATATATCGATCTTTACGTCTCGACCATTTCGAGACTCCTCGACATGTCCCCGATCCCATCCGGGACTCCGAACTCCTTCGGTACATCAAAACTCATAAACTCATAATATAACTGTCATCAAAACCTTATGCGTGCGGACCCTACGGTTCGAGAACAATGTAGACATGAACGAGACACGTCTCCGGTCAATAACCAATAGCGGGACCTGGATGCCTATATTGCCTCCTACATATTCTACGAAGATCTTTATCGGTCAGACCGCATAACAACATACGTTGTTCCCTTTGTCATCGGTATGTTACTTGCCCGAGATTCGATCGTCGGTATCCAATACCTAGTTCAATCTCGTTACCGGCAAGTCTCTTTACTCGTTCCGTAATACATCATCTCACAACTAACTCATTAGTTGCAATGCTTGCATGGCTTATGTGATGTGCATTACCGAGAGGGCCCAGAGATACCTCTCCGATAATCGAAGTGACAAATCCTAATCTCGAAATACGCCAACCCAACAAGTACCTTTGGAGACACCTGTAGAGCACCTTTATAATCACCCAGTTACATTGTGACGTTTGGTAGCACACAAAGTGTTCCTCCGGTAAACGGGAGTTGCATAATCTCATAGTCATAGGAACATGTATAAGTCATGAACAAAGCAATAGCAACATACTAAACGATCGGGTGCTAAGCTAACGGAATGGGTCATGTCAATCAGATCATTCAACTAATTATGTGATCCCGTTAATCAAATAACAACTCTGTGTCCATGGTTAGGAAACATAACCATCTTTGATTAACGAGCTAGTCAAGTAGAAGCATACTAGTGACACTCTGTTTGTCTATGTATTCACACATGTATTATGTTTCCGGTTAATACAATTCTAGCATGAATAATAAACATTTATCATGATATAAGGAAATAAATAATAACTTTATTATTGCCTCTAGGGCATATTTCCTTCAGGGGCGTGACGGACCGCTAAACCTAGACAAATATTGAGGAAAATGAAGCTTGGAGGTCGAGCTTGGAGGTCGAGCTTGGAGAGGGCTTGAACCGGGACCAAAGGGTAGCCTTTGGTCCCGGTTCATGCCACCAACCGGACCAATGGTGGTGGGCCAGGAGCGAGGCCCATTGGTCCCGGTTCGTCCAACCAACCGGGACCAAAAGATCCAGACGAACCGGGACCAATGACCCACGTGGCCCGGCCGGCCCCCTGGGCTCACGAACCGGGTCCAATGCCCCCATGGGTCCCGGTTCTGGACTGAACCGGGACTAATGGGCTGACTCGGCCTGAACCTTTGCCCCCTTTTCTACTAGTGCTCCAGATGGTCTTGTATTCTTGCATCGTCCGGCTTCAAGTGAAGCCGTCTGTTAGGAGCCGGCCAAGGCTAGGCCGGCCGCCTGGTTGAATTCGAATCGTCGCGGTATATAATGCATCATTTTCTTGTTCCAAGTGATTAAAGAGCATGGCAATATGATGGTTTGTCCTCTTCAAGATTGAAATCTAGAAATGAAGTAATCCATCTGTACGATGTTTAAATTATCATCAGTTTGCCATCATCTACAAAGGAAAAACACCCAATCTTTCTAAAAAAATATTTCGTAATGTTTATGTCCATCTCTAAACTAAAGTCTGAGATTCAGGAGGAGGGCGATATTCTTCAGTTCCCTGGTTCCGGCTACTATGTTCTGCCGATGCTAAACTGCGAGAGACGTTTAGGGGCTATAGAGGAGGTCGCAGGTGACCTGAGCTCTGAACTCTGAGCTGATGGTCTATGGTGCAATAGTAGGAAGCTAGACCAAGGTGTGGCGGCAGCTGCCATGGCGGTCTAGTAGAAACCAATCAACCATGTCGGCTGCAAGGTCTGCGATGCCAGTTGAGGCCCTACCCATGAAGAAATCATCAAGACATGGCATTCTTTGTACAGACAGAAGTGCGTATTGTAAACTGTAATCACAGTATGGTACACAGGAGGAATTAGTCGACCTAGCTTAGAGGAAAGTCATTGTTCATCCACAATGTATACATTTGACCGGCATTATTCTCTGTTGTGATCAACTAAAAATATCATGCATATCTGGCCAATGCCAAAACATTTATATAGTCTAATACTGCTGATTTAGGGAGTTTAATTGCATATTTTGACTTAGAAATCTGGATCGAGTCTAATGCCCTCATCAATAGCGTATGACGAATTCCTTCATGCTCTTATTGCATTATGGTCATTCTAGTTAACTCTTCATGAGCTAGACACGATTCAGCAGCATCACACTTTCTGAGCTGCTAAGTTAACCGAAGTTTCGACTATTGCATTCTCTGCTACTTTATATACTTTAGACCATTTACACCTTTTGTGTTTGTGTTCCTTTGGTCGCGCGGTCCTCAAGTTATGGTGCAATGCTTATAGTTGTGTGACTTCCGGTGTACCTTTTTGCTAGTGAGGTGGGATTTTAGAAGAAACTGAAAAAGAGATGTGAATAGTTAGAGCATGGCCATCGGGTGGCTTGAACTAGCTGCCCTGCAGGCCAAGTAGAGCTCCGATCGTGTCTTGCAGGGGAGCCGGCTGCTCCATCAGGAAAATCATGCAAAAAGAGAAGAGAGATAAAGGGAGAGGAAAAGTCGAGGAAAAGTAGGAAGCAGATGACCATGGTGGAAAAGGGAGTGAAAAAGGAAGAAGCCTCATCTTCGTTTTCGTTTGTGAAGGTGGATAGGTTGGGGCATGCCCTTATTCGGTTACGTTGTACTTCTCCGGTCATTAAGCTTACATTGTCCTGATATGAAAATTGTTTGGCGCTCAATGTGTGTAGGGTGAAGCCATAATTTTCGTGCTCTGGATGCACTGATTAATCAAGTACTAGCTCACTCATATTTCACAGAATGAAGTTAGTGGTTGCTCAATTTTACTTTTATAGATTATGAATCAATAATTCGGATTAATTGTTATTTCCAAATGTGCTTGTGATTATCGATATACCTAAGCCTACCCAGCGGCCTTGGCAGGTTTTTTCCTACTCCCTGTTTACATGTTGCTTTGCCGGACTTGCCATATCAGCACTTGTCAAAATAGAAATCAGGTTTCTAAGGTAGTGAGTGATCAGACACACGATCAGCAGGGATGTAAAGTTTTTAGTTGAAAGCGAAGTGCAGTTTCCATAAAGACAGACACAGTAAACGACCAAGACAAGACAACCTTGATACAATCTACAAGTTTATGGTAGTAACATGTGATGACAGACTATAAGGATGATTACATAGACACATAGTTTGATTTATGTATTTTTCTCTGGTTATTCTGCTCCATGAGAAAAAACTATGTTTTTTTTAAGTTATCTTTTGTCTTTACATTGTCCGCTTACTTGTAATCTTTACGACGATGTATCTAGCTTTTATTTATTTTTATGTAGATGTTATAAATACCATATGATGGTTGCAATCATCCCTCATTTACATAGCAAGGACTCTTTTGGTTTTTTCGAGACACATCATGTTTCAGGTTAAGCTCCACTATGAAGTGTCACACAAGATCCAGCTATACAACATTTGTCCTGCGGTCCCCGTGCGTCGCCTCTCGCGCAGGGGGGAAACCCTAACCGCGCCGCCAGCCGCCCTGCCCGGTCCTCCCCCGCTTCGCCGCCACCGGAGGGGACACCGGCGAAGCCCGCGTGGTCCCTAGGGAAGGTGGCGGCGGGGTGTCCTCGTCGTTTCGCCATTGCCTCGCACAGATCTTGCGGCGGCCGGTGGCGCGTGGCGGGTTTCCGCCGGTGGCTGGCGCCTGCTGTCCGTGGGGCGGCATCCCTCATGGCGGCAGGGACTGCCCCTGAACGGTGCTTGGTGGTGGCCACTTGGCAGCGCGTGGGTGGGCCGGATCTGGGCTTCGGGTCTGCGTCCCCGTCGTGGCAGCCCTCGGCCATGGGGCGTGGTCCCGGACGCGCCTAGCGCCGGTGGTGCTGGCCAGGACGCACGCTGGCAGCGCCCTACTTCATCTCGCATCGTCTCGCTGGCCAGTGGTGGTGGTCGTCTTCTTCATTAGAGATGGGCGGCCAGAGGCTTGGTGATCGGATCTCGAGATCCATCATCTAGTCCCGGCTGCGAGTTGGGGAGACATGGTTGCCGGTGAAAACCGAGCCGACGGCAAGCGATGGCGGCGTTCTACGGCGTTACCTTGATGGAGGCATCGTCGTGTAACTACTGTCGAACCACTCGTACTGCTCCGGGGGAAACCCTAGGATCTGGTGTTCCGGCTGATCAGACGATGGCGGCACTACGGTGTCGTTTCTCTCTTGGGAGCATCGTTTGTGGAGCAGCCCTGGAAGTCAGAGGCAGCAGAAGGTGGAGCGGCTTCGTTTTGCATGGAGCTTCGGTGGAGATGTCAAGTCATGCCTGACCGACAGGTGCTACGCTTTGTCATGCCTGGTCGGCAAGTGCTATGCACGACAGATCTTCCAAGGACTTCAAGTTGTGTCGGCTGGTGATACTTGGCAGCATGGCGCTGAGGTGTATCAGTGGCGACCGCGACGTGCTCAGCTGTTTGCGCACAGGGAGGAGGTGCCATTGGGTGCCGTGGTGGCGTCGACGATAGCTAGACCGAACAAGGTTGATGCATCAGTACAGTTCTGAAGATGGAGCAGTGGCAGTTGGCGGCGGCGGCCTCTGAGAGCACGCCGGACCAGTGTGTGCCCCAGACCCAGCAAGTGGCTAGGTTGGGGTCTCAGGTCTTAGATGTTAGGCTTGGCTGCGAGGTCTATGGTATTAGGCCTGGACTATCAGCATTCCTTCATCAACTGGATAGGAGTAGCGATAGATGTTGCCTAAACGGTGGCTTTAGACTTACTGTTGTATTTCTTTGTAAGGACTTTTGTGATTAATTAATAAAGTGGCTGCATGCATCGTCCAGATGCAGAGGCCGAGGGTCCTCTTCCATTTCTAAAAAAAAATGAAGTGGCACACAAAACATCTCTCATAGAACCCATGAACTTTGTGAATACCACCCGCCATTGATTATAAAATAATTAATAGTACAGACAAGAAGAGCCAAGATGACGAATGTATACATAACGGCAACTGAGATTTTTCTTTGTGATTTCTAAGGTCGCTAATTTACACCGATGATAACTGCCCAGGTCTTCGAGAAAGGGGTATGCAAGATCACATTCATCTTTAACCAAACTATCGCTCGTGAACAAATATGTTGTTAAATTCATCAGGCTTCGCTTACAGAGCAAACCACAGTTAAATTTGAGAGCCGGTACCTTCCTATAGGTTCTTCTTTCACCATTCCTGGACAAGGATTATGATTAGAACAAGCAAGCTCAACTTTTACAGGTGTGGCCAGAACTGCATATTAAAAAGAGCCTGAATATGGCAAGACCGACAAAGTCGTGACTACATAATTTCATCCGCTCAATCATCAGTTTGGGGAAAATGGTAAACAACTTTGCCTCCCGGTGGAAGTGTGATGATATATTTTTTCGAACTGAAAATGAACATTTACCCCAACATGTACATGTGATCCGCATGTGAACAACAAAATATTATCTGCATGTGGACAACACGAGAAACACTGTTACTCATCATGAACTACAGGCCATTCAACAGCGTCACACTTATCATGTGCTAATTTGACTGAAGTTTTGAGCATTGCCACTCTTTCTCTTTATATATCTCTATATAAACTGTATGCACCTTTTCTATGTTACTTGTGTTGATCATCAGGTTTTGACTATATAATCATTACTGGACTTTTCATGTGTTCTCTTGCTGATGAGTTGAGATTTTAGAAGAAACTAGAATAAATTTTGGACAAACATGGGGTCTGTGATGGGAGTCTGCCTGCAGATCCAACATACATGCACCTGATTCTCTGACAGATTTTCTGTCCTATTGTAATCCCGGCAAAATGGACCAGTTTTATACCATGGAGAAGTGCTCACTTTGTTCAAGCCAAGTGTGTACAGTGTTCCCCTTTGAGAAGCGCTTAGTGTGTCCATTAGGAGAAGATGAATCCAATTGTGTAGAGTGGAGGCAAGTATGTAATTCATCATTTGCTTCTTCCAAGTAATTAAAGAGCAGGGCAGTATGATAGTTCTCCCTCCTCCAATAGAGAATATAGAAATGAAGTTATCCATCCACACAATGTTTATATTATCAATTTGTCACCATCCATTAATGCAAACACCCGGTCTTTAGATGTTAGGTCGCTTTGGTTGTTATTTAGACTGTGAGTTCATATCTTGGCACGCTGTGTCTGGGAGTGTTCTTTGTCTATAATAAGTCCATCTGGAATGAGAATTTGGACGAGAAGCCCTCCCGTCCCTCGCGTCGCCCCTAGGGCGACTCGGGGGAGTCTAGGATTTTCCCCCGCCGCCTCCCCCCACCTCCCCCACCCCCTTGCTGCCACCGGAGGCGAACGCCGAGAAAGCCCGCGCGGGCGCCGAGGAAGGTGGCGGCGGGGTCTTCGGCGCTTCTTCGCGAAGGCCATCGGATCCAGGGGCGGCGGCCCCTGCTGGCGTGGCGTGCGGCGTGCCTGAGGGTTTGGCCATGAGGACGGCGAGTCGCAGGCGTGCCAGATCTGGAGGTATTGCCCCCCTTCCCTTCCATGCATCCCTTCCCAGTCCCCGGTTCGGTTTGGATCTTACCGGATCCAACTCCGGTGTGTTCTAGTGGAGCAGATCGGTGTCCGGAAGAAACCTTGGCCGCCTTGGCTGGCCGGCAGCGGCGACGCCGTTTTTTGGTGCCGCTTTCCTCCTTGGGGGCGCTGCTGAGGGCACCATCTCTTCACTCCGACCCATGTCTGGGTGAAAGCCCAAGATCCGGTGCGGATTGAGCGTCGGCGGCGCCCCGTGCACCGTAACCTTCCTGGAGGCGACGCCAAGGACATTGGGATCGGATGGAAGGGTCTGCAAGTGAGGGGTGGGGGGTGCTGCCTCCCTTTCGATGGAGCGGTATTTCGCTCTACATATTCTTGGCGGCGGCTCTTGGCGGCATGGAGCAGCGGAGGCTTGGCGTTAGATGTGTGGTGACGGACACGCGCAGGGAGGTCGACGTTGTCTGGCGTCGTGGTGGCGTCGGCGGCAGCGAGACCAGGCAAGGCCCATGCAACAGTACAACTCTGAAGATGGATATGTGGCAGGTGGTTGTGGTGGCCTCATACTCGGCAGGCGTCCTGGTTAAGGAGCACGCCGGACTGGTGGGTGCCCATACCCGGCAGGCGTCCTGCGTGGGACCTCAGGTCTTAGATGTTAGGTTTGGCTGCGAGGTCTGTTTGGTATTAGGCCCAGACCATCAACGCCCCTTCATCAATTAGATAGGAGTAGCGACAGAGGTTGCGAAGATGGTGGCTTTGGTCTTACTGTTGTACGATTTTGTAAGGTCTTGTGTTAATAATTAATAAATTGGCCGTATGCATCATTCAGATGCAGAGGCCGGGGGTATTCCTTCTTTTCTAAAAAAAAGTCCATCTGGAATCGTTGACCTGGGTCAAGATTCAGCAGGAGGCAACGTGCTTCAGTTCCTGGCAGCGGCTGTAATGGTTCTGATACTTGCAATATCTAAAGAGCATCTCTGTAAACTCTGCAAGTCTGATGCATGATCAGCAGATAATCATAGTTTGTAGTTTAGATGCAAACTCCGATTCTAGGAAGTGATACGAACATAGATGATCAAGACAGTATGGTACATATGAGAAGTTTGTATTGTAATCACAGTATGGTACATACGAGAAATGAACCAAGAGAGCTTTGTGTATACCTCTAAACTATATGCACCTTCTATGTTGGGTTCCTTTCGTTGGTCATCATGCTATGACTGTACACTCATTACTGAACTTTTTATGTGTCCTCAGACGATGAGTTGAAATTTTAGAAGAAACTGAAATAAAATGTAGAGAATGCAGCCTCGTGTGATGGAAGTGTGCCTGCTGAGAAATCATGAAAAAATGACTGGAAATTGTGTTGCTGCAGATCCAACATCCATGGACCTGATTCTCTGACAGACTTCATGTCCCACTGAGAACAATTCAAGCCTGACAAATGGACGAGTGCTCGCATTGTTTGAGTAAAATATTTACATGTATGTCCCGGTGAGAAGTGCTCAGTATGTCCATCAAAAGAAGATGGATCGAAGGGCATAAGAGGCAACTAATTCATTATTTGTTTGCTCATGGTAATTAAAGAATGTGGCAATATGATACTTCTTCCACCAAGAGAGAATATAGACACAAAGTTATCCATCTGTCGATTGATGATTATAAAATAATGATACATAAAAGAACCGACGCAAGGAGTGTGTACATTACAAAAGGAAACTGGGTCCTTCTACTTTAACATCCGTGTCAGTGGGCGTTCCAAGATTTTTCTCGGTAACTTACACCGACGGAAACTACCTACCTCTTCCAGAAAGTAGTTTGCAGGATCATATACATCGCTAGCCAAACTATCAGCACAAAACAAATATGTTGCTGAATTCGCCAGGCTATGAGGAAACAATATTTGATCATGGAAGATTATGCATAGCAAGCCAACACGAGAATATTTTTACTCCCATCGAAAATGAGCTGAGGTATTATCTTGAACAGAAATGAGTACTTGCTCCGCCATATACATGCCATTGGCGTGTGAGCAATCGAAGATCATGCATAGCTAGCCAACACGAAAATCAATGCTACTCCTCATGAGCTACACACCATTCAGCAGGATCATGCTTATCATGCTACTGATGAAACCGATGTTTGAACATTGCCCACCATATTTTTCTATATATCTCTGGACCATATGCATCTTTTTTCATGGGATTCCTTCTGTTGGTCATAAAGTTATGAGTGTACACTCGTTACTGAACTTAGAAGAAACTGGAAGAGAACTTGGATAACTGTTCATCTTGTAGTCCCTGTAGGTATGCACACCCAGAAACAAGTAAATTTCAATAGGAAAATGCTCCGTTGCAAATCCAGCATAGGTCCCACTGAGAAGCACGCCGGGAACCGTGCGTCCTGGGGAAATTATGAGAGGCATTTCAACGACTTGAGTAGATCAGCCCACCTCCGAGCTCAGAGACGATGGTGTCATCGCCAGAGCCACTCCGGAACCAAGCTGCGGGGACAGCCGACATGGTAGTATGGCAGAACGTACATGTGTTGATTACTCTATATGTCATGAATGATTAAATGTATACGTATTCTACTTGATCTTTTCTCTTGCACAACGAGAGCAGGTATGCTAAAGTTATTTTCTCTCTGTACATTAAAGGTATATAGTCTTTATATACTTTTATTTATGTAGATATTGAGCACCAGATGACAGTTGCAAGAAACAATTATTTACACCATGTTCCGATTTTGCTTTCAATATTTTGTGACAGATCTTTGACATTTTTTCACTCTTCAGACACACTCCCTTTTCATAACCATACGTAGCTCAGAGTAGCAAAGAATTCAATTCATCGCAGCTCATAGGCTGATAGCACAGATGTAAAGACATTGCAGTCAGAGTACATGAATGAAATTTCGATTCCAACAACGGAACATGTATAGTTCATTTGGTCGACCACAGTAAAACTAAAAAGCAGAGCGTTTCAAAAATCCAAGAACTTCGATGGCGTGCAGAAGCAGCGGACGAACAGAATTGAATCCCAGGCTAAGATTTCGGTATACATCCTGGAGTCACAGGTTTTGCAGAAGAGAACAGCAGCGGGGGGCGGGGGATCTGAAAGCGCCCAGCTCTCTGTTATTGAGATGAAACAAATTGGGATGCAAACAGTAAGTCAATCAACACAGATGGAGTCGACCAGCTTGTCAGTATCCTCGCTGAGTTCCACGTTTTTGATCTTCAGACGGCGTCGCATCCCAGAGTACTTCTTCGATGCTAAATCTCAGTATTACATCCTGGCGTTGCAGGTTTTGCAGAGAATAGCAAAAAAAATCTGAAAACACCCTCATGAGATTAGCATGCGAACAACTGAAGATTATGGATAGCTAGCCAACTTTGGAAAATTGTGAAGTCCTCATGAGTTAGCTCCCTCGTATTTCACATGTGCTTGCTCGATTTTGCTTTTACAGATTATTATGAATCAATAATTCTGTTTAATAATGATTAATAAATGCGCTTGTGATTATCGCATGTACCAAAGCCTGCCCAAAGGCCTTTGCAGGCTTATCCTCATCTTTATTCTGCATGTTGTGTTGCCGTATCAGCACTTGTCAAGACAGAAATCAAGTTAGTAGTAGCAGTGATATAAGAGATCTTACAAAAGTTTACAGAGGTAGTGTTTAGTCATCAGACACACAAACAGCATGATGCAAAGTTTTAAATGAAAAGCAAAGACAGAAAACTCCACGATTTTCCAGAAAGACAGAAAAACGAGAATAACCGATCAAGACAAGCCATCCTTGATACAATCTACAAGTTTGCATGGTAATCACTGAATGGTAGATACAAAAGAAAAGAACTGGACTAATTTAACTCATAACAGCAAAGGAACAACGAGGGGGCACACAGAACATCTCTCTCACAGACCAATCAAACTTCAATAATAACATCAGCCGATTGATGATCATAAAACAATAATACAGAAAAGAACCAAGATGAGGAATGTGTACATTACAAAGGAAACTAGGTTCTTCTACTTTAACATCCGTGTCCGTGGGTGTTTCCATCTTCCAAGATTTTCGTCGCCGCTAATTTACACCCATGAAAACTCCCCAACTCTTCCAGAAAGCGGTTTGAAGATCATATACATCGCTAACCAAACTATCACTCAGGAACAAATATGATGTTGAATTTGTCAGGCTTTGCTTACAGAGCAAACCGAAAATTAACTTGAGAGCTGGAACCTTCCTGTCGGTTTCCTCTTTCGCCATCCCTGGACAAAGATTATGATGATTAAAATAAGCTCAACTTTTACAGAATTTGGTGAGAATTAGCTGAGTAATTCAAAAAAGGACTTACAAAAAGTGCATAGTAGAAGAGTGTGAGTATGGCAAGGGCAACAAAGCCGTACTGGAAGACATTGTACCTGCATATTCAGATGTTCAATAGCAGTATGAATACAAAACTCTGAGATTCTGGTGTCTACAGCGATATAGATTCAACTATTCAAGCAACAACTGCAGGTTGATAGTTCTACTCACTGCATGCTGGTTCAAGACTTACTTGTAGAGATACTTAATTCCACGAAGAGACTGCAGCGTGTGGCCAAAGATCTCCTGAGCTGCAGTTGCTTGTGCGTAGTACGCAAAAGCTGTCGCGCAGAACTGAATCACACTGCAAAATACACAAGCGCGGAAATTCAAGAGATGACTTCTTAAAGAACAAGTGGTTTGCATTCATACAGAGGCCATTATTCACACACACAGCAGTGACCGTAACTGTGGTACAGTAATAGCAAAGGAGTTGGGCCCAGGCCCAAGTTATATACCCACGCTAAATCAATGCTTCAGGGGTGTGCACTTCCAAGTATTCACTATTACTGACTAATAACAGAAACTACTGTCCTAATGCTTTGTGGAATCAACTTCTTTAGATCTGCCACGTATCGCCACTACATTCTTTAATTCTTGTAAAGTTACAGCCTTCAAACATTTCATTGGAAGTTACAGGATGATATGGACTTCTAACACAAGACATCGGCAGCATACCTGATGGAACAAAGTAGGATCAGTCCAACATTAAACAGGAAAGAGTTCATCAACGTTCCTCCCCATCTGAAACAAGTTAAATGTTTGTTAGTAAATGTAAAAAAAGGACACCACAAAGAAAATAGTGTTATGGCACGAATCAACTACTTCATTGGGTGAATGGTGATGAAAACTAATTTCAGGCCAAGCATCATTTCTCCAGCAATCACTGCGATGAGGAGATAGAAGCAGAAGAACGCAAAAGCAGCAGTCCCAAGCAGACCTGGTACACAAAACAAAAGATTATTAATCAGTTTACACACAACAAAGATTAATCAGTTTATTCACAGAGAGGATAACTGGTTAAGTTGAGAACAATATCAAGGATCAGAAATGTACCCCAAACACTGTCCAGCTTTATGAAGATCTCATTCAGGAAAGAAGATAGAGGAGGATCAACCAACAAGTATATGATAATATGTGCAACCCAAGCAATCGATACAATTAACCTAAGAACATAAATCATTGTCAGACAAGCCCAATTGCAAATCGTTAGACTGAATGAATGTACAGTTCAGATACATATTTACACTTACCCAACAATGCCGAATATGAGTTTCCCAATGTAAGCAAGCACTGTAAAAGCCCAGGTAGCCTCTGCCTGCACCATAATGGATGTCAAGACAAGAGTAAGTGACAACCATAAGAAACAATGAATATAAGAATTCACGAGTAGTTACCTTCTCTCCTTGAGGGTACATCTCTTCTAGAGCATTCATGTCATTTTCCAAAAGTAACAACTCCTAATGATTAAGATAGAAAGTTGAATATAATATTAGTTAATAGCATAACAGAACATCACAGAAAGATGTACAATATATTAAAGAGAATGGTTTGTATGAATACAATTAAAGCTTCAAAGCATATCATCTGTTTGAAGGGCAAGCATACCTTCTCGACAGCCTTCACGTTTTTGCGCCATTTTCTGCCTTTGTTCCCACTTCTCTCTTCTTGGTGAAGGGCTTCCGCTGCCTTCTTCAATTCCTTGGCCTTCTTACCTAATTCAGTAGCTTCCTGAAGGAAACATTTTCAACCTCAAGGTCAGATCGATATCTAAATCACACAATAATTACATGAAACAGAAACTTTCACACTAATCAGTTGAGGCAAACAGTCTTCATAACGAAAATAAAGCATATGAAACTATACACACCTTTATATATTGTGAGCGTGTGATGACAGCTTTTGGACGCCGGACAAACGAGAATATAAGACTCAATGGAAGGCAAGCAATGCCAACACCACCAAATATCTATACAATAAACAGAGTTGTTAAGATATGCCAAGCCAGAACTGTACACAAAGAGGCCAGCATGATTGCATGCAACAGTTAAACAATTGGAAAAAAATACATGGTTAAAATTGTTTCTCATACAGCTTTGTCCAAGAAACAAACAAAAATACAAACTAACCTATCAGATGCTAGCGCTACAAAAAAAACAGTGAACAACCTAATTGTAAACATTGAAGTAAAACTCACTGTGAAGAGCACAGATCCAACAATGGTAGCAAGGGCAACCACGTATTCAGGGAATGTAGCGCGCATTGTCCAAGTTGTTTGGGAGTTAGGAGGTGCAGTATTAGCTGAACACTGAAGAAAAGAAACCATAAAACAAGTTAGTCGCCAGATGAAAATTATGAAATGATGAGCCGGATGAAGTGAAACACAGGGAAGCATAATTCCATCAGCGGGTTAACCTGGCGGGTCAATGGAGCGATGCAAGGTTGGCCACTTGTGAATGCACTGAACTGGTTTGGGTTTGGAAAAGCCTGGACAGATGAAGAGAGGTGCCTGACAGTGAAGTCCACTTTACCAATAAGTGCTGAAGGAACAAAGTGGAAGTGCAGTCAGGTAAAGTCAAGACATCACAGATTAGTAAGAGGTTAACATCACGAGAGGTATAAAGTGAAACATCACGCATTGTAAGCAGTTCACATCAATGGAGGTACAATTCATCCCATGCAGCTACAAGCATGAAGGGTCTATCTGATGTGAGCAAGAAACATGGACGATGTGCCAAATGAGCAGGACAAAATGAAATGTTGTTTTCTACGTTTCCTAGGTGGTTGAAACTAAGAGGTCCAAACGTATAAGCTGCAACCTAGGACAAGAAAACAAGTGGACGCAGTAGAAAATTCAGGACCCTAAATGGGTAAACGATAGATACACACAGGAAGGATGAACCACAAATGTATCCAGTAGCAACATGAAGTAATTTTTATGTGATGTGAGGAAGGAACATGGATGCTGCCCACCATTGCGAAAATGACATGGACAAAGTGATGTGTTGTTCTCTATGTTCCCTACGGTGAATACTAAACAGTGAAAATGTAAAACCTACTGCCTAGTAAAACAAAACAAGCTGTGAAAAGACACAATTCAGAGGTACAATGGGCACTAGAGAAACACAGGTAGGATTAACCGGTCCAAATGTATAAGCTGCAACCTAGGACGGCAAAACAAGTGGTGAAAGTAGACAATTCAGAGGTCTAATAATGGGCACCACTAGATACGCAGAGGAAGGATGAATCCATGAACGAAGGCAGTAGCAAATTTCAGATCTGGCTATACAGCATTGACTGCTCAGGGATGAAAAACGTGAAAGCTTTGAAGCTCGAGGCTCCTCCTATTTACAATTGAAATGCAGAGCAACACCTCGAGATTCACATTTCAAACCCAAATCGGTTCAGATTATCTCAAAGCAGATTAGGGGTGAGCATAGCAGAGCGTCACAAATGGGGGCAGACAGGCAAAAAAGACAAGGGCGATCCGCACGCATACGCACCGTATAGGATGCCGAGGACGAGGCCGCAGACGACGGCGGAGGCTATGACCCAGATGAGGGCGCTCTTGAGCCTCTTCCCAACGGACCTGGAGGCAGGAGCAGAGCACGGCGGATCTAGTCAGCCAGCGAATCAAGCGGAGGCGGACAGAGGAAGGAAGAAGAGGAAACTGACTGACTTGTCCTGGTCGCCCTCGTAGTAGAACATGGCGAATGGGATGACGAGGAAGACGAGGACGGCGTCGATGATGTAGACGACGAGCCAGAGCGTCTTCATGGGGAGGGTGAGGGCGCAGGCGCCGCTGTAGACGGCGCGCTTGCAGGCCTGGCGGTTGGCGACGTCGGCGGGGAGCATGAGGATGGAGAGGACGGCGACGGTGATGCCGAGCACGACGACAAGCTTGGGGAACCAGGCCTGGTTGGCGTCGTCGGGGTGCTGGTAGTTGACGAGCAGGTAGACGCTGACGAGCAGCACCAGCACGCTGACCACCGCCGCCACGATCACCAGCGCCACGTTGAAGTCCCCCATCTCCTCGGGGCCCCGGTTCCGGTTCGGGTCCGCCGCCTCGCCCCCGTCGGTCTGTGAGTCAGATCTCCGCGCAGAGGGGAGGGGGAGGGGCGGCTAGGGGTTTGGGCGGGCGGGGAGCGCTGCTGCGGTGCCGGCCGGCGGCGCGCCGGATCTGCGAGGGGCGCCGCGGGATTCGGGAGGGATTTGGCGGTGATGGGGTTGACGACGGCGGAAGGGAGTGGGGAAAGGGAGAGGGGGGGGGGGGGGGGGGGGGGGGGTTGGCGTGGTGGGGGTGGGCTAGGCTGGCGGCCGGCTCGGGCGGTTTGGTTTGGTCTTGGGCTAGCTGTGCCTGTGCTGTGCTGTGCTGTGCTGTGCTGGGGACGTTGGATTTCGAAAAAAACACGGCGCTTCGGCGTGGATTTGGCCCGCCCGTTTGCTTCGGGGGGTGGGGATGGGGACGGGATGATTGGGACGGCGACGCGCCCAGTCCAGTTCCTCATCAACCGCCACCACATCCAGCCGCCCCTTCTCACTGTCGCCGCCCACACCCGAATACCTCCCCCAGCAGCACGCCACCCAATAAGTGCACCATACTCCGACGTTGGGGGTCTGTTTTCGCCGCCGTCGCCGCACTCCAACGTCGACGGCATCCCCTCGCCTCCACCGCCGGCAGCACCGCCTTGCGCGTCCACCTCACTCACCGGACGCCGCCACGTTAGCTTCCACGCCAGCAGGCCTGCTACCTGATCCCAGAGAGGCGCGAGGCTCTGCACGAGTCAGCTTCTTCCACTACACATGCAAGGTGTTCGACGGTTCACCGGCAAGGTACAAATGGACTCCAATGACGCGTACTTTTTCAACAATTTCATTTGCGATTCGAATTATTAGTCGTCCAATGATGAGGATATTGTGGTTGTTGCTTTGGTCGTCCATGACCGCGTTAGTAGGCAGCGGCCGATGTTCAGGGGCTTGATCCCATGGCATACTCCGGCAACAGAGAGAGCGGCCATGTCATGGCTGACAGGGAGGGCCGGACTCGCCAGCTGGAACGGGACCCCACGGTCCCAGCGTCAGCGTGAAGGAGTGCCAAGGAGACCAGCGACGCGTCGCTAAATGGGCCTGCAGTTGGGCCGTACTCGACAAGGGGCCTGCGTGCTCTGCATTTGTGTATAACTAGGCCAGAGTCATGTAAGTGGGGATCATCGAGAAACTGAATCACGAACCGGCTGAGAGAGAGAGACGTTGTCCTTCTCCTCCAGAACATAATCTTCCTCTTCCTCTCTCAATTATCCCCTCTCCCTTCCCTGTAGCGCCACCACTGGTAGATCGGTCTGTAACATCTGGTATCAGAGGTCTAGTCCGTCGATCTGGAGACTGCCTACCCCAAGCCCCGCTACCAGACGAAACAAAGCCAAGCGGGCGGCAGCAATGGAGGAACAAATCGCAGCACTGGCCAAGGCTGTCAACGATGGGCGGGTGGCCAACGAGGCCCGCCTCGACGCGATCCAGTAGTCTCTGGAGCTCTGGAGGCCGGCGGTCACCCATCTTGAACAACAAGTCGACGAGTTGCGCACGCAGGTGGGGCGCATCGCCCTTCACCCCCTGCTCGCGGCGCCTCCGGATCCGACGCCGGAAGGCGACACAGTGGTGTGTTTGGGGTCGACGGCGACGGATTCCAACCAACGCAACCACGGGCAACATGGCCACGGCGGGATCGACAACTCCGGGGGAGGGCATATGGGGTAGTCACTACCCAAATGCCACCTCCAGTCAAGGGTGCGTGTACTCCTCCCTCTGAAATTTGCCCTTCGACCGAATTAGATGTGCATAAGTTTGGGATTCCGGGGGAAATACAAGAACAATCACACCCCTCTTACTCACATCACGCACATTGGGCGCTACCAAAGATGGATTTTCCATCCTTCGATGGAGACAATCCCCAGTTCTGGAAAAATAGATGTGAAAAATACTTTGATGTTTTTGGAATTGCTCCGGATATGTGGGTTAGACTAGCGACTTTGCATTTCACAGGCTCCGCAAAGGAGTGCTAGTTTTTATGGACGACATTCTGGTCCACACGCGCACCTGGACAGCTCATGTGAGGTTGCCCAGGTCGGTTCTGCAGCTACTCTCGGACAATGGGTTGAAGGCAAAACTTTCTAAGTGCACGTTTGCACAAAATCGCATCAACTACTTGGGGCATCAGATCAGTGATGCTGGTGTGGCCACGGATAGCACTAAGGTTCAGGCAGTTCGGGATTGGCCGCGGCCAGACTCAGTTCACAAGCTCCGAGGATTTCTCGGATTGGCAGGGTACTACCGTAAATTTGTCAGAAATTTTGGGGTGATCTCAAGACCATTGACTGATATGCTCAAAAAAGGGACAATCTTCATCTGGACACCAGTAGCTGATACAACATTCAGAGAGCTTACAAAGACATTGGTTGAAGCACCAGTCTTAGCATTGCCCGATTTTGCCAAGCGATTTGTTGTTGAAACAGATGCCAGTGCTACCGGTGTGGGAGCAGTACTGATGC
This sequence comes from Triticum monococcum, assembly GCA_034509565.1. NCBI lineage: Eukaryota > Viridiplantae > Streptophyta > Magnoliopsida > Poales > Poaceae > Triticum > Triticum monococcum. Next base: position 28,324,784 of record CM067847.1, read on the forward strand.
AAGACTCACATCCTATAGCATGCCTTAGTAAAGCATTAGGACCGAAAAACATAGGGCTCTCTACCTATGAAAAGGAATGTCTTGCTCTCTTATTGGCAATCGATCATTGGAGGCCGTACTTGCAACATGCTGAATTCACTATCCGAACAGACCAAAAAAGCTTGCTCAATCTAACCGACCAGAGGTTGAACACACCAATCCAACAGAGGGCGTTTACCAAGCTGGTTGGTCCGCAGTTCGTCATCCAGTACAAAACAGGGATCACTAACCGGGCCGCAGATGCTCTCTCTCACCGTGATCATCCGGCAGGTGCAGAACTGGTAGCAATATCTGTCTATAAGCCTGCCTGGTTGGAAGTCATTGCCTTGAGCTATCGTGCCGACCCTGAAGCACAACAGAAGTTGGCCCAACTGGCAGTACAGACACCAGATGAACACGGGTATTCTCTGAAGGATGGCATCATTCGATACCGCGACCGTATTTGGGTGGGGGTCGATACCAACACCCAACGATCCCTGATAACTTCCTTACACGACAGCACTGCCGGGGGTCACTCAGGATTTCATGCAACTTACAACCGCATCAAGAGACTCTTTTACTGGAAAGGCATGAAAGACATGATCAAACAATATATCAGGGCATGTGTGACTTGTCAGAGAACCAAGACTGAACGGATATCACCTGCTGGATTGTTGCAGCACTTAACAATTCCAAAGAAGCCATGGGTAGTGGTGTCATTAGACTTTATCGAAGGCCTTCCCCGATCAGGTGGTTATGACGTCATTTTGGTGGTTGTTGACAAGTTTTCGAAGTATGCTCACTTCGTGCCCTTGACTCACTCGTTCACAGCGCTGACGGTGGCAACCATTTACATGAAGAACATCTTTCGCCTGCATGGCTTGCCGCTAGCCATCATCTCGGACCGTGATCGCATATTCACCAGTGCTGTGTGGCAAGAACTGTTCAAGCTATCCCAGACTCAATTGCGCATGAGCTCATCGTACCACCCTCAAACGGACGGCCAAACGGAGCGAGTGAATCAATGCTTGGAGGGGTATCTTCGCTGTGCGGTCCATTCTTGTCCGGGTAATTGGAGTAAGTGGCTCTTTCTTGCTGAATATTGGTATAACACCTCATTTCATTCCTCGTTGGGGCGCACGCCGTTTGAGGTGATTTATGGCCACTTGCCTCGTGAGTTTGGTGTGGTGCAAGTGGAAGATGTTGGGGATCGTAGCAGAAATTCAAAAAAATTCCTACGGGTCACCAAGATCAATCTATGGAGAGACTAGCAACGAGAGAGAAGGGGAGTGCATCTACATACCCTTGTAGATCGCTAAGCGGAAGCGTTCAAGCGAACGGGGTTGATGGAGTCGTACTCGTCGTGATCCAAATCACCGATGATCCTAGCGCCGAACGGACGGCACCTCCGCATTCAACACATGTATGGAGCGGAGACGTCTCCTCCTTCTTGATCCAGCAAGAGGGAGGAGAAGTTTATGGAGATCTAGTAGCACGACGGCGTGGTGGTGGAAGTAGCGAGATCCTGGCAGGGCTTCGCCAAGCACAAGCGGGGAGGAAGAGGTGTCACGGGAGGGAGGGAGGCGCCAGGGCTTCAGGTGTGGCTGCCCTCCCTCCCCTCCACTATATATAGGGGCCTAGGGGGCGCCGGCCCCTTGTAGATCCCATCTAGGGAGGGGGGCGGCAGCCCTAGGGGTGGCTTGGCCTCCAAGCCAAGTGGAGGCGCCCCCATCCCTTAGGGTTTCCAACCCTAGGCGCATGGGAGGCCCAAAGGGGGGCGCACCAGCCCACCAAAGGCTGGTTCCCACGCCCCTTCAGCCCATGGGGCCCTCCGGGATAGGTGGCCCCACCCGGTGGACCCCCGGGACCCTTCCGGTGGTCCCGGTACAATACCGATGACTCCCGAAACTGTCCCGGTGGCCGAAACTGGACTTCCTATATATAAATCTTTACCTTCGGACCATTTTGGAACTCCTCGTGACGTCCGGGATCTCATCCGGGACTCCGAACAACTTTTGGTTAACCGCATACTAATATCTCCACAACTCTAGCATCATCGAACCTTAAGGCTATGTTTGGTTGAGCTGCAGATTCTAAAAAAGCTGCTGTGAAAAAGCTGCTGTGAAAAAGCTGCTGTGGAAAAGCTGGAAGCTGAAAAGTTGGGGTACCCCCAGCTTTGAAATTTACACTAGGGAGAAGCTACAGATTCTCAAAAGCTACTTTGAACATTTACCCCTTTGGTTAGCTTTTGGCTTTTCAAAGCAGAAGTTGGTAAAAAAAAGCTGAACCAAACGCAGCCTAAGTGTGTAGACCCTACGGGTTCGGGAGACACGCAGACATGACCGAGACGACTCTCTTGTCAATAACCAACAGCGGGATCTGGATACCCATGTTGGCTCCCACATGTTCCACGATGATCTCATCGGATGAACCACGATGTCGAGGATTTAATCAATCCCGTATACAATTCCCTTTGTCTATCGGTACGATACTTGCCCGAGATTCGATCGTCGGTATCCCGATACCTCGTTCAATCTCGTTACCGGCAAGTCTCTTTACTCGTTCCGTAACACATCATCCCGTGATCAACTCCTTGGTCACATTGTGCACATTATGATGATGTCCTACCGAGTGGGCACAGAGATACCTCTCCATTACACGGAGTGACAAATCCCAGTCTCGATTCGTGCCAACCCAACAAACACTTTCGGAGATACCCGCAGTGCACCTTTATAGCCACCCAGTTACGTTGTGACGTTTGGTACACCCAAAGCATTCCTACGGTATCCGGGAGTTTCACAATCTCATGGTCTAAGGAAATGATACTTGACATTTAGAAAAGCTTTAGCATACGAACTACACGATCTTGTGCTAGGCTTAGGATTGGGTCTTGTCCATCACATCATTCTCCTAATGATGTGATCCCGTTATCAACGACATCCAATGTCCATGGTCAGGAAACCGTAACCATCTATTGATCAACGAGCTAGTCAACTAGAGGCTTACTAGGGACATGGTGTTGTCTATGTATTCACACATGTATCTGAGTTTCCTATCAATACAATTCTAGCATGGATAATAAACGATTATCATGAACAAGGAAATATAATAATAACTAATTTATTATTGCCTCTAGGGCATATTTCCAACAGTCTCCCACTTGCACTAGAGTCAATAATCCAGTTCACATCGCTATGTGATTAACACTCAAGGTCACATCCCCATGTGACGAACACCCAAAGAGTTACTAGAGTCAATAATCTAGTTCACATTACCATGTGATTAACACTCAATGAGTTCTGGGTTTGATCATGTTATGCTTGTGAGAGATGTTATAGTCAACGGGTCTGAACCTTTCAGATCCGTGTGTGCTTTACAAATCTCTATGTCATCTTGTAGATGCAGCTACCACGCCCTTTTGGAGCTATTCCAAATAACTGTTCTACTATACGAATCCGGTTTACTACTCAGAATCATCCAGATTAGTGTCAAAGATTGCATCAGCGTAAGCCTTTACGACGAACTCTTTTACCACCTCCATAATGGAGAAAATTCCTTAGTCCACTAGTTACTAAGGATAACCTTGACCGTTGTCCTGTGATCCATTCCTAGATCACACTTGTACCCCTTGACGGACTCATGGCTTAGCACACTTCAGGTGCGGTACACAACATTGCATACTTTAGAGCCTACGTCTAAAGCATAGGGGATGACCTTCGTCCTTTCTATCTATTCTGCCGTGGTTAGGTCTTGAGTTTTACTCAATACTCATACCTTATAACACAGCCAAGAACTCCTTCTTTGCCGATCTATTTTTGAACTCCTTCAAAATTTTGTCATGGTATGTGTTCGTTTGAAAGTACTATTAAGCGATTTTGATCTATCCTTATAGATCTTGATGCTCAATGTTCAAGTAGCTTAATCCAGGTTTTCCATTGAAAAACACTTTTCAAATAACCCTGCATGTTGTCCAGAAATTCTACATCATTTCTGATCAACAATATGTGAACAACATATACTCATCAAAAATTCTATAGTGCTCCCACTCACTTCTTTGGAAATACAAGTTTCTCATAAACTTTGTATAAACCCAAGACCTTTGATCATATCATCAAAACGTACATTCCAATTCCGAGATGCTTACTCCAGTCCTTAGAAGGATTGCTGGAGCTTTGCATACTTTTTAACATCTTTCAGGATTGACAAAACCTTCTGGTTGTATCACATACAACCTTTCCTCAAGAAAAACGTCGAGGAAACAATGTTTTGACATCCTATCTACAAGATTTCATAAATAATGCAGTAACTGCTAACATAATTCCAACAAACTCTTAGCATCGCTATGAGTGAGAAAGTCTCATCGTAGTCAACTCCTTGAACTTGTCGAGAAACATCTTAACGACAAGTCGAGCTTTCTTAATGGTGACACTTACCATCATTGTCCGTCTTCCTTTTAAAATCCATCTGCACCCAACAGCCTTACGACCATCAAGTAGTTCTTTTCAAAGTCTATACTTTGTTTTATACATGGATCCTCTCTCGGATTTTATGGCCTCGAGCCATTCGTCAGAATCCGGGCCCACCATCGCTTCTCCATAGCTCGTAGATTCATTGTTGTCTAGCAACATGATTTCCAAGACGGGATTACGTACCACTCTGAAGTAGTACACATCCTTGTCGACCTATGAGGTTTGGTAGTGACTTGATCCGAAGTTTCATGATCATTATCATAAGCTTCCACTTCAATTGGTGTAGGTGCCACAGGAACAACTTCTTGTGCCCTGCTACACACTAGTTGAAGTGACGGTTCAATAACCTCATCAAGTCTCCACCATCCTCCCACTCAATTCTTTCGAGAGAAACTTTTCCTCGAGAAAGGAACTGTTTCTAGAAACAATCACTTTTGCTTCCGGATCTGGAATAGGAGGTATACCCAACTATTTTTGGGTATTCTATATATGAAGATGCATTTATCCACTTTGGGTTCGAGCTTATCAGCCTGAAACCTTTTCACATAAGCATCGCAGCCCCAAACTTTTAAGAAATGACATCTTAGGTTTCTCTAAACCATAGTTCATACGGTGTTGTCTCAACGGAATTGTGTGGTGCCCTATTTAAAGCGAGTGCGGTTGTATCTAATGCCTAACCCATAAATGATAGTGGTAATTCGATAAGAGACATCATGGTATGCACCATATCCAATAGGGTGCAGTTGTGATCTTCGGACACACCATCACACTATGGTGGTCCAGGCGGTATTAGTGTGAAACAATTTCCACAATGTCTTAATTGTGTGCCAAACTCGTAACTCAGATATTCATCTCTATGATCATATCATAGACATTTTATCATCTTGTCACGACGATCTTCAACTTCACTCTGAAATTACTTGAACCTTTCAATAATTCAGACTTGTGTTTCATCAAGTAAATATTCTTAGCATCTACTCAAATCATCTGTGAAGTAAGAACATAACGATATCCACTGCGTGCCTCAGCACTCATTGGACTGCACACATCAAAATGTATTACTTCCAACAAGTTGATTTCTTGTTCCATCTTACTGAAAATGAGGCCTTTCAGTCATCTTGCCCATGTGGTATGATTTGCATGTCTCAAGTGATTCAAAATCAAGTGAGTCCAAACGGTCCATCTATATGGAGTTTCTTCATGCATATCTACCAATAGACATGGTTCGCATGTCTCAATCTTTTCAAAAAACGAGTGAGTCCAAAGATCCATCAACATGGAGCTTCTTCATGCGTTTTTATACCAATATGACTCAAATGGCAGTGCCACAAGTATGTGGTACTATCATTACTATCTTATATCTTTTGGCATGAACATGTGTATCACTACGATCGAGATTCAATGAACCATTCATTTTAGGTGCAAGACCATTGAAGGTATTATTCAAATAAACAGAGTAACCATTATTCTCCTTAAATGAATAATCGTATTGCGATAAACATAATCCAATCATGTCTATGCTCAACGCAAACACCAAATAACAATTATTTAGGTTTAACACCAATCTCGATGGTAGAGGGAGCGTGCGATGTTTGATCACATCAACCTTGGAAACACTTCCAACATATCGTCATCTCACCTTTAGCTAGTCCCCGTTTATTCTGTAGCCTTTTATTTCGAGTTACTAACACTTAGCAACTGAACCGGTATTTCAATACCCTGGTGCTACTAGGAGTACTAGTAAGTACACATTAATATAACGTATATACAAAATACTTTTGTCGACCTTGCCAGCCTTCTCATCTACCAAGTATCTAGGGTAGTTCTGCATCAGTGACCGTTCCCCTCATTATAGAAGCACTTAGTCTCGGGTTTGGTTCAACCTTGGGTTTCTTCACTAGAGCAGCAACTGATTTGCTGTCTCATGAAGTATCCCTTCTTTCCCTTGCCCTTCTTGAAACTAGTGGTTTAACCATCAACAATTGATGCTCCTACTTGATTTCTACTTTCGCGGTGTCAAACATTGCGAGTTGCTCAAGGATCATCATGTCTATCCCTGATATGTTATAGTTCATCACGAAGCTCTAATAGCTTGGTGGCAGTGACTATAGAGAACCATCACCATCTCATCTGAAAGATTAACTCCCACTCAATTGAAGCGATTGTAGTACTCAGACAATCTGAGCACATGCTCAACGATTGAGCTTTTCTCCCTTAGTTTGCAGGATTAAGAAACTTGTTAGAGGTCTCATACCTCTTGACGTGGGCACTAGTCTGAAATCCCAATTTCAGTCTTTGGAACATCTCATATGTTCTGCGACGTTTCAAAAACGTCTTTGGTGCCATAATTCTAAATTATTAGCATTACGCACTGAACTATCACGTAGTCATCAAAACGTGTATGTTAGATGTTTCCCAACATCTACAGATGACGCTCGAGGTTCAACACACTGAGCGGTGCATTAAGGACATAATCCTTCTGTGCAGCAATGAGGACAATCCTCAGTTTACGGACCCAGTCCGCACAATTGCTACTATCAACTTTCAACTAAATTTTCTCTAGGAACATATCTAAAACAGTAGAACTAAAGCATGAGCTACGACATAATTTGTAAAGACCTATTGACTATGTTCATAATAATTAAGTTCATATAATCAAATTATTCAATGAACTCCCACTTAGATAGACATCCCTCTAGTCATCTAAGTGATACATGATCCGAGTCAACTAGGCCGTGTCCGATCATCACGTGAGACGGACTAGTCATCATCGGTGAACATCTTCATGTTGATCGTATCTTCTATACGACTCATGTTCGACCTTTCGGTCTTCCGTGTTCCGAGGCCATGCCTGTACATGCTAGGCTCGTCAAGTCAACCTAAGTGTATTGCGTGTGTAAATCTGGCTTACACCCGTTGTATGCGAATGTTAGAACCTATCACACCCGATCATCACATGGTGCTTCGGAACAACGGACCTTAGCAACGGTGCACAGTTAGGGAGAACACTTTCTTGAAATTATTGCGAGGGATCATCTTATTTAAGCTACCGTCGTTCTAAGCAAATAAGATGTAAAACATGACAAACATCACATGCAAATCATAAAGTGACATGATATGGCCAATATCATCTTGCGCCTTTGATCTCCATCTTCGAGGCGCGGCATGAACACCATCGTCACCGGCATGACACCATGATCTCCATCATCATGATCTCCATCATCGTGTCTGAAGGAAATATGCCCTAGAGGCAATAATAAAGTTATTATTTATTTCCTTATATCATGATAAATGTTTATTATTCATGCTAGAATTGTATTAAGCGGAAACATAATACATGTGTGAATACATAGACAAACTTAGTGTCACTAGTATGCCTCTACTTGAGTAGCTCGTTAATCAAAGATGGTTATGTTTCCTAACCATGAACAAAGTGTTGTTATTTGATTAACGAGGTCACATCATTAGTAGAATGATCTGATTGACATGACCCATTCCATTAGCTTGGCACCCGATCGTTTAGTATGTTGCTATTGCTTTCTTCATGACTTATACATGTTCCTATGACTATGAGATTATGCAACTCCCGTTTACCGGAGGAACACTTTGTGTGCTACCAAACGTCACAACGTAACTGGGTGATTATAAAGGAGCTCTACAGGTGTCTCCAAAGGTAGATGTTGGGTTGGCGTATTTCGAGATTAGGATTTGTCACTCCGATTGTCGGAGAGGTATCTCTGGGCCCTCTCGGTAATGCACATCACATAAGCCTTGCAAGCATTGCAACTAATGAGTTAGTTGCGGAATGATGTATTACAGAACGAGTAAAGAGACTTGCCGGTAACGAGATTGAACTAGGTATTGGATACCGACGATTGAATCTCGGGCAAGTAACATACCGATGACAAAGGGAACAACGTATGTTGTTATGCGGTCTGACCAATAAAGATCTTCGTAGAATATGTAGGAGCCAATATGGGCATCCAGGTCCTGCTATTGGTTATTGACCGGAGATCTGTCTCAGTCATGTCTACATTGTTCTCGAACCATAGGGTCCGCACGCTTAATGTTACGATGACAGTTATTATGAGTTTATGCATTTTGATGTACCGAAGTTAGTTTGGAGTCCCGGATGTGATCACGGACATGACGAGGAGTCTCGAAATGGTCGAGACATAAAGATTGATATATTGGACGGCTACATTCGGACACCGGAAGTGTTCTGGATGATTTCGGAGAAAACCGGAGTGCTGGAGGGGTTACCGGAACCCCCCGGGGAAGTAATGGGCCTTATTGGGCCTTAGGGGAGAGAGAGGGCTGCGGCCTAGGAGGTGGCGCGGCCCCCCCAAGGGGAGTCCGAATTGGACTAGGGAAGGGGGGCGCGACCCCTCTTTCCCTCTCCCTCTCCCTCTCTTTCCTTCCCCCTTAGGTTTCCTAATTGGATTAGGAAAGGGGAGTCCTACTCCCACTAGGAGGAGGACTCCCCCTCCCCTTGGCGCGCCACATAGGGCCGGCCGGCCTCCCCCTTGCTCCTTTATATACGGGGGCAGGGGGGCACCCTAGAACACACAAGTTGATCCACGTGATCGTTCCTTAGCCGTGTGCGGTGCCCCCTGCCACCATATTCCACCTCGATCATATCGTTGTAGTGCTTAGGCGAAGCCCTGCGTCGGTAGAACATCATCATCGTCACCACGCCGTTGTGCTGACGGAACTCATCCCCGAAGCTTTGCTGGATCGGAGCCCGGGGAGCGTCATCGAGCTGTACGTGTGCTAAGAACTCGGATGTGCCGGAGTAACGGTGCTTGGATTGGTCGGATCAGGAAGACGTACGACTACTTCCTCTACGTTGTGTCAACGCTTCCGCAGTCGGTCTGCGTGGGTACGTAGACAACACTCTCCCCTCTCGTTGCTATGCATCACCATGATCCTGCGTGTGTGTAGGAACTTTTTTTGAAATTACTATGTTCCCCAATAGTGGCATCCGAGCCTAGGTTTTATGGTTTGATGTTATATGCACGAGTAGAACACAAGTGAGTTGCGGGCGATATAAGTCATACTCCCTACCAGCATGTCATACTTTGGTTCGGCGGTATTGTTGGATGAAGCGGTCCGGACCGACATTACGCGTACGCTTACGCGAGACCGGTTCTCCTGACGTGCTTTGCACAAAGGTGGCTTGCGGGTGACTGTTTCTCCAACTTTAGTTGAACCAAGTGTGGCTACGCCCGGTCCTTGTGAAGGTTAAAACGGAGTCTATTTGACAAACTATCGTTGTGGTTTTGATGCGTAGGTGAGATTGGTTCTTACTTAAGCCCGTAGCAGCCACGTAAAACTTGCAACAACAAAGTAGAGGACGTCTAACTTGTTTTTGCAGGGCATGTTGTGATGTGATATGGCCAAGACATGATGCTAAATTTTATTGTATGAGATGATCATGTTTTGTAACAGAGTTATCGGCAACTGGCAGGAGCCATATGGTTGTCGCTTGATTGTATGCAATGCAATCGCGATGTAATGCTTTACTTTATCACTAAGCGGTAGCGATAGTTGTGGAAGCATAAGATTGGCGAGATGACAATGATGCTACGATGGAGATCAAGGTGTCGCGCCGGTGACGATGGTGATCATGACGGTGCTTCGGAGATGGAGATCACAAGCACAAGATGATGATGGCCATATCATATCACTTATATTGATTGCATGTGATGTTTATCTTTTTATGCATCTTATCTTGCTTTGATTGATGGTAGCATTATAAGATGATCTCTCACTAAATTATCAATAAGTGTTCTCCCTGAGTATGCACCGTTGCCAAAGTTCGTCGTGCCCAGACACCACGTGATGATCGGGTGTGATAAGCTCTACGTCCATCTACAACGGGTGCAAGCCAGTTTTTGCACACGCAGAATACTGAGGTTAAACTTGACGAGCCTAGCATATGCAGATATGGCCTCGGAACACGGAGACCGAAAGGTCGAGCGTGAATCATATAGTAGATATGATCAACATAGCGATGTTCACCATTGAAAACTACTCCATCTCACGTGATGATTGGTTATGGTTTAGTTGATTTGGATCACGTGATCACTTAGAGGATTAGAGAGATGTCTATCTAAGTGGGAGTTCTTAAGTAATTTGATTAATTGAATTTAAACTTATCATGAACTTAGTACCTGATAGTATCTTGCTTGTTTATGTTTGATTGTAGATACATGGCTCGTGCTGTTGTTCCGTTGAATTTTAATGCGTTCCTTGAGAAAGCGAAGTTGAAAGATGATGGTAGCAATTACACGGACTGGGTCCGTAACTTGAGGATTATCCTCATTGCTGCTCAGAAGAATTACGTCCTAGAATCACCGCTGGGTGCCAGGCCTGCTGCTGGAGCAACACCAGATGTTATGAACGTCTGGCAGAGCAAAGCTGATGACTACTCGATAGTTCAGTGTGCCATGCTTTACGGCTTAGAATCGGGACTTCAACGACGTTTTGAACGTCATGGAGCATATGAGATGTTCCAAGAGTTGAAGTTAATATTTCAAGCAAATGCCCGGATTGAGAGATATGAAGTCTCCAATAAGTTCTATAGCTGCAAGATGGAGGAGAACAGTTCTGTCAGTGAGCATATACTCAAAATGTCTGGGTATAATAATCACTTGATTCAGATGGGAGTTAATCTTCCAGATGATTGCGTCATTGACAGAATTCTCCAATCACTGCCACCAAGCTACAAGAGCTTCGTGATGAACTATAATATGCAAGGGATGAACAAAACTATTCCCGAGCTCTTCGCAATGCTGAAAGCTGCGGAGGTAGAAATCAAAAAGGAGCATCAAGTGTTGATGGTCAACAAGACCACTAGTTTCAAGAAAAAGGGCAAAGGGAAGAAGAAGGGGAACTTCAAGAAGAACGGCAAGCAAGTTGCTGCTCAAGAGAAGAAACCCAAGTCTGGACCTAAGCCTGAAACTGAGTGCTTCTACTACAAGCAGACTGGTCACTGGAAGCGGAACTGCCCCAAGTATTTGGCGGATAAGAAGGATGGCAAGGTGAACAAAGATATATGTGATATACATGTTATTGATGTGTACCTTACTAGAGCTCGCAGTAGCACCTGGGTATTTGATACTGGTTCTGTTGCTAATATTTGCAACTCAAAACAGGGACTACGGATTAAGCGAACACTGGCGAAGGACGAGGTGACGATGCATGTGGGAAACGGTTTCAAAGTCGATGTGATCGCGGTCGGCACGCTACCTCTACATCTACCTTCGGGATTAATATTAGACCTAAATAATTGTTATTTGGTGCCAGCGTTGAGCATGAACATTATATCTGGATCTTGTTTGATGTGAGACGGTTATTCATTTAAATCAGAGAATAATGGTTGTTTTATTTATATGAGTAATATCTTTTATGGTCATGCACCTTTGAGAAGTGGTCTATTTTTTGATGAATCTCGATAGTAGTAACACACATATTCATAATGTTGAAGCCAAAAGATGCAGAGTTGATAATGACAGTGCAACTTATTTGTGGCACTGCCGTTTAGGTCATATCGGTATAAAGCGCATGAAGAAACTCCATACTGATGGACTTTTGGAACCACTTGATTATGAATCACTTGGTACTTGCGAACCGTGCCTCATGGGCAAGATGACTAAAACACCGTTCTCCGGTACTATGGAGAGAGCAACAGATTTGTTGGAAATCATACATACCGATGTATGTGGTCCGATGAATATTGAGGCTCGTGGCGGATATCGTTATTTTCTCACCTTCACAGAGGACTTAAGCAGATATGGGTATATCTACTTAATGAAACATAAGTCTGAAACATTTGAAAAGTTCAAAGAATTTTAGAGTGAAGTTGAAAATCATCGTAACAAGAAAATAAAGTTTCTACGATCTGATCGTGGAGGAGAATATTTGAGTTACGAGTTTGGTGTACATTTGAAAAATTGTGGAATAGTTTCGCAACTCACGCCACCCGGAACACCACAGCGTAATGGTGTGTCCGAACGTCATAATCGTACTTTATTAGATATGGTGCGATCTATGATGTCTCTTACTGATTTACCACTATCATTTTGGGGTTATGCTTTAGAGACGGCCGCATTCACGTTAAATAGGGCACCATCAAAACCCGTTGAGACGACGCCTTATGAACTATGGTTTGGCAAGAAACCAAAGTTGTCGTTTCTTAAAGTTTGGGGCTGCGATGCTTATGTGAAAAAGCTTCAACCTGATAAGCTCGAACCCAAATCGGAGAAATGTGTCTTCATAGGATACCCAAAGGAGACTGTTGGGTACACCTTCTATCACAGATCCGAAGGCAAGACATTCGTTGCTAAGAATGGATCCTTTCTAGAGAAGGAGTTTCTCTCGAAAGAAGTGAGTGGGAGGAAAGTACAACTTGACGAGGTAACTGTACCTGCTCCCTTATTGGAAAGTAGTACATCACAGAAAACTGTTTCTGCGACACCTATACCAATTAGTGAGGAAGCTAATGATGATGATCATGAAACTTCAGGACAAGATACTACTGAACCTCGTAGATCAACCAGAGCGAGATCCGCACCAGAGTGGTATGGTAATCCTGTCCTGGAAATCATGCTGCTAGATCATGATGAACCTACGAACTATGAAGAAGCGATGGTGAGCCCAGATTCCGCAAAATGGCTTGAAGCCATGAAATCTGAGATGGGATCCATGTATGAGAACAAAGTATGGACTTTGGTTGACTTGCCCAATGATCGGCAAGCAATTGAGAATAAATGGATCTTCAAGAAGAAGACAGACGCTGATGGTAATGTTACTGTCTACAAAGCTCGACTTGTCGCAAAAGGTTTTCGACAAGTTCAAGGGGTTGACTACGATGAGACCTTCTCACCCGTAGCGATGCTTAAGTCTGTCCGAATCATGTTAGCAATTGCCGCATTTTATGATTATGAAATTTGGCAGATGGATGTCAAAACTGCATTCCTGAATGGATTTCTGGAAGAAGTGTTGTATATGATGCAACCGGAAGGTTTTGTCGATCCAAAGGGAGCTAACAAAGTGTGCAAGCTCCAGCGATCCATTTATGGACTGGTGCAGGCCTCTCGGAGTTGGAATAAACGCTTTGATAGTGTGATCAAAGCATTTGGTTTTATATAGACTTTCGGAGAAGCCTGTATTTACAAGAAAGTGAGTGGGAGCTCTGTAGCATTTCTGATATTATATGTGGATGACATATTGCTGATTGGAAATAATATAGAATTTCTGGATAGCATAAAGGGATAGTTGAATAAGAGTTTTTCAATGAAAGACTTCGGTGAATCTGCTTACATATTAGGCATAAAGATCTATAGAGATAGATCAAGACGCTTAATTGGACTTTCACAAAGCACATACCTTGACAAGATTTTGAAGAAGTTCAAAATGGATCAAGCAAAGAAAGGGTTCTTGCCTGTTTTACAAGGTGTGAAGTTGAGTTAGACTCAATGCCCGACCACTGCAGAAGATAGAGAGAAAATGAAAGATGTTCCCTATGCTTCAGCCATAGGCTCTATCATGTATGCAATGCTGTGTACCAGACCTGATGTGTGCCTTGCTATAAGTTTAGCAGGGAGGTACCAAAGTAATCCAGGAGTGGATCACTGGACAGCGGTCAAGAACATCCTGAAATACCTGAAAAGGACTAAAGATATGTTTCTCATATATGGAGGTGACAAAGAGCTCACCGTAAAAGGTTACGTTGATGCAAGATTTGACACTGATCCGGACGATTCTAAACCGCAAACCGGATACGTGTTTACTTTAAATGGTGGAGCTGTCAGTTGGTGCAGTTCTAAACAAAGCGTCGTAGCGGGATCTACATGTGAAGCGGAGTACATAGCTGCTTCGGAAGCAGCGAACGAAGGAGTCTGGATGAAGGAGTTCATATCCGATCTAGGTGTCATACCTAGTGCATCGGGTCCAATGAAAATCTTTTGTGACAATACTGGTGCAATTGGCTTGGCAAAGGAATCCATATTTCACAAGAGAACCAAACACATCAAGAGACGCTTCAATTCCATCCGGGATCTAGTCCAGGTGGGAGACATAGAGATTTGCAAGATACATATGGATCTGAATGTTGCAGACCCGTTGACTAAGCCTCTTCCACGAGCAAAACATGATCAGCACCAAGGCTCCATGGGTGTTAGAATCATTACTGTGTAATCTAGATTATTGACTCTAGTGCAAGTGGGAGACTAAAGGAAATATGACCTAGAGGCAATAATAAAGTTATTATTTATTTCCTTATATCATGATAAATGTTTATTATTCATGCTAGAATTGTATTAACCGGAAACATAATACATGTGTGAATACATAGACAAACTTAGTGTCACTAGTATGCCTCTACTTGACTAGCTCGTTAATCAAAGATGGTTATGTTTCCTAACCATGAACAAAGTGTTGTTATTTGATTAACGAGGTCACATCATTAGTAGAATGATCTGATTGACATGACCCATTCCATTAGCTTGGCACCCGATCGTTTAGTATGTTGCTATTGCTTTCTTCATGACTTATACATGTTCCTATGACTATGAGATTATGCAACTCCCGTTTATCGGAGGAACACTTTGTGTGCTACCAAACGTTACAACGTAACTGGGTGATTATAAAGGAGCTCTACAGGTGTCTCCAAAGGTAGATGTTGGGTTGGCGTATTTCGGGATTAGGATTTGTCACTCCGATTGTCGGAGAGGTATCTCTGGGCCCTCTCGGTAATGCACATCACATAAGCCTTGCAAGCATTGCAACTAATGAGTTAGTTGCGGAATGATGTATTACAGAACGAGTAAAGAGACTTGCCGGTAACGAGATTGAACTAGGTATTGGATACCGACGATCGAATCTCGGGAAAGTAACATACCGATGACAAAGGGAACAACATATGTTGTTATGCGGTCTGACCGATATAGATCTTCGTAGAATATGTAGGAGCCAATATGGGCATCCAGGTCCTGCTATTGGTTATTGACCGGAGATCTGTCTCAGTCATGTCTACATTGTTCTCGAACCGTAGGGTCCGCACGCTTAACGTTACGATGACAATTATTATGAGTTTATGCATTTTGATGTACCGAAGTTAGTTCGGAGTCCCGGATGTGATCACGGACATGACGAGGAGTCTCGAAATGGTCGAGACATAAAGATTGATATATTGGACGGCTACATTCGGACACCGGAAGTGTTCCGGATGATTTCGGAGAAAACCGGAGTGCTGGAGGGGTTACCGGAATCCCCCGGGGAAGTAATGGGCCTTATTGGGCCTTAGGGGAGAGAGAGGGCTGCGGCCTAGGAGGTGGCGCGCCCCCCAAGGGGAGTCCGGATTGGACTAGGGAAGGGGGGCGCGGCCCCTCTTTCCCTCTCCCTCTCCCTCTCTTTCCTTCCCCCTTAGGTTTCCTAATTGGATTAGGAAAGGGGAGTCCTACTCCCACTAGGAGGAGGACTCCCCCTCCCCTTGGCGCGCCACATAGGGCCGGCCGGCCTCCCCTTGCTCCTTTATATACGGGGGCAGGGGGGCACCCTAGAACACACAAGTTGATCCACGTGATCGTTCCTTAGCCGTGTGCGGTGCCCCCTGCCACCATATTCCACCTCGATCATATCGTTGTAGTGCTTAGGCGAAGCCCTGCATCGGTAGAACATCATCATCGTCACCACGACGTTGTGCTGACGGAACTCATCCTCGAAGCTTTGCTGGATCGAAGCCCGGGGAGCGTCATCGAGTTGTACGTGTGCTAAGAACTCGGAGGTGCCGGAGTAACGGTGCTTGGATCGGTCGGATCGGGAAGACGTACGACTACTTCCTCTACGTTGTGTCAACGCTTCCGCAGTCGGTCTGCGTGGGTACGTAGACAACACTCTCCCCTCTCGTTGCTGTGCATCACCATGATCTTGCGTGTGCGTAGGAAATTTTTTGAAATTACTACGTTCCCCAACAGTGTCTTCATGAAGTTGCCTCGCCAACTATTACTTCTAGTACTATGACTAACGGTTAGCAATAAAGTAAAGTAATTACATGGCGTTTTCATTGACACGCAGGTCATAAATAAATTAAGACAACTCCTATGGCTCCTGCCGGTTGTCATACTCATCGACATGCAAGTCGTGATTCCTATTACAAGAACATGATCAATCTCATACATCACATATATCATTCATCACATCCTTTTGGCCATATCACATCACATAGCATACCCTGCAAAAACAAGTTAGACGTCCTCTAATTGTTGTTGCATGTTTTACGTGGCTGCTATGGGTTTCTAGCAAGAATGTTTCTTACCTACGCAAAACCACAACGGTGATATGCCAATTGCTATTTACCCTTCATAAGGACCCTTTTCATCGAATCCGATCCGACTAAAGTGGGAGAGACAGACACCCGCTAGCCACCTTATGCAACTAGTGCATGTCAGTCGGTGGAACCTGTCTCACGTAAGCGTACGTGTAAGGTCGGTCCGAGCCGCTTCATCCCACAATGCCGCCGGATCAAGATAAGACTAGTAATGGTAAGCAAATTGAACAAATCATCGCCCACAACTGCTTTGTGTTCTACTCGTGCATAGAATCTACGCATAGACCTAGCTCATGATGCCACTGATGGGGATCGTAGCAGAAATTCAAAAAAATTCCTACGGGTCACCAAGATCAATCTACGGAGAGACTAGCAACGAGTGAGAAGGGGAGTGCATCTACATACCCTTGTAGATCGCTAAGCGGAAGCGTTCAAGAGAACGGGGTTGATGGAGTCGTACTCGTCATGATCCAAATCACTGATGATCCTAGCGCCGAATGGACGGCACCTCCGCGTTCAACACACGTAGGGAGCGGAGACGTCTCCTTGTAGGACCTTGAAGTAGATGTGTCTAGAGAGGGGTGATTAGACACTTAATGCTAAAGTTGCAGTTTTTAAGCTTTTTCGGTTTAAGTGGAGTTTAGGCAAAATTTCAACATTCACAATACATATCAAGCAAGCATGCAAAGAGTATATAGGCAGCGGAAAGTAAAGCATGCAACTTGCAAGAATGTAAAGGGAAGGGTTTGGAGAATTCAAACGCAATTGGAGACACGGCTGTTTTTCCCGTGGTTCGGATAGGTGGTGCTATCCTACATCCACGTTGATGGAGACTTCAACCCATGAAGGGTAACGGTTGCGCGAGTCCACGGAGCGCTCCACCCACGAAGGGTCCACGAAGAAGCAACCTTGTCTATCCCACCATGGCCAGCGCCCACGAAGGACTTGCCTCACTAGCGGTAGATCTTCACGAAGTAGGCGATCTCCTTGCCCTTAAAAACTCCTTGGTTCAACTCCACAATCTTGTCGGAGGGTCCCAAGTGACACCTAGCCAATCTAGGAGACACCACTCTCCAAGAAGTAACAAATGGTGTGTTGATGATGAACTCCTTGCTCTTGTGCTTCAAATGATAGTCTCCCCAACACTCAACTCTCTCTCACAGGATTTGGATTTGGTGTAAAGAAGATTTGAGTGGAAAGCAACTTGGGGAAGGCTAGAGATCAAGATTCATGTGGTAGGAATGGAATATCTTGGCCTCAACACATGAATAGGTGGTTCTCTCTCAGAACATATGAGTTGGAAGTGTAGATGTGTTCTGATGGCTCTCTCCATGAGTGAAGAGGAGGTGGAGGGGTATATATAGCCTCCACGCAAAATCCAACCGTTACACACAATTTACCAATCTCGGTGGGACCGAATCAACAAACTCGGTCGGACCAAAATAGTAAACCTAGTGACCGTTAGAGATTTTCGGTGGGACTGACATGCAACTCGGTAGGACCGATTGTTGGGGAACGCAGTAATTTCGAAAATTTTCCTACGCACACGCAAGATCATGGTGATGCACAGCAACGAGAGGGGAGAGTGTTGTCTACGTACCAAAGCAGACCGACTGCGGAAGCGATCACACAACGTAGAGGAAGTAGTCGTACGTCTTCTTTCCAATCCGACCGATCCAAGCACCGTTACTCCGGCACCTCCGAGTTCTTAGCACACGTTCAGCTCGATGACGATCCTCGGGCTCCGATCCAGCAAAGCGTCGAGGAAGAGTTCCGTCAGCACGACGGCGTGATGACGATCTTGATGTACTACCGACGCAGGGCTTCGCCTAAGCACTGTAACGGTATGATCGAGGTGGAATTTGGTGGCAGGGGGCACCGCACACGGCTAAGGAACGATCTCAAGGATCAACTTGTGTGTCTTGGGGTGTCCCCTGCCCCCGTATATAAAGGTTGGAGGAGGGGGGCCGGCCGGCCAGGGAGAGGGAGGCGCAGGGGGAGTCCTACTCCCACCGGGAGTAGGACTCCCCCCTCCAATCCTATTCCAACTAGGACTCTCGGGGAAAAGGAGAGAGAAGGGGGGGCCGGCCCCTTATCCTAGTCCTACTAGGACTTGGGGAAAGGGGGGGCGCCGGCCAGCTATGGGCTGTCCCTTTTCTCTTTTTCCACTAAGGCCCAATAGGCCCATTAGTCTCCCGGGGGGTTCCGGTAACCCTCCCGGTATTCCGGTAAAATCCCGATTTCACCCGGAACACTTCCTATGTCCAAACATAGGCTTCCAATATATCAATCTTTACGTCTCGACCATTTCGAGACTCCTCGTCATGTCCGTGATCTCATCCGGGACTCCGAACAACCTTCGGTACATCAAAATGCATAAACTCATAATAACTGTCATCGTAACGTTAAGCGTGCGGACCCTACGGTTCGAGAACAATGTAGACATGACCGAGACACGTCTCCGGTCAATAACCAATAGCGGGACCTGGATGCCCATATTGGCTCCTACATATTCTACGAAGATCTTTATCGGTCAGACCGCATAACAACATACGTTGTTCCCTTTGTCATCGGTATGTTACTTGCCCGAGATTCGATCGTCGGTATCCAATACCTAGTTTAATCTCGTTACTGGCAAGTCTCTTTACTCGTTCCGTAATACATCATCTCATAACTAACATCTTAGTTATTATGCTTGCAAGGCTTATGTGATGTGTATTACCGAGAGGGCCCAGAGATACCTCTCCGACAATCGGAGTGACAAATCCTATTCTCGAAATACGCCAACCCAACATCTACCATTGGAGACACCTGTAGTACTCCTTTATAATCACCCAGTTACGTTGTGATGTTTGGTAGCACCCAAAGTGTTCCGCCGGTAAACGGGAGTTGCATAATCTCATAGTCATAGGAACATGTATAAGTCATGAAGAAAAGCAATAGCAACATACTAAACGATCGGGTGCTAAGCTAATGGAATGGGTCATGTCAATCAGATCATTCAACTAATGATGTGACCTCGTTAATCAAATAACAACTCTTTGTTCATGGTTAGGAAACATAACCATCTTTGATTAACGAGCTAGTCTAGTAGAGGCATACTAGTGACACTCTGTTTGTCTATGTATTCACACATGTATTATGTTTCCGGTTAATACAATTCTAGCATGAATAATAAACATTTACCATGATATAAGGAAATAAATAATAACTTTATTATTGCCTCTAGGGCATATTTCCTTCAGTCTCCCACTTGCACTAGAGTCAATAATCTAGTTTCACATCGCCATGTGATTTAGCAGCAATACTTCACATCACCATGTGATTAACACCCATAGTTCACATCGTTATGTGACCAACACTCAAAGGGTTTACTAGAGTCAGTAATCTAGTTCACATCTCTATGTGATTAATACCCAAAGAGTACTAAGGTGTGATCATGTTTTGCTTGTGAGATAATTTTAGTCAACGGGTCTGTCACATTCAGATCCGTAAGTATTTTGCAAAATTCTTTGTCTATAATGCTCTGCACGGAGCTACTCTAGCTAATTGCTCCCACTTTCAATATGTATCTAGACCGAGACTTAGAGTCATCTAGATTAGTGTCAAAACTTGCATCGGCGTAACCCTTTACGACGAACCTTTTTATCACGTCCATAATCGAGAAACATATCCTTATTTCACTAAGGATAATTCTGACCGCTGTCCAGTGATCTACTCCTAGATCACTATTGTACTCCCTTGCCAAATCAGTGCAGGGTATACAATAGATCTGGTATACAGCACGACATACTTTATAGAACCTATGGCCAAGGCATAGGGAATGACTTTCATTCTCTTTCTATCTTCTGCCGTGGTCGGGCTTTGAGTCTTACTCAACTTCACACCTTATAATACAGGCAAGAACTCTTTCTTTGACTGCTCCATTTTGAACTACTTCAAAATCTTTGTCAAGGTATGTACTCATTGAAAGAACTTATCAAGCGTCTTGATCTATCTCTATAGATCTTGAAGCTCAATATGTAAGCAGCTTCACCGAAGTCTTTCTTTGAAAAACTCCTTTCAAACACTCCTTTATGCTTTACAGAATAATTCTACATTATTTCCGATCAACAATATGTCATTCACATATACTTATCAGAAATGCTGTAGTGCTCCCACTCACTTTCTTGTAAATACAGGCTTCACCGCAAGTCTGTATAAAACTATATGCTTTGATCAACTTATCAAAGCGTATATTCCAACTCCGAGATGCTTGCACCAGTCCACAGATAGATCGCTGGAGCTTGCATATTTAGTTAACACCTTTAGGATCGACAAAACCTTCTAGTTGCATCGTATACAACTTTTCTTTAGCAAATCCATTAAGGAATGCAGTTTTGTTTATCCATTTGCCAGATTTCATAAAATGCGGCAATTGCTAACATGATTCGGACAGACTTAAGCATAAATACGAGTGAGAAAATCTCATCGTAGTCAACACCTTGAACTTGTCGAAAACCTTTTGCGACAATTCTAGCTTTGTAGATAGTAACACTACTATCAGCGTCCGTCTTCCTCTTGAAGATCCATTTATTTTCTATGGCTTGCCGATCATCGGGCAAGTCAACCAAAGTCCATATTTTGTTCTCATACATGGATCATATCTCAAATTTCATGGCTTCAAGCCATTTTGCGGAATCTGGGCTCACCATCGCTTCTTCATAGTTCGTAGGATCATCATGATCTAGTAGCATGACTTCCAGAACAGGATTACCGTACCACTCTGGCGCGGATCTTACTCTGGTTGATCTACGAGGTTCAGTAGTGTCTTGTTCTGAAGTTTCATGATCATCATCATTAGCTTCCTCACTAACAGGTGTAGGTGTCACAGAAACATTTTTCTGTGATGTACTACTTTCCAATAAGGGAGCAGGTACAGTTACCTCGTCAAGTTCTACTTTCCTCCCACTTACTTCTTTCGAGAGAAACTCCTTCTCCAGAAAGTTTCCGAATTTAGCAACAAAAAGTCTTGCCTTCGGATCTGTGATAGAAGGTGTATCCAATAGTTTCCTTTGGATATCCTATGAAGATGCACTTTCTCCGATTTGAGTTTTTTGAGCTTATCAGGATGAAACTTTTTCATATAAGCATCGTAACCCCAAACTTTAAGAAACGACAACTTTGGTTTCTTGCCAAACCATAGTTCATAAGGCGTCGTCTCGACGGATATAGATGGTGCCCCTTTTTTTTAACGTGAATGCAGCTGTCTCTAATGCATAACCCCAAAATGATAGTGGTAGATCGGTAAGAGACATCATAGATCGCACTATATCTAATAAAGTACGGTTATGACGTTCGGACACACCATTACACTATGGTGTTCCTTGTGGCGTGAGTAGTGAAACTATTTCACATTGTTTTTTAACTGAAGGCCAAACTCGTAACTCAAATACTCTTCTCTACGATCAGATCATAGAAACTTTATTTTCTTGTTACGATGATTTTTCACTTCACTCTGAAATTCTTTGAACTTTTCAAATGTTTCAGACTTATGTTTCATCAAGTAGATATACTCATATCTGCTCAAATCATCTGTGAAGATCAGAAAATAATGATACCTGTCGCAAGCCTCAATATTCATCGGACCACATACATCAGTATGTATGATTTTCAACAAATCTTTTCTCGCTCCATTGTTCCGGAGAACGGCGTTTTAGTCATCTTGCCCAAAAGGCATGGTTCGCAAGCATCAAGTGATTCATAATCAAGTGATTCCGAAAGCCCATCAGCATGGAGTTTCTTCATGCGCTTTATACCAATATGACCTAAACAGCAATGCCACAAATAAGTTGCACTATCATTATTAACTTTGCATCTTTTGGTTTCAATATTATGAATATGTGTATTATTAAGATCGAGATCCAATGAACTATTTTCATTGGGTGTGTAACCATATAAGGTTTTATTCATGTAAACAGAACAACAATTTATTCTTTTACTTAAATGAATAACCGTATTACAATAAACATGATCAAATCATATTCATGCTCAACACAAACACCAAATAACACTTATTTAGTTTCAACACTAATCCCGAAAGTATAGGGGAGTGTGCGATGATGATCATATCAATCTTGGAACTACTTCCAACACATATCGTCACTTCACCCTTAACTAGTCTCTGTTTATTTTGCAACTCCCGTTTTGAGTTAGCAACTGAACTAGTATCAAATACTGAGGGTTTGCTATAAACACTAGTAAAGTACACATCAATAACATGTATATCAAATATACTTATGTTCACTTTGCCATCCTTCTTATCCGCCAATCACTTGGGGTAGTTCCGCTTCCAGTGACCAGTCCCTTTGCAGTAGAAGCACTTAGTCTCAGGCTTAGGATCAGACTTGGGCTTCTTCACTTGAGCAGCAACTTGCTTGCCGTTCTTCTTGAAGTTCCCCTTCTTTCCTTTGCCCTTTTTCTTGAAACTAGTGGTCTTGTCAACTATCAACACTTGATGTTTTTCTTCGATTTCTACCTTTGTTGATTTCAGCATCACGAAGAGTTTGTGAGTTGTCTCCGTTATCCCTTGCATATTATAGTTCATCACGAAGTTCTACTAACTTAGTGATGGTGACTAGAGAATTCTGTCAATCACTATCTTATCTGGAAGATTAACTCCCACTTGATTCAAGCGATTGTAGTACCCAGACAATCTGAGCACATGCTCACTAGTTGAGCGATTCTCCTCCATCTTTTAGCTATAGAACTTGTTGGAGACTTCATATCTCTCAACTCGGGTATTTGCTTGAAATATTAACTTCAACTCCTGGAACATCTCATATGGTCCATGATGTTCAAAACATCTTTGAAGTCCCGATTCTAAGCCATTAAGCATGGTGCACTTAAACTATCAAGTAGTCATCATATTGAGCTAGCCAAACGTTCATAACGTCTGCATCTGCTCCTGCAATAGGTCTGTCACCTAGCGGTGCATCAAGGACATAATTCTTCTGTGCAGCAATGAGGATAAACCTCAGATCACGGATCCAATCCGCATCATTGCTACTAACATCTTTCAACACAATTTTCTCTAGGAACATATCAAAAATAAACACAGGGAAGCAACAACGCGAGCTATTGATCTACAACATAATTTGCAAAATACTACCAGGACTAAGTTCATGATAAATTTAAGTTCAATTAATCATATTACTTAAGAACTCCCACTTAGATAGATATCCCTCTAATCCTCTAAGTGATCACGTGATCCAAATCAACTAAACCATAACCGATCATCACGTGAGATGGAGTAGTTTTCAATGGTGAACATCGTTATGTTGATCATATCTACTATATGATTCACGCTTGACCTTTCGGTCTCCGTGTTCCAAGGACATATCTGTATATGCTTGGCTCGTCAAGTATAACCTGAGTATTCTGCGTGTGCAACTATTTTGCACCCGTTGTATTTGGACGTAGAGCTTATCACACCCGATCATCACGTGGTGTCTGGGCACGACGAACTTTGGCAACGGTGCATACTCAGGGAGAACACTTCTTGATAATTTTAGGGAGAGATCATCTTATAATGCTACCATCAATCAAAGCAAGATAAGATGCATAAAAAGGGATAAACATCACATGCAATCAATATAAGTGATATGATATGGCCATCATCATCTTGTGCTTGTGATCTCCATCTCCGAAGCACCGTCATGATCACCATCGTCACCGGCGCGACACCTTGATCTCCATCGTAGCATCGTTGTCGTCTCGCCAATCTTATGCTTCCACGACTATCACTACCGTTTAGTAATAAAGTAAAGCATTACATCGCGATTGCATTGCATACAATAAAGCGACAACCATATGGCTCCTGCCAGTTGCCGATAACTCGGTTACAAAACATGATCATCTCATACAATAAAATCAGCATCATGCCTTGATCATATCACATCACAATATGCCCTGCAAAAACAAGTTAGACGTCCTCTACTTTGTTGTTGCAAGTTTTACGTGGCTGCTACGGGCTTAAGTAAGAACTCATCTCACCTACGCATCAAAACCACAACGATAGTTCGTCAAATAGACTCCGTTTTAACCTTCTCAAGGACCGGGCGTAGTCACACTTGGTTCAACTAAAGTTGGAGAGACAGTCTTCCGCAAGCCATCTATGTGCAAAGCACGTCGAGGGAACCGGTCTCGCGTAAGAGTACGCGTAAGGTTGGTCCGGATCGTCTCACCAACAATACCGCCGAACCAAAGTATGACATGCTGGTAGGCAGTATGACTTGTATCGCCCACAACTCACTTTTGTTCTACTCGTGCAAATAACATCAAACCATAAAACCTAGGCTCGGATGCCACTGTTGGGGAACGCAGTAATTTCGAAAATTTTCCTATGCACACGCAAGATCATGGTGATGCACAGCAACGAGAGGGGAGAGTGTTGTCTACGTACCAACGCAGACCGACTGCGGAAGCGATCACACAACATAGAGGAAGTAGTCGTACGTCTTCTTTCCGATCCGACCGATCCAAGCACCGTTACTCCGGCACCTCCGAGTTCTTAGCACACGTTCAGCTCGATGACGATCCTTGGGCTCCGATCCAGCAAAGCGTCGAGGAAGAGTTCCGTCAGCACGACGGCGTGATGACGATCTTGATGTACTACCGACGCAGGGCTTCGCCTAAGCACTGTAACGGTATGATCGAGGTGGAATTTCGTGGCAGGGGGCACCGCACATGGCTAAGGAACGATCTCAAGGATCAACTTGTGTGTCTTGGGGTGTCCCCTGCCCCCGTATATAAAGGTTGGAGGAGGGGGGCCGGCCGGCCAGGGAGAGGGAGGCGCAGGGGGAGTCCTACCGCATAACAACATACGTTGTTCCCTTTGTCATCGGTATGTTACTTGCCCGAGATTCGATCGTCGGTATCCAATACCTAGTTCAATCTCGTTACTGGCAAGTCTCTTTACTCGTTCCGTAATACATCATCTCATAACTAACATCTTAGTTATTATGCTTGCAAGGCTTATGTGATGTGTATTACCGAGAGGGCCTAGAGATACCTCTCCGACAATCGGAGTGACAAATCCTATTCTCGAAATACGCCAACCCAACATCTACCATTGGAGACACCTGTAGTACTCCTTTATAATCACCCAGTTACGTTGTGACGTTTGGTAGCACCCAAAGTGTTCCTCCGGTAAACGGGAGTTGCATAATCTCATAGTCATAGGAACATGTATAAGTCATGAAGAAAAGCAATAGCAACATACTAAACGATCGGGTGCTAAGCTAATGGAATGGGTCATGTCAATCAGATCATTCAACTAATGATGTGACCTCATTAATCAAATAACAACTCTTTGTTCATGGTTAGGAAACATAACCATCTTTGATTAACGAGCTAGTCTAGTAGAGGCATACTAGTGACACTCTGTTTGTCTATGTATTCACACATGTATTATGTTTCCGGTTAATACAATTCTAGCATGAATAATAAACATTTATCATGATATAAGGAAATAAATAATAACTTTATTATTGCCTCTAGGGCATATTTCCTTCACCGATATGGTTAGGGTTAGGGCATAATGTAATCTCGGTGAGACCGATTACACAAACTCGGTGAGACCGATTTGGTAATAAGCTAACCAGAGGGTTGGTCAGGTAAACTCGGTGGGACCGATTACACAAACTCGGTGAGACCGATTTTGATAATGAGCATACATAGTGAGTTTGCATTGTAACCTCAGTAGTACCGATTGCACAAGATCGGTGAGACCGATTTTGGCAATGGACATACACAGTGAGATTACAATCCCATCTCGGTGAGACCGAGATCCCTATCGGCAGAACCGATTTGCTAGGGTTTGGCAATGGCTATGACAAGTGAAACTCGGTGGTGCCGGATAGAAATAATCGGTAGGTCCGAGTTTGGCTTAGGTTTAGGTCATATGTGGAAGTGGGAAAGTAGCCGAGGATTTTGGAGCATATCATTAAGCACTTGAAGCAAGAGGCTCATTAAGCAACACCTCATCCCTCCTTGATAGTATTGGCTTTTCCTATGGACTCAATGTGATCTTGGATCACTAAAATGTAAAATAAAGAGTCTTGAGCTTTAAGCTTTAGCCAATCCTTTGTCCTTAGCATCTTGGAGAATTTCCCACAACCTTTAGTCCATGCCACTCCATTGTTGAACTTATCTGAAACATACTAGATAGAAACGTTAGTCCAACAAGAGATATGTTGTCATTAACTACCAAAACCACCTAGGGAGCACTTGTGCTTTCACTCCTCCTTCTTGATCCAGCAAGGGGGGAGGAGAAGTTGATGGAGATCCAGCAGCACGACGGCGTGGTGGTGGAAGTAGCGGGATCCCGGCAGGGCTTCGCCAAGCACAAGCGGGGAGGAAGAGGTGTCACGGGAGGGAGGGAGGCGCCAGGGCTTCAGGTGCGGCTGCCCTTCCTCCCCTCCACTATATATAGGGGCCTAGGGGGCGCCGGCCCCTTGTAGATCCCATCTAGGGAGGGGGGCGGCATCCCTAGGGGTGGCTTGGCCTCCAAGCCAAGTGGAGGCGCCCCCACCCCTTAGGGTTTCCAACCCTAGGCACATGGGAGGCCCAAGGGGGGCGCACCAGCCCACCAGGGGCTAGTTCCCACGCCCCTTCAGACCATGGGGCCCTCCGGGATAGGTGGACCCACCCGGTGGACCCCCGTGACCCTTCCGGTGGTCCCGGTACAATACCGATGACTCCCGAAACTCTCCCGGTGGCCGAAACTGGACTTCCTATATATAAATCTTTACCTCCGGACCATTCCAGAACTCCTCATGACATCCGGGATCTCATCCGGGACTCCGAACAACTTTAGATTAACCGCATACTAATATCTCTAGAACTATAGCGTCACCGAACCTGAAGTGTGTAGACCCTACGGGTTCGGGAGACACGCAGACATGACCGAGACGACTCTCCGGTCAATAACCAACAGCAGGATCTGGATACCCATGTTGGCTTCCACATGTTCCACGATGATCTCATCGGATGAACCACGATGTCGAGGATTTAATCAATCCCGTATACAATTCCCTTTGTCTATCAGTACGATACTTGCTCGAGATTCGATCATCGGTATCCCGATACCTCATTCAATCTCGTTACCGGCAAGTCTCTTTACTCGTTCCGTAACACATCATCCCGTGATAAACTCCTTGGTCACATTGTGCACATTATGATGATGTCCTACCGAGTGGGCCCAGGGATACCTCTTCGTTACACAGAGTGACAAATCCCAGTCTCGATTCGTGCCAACCCAACAGACACTTTCGGAGATACCCGCAGTGCACCTTTATAGCCACCCAGTTATGTTGTGACGTTTGGTACACCCAAAGCATTCCTACGGTATCCGGGAGTTTCACAATCTCATGGTCTAAGGAAATGATACTTGACATTTTGAAAAGCTTTAGCATACGAACTACACGATCTTGTGCTAGGCTTAGGATTGGGTCTTGTCCATCACATCATTCTCCTAATGATGTGATCCCGTTATCAACGACATCCAATGTCCATGGTCAGGAAACCGTAACCATCTATTGACCAACGAGCTAGTCAACTAGAGGCTTACTAGGGACATGGTGTTGTCTATGTATCCACACATGTATCTGAGTTTCCTATCAATACAATTCTAGCATGGATAATAAACGATTATCATGAACAAGGAAATATAATAATAACTAATTTATTATTGCCTCTAGGGCACATTTCCAATAGAAGAGTGCTCAGTGCCTGATTTAGCATCATGGCTGCGGGAGCGCGAAGTGATGATGCAACACTTGCAACAACATCTCAAGTGTGCCCAGGATTGTATGAAGAAACTGTTGGGGAACGTTGCAGAAAACAAAAAATTTCCTACGGTTTCACCAAGATCCATCTATGAGTTCATCTAGCAACGAGTGATCGGATGCATCTACATACCTTTGTAGATCGCAAGCGGAAGCGTTCACCACAACGTGGATGACGGAGTCGTACTCGTCGTGATTCAAATCACCGATGACCAAGCGCCGAACGGACGGCACCTCCGCGTTCAACACACGTATGGAGCGGATCACGTCTCCTCCTTCTTGATCCAGCAAGGGGGAAGGAGAGGTTGATGAAGATCCAGCAGCACGACGACGTGGTGGTGGATGCAGGGCGTCACAGTAGCAGGGCTTCGCCGTGTACTACGAGAGAGAGAGAGAGAGAGAGAGGTGTAGCAGGGGAGAGGGAGGCGCCAAGGATGCAGGGTGCGGCTGCCCCCTCCCTCCCCTCATATATATAGCCTCCCCTAGGGGGGGGCGCCGGCCCTAGGAGATGAGATCTCCTAGGGGGGGGGGGCGGCGGCCAGGGCTGGAGTGGCCCCCAAGGCAAGGTGGGCCCCCCCCACGCCTAGGGTTTCAACCCTAGGCGCATGGGGTGGGCCTAGGGGGGCGTACCAGCCCACTATGGGCTGGTTCCCCTCCCCACTTTGGCCCATGGGGCCCTCCGTGATGGGTGGACCCCCGGGACCCTTTCGGTGGTCCCGGTACAATACCGGTGACCCCGAAACTTGTCCCGATGGGCGAAACAGCACTTCTTATATATAATTCTTTACCTCCGGACTATTCCGAAACTCCTCGTGACGTCCGGGATCTCATTCGGGACTCCGAACAACATTCGGGTTACTGCATATACATATCCTCACAACCCTAGCGTCACCAAACCTTAAGTGTGTAGACCCTACGGGTTCAGGAGACATGTAGACATGACCGAGACGACTCTCCGGTCAATAACCCACAACGGGATCTGGATACCCATGTTGGCTCCCACATGCTCCTCGATGATCTCATCGGATGAACCACGATGTCGAGGATTCAAGCAACTCCGTATACAATTCCATTTGTCAATCGATATGTTACTTGCCCGAGATTCGATCATCGGTATCCCAATACCTTGTTCAATCTCGTTACCGGCAAGTCACTTTACTCGTACCGTAATGCATGATCCCATGACCAGACACTTGGTCACTTTGAGCTCATAATGATGATGCATTACCGAGTGGGCCCAGTGATACCTCTCCGTCATACGGAGTGACAAATCCCAGTCTTGATCCGTGTCAACCCAACAGACACTTTCGGAGATACCCGTAGTATACCTTTATGGTCACCCAGTTACGTTGTGACGTTTGGTACACCCAAAGCACTCCTACGGTATCCGGGAGTTACACGATCTCATGGTCTAAGGAAAGGATACTTGACATTGGAAAACTCTAGCAAACGAACTATACGATCTTGTGCTATGTTTAGGATTGGGTCTTGTCCATCACATCATTCTCCTAATGATGTGATCTCGTTATCAATGACATCTAATGTCCATAGTCAGGAAACCATGACTATCTGTTGATCAACGAGCTAGTCAACTAGAGGCTTACTAGGGACATGTTGGTGTCTATTATTCACACATGTATTACGATTTCCGGATAACATAATTATAGCATGAATAAAGACAATTATCATGAACAAGGAAATATAATAATAATGCTTTTATTATTGCCTTTAGGGCATATTTCGAACAGTCTCCCACTTGCACTAGAGTCAATAATCTAGTTACATTGTGATGAATCGAACACCCATGGAATTCTGGTGTTGATCATGTTTTGCTCTAGGGAGAGGTTTAGTCAACGGATCTGCTACATTCTGGTCCGTATGTACTTTACGAATATCTATGTCTCCATCTTGAACATTTTCACGAATGGAGTTGAAGCGACGCTTGATGTGCCTTGTCTTCTTGTGAAACCTGGGCTCCTTGGCAAGTGCAATAGCTCCAGTGTTGTCACAGAAGAGTTTGATTGGCCCCGACGCATTGGGTATGACTCCGAGGTCGGTGATGAACTCCTTCACCCAAATTGCTTCATGTGCTGCCTCTGAGGCTGCCATGTACTCCGCTTCACATGTAGATCCCGCCACGACGCTCTGCTTGCAACTGCACCAGCTTACTGCCCCACCATTCAAAATATACACGTATCCGGTTTGTGACTTAGAGTCATCCAGATCTGTGTCGAAGCTAGCGTCGACGTAACCCTTTACGACGAGCTCTTCGTCACCTCCATAAATGAGAAACATTTCCTTAGTCCTTTTCAGGTACTTCAGGATATTCTTGACCGCTGTCCAGTGTTCCTTGCCGGGATTACTTTGGTACCTTCCTACCAAACTTACGGCAAGGTTTACATCAGGTCTGGTACACAGCATGGCATACATAATAGAACCTATGGCTGAGGCATAGGGGATGACACTCATATCTTCTATATCTTCTGTCGTGGTCGAACATTGAGCTGAGCTCAATTTCACACCTTGCAGCACAGGTAAGAACCCCTTCTTAGACTGGTCCATATTGAACTTCTTCAATATTTTATCAAGGTATGTGCTTTGTGAAAGACCTATGAGGCGTCTTGATCTATCTCTATAGATCTTGATGCCTAATATATAAGCAGCTTCTCCAAGGTCCTTCATTGAAAAACTTTTATTCAAGTAGGCCTTAATGCTGTCCAAGAGTTCTATATCATTTCGCATCAAAAGTATGTCATCTACATATAATATGAGAAATGCTACAGAGCTCCCACTCACTTTCTTGTAAACGCAGGCTTCTCCATAAGTCTATGTAAACCCAAACGCTTTGATCATCCCATCAAAGCGAATGTTCCAACTCCGAGATGCTTGCACCAGCCCATAAATCGAGCGTTGGAGCTTGCACACCTTGTTAGCATTCTTAGGATCGACAAAACCTTCCGGTTGCATCATATACAATTCTTCCTTAAGGAAACCATTAAGGAATGCCGTTTTGACGTCCATTTGCCATATCTCATAATCATAGAATGCGGCAATTGCTAACATGATTCGGACAGACTTTAGCTTCGCTACCGGTGAGAAAGTCTCATCGTAGTCAACCCCTTGAACTTGTCGATAACCCTTAGCGACAAGCCGAGCTTTATAGATGGTCACATTACCATCCGCGTCTGTCTTCTTCTTCTTAAAGATCCATTTATTTTCTATGGCTCGCCGCTCAACGGGCAAGTCAGTCAAAGTCCATACTTCGTTTTCATACATGGATCCTATCTCGGATTTCATGGCTTCTAGCCATTTGTCGGAATCCAGACCCGCCATCGCTTCTTCATAGTTCGAAGGTTCACCGTTGTCTAACAACATGATTTCCAAGACAGGGTTGCCGTACCACTCTGGTGCGGAACGTGTCCTTGTGGACCTACGAATTTCAGTAGGAGCTTGATCAGAAGTATCTTGATCCTCATCATTAACTTCCTCTCTAATCGATGCAGGCACCTCAGGAAGATTTTCTTGAGTTGCGCCTTTTTCCGGTTCAAGAGGTAATACTTCATCAAGTTCCACTTTCCTCCCACTTACTTCTTTCGAGAGAAACTCTTTCTCTAGAAAGGACCCATTCTTGGCAACAAAGATCTTGCCTTTGGATCTGAGGTAGAAGGTATACCCAATAGTTTCTTTAGGGTATCCTATGAAGACGCATTTTTCCGACTTGGGTTCGAGCTTTTCAGGTTGGAGTTTCTTGACATAAGCATCGCATCCCCAAACTTTTAGAAATGACAGCTTAGGTTTCTTCCCAAACCATAATTCATACGGTGTCGTCTCAACGGATTTCGACGGAGTCCTATTTAAAGTGAATGCGGCAGTCTCTAAAGCATAGCCCCAAAAAGATAGCGGTAAATCGGTAAGAGACATCATAGATCGCACCATATCTAATAGAGTGTGATTACGATGTTCGGACACACCATTACGCTGAGGTGTTCCAGGCGGCGTGAGTTGTGAAACTATTCCACATTTTCTTAAGTGTGTGCCAAATTCGTGACTCAAGTATTCTCCTCCATGATCTGATCGCAAAAACTTGATTTTTCTGTCACGTTGATTTTCAACCTCACTCTGAAATTCCTTGAACTTTTCAAAGGTCTCAGACTTGTGTTTCATTAAGTAGATATACCCATATATACTCAAGTAATCAGTGAGGGTGAGAACATAACGATAGCCACCGCGAGCCTCAACACTCATTGGACCGCACACATCAGTATGTATGATTTCCAACAAGTTTGTTGCTCGCCCCATTGTTCCTGAGAATGGAGTCTTGGTCATTTTACCCATGAGGCATGGTTCACACGTGTCAAATGATTCATAATCAAGAGACTCTAAAAGTCCATCTGCATGGAGCTTCTTCATGCGTTTGACACCTATGTGACCAAGGCGGCAGTGCCACAAGTATGTGGGACTATCATTATCAACCTTACATCTTTTGGTATTCACACTATGAACATGTTTAGCATTACGCTCGAGATTCATTAAGAATAAACCATTCACCATCGGAGCATGACCATAAAACATATCTCTCATATAAATAGAACAACCATTATTCTCGGATTTAAATGAGTAGCCATCTCGAATTAAACGAGATCCCGATACAATGTTCATGCTCAAAGCTGGCACTAAATAACAATTATTGAGGTTTAAAACTAATCCCGTAGGTAAATGTAGAGGTAGCGTGCCGACGGCGATCACATCGACCTTGGAACCATTCCCGACGCGCATCGTCACCTCGTCCTTTGCCAGTCTCCGTTTATTCCGCAGCTCCTGCTTTGAGTTACAAATGTGAGCAACTGCACCGGTATCAAATACCCAGGAGCTACTACGAGTACTAGTAAGGTACACATCAATTACATGTATATCACATATACCTTTTGTTTTGCCGGCCTTCTTGTCTGCTAAGTATTTGGGGCAGTTCCGCTTCCAGTGACCACTTCCCTTGCAATAAAAGCACTCAGTTTCAGGCTTGGGTCCATTCTTTGGCTTCTTCCTGGCAGCTTTTGCCAGGCGCGGCAACTTCCTTGCCGTCCTTCTTGAAGTTCTTTTTACCCTTGCCCTTCTTGAACTTAGTGGTTTTATTCACCATCAACACTTGATGTTCCTTCTTGACTTCTACCTCCACTGATTTCAGCATTGAAAATAACTCAAGAATGGTCTTTTCCATCCCCTGCATATTGAAGTTCATCACAAAGCTCTTGTAGCTTGGTGGAAGCGACTGGAGGATTCTGTCAATGACCGCATCATCCGGGAGATTAACTCCCAGCTGAGTCAAGCGGTTATGCAACCCAGACATAGTGAGTATGTGCTCACTGACAGAACTATTTTCCTCCATCTTACAGCTGAAGAACTTGTCGGAGACCTCATATCTCTCGACCCGGGCATGAGCTTGGAAAACCATTTTCAGCTCTTCGAACATCTCATATGCTCCATGTCTCTCAAAACGCTTTTGGAGCCCCGGCTCTAAGCTGTAAAGCATGCCGCACTGAACGAGGGAGTAGTCATCAGCACGTGTCTGCCAAGCGTTCATAATGTCTTGGTTCTGTGGGACGGGTGGGTCACCTAGCGGTGCTAGTAGGACATAATCTTTCTTGGCAGCTATGAGGATGATCCTCAGGTTCCGGACCCAGTCCGTATAGTTGCTGCCATCGTCTTTCAGCTTGGTTTTCTCTAGGAACGCATTGAAGTTGAGGACAACGTTGGCCATTTGATCTACAAGACATATTGCAAAGATTTTAGACTAAGTTCATGATAATTAAGTTCATCTAATCAAATTATTTAATGAACTCCCACTTAGATAGACATCCCTCTTCTAGTCATCTAAGTATAACATGATCCGAGTCAACTAGGCCGTGTCCGATCATCACGTGAGACGGACTAATCAACGTCGGTGAACATCTTCATGTTGATCGTATCTTCTATACGACTCATGCTCGACCTTTCGGTCTTCTGTGTTCCGAGGCCATGTCTGTACATGCTCGGCTCGTCAAGTCAACCTAAGTGTTTGCATGTGTAAATCTGTCTTACACCCGTTGTATGTGAACGTTAGAATCTATCACACCCGATCATCACGTGGTGCTTCGAAACAACGAACTGTCGCAACGGTGCACAGTTAGGGGGGACACTTTCTTGAAATTATTATGAGGGATCATCTTATTTACTACCGTCGTTCTAAGTAAACAAGATGCAAAACATGATAAACATCACATGCAATCAAATAATAATAGTGACATGATATGGCCAATATCACATAGCTCCTTTGATCTCCATCTTGGGGCTCCATGATCATCTTATCACCGGCTTGACACCATGATCTCCATCATCGTGTCTCCATGAAGTTGCTCGCCAACTATTACTTCTACTACTATGGCTAACGCGTTTAGCAATAAAGTAAAGTAATTTACATGGCGTTTCTCAATGACACGCAGGTCATACAAAAATAAAGACAACTCCTATGGCTCCTGCCGGTTGTCATACTCATCGACATGCAAGTCGTGATTCCTATTACAATAGCATGAAGATCTCATACATCACATATAGATCATTCATCATTCATCACAACTTTGGCCATATCACATCACAAAACACTTGCTGCAAAAACAAGTTAGACGTCCTCTAATTGTTGTTGCAAGTTTTACGTGGCTGCAATAGGGTTCTAGCAAGAACGTTTTCTTACCTACGTGAAAGTCACCACGTGATTTGTCAACTTCTATTTACCCTTCATAAGGACCCTTTTCATCGAATCCGCTCCAACTAAAGTGGCAGAGACAGACACCCGCCAGCCACCTTATGCAACTAGTGCATGTTAGTCGGTGGAACCGGTCTCACGTAAGCGTACGTGTAAGTTTGGTCCGGGCCGCTTCATCCCACAATACCGCTGAAGCAAAATAAGACTAGTAGCAGCAAGAAAGTTGACAACATCAACGCCCACAACAATTTGTGTTCTACTCGTGCATAAAGAACTATGCATAGACCTAGCTCATGATGCCACTGTTGGGGAACGTTGCAGAAAACAAAAAATTTCCTACGGTTTCACCAAGATCCATCTATGAGTTCATCTAGCAACAAGTGATCAGATGCATCTACATACCTTTGTAGATCGCGAGCGGAAGCGTTCACTAGAACGTGGATGATGGAGTCGTACTCGTCGTGATTCAAATCACCGATGACCAAGCGCCGAACGGACGGCACCTTCGCGTTCAACACACGTACGGAGCGGGTGACGTCTCCTCCTTCTTGATCCAGCAAGGGGGAAGGAGAGGTTGATGAAGATCCAGCAGCACGACGGCGTGGTGGTGGATGCAGGGCGTCACAGTAGTAGGGCTTCGCCGTGTACTACGAGAGAGAGGTGTAGCAGGGGAGAGGGAGGCGCCAAGGATGCAGGGTGCGGCTGCCCCCTCCCTCCCCTCATATATATAGCCTCCCCTAGGGGGGGCGCCGGCCCTAGGAGATGAGATCTCCTAGGGGGGGGGCGGCCAGGGCTGGAGTGGCCCCCAAGGCAAGGTGGGGCGCCCCCCACCCCTAGGATTTCAACCCTAGGCGCATGGGGTGGGCCTAGGGGGCGCACCAGCCCACTATGGGCTGGTTCCCCTCCCCACTTTGGCCCATGGGGCCCTCCGGGATGGGTGGCCCCACCTGGTGGACCCCCGGGACCCTTTCGGTGGTCCCGGTACAATACCGGTGACCCCGAAACTTGTCCCGATGGGCGAAACAGCACTTCTTATATATAATTCTTTACCTCCGGACTATTCCGAAACTCCTCGTGACATCCGGGATCTCATCCGGGACTCCGAACAACATTCGGGTTACTGCATATACATATCCTCACAACCCTAGCGTCACCAAACCTTAAGTGTGTAGACCCTACTGGTTCAGGAGACATGTAGACATGACCGAGACGACTCTCCGGTCAATAACCAACAGCGGGATCTGGATACCCATGTTGGCTCCCACATACTCCTCGATGATCTCATCGGATGAACCACAATGTCGAGGATTCAAGCAACCCCGTATACAATTCCCTTTGTCAATCAATATGTTACTTGCCCGAGATTCGATCGTCGGTATCCCAATACCTTGTTCAATCTCGTTACCGGCAAGTCACTTTACTCGTACCGTAATGCATGATCCCGTGACCAGACACTTGGTCACTTTGTGCTCATAATGATGATGCATTACCGAGTGGGCCTAGTGATACCTCTCCGTCATACGGAGTGACAAATCCCAGTCTTGATCCGTGTCAACCCAACAGACACTTTCGGAGATACCCGTAGTATACCTTTATGGTCACCCAGTTACGTTGTGACGTTTGGTACACCCAAAGCACTCCTACGGTATCCGGGAGTTACACGATCTCATGGTCTAAGGAAAGGATACTTGACATTGGAAAACTCTAGCAAATGAACTATACGATCTTGTGCTATGTTTAGGATTGGGTCTTGTCCATCACATCATTCTCCTAATGATGTGATCTCGTTATCAATGACATCTAATGTCCATAGTCAGGAAACCATGACTATCTGTTGATCAACGAGCTAGTCAACTAGAGGCTTACTAGGGACATGTTGGTGTCTATTATTCACACATGTATTACGATTTCCGGATAACATAATTATAGCATGAATAAAGACAATTATCATGAACAAGGAAATATAATAATAATGCTTTTATTATTGCCTCTAGGGCATATTTCCAACAGAAACAAGCTGATAAACATCGCACGGATTGTGAATTTGTTGTTGGTGAATCAGTGTTCCTCAAGATGCAACCGTTTGTGCAAACATCCATGGCTCAACAACCTCATTTGAAGTTGGCCTTCTGGTACTATGGACCATACCCAATCATCGCTCGTGTTGGTGCAGTGAGTTACAAGTTGGCACTTCCAGAAGGCAGCAAAATCCACCCCGTGGTACACGTGTCTCAGCTGAAGAAGATGGTGACCCCGGCCATTCCGGTGAGTGCCACTTTGCCCCCAACTAACACTATCTTGCAGGCAGAGCACCAGCCAGCATCCATATTGGAACACAGGCTCGTCAAGATGCAGGGCGTGCTACAACCCAGGGTCCTGGTGCAATGGAGTGAGCTCCCCACTTCACTGGCTACCTGGGAAGAACCACAAGACCTTCAGCTTTGTTTTCCGCTGGCACCGGGTTGGGGTCAAGCCGGTTCTCAAGAGGGGGCGAATGTCACGGCCGACAGGGAGGGCCGGACTCGCCAGCTGGAACGGGACCCCACGGTCCCAGCGTCAGCGTGAAGGAGTGCTAAGGAGACTAGCGACGCGTCACTAAATGGGCCTGCAGTTGGGTTGTACTCGACAAGGGGCATGCGTGCTCTGCCATTTGTGTATAACTAGGACAGAGTCTTGTAAGTGGGGATCATCGAGAAACTGAATCACGAACCGGCTGAGAGAGAGAGACGCTGTCCTTCTCCTCCAGAGCCTAATCTTCCTCTTCCTCTCTCAATTATCCCCTCTCCCTTCCCTGTAGCGCCGCCACTGGTAGATCGATCTGTAACAGGCCATCGCCTACTCTAGCAAGACTACTCCGAGTCCACTGGCCCGCCCTTCAAACACAACATATCCTGGCGCCGCTTTCGGATGGTTAGGCATGTGTTCAACCGTATCCGGGAGGGGGTGGTGGCATACAACAACTACTTTGAGTGCAATGAGGATGCCCCGGGAAAGATTGGCTTCTCCTCTTTTATCATAAATGCACTGCAGCTATTCAGATGCTTGCATACGAAGTACCCGGTGATCTCATTGATGAGTATGTCCGGATGAGCGAGCCCACGTGACTAGACTCCATGTACAAGTTTTGCAAGGCTGTGGTACAAACGTTTGGCCCGGAGTACTTGGGAGATCCAGCTGCTGCAGATACAAGCCAGTTGTTGGCAACCAATGCCAGTAGGGGATTTCCGGGGATGTTTGGTAGTATAGATTGCATTCACTGGGAGTGGAAGAATTGTCCTTCTGTTTGGTAGGGGCAGTATAGGGGCCATGTGAAAGCTTTCACCGTCATACTAGAGGTTGTGACCTCACAATATCTCTGAATTTGACACTCTTTCTTTGGCCTGGCCGGCTCTCACAATGGCATTTTTTTGCGGGGTGCTCTCACAATGGCATTTTTTTGCGGGGTGCTCTCATAATGGCATTTAACATGCTTCATCGCTCTCCGGTATTCGCAAGGCTTGCAGAAGGCAACTGCCTAGAGATCAATGTTGAGATCAATGGCGACCCCTACTACAAGGGATACTACCTAACTGACGATATCTATGCTCAGTGGACTACTCTTGTGAAGACAATCCCCAACCCTGTAGGAGATAAGAGGAAGAGATTTGCCCAACAATAAGAGAGTGCTAGGAAGGATGTGGAGCGTGTCTTTGGCCTTCTTTAATCTCGACGGGGTATCGTTCGGTATCCTGCTAGAATTTGGAGCACTAAGAAGTTTTGGAAGGTGATGACTGTTTGTGCGATCACAATTCACCGAATTTAATCATCAATGCGTGATTGTGAAATTGATATTCAACTGCAAGATGATTTGGTTGGGTATATGTGGGCTCATACTGGCAACCAATATGTGTATCGTTCTTTTTTTCAAATGTATTTGTGATAATTTAAATTTTATTCTTGTAAACTATGAGATATTATTTGGTTAAGAAACCATGAAATATTTGAATTTGATTGAATTATGTGTATTTGGGGTAATTTTTTTGATATAAATGTAAAGGAAGGAAAAAAAGTGCGCGTACCGACCACGCGGACGAAAATGCGTTTGTGTCTTGAACGCATTGCCAACCCAAATAAATAAAGGGGCAGACACGGCAACCACAAAAGCTCTGTTTCGGTGGGATCGTTGGAGTTGCTGTCAGTCTCGTGCGATCCGCATCGGTGCGTTTTTTGGTCCGCCTGCCTGCCCGCGATGCATGGAGTGGGGCTGCGATTGGAGGGGCCGGACGGCGGTTGGTGATGCCAGCGGATCGCTTTCCGTTCAAGATAAACCCAAACGAGTGTATAATAATTATATAGTCTTCCTATGGATTTTAATTTCGAGGTTGGTAGTACGATCAGTTGGTTGTGGGCCAGGTTAGCACGGAATTCGGTAAGGACGGACGGACGTATTTGGAGCCAGCAGATTTCACGGGAAGTTCGTGTGAAACAATGTTCTGTTTTTTTTTTCTCACTTAATATTAAGCCACAGCAAATTTCACGGGAAGTTCTTGTGGTGGTGGTGGTGGTGGTGGTACGAGCTAGTAGCTGCCGCGCATGTGAATTTCTCCGTAAACAATCTCATCCGTCAAGGGCAGGTATTTCGGTGACACGCAGCAGGGAGCAGTT
Source organism: Triticum monococcum (assembly GCA_034509565.1). NCBI lineage: Eukaryota > Viridiplantae > Streptophyta > Magnoliopsida > Poales > Poaceae > Triticum > Triticum monococcum. The sequence continues at coordinate 28,364,813 of CM067847.1, forward strand.
AAGCAGAGCAAAGTACTTCGTATTTTTTATTTATTATTTTCCCCTGAGGAGGATGGAATGTCCAATGCATCCTTGTCCGTTTCAGAGGACAGGTGGGGGGCATAAAAAAATGCAAGTGCAAGGGTGGCAGATGGAGACAGTAGATGGAACCGGGGAGAGTTCCGTTGTGCCCAGCTATAGCCGCCTATGGCTGCGGGGCTGAGGGTCCGGGTCTAGGAGAAATCAGCTGCTTCTTTTTCGTCTCATGAGACTTGTCGCCTCTCCGTGTTAACCTTTTTCTTTCTATTTTACGCGGCATCTCTATTATTAAAGGAGAATCGAACGTGTGATAGTTCAATTTTGTTTTTAACCCTCCTCCTATCGATAGCTACCTCGCACATCCCGCACAATTTTCCTCTTTTTTTTTTGGCTTCGAGGCGGCCCGCACGAGCACGACCCATCGAAGCTGGGAAACAGAAATCGAAAGAGAAAACAAGCGCGACCCACGAATTCACCCATGCCCCCATCTCTCGGAACCACTCCATCCCGATCGCATCTTCTCCTTGCAGCGTGTTTGGTTCAGGGGAATTAGAGATGGGGAATGAGAGTTGAGGGGTGAGGAGATTAAAAGTCCACTGTTTGATTATATGGAGTGGGAGTTTAAGTGGGAAGGGGAATGGGAGTTGGAGAAGCCAACTCCCACCGATTTCATCCCAGGGGTACCCTGTTAATTCGTGAGCAGAGTTTTATCCCACGCCAATTCCCATCATACACCAAACAAGGGAATGGGAGTAAAAATCTACTTCCCATGCATAATCCCTTCATAAACACCCTTGTGCAAACTGTCATTTCCCTGCCCGAGTGTTTACCAAATAGGCTGTTGGAAAAATTGCCGCCGCGCGCCCACCATCCTGTACACGCCATTTCGCCAGTCTGGATCCTAATCCGTCGCGAGGAGCCGTCCCTCAAACTGCAGCGCCACGGCCGAGCCATCTCACAAGGAGGCAAGACGCCGTCTCACCTCCTCGCCTTGATGCGGCCATCCAGGACGCGCTGCCGCCGCTGCTGAGCCATCTCACCTGGCGCCGCTGTTCCCAAGCAGGCAAGCCGCCATCTCACCTCCTCCGTCCCGGACGTGCTGCCGCCGCAATCGGCCCATCTCACTTCCCGCCGTCGTCGCCAAACAGGCAAGCCGTCATCTCACCTCCACCCTCGTCTCTATTGCGGGTGGCCCCGCCCCTGTACAGCAGCAGAGGAAGCGGGCGTGCAGGCTGGAGCTGGAGGCTACATTGTTGTGTTTGCCGGCAGGAAGCACGGGAGGCGGGTGGCCATGGAGAACGGCCACACTGTTCAAGCGTCGGACTCTGTTGTCGACCTCCTCATCTTCAGGCCCCACCCCGAGCTCGACCCTCCACAGCCATCTCGTTCTATGTTCAAGCACCGCCTAGATATCATTTTCTCCTCCCTACAGCCAGCTCCCCCCTGATCTCCTCCGCAACGTGTTGCTCCATGCATTGGCAGCTATAAAAGGTATCGAGTGTGGCATCTATCTCCCTCCCAACTCCTTTGTGTTCTTTATCTTTCAAGAGAATGTGAGATATGTAATGCTATTTTTGTGGAGAGTGTGTCGTAATGTTGAGTTATTGTGCACAATTTTTTTGCTAATGTGTACAATAGTTTTTACAGAATGTGCTATTGTCGATTCTGCGGGAATATTTGTGCTATTTTGCAGATTTGTGTTGTCATGGATTGTGCTTCCTTTTCTTATTAAATGATGTAGTTTAAAACAAGATCATGCCTAAATCAGTTTGCCCATGAAAGTGTAGCCCTAGCGATGGATTCGAACACCGGCAGCCATGTGAGCGCCCATAGTTGTGGACGTGGACGCTTGCGGTGAGAGACGCAGAGCAGAAGCACACTGCTTGCCCTTTATTGAGTTAACCATGGTGATAGCTCCGGTGGTGTCGTCCTTGCTAGATCTGCACGTCAATGGTGACGTAAATTGCAGTGATATATGTATTGACACTAATTGTTTTGCAGATGGGGAGGATATAAAAGAGCCTTTATTTTGTTCTTCTTATCTAGGACCGGAGATGTCAATTCTCACTTGTTTAAATTACTGGTTCGTATTTCCATTAGGCAAAGTGGCTTGAAAATAGATTGTCTTTACTCTCTCTATGAGACATAGGGCCGCAAATTAAAAAAAGAGAGGATCCAGCCAATTTGTTCTTCATTTTTTCCTTGAGATAATAATATCCTATTGAAGGAAATATGCCCTAGAGGCAATAATAAAGTTATTATTTATTTCCTTATATCATGATAAATGTTTATTATTCATGCTAGAATTGTATTAACCGAAAACATAATACATGTGTGAATACATAGACAAACTTAGAGTCACTAGTATGCCTCTACTTGACTAGCTCGTTACTCAAAGATGGTTATGTTTCCTAACCATGAACAAGGTGTTGTTATTTGATTAACGAGGTCACATCATTAGTTGAATGATCTGATTGACATGACCCATTTCATTAGCTTAGCAAACGATCGTTTAGTATGTTGCTATTGCTTTCTTCATGACTTATACATGTTCCTATGACTATGAGATTATGCAACTCCCCTTTACCGGAGGAACACTTTGTGTGCTACCAAACGTCACAACGTAACTGGGTGATTATAAAGGAGCTCTACAGGTGTCTCCAAAGGTAGATGTTGGGTTGGCGTATTTCGAGATTAGGATTTGTCACTCCGATTGTCGGAGAGGTATCTCTGGGCCCTCTCGGTAATGCACATCACATAAGCCTTGCAAGCATTGCGACTAATGAGTTAGTTGCGAGATGATGTATTACGGAACGAGCAAAGAGACTTGCCGGTAACGAGATTGAAATAGGTATTGGATACCGACGATCGAATCTCGGGCAAGTAACATACCGATGAAAAAGGGAACAACGTATGTTGTTATGCGGTCTGACCGATAAAGATCTTCGTAGAATATGTAGGAGCCAATATGGGCATCCAGGTCCCGCTATTGGTTATTGACTGGAGATGTGTCTCAGTCATGTCTACATTGTTCTCGAACCGTAGGGTCCGCACGCTTAACGTTACGATGAAAGTTATTATGAGTTTATGCATTTTGATGTACCGAAGTTAGTTCGGAGTCCCGGATGTGATCACGGACATGACGAGGAGTCTCGAAATGGTCGAGACATAAAGATTGATATATTGGAAGCCTATATTTGGATATCGGAAGTGTTCCGGATGAAATCGGGATTTTACCGGAGTACCGGGAGGTTAACGGAACCCCCCGGGAGCCATATGGGCCTTAATGGGCTTTAGTGGAAAGGAGAAAGGGGCAGCCCAAGGTGGCCGCGCGCCTCCCCCCTCCCCTAGTCCTATTAGGACTAGGAGAGGTGGCCGGCCCCCCTCTCTCTCTTTCCCCCTCGGGGAATCCTAGTCCAACTAGGATTGGGGGGGGGGAGTCCTACTCCCGGTAGGAGTAGGACTCCTCCTGCGCTCTCCTCCCGGCCGGCGCCCCCCCCCTTGGCTCCTTTATATACGGAGGCAGGGGGCACCTCTAGACACACAAGTTGATCATTGAGATCGTTCCTTAGCCGTGTGCGGTGCCCCCTGCCACCATATTCCACCTCAATCATATCGTTGTAGTGCTTAGGCGAAGCCCTGCGTCGGTAGAACATCAAGATCGTCACCACGCCGTCGTGCTGACGGAACTCCTCCCCCAAAGCTTTGCTGGATCGGATCCCGAGGATCGTCATCGAGCTGTACGTGTGCTAAGAACTCGGAGGCGTCGGAGTAACGGTGCTTGGATCGGTCGGATCGGGAAGAAGACGTACGACTACTTCCTCTACGTTGTGTCAACGCTTCCGTTGCGATCTACAAGGATACGTAGATCATACTCTCCTCTCGTTGCTGTGCATCACCATGATCTTGCGTGTGCGTAGGAAAATTTTGAAATTACTACGTTCCCCAACAGTGGCATCCGAGCCTAGGTTTTATGGTTTGATGTTATTTGCACGAGTAGAACACAAGTGAGTTGTGGGCGATATAAGTCATACTGCCTACCAGCATGTCATACTTTGGTTCGGCGGTATTGTTGGACAAGACGACCCGGACCAACATTACGCGTACGCTTACGCGAGACCGGTTCCCCCGACGTGCTTTGCACACAGGTGGCTTGCGGGCAACTGTCTCTCCAACTTTAGTTGAACCGAGTGTGGCTACGCGCGGTCCTTGCGAAGGTTAAAACGGAGTCTATTTGACAAACTATCATTGTGGTTTTGATTAACGAGGTCACATCATTAGTTGAATGATCTGATTGACATGACCCATTCCATTAGCTTAGCACCCGATCGTTTAGTATGTTGCTATTGCTTTCTTCATGACTTATACATGTTCCTATGACTATGAGATTATGCAACTCCCGTTTGCCGGAGGAACACTTTGTGTGCTACCAAACGTCACAACGTAACTGGGTGATTATAAAGGAGCTCTACAGGTGTCTCCAATGGTAGATGTTGGGTTGGCGTATTTCGAGAATAGGATTTGTCACTCCGATTGTCGGAGAGCTATCTCTGGGCCCTCTCGGTAATGCACATTACACAAGCCTTGCAAGCATTGCAACTAATGAGTTAGTTGCGGGATGATGTATTACAGAACGAGTAAAGAGACTTGCCGGTAACGAGACTGAACTAGGTATTGCATACCGACGATCGAATCTCGGGCAAGTAACATACCGATGACAAATGGAACAACGTATGTTGTTATGCGGTCTGACCGATAAAGATCTTCGTAGAATATGCAGGAGCCAATATGGGCATCCAGGTCCCGCTATTGGTTATTGACCAGAGACGTGTCTCGGTCATGTCTACATTGTTCTCGAACCGTAGGGTCCGCACGCTTAACGTTACAATGATAGTTATTATGAGTTTATGCATTTTGATGTACCGAAGGTAGTTCGGAGTCCCGGATGTGATCACGGACATGACGAGGAGTCTCGAAATGGTCGAGACATAAAGATTGATATATTGGAAGCCTATATTTGGATATCGAAAGTGTTCCGGGTAAAATCGGGATTTTACCGGATTACCGGGAGGTTACCGGAACCCCCCGGGAGCCATATGGGCTTTATTGGGCTTTAGTGGAAAGGTGAAAGGGGCTGCCATGGTGGGCTACGCGCCTCCCCCCTCCCCTAGTCCTATTAGGACTAGGAGAGGTGGCCGGCCACCTCTCTCTCTCTTTCCCCCTTAGGAGTCCTATTTGGAATAGGATTGGGGGGGGGGGGTCCTACTCCCGGTAGGAGTAGGACTCCTCCTGCGCCCTCCTCTCGGCCGGCCAGCACCTCCCCCTTGATCCTTTATATACGGGGGCAGGGGGCACCTCTAGAGACACAAGTTGATCATTGAGATCGTTCCTTAGCCGTGTGCGGTGCCCCCTGCCACCATATTCCACCTCGATCATATCGTTGTAGAGCTTAGGCGAAGCCCTGCGTCGGTAGAACTTCAAGATCGTCACCACGCCGTCGTGCTGACGGAACTCCTCCCCGAAGCTTTGCTGGATCGGAGCCCGGGGATCGTCATCGAGCTGTACGTGAGCTAAGAACTCGGAGGTGCCGGAGTAACGGTGCTTGGATCGGTCGGATCGGGAAGAAGACGTACGACTACTTCCTCTACGTTGTGTCAACGCTTCCGTTGCGATCTACAAGGGTACGTAGATCAGACTCTCCCCCTCGTTGCTATGCATCACCATGATCTTGCGTGTGCGTAGGAAAATTTTAAAATTACTACGTTGCCCAATAGTGGTATCAGAGCCTAGGTTTTATGGTTTGATGTTATGTGCACGAGTAGAACACAAGTGAGTTGTGGACGATATAAGTCATACTTGAAGGAAATATGCCCTAGAGGCAATAATAAAGTTATTATTTATTTCCTTATATCATGATAAATGTTTATTATTCATGCTAGAATTGTATTAACCGGAAACATAATACATGTGTGAATACATAGACAAACAGAGTGTCACTAGTATGCCTCTACTTGACTAGCTCGTTAATCAAAGATGGTTATGTTTTCTAACCATGAACAAAGAGTTGTTATTTGATTAATGAGGTCACATCATTAGTTGAACGATCTGATTGACATGACCCATTCCATTAGCTTAGCACCCGATCGTTTAGTATGTTGCTATTGCTTTCTTCATGACTTATACATGTTCCTATAACTATGAGATTATGCAACTCCCGTTTACCGGAGGAACACTTTGGGTACTACCAAACGTCACAACGTAACTGGGTGATTATAAAGGAGTACTACAGGTGTCTCCAATGGTAGATGTTGGGTTGGCGTATTTCGAGATTAGGGTTTGTCACTCCGATTGTCGGAGAGGTATCTCTGGGCCCTCTCGGTAATACACATCACATAAGCCTTGCAAGCATTATAACTAAGATGTTAGTTGTGAGATGATGTATTACGGAACGAGTAAAGAGACTTGCCAGTAACGAGATTGAACTAGGTATTGGATACCGACGATCGAATCTCAGGCAAGTAACATACCGATGACAAAGGGAACAACGTATGTTGTTATGCGGTCTGACCGATAAAGATCTTCGTAGAATATGTAGGAGCCAATATGGGCATCCAGGTCCCGCTATTGGTTATTGACCGGAGACGTGTCTCGGTCATGTCTACATTGTTCTCGAACCGTAGGGTCCGCACGCTTAACGTTACGATGACAGTTATTATGAGTTTATGCATTTTGATGTACCGAAGGTCGTTCGGAGTCCCGGATGAGATCACGGACATGACGAGGAGTCTCGAAATGGTCGAGACGTAAAGATTGATATATTGGAAGCCTATGTTTGGACATCGGAAGTGTTCCGGGTGAAATCGGGATTTTACCGGATTACCGGGAGGGTTACCGGAACCCCCCGGGAGCCAAATGGGCCAACATGGGCCTTAGTGGAAAGGTGAGAGGGCAGCCCACATAGGGCTGCGCCTCCCCCCCTCTCCCTAGTCCTATTAGGACTAGGAGAGGGACCGGCCACCTCTCTCTCTCTCTCTCTCCCGTTTAAGGATTCCTAGTTGGACTAGGATTGGAGGGGGGAGTCCTACTCCCTGTAGGAGTAGGACTCCTCCTGCGCCTCCCTCTATCTGGCCGGCCAGCCCCCTCCCTCCATCCTTTATATACGGGGGCAGGGGACACCCCAAGACACACAAGTTGATCCTTGAGATCGTTCCTTAGCCGTGTGCGGTGCCCCCTGCCACCAAATTCCACCTCGATCATACCGTTGTAGTGCTCAGGCGAAGCCCTGCGTCGGTAGTACATCAAGATCGTCATCACGCCGTCGTGCTGACGGAACTCTTCCTCGACGCTTTGCTGGATCGGAGCCCGAGGATCGCCATCGAGCTGAACGTGTGCTAAGAACCCGGAGGTGCCGGAGTAACGGTGCTTGGATCGGTCGGATCGGGAAGAAGACGTACGACTACTTCCTCTACGTTGTGTGATCGCTTCCGCAGTCGGTCTGCGTTGGTACGTAGACAACACTCTCCCCTCTCGTTGCTATGCATCACCATGATCTTGCGTGTGCGTAGGAAAATTGTTGAAATTACTACGTTCCCCAACAGTGGCATCCGAGCCTAGGTTTTATGGTTTGATGTTATTTGCACGAGTAGAACACAAGTGAGTTGTGGGCGATACAAGTCATACTGCCTACCAGCATGTCATACTTTGGTTCGGCGGTATTGTTGGGTGAGACGATCCGGACCAACCTTACGCGTCCTCTTACGCGAGACCGGTTCCCTCGACGTGCTTTGCACATAGATGGCTTGCGGAGGACTGTCTCTCCAACTTTAGTTGAACCAAGTGTGACTACGCCCGGTCCTTGAGAAGGTTAAAACGGAGTCTATTTGACGAACTATCGTTGTGGTTTTGATGCGTAGGTGAGATGAGTTCTTACTTAAGCCCGTAGCAGCCACGTAAAACTTGCAACAACAAAGTAGAGGACGTCTAACTTGTTTTTGCAGGGCATGTTGTGATGTGATATGGTCAAGGCATGATGCTGATTTTATTGTATGAGATGATCATGTTTTGTAACCGAGTTATCGGCAACTGGCAGGAGCCATATGGTTGTCGCTTTATTGTATGCAATGAAATCGCGATGTAATGCTTTACTTTATTACTAAGCGGTAGTGATAGTCGTGGAAGCATAAGATTGGCGAGACGACAACGATGCTACGATGGAGATCAAGGTGTCGCGCCGGTGACGATGGTGATCATGACGGTGCTTCGGAGATGGAGATCACAAAGCACAAGATGATGATGGCCATATCATATCACTTATATTGATTGCATGTGATGTTTATCCTTTTATGCATCTTATCTTGCTTTGATTGACGGTAGCATTATAAGATGATCTCTCACTAAATTATCAAGAAGTGTTCTCCCTGAGTATGCACCGTTGCCAAAGTTCGTCGTGCCCAGACACCACGTGATGATCGGGTGTGATAAGCTCTACGTCCAAATACAACGGGTGCAAAACAGTTGCACACGCAGAATACTCAGGTTATACTTGACGAGCCAAGCATATACAGATATGGCCTCGGAACACGGAGACCGAAAGGTCGAGCGTGAATCATATAGTAGATATGATCAACATAACGATGTTCACCATTGAAAACTACTCCATCTCACGTGATGATCGGTTATGGTTTAGTTGATTTGGATCACGTGATCACTTAGAGGATTAGAGGGATGTCTATCTAAGTGGGAGTTCTTATGTAATATGATTAAATTGAACTTAAATTTATCATGAACTTAGTCCTGGTAGTATTTTGCAAATCATGTTGTAGATCAATAGCTCGCGTTGTTGCTTCCCTATGTTTATTTTGATATGTTCCTAGAGAAAATTGTGTTGAAAGATGTTAGTAGCAATGATGCGGATTGGATCCGTGATCTGAGGTTTATCCTCATTGCTGCACAGAAGAATTATGTCCTTGATGCACCGCTAGGTGACAGACCTATTGCAGGAGCAGATGCAGACGTTATGACCGTTTGGCTAGCTCAATATGATGACTACTTGATTGTTTAGTGCACCATGCTTAACAGCTTAGAATCGGGACTTCAAAGACGTTTTGAACGTCATGGACCATATGAGATGTTCCAGGAGTTGAAGTTAATATTTCAAGCAAATACCCGAGTTGAGAGACATGAAGTCTCCAGCAAGTTCTATAGCTAAAAGATGGAGGAGAATCGCTCAACTAGTGAGCATGTGCTTAGATTGTCTGGGTACTACAATCGCTTGAATCAAGTGGGAGTTAATCTTCCAGATAAGATAGTGATTGACAGAATTCTCTAGTCATCATCACTAAGTTAGTAGAACTTCGTGATGAACTATAATATGCAAGGGATAACGGAAACAACTCCCAAGCTCTTCGTGATGCTGAAATCAACGAAGGTAGAAATCAAGAAAAACATCAAGTGTTGATGGTTGACAAGACCACTAGTTTCAAGAAAAGGGCAAAGGGAAGAAGGGGAACTTCAAGAAGAACGGCAAGCAAGTTGCTGCTCAAGTGAAAAAGCCCAAGTCTGATCCTAAGCCTGAGACTAAGTGATTCTACTGCAAAGGGACTAGTCACTGGAAGCGGAACTACCTCAAGTGATTGGCGGATAAGTAGGATGGCAAAGTGAACATAAGTATATTTGATATACATGTTATTGATGTGTACTATACTAGTGTTTATAGCAACCCCTCAGTATTTTGATGCTAGTTCAGTTGCTAAGATTAGTAACTCGAAACGGGAGTTGCAGAATAAACAGAGACTAGTTAAGGGTGAAGTGACGATGTGTGTTGGAAGTAGTTCCAAGATTGATATGATCATAATCGCACACTCCCCTATACTTTCAGGATTAGTGTTGAAACTTAAATAAGTGTTATTTGGTTTTTGCGTTGAGCATGAATATGATTTGATCATGTTTATTGTAATACGGTTATTCATTTAAGTAAGAGAATAAATTGTTGTTCTGTTTACACGAATAAAACCTTATATGGTTACACACCCAATGAAAATAGTTCATTGGATCTCGATCTTAATAATACACATATTCATAATATTGAAACCAAAAGATGCAAAGTTAATAATGATAGTGCAACTTATTTGTGGCACTGCTGTTTAGGTCATATTGGTATAAAGCGCATGAAGAAACTCCATGCTGATGGGCTTTCGGAATCACTTGATTATGAATCACTTGATGCTTGTGAACCATGCCTTTTGGGCAAGATGACTAAAACGCCATTCTCCGGAACAATGGAGCGAGAAAAGATTTATTGGAAATCATACATACTGATGTATGTGGTCCGATGAATATTGAGGCTCACGACAGGTATCATTATTTTCTGATCTTCACAGATGATTTGAGCAGATATGAGTATATCTGCTTGATGAAACATAAGTCTGAAACATTTGAAAAGTTCAAAGAATTTCAGAGTGAAGTGGAAAATCATCGTGACAAGAAAATGAAAGTTTCTACGATATGATCGCAGAGGTAAAATATTTGAGTTACGAGTTTGGTCTTCAATTAAAACAATGTGGAATAGTTTCACAAAATCATGCCACATGGAACACCACAGCATAATGGTGTGTCCGAACGTCATAACCGTACTTTATTGGATATAGTGCAATCTATGATGTATCTTATCGATCTACCACTATCGTTTTGGGGTTATGCAGTAGAGACAGCCGCATTCACGTTAAATAGGGCACCATCAAAATCCGTTGAGACGACGCCTTATGAACTATGGTTTGGCAAGAAACCAAAGTTGTCGTTTCTTAAAGTTTGGGGCTGCGATACTTATGTGAAAAAGCTTCAACCTGATAAGCTCGAACCCAAAGCGGAGAAATGTGTCTTCATAGGATACCCAAAGGAAACTGTTGGGTATACCTTCTATCACAGATCCGACGGCAAGACATTTGTTGCTAAGAATGGATCATTTCTAGAGAAGGAGTTTCTCTCGAAAGAAGTGAGTGGGAGGAAAGTAGAACTTGACGAGGTAACTGTACCTGCTCCCTTATTGGAAAATAGTACATCACAGAAAACTGTTTCTGCGACACCTATACCAATCAGTGAGGAAGCTAATGATGATGATCATGAAGCTTCAGGACAAGATACTACTGAACCACGTAGATCAACCAGAGTGAGATCCGCACCAGAGTGGTACGGTAATCCAGTTCTGGAAGTCATGATGCTAGATCATGATGAACCTACGAACTATGAAGAAGCGATGGTGAGCCCAGATTCCGCAAAGTGGCTTGAGGCCATGAAATCTGAGATGGGATCCATGTATGAGAACAAAGTATGGACTTTGGTTGACTTGCCCGATGATCGGCAAGCAATTGAGAATAAATGGATCTTCAAGAAAAAGACTGACGCTGACGGTAATATTACTATCTATAAAGCTCGACTTGTCGCAAAAGGTTTTCGACAAGTTCAAGGGGTTGACTACGATGAGACCTTCTCACCCGTAGCGATGCTTAAGTCCGTCAGAATTATGTTAGCAATTGCTGTGTTTTATGATTATGAAATATGGCAAATGGATGTCAAAACTGCATTCCTGAATGGATTTCTGGAAGAAGAGTTGTATATGATGCAACCAGAAGGTTTTGTCGATCCGGAGGGAGCTAACAAAATGTGCAAGCACCAGCGATCCATCTGTGGACTGGTGCAAGCACCTCGGAGTTGGAATATACGCTTTAATGAGTTGATCAAAGCATATAGTTTTATACAGACTTGCGGTGAAGCCTGTATTTACGAGAAAGTGAGTGGGAGCACTACAGCATTTCTGATAAGTATATGTGAATGACATATTGTTGATCGGAAATAATGTAGAATTATTCTGTAAAGCATAAAAGGAGTGTTTGAAAGGAGTTTTTCAAAGAAAGACTTCGGTAAAGCTGCTTACATATTGAGCTTCAAGATCTATAGAGATAGATCAAGACGCTTGATAAGTTTTTCAATAAGTACATACCTTGACAAGATTTTGAAGTAGTTCAAAATGGAACAGTCAAAGAAAAAGTTTCTTGCCTGTGTTACAAGGTGAGAAGTTGAGTAAAGACTCAAAGCCCGACCACGGCAGAAGATAGAAAGAGAATGAAAGTCATTCCCTATGCCTCATTCATAGGTTCTATAAAGTATGCCATGCTGTGTACCGGATCTATTGTATACCCTGCACTGATTTGGCAAGGGAGTACAATAGTGATCTAGGAGTAGATCACTGGACAGCGGTCAGAATTATCCTTAGTGAAATAAGGAAATGTTTCTCGATTATGGACATGACAAAAAGGTTCGTCGTAAAGGGTTACGTCGATGCAAGTTTTTGACACTGATCCAGATGATTCTAAATCTGGATACATATTGAAAGTGGGAGCAATTAGCTAGAGTAGCTCCGTGTAGAGCATTGTAGACATAGAACTTGCAAAATACTTACGGATCTGAATGTGACAGACCCGTTGACTAAAATTATCTCACAAGCAAAACATGATCACACCTTAGTACTCTTTGGGTGTTAATCACATAGATATGTGAACTGGATTACTGACTCTAGTAAACCCTTTGAGTGTTGGTCACATGACGATGTGAACTATGGGTGTTAATCACATGGTGATGTGAACCATTGCTGCTAAATCACATGGCGATGTGAACTAGATTATTGACTCTAGTGCAAGTGGGAGACTGAAGGAAATATGCCCTAGAGGCAATAATAAAGTTATTATTTATTTCCTTATATCATGACAAATGTTTATTATTCATGCTAGAATTGTATTAACCGGAAACATAATACATGTGTGAATACATAGACAAACAGAGTGTCACTAGTATGCCTCTACTTGACTAGCTCGTTAATCAAAGATGGTTATGTTTCCTAACCATGAACAAAGAGTTGTTATTTGATTAACGAGGTCACATCATTAGTTGAATGATCTGATTGACATGACCCATTCCATTAGCTTAGCACCCGATCGTTTAGTATGTTGCTATTGCTTTCTTCATGACTTATACATGTTCCTATAACTATGAGATTATGCAACTCCCGTTTACCGGAGGAACACTTTGGGTACTACCAAACGTCACAACGTAACTGGGTGATTATAAAGGAGTACTACAGGTGTCTCCAATGGTAGATGTTGGGTTGGCGTATTTCGAGATTAGGGTTTGTCACTCCGATTGTCGGAGAGGTATCTCTGGGCCCTCTCGGTAATACACATCACATAAGCCTTGAAAGCATTATAACTAAGATGTTAGTTGTGAGATGATGTATTACGGAACGAGTAAAGAGACTTGCCAGTAACGAGATTGAACTAGGTATTAGATACCGACGATCGAATCTCAGGCAAGTAACATACCGATGACAAAGGGAACAACGTATGTTGTTATGCGGTCTGACCGATAAAGATCTTCGTAGAATATGTAGGAGCCAATATGGGCATCCAGGTCCCGCTATTGGTTATTGACCGGAGACGTGTCTCGATCATGTCTACATTGTTCTCGAACCGTAGGGTCCGCACGCTTAACGTTACGATGACAGTTATTATGAGTTTATGCATTTTGATGTACCGAAGGTTATTCGGAGTCCCGGATGAGATCATGGACATGACGAGGAGTCTCGAAATGGTCGAGACATAAAGATTGATATATTGGAAGCCTATGTTTGGACATCGGAAGTGTTCCGGGTGAAATCAGGATTTTACCGGATTACCGGGAGGGTTACCGGAACCCCCCGGGAGCCAAATGGGCCAACATGGGCCTTAGTGGAAAGGTGAGAGGGCAGCCCACATAGGGCTGCGCCTCCCCCCTCTCCCTAGTCCTATTAGGACTAGGAGAGGGGCCGGCCACCTCTCTCTCTCTCTCCCGTTTAAGGATTCCTAGTTGGACTAGGATTGGAGGGGGGAGTCCTACTCCCGGTAGGAGTAGGACTCCTCCTGCGCCTCCCTCTATCTGGCCGGCCAGCCCCCCTCCCTCCATCCTTTATATACGGGGGCAGGGGACACCCCAAGACACACAAGTTGATCCTTGAGATCGTTCCTTAGCCGTGTGCGGTGCCCCCTGCCACCAAATTCCACCTCGATCATACCGTTGTAGTGCTTAGGCGAAGCCCTGCGTCGGTAGTACATCAAGATCGTCATCACGCCGTCGTGCTGACGGAACTCTTCCTCGACGCTTTGCTGGATCGGAGCCCGAGGATCGCCATCGAGCTGAACGTGTGCTAAGAACTCGGAGGTGCCGGAGTAACGGTGCTTGGATCGGTCGGATCGGGAAGAAGACGTACGACTACTTCCTCTACGTTGTGTGATCGCTTCCGCAGTCGGTCTGCGTTGGTACGTAGACAACACTCTCCCCTCTCGTTGCTATGCATCACCATGATCTTGCGTGTGCGTAGGAAAATTGTTGAAATTACTATGTTCCCCAACAATACTGCCTACCAGCATGTCATACTTTGGTTCGGCGGTATTGTTGGACGAGACGACCCGGACCAACCTTACGCGTACGCTTACGCGAGACCGGTTCCCTCGACGTGCTTTGCACATAGATGGCTTGCGGGCGACTGTCTCTCCAACTTTAGTTGAACCGAGTGTGGCTATGCCCGGTCCTTGAGAAGGTTAAAACGGAGTCTATTTGACAAACTATCGTTGTGGTTTCCATGCGTAGGTGAGATTGGTTCTTACTTAAAGCCCGTAGCAGCCACGTAAAACTTGCAACAACAAAGTAGAGGACGTCTAACTTGTTTTTGCAGGGCATGTTGTGATGTGATATGGTCAAGACATGATGCTAAATTTTATTGTATGAGATGATCATGTTTTGTAACCGAGTTATCGGCAACTGGCAGGAGCCATATGGTTGTCTCTTTATTGTATGCAATGCAATCGCGATGTAATGCTTTACTTTATTACTAAACGGTAGCGATAGTCGTGGAAGCATGAGATTGGCGAGACGACAACGATGCTACGATGGAGATCAAGGTGTCGCGCCGGTGATGATGGTGATCATGACGGTGCTTCAGAGATGGAGATCAAAAGCACAAGATGATGATGGCCATATCATATCACTTATATTGATTGCATGTGATGTTTATCTTTTATGCATCTTATCTTGCTTTGATTGACGGTAGCATTATAAGATGATCTCTCACTAAATTATCAAGAAGTGTTCTCCCTGAGTATGCACCGTTGCGAAAGTTCTTCGTGCTGAGACACCACGTGATGATCGGGTGTGATAGGCTCTACGTTCAAATACAACGGGTGCAAAACAGTTGCACACGTGGAATACTCAGGTTATACTTGACGAGCCAACCATATAAAGATATGGCCTCGGAACACGGAGACCGAAAGGTCGAGCGTGAATCATATAGTAGATATGATCAACATAATGATGTTCACCGATGAAACTACTCCATCTCACGTGATGATCGGACATGGTTTAGTTGATTTGGATCACGTGATCACTTAGAAGATTAGAGGGATGTCTATCTAAGTGGGAGTTCTTAAGTAATATGATTAATTGAACTTAAATTTATCATGAACTTAGTACCTGGTAGTATCTTGCTTGTTTATGTTGATTGTAGATAGATGGCTCGTGCTGTTGTTCCGTTGAATTTTAATGCGTTCCTTGAGAAAGCAAAGTTGAAAGATGATGGTAGCAATTACACGGACTGGGTCCGTAACTTGAGGATTATCCTCATTGCTGCACAGAGGAATTACGTCCTGGAAGCACCGCTGGGTGCTAGGTGTGACGCCCCCGATTCAATCGTACACTAATCATACACGCAAACGTGTACGATCAAGATCAGGGACTCACGGGAAGATATCACAACACAACTCTACAAATAAAATAAGTCATACAAGCATCATATTACAAGCCAGGGGCCTCGAGGGCTCGAATACAAGAGCTCGATCATAGACGAGTCAGCGGAAGCAACAATATCTGAGTACAGACATAAGTTAAACAAGTTGCCATAAGATGGCTAGCACAAACTGGGATACAGATCGAAAGAGGCGCAGGCCTCCTGCCTGGGATCCTCCTAACTACTCCTGATCGTCGTCAGCGGGCATCACGTAGTAGTAGGCACCTTCGGTGTAGTAGGAGTCATCGTCGACGGTGGCGTCTGGATCCTGGGCTCCAATATCTGGTTGCGACAACCGGGTAGAAGGGATAGGGGGAAAAGAGGGAGAAAGCAACCGTGAGTACTCATCCAAAGTACTCGCAAGCAAGGAGCTACACTACTTATGCATGGGTACATGTGTAAAGGCCATATCGGTGGACTGAACTGCAGAATGCCAGAATAAGAGGGGGATAGCTAGTCCTTTCGAAGACTACGCTTCTGGCAGCCTCCGTCTTGCAGCATGTAGAAGAGAGTAGACTGAAGTCCTCCAGTAGCATCGCATAGCATAATCCTAACCGATGATCCTCCCCTCGTCGCCCTGTGAGAGAGCGATCACCGGTTGTATCTGGCACTTGGAAGGGTGTGTTTTATTAAGTATCCGGTTCTAGTTGTCATCAGGTCAAGATACAACTTGAAAGGAAATATGCCCTAGAGGCAATAATAAAGTTATTATTTATTTCCTTATATCATGATAAATGTTTATTATTCATGCTAGAATTGTATTAACCGGAAACATAATACATGTGTGAATACATAGACCAACAGAGTGTCACTAGTATGCCTCTACTTGACTAGCTCGTAAATCAAAGATGGTTATGTTTCCTAACCATGAACAAAGAGTTGTTATTTGATTAACGAGGTCACATCATTAGTAGAATGATCTGATTGACATGACCCATTCCATTAGCTTAGCACCCGATCGTTTAGTATGTTGCTATTGCTTTCTTCATGACTTATACATGTTCCTATAACTATGAGATTATGCATCTCCCGTTTACCGGAGGAACACTTTGGGTACTACCAAACGTCACAACGTAACTGGGTGATTATAAAGGAGTACTACAGGTGTCTCCAATGGTAGATGTTGGGTTGGCGTATTTCGAGATTAGGGTTTTGTCACTCCGATTGTCGGAGAGGTATCTCTGGGCCCTCTCGGTAATGCACATCACATAAGCCTTGCAAGCACTGCAACTAATATGTTAGTTGTGAGATGATGTATTACGGAACGAGTAAAGAGACTTGCCGGTAACGAGATTGAACTAGGTATTGGATACCGACGATCGAATCTCGGGCAAGTAACATACCGATGACAAAGGGAACAACGTATGTTGTTATGCGGTCTGACCGATAAAGATCTTCCTAGAATATGTAGGAGCCAATATGGGCATCCAGGTCCCGCTATTGGTTATTGACCGGAGACGTGTCTCGGTCATGTCTACATTGTTCTCGAACCGTAGGGTCCGCACGCTTAACGTTACGATGACAGTTATTATGAGTTTATGCATTTTGATGTACCGAAGGTTGTTCGGAGTCCCGGATGAGATCACGGACATGACGAGGAGTCTCGAAATGGTCGAGACGTAAAGATTGATATATTGGAAGCCTATGTTTGGACATAGGAAGTGTTCCGGGTGAAATCGGGATTTTACCGGAATACCGGGAGGGTTACCGGAACCCCCCGGGAGACTAATGGGCCTATTGGGCCTTAGTGGAAAAGAGAAAAGGGAAGCCCACAAGCTGGCCGGCGCCCCCCCTTTCCCCAAGTCCTAGTAGGACTAGGATAGGGGCCGGCCCCCCTTCTCTCTCCTTTTCCCCCCGGGAGTCCTAATAGGATTAGGATTAGAGGGAGGAGTCCTACTCCCGGTGGGAGTAGGACTCCCCTGCGCCTCCTCTCCCTGGCCGGCCGGCTCCCCCTCCTCCAACCTTTATATACGGGGGCAGGGGGCACCCCAAGACAGACAAGTTGATCCTTGAGATCGTTCCTTAGCCGTGTGCGGTGCCCCCTGCCACCAAATTCCACCTCGATCGTACCGTTGTAGTGCTTAGGCGAAGCCCTGCGTCGGTAGTACATCAAAATAGTCATCACGCCGTCGTGCTGACGGAACTCTTCCTCGACGCTTTGCTGGATCGGAGCCCGAGGAACGTCATCGAGCTGTACGTGTGCTAAGAACTCGGAGGTGCCGGAGTAACGGTGCTTGGATCGGTCGGATCAGGAAGAAGACGTACGACTACTTCCTCTACGTTGTGTGATCGCTTCCGCAGTCAGTCTGTGTTGGTACGTAGACAACACTCTCCCCTCTCGTTGCTGTGCATCACCATGATCTTGCGTGTGCGTAGGAAAATTTAAGAAATTACTGCGTTCCCCAACAGTGGCATCCGAGCCTAGGTTTTATGGTTTGATGTTATTTGCACGAGTAGAACACAAGTGAGTTGTGGGCGATACAAGTCATACTGCCTACCAGCATGTCATACTTTGGTTCGGCGGTATTGTTGGGTGAGACGATCCGGACCAACGTTACGCGTACTCTTACGCGAGACCGGTTCCCTCGACGTGCTTTGCACACAGATGGCTTGCGGAAGACTGTCTCTCCAACTTTAGTTGAACCAAGTGTGACTATGCCCGGTCCTTGAGAAGGTTAAAACGGAGTCTATTTGACGAACTATCGTTGTGGTTTTGATGCGTAGGTGAGATGAGTTCTTACTTAAGCCCGTAGTAGCCACGTAAAACTTGCAACAACAAAGTAGAGGACGTCTAACTTGTTTTTGCAGGGTATGTTGTGATGTGATATGGTCAAGGCATGATGCTGATTTTATTGTATGAGATGATCATGTTTTGTAACCGAGTTATCGGCAACTGGCAGGAGCCATATGGTTGTCGCTTTATTGTATGCAATGCAATCGCGATGTAATGCTTTACTTTATTACTAAACGGTAGTGATAGTCGTGGAAGCATAAGATTGGCGAGACGACAACGATGCTGCGATGGAGATCAAGGTGTCGCGCCGGTGACGATGGTGATCATGACGGTGCTTCGGAGATGGAGATCACAAGCACAAGATGATGATGGCCATATCATATCACTTATATTGATTGCATGTGATGTTTATCCTTTTATGCATCTTATCTTGCTTTGATTGACGGTAGCATTATAAGATGATCTCTCACTAAAATTATCAAGAAGTGTTCTCCCTGAGTATGCACCGTTGCCAAAGTTCGTCGTGCCCAGACACCACGTGATGATCGGGTGTGATAAGCTCTACGTCCAAATACAACGGGTGTAAAACAGTTGCACACGCAGAATACTCAGGTTATACTTGACGAGCCAAGCATATACAGATATGGCCTCGGAACACGGAGACCGAAAGGTCGAGCGTGAATCATATAGTAGATATGATCAACATAACGATGTTCACCATTGAAAACTACTCCATCTCACGTGATGATCGGTTATGGTTTAGTTGATTTGGATCACGTGATCACTTAGAAGATTAGAGGGATGTCTATCGAAGTGGGAGTTCCTAAGTAATTTGATTAACTGAACTTAAACTTATCATGAACTTAGTACCTGATAGTATCTTGCTTGTTTATGTTGATTGTAGATAGATGGCTCGTGCTATTGTTCCGTTGAATTTTAATGCATTCCTTGAGAAAGCAAAGTTGAAAGATGATGGTAGCAATTACACGGACTGGGTCCATAACCGGAGGATTATCCTCATTGCTGCACAGAAGAATTACGTCCTAGAAGCACCGCTGGGTGACAGGCCTGCTGCTGGAGCAACGCCAGACGTTATGAACGTCTGGCAGAGCAAAGCTGATGACTACTCGATAGTTCAGTGTGCCATGCTTTACGGCTTAGAATCGGGACTTCAACGACGTTTTGAACGTCATGGAGCATATGAGATGTTCCAGGAGTTGAAGTTAATATTTCAAGCAAATGCCCGAATTGAGAGATATGAAGTCTCCAATAAGTTCTATAGCTGCAAGATGGAGGAGAACAGTTCTGTCAGTGAGCATATACTCAAAATGTCTGGGTATAATAATCACTTGATTCAGATGGGAGTTAATCTTCCAGATGATTGCGTCATTGACAGAATTCTCCAATCACTGCCACCAAGCTACAAGAGCTTCGTGATGAACTATAATATGCAAGGGATGAACAAGACTATTCCCGAGCTCTTCGCAATGCTGAAAGCTGCGGAGGTAGAAATCAAGAAGGAGCATCAAGTGTTGATGGTTAGCAAAACCACTAGTTTCAAGAAAAAGGGCAAAGGGAAGAAGAAGGGAAACTTCAAGAAGAACAGCAAACAAGTTGCTGCTCAGGAGAAGAAACCCAAGTCTGGACCTAAGCCTGAAACTGAGTGCTTCTACTGCAAGCAGACTGGTCACTGGAAGCGGAACTGCCCCAAGTATTTGGCGGATAAGAAGGATGGCAAAGTGAGCAAAGGTATATGTGAAATACATGTTATTGATGTGTACCTTACTAGAGCTCGCAGTAGCACCTGGGTATTTGATACTGGTTCTGTTGCTAATATTTGCAACTCGAAACAGGGACTACAGAATAAGCGGACGCTAGCAAAGGACGAGGTGACGATGCGCGTGGGAAACGGTTCCAAAGTCGATGTGATCGCGGTCGGCACGCTACCTCTACATCTACCTTCGGGATTAATATTAGACCTAAATAATTGTTATTTGGTGCCAGCGTTGAGCATGAACATTATATCTGGATCTTGTTTAATGCGAGACGGTTATTCATTTAAATCAGAGAATAATGGTTGTTCTATTTATATGAATAATATCTTTTGTGGTCATGCACCCTTGAAAAGTGGTCTATTTGAATCTCGAAGATAGTGATACACATATTCATAATGTAGAAGCCAAAAGATGCAAAGTTAATAATGATAGTGCAACTTACTTGTGGCACTGCCATTTAGGTCATATCGGTGTAAAGCGCATGAAGAAACTCCATACTGATGGGCTTTTGGAACCACTTGATTATGAATCGCTTGGTACTTGCGAACCGTGCCTCATAGGCAAGATGACTAAAACACCGTTCTCCGGTACTATGGAGAGAGCAACAGATTTATTGGAAATCATACATACCGATGTATGTGGTCCGATGAATATAGAGGCTCGTGGCGGATATCGTTATTTTCTCACCTTCACAAATGATTTAAGCAGATATGGGTATATCTACTTAATGAAACATAAGTCTGAAACATTTGAAAAGTTCAAAGAAATTCAGAGTGAAGTTGAAAATCATCGTAACAAGAAAATAAAGTTTCTACGATCTGATCGTGGAGGAGAATATTTGAGTTACGAGTTTGGTGTACATTTGAAAAATTGTGGAATAGTTTCGCAACTCACGCCACCCGGAACACCACAGCGTAATGGTGTGTCCGAACGTCGTAATCGTACTTTACTAGATATGGTGCGATCTATGATGTCTCTTACTGATTTACCGCTATCGTTTTGGGGTTATGCTTTAGAGACGGCCGCATTCACGTTAAACAGGGCACCATCAAAATCCGTTGAGACGACACCTTATGAACTATGGTTTGGCAAGAAACCAAAGTTGTCGTTTCTTAAAGTTTGGGGCTGCGATGCTTATGTGAAAAAGCTTCAACCTGATAAGCTCGAACCCAAATCGGAGAAGTGTGTCTTCATAGGATATCCAAAGGAAACTATTGGATATACCTTCTATCACAGATCCGAAGGCAAGACTTTTGTTGCTAAATTCGGAAACTTTCTAGAGAAGGAGTTTCTCTTGAAAGAAGTGAGTGGGAGGAAAGTAGAACTTGACAAGGTAACTGTACCTGCTCCCTTATTGGAAAATAGTACATCACAGAAAACTGTTTCTGCGACACCTATACCAATCAGTGAGGAAGCTAATGATGATGATCATGAAGCTTCAGAACAAGATACTACTGAACCACGTAGATCAACCAGAGTGAGATCCGCACCAGAGTGGTACGGTAATCCAGTTCTGGAAGTCATGATGCTAGATCATGATGAACCTACGAACTATGAAGAAGCGATGGTGAGCCCAGATTCCGCAAAGTGGCTTGAGGCCATGAAATCTGAGATGGGATCCATGTATGAAAACAAAGTATGGACTTTGGTTGACTTGCCCGATGATCGGCAAGCAATTGAGAATAAATGGATCTTCAAGAAAAAGACTGACGCTGACGGTAATATTACTGTCTATAAAGCTCGACTTGTCGCGAAAGGTTTTCGGCAAGTTCAAGGAGTTGACTACGATGAGACCTTCTCACCCGTAGCGATGCTTAAGTCTGTCAGAATAATGTTAGCAATTGCCGCATTTTATGATTATGAAATATGGCAGATGGATGTCAAAACTGCATTCCTGAATGGATTTCTGGAAGAAGAGTTGTATATGATACAACCAGAAGGTTTTGTCGATCCAAAGGGAGCTAACAAAGTATGCAAACTCCAGCGATCCATTTATGGACTGGTGCAAGCATCTCGGAGTTGGAATAAACGCTTTGATAGTGTGATCAAGGTATTTGGATTTATACAGACTTTTGGAGAAGCCTGTATTTACAAGAAAGTGAGTGGGAGCTCTGTAGCATTTCTAATATTATATGTGGATGACATATTGCTGATTGGAAATGATATAGAATTTCTGGATAGCATAAAGGGATACTTGAATAAAAGTTTTTCGATGAAAGACCTCGGGGAAGCTGCTTACATATTAGGCATAAAGATCTATAGAGATAGATCAAGACGCTTAATTGGACTTTCACAAAGCACATACCTTGACAAGATTTTGAAGAAGTTCAAAATGGATCAAGCAAAGAAAGGGTTCTTGCCTGTGTTACAAGGTTTGAAATTGAGTAAGACTCAATGCCCGACCACTGCAGAAGATAGAGAGAAAATGAAAGATGTTCCCTATGCTTCAGCCATAGGCTCTATCATGTATGCAATGCTGTGTACCAGACCTGATGTGTGCCTTGCTATAAGTTTAGCAGGGAGGTACCAAAGTAATCCAGGAATGGATCACTGGACAGCGGTCAAGAACATCCTGAAATACCTGAAAAGGACTAAGGATATGTTTCTCATATATGGAGGTGACAAAGAGCTCACCGTAAGAGGTTACGTTGATGCAAGCTTTGACACTGATCCGGACGATTCTAAATCGCAAACCGGATACGTGTTTACTTTAAACGGTGGAGCTGTCAGTTGGTGCAGTTCTAAACAAAGCGTCGTAGCGGGATCTACATGTGAAGCGGAGTACATAGCTGCTTCGGAAGCAGCAAACGAAGGAGTCTGGATGAAGGAGTTCATATCCGATCTAGGTGTCATACCTAGTGCATCGGGTCCAATGAAAATCTTCTGTGACAATACTGGTGCAATTGCCTTGGCAAAGGAATCCAGATTTCACAAGAGGACCAAACACATCAAGAGACGCTTCAACTCCATCCGGGATTTAGTCCAGGTGGGAGACATAGAGATTTGCAAGATACATACGGATCTGAACGTTGCAGACCCGTTGACTAAGCCTCTTCCACGAGCAAAACATGATCAACACCAAGGCTCCATGGGTGTTAGAATCATTACAGTGTAATCTAGATTATTGACTCTAGTGCAAGTGGGAGACTGAAGGAAATATGCCCTAGAGGCAATTATAAAGTTATTATTTATTTCCTTACATCATGATAAATGTTTATTATTCATGCTAGAATTGTATTAACCGGAAACATAATACATGTGTGAATACATAGACCAACAGAGTGTCACTAGTATGCCTCTAATTGACTAGCTCGTTAATCAAAGATGGTTATGTTTCCTAACCATGAACAAAGAGTTGTTATTTGATTAACGAGGTCACATCATTAGTTGAATGATCTGATTGACATGACCCATCCCATTAGCTTAGCACCCGATCGTTTAGTATGTTGCTATTGCTTTCTTCATGACTTATACATGTTCCTATAACTATGAGATTATGCAACTCCCGTTTACCGGAGGAACACTTTGGGTACTACCAAACGTCACAACGTAACTGGGTGATTATAAAGGAGTACTACAGGTGTCTCCAATGGTAGATGTTGGGTTGGCGTATTTCGAGATTAGGGTTTTGTCACTCCGATTGTCGGAGAGGTATCTCTGGGCCCTCTCGGTAATGCACATCACATAAGCCTTGCAAGCACTGCAACTAATATGTTAGTTGTGAGATGATGTATTACGGAACGAGTAAAGAGACTTGCCGGTAACGAGATTGAACTAGGTATTGGATACCGACGATCGAATCTCGGGCAAGTAACATACCGATGACAAAGGGAACAACGTATGTTGTTATGCGGTCTGACCGATAAAGATCTTCGTAGAATATGTAGGAGCCAATATGGGCATCCAGGTCCCGCTATTGGTTATTGACCGGAGACGTGTCTCGGTCATGTCTACATTGTTCTCGAACCGTAGGGTCCGCACGCTTAACGTTACGATGACAGTTATTATGAGTTTATGCATTTTGATGTACCGAAGGTTGTTCGGAGTCCCGGATGAGATCACGGACATGACGAGGAGTCTCGAAATGGTCGAGACGTAAAGATTGATACATTGGAAGCCTATGTTTGGACATAGGAAGTGTTCCGGGTGAAATCGGGATTTTACCGGAATACCGGGAGGGTTACCGGAACCCCCCGGGAGACTAATGGGCCTATTGGGCCTTAGTGGAAAAGAGAAAAGGGAAGCCCACAAGCTGGCCGGCGCCCCCCCCTTTCCCCAAGTCCTAGTAGGACTAGGATAGGGGGCTGGCCCCCCTTCTCTCTCCTTTTCCCCCGGGAGTCCTAATAGGATTAGGATTAGAGGGAGGAGTCCTACTCCCGGTGGGAGTAGGACTCCCCTGCGCCTCCTCTCCCTGGCCGGCCGGCTCCCCCTCCTCCAACCTTTATATACGGGGGCAGGGGGCACCCCAAGACACACAAGTTGATCCTTGAGATCGTTCCTTAGCCGTGTGCGGTGCCCCCTGCCACCAAATTCCACCTCGATCGTACCGTTACAGTGCTTAGGCGAAGCCCTGCGTCGGTAGTACATCAAGATCGTCATCACGCCGTCGTGCTGACGGAAATCTTCCTCGACGCTTTGCTGGATCGGAGCCCGAGGAACGTCATCGAGCTGAACGTGTGCTAAGAACTCGGAGGTGCCGGCGTAACGGTGCTTGGATCGGTCGGATCGGGAAGAAGACGTACGACTACTTCCTCTACGTTGTGTGAACGCTTCCGCAGTCGGTCTGCGTTGGTACGTAGACAACACTCTCCCCTCTCGTTGCTGTGCATCACCATGATCTTGCGTGTGCGTAGGAAAATTTTCGAAATTACTGCGTTCCCCAACAAATACTGGTGCAATTGCCTTGGCAAAGGAATCCACAATTCACAAGAGGACCAAACACATCAAGAGACGCTTCAACTCCATCCGGGATTTAGTCCAGGTGGGAGACATAGAGATTTGCAAGATACATACGGATCTGAACGTTGCAGACCCGTTGACTAAGCCTCTTCCACGAGCAAAACTTGATCAGCACCAAGGCTCCATGGGTGTTAGAATCATTGCAGTGTAATCTAGATTATTGACTCTAGTGCAAGTGGGAGACTGAAAGGAAATATGCCCTAGAGGCAATAATAAAGTTATTATTTATTTCCTTACATCATGATAAATGTTTATTATTCATGCTAGAATTGTATTAACCGGAAACATAATACATGTGTGAATACATAGACCAACAGAGTGTCACTAGTATGCCTCTACTTGACTAGCTCGTAAATCAAAGATGGTTATGTTTCCTAACCATGAACAAAGAGTTGTTATTTGATTAACGAGGTCACATCATTAGTAGAATGATCTGATTGACATGACCCATTCCATTAGCTTAGCACCCGATCGTTTAGTATGTTGCTATTGCTTTCTTCATGACTTATACATGTTCCTATAACTATGAGATTATGCAACTCCCGTTTACCGGAGGAACACTTTGGGTACTACCAAACGTCACAACGTAACTGGGTGATTATAAAGGAGTACTACAGGTGTCTCCAATGGTAGATGTTGGGTTGGCGTATTTCGAGATTAGGGTTTTGTCACTCCGATTGTCGGAGAGGTATCTCTGGGCCCTCTCGGTAATGCACATCACATAAGCCTTGCAAGCACTGCAACTAATATGTTAGTTGTGAGATGATGTATTACGGAACGAGTAAAGAGACTTGCCGGTAACGAGATTGAACTAGGTATTGGATACCGATGATCGAATCTCGGGCAAGTAACATACCGATGACAAAGGGAACAACGTATGTTGTTATGCGGTCTGACCGATAAAGATCTTCGTAGAATATGTAGGAGCCAATATGGGCATCCAGGTCCCGCTATTGGTTATTGACCGGAGACGTGTCTCGGTCATGTCTACATTGTTCTCGAACCGTAGGGTCCGCACGCTTAACGTTACGATGACAGTTATTATGAGTTTATGCATTTTGATGTACCGAAGGTTGTTCGGAGTCTCGGATGAGATCACGGACATGACGAGGAGTCTCGAAATGGTCGAGACGTAAAGATTGATATATTGGAAGCCTATGTTTGGACATAGGAAGTGTTCCGGGTGAAATCGGGATTTTACCAGAATACCGGGAGGGTTACCGGAACCCCCCGGGAGACTAATGGGCCTATTGGGCCTTAGTGGAAAAGAGAAAAGGGAAGCCCACAAGCTGGCCGGCGCCCCCCTTTCCCCAAGTCCTAGTAGGACTAGGATAGGGGCCGGCCCCCCTTCTCTCTCCTTTTCCCCCCGGGAGTCCTAATAGGATTAGGATTAGAGGGAGGAGTCCTACTCCCGGTGGGAGTAGGACTCCCCTGCGCCTCCTCTCCCTGGCCGGCTGGCTCCCCCTCCTCCAACCTTTATATACGGGGGCAGGGGGCACCCCAAGACAGACAAGTTGATCCTTGAGATCGTTCCTTAGCCGTGTGCGGTGCCCCCTGCCACCAAATTCCACCTCGATCGTACCGTTGTAGTGCTTAGGCGAAGCCCTGCGTCGGTAGTACATCAAGATAGTCATCACGCCGTCGTGCTGATGGAACTCTTCCTCGACGCTTTGCTGGATTGGAGCCCGAGGAACGTCATCGAGCTGTACGTGTGCTAAGAACTCGGAGGTGCCGGAGTAACGGTGCTTGGATCGGTCGGATCAGGAAGAAGACGTACGACTACGTCCTCTACGTTGTGTGATCGCTTCCGCAGTCGGTCTGCGTTGGTACGTAGACAACACTCTCCCCTCTCGTTGCTGTGCATCACCATGATCTTGCGTGTGCGTAGGAAAATTTAAGAAATTACTGCGTTCCCCAACACAACTCCGGGTCGTCCTTTTACCGAGGGACACGGCTATTCGAATAGATAAACTTCCCTGCAGGGGGGCACCACATACCCCAACACGCTCGATCCCATTTGGCCGGACACACTTTTCTGCGTCATGCCCGGCCTTGGAAGATCAACACGTCGCAGCCCTACCTAGGCACAACAGAGAGGTCAGCACGCCGGTCTAAATCCTATGGCGCAGGGGTCTGGGCCCATCGCCCTTTGCACACCTGCACGTTGCGTACGCGGCCGGAAGCAGACCTAGCCTAGTGGCTTTCCAGTCCAATCCGGTGCGCGCCACTCTGTCGCTGACGTCACGAAGGCTTCGGCTGATACCACGACGCCGGGATACCCATAACTACTCCCGCGTAGATGGTTAGTGCGTATAGACCAAATGGCCAGACTCAGATCAAATACCCAGATCTCGTTAAGCGTGTTAAGTATCCGCAAACACCGACTAGGGCCAGGCCCACCTCTCTCCTAGGTGGTCGGAACCTGCCCTGTCGCTCCGCCTCAAAGATCCACTCGCGGGTGCTCCTACGAGCCTACCCGTCTTTAGTCACCACATGTATCATGTTTAAAGTATATAGTATATACCCGTGATCACCTCCCGAGTGATCACGGCCCGATAGTATAGCATGGCAGACGGAGAAGAATGTAGGGCCACTGATGATAAGCTAGCATCCTATACTAAGCATTAGGTTTGCAGGTAAAGGTAACAACAGTAGTAGCAAGGACAGGCTATGCATCAGTATAGGATTAACGGGAAGCAGTAACATGCTACACTACTCTAATGCAAGTAGTATAGAGAAGAGTAGGCGGTATCTGGTGATCAAAGGGGGGGGGCTTGCCTGGTTGCTCTGGCAAGAGAGAGGGGTCGTCAACTCCGTAGTCGTACTGGGTAGCAGCGGCGTCGGTCTCGGGGTCTACCGAAAAAAGTAACGGAGGGGGAACATAATAAATAACAGAGCAATCAAAGCAACACAAAGCATAACATGGTGATACGCCGTGCTAGGGGTGACCTAACGCAGTAGGGGGTGATACCGGGGAAGGGGGATGACATCCGGGAAAGTATCCCCGGTGTTTTGCGTTTTCGGGCAGAGGACCGGAGGGGGAAAGTTGCGAGTTCGATAGGTTAGGGAGGTGTGGCGGACGAACGGGTTGCGTATCCGGAATCGTCTCGTCGTTCTGAGCGACTTTCATGTAGAAAGTATTTTCATCTGAGCTACGGTTTATTTTATATTAATTTTAAAAGATTTAAATCATTTTCAGGATTTATTTGATTATTTTAATACAACATTATCCAAAACAGTGTTTGCTGACGTTAGCATGACGTCAGCAATTGACCAGGTCAACCTGACATGTGGGTCCCGCTCGCCATTGACTGTTTAGTCTAATTAGGGTTTAAATAAACTAACTAGTTAATTAGATTAATTAAACAGGATTAATTAACTTAAATAATTAATTAATTAATTTAATTATTAATTAATAAATTAATTATTTTTATTTTTTATTTTTTATTTTTTTTAAATTCCTTTTTTTCGTTCTGGGGCGGGGCCCCGTTGTCAATGGCCCAAAGGGGCCAAACGGGCGCTGGCAAACGGGTGCGGGCACTAGCCCGCTCAGTGGCTGGGGCGTGGGGATGCCCGAGCAAAGGCCGAGCCTGGGCGGCAGGGAGGCGGAGGGGGCCGGAGCGGCCAGAGTGGCACGGTGGGCGCGCGCGCCCGTGAGCGGTGCACGGCGAGGGAGAGACTAGCGCGAGGCATGCAGGGCAGTGGCCAGCGGTGGGCACAGGCAGAAGGAGCAGCGGCAGAGCAACGGGGCCGACGAGCGGGGCGGCTGCAGCGTGCGAAGGGGGGGGTCCGCAGGCACGAGCGACCAAAGGCGGCCGCGGCAGACAGGGCAGCGGCGCGAGCGCCGGACGGAGCTACGGGACGGGGAGGAGGAGGACCGGGACGTGCGGGCGTGGTGCGGTGTGGCGAGGGCGGCCCGGAGCGTGAGCTCCGGCACGCGGGCGCTGCGGGGTGGGGGGTCAAGGCCGTAACCCAAGCGGCGGCAAGCGCGTGAGGGCCGCGGTCGCGGAAACGCGCGGCGAGCGTGGACGCCGGCGACGCGGTCGTGGACTGGGCGCGGAGGCAGGGGTAACTGGGGCCATGGTGGGCGCGGCCAGTGGGTACGACCAGACGGGCGACCAGGGGAGGTCGATGGCGCGCGGCGCGTGCAGCGGGCGTGCGAGGCAGGCCGCAACGGGGAGAGGCGGGTAGCGCGGCGACGCTTGGCGTGCGGCAAGCGAAGCAGGGGACGGGGCGGGGAGCGCGTGGGTCAGCGAGGCCAGAGTAGCGCCGGCGAGGCGGGACCTCGCACGCGGGCGAGCGATGAGCGGGCGCGGATGGCGAGTGGAACGGGGGAATGGCGAGGGGAAGGCCCGGGGCCTCACCGGGGGCTGTAGAGGTCCGGGCAGTGGGGCGGATGCCGGGGACGACGGCGGAGAGGAGAAGCAGGCCGACGGGGAAGAGGCGCCGGCGAGGTCCAGGCGGCTCCGGCGCGGTGGCGGGCAACGGCGTCGGTGACCTCCTCCTCTCAATCCCGATCCAATCGGGAGAGAGGGGAAAGATATTTCGGGGAGGAGTGGGGGGTGTCGGTGGGTGTGTGGGGAAGTGGGGGGAGGTTATGGGGCGCGGGGTGGGCCGGTTGGGCCGGTGGGTTGGCCCTGTGGGGCTGTGGCCTGCCGGGCCGTAGCCCAGTGGGGGGTTGCTTTCTCTTTTTTTAGTTTGTTTTCTGTTTTTGTATTTTTATTTTCTGTTTATTAGTTTTCTATTTTATTTTATTTTAATTTTAGTTTTATAAAATATAACTACAACTCCTAAATTAATGTTATAACATATTTTACTGCCACAAAAAGTTTGACACCTAAATAAAATAGTTTGTATTATTATAATTTTTTTAAAGGCATCTAATTAATGGTCATAGTTGTTGTTTTAATTACTTTAGAGTCTTTAAACGTTTTATAAAAGTGTGGTTTTTTCCCCCATAATTATCTATGCAATATTTGGTTGACCCCGAACATTTTAGTTTTAATATTTGTTTGCCTATTTTTTTTAATTTGAATTTGAATCGGTTTCGAACTAACTCGAGTTTATCAACAGTAACCGAGGTGACGTGGCACCATTAGCAGAGGATCACTGTAGCTTAATTACCCGGGCGTCACAAATCTCCTCCACTACAAGAAATCTCGTCCCGAGATTTAAGAGAGGGGCTAGCGGTAAGGACTAGTTACGAAATTCTAACGAATCTTCTCGGTCTTGATTGCTCTTCTCGAAGGGGTCAATCCATTACATTGATGTCTTCATTTCACTGCTTCAAGTCACCATGATCAATTTGTCATCCTTTCTTCGGGATCTCCATCGTACTTACGAATAGGTAAGGGGCAGCTCTACAGCGATAGGATGTTATAAGGGAAAATCTTCTAGGGGTTTCCCAAGTATGAACATATGAGTATCTCTTGAGTTGAACAAATGAAACACATCGAGAGCAAAGTGGTGCAATAAGAAGTTTCAAGCGGATAGCAATCGTTCATTGCCTGAAACAGAGTGTGAATGGGGTTCAGAGCAACGGGAATAAGTATTGGGTCCGATACCAGAATTGATCACTAGGAAGGTGGCTCGCAAATTACATACGAAGTTAAGCTCTAGGAATAACTTTGGCAACAGGGTGTATAGGAGAGTCAGGTTTCGATCCTGGGACCTGTGGGTTATGGGCCCACATGTGGGTTAAAAGTAGGAAGGGCGGTGACATCTTGCACGATCATGTGAGCAAGGCATGTCAGAGGATTGCCTGTCATTTATGTCGGCAACAACATCGGTACCAAGGGCGAGGAACGAAGAGAACCATTTTCCTGCTCGTTGAAATGAGGCGGACCAATAGGCAAAGTTCTCGTCCATCGGTGGTTACCGGAATGTCAACAACAATAGTAACAGGGTCTTACTGACAGAGTCGTACGCTGAGGTGCTTATAAAAGCAGTGACGTATTACTGCTTAGATTATATAAACCTCAAGAAAGTTAAACAGAACAATGGAAAGGAAAATGTGATTATCAGATTAAACAGAACAATGGAAAGGAAAAATGTGTTTAAGCACATATTTCAGGGGTATATCCTTCCCAAGAACAAGCAGAGTATGATATCCAAGACCGGATAGAAGGTAGAAAACTCTTTTAGGTAGGAGAGACAAATTTCATGACATTACCCATACAAAGGTGTTTGGGTAATTTCAACAAGAAACATTTAGCATGGTGCTTCAAATGTTCTTATTGAAAATCGGAGTACCATAGACATGCTTCGAGATAGCGCTGACATGGTATTCATGCAAAGGTCAGACTTCGGGTTACACAAAGGATCCATCAGGAACAACTCATAGAATAAGTCTTACGGTTTCCTCATGGAAAAATGGATAAGTTTGCTAAAAAGGGGACTATAACAATAGGTCCTCCGGCCAGGTGTGCTAGGCATGGCACCATCTTACCGGGTCATATAAAGACCAATGTTATAACTCTTGGAAAATGTACCAATCATCATATCTGACCAAGATTCAGATCTGATTGGTGCATGATACCTTGGACTCATGATGCCCGAGAAGGAAAAGGGGCAAACACAATTTGACGAGATGGAGTTACAAGATTATCGAGAAACGGACTACGGCAGCAGGTCCCGAAACCAGAGTTCGGCATTAAACCAAGGAGTGGATGAGGAGGTGGCTGATGGACTCAGCGACATATCATCGAGATTTCCAAAGGGTTGATTTCCACAATTATGTGAACAAGGAAATATCATTTGTCGGATCAAATGTCATAACGATATATGCTCGATGGAAACATACACAACTGAACAATGATAGAAGGGCGCACCCAGGAACCTGGACTAGGTAGCACGATCAATATTCGAATGATGATTCAATAAGCAATAGACTTAGGATAAAACTGTACACCAATAACTTCAAAGCCATAGGGTTGCTAGAAGTTTAGAATTTACACATCACAGACCATTTGTCGGTATTCCGGTTAGAAACAACACGGAGACCAAGAAATGAACACAAATGACGAGAGATATTACTATATCAAGAATTCTCAAGAGGTGGTAAAATTACCACGACATTCTTGACATAAAAGGTGGTAACATTCCAAGGTAAAGAAGAACAAATGTTGTATAGCAAGGATCTCAAGGTATAACCCAAAACACGAATAAGTTTGTGTTGGAGGGAAGGCAATAAAGTGGTCGATGATAATACAATTCATCGGGGGCAAGGATGGTATTTCTCATCATGAATTCAATTGATATCCAGGAAGACCTCATAAGGTTGATGATCTTCACGGCACATTGGTCGAGAGATTTCAAGATGTAATCAATCAGTGACAACATCAAATCAAAGGAATGATGAAGCGGAAGGTTATTGGAACCATGAGTAGGGCACAAACTTGAAATCAAGCTTGTTCAAGGTGAATTGATATGACGAGGAAGATCGACGTAAGCTTAGCTCATCATCGAAAGTTGTGCTCCGGGATTAAGGACCAGGTAGCACAGTTAAAATTTAGCACGATAATGATATAGCCGATCAGGCTAGGAATGACATAATCGAGTACAAACTCGGACTTAAAGAAGATTATCAAGAGTTGCTGAACCGTAGGGCAGACTCGGTTCAGTTATCGGTGTCTTTGAGTGTTTAATAACTCAGAGCCCATGAAAACTGTAATCAGTGAGAATGTAGTACTTGATGAAGAACTCATAAGAAGTTATGCAGTTTCAAGATAATCTCGAGATACCAGGGGGGTAATACTCGAAGACGGATCAAAGTAGAGGTTGGACCGAGGTATTGATCCACATGAGACAAGTGCTTACACTTGCATCGAAAATGGTATTTAAAAGAGAACATGGTCGGAACCACGATTGTAAAAGGCCGGATCCCAGATATAAGATGAACTTATACCAAGGGAACTAATATCATTTACTTTAAGAGAAGCTTTAACGATAAGATCTACATCGTGTCCATGGGCATGAACACAAGTTCAAGGTCGACTCCCACTTCTCCAATGCATAACCTTTCATTCACTTCTCACTTTCGAAGAAGTTGTAGTGTTGAAATTTTATTTGGCAAAATACCAGAAGTGTATGGCTCGTGAAAACTTTTGAGTTCACACAGTTTAGAGAAGGCATAGGTTCAACCCATCAGGGCATCTTAGGAGTATATACTACAAATTTCAAGAATAAATAACACAAGCTCGATAGTAGAGCATGTTTGAGAAAGCAGAGGATACAATTTACCAAAGGTATTATGTATCCGAGGAAAGGCTCACAGACTTATTGAATATGAAGGACGCTGTCGGATAGAATCCAGCAAATGATCTGGTGGTCCTCAAGGGATCTGGTGCGAGCATCGGTACTCAACCAGAGGGAGAAACAATGCAAGGGGGTCAGACTTTAGAAACAACTGACTAATTCAAGGCTCAAATGCAAAGGAATTATCAATTCCAAGACAAGGGATCAGAAGCAATGCTCTGATCAGGGATGGATAAGTTGAATAGCCTTAAGGGTACAATCGACAGCAATTTGATTGGTCGAGATCCAGCTCATGTTTTAAAATAACGTCTGAGCTGGAAAGATAATTTAAAAGGATCAACTGATGATTGCGTGCATTCGCACTCATGTTGAATCAATATTATCAAAAAGACGATGCCTAAGGATACTAACGAATATTGCTAGACATATGGAAAGCATCCATAATGCAAGCAGGCAAGTATTGCAGAGCAATAAGCTATTAAGGATTTTTGGAGGATCGAATAGTATTTCGAAGACCATTGTGAAACACATGAACAATTGGGGATGAGTGGATACTCGTCAAGTGCGAGGATCTAATTGAAGGGGTATTCATGTGGCAAGGAACTGCTAGGCAGTAGGCACAAAGTATTCTGGGAACAATAGAGAAGACTCCGGGGTATCTTGTAATAACAAGATCAATGGGGGATGATCGTATGAATGGCAAGTGTAAGTAGCTATCCATAAGGATTTATCGGTGGTCGGGAATAGCAAAAGTGATGGGCACAAAGTCTCGAGAGGAATAGCAAAGAGTATCTTCGGAATCTTCCGGTGAAGCAGGCCATCATCTGGAATGAAGGGGCTCTCCAGGAGAAAGTATTTACGAGATCCTAGAGCCAAAGTTAGTAAATTCATTTTAACCCGAATAGAAGAGAGATCAGAGCCCCAGAGTAATGATCGAGGAGTAAAAGATCCTAATACCACCCGATGGCGACGTGGGCCCGTAAGGCACACAGCCAAGTTAGTAAAAAGTTTTTGCAATGTCTAGACTCGACTTCGGCCAAGGAGTGTGGAAGGGGGATTCCTACAGGCAGTCGGCTCTGATACCAACTTGTGACGCCCCCGATTCAATCGCACACTAATCATACACGCAAACGTGTACGATCAAGATCAGGGACTCACGGGAAGATATCACAACACAACTCTACAAATAAAATAAGTCATACAAGCATCATATTACAAGCCAGGGGCCTCGAGGGCTCGAATACAAGAGCTCGATCATAGACGAGTCAGCGGAAGCAACAATATCTGAGTACAGACATAAGTTAAACAAGTTGCCATAAGATGGCTAGCACAAACTGGGATACAGATCGAAAGAGGCGCAGGCCTCCTGCCTGGGATCCTCCTAACTACTCCTGATCGTCGTCAGTGGGCAGCACGTAGTAGTAGGCACCTTCGGTGTAGTAGGAGTCATCGTTGACGGTGGCGTCTGGATCCTGGGCTCCAACATCTGGTTGCGACAACCAGGTAGAAGGGATAGGGGGAAAAGAGGGAGAAAGCAACCGTGAGTACTCATCCAAAGTACTCGCAAGCAAGGAGCTACACTACTTATGCATGGGTACATGTGTAAAGGCCATATCGGTGGACTGAACTGCAGAATGCCAGAATAAGAGGGGGATAGCTAGTCCTTTCGAGGACTACGCTTCTGGCAGCCTCCGTCTTGCAGCATGTAGAAGAGAGTAGACTGAAGTCCTCCAGTAGCATCGCATAGCATAATCCTAACCGATGATCCTCCCCTCGTC
This sequence comes from Triticum monococcum, assembly GCA_034509565.1. Taxonomy (NCBI): domain Eukaryota; kingdom Viridiplantae; phylum Streptophyta; class Magnoliopsida; order Poales; family Poaceae; genus Triticum; species Triticum monococcum. The sequence continues at coordinate 28,400,198 of CM067847.1, forward strand.
GCCCTGTGAGAGAGCGATCACCAGTTGTATCTGGCACTTGGAAGGGTGTGTTTTATTAAGTATCCGGTTCTAGTTGTCATAAGGTCAAGATACAACTCCGGGTCGTCCTTTTACCGAGGGACACGGCTATTCGAATAGATAAACTTCCCTGCAGGGGGGCACCACATACCCCAACACGCTCGATCCCATTTGGCCGGACACACTTTTCTGGGTCATGCCCGGCCTCGGAAGATCAACACGTCGCAGCCCTACCTAGGCACAACAGAGAGGTCAGCACGCCGGTCTAAATCCTATGGCGCAGGGGTCTGGGCCCATCGCCCTTTGCACACCTGCACGTTGCGTACGCGGCCGGAAGCAGACCTAGCCTAGTGGCTTTCCAGTCCAATCCGGCGCGCGCCACTCAGTCGCTGACGTCACGAAGGCTTCGGCTGATACCACGACGCCGGGATACCCATAACTACTCCCGCGTAGATGGTTAGTGCGTATAGACCAAATGGCCAGACTCAGATCAAATACCCAGATCTCGTTAAGCGTGTTAAGTATCCGCGAACACCGACCAGGGCCAGGCCCACCTCTCTCCTAGGTGGTCGGAACCTGCCCTGTCGCTCCGCCTCAAAGATCCACTCGCGGGTGCTCCTACGAGCCTACCCGTCTTTAGTCACCACATGTATCATGTTTAAAGTATATAGTATATACCCGTGATCACCTCCCGAGTGATCACGGCCCGATAGTATAGCATGGCAGACGGAGAAGAATGTAGGGCCACTGATGATAAGCTAGCATCCTATACTAAGCATTAGGTTTGCAGGTAAAGGTAACAACAGTAGTAGCAAGGACATGCTATGCATCAGTATAGGATTAACGGGAAGCAGTAACATGCTACACTACTCTAATGCAAGCAGTATAGAGAAGAGTAGGCGGTATCTGGTGATCAAAGGGGGGGGCTTGCCTGGTTGCTCTGGCAAGAGAGAGGGGTCGTCAACTCCGTAGTCGTACTGGGTAGCAGCGGCGTCGGTCTCGGGGTCTACCGGAAAAAGTAACGGAGGGGGAACATAATAAATAACAGAGCAATCAAAGCAACACAAAGCATAACATGGTGATACGCCGTGCTAGGGGTGACCTAACGCAGTAGGGGGTGATACCGGCGAAGGGGGATGACATCCGGGAAAGTATCCCCGGTGTTTTGCGTTTTCGGGCAGAGGACCGGAGGGGGAAAGTTGCGAGTTCGATAGGTTAGGGAGGTGTGGCGGACGAACGGGTTGCGTATCCGGAATCGTCTCGTCGTTCTGAGCGACTTTCATGTAGAAAGTATTTTCATCTGAGCTACGATTTATTTTATATTAATTTTAAAAGATTTAAATCATTTTCATGATTTATTTGATTATTTTAATACAACATTATCCAAAACAGTGTTTGCTGACGTCATCATGACGTCAGCATGACGTCAGCAATTGACCAGGTCAACCTGACATGTGGGTCTCGCTCGCCATTGACTGTTTAGTCTAATTAGGGTTTAAATAAACTAACTAGTTAATTAGATTAATTAAACAGGATTAATTAACTTAAATAATTAATTAATTAATTTAATTATTAATTAATAAATTAATTATTATTTTTTTAAATTCCTTTTTTTCGTTCTGGGGCGGGGCCCCGTTGTCAATGGCCCAAAGGGGCCAAACGGGCGCTGGCAAACGGGTGCGGGCACTAGCCCGCTCAGTGGCTGGGGCGTGGGGATGCCCGAGCGAAGGCCGAGCCTGGGCGGCAGCGGGCACGGCAGCCCGAGGCAGAGCCGGCGGCTAGGAGGCGGAGGGGGCCGGAGCGGCCAGAGTGGCGCGGTAGGCGCGCGCGCCCGTGAGCGGTGCACGGCGAGGGAGAGACTAGCGCGAGGCATGCAGGGCAGTGGCCAGCGGTGGGCGCAGGCAGAAGGAACAGCGGCAGAGCAACGGGGCCGACGAGCGGGGCTGCTGCAATATGCGAAGGGGGGGGGGGGTCCGCGGGCACGAGCGACCAAAGGCGGCCGCGGCAGACAGGGCAGCGGCGCGAGCGCCGGACGGAGCTGCGGGACGGGGAGGAGGACGACCGGGACGTGCGGGCGTGGTGCGGTGTGGCGAGGGCGGCCCGGAGCGTGAGCTCCGGCACGCGGGCGCTGCGGGGTGGGGGGTCAAGGCCGTAACCCAAGCGGCGGCAAGCGCGCGAGGGCCGCGGTCGCGGAAACGCGCGGCGAGCGTGGACGCCGGCGACGCGGTCGTGGACTGGGCGCGGAGGCAGGGGTAACTGGGGCCATGGTGGGCGCGGCCAGTGGGTACGACCAGACGGGCGGCCAGGGGAGGTCGATGGCGCGCGGCGCGTGCAGCGGGCGTGCGAGGCAGGCCGCAACGGGGAGAGGCGGGTAGCGCGGCGACGCTTGGCGTGCGGCAAGCGAAGCAGGGGACGGGGCGGGGAGCGCGTGGGTCAGCGAGGCCAGAGTAGCGCCGGCGAGGCGGGACCTCGCACGCGGGCGAGCGATGAGCGGGCGCGGACGGCGAGTGGAACGGGGGAATGGCGAGGGGAAGGCCCGGGGCCTCACCGGGGGCTGTAGAGGTCCGGGCAGTGGGGCGGATGCCGGGGACGACGGCGGAGAGGAGAAGCAGGCCGACGGGGAAGAGGCGCCGGCGAGGTCCAGGCGGCTCCGGCGCGGTGGCGGGCAACGGCGTCGGTGACCTCCTCCTCTCAATCCCGATCCAATCGGGAGAGAGGGGAAAGATATTTCGGGGAGGAGTGGGGGGTGTCGGTGGGTGTGTGGGGAAGTGGGGGGAGGTTATGGGGCGCGGGGTGGGCCGATTGGGCCGGTGGGTTGGCCCTGTGGGGCTGTGGCTTGCCGGGCCGTAGCCCAGTGGGGGGTTGCTTTCTCTTTTTTTAGTTTGTTTTCTGTTTTTGTATTTTTATTTTCTGTTTATTAGTTTTCTATTTTATTTTAATTTTAGTTTTATAAAATATAACTACAACTCCTAAATTAATGTTATAACATATTTTACTGCCACAAAAAGTTTGACACCTAAATAAAATAGTTTGTATTATTATAATTTTTTTAAAGGCATCTAATTAATGGTCATAGTTGTTGTTTTAATTACTTTAGAGTCTTTAAACGTTTTATAAAAGTGTGGTTTTTTCCCCCATAATTATCTATGCAATATTTGGTTGACCCCGAACATTTTAGTTTTAATATTTGTTTGCCTATTTTTTTAATTTGAATTTGAATCGGTTTCGAACTAACTCGAGTTTATCAACAGTAACCGAGGTGACGTGGCACCATTAGAAGAGGATCACTGTAGCTTAATTACCCGGGCGTCACACCAGGCCTGCTGCTGGAGCAACACCAGATGTTATGAACGTCTGGCAGAGCAAAGCTGATGACTACTCGATAGTTCAGTGTGCCGTGCTTTACGGCTTAGAATCGGGACTTCAACGACGTTTTGAACGTCATGGAGCATATGAGATGTTCCAGGAGTTGAAGTTAATATTTCAAGCAAATGCCCGGATTGAGAGATATGAAGTCTCCAATAAGTTCTATAGCTGCAAGATGGAGGAGAACAGTTCTGTCAGTGAGCATATACTCAAAATGTCTGGGTATAACAATCACTTGATTCAGATGGGAGTTAATCTTCCAGATGATTGCGTCATTGACAGAATTCTCCAATCACTGCCACCAAGCTACAAGAGCTTCGTGATGAACTATAATATGCAAGGGATGAACAAGACTATTCCCGAGCTCTTCGCAATGCTGAAAGCTGCGGAGGTAGAAATCAAGAAGGAGCATCAAGTGTTGATGGTTAACAAGACCACTAGTTTCAAGAAAAAGGGCAAAGGGAAGAAGAAGGGGAACTTCAAGAAGAATGGCAAGCAAGTTGCTGCTCAGGAAAAGAAGCCCAAGTCTGGACCTAAGCCTGAAACTGAGTGCTTCTACTGCAAGCAGACTGGTCACTGGAAGCGGAACTGCCCCAAGTATTTGGCGGATAAGAAGGATGGCAAGGTGAACAAAGGTATATGTGATATACATGTTATTGATGTGTACCTTACTAATCCTCGCAGTAGCACCTGTGTATTTGATACTGGTTCTGTTGCTAATATTTGCAACTCGAAACAGGGACTACGGATTAAGCAAAGATTGGCTAAGGACGAGGTGACGATGCGCGTGGGAAACGGTTCCAAAGTCGATGTGATCGCGGTCGGCACGCTACCTCTACATCTACCTTCGGGATTAATATTAGACCTAAATAATTGTTATTTGGTGCCAACGTTGAGCATGAACATTATATCTGGATCTTGTTTAATGCGAGACGGTTATTCATTTAAATCAGAGAATAATGGTTGTTCTATTTATATGAGTAATATCTTTTATGGTCATGCACCCTTGAAGAGTGGTCTATTCTTGTTAAATCTCGATAGTAGTGATACACATATTCATAATGTAGAAGCCAAAAGATGCAGAGTTGATAATGATAGTGCAACTTATTTGTGGCACTGCCGTTTAGGTCATATCGGTGTAAAGCGCATGAAGAAACTCCATACTGATGGACTTTTGGAACCACTTGATTATGAATCACTTGGTACTTGCGAACTGTGCCTCATGGGCAAGATGACTAAAACACCGTTCTCCAGTACTATGGAGAGAGCAACAGATTTGTTGGAAATCATACATACAGATGTATGCGGTTTGATGAATATTGAGGCTCGTGGCAGATATCGTTATTTTCTCACCTTCACAGATGATTTAAGCAGATATGGGTATATCTACTTAATGAAACATAAGACTGAAACATTTGAAAAGTTCAAAGAATTTCAGAGTGAAGTAGAAAATCATCGTAACAAGAAAATAAAGTTTCTACAATCTGATCGTGGAGGAGAATATTTGAGTTACGAGTTTGGTGTACATTTGAAAAATTGTGGAATAGTTTCGCAACTCACGCCACCCGGAACACCACAGCGTAATGGTGTGTCCGAACGTCGTAATCGTACTTTACTAGATATGGTGCGATCTATGATGTCTCTTACCGATTTACCGCTATCGTTTTGGGGATACGCTCTAGAGACGGCCACATTCACGTTAAATAGGGCACCATCAAAATCCGTTGAGACGATGCCTTATGAACTATGGTTTGGCAAGAAACCAAAGTTGTCGTTTCTGAAAGTTTGGGGCTGCGATGCTTATGTGAAAAAGCTTCAACCTGATAAGCTCGAACCCAAATCGGAGAAATGTGTCCTCATAGGATATCCAAAGGAAACTATTGGATACACCTTCTATCACAGATCCGAAGGCAAGACTTTTGTTGCTAAATTCGGAAACTTTCTTGAGAAGGAGTTTCTCTCGAAAGAAGTGAGTGGGAGGAAAGTAAAACTTGACGAGGTAACTGTACCCGCTCCCTTATTAGAAAGTAGTACATCACAAAAAACTGTTTCTGCGACACCTACACCAATAAGTGAGGAAGTTAATGATAATGATCATGAAACTTCAGAACAAGATACTACTGAACCTCGTAGATCAACCAGAGCAAGATCCGCGCCAGAGTGGTACGGTAATCCAGTTCTGGAAGTCATGCTACTAGATCATGATGAACCTACGAACTATGAAGAAGCGATGGTGAGCCCAGATTCCGCAAAGTGGCTTGAAGCCATGAAATCTGAGATGGGATCCATGTATGAGAACAAAGTATGGACTTTGGTTGACTTGCCCGATGCTCGGCAAGCAATTGAGAATAAATGGATCTTCAAGAAAAAGACTGACGCTGACGGTAATGTTACTGTCTATAAAGCTCGAGTTGTCGCAAAAGGTTTTTGACAAGTTCAAGGGGTTGACTACGATGAGACCTTCTCACCCGTAGCGATGCTTAAGTCTGTCCGAATCATGTTAGCAATTGCCGTGTTTTATGATTATGAAATATGGCAGATGGATGTCAAAACTGCATTCCTGAATGGATTTCTGAAAGAAGAGTTGTATATGATGCAACCGGAAGGTTTTGTCGATCCAAAGGGAGCTAACAAAGTGTGCAAGCTCCAGCGATCCATTTATGGACTGGTGCAAGCATCTCGGAGTTGGAATAAACGCTTTGATAGTGTGATCAAAGCATTTGGTTTTATACAGACTTTCGGTGAAGCCTGTATTTACAAGAAAGTGAGTGGGAGCTCTGTAGCATTTCTGATATTATATGTGGATGACATATTGCTGATTGGAAATGATATAGAATTTCTGGATAGCATAAAGGGATACTTGAATAAGAGTTTTTCAATGAAAGACATCGGTGAAGCTGCTTACATATTAGGCATAAAGATCTATAGAGATAGATCAAGACGCTTAATTGGACTTTCACAAAGCACATACCTTGACAAGATTTTGAAGAAGTTCAAAATGGATCAAGCAAAGAAAGGGTTCTTGCCTGTGTTACAAGGTGTGAAGTTGAGCCAGACTCAATGCCCGACCACTGCAGAAGATAGAGAGAAAATGAAAGATGTTCCCTATGCTTCAGCCATAGGCTCTATCATGTATGCAATGCTGTCTACCAGACCTGATGTGTGCCTTGCTATAAGTTTAGCAGGGAGGTACCAAAGTAATCCAGGAGTGAATCACTGGACAACGGTCAAGAACATCCTGAAATACCTAAAAAGGACTAAGGATATGTTTCTCATATATGGAGGTGACAAAGAGCTCACAGTAAGAGGTTACGTTGATGCAAGCTTTGACACTGATCCGGACGATTCTAAATCGCAAACCGGATACGTGTTTACTTTAAACGGTGGAGCTGTCAGTTGGTGCAGTTCTAAACAAAGCGTCATAGCGGGATCTACATGTGAAGCGGAGTACATAGCTGCTTCGGAAGTAGCGAACGAAGGAGTCTGGATGAAGGAGTTCATATCCGATCTAGGTGTCATACCTAGTGCATCGGGTCCAATGAAAATCTTTTGTGACAATACTGGTGCAATTGCTTTGGCAAAGGAATCTAGATTTCACAAAAGGACCAAACACATCAAGAGACGCTTCAATTCCATCCGGGATCTGGTCCAGGTGGGAGACATAGAGATTTGCAAGATACATACGGATCTGAATGTTGCAGACCCGTTGACTAAGCCTCTTCCACGAGCAAAACATGATCAGCACCAAGGTTCCATGGGTGTTAGAATCATTACTGTGTAATCTAGATTATTGACTCTAGTGCAAGTGGGAGACTGAAGGAAATATGCCCTAGAGGCAATAATAAAGTTATTGTTTATTTCCTTATATCATGATAAATGTTTATTATTCATGCTAGAATTGTATTAACCGGAAACATAATACATGTGTGAATACATAGACAAACAGAGTGTCACTAGTATGCCTCTACTAGACTAGCTCGTTAATCAAAGATGGTTAAGTTTCCTAACCATAAACAAAGAGTTGTTATTTGATTAACGAGGTCACATCATTAGTTGAATGATCTGATTGACATGACCCATTCCATTAGCTTAGCACCCGATCGTTTAGTATGTTGCTATTGCTTTCTTCATGACTTATACATGTTCCTATGACTATGAGATTATGCAACTCCCGTTTGCCGGAGGAACACTTTGTGTGCTACCAAACGTCACAACGTAACTGGGTGATTATAAAGGAGCTCTACAGGTGTCTCCAATGGTAGTTGTTGGGTTGGCGTATTTTGAGAATAGGATTTGTCACTCCGATTGTCGGAGAGGTATCTCTGGGCCCTCTCGGTAATGCACATTACACAAGCCTTGCAAGCATTGCAACTAATGAGTTAGTTGCGGGATGATGTATTACAGAACGAGTAAAGAGACTTGCCGGTAATGAGATTGAACTAGCTATTGGATACCAACGATCGAATCTCGGGCAAGTAACATACCGATAACAAAGGGAACAACGTATGTTGTTATGCGGTCTGACCGATAAAGATCTTCGCAGAATATGCAGGAGCCAATATGGGTATCTAGGTCCCGCTATTGGTTATTGACCGGAGACGTGTCTCGGTCATGTCTACATTGTTCTCGAACCGTAGGGTCCGCACGCTTAACGTTACGATGATAGTTATTATGAGTTTATGCATTTTGATGTACCAAAGGTAGTTCGGAGTCCCGGATGTGATCACGGACATGACGAGGAGTCTCGAAATGGTCGAGACATAAAGATTGATATATTGGAAGCCTATATTTGGATATCGGAAGTGTTCCGGGTAAAATCAGGATTTTACCGGATTACCGGGAGGTTACCGGAACCCCCCGGGAGCCATATGGGCCTTATTGGGCTTTAGTGGAAAGGTGAAAGGGGCTGCCATGGTGGGCTGCGCGCCTCCCCCCTCCCCTAGTCCTATTAGGACTAGGATAGGTGGCCGGCCACCTCTCTCTCTCTCTTTCCCCCTTGGGAGTCCTATTTGGAATAGGATTGGGGGGGGGGGGAGTCCTACTCCCGGTAGGAGTAGGACTCCTCCCGCGCCCTCCTCTTGGCCAGCCAGCCCCTCCCCCTTGATCCTTTATATACAGGGGCAGGGGGCACCTCTAGACACACAAGTTGATCATTGAGATCGTTCCTTAGCCGTGTGCGGTGCCCCCTGCCACCATATTCCACCTCGATCATATCGTTGTAGAGCTTAGGCGAAGCCCTGCGTCGGTAGAACATCAAGATCGTCACCACGCCGTCGTGCTGACGGAACTCCTCCCCGAAGCTTTGCTGGATCGGAGCCCGGGGATCGTCATCGAGCTGTACGTGTGCTAAGAACTCGGAGGTGCCGGAGTAACGGTGCTTGGATCGGTCGGATCGGGAAGAAGACGTACGACTACTTCCTCTACGTTGTGTCAACGCTTCCATTGCGATCTACAAGGGTACGTAGATCAGACTCTCCCCCTCGTTGCTATGCATCACCATGATCTTGCGTGTGTGTAGGAAAATTTTGAAATTACTACGTTGCCCAACATGCGGTCCGATGAATATTGAGGCTCGTGGCAGATATCGTTATTTTCTCACCTTCACAGATGATTTAAGCAGATATGGGTATATCTACTTAATGAAACATAAGTCTGAAACATTTGAAAAGTTTAAAGAATTTCAGAGTGAAGTGGAAAATCATCGTAACAAGAAAATAAAGTTTCTACGATCTGATCGTGGAGGAGAATATTTGAGTTACGAGTTTGGTATAGATTTGAAAAATTGTGGAATAGTTTCGCAACTCACGCCACCCGGAACACCACAGCATAATGGTGTGTCCGAACGTCGTAATCGTACTTTACTAGATATGGTGCGATCTATGATGTCTCTTACTAGACATGTCAAGTTCCCATATGTCCTGTATATAACCATAATATGTTTCCTTTCCCGTCTTGGTTTCTGCATCAAAGCGGACACCACTGTTTTGGTTGGTGCTCTTCTTATCTTGGGTGATCGTGTAAAATGTATTACCATTTATCTCGTACCCTTTGAAAGTCATTATATTCGAAGATGGTAACTGGGACAGCAAGTACAGGTCATCCTCAATAGAGGTGTCATGCATGGTACGTGCTTGCAACCAGCTGGCGAAACTCCTGGTTTGTTCACGTGTAATCCAGTCATCAGACCGCTCCAGGTGTTTGGAGCGTAGCAAATTCTTGTGTTCATCCATATACGGAGCCACCAAGGCGGAATTCTGTAGAACTGTGTAGTGTGCTTTAGTGAGAGAATGTCCGTCCATACATATTATTTGTTCCCCTCCTAGCGTGCCTTTTCCATCTAGTCTGCCCTTATGTCGCGATTCAGGAACACCAATCGGCTTAAGGTCAGGAATAAAGTCAATACAAAACTCAATGACCTCCTCATTTTGACGGCCCTTGGAGATGCTTCCTTCTGGCCTAGCACGGTTATGAACATATTTCTTTAAGACTCCCATGAACCTCTCAAAGGGGAACATATTGTGTAGAAATACATGACCCAAAACATTAATCTCTTCGCATAGGTGAACTAGGACGTGCGTCATGATGTTGAAGAAGGATGGTGGGAACACCAACTCGAAACTGACAAGACATTGCACCAAATCATTATGTAACCTTGGTATGATTTCTGGATCGATTACCTTCTGAGAGATTGCATTGAGAAATGCACATAGCTTCACAATGGCTAATTGAACGTTTTCCGGTAGAAGCCCCCTCAATGCAACCGGAAGCAGTTGCGTCATAATCACGTGGCAGTCATGAGACTTTAGGTTCTGGAACTTTTTCTCTGCCATGTTTATTATTCCCTTTATATTCGACGAGAAGCCAGACGGTACCTTAATACTGAGCAGGCATTCAAAGAAGATTTCCTTCTCTTCTTTAGTAAGAGCGTAGCTTGCATGACCTTGATGTATGCCGTCTTTTCCATGCATACGTTGCTGGTCCTCCCGTGCCTCAAGTGTATCTTTTGTCTTCCCATACACGCCCAAGAAGCCAAGTAGGGTCACACAAAGATTCTTCGTCACTTGCATCACGTCGATTGCGGAGCGGACCTCGAGGTCTTTCCAATAGGGCAGGTCCCAAAATATAGATTTCTTCTTCCACATGGGTGAGCGTCTGTCAGCGTCATTTGGAACAGGTTGTCCACCAGGACCCTTTCCAAAGACCACCATCAAATCCTTGACCATATCATGTACATCAGCACCAGTACGGTGGCGAGGCTTCGTCCGGTGATCCGCCTCACCTTTGAAATGCTTGCCTTTCTTTCTTACGGGATGCCTGCTCAGAAGAAATCAACGATGTCCCAGGTACACATTCTTATTAGCCAAATATATACTGTCGGAATCGTCCAAACAGTGCGTGCATGCGCGGTATCCCTTGTTTGTCTGTCCTGAAAGGTTACTGAGAGCAGGCCAATCATTGATGGTCACGAACAGCAACGCCTTTAGGTCAAATTCTTCCCCCATGTGGTCATCCCACGCACGTACACCTGTTCCATTCCACAGTTGTAAGAGTTCTTCAACTAATGGCCTTAGGTACACATCAATGTCATTGCCGGGTTGCTTAGGGCCTTGGATGAGCATTGGCATCATAATGAACTTCCGCTTCATGCACAACCAAGGAGGAAGGTTATACAAACATAGAGTCACAGGCCAGGTGCTATGGTTGCTGCTCTGCTCCCCAAAAGGATTAATGCCATCTGCGCTTAGACCAAACCATACGCTCCTTGCGTCATCTGCAAACTCCTTCCCGTACTTTCTTTCAATTTTTCTCCACTGCGACCCGTCAGCAGGTACTCTCAACTTTCCGTCTTTCTTACGGTCTTCTCTGTGCCATCGCATCGCCTTGGCATGCTCTTTGTTTTGGAACAAACGTTTCAACCGTGGTATTATAGGAGCATACCACATCACCTTGGCAGGAATCTTCTTCCTGGGGCGCCGGCCCTCGACATCACCAGGGTCATCGCGGCTGATCTTATAGCGCAATGCACCACATACCAGGAAAGCGTTCAAGTCCTCGTACTCACCGCGGTAGTGGATGCAGTCATTAGGGCATGCATGTATCTTCTGCACCTCTAACCCTAGAGGGCAGACAGCCTTCTTTGCTTCGTACGTACTCTCGGGCAATTCGTTGTCCTTTGGAAGCATATCCTTTATCATTACCAGCAACTTTCCAAATCCCTTGTCAGATACACCATTCTCTGCCTTCCATTGCAGCAATTCCAGTGTGGTGCCCAGCTTTTTCTTGTCACCTACGCAATTCGGGTACAACAATTTTTTTGTGATCCTCTAACATGCGCTGCAACTTCTTCTTCTCCAAATCACTTGCGCGGTTTCTCTTTGCATCGGCAATGGCCCAACCTAGATCATCAACGGGCTCATCTGATGCCTCTTCTTCAGCTTCTTCCCGCATTACCGGCTCAGCTTCTTAACCCATTCTTGTATCATCGTATTCAGGGAACCCATGGCCAGGATAGCTGTCGTCGTCCTCTTCTTCTTCATTGTCTTCCATCATAACCCCTCTTTCTCCGTGCTTGGTCCAAACATTATAATGGGGCATGAAACCGGACTTAAACAGGTGGACGTGAATGGTTCTTGACGTAGAGTAATTGTTACCATTCTTACAGCGAGCACATGGACACCCATCGTGGGTGTTACACATGGGCCTTTGCACTTGTGGTGGTGGAACCGGTGCACGCCTCCCCTTAAAGCGGTGGTGGATCGACACTAACATTGGGGGAGGGGATCAGAGCGGGGCGGTTGCGGGGGATTCGTCCTTGGAGGTCTGTGGGGAAGTACGGTGTGAAGGATAGAGGGCACCATGGTGAAGTTTAGGTGTGAGTCATCTGGTTTTAAGGAGAGCGCTCCAACAAGAAATGTCCCGCTATGTCAGGAACTGGGCGGGAAGGGGAGAAGGCGATAGGAAGAGAGAAGGGTGCATCGTGGGGTGGGGTTTTGTGTTGGGCCCGCACGCTGGAGATGACATGGAGGATAGTTCAGACAACCATATTTCTCCATCACATATGGTCCGGGTTTGGGGGAGCTCAAACTGCCTAGATGGTTGAATTTTGGGGAGCCCACTGGACACCCATACATGCCCGTACATATGAGGGAGAAATGAGCTTCGACCTTAGAGACGACCTTAATGATTCTTAGCTCATAGCAACGGACGGGCATTCTACTAGTAACAGTAGACGCGGTGTTTACCTAGGTTTTGACTCTCTCGAAGAGGTAATACGCTACGTCCTGCTTTGTTTGCAGTGATTTGCATGGTGTACAAAGTACAAATGATCTACCGCGAGATTGTATGTGAATGAATCCGTCCTCTACGACCCTAGCACCTCGGTTTATATAGATACCGGTGGTGTCTATGATGGGGAACGTAGTAATTTCAAAAAAATTCCTACGCACACGCAAGATCATGGTGATGCATAGCAACGAGGGGAAGAGTCTGATCTACGTACCCTTGTAGATCGCAACGGAAGCGTTGACACAACATAGAGGAAGTAGTCGTACGTCTTCTTCCCGATCCGACCGATCCAAGCACCGTTACTCCGGCACCTCCGAGTTCTTAGCACACGTACAGCTCGATGACGATCCCCAGGCTCCGATCCAGCAAAGCTTCGGGGAGGAGTTCCGTCAGCACGACGGCGTGGTGACGATCTTGATGTACTACCGACGCAGGGCTTCGCCTAAGCACTACAACGATATGATCGAGGTGGAATATGGTGGCAGGGGGCACCGCACACGGCTAAGAAACGATCACGTGGATCAACTTGTGTGTCTATGGGGTGCCCCCTGCCTCAGTATATAAAGGATGGAGGAGGGGGAGGCCGGCCAAGGCTATTGGTGCGGCCAGGATGGGAGTCCTACTAGGACTCCAAGTCCTAGTAGGAGTCCATCAAGAGGGGAGGAAGGGAGAAGGAAGTGGAGGAGAAGGAGAGGTGGCCGGCCCCCTTTTCCCTAGTCCAATTCGGACCAAAGGGGAGGGGGGGGGGCGCAGCAGCCTTTTTCCTCTTCCCACTAAAGCCCATCAAGGCCCATTACTTCTCCCGTAACTACGCGGTACTCCGAAAAATACCCGAGTCACTCGGAACCTTTCCGATGTCCGAATATAGTCTTCCAATATATCGATCTTTACGTCTCGACCATTTCGAGACTCCTCGTCATGTCCCCGATCTCATCTGGGACTCCGAACTCCTTCGGTACATCAAAACTCATAAACTCATAATATAACTGTCATCGAAACCTAAAGCGTGCGGACCCTACGGTTCGAGAACAATGTAGACATGACCGAGACACGTCTCCGGTCAATAACCAATAGCGGGACCTGGATGCCCATATTGGCTCCTACATATTCTACGATGATCTTTATCGGTCAGACCGCATAACAACATACGTTGTTCCCTTTGTCATCGGTATGTTACTTGCCCGAGATTCGATCGTCGGTATCCAATACCTAGTTCAATCTCGTTACCGGCAAGTCTATTTACTCGTTCTATAATACATCATCCCACAACTAACTCATTAGTTGCAATGCTTGCAAGGCTTAAGTGATGTGCATTACCGAGAGGGCCCAGAGATACCTCTCCAACAATCGGAGTGAAAAATCCTAATCTCGAAATACGCCAACCCAACATCTACCTTTGGAGACACCTGTAGTACTCCTTTATAATCACCCAGTTACGTTGTGACGTTTGGTAGTACCCAAAGTGTTCCTCCGGTAAACGGGAGTTGCATAATCTCATAGTCATAGGAACATGTATAAGTCATGAAGAAAGCAATAGCAACATACTAAACGATCGGGTGCTAAGCTAATGGAATGGGTCATGTCAATCAGATCATTCATCTAATGATGTGATCCCATTAATCAAATAACAACTCTTTGTCCATGGTTAGGAAACATAACCATCTTTGATTAACAAGCTAGTCAAGTAGAGGCATACTAGTGACACTCTGTTTGTCTATGTATTCACACATGTATTATGTTTTCGGTTAATACAATTCTAGCATGAATAATAAACATTTATCATGATATAAGGAAATAAATAATAACTTTATTATTGCCTCTAGGGCATATTTCCTTCAGTCTCCCACTTGCACTAGAGTCAATAATCTAGATCACATCACCATGTGATTAACATCGATAGTTCACATCATCATGTGATTAACACCCATAGTTCACATCGCCATGTGACCAACTGTAACGCCCTCGATGCGGCTATGTCTCCCACGTGTCGAGGCACGACTTAGAGACATAGGCGCATTGAAAGCAATGTCGCAAGTCGGGAATCATTGCACAACCCAAGTACATATATAATATAAAGGGGGGATAATAATAATAGTTGGCTTACACTCGCCATGTCACATCAAAGTACATAAATAACATCCATCATACAATCACTCATGGCCCGACTACGGCGCCAAAATAGAAAAGACCCCCAACAAGCGACTAATCCCTGAATCGAACCCCGAATAGGCACCACTACTGATCATCAGGAAAAGAAACATAGTACCGCTGAGAGTCCTCGTCGTACTCCCACTTCAGCTCGAACGCGCCATCCGGAGGAGTATCATCGGTCCCTGCATCTGGTGTAATAGTAATCTGTGAGCCACAAGGGACTCAGCAATCTCGCACCCTCGCGATCAAGACTATTTAAGCTTAATAGGTAGGAAAGGGGTAATGTAAGTGGAGCTGCAGCAAGCGACTAGCATATATGGTGGCTAACTTATTCGCAAAGTAGAGCGAGAAGAGAAGGCAAAGCACGGGCAGAAACTAAATAGAGCAGACTACGCAAACATAACTCCAACGCCGTGTCCACTTCCCGGACTCCGCCGAGAAGAGGCCATCACGGCAACACACGCAGTTGATTCATTTTAATTAATTAAGTTCAAGTTATCTACAACCGGACATTAACAAATTCCCATCTGCCCATAACCGTGGGCACGGCTTTCGAAAGATCAATCCCTGCAGGGGGGTCCCAACTTAGCCCACAACAAGCTCTCACGGTCAACGAAGGAATAGACCTCCACCCAGGACCCACCGATCAGACTCGGTATCCCGGTACAACAAGATGATTCGACAGGTCAAAACTAGTCCAGCAACACCGCCCGAATGCGCCGACAAATCCCGATAGGAGCTGCACATATCTCGTTCTTAGGGCACACTCAGATGAGACATCCTATGAGTAAAACCAACCCTCAAGTTGCCCCGAGGTGGACCCGCAGTCTACTCGGTCGGACCAACACTCAGAGGAGCACTGGCCTGTGGGGGGCTAAAATAAAGATGACCCTCGGGCTCCGGAAACCCAAGGGAAAGAAAAGGGTAGGTGGAAAATGGTAAAATCAATGTTGGGCATTGCTGGAAAAGCTTTAATCAAGGCGAACTATCAAGGGGTTCCCATATAGCCCAACCCCGTAAGGGACGCAACAAACCGGGAACATAACACCGATATGACGGAAACTAGGGCGGCAAGAGTGGAACAAAACACTAGGCGAGAGGCCGAGCCTTCCACCCTTTACCAAGTATATAGATGAGTAAAGATAACATAGCAATATAATGATATCCCAACAAATAAATAAATGTTCCAACAAGGAACGGCTCCAATCTTCACCTGCAACTAGCAACGCTATAAGAAGGGGCTTGAGCAAAGCGGTAACATAGCCAATCAATGGTTTGCTAGGACAAAGGTGGGTTAGAGGCTCAATCATGGCAATTGGGAGGCTGACAAGCAAGTGGTAGGCATCGTAGCAATGGCAAAGCAAAAGAGCGAGCATACTAGCATAGCAAAGATAGTAGTGATTTCAAGGGTGTGATCATCTTGCCTGCACAGTTGTCAGAATTGACTGGATCCTCAAAAGCAAACTCAACGGGCTCCTCGTTAGCGAACTCATCTCCCGGCTCTACCCAACAACACAAACAAGCAACAAGGATACAATCAACCACGTGCAAAGGCAACCAATAAGATGCAAAGATGATATGCTATGCGGGATGCGATGCGGGATGCAAAAATGCAACATGTAACAGGAAATGCAAGAACCTAGACTCAACTTGGAAAACCAAGTGTGCCACTGGATAGAGGGGAAGAAATCCCCTGAAAACGATATAAAGATCATGGCAATCGGAGCTACGGTTTAGAAATGGCAAGCGTTTTACTAAACGAACCGATCTGCGATTTACAGCAAGTAGGCTCCTAAATGCAACAAAATGAACATGCTACAGCCACCCAACATGAAAACAAATTGCATGGCAGTGATGTACTCATCAAGCTTAACAAATCATCAGGACTGAGGCATAGGCAAATTCATCCATTAAGGGCTTCAAACAAGCATGGCAAAACTGAATAAGCAAAACAGATTTCAGACTTAGCGAAATTAACGCTAGTCTGAAATTTCAGACCATGATGCTCTCTTCGGAGCAGCAAAACAACATGAAGGAAAACCTGAACATGGCAAGTAAGAGCATGGCATGGAGCTACTCAACAAGCTTAACAAAACACCCAAAATGACCTGGGGCCAAAAGGGTTCACAAAATACTCTACCGAGCACACGAACATTGATGAAACACAATCAGTTTTCAGACTTAGTGAAAACTGGGACATGTTGAAATAATAACTCACGGAGGCATATAAACAAGCTCTATGCTCTCACTACGGTGCAAGTCATGGTAAGGCAAGCATATATCCATTAAGAAGGCACAAAATTCTAGCTAGACATGGCAAGAACAATGGCATAGCATGCATGGATCACTAGCAATCACTCCGGCAAAATCGCAAAAGAGTTCACGATCTGCCCAAAACAGCAACTATCCAAAAGTTGAGCTCGATTGAGTCAACCTAGGGTGCTCCAACATAACAAGTAAAGACATGGATGGATTAATCACAACAAGCATAACAAATCACTCTTACTGATCATCCTCAAAAGAGGCACGGATCACTAGGAAACAAGCCGGGCATATAGCACCGTGAACTAAAACGGCCCAGACTTAGTGATTTTCACTATGTCCCTGAGATCGATAATCTCAGGCAGCCCTCTTCGCAAGCTTGCACAAGACAACCCACACATCCTAAAAATACATGGAAGGCACCTCTGGAAAGAAGACAACATGCGTAACAATTCATCCCAAAGGGGCACAGGCATATCATGCACGGATTAAATATGGCAAAAATGACAAAAGTGCATGTTGAACTAACGGATCTGCAATTTAACTCAACATGCCTCCTTCCAACAGCATTTTGGGCACCAAGATGACCTCAAATGCAAATGATGCAATGGAATGAAATGATTTACTCGTCGAGACAAAGATTTTGACATATCATATGCCCAAATCGGAGCTACGGATGCAAAGATATGGCAGGTCAAAGTAGCAAGAAAAATTAGGGTTAGGGGATGCAAAGTCAACCCGAATCGGATCGGGATCTGGGATCCGGCGGTTACTGTAGCGGCGCGCGAACCGAGGTTCGCCGGAGTGGCTACCGGAGCCGAAGGAGAGGCGGGGCCGGCCGGATCGGGCCTTGGGCGCCGCGGTGGCGAGGTCCGGGCGGCGGGGCGAGGCCGCGGCGGCGGTGGTGCCGACCGGCGACGAGGACGGAGGGGAGCGGCGCGGTGGCCGGCGATGCGGCGGCTCGCCGGAGAGGCGCACGGCGGCGGGGCGGCGGCCGGACGCGGGGAAGATGGCGGCGGGGCGCGCGGGATGAAGGCGGCGGCGGCTCGGGCCTCGGGGGCTGTCCCCGGGCCGAGCGGGCTTCGGCGGCGGCGCGGGCAGGCGGCCATGTGGCGCTCGGTGATTGGACGTGGGGCGCCGGCGGACGTGTCCGGTCAGGCGGCGGACATGTCCGTCGGTGGCGGGGAGATGTTTTTTTTTAGGGTTTGGACGGGGGAGAAGAAGAGATCCGAATGGGGGGTATAAATAGGCATAGAGGGAGCTAGGAGTATCCAAATGAGGTGCGGTTTTCGCCCACACGATCGTGATCGAACGACCGAGACGATGGAGCTGAGTTTGGTGGGTTTTGGGCCAAAATGGAGGGGTGTTGGGCTGCACACACACGAGGCCTTTTCGGTCCCTCGGTTAACCGTTGGAGTATCAAACGAAGTCCAAATGACCCGAAACTTGACAGGCGGTCTACCGGTAGGAAACCAAGGCCACATGGCAAGTCTCGGTCCAATCCGGAAATGTTTCATCCCCACACATGAAAGAAAGCTAGAAATGGCCACCGGAGGAGAACGAAGCGCCGGAATGCAAAACGGACAACGGGGAAAATGCTCGAATGCATGAGATGAACATGTATGCAAATGCAATGCACGTGATGACATGATATGAGATGCACGAAAACAAAAACAACACACGGAGACAAACACCCAAACCCGAGAATTAAATATAACTTAATGCCGGAAACGGCAAGAGTTGGAGTACAATTGGGGAAGGTTACATATGTGGCGTTACAACACTCCACCACTACGAAAAGATCTCGTCCCGAGATCTAAGACTGAAAGAACTCCGGGTACTCAGAACGGAGGTGATCCTCGCGTTCCCAGGTAGCTTCACGGTCGGAATGGTGTGACCACTTGACTTTGAGAAACTTGATTGACTTGTTGCGAGTTTTGCGTTCAGTCTCTTCAAGGATTGCAACTGGGTGCTCACGGTAGGAGAGATCTTCTTGGAGCTCAATGTCCTCGAAGTTGACGGTGCGCTCAGGCGTCTTGAAGCACTTTCGGAGTTGCGAGACGTGGAACACATCATGAACATTGGCAAAGGTTGCAGGAAGGTCGAGTTGATAGGCGAGGTCGCCTCTCTTGCTGACGATCTTGAAAGGCCCGACGTATCTGGGGGCAAGCTTCCCTTTGATACCGAAGCGACGAGTCCCTTTCATAGGAGAGACGCGGAGGTAGACATGATCTCCGATCTCGAAAGCCAAATCACGGTGCTTGCTGTCATAGTAGCTCTTCTGACGAGATTGGGCTGCTTTGAGGTTATCACGAATGACCTTGCACATCTCTTCTGCCTCTGTGATCAGGTCATTACCCAGCAGCTGACGTTCACCGGGTTCAGACCAGTTTAGAGGTGTACGACACTTCCTACCATACAGAATTTCAAACGGGGCCTTGCCGGAACTTGCTTGGAAACTGTTGTTGTACGAGAATTCAGCATAAGGAAGGCAATCCTCCCACTTCATGCCGAAGGAGATAACACAAGCCCTGAGCATATCTTCAAGAATCTGGTTGACACGCTCGACTTGACCGCTTGTTTGAGGATGGAAAGCAGTGCTGAAGCGAATGTTGGTGCCCATGGCCTTCTGAAAAGAATCCCAGAACTTGGAGGTAAAGATGCTGCCACGGTCTGAAGATATCACTTGAGGAATACCATGCAGAGAGACAATGCGAGAGGTGTAGAGCTCCGCCAATTGAGCTGCAGTGATTGACTCTTTGATAGGCAAGAAATGAGCCACTTTTGTGAGCTTGTCGATGACAACAAATATAGCATCATTGCCTCGCTTGGACTTAGGAAACCCAGTCACGAAGTCCATTTCAATGTGGTCAAACTTCCATTCTGGAATGGCGAGAGGTTGGAGGAGACCTGCTGGCCTTTGGTGTTCTGCTTTCACTCTTCTACAGACATCACATTCATTCACGAATTGAGCGATCTCGCGCTCCATTCGAGTCCACCAATAAGTTTGCTTCAGGTCTTGATACATCTTCGTGCTCCCAGGGTGGATGAAGAGGAGAGAGTTGTGAGCCTCATTCATGATCACTTTACGAAGTTCACCTTTGGGCACAACAATTCGATCCTCGAAGAAGAGAGTGTCCTTGTCATCAAGTCGGTAGCACTTGTACTTGGACTGACTCTTTGCAATACCAATCTTCACCTTTCTCACCATAGCATCAAGAAGCTGGGCTTGGCGAATCTGGTCTTCCAAGGTAGGAGAAACTTGAAGGTTGGCGAGGAAACCTTGAGGAACAACTTGCAGATTAAGTTTGCGGAAGGCTTCACAAAGCTCGGGTTGATAAGGCTTGAGAATCAGACTGTTGCAATATGCTTTTCTGCTCAAAGCGTCAGCAATCACATTAGCCTTGCCTGGAGTATACTCGATACTCGGATTGTACTCTTGAATCATTTCGACCCATCGAGTCTGCCTGAGGTTGAGATTAGGCTGAGTGAAGATGTACTTGAGACTCTTGTGATCAGTGAAAATGTCCACTTTCCTTCCCAAGAGAAGATGTCTCCAAGTCAACAATGCGTGCACAACTGCCGCCAACTCGAGATCATGAGTGGGGTAGTTCTTCTCATTAGGCTTCAACTGGCGAGAGGTATAAGCAACAACTTTCTTCTCTTGCATCAGTACCGCACCGAGACCTTGGAGAGAGGCATCACAAAAGACCTCGTACGGCTTGGTTTCATCAGGCGGAGTTAGAACTGGAGCAGTGATCAATTTCTCTTTCAAAGCATTGAAAGCAACATCACACTCCGGAGACCAAACGTACTTGACGTGCTTCTGAAGAAGATTTGAGAGAGGCTTCGCGATCTTGGAGAAGTTTTCAACGAATCTTCGGCAATAACTTGCAAGACCGAGGAAGCTACGGAGTTGCTTCACATTCTGAGGAGGTTCCCAATTAACAATTGCAGACACCTTCTCAGGATCCACGGAAATGCCCTTGGCAGAGATAATATGACCAAGATAAAGAACCTCATCGAGCCAAAACTCACACTTGGAGAACTTGGCGTAGAATTGATGTTCCCTTAGCTTGTCAAGAACCAAGCGCAAGTGTTTGGCATGATCTTCCTTGTTCTTCGAGAAAACCAGGATATCATCGAGATAGACCAAAACAAAGTCGTTGGTGTAGGGGTTGAAGATGAAGTTCATCATGCGAGAGAACGTCGGAGGAGCATTGGCGAGGCCAAAAGACATAACTGTGTATTCATATGACCCATAGCTTGTTCTGAACGCCGTCTTTGGAATATCTTGTTCACGAATGCGAATTTGATGATAACCCATACGGAGATCAAGCTTGGAGAATACTTGGGCACCCTTGAGTTGTTCGAACAGCTCATTAATGTTGGGAAGTGGATATTTGTTCTTGATGGTCTTCTTGTTCAATGGACGGTAATCAACACAAAGTCGGTCCGTTCCATCCTTCTTCTTCACAAAAAGAACACCACAACCCCACGGAGAAGTACTAGGCCGAATGATACCCATCCTTTCTTGCACATCGAGCTGTTTCTTCAACTCCTTCAACTCTTCGGGGCCGAGCTTGTAAGGCCGTTTGCACACCGGTTCCGTACCGGGCTCAAGTTCAATAACGAATTCAACCGGCCGGTTTGGAGGCATGCCTGGGAGTTCTTCAGGGAAGACATCTTGATACTCACAAACAACCGGAATCTGCGAAATAGCATCCAATTCACCCTTTTCATTGAGAGAGAACAACTGGATGGTATTATCCCGAGCAGCAAAAACAATGACATCTTCAGAGGAATGAGTCAGTTGAATCTGCCTGGCTGCACAATCGAGGTGAGCTTTGTGTTTAGAGAGCCAGTCCATCCCGAGAATGAGGTCAATATCAGAATTACCAAGAACCACCGGAGAAGAGAGAAACTTGTAATCACCCAATGTGATAGAAATATCGGGAGCAACCAAACTTGAAGTCAATAGCTTGCCTGGAGAAACAACTTGCATGGCTTTGGGCATAATCTCAGTATCAACATTGTGCTTCGATGCAAACGGGCATGACAAGAAAGAATGCGATGCACCAGTATCAAAAAGTACTTTTGCGGGAACATCGTTAACAGGAAGGTTACCCATGATCACATCTGACGAATCCTCTGCCTGAGCTGCGTTCATCAAGTTGACCTTGGCGGACTTGGGGTTATGCTTGACCACAGCTGTACTTGCCGATCTGACAGGAGGAGGAGGAGGAGGAAGACGCCTCTGGTTGAAACACTTGTTGGCGTAGTGACCCTTCTGTTGGCACTTGTTGCACGTGACCTCTGAGAGCGGACGGTGGTACGGAGCACTTGATCTTGGAGCTTGAGACGAAGTCTTGTTCTGAAAGCCTGGGTTGGGTGGGTGGGAAGAACCACTGCCACCTTTGCTCTTCTGCTGATACGGCTGACGGAACGGAGGGGGAGGAAGCCAATACTTCTGCTGCTTGGCCACTTGCGTAGAGGACGAAGACGTAGTATCCCTGACTCGCTTCCTGGAAGCATCACACCTGAGCTGAGCAGCCTCTTGCTTCAGTGCCATGTTGTAGAACTCATCGTATCTCAGCGGCTCGAAGAGGACAAGAGCGAGCTGAATTTCTTCACGAAGACCACCCCTGAACTGATAGATCATGCTCTTCTCATCAGGAACATCCTGCTTGGCAAAACGGGCGAGCTTCTGGAACAACTTGTTGTAGTCATAGACAGACAAAGAGCCTTGCTTCAGATTGCGGAATTCTTCACGTTTGCTTTCAGTCACACTTTGAGGAATGTGATGAGCTCGAAAATCACGACGGAAATCATCCCAAGTAATCAAACGTCCACCTCTGGAATCCCGGTACTGCTGAAACCACTCTGCGGCCTGATCCTTGAGCTGGAAAGACGCAAACTTGACGAAATCTTCAGGTCTAACATTGCTACATTCAAAATGCTTGCCTAGATCGACTAACCAATCATCAGCATCGGTAGCCTCAACGCAGTTGCTGAACGTCTTTGGACCATTTGCGAGGAACTGATTCAGAGTTGCAAACTGGTTCTAGTTGTTGCCTTGATTCGCTTGACTGCTTTGATTCCGCTCTTGGATGATTTGCATGATCAGCTGAGTATTTGCATTAGTAGCAGCCATCACAGCCTGCCATGCTTCCGGAGGAGGCGGAGGTGGCGGAGGATCTTGATTCTGGTTCTGACTGGTGCTCTTAGCGAGAGCCATCCTGAAGAGGTTGACCACCATTAGCACACAAATAGAGAAATATAGAAGGTGAATCCAACGGAATGAAAATTGCAACATAAAGTCTTCACATCCGAACAAAATGAACGAATGCACTTCTCTTGAAGTGGTCACATATTCCTAAATTGCGAAGCCACGAAGAATCAGGTAGAAGAGGTACATCAATGAGGGATGGAATCAACATATGACGCCGAAGAAGAACGAATACCACAACTCGAAATAAAACCAAGGGTTGGCTTGCGGAATAAGCCGGAACAAACACATGATAGAAATTTCGTCCGAAGTGTTCGTGGTAGGACCTACACGGGCTCGACCGTACAGCACCATCATGTACAAGGCAGTGCACATGACATACGAAGCGTCCCCGAGTCAGCATAGCCAAGGACTCTTTAAGACACAACGAGGCCACTGTAAAAACGACCGTGAATAGGCGAACCACTAGACGTCGAACCCCAATTTCATATCACACATCTGTTGGAAAGATATCCTAAGGCTACTTGAATTCCCACCTATGAAATTTCCGAAATTTTCCGGTTATGCAATCAGGTGTTGAGGATACAGGGGAAGCATAATATCTCACCCAAGCTAGCAAATCCTACATCCAGCTGCATCCATCCTTCAACACATAACCAAGAAACCTTCGGAAACCATCTATCTCAACCTTCGAAAAGCATCCGTTATACAAGTTATGGCGATACTCCCGAACTCCCGCCCCAGTACTGGGTGGCGTCGAGGTTATCTCACCAACGAACTGCATAAAGGAGATTTTCGATGTCGCGCACATATCTCAAGTATGCCAGAATTGCAACGATAGAATTATGATGACAACACCTCAGAGCTCAACTCCCCGGGACACTTCCACTAAACCCCTGACAAGAGGCACCAAGACAGTATTCTCATCATAAGCCATCGGAACAAAACTAAGATACTCGCGTGATCCTAAATTTTTTTAGTGAAATTTGAGAAGAGAAGAGTCAAAACTCTACGTCAGGATGCCTTACCAGAGCGATGAGGAGACTGGGAAGTAAAAAGAATTCCTAAGCTCTCCGAGATATAATTCCTAAGGACTCAAAACATTTTTCTAGACACAACTCGGCTGCTAAAAACGATCAAGCAATGGGGCTCCTAAGGTCGGGGAAGGCTCTGATACCAACTTGTAACGCCCTCGATGCGGCTATGTCTCCCACGTGTCGAGGCACGACTTAGAGACATAGGCGCATTGAAAGCAATGTCGCAAGTCGGGAATCATTGCACAACCCAAGTACATGTATAATATAAAGGGGGGATAATAATAATAGTTGGCTTACACTCGCCACGTCACATCAAAGTACATAAATAACATCCATCATACAATCACTCATGGCCCGACTACGGCGCCAAAATAGAAAAGGCCCCCAACAAGCGACTAATCCCTGAATCGAACCCCGAATAGGCACCACTACTGATCATCAGGAAAAGAAACATAGTATCGCTGAGAGTCCTCGTCGTACTCCCACTTCAGCTCGAACGTGCCATCCGGAGGAGTATCATCGGTCCCTGCATCTGGTGTAATAGTAATCTGTGAGCCACAAGGGACTCAGCAATCTCGCACCCTCGCGATCAAGACTATTTAAGCTTAATAGGTAGGAAAGGGGTAATGTAAGTGGAGCTGCAGCAAGCGACTAGCATATATGGTGGCTAACTTATTCGCAAAGTAGAGCGAGAAGAGAAGGCAAAGCACGGGCGGAAACTAAATAGAGCAGACTACGCAAACATAACTCCAACGCCGTGTCCACTTCCCGGACTCCGCCGAGAAGAGGCCATCACGGCAACACACGCAGTTGATTCATTTTAATTAATTAAGTTCAAGTTATCTACAACCGGACATTAACAAATTCCCATCTGCCCATAACCGTGGGCACGGCTTTCGAAAGATCAATCCCTGCAGGGGGGGTCCCAACTTAGCCCACAACAAGCTCTCACGGTCAACGAAGGAATAGACCTCCACCCAGGACCCACCGATCAGACTCGGTATCCCGGTACAACAAGATGATTCGACAGGTCAAAACTAGTCCAGCAACACCGCCCGAATGCGCCGACAAATCCCGATAGGAGCTGCACATATCTCGTTCTCAGGGCACACTCAGATGAGACATCCTATGAGTAAAACCAACCCTCAAGTTGCCCTGAGGTGGACCCGCAGTCTACTCGGTCGGACCAACACTCAGAGGAGCACTGGCCCGTGGGGGGCTAAAATAAAGATGACCCTCGGGCTCCGGAAACCCAAGGGAAAGAAAAGGGTAGGTGGAAAATGGTAAAATCAATGTTGGGCATTGCTGGAAAAGCTTTAATCAAGGTGAACTATCAAGGGGTTCCCATATAGCCCAACCCCGTAAGGGACGCAACAAACCGGGAACATAACACCGATATGACGGAAACTAGGGCGGCAAGAGTGGAACAAAACACTAGGCGAGAGGCCGAGCCTTCCACCCTTTACCAAGTATATAGATGAGTAAAGATAACATAGCAATATAATGATATCCCAACAAATAAATAAATGTTCCAATAAGGAACGGCTCCAATCTTCACCTGCAACTAGCAACGCTATAAGAAGGGGCTTGAGCAAAGCGGTAACATAGCCAATCAATGGTTTGCTAGGACAAAGGTGGGTTAGAGGCTCAATCATGGCAATTGGGAGGCTGACAAGCAAGTGGTAGGCATCGTAGCAATGGCAAAGCAAAAGAGCGAGCATACTAGCATAGCAAAGATAGTAGTGATTTCAAGGGTGTGATCATCTTGCCTGCACAGTTGTCAGAATTGACTGGATCCTCAAAAGCAAACTCAACGGGCTCCTCGTTAGCGAACTCGTCTCCCGGCTCTACCCAACAACACAAACAAGCAACAAGGATACAATCAACCACGTGCAAAGGCAACCAATAAGATGCAAAGATGATATGTTATGCGGGATGCGATGCGGGATGCAAAAATGCAACATGTAACAGGAAATGCATGAACCTAGACTCAACTTGGAAAACCAAGTGTGCCACTGGATAGAGGGGAAGAAATCCCCTGAAAACGATATAAAGATCATGGCAATCGGAGCTACGGTTTAGAAATGGCAAGCGTTTTACTAAACGAACCGATCTGCGATTTACAGCAAGTAGGCTCCTAAATGCAACAAAATGAACATGCTACAGCCACCCAACATGAAAACAAATTGCATGGCAGTGATGTACTCATCAAGCTTAACAAATCATCAGGACTGAGGCATAGGCAAATTCATCCATTAAGGGCTTCAAACAAGCATGGCAAAACTGAATAAGCAAAACAGATTTCAGACTTAGCGAAATTAACGCTAGTCTGAAATTTCAGACCATGATGCTCTCTTCGGAGCAGCAAAACAACATGAAGGAAAACCTGAACATGGCAAGTAAGAGCATGGCATGGAGCTACTCAACAAGCTTAACAAAACACCCAAAATGACCTGGGGCCAAAAGGGTTCACAAAATACTCTACCGAGCACACGAACATTGATGAAACACAATCAGTTTTCAGACTTAGTGAAAACTGGGACATGTTGAAATAATAACTCACGGAGGCATATAAACAAGCTCGATGCTCTCACTACGGTGCAAGTCATGGCAAGGCAAGCATATATCCATTAAGAAGGCACAAAATTCTAGCTAGACATGGCAAGAACAATGGCATAGCATGCATGGATCACTAGCAATCACTCCGGCAAAATCGCAAAAGAGTTCACGATCTGCCCAAAACAGCAACTATCCAAAAGTTGAGCTCGATTGAGTCAACCTAGGGTGCTCCAACATAACAAGTAAAGACATGGATGGATTAATCACAACAAGCATAACAAATCACTCTTACTGATCATCCTCAAAAGAGGCACGGATCACTAGGAAACAAGCCGGGCATATAGCACCGTGAACTAAAACGGCCCAGACGGTGATTTTCACTATGTCCCTGAGATCGATAATCTCAGGCAGCCCTCTTCGCAAGCTTGCACAAGACAACCCACACATCCTAAAAATACATGGAAGGCACCTCTGGAAAGAAGACAACATGCGTAACAATTCATCCCAAAGGGGCACAGGCATATCATGCACGGATTAAATATGGCAAAAATGACAAAAGTGCATGTTGAACTAACGGATCTGCAATTTAACTCAACATGCCTCCTTCCAACAGCATTTTGGGCACCAAGATGACCTCAAATGCAAATGATGCAATGGAATGAAATGATTTACTCGTCGAGACAAAGATTTTGACATATCATATGCCCAAATCGGAGCTACGGATGCAAAGATATGGCAGGTCAAAGTAGCAAGAAAAATTAGGGTTAGGGGATGCAAAGTCAACCCGAATCGGATCGGGATTTGGGATCCGGCGGTTACTGTAGCGGCGCGTGAACCGAGGTTCGCCGGAGTGGCTACCGGAGCCGAAGGAGAGGCGGGGCCGGCCGGATCGGGCCTTGGGCGCCGCGGTGGCGAGGTCCGGGCGGCGGGGCGAGGCCGCGGCGGCGGTGGTGCCGACCGGCGACGAGGACGGAGGGGAGCGGCGCGGTGGCCGGTGATGCGGCGGCTCGCCGGAGAGGCGCACGGCAGCGGGGCGGCGGCCGGACGCGGGGAAGATGGCGGCGGGGCGCGCGGGATGAAGGCGGCGGCGGCTCGGGCCTCGGGGGCTCTCCCTGGGCCGAGCGGGCTTCGGCGGCGGCGCGGGCAGGCGGCCACGTGGCGCTCGGTAATTGGACGTGGGGCGCCGGCGGACGTGTCCGGTCAGGCGGCGGACATGTCCGTCGATGGCGGGGAGATGTTTTTTTTAGGGTTTGGACGGGGGAGAAGAAGAGATCCGAATGGGGGGGGTATAAATAGGCATAGAGGGAGCTAGGAGTGTTCAAATGAGGTGCGGTTTTCGCCCACACGATCGTGATCGAACGACCGAGACGATGGAGCTGAGTTTGGTGGGTTTTGGGCCAAAATGGAGGGGTGTTGGGCTGCACACACACGAGGCCTTTTCGGTCCCTCGGTTAACCGTTGGAGTATCAAACGAAGTCCAAATGACCCGAAACTTGACAGGCGGTCTACCGGTAGTAAACCAAGGCCACATGGCAAGTCTCGGTCCAATCCGGAAATGTTTCATCCCCACACACGAAAGAAAGCTAGAAATGGCCACCGGTGGAGAACGAAGCGCCGGAATGCAAAACGGACAACGGGGAAAATGCTCGAATGCATGAGATGAACATGTATGCAAATGCAATGCACGTGATGACATGATATGAGATGCACGAAAACAAAAACAACACACGGAGACAAAGACCCAAACCCGAGAATTAAATATAACTTAATGCCGGAAACAGCAAGAGTTGGAGTACAATTGGGGAAGGTTACATATGGGGCGTCACACCAACACCCAAAGGGTTTACTAGATTCAGTAATCTAGTTCACATCGCTATGTGATTAACACCCAAAGAGTACTAAGGTGTGATCATGTTTTGCTTGTGAGAGAATCTTAGTCAACGGGTCTGCCACATTCAGATCCACATGTATTTTGCAAATTTCTATGTCAACAATGCTCTGCATGGAGCTACTCTAGCTAATTGCTCCCACTTTCAATATGTATCTAGACCGAGACTTAGAGCATCTAGATTAGTGTCAAAACTTGCATCGGCGTAACCCTTTACGACGAACCTTTTTATCATGTCCATAATCGAGAAACATATCCTTATTTCACTAAGGATAATTCTGACCGATGTCCAGTGATCTACTCCTAGATCACTATTGTACTCCCTTGCCAAATCAGTGCAGGGTATACAATAGATCTGGTATACAGCATGACATACTTTATAGAACCTATGGCCAAGGCATAGGGAATGACTTTCATTCTCTTTCTATCTTCTGCCGTGGTCGGGCTTTGAGTCTTACTCAACTTCACACCTTATAATACAGGCAAGAACTCTTTCTTTGACTGCTCCATTTTGAACTACTTCAAAATCTTGTCAAGGTATGTACTCATTGAAAAAACTTATCAAGCGTCTTGATCTACCTCTATAGATCTTGAAGCTCCATATGTAAGCAGCTTCACCGAAGTCTTTCTTTGAAAAACTCCTTTCAAACACTCCTTTATGCTTTACAGAATAATTCTACATTATTTTCGATCAACAATATGTCATTCACATATACTTATCGGAAATGTTGTAGTGCTCCCACTCACTCTCTTGTAAATACAGGCTTCACCGCAAGTCTGTATAAAACTATATGCTTTGATCAACTCATCAAAGCGTATATTCCAACTCCGAGATGCTTGCACCAGTCCACAGATGGATCGCTGGAGCTTGCACATTTTGTTAGCACCTTTCGGATTGACAAAACCTTCTGTTGCATCATATACAACTCTTTTTTAATAAATCCATTAAGGAATGCAGTTTTGTTTATCCATTTGCCAGATTTCATAAAAATGC
This sequence comes from Triticum monococcum, assembly GCA_034509565.1. Classification (NCBI taxonomy): domain Eukaryota; kingdom Viridiplantae; phylum Streptophyta; class Magnoliopsida; order Poales; family Poaceae; genus Triticum; species Triticum monococcum. The sequence goes on from CM067847.1 coordinate 28,429,987, forward strand.
GGCAATTACTAACATGATTCGGACAGACTCAAGCATAGATACGAGTGAGAAGCTCTCATCGTAGTCAACACCTTGAACTTGTCGAAAACCTTTTGCGACAATTCTAGCTTTGTAGATAGTAACACTACTATCAGCGTCCGTCTTCCTCTTGAAGATCCATTTATTCTCAATTGCTTGCCGATCATCGGGCAAGTCAACCAAAGTCCAAACTTTGTTCTCATACATGGATCATATCTCAGATTTCATGGCCTCAAACCATTTCGCGGAATCTGGGCTCATCATCGCTTCCTCATAGTTCGTAGGTTCATCATGGTCAAGTAACATGACCTCCAGAACAGGATTACCGTACCACTCTGGTGCGGATCTCACTCTGGTTTACCTACGAGATTCGGTAGTAACTTGATCTGAAGTTACATGATCATCATCATTAGCTTCCTCACTAATTGGTGTAGTAGTCACAAGAACAGATTTTTGTGATGAACTACTTTTCAATAAGGTAGAAGGTACAATTACCTTATCAAGTTTTCTACTTTCCTCCCACTTACTTCTTTCAAGAGAAACTCCTTCTCTAGAAAGGATCCATTATAAGCAACGAATGTCTTGCCTTAGGATCTATGATAGAAGGTGTACCCAACAGTCTCCTTTGGGTATCCTATGAAGACATATTTCTCCGATTTGGGTTTGAGCTTATCAGGATGAAACTTTTTCTCATAAGCATCGCAACCCCAAACTTCAAGAAATGACAACTTTGGTTTCTTGCCAAACCATAGTTCATAAGGTGTCGTCTTGACGGATATAGATGGTGCCCCTTTTTTTAACGTGAATGCAGCTGTCTCTAATGCATGACCCCAAAAACGATAGTGCTAAATCGGTAAGAAACATCATAGATTGCACTATATCCAATAAAGTACGGTTATGACGTTCGGACACACCATTATGTTGTGGTGTTCCAGGTGGCGTGAGTAGTGAAACTATTTCACATTGTTTTAACTGAAGACCAAACTCGTAACTCAAATACTCTTTTCCACGATCAGATCGTAGAAACTTTATTTTCTTGTTACGATGATTTTCCACTTCACTCTGAAATTATATGAACTTTTCAAATGTATCAGACTTCTATTTCATTAAGTAGATATACCCATATCTGCTCAAATCATCTGTGAAGGTCTGAAAATAATGATACCCGCTGCAAGCCTTAAATATTCATCGGACCACATACATCAGTATGTATGATTTCCAACAAATCTGTTGCTTGCTCCATTGTTCCGGAGAACGGCGTTTTAGTCATCTTGCCCAAAAGGCATGGTTCGCAAGCATCAAGTAATTCATAATCAAGTGATTCCGAAAGCCCATCAGCATGGAGTTTCTTCATGCGCTTTATACCAATATGACCTAAACGGCAGTGCCACAAATAAGTTGCACTATCATTATTAACTTTGCATCTTTTGGTTTCAATATTATGAATATGTGTATCACTACGATCGAGATCCAACGAACTTGTTTCATTGGTTGTATGACCATCGAAGGTTTTATTCATGTAAACAGAACAACAATTATTCTCTGACTTTAATGAATAACCGTATTGCAATAAACATGATCAAATTATATTCATGCTCAACACAAAAACCAAATAACACTTATTTAAGTTCAACACTAATCCCGAAAGTATAGGGGAGTGTGCGATGATGATCATATCAATCTTGGAACTACTTCCAACACACATCGTCACTTCACCCTTAACTAGTCTCTGTTTATTCTGCAACTCCTGTTTCAAGTTACTACTCTTAGCAACTGAACCAATATCAAATACTGAGGGGTTGCTATAAACACTAGTAAAGCACACATAAATAACATGTATATCAAATATACTTTTGTTCACTTTGCCATCCTTCTTATCCGCCAAATACTTGGGGCAGTTCCACTTCCAGTGACCAGTCCCTTTGCAGTAGAAGCACTTAGTCTCAAGCTTAGGACCAGACTTGGGCTTCTTCACTTGAGCAGCAACTTGCTTGCCGTTCTTCTTGAAGTTCCCCTTCTTCCCTTTTGCCCTTTTCTTAAAACTAGTGGTCTTGTCAACCATCAACACTTGATGTTTTTCTTGATTTCTACCTTCGTCGATTTCAGCATCACGAAGAGCTTGGGAATCGTTTCCGTTATCCCTTGCATATCATAGTTCATCACGAAGTTCTACTAACTTGGTGATGGTGACTAGAGAATTCTGTCAATCACTATCTTATCTGGAAGATTAACTCCCACTTGATTCAAGCGATTGTAGTACCCAGACAATCTGAGCACATGCTCACTAGTTGAGCGATTCTCCTCCATCTTTTAGCTATAGAACTTGTTGGAGACTTCATATCTCTCAACTCGGGTATTTGCTTGAAATATTAACTTCAACTCCTGGAACATCTCATATGGTCCATGATGTTCAAAACGTCTTTGAAGTCCCGATTCTAAGCCATTAAGCATGGTGCACTAAACTATCAAGTAGTCATCATATTGAGCTAGCCAAACGTTCATAACGTCTGCATCTGCTCCTGCAATAGGTCTGTCACCTAGCGGTGCATCAAGGACATAATTTTTCTGTGCAGCAATGAGGATAAACCTCGGATCACGGATCCAATCCGTATCATTGCTACTGACATCTTTCAACACAATTTTCTCTAGGAGCATATCAAAATAAACATATGAAAGCAACAACGCGAGCTATTGATCTACAACATAGATATGCTAATACTACCAGGACTAAGTTCATGATAAATTAAAGTTCAATTAATCATATTACTTAAGAACTCCCACTTAGATAGACATTCCTCTAATTCTCTAAGTGATCACGTGATCCAAATCAACTAAACCATAATCGATCATCACGTGAGATGGAGTAGTTTTCAATGGTGAACATCGTTATGTTGATCATATCTACTATATAATTCACGCTCGACCTTTCGGTCTCCGTGTTCCGAGGCCATATCTGCATATGCTAGGCTCGTCAAGTTTAACCTGAGTATTCTGCGTGTGCAAAACTGTCTTGCACCCGTTGTAGATGGACGTAGAGCTTATCACACCCGATCATCACGTGGTGTCTGGGCACGACGAACTTTGGCAACGGTGCATACTCAGGGAGAACACTTCTTGATAATTTAGTGAGAGATCATCTTATAATGCTACCGTCAATCAAAGCAAGATAAGATGCATAAAAAGATAAACATCACATGCAATCAATATAAGTGATATGATATGGCCATCATCATCTTGTGCTTGTGATCTCCATCTCCGAAGCACCGTCATGATCACCATCGTCACCGGCGCGACACCTTGATCTCCATCGTAGCATCGTTGTCGTCTCGCCAATCTTATGCTTCCACGACTATCACTACCGCTTAGTAATAAAGTAAAGCATTACATCGCGATTGCATTGCATACAATAAAGCGACAACTATATGGCTCCTGCCAGTTGCCGATAACACGGTTACAAAACATGATCATCTCATACAATAAAATTCAGCATCATGTCTTGACCATATCACATCACAACATGCCCTGCAAAAACAAGTTAGACGTCCTCTACTTTGTTGTTGCATGTTTTACGTGGCTGCTACGGGCTTAAGTAAGAACCAATCTCACCTACGCATCATAACCACAACGATAGTTTGTCAAATAGACTCCGTTTTAACCTTCTCAAGGACCGGGCGTAGCCACACTTGGTTCAACTAAAGTTGGAGAGACTGTCGCCCGCAAGCCATCTATGTGCAAAGCACGCCGAGGGAACCGGTCTCGCGTAAGCGTACGCGTAAGGTTGGTCCGGGTCGTCTCGTCCAACAATACCGCCGAACCAAAGTATGACATGCTGGTAGGCAGTATGACTTGTATCGCCCACAACTCACTTGTGTTCTACTCGTGCCATTAACATCAAACCATAAAACCTAGGCTCGGATGCCACTGATGGGGAACGTAGTAATTTCAAAAAATTTCCTACACACACGCAAGATCATGGTGATGCATAGCAACGAGGGGAAGAGTCTGATCTACGTACCCTTGTAGATCGCAACGGAAGCGTTGACACAACGTAGAGGAAGTAGTCGTACGTCTTCTTCCCGATCCGACCGATCCAAGCACCGTTACTCCGGCACCTCCGAGTTCTTAGCACACGTACAGCTTGATGACGATCCCCAGGCTCCGATCCAACAAAGCTTCGGGGAGGAGTTCCGTCAGCACGATGGCGTGGTGACGATCTTGATGTACTACCGACGCAGGGCTTCGCCTAAGCACTACAATGATATGATCGAGGTGGAATATGGTGGCAGGGGGCACCGCACACGGCTAAGGAACGATCACGTGGATCAACTTGTGTGTCTATGGGGTGCCCCCTGCCTCAGTATATAAAGGATGGAGGAGGGGGAGGCCGGCCAAGGCTATTGGTGCGGCCAGGATGGGAGTCCTACTAGGACTCCAAGTCCTAGTAGGAGTCCATCAAGAGGGGAGGAAGGGAGAAGGAAGTGGAGGAGAAGGAGAGGTGGCCGGCCCCCTTTTCCCTAGTCCAATTTGGACCAAAGGGGAGGGGGCGCAACAACCTTTTTCCTCTTCCCACTAAAGCCCATCAAGGCCCATTACTTCTCCCGTAACTACCCGGTACTCCGAAAAATACCCGAATCACTCGGAACCTTTCCGATGTCCGAATATAGTCGTCCAATATATCGATCTTTACGTCTCGACCATTTCGAGACTCCTCGTCATGTCCCCAATCTCATCCAGGACTGCGAACTCCTTCGGTACATCAAAACTCATAAACTCATAATATAACTGTCATCGAAACCTTAAGCGTGCAGACCCTACGGTTCGAGAACAATGTAGACATGACCGAGACACGTCTCCGGTCAATAACCAATAGCGGGACCTGGATGCCCATATTGGCTCCTACATATTCTACGATGATCTTTATCGGTCAGACCGCATAACAACATACGTTGTTCCCTTTGTCATCGGTATGTTACTTGCCCGAGATTCGATCGTCGGTATCCAATACCTAGTTCAATCTCGTTACCGGCAAGTCTCTTTACTCGTTCTATAATACATCATCCCACAACTAACTCATTAGTTGCAATGCTTGCAAGGCTTAAGTGATGTGCATTACCGAGAGGGCCCAGAGATACCTCTCCAACAATCGGAGTGACAAATCCTAATCTCGAAATACGTCAACCCAACATCTACCTTTGAAGACACCTGTAGTACTCCTTTATAATCACCCAATTACGTTGTGACGTTTGGTAGTACCCAAAGTGTTCCTCCGGTAAACGGGAGTTGCATAATCTCATAGTCATAGGAACATGTATAAGTCATGAAGAAAGCAATAGCAACATACTAAACGATCGGGTGCTAAGCTAATGGAATGGGTCATGTCAATCAGATCATTCATCTAATGATGTGATCCCGTTAATCAAATAACAACTCTTTGTCTATGGTTAGGAAACATAACCATCTTTGATTAACGAGCTAGTCAAGTAGAGGCATACTAGTGACACTCTGTTTGTCTATGTATTCATACATGTATTATGTTTCCGGTTAATACAATTCTAGCATGAATAATAAACATTTATCATGATATAAGGAAATAAATAATAACTTTATTATTGCCTCTAGGGCATATTTCCTTCAGTCTAGGGTTACAAATAAGTCAGTTGTATCTAGGATCAAAGATAATAAAGACTATACCATGTGACACATGTGATAAGCAATCCAAACTACTCCAAAAGATAACGGAGACTATCTCAAAACCTTGGATACACGCCAAGTCTTAGGGGTTGTTTGGATAGCAAACATCAGCTACGGATTTATAGTAAACCAGTTTTTAGCCCATTTTTAGCAAAGCCGGTTTTACTAACAGATAATTGAATAACCAGTTTATAGGAAACTATGTTTGGGTTACGAAAGTGGTAAAACGAGTCCGTCCAGTTCCTTGTTTGGGGAATTGTTTGGAACTCTGGATAAAACTCTCATGACCTTCTATTTCTGAGCTTACTCGCCATGACGTCCATGGCAGTCCGCCATGCAGTGCCGGCCACGCTGAGGCTGGAGCTCGGCTATTCCCATGGCAGTCATCCATGTAACTGCAACACATGTACACTCGCCAACATCACCATCACAGACAGCAGTAGCAGAAGGATGACGATTCTCCAGTGAGCATGTAGGTTTCAGGCCACACTTATGAGGAGTTCGGGATGGAGGCGTCTTTGACGAGGAAGGAGGAAATATTATGCATCCAGCCATGGCGATACTTTTTTTTATTGTTAGGTTGTTGAGAAATAAGCGAAGGCGATAGGAATAGTTGTGATCGAGTATACAGGGATCGCGTTTTTGGAAAAACTACTAATAGTCGTTTTTCTATAAACACAGAATATGAGGATTCCGAGAACCAAGTTTTATATATCCACGGATTTATTAGAGCACCCAAACAAGATTATATTCTGTTAGGAAGTTTTCCAGGTTTATAGAAATCTAGTTTTCCATATACCACGTATCCAAACAACCTCTTAGGACCTTGGCCCAACCCAAAGGACCGGTAACCGAAATGCCGAGTATCTCCTGATCCATGACTCCATCAATATGCGGTCTCACGTAGTCAACCAATAGATCTGCTGACTCTTTTTCTTCCAATGTATTTTTGGACAGCTTGAAATTCATTTGGTTGTGGTTGTAAGCTATTTATTGTGACGTAAAAACTATGTGACCTTTTATTTTTTGTATTTATATGCATAGATTGTCTAAATTGTAAAAAATTGACAAAAACCGACCAAAAAGACCACGTACATCGACCAATTGGATGCATTACTAGTAGCCATGAAAACACGGACGCATCTAGCAGGCGGCTGGGCGCCCACTAGCGCTTCTGGGCAGCCTGCTTTTCAAAAGACTTTCTGTTCCTTCGTCTCAATTAAGAAACCTGATTCTAAAATTACTGTAATTCAAAAGTGCTAAAAACACACTGCTAATTAATCATCCTTATATGGTCTTTTCTCATGTGATGAATGCCCATATGTTGCTGCATTAATGTTTCTCGTGTTTGTCCCTCGTGTATTACTTTTTGGTTTTTAAAATTATAAAAAACATACTTTCTAAGCCGCGTGTCGAAATTCAGATCCGTTTTCATTGTTGAAACCTTCGCGACGTTCTCTTCAAAAGTAGATCCCGCATAGGGATGTTTCAACAAACTAGTCTTCCTGCTAACTAAACACCAATATATGTGCAACTAGAGTACATTGCCGCGCCAACTGAGTATATATGTGTGTCAATAGTCCTGCCAACTAAACATCAATGTGTGTGCAACTAGACTACATTGCCGCGCCAACTAAGCATATGTGTGTGCCAATAGCCCTGCCAACTAAACATCAATGTATGTGCAACTAGATTACATTACAAGCCAACTGAGCATATGTGTGTGTAACTAGACTAAATTACAAGCCAACGAACGAGGGTTGCACATCGACTACTAGGTAGTTGCTCGGGACAGTAGACTAGTTGCACAACAAAGTTGTCGTGGTTGCTAGATTGCAATCTCATAGGAAGTTGAATCATACCGATCCACAAAATAGTTTTGGAAAAAGTTGCACGATGTAGTACTAAAGTTGCACAGTACAGTACTAAAGTTGCATCATATAGCACTAAAGTTGGCATCGAAAAAATTTCGTCGAAATATATACCCACGGAGGATCTACTTTCAAAGATCTCGTCGCAAGAGTTCCAGCAGTGAAAACGGATCTAAATTTCGACGAGCCGTTTGAAAGATACGACTTTTTAAAATTTAGAACTCCAAAATAAATGTGTATGGGTCTGTTCTTTTCGGAATGTGGTAATCAGTATATACTAACAGTCACATACATTAGAAGATAAAAAAATTAACACATAAATGCATGCAAGCCGTCCGTTTCGCCCAAATAATGCGCATGCACGTGGAAGAATTTGGGTAAAAACAGAGACGAGGGCGGACGAGTCGCTCCTACAGCTGAGCTAAATGGACAAAAAAGACCAAATCCGTGTTCGAGATAAAAACTCTGGTTAGCCACGAGCTTGCCCGGAAGAAAAACAAAAACAAAAACAGCAGAGCCGAAACCCTAGGCCCAGCCCATCCCATCTGCTCCTCCTTTTCTCCTCACAACTCGCTCTCCCGCCGTCGCCGCCACCCCCTCTCCGTCGCGCAGTCTTCTTCCTCCAGCACCCCCGCCCCCTCCAAGCATCCCCAAAGCCCAAACCCCGCCCACTTGCCGCCAGCGCCAGGCGCGCGCGCTCGAGGGTGGGCATGGCCGCCAAGGGCGGCGGCGGCGGGGGGGTGGGGACGCTCAAGTCGACCTCCATCAACGGCGTCAAGCTCTACTCCGTCACCGGCAAGAACTACGTCGCCCCATGGGTCCTCGCCAAGAAGAAGCGCTCCCTCCGCAAGGACGCAGGCAAGCCACCGCCCCCGACTTCAGAAATCCCCCCCTTTGTCCTTGCTTGCTCGTCTGTCTGTCTGCTTTTTATCGATTCACTCATGGCGCCGTTGCTGCTTGCTTGCTTGATTTCTCTCAGAGTACCAGCGCCGGCTGGAGCTGATCCATGACCTCAGGTTCGAGACCGCCACCACCAGGATCAAGGTCACCCCCGACGGCCAGTACGTCATCGCCTCAGGTATACACGCAACCAAAGCACTCCTTGTTTCCAGTCGGTGTCAATGTTGCCTTGATATGAAGAAAAAAACGCTAAGTAATGTAATTCAGAAGGATGATAAATAGAGTGCCACGTTACCCTAACAAACATTGAAGGAATTAGTTTGCCAACTCAACTCAACATAGATTGTGTGAAGGTGTAGTCTTTATGCGGCATGCCTTCAGCACCCAACCCACCATCTGCAATTGAGATTTGGTCCTCTCTTCACCTGGAGGAGTTAGCCCAGCAGAGCGAACCGAGCTTGAAATATAAGACTTGTTGGTGTGGGTCGTGGGTCTGAATAGTGTAATTTGTTTGCTTCTAAGAAACGCAAAGCGATTCCAGCTCTGGATAGTCGTGCTAGTCATAAGGTGCTAAGGAAATTATCCATATGTAGTTCACTCTTTGTAACTTATAGCTTTAGAAATTATCCATATGTAATTCTCACGCCTCGTATTTGCCAGGTATTTACCCCCCACAAATGAAAGTCTTTGAGTTGAAGGAATTGTCGATGAAGTTTGAGAGGCACATGATCTCAGAAATTATTGATTTCGAGGTACTTATAGTTTAATATAGTGAAGCATATGTCTTCTCTACTGCTAGGCAGTCTTCTTTAATATTCTATTCTGGAAAACACATGTCACGCGTTATTTAGCTGCTTTAATGTTTTCGACGTAACAAACTTGATTGTATCTTTCTTTAGGTCCTTGGTGATGACTACTCAAAACTTGCGTTCCTGTGTGCTGATCGTTCTGTATGCTTGCATGCGAAGTACGGAAGCCATTATAGCGTGAGAATTCCAAGGTTAGTTTGTTCTGTCATCTAATATTTCTTTAGTTTTCATTTCATTGCTTTTCTGATATATATAGCTTGTCCTGTTATATATCATTTTTAGTTACAACATATTGTTTGCTGTATGCTACTACTAGTACTCCCTCCATTTGTAAGTTTTTGCCTGTTGTCTTTGACTTGAGCTCGTCAAGGTTTATCCACCAATAGTTTTGTAAGTATGTGTTGTTTGGTTTGAACAGAGAAGTTCTGTGTTGGATGATAACAGCCAGTGATACCATGGCGATGAGGAGTTTGTATATAGTCCTTGCTTCTCCTAATATTAAATTTACATACTGATATTATCCGTATTGACAGAATGGGAAGGGACTTGGCCTATGATTGCTGGTCTTGCGACTTGCTATGTGCTGCTTCGTCATCAGATCTGTATAGAATCAACTTAGAGCAGGTCAGATTTGAGTCCTTGATTATTCATGAATATAGTTATTTGGTTATCCACTTAGAGCTAGTACACAACTAATATTAAATAAGTATAAGCAGGTTATTTTGAATATAAAGCCACTGTGCATAGAGCCGCAATGATGCCTTTTCTTGTTACGCTTCCAGTCTTTCTAGAATAAACATGCACACATTTTAAATTTGTAAATTTTGCAGGGAAGATTCCTCGCATCCCTTTCTTCCCAATCTCCAGCAATAAATGTGGTTACACGGAGGTAGTTCTTTTCTGTGGACTCGTGTCTTTGGAGTGAAATTCTTATTGAGTATTGTTAACCTATCATTGTTTTCGGTGGTACTCCCAGTATGATACATGGGCTTGTTGCTTGTGGTGGTGAGGACGGTGCGGTTGAATGCTTTGATATGAGGAGGAAGTCTTCTGTTGGCAGAATTAATACAGCTTCTTCTTCTGAAGATGTTGACCAGGTATCTTATTGTGCCTTGTCAGCAACTTGCTAATAATAATACACTAATACTGCAAATTTTTGACATTATATTGGTGTGTTTCTTATGCTTCAAAACTGCAGGAGGTCACGTCTTTGCAGTTCGATGAAAATCAAGGGTACCTTCTGGCAGTAGGGAGCAGCATAGGAAAGGTTCGATTCATCATCTGCTATGTTCTTATTATTTGATATTCACTGCAGGAAACATTTAAAGTTTTTATTAATCCATCTGACATTATCCAGTCAGAACTAACAAGCAGTGATCTCATTGATTTGCAATGCATAGAAAATTTGGCGTTATTTCTATTTCTAGAATGATTCATGTAGTTTTACTTCATTTGTCTTAGGTTTCTGTGCTAAACATGTGTAATATGTATTCAAATTGTGCACTTGCTTCTGATAGCTACTCCCTCCATCCGGAAATACTTGTCGGAGAAATGGATGTATCTAGACGTATTTAGTTCTGGATACATCCATTTTTTCCGACAAGTATTTCCGGATGGAGTGAGTACTTGGTATCTTTTATTTCAAAAAATATGATCTGCCATTGATTATCTTACAACTAGTTTAAAGGTAATTGTGGCTTGGTAGCCTCTTTTTTTCCCCGAAGACATGTGATGACTGCTGATTTTGTTGTGTACTCATTGGCTGGATGAAAGGATCATCCTGTCTAACAAACTAATAATGCTGATAATCTAATTTCTAAAAATTATGATATTCAATTTGTTTGCTGCATTTGGATTTCCTGCAGGTATCTATATATGATATACGCATGTCTTCGCCTCTGCGAGTCAAGGATCACATGTAAGATCTGTATATTTTTATTATGGGAAGAGATTTTTTTGCTTGTTATGCAAGATCAGTTTCAAACATTTTTTTTCTTTAGATTCCTTTAGGTAAAGCTGTTGCCTTGTGACCATGAGGTCACGGGTTCAAGTCCTGGAAACAGCCTCTTACAGAAATGTAGGGAAAGGCTGCGTACAATAGACCCAAAGTGGTTGGACCCTTCCCCGGACCCTGCGCAAGCGGGGAGCTACATGCACCGGGCTGCCCTTTTTTATTCCGTTAGGAATGTGTGAATTTATCGGATTGAAGGAAAGAAAACATCCATATCACTACATGTTGGGTTTCTGACGAGATTTCCCTGTGATCCTTCATTCCAAATGGGACCTTATATTTCTATAATATCATGTTATCCCGGTCATACAGAACAGTACCCCTTGGAGCTGATATAAATACACCTTTATGCCTTCTAAATGTGTATTTTGTGTAAATTGGAATCTTGCAACTCCAGATCAGAATAGGCTTTATACAGAGGGATATCAAGCTCGACTAAATCCTAAATAGCTGATCATTCTTTTGTTAGATATTGTACTCTTCACTAAGCATGTAACAGGTGTTCTTTATTTATTGCAGGTATGGCAGTCCAATTTTGAATATCAAGTGGCACCAGACACTTAATTCTTCCGAACCTAAACTGATAACTGCTGATAAGCATATAGTGAGAGTTTGGGATCCTAATACAGTGAGTTCCATCCTTCTCTGAAAAGTGCCAGACCTCATTTTTTCATGGGTGGCATTGACTTCTTTGTTAGATGATGATGACCTCATCTCACTATTTTCTTTTTAGGGAAACAACATGACTAGCATCGAACCTGATAATGGCTCTATCAATGATGTTTGCATCTTCCCGAATAGTGGTTTAATGCTATTAGCCCTGGACAACAGCCAGATACCTGCCCACTTCATTCCTGCACTGGGCCCTGCTCCAAAGTGGTGCTCACATCTTGATAACTTAACTGTGAGTGAATTCTCCCCATTAGTTTTGTGGCTAGTGTAGTAAACCTTGCCTTGACATTTCCTTGTGTCGTATATACTCAAACAGGAGGAGATGGAAGAGAAACAAGAAAACACATTATATGATGATTACAAGTTTTTGACTGAAGAAGAGATGGAACGATTGGGTCTCTCTGAGTACAAAAACAGTGATGCTGTCAGAGCACATTTACATGGATATGTGATACGCTACGATCTATATAAGAAGGTACCTTTCTGTTCATATATTCATGGTACTGCAATTTACTTGAACAGTTCAGGTAGGGTTGCTGTCAACTACCCACCTGAATTTCCAACACGAGGACATTTTATTCTGTACACAGTTTGTCTTTGTAAAAATAGTTTCTATATACAAGTCTGACAACATAGTTTAACATAAATGTGAACTTCCTATATCTATTTGTTGTCGGTGGATGGATCAAAGAAAAGAACACTTCATACATGCTATTTACTAGGATCTGTATTTCTCTCCAGCAACGGGCTAAACTTCATATTGCTGATTATGAGACTCTTCAAAATGAGATGAAGGCCAAGAAACTAGCAGACCTAAGGAAATCTCGTATAACGGTAATGTTTGCTCATCTGTTCCTTGTATGTATTACATCTGGCATCTGTCAGTGTGTGATCCTTACCATACCTAATGAGTGCCAATATTAATTTACTCGTGCAGCAAGTTGTTAAAATACCAAAGGCTAACCGGCAACTTTTGGACGATATACGGACAGCGGAAGAGGAAATAGATGCTGATGTGGAGAATGCTAGTAAATCAAGCATCAGGAAGAAGCAAATGAAACTAGATATGAAAAAGGCATTGTTGACTGATCCGCGTTTCCAAAAAATGTTTGAAAATAAGGTATGCATTCCAGTTTCCAACTTGATTTTTGAATCAAATTTCTCATACCCGAATGTTCTCTTTCAAAACCATGACAGTATCACTTGCTTTTTTTTTGGCCAAAATACCATTTTCTTACAAGCGTATCACTTGCTTTTTTTTTTGGCCAAAATACCATTTTCTTACAAGCGTGTCAAAGAGCCTAATCCCATCAGATCTAGTATGGCTGTCTGCAATCTTTGCAGAAAGTGTAATTTTGCAGAACAAATTCTTAAACGTGTGGTGGTGTGTATATCTTAAAGAAATTACTCTTTTTCTTAGGCAATGTAGATGTCAGATCTTTTGTTGCTACTCCATCCTTTCATAGTACCCTGATAATGTGATGTTTTTGTGGTAATTCTAAGCCGTGACAAAGTTTTATCAGGTCAACTCTATTATGCATTTCATGTTTGTACCTTGATGTTTTCCTGATCTTGTACTGTCTTGATGCTTATTCAGCTATGTCACTGTTTCATTTGAAACTGAAAGCTTGTATATCTGTATGCATGCTAGCATTGTTGATAACATAATATCCTTGGATTTGTGTATTCTGTACACAATTGTTCCTCATCCACAGTCTGTATGAGAAACCGAGTGTAGAAGAGAGGTTCAGCTAAAACCAATACATGGTTTAAGAAAAGAAGCTAAAACCAGTACATTATCATAACCTTGTTTACAGTGCCCAGTGCTCCACAGCTTGAATCATGTCCTGTCTGCTTTATAACTACAAATCACATTTTAAGCTAATTGTTCCTAAATTGGTAATCATGTGTGATTTTCTAATTCATCGATCTTATTTCAGGATTATGAAATTGATGTAAATTCAAAAGAATATCAAGCAATCCATCCTCAACTGGCTACAAAGGAACCTCATCTAATCGAGGAACATTTCGAGAGTGTTAGTGAAGACGAAGAAGAACAAGATGCTGGTTCATCTGATGCGTCAGCGGAGTCTGACAGTGACAATGACACGCATAATTCAAAGCGTATAAGGTGAGATCTCATCTCATTTTGGTTACGGTGAACTGTGTTGTATGTAAGCTTTTTTCTTTTTGCGGAAAGCTTCTGGGAGTGTCAATTTTAGATTACCTCAGAGTATCCAGAATGTATGTATGAATCCATCCCTACTAAATTGGCTGTACTGTCTGTCATATACTCTTATTTGCTGAATTCTTCTTGCTCACCAGAAACATGCTAATGGCTTTTCATCTTACAGGTTGTATGAAGTGAAGGATGGACGCCATGCCGAGGCATTTTTGAACAGTGTCTCCCTTGGCAATGAGGAAGCTGTGCCCATTGGGGACAGGGTAGCCGCACTCGAAAGGAAACAGAACTCGCGTGCACTCGACAAGGTGAAGTACGGGCCCGGTGGCTCGCGGGAGATCTCCTTCAACCCTAGGAGCTCAAGAAGGCGCACCGAAGAAGACGAGCACAGCGAAGAAGAGCAGAAAGACTACAAGAGGAGAAGCGTGCAGTCCCTGGGGTTGAAGCAGAACAAAGCCGAGTTCTATTTATTCGGCGGACGTGGAGGAAGAGGAGGCGGGGGTGGTCGCGGCAGGGGAGGCGGAGGCGATCGTGGTAGGAGAGGCGGGGGCGGGCGTGGAAGAGGCGGCGGAGGCAGAGGTGGAGGTGGTGGTGATTTTGGAGGCGGGTTTGGGGGCGGAAGTGAATTTGGAGGCAGAGGTGGTGGTAGGGGCGGTGGCAGAGGCAGGGGCAGGGGTATGAGTAGGGGTAGGGGAGGGGGCAGGAGCAGAGGAAGGGGTAGGGACTGAGCACCCTCTGTTTGCATGACCCACTTGAAGGTCGCTGCGACATTTCGGCTGTCGAAAACACCAAGATGGCGTGAGATATTGAAATCCCGAGGCACATCGCTGCGACATTGAACGGCCCTCCTGGCACACACCTTGTAATCCCCTGATCAAAACCGTATCCCGCTTTACGTAAGAGTTAGGATAGTGCTTCCAAAAGTTTGGCAGCGAGAAATTTTGACTGATCTTTCATTATATGGTTTGGTAGGAATTCTGGATGGCTTTTCGATGAGAAGAACCATGGCACATAATTACCCTGTTCTCTGTCTGGCCTGGTTACATGTTATAACTTCCAAAGAGAGAAGATGGCATGTTGAGTTTTCTGTGATTCTGATTGTGTTCATGCGTATATGCTGGATGCCTTGGTATGGCATTATGGCCTATATAATGCTAAGGTTGTTGCACGTTTGAGATGGTGTGGTGTCCCAAGGTTCTTGTGTTAAAAGATCTTTTTTCTGGAGGGGTACTAGGCTGTGGTTGAAATCCACTTCTATTTGTACATCAAGCACCATCAAACGCTAAGCCCAAGTGTTGGGGATAAAACTGCTCTCGTGTTAAAAGACTTCTGCATCTAAACATGCATATAATTTTTTTAAGAAATGCCAAGCTTTATTGATCGAAGCTCCAAATAGGATCGCGGGGTTAGCCCAACCATACAGCCCAACCATACATGGCGCCGTCGATTTGAAGAAAAGCATGCATTTTATTGCAAAAAGCCCATTATTATTTTTATGGTTTTCTATTTTCTTTTTCTTGTTTTGCTTTTCCATTTTTATTTTATATGCCTTTTATCATGTTTATTTTTTATTTTTGTTTCTACCTGTTTTTACAAATAATCATTAAAGTACTCTAAAATTTATGTATTTTATGACAAAGGGAGCACCAACCGCTCTAGAATAGCCACATGATTGAGGAAACACCCAGGCGACAACGCGAATGTCTTGAGATTGAGTCAATCTTGACGCTCATGTTAAGAATATAAATCCTTTAATTAATTGTTAGTAGAAGAAAACAACAGCTACACCAGAGTCCTATGATCTTGAAAATAGTAGTTTGTGTTGGGAGACGAATGGCAATCCCCTCCAATCTTGTCCTTTTGTCCAAATGTATGCTTTCCAACCAGGTATTGCTAAAAATGCATGTTCCAAATGATAATTCCATATGACTAAATCTGCCACAATGCATGCGTAGATATGAGATTTGTTCAACTCAGAGAAGCTTTCAGGCAGTCGAGATGTAAACGGCATGGTTCACTCTTGAAACCATTCAATCCGACATCGCTATAAAATATTTTCGGTCTTGTATCACAGCAATCTTGCGTCAACAGCCAACAAACAATAAACATGGACAGCAACTACTATAAGACATGAGAGCATCTCTAGATTTGTGCTAGTTTTTTTTGTGTGGAGAAAATCTCTATTTTGTTTTTGAGGGGATGGGGAAAATATCTAGATTTTTTTTTGAGAAAGGAAAATCCCTAGATTTGTGGATGCCGAGCCCAACACAGCCCAACACCCTCCTTTTATCACCTTATATTTTTGTTAGGCCCGGCCCAGTTAGCCTGTTGGCGGGCGACGAACCCTCTCTTTCCCATTCCCTTGCTCGCCGCCGCCGCCGCCGCCCGACTCACCGAAGAATATACCAGCGCGCGCGCGCGTGCTCTCTCCTCCCCCGTATCCGCCAGATCCCTCGATCCGGCCCCGCCGCGATGCTCTCCCTGTCGAGGGCGCTCGCGAGGCGGCTCTTCTCCACCGCCGCCGCGCCCGAGGGCGCCGCCGCCGCCGCCTCGACGCCGCTGGCGAGGAAGGCGCAGAACCCCCTCGAGGAGTTCTTCGAGGTCGAGCGGAGCACCCAGGACGACCAGCCCGCGCCCCACTACGGTACGCGTGTCCCTCCCTCCCTCCCGCTCGCCCCCAACTCACTTTTCCACCCCAGTGTTGTAGTGTAGACGGAATTGCTTAGTGGGTACCGACTCTGTAACGCCAATCAGTACCGGAGTTCGATGCTCATGTATCTCTTCTCACGTGGCGTTGCGGCCGCGGTCTGCGCCGGAAACGATGGCGACATACTGGAAGGCGGCTCTGCTCGCTCGCGCCGCTGCTGACGTTGGGTGGGTCCATCGGCGGCGGCTGGACAGGAGAACCGGAGACGGGGAGGCAGGCAGATAGATAGATAGATAGCCGCTGTAGCGTTATCATCCATCACAGAGGATTTCCGGCGGAATCGAATTTGTATCAGGCTGGGGTCTCATACCATGTTATTAGATCAATTACAGAGTAGCCAAAACAAACATGTTTTAACCGTATCAGTTAACAATGTAATCAGATCAGATTACGTTACAAAGGTATGAGACAGGCACCGTCCATAGTGTCTGCTACTTTGCGATGATTCTAAATTTTGTCATGGTGGTGTGTAAGGTCATGCCATAGCACTAGGATTTTTGCGTCTCTCAGGTGTGATGTTTTCTTTTTTCTTTTATTTTTGAAAGGAGGTGTGATGTTTTCTGCTTTGAGCAAATGAATTTACGCGCCATTCTTGTCAAGAAAGCTTATGGGTGTCCCCTTTTGTTTCATTAATTGGCAGGTCGTGGCTGGAAGGCTTCTGAACTGCGCCTCAAGTCTTGGGATGACCTTCATAAGCTGTGGTATGTCCTTCTAAAGGAAAAGAACATGCTCATGTCTCAACGACAGATGCTGGCTTCAGAGAGCATGCGTTTCCCAAATCCGGAGCGCATTTCCAAGGTATATCTTGGTTCTCAGTCCACATAACCATGTCCATGTGCAACGAATTTTGATTTAATCAAATAATTGTAACATACTTTTTGTTTTGCTCATTCCACCTGTGGATGGCAAGCTATGCCCACTGCAAGTCAAATTGTTGTATTTCGGAACCCCTGCTATCTCTATCTAATCACATATTTATGATACTTGCACATTTTTTGCTAGTTAATAGAATTACAATTTGGTGGCTCTAGTTTCATGATGGATTAAAAGTCAGATATACCATTGGTTATTCTACAGGTCCTGTTAAGTTACTCCATTGCGGTCTTTTTGAGTCTTCATTTAACTTTATTGTCCTTGAATATCCTTGGTTCAGACAACCAAACTGTGTAACCAAAGAAGCCGTGTAGTCTGCACCAAGTGTTTTTTGCTCCCAAATATTGGCCTTCGTGATAAACTGAAGCACAGAAGTACCTCTTTTGCACCAGTGAAATAATAAGGTGCATGGACATGCTGAGAAACAATTTGTTTTTGCAGAATTTTTAGGGAAAATTTATGAAACCATGGTGTCGTGGGGACGGTAACTACTTTTTTCTTCTTCAAAATGATAATTCATTGGTAGTGTTCAAAACGTTGGTGCAGCCTGGTCACTTGTTAATGTTATTTTGCGTTGAGCACTGGGTGCTTACTTTTCAAGACATAATGGGGGAAGAGTTAGTCAACTATATCTTGTTGATGATCTTTTCAATCTGGGTCTATGACCTGCTTTATAGGCTAGCATTTCCTCCATGTGGTTCTTGTCAAGTGTCGTCTTATTTCCAATTCATCTTTTCTGTTCCTTAGGCGGCAGAACCTGACTCGCCCCGCTATTGTTTGTTTGTTTGTTTCAGGTGAAGAGATCGATGTGCCGGATCAAGCACGTGCTGACGGAGCGGGCCATTGCGGACCCTGACCCGAGGAGGACTGCGGAGATGAAGCGGATGATCAACGCCATGTGACCGACCCACGCCGCGCCGCGCTACTACTGTCCGTAAGCAGCAGCCGTAGCAGAATTAGCATCTATCTAGTGGAAAGAACGAATTTGCTCGCTTTCCCTTCTTGTGTTGTATGCCTCCCCCCGTGAGATGCATAAGACCAGCAATCCTTGAGAATCGCCCCCGACAGTTCCCCAGATGAACGTCAATGGACTTGTGTTGGAATAATCGCAACCGTCCTTTTTCTTTGTGTGTGTGTGTGTGTGGCAAAGTACCATCCGGCTGTTTGTTTGCACAATGTGTTATGGATGTCCATTGGTTTCATTTCTGGCTCTGCGTAGCCAGAGCTTCGTTTTCAGTCGGCCGTTCATTCATTTAGTCGTGCAATGTTTTTGTTTATCATGTGAATGCAGGACAGGAAATGTGTCCTTGTGTCTTGTAAACAATACGTACATGAGCAATCCTTCCGGCACCAGCCGCACGGGCATCTCCATCACTATCACGCACTACAAAAGTACAAATCCCCAGCCACCATTCTCCCTTGAACGCTCCATCAACATTTGTTTTTAATTGATCGCCATCTGGTTTAAGTTAACCCGCCGACTCACCCGATGATCGGAAAGGGGCCTCACTTCTGCAAATTCTGCAGCGAATCCAGCGCCCACGACCTCGCTTGAGCAGCACTTGTCAGTATTGGGCAAATCGTCGACATTTTTCAATTTCATGGACACTTCTATGAATTTTCGACATTTTCTAAAATCAAGAGCATTTTTTGAATTCATGAACATTTTATACTATTTGCATTTTTTAAAACAATCTTCTTGAATCGGCGAACAATTCTAGAATGGATGAACATTGTTTTGGAAATTAGTGGAACAATTTTTGAAATTTATGAACATTTTTTTGATTTAACGAATTTTTTTAATTTCATGAACATTTTCTGAAATGCATGATCATTTTTTGAATCAGCGAATATTTTACGAATGAGTACACTATTTTGTAAGTCACGAACAATTTTTGAATTTTTAGGATATTCTTCTGTTCATGAACATTCTTTGAATTGGCAAAATTTTGTTCAATTTCATTAAAATTTATTTAATACATGAATTTTATAAAACCCATGAACATTTTCGGATTTCCCAAAAAATTGTTTTCAAAATTTCGAACATTTTTTGAATAAGCAACGTTTTTACATAAAACCCGAACATTTTGTGAATCAACAAACATTGTATGGTTTATTAAATATTTTATTCGAAATTCTCAGTTTTTAATTTTTGAAAATTTTTAAAGTCCAAAATTATTTAAAGTATAAAAATAAAAAAATAAAATTTTAAAAACAGGCCGCATGGACATGTGCCGGCCCAAATGGGCGCGCTGCGTCTTCTCCTAGTGCGCAGGCGCAGTATAGGAGGTCCTTACTGCATGGGCCGACCCAGGCGAGGGATTCCCTTTGTGAGGCGTTTTTTTATCACTTATAGATGGCGTTGGTGGGTAATATTTTACAATTTTGAGGGCCATTTCCATGACGTATTTCAAGAAGCAATAGCCCCTTTATTATTAATTAGGTATAGATAATGGGGCCAGTCCATGCTCCATCGTATACCTGCTCGTGATGTGGCCGACAGCACGGGCGGTCACTGCCGTGTCTGTCCTCTGATGATGCACGTATCTTGTGGAATACTCCTAAGTATCAAGCGTGAGGTTCCCATGAATTACTCCTTCCGTAATATAAGATGTTATCTCATTCAATATGTGAGTATATTGAATGTAGTAACGCCTTATATTATGGGACAGAGGGAGTAGTTACTAGTTAGTAGTGGTGCCACTTTGTTGTCTTATCTTAGTAGAAGTAGTATGTTGTTTCTTTGCACAATGTGATGTTCATTGCCCCCCCCCCCCCCTCCCCCCCTCTCTCCCTCTCTCATTTAGTAGCAGAACATGTTTATCATGACGTTGGCTTGCAGAACAGCTGCACTGCAACCACGCACGAGGTTCTCGTGAATTACTATATGTATGTATGTATGTATCGCTTGGTGTTTTGTTTAGTTGTGGCAGAGCTCCTTGTTGGTTGTCCTCGGTGCTCGTAGACACCTATGCAATCGCTGAGGTTGCTCTATCTCTTCTTTTAAGTTTTTTTTTTGATTGAAAGGGGTTCCCCCGCCCCTTTTGATTAAAAACGAGGCAAAAAAGAAACACATAATGACTATTCACAATGCTGGGGCTAAACCGAAGTACCTGAGCTAGTAAGTTCTTAGACCGACCGACATCATGAGCATAAGGAAATTCATACAGGAGCTAACTATCACATAAGCATCAACATCAGCTGGAATGGGACCTCAGATAGATGCCATGTTGATCAATTCTGATGTTCACTTTATTCTTCATCTCGAGGTAATCCTCTTCTCCGATCTAGCAGAAGCATGTGTTCCTTCATCAATTTTGATTGAGTGTCCGAGCAGAGAATCTTCCATTGATGAAGTGACACACTTGCTTTTCCAGAAGAATCCATATATCTTTCCACACTACTCCTTGAAAACACAAATCATTTCACAATGTCCATAAGCTCCAGATGGATGCAATACATGCCATACCAATCAAGTTATTACTTCAATTCCACAGATCAGGTAATTCAGATATATTAGTAGGGGAAGTAAACTGAAAAACTTCAGCAATGACTCTCCACAATTTTTTGATGAGTTATATATGCACATGTCCGCTTAATTATACATGCAAACGTGTGCGCATGCAGTTTCCACTGGATCTTGTTAATCATTGAAGTTGACAAGGGAAAAGTTCAAGTACTGGACTCACTACTTAAAAAAGCTGCTAACTATGAAATCGTGAAGGGGATGGTCAACAGGTAATTTCAATCATTATCCAACTATATGTCGGCCTCTTTTTAGGTCGTCATTTCCTGATATCAACTAATTAATAACTCCTTTATTCATTTTATTTGCTGGCGGGCAGGGCTTGGCAAAAGTTCATCAAACATGTTGAAGGCCCACGGAAAAAAGAGCTGAAATTGATCCGACCTAAGGTAATTAATTAAGTAGCTAGTACCAGCTAGCTACCATGCATATCTTTAATTCTAATTTCAATACCATTAATTATCATGCTTGACTAATTATTATCTGATTGAATTCTATTCTCGTAAAGGCCCTGAAGCAGGTGCATGGGACTGATTTATGTGTATTCTATGTTTGCCAGAACATTCGCATGATGACTATCGAAAGGACCAGAACTGATAGAGACCAATGGCTACGTTTGCCAGAACACTATTCATAATTTTTACATCATTATCTAATATATATACACACAACTAATAATACATGTATATTTTGATCTCTTCTTTAAAGATGAAGGAGATGCAGGATCAGCTCCTACCGGATGCTCGCGTACGAGCACTTCAAAAGGAAATAGCGACATCTTTGCTGGACCAGGTTATAGATCCCAAAGGAGAATTCCATTACCCGCTACCGCTGTAATGCCTCCATGTAATGAGCTGCAAATTGTAGGAGAAATTGTATATATACATGTGTATGTGTGAATGGTGGTGCGAGACATTCGATGATATATATATATATATATATATATATATATATATATATATATATATATATATATATATATGATCGGTTCCATGAGAAATTCTACGTATATATATGCATAACATGTACAATATGTAGTATCGTAAAATACCAGCAAATGAAAAAAATTAAATGGAAAACACAAAATTAAAGGAAAAATAAATCATAAAACCAAAACCCCTAAACCTTTTAGTACTGGTTGGTGTTACCAACCGGTACTAAAGGTCTCCCAGCCCCCGGCGCTAGCTCGTGCCACTGAAGGAAATATGCCCTAGAGGCAATAATAAAGTTATTATTTATTTTCTTATATCATGATAAATGTTTATTATTCATGCTAGAATTGTATTAACCGGAAACATAATACTTGTGTGAATACATAGACAAACAAAGTGTCACTAGTATGCCTCTACTTGACTAGCTCGCTGATCAAAGATGGTTATGTTTCCTAGCTATTGACATGAGTTGTCATTTGATTAACGGAATCACATCATTAGGAGAATGATGTGATTGACTTGACCCATTCTGTTAGCTTAGCACACGATCGTTTAGTATTCTGTTAATGCTTTCTTCATGACTTATACATGTTCCTATGACTATGAGATTATGCAACTCCCGTTTACCGGAGGAACACTTTGTGTACTACCAAACGTCACAACGTAACTGAGTGATTATAAAGGTGCTCTACAGGTGTCTCCAAAGGTACTTGTTGGGCTGGCGTATTTCGAGATTAGGATTTGTCACTCCGGTTGTCGGAGAGGTATCTCTGGGCCCACTCGATAATGCACATCACTATAAGCCTTGCAAGCATTGCAACTAATGAGTTAGTTGCGGGATGATGTATTATAGAACAAGTAAATAAACTTACCGGTAACGAGATTGAACTAGGTATTGAGATACCGACGATCGAATCTCGGGCAAGTAACATACAGATGACAAAGGGAACAACGTATATTGTTATGCGGTCTGATTGATAAAGATCTTCGTAGAATATGTAGGAGCCAATATGAGCATCCAGGTTCTGCTATTGGTTATTGACCAGAGAGGGGAGAGTGTTGTCTACGTACCAACGCAGACCGACTGCGAAAGCGATCACACAACGTAGAGGAAGTAGTCGTACGTCTTCCCGATCCAACCGATCCAAGTACCGTTACTCCGGCACCTCCGAGTTTTTAGCACACGTTCAGCTCGATGACGATCCTCGGGCTCCGATCCAGCAAAGCGTCGAGGAAGAGTTCCGTCAGCACGACGGCGTGGTGACGATCTTGATGTACTACCGACGCAGGGCTTCACCTAAGCACTACAACAGTATGATCGAGGTGGAATTTGGTGGCAGGGGGCACCGCACACGGCTAAGGAACGATCTCAAGGATCAACTTGTGTGTCTAGAGGTGCCCCTGCCCCTGTATATAAAGGATCCAAGGGGAGGGGCTGGCCGGCCAAGGTGGGAGGCGCAGGAGGAGTCCTACTCCTACCGGGAGTAGGACTCCCCCCTCCAATCCTAGTCCAACTAGGTTTTCTCAAGTGGGAAAGAGAGAGGGGGTGGCCGGCCACCTTCCCTAGTCCTAATAGGACTAGGGGAAGGGGGGGAGGCGCGCAGCCCATGGGGCAGCCCTTTCACCTTTCTACCAAGGCCCATGTTGGCCCATTTGGCTCCCGACACCATATATATTTTTCTGGGAGGTTCCAGAACACTTTGAAACCCTCCTTGATTTTCCGTTGATTTTTCAGTCTTCCTGGACTTTCCTGGTTTTCCAAAACTTCTCCAGTTTTCTATGAAACACTTTAGTTTTGCTTCGAAACATTTTTTGTTCTTCGCCGAAAGATTTTTATCTGCTCGAAACTTTCTCGGTGAATTGCTCAAGAAGCTAACACTTATAGTACTAACAAAGTAGTGAACCTTAAGCAGATGACCCTGCAGGTTTCGTAAAGTGCAGAAATGACCCGGAACTCCATCGGTCAATGATCAATAGCGAAACCTTGGACATCAATATTGACCCCTACACTTGTATGAATTATTATTCGACTGGACTTTAGTTTCCCGTACAAAATTCCTTTTCTTCGTGATACTTTACAAAACTT
This sequence comes from Triticum monococcum, assembly GCA_034509565.1. Classification (NCBI taxonomy): domain Eukaryota; kingdom Viridiplantae; phylum Streptophyta; class Magnoliopsida; order Poales; family Poaceae; genus Triticum; species Triticum monococcum. The sequence goes on from CM067847.1 coordinate 28,454,265, forward strand.
GATGCGAGGCGTATCGGTATCCATGTGAAGCAAGTCTTGATCATTAAACCAAGTAATCCTTGTTGCTAGTTTTATTTTTTTCTTGTTTCTGTATTCTAGCGTCCCCATGATCATATCACGTTGTATCTAGATAGACGATGATAGATATCATAATACAGAGAAGGCACGGAGAATCTCTCTCCATCACCAAAGGAGCAAATCTCAATCTTTAGCTATCGAGTCATTGAGATACTTTTTTGATGCACCCCAAAGTTGCCGTTATAATCACCCTGTTACGGGTAACGTTGCACGAACCCCAAAGTCTCTGTCCGACACGAAGGTACATTGATATTATCATGGTCTAAGTAAGTGAGTATACGTAAACATTTGCATGATTATACTTATAAAAATATGACGATGTGATCGTGAAGTATATCATTAAGTTGGGTATGTCAACACCATTGTTCCACCAACAATGTGTTTACATTATTCCCGGCATCCATTCTTACTTTGACAATGCGCATGATCAGGAAAACATGATCGTCAACAATACATGGTATAGTTTTAAAGCCGAGACTAGGGATCTACTTGGTGTTTATTATTTTACACATGCTAATGAGTTTTCCTCTGAATCTCATTTTTGTGCCAGGACCATTGCACCTATAGCATAGAAAGATAAACAGTAATTATGAACATGGAAATAAATAATAACGTTATTATTGCCTTTAGAGCATATTTCCTTCACATAATTGCTCTATCTCACATGTTTGGGCTTATGGTGAAACTTTTTGTTCCCAATTTTAACGCCGACCAACTTATATGGCTGGTGGAAGCATCCAGAACATATACCACCAAATCCTTCTAGATATGATTAATTTTGGTGGGGTTTTTGCCCCTTTTTGGAAGTGGTTCTGGAAGATTCCTATTCCTCCCAATTTTCATGTTTGAATTGCCTGTTGCTAATGACCAGTTTTCGAATAGAGATAAATTAGGTAAGATACATCATATTGAGGACTTAACCTCTTTATTTTGTGGTGAAATGGAGAATGTTCACCACTTGGCTTTTTATATATACAAATATCTATGTATGATTTTTCAATTTTTCAACCCAAACAAAAACTATAGTTTTTTAGTGAAAAAATAATTTTGAAATTTTGACAACCATGTTCAAAAAGTGACATATTTATGATACAGAGGGAGTAGTGCTGATGATAAGGTAGATAGCAAGGAAAAAGGCAAGTCTGAATTCAGCATGGTCATCACAGAACAAAATAGACACTGCAGGTTTAAACATGCACAACAAATGTTTAACAAAGCCAAAAGGTACCGATTGAAGGTGCAAGTTGGGTTGCATACATAAGTTTTGATGCCTCAAAAAATTCTGCAACTGCAAGCAAGTTGTATCATTCTTTTGGAGGACAATTTCAGTGATCGATATTTCCGCGTGTCTCGTATAATGTATACACCTAAAATCAGAAATTCCGATCAGAATCTGGGCTGCAAGTTTCTAAGTGATGTGTTATGGTATATGTATACTTCAATTTTTAATATGTATGCAAAATAATAGACCTCTTATATGTCATATTGATCTGCAGGTTGTAGGTAGTGAAATAATCACAGAGATCTTGCAGAAAAGCCAACTTGAGTTACACATGATTAAACCTCTAGCTCAGAAACTGTTCGGAAAAGAAATGGTAAAGGATTGACATACAGGTGAGGGGCTCCACTTCAGCTTGGGCCAGGCCAATGTGTCGAGTCTAGTTTTGTTTTTTGAGAACAGCGCCGAGTCAAGCTACCAGGCTACATACGAGCTAATGGAGTTTCCGGCCTCACCCTACGGGATGGGCTCGTGTACTGCCCAGCTTGCTACCCACTGGACAATGCAAAATATTATGATCTGCTGCATAAACGAGCAGACAGTAACAATGTATGATCCGTCTCTGACAGAACTAGAAAAAAATAATCAGAAAACAAACTTAGTAAAGAGAAACCGGTTGGAAGTTAATCTCGTGCAAAAAGATCTAGTTGCATCGGTGTTGAATGCATCTCATGCACCACGAGCTTATCGACGATGAGAGTGGAGCCGGTAGCATTGTTGAAAACGTACAGCCCAGCCGCCTCATAGATGGCCTCAGTCGGGTACACTCGAGACGTCGCTGTCAATCTCCCGCCCATAACGAAGCTCTCCACAATGGAATGATCCACAAGAATCCTAGCGGATAAGGCCTCTCCGTTGAGCACCGGAACAGTGCTGCCCACCACACGCTTCACAACATTCCTGGCCAGCGATGACTGCGACTCGTCATGGCAGAAGTGGGTCCGGAGGTCCCCGTCAAGGCTCCTAGACATGTAGAAGTACATTGCCATTTGTTCACTGTGACCATTGGTGAGGAGGAGGCCGAAGGGGCCGAGCGCACCCCGGTTGGTGGCACCACCGCTAGTGCTGCAGTTGTAGCCGATGTCGGCCTCGTTGTGGGCTGCGATGTCAGAAGTGTTGAGGCAGAAGGAGGCCTCTATGTCGAGCTGAGCGGCTTGCCGGAGATGCAGGGGGAAGACGGAGCCAGTGCCGATGGTGATGCCATTGAGGTCAGTTGCATTATGACGGAGGGTCTCAATCTCCTCCACCGGCCATTGGAGGAGGTTCGTCCGGGTCTTCTCGTCCAGCGCCACCGTCCTCGGAATCGCCTACATCATACACCATTAATTAGAGAGTTCATTTTAATTCAAGCTAGGTAATTCCGGTGATCATGATGGCACTTTGATATCAAGAACCACTACCTTTTCTTCTAGCTAATAAGATGTTTCTGTTCGTTATGTCTTGCCTGCTCATGGATTCAGCATGCAACTTAAAAGGTTCTCTTATGTGCGAAAAAGTACAAGCTGGCTTATAACACAAACGTGATGGAAATGCTCAATCTCAACCTTTTTGAGTTAGATTCGATCTTCTCAGAGAGCCTAATAGTGAAATGAGTCAGAGAAAAAGCATAGCCAAAATATTTTTGAAGTCACAAATACAAATAATTACTACCTGTGTTCACTATTATACAATGTTTTGGATATTTTAATATATGCTAAATATGGATCGAAATGAGTGAATAAACACAGTAAAACATGTCTATATACATTCAAATCAGGAAATTTTTGAACATCTTATAATAATGAATGGAGCGAGAATCTATCTATCAAGCATGCATAATGAATGAATGCAAGATAACTATGCTTGTCATATCTATATATGTCGAGCATGCATAAAGAACGAATGGAACTGGTGATAGATGCTAAACACGTGGTAAAACAGATCAAATATATGTACAATAAAGATACCTGGAGGTTTGCCCATCCCTTGGCGAGGTCGGTCCGGTTGGAATCTGTCTCACCAACATACGCCCACATCACACGTCGCCGCTTTGCCGGATCATAGAATGTCGTGGACGCAAATAACTTTCCCCAATTGTACCTCAGTCCGATTCCCACATCTGCTTCTGGGTCCAGCGGTGTCCATGTGTTGGTCACTGCATCATACTTTCCCAATGCGTAGTAGTCATGTCGTTCATCGTCCATGCTCGCCTTCAGGACGTACAACTCTTCCTGTGATGAGTTGCTATTGCCCCCAACAGGGTAGAAGTCGACGCACTCCCACATGCCGGTGCCCTCGACGCGGTGGACCGGACGCGGGATGAGCTCGAACTTGACGAAGTCTTTTGTCTTGTACATGAGGGCGATGCCAGCATGCCCGTTGTTGTCCTTGGACCCGATCATGGTGCGCCATGTGTTGTCGGACTTGTCAAACCATGCGGTCATGGGGTCACGGAAGTCCTTTTTGTATGTCCCGGGGGGCGGGAAGAGTACCGGGTTGGCGGGGTGCTTGATCCAGGTGCGGAGGAGAGGGTCATGAGGGTCTGCGGGTTCGGCAACGCATTGTACCTGGACGAGCGTGTCGGTGTTCCCTGTGTAGAGCAGGATGACCTTGCCATCGGGAAGTATGGTGGCGGAGCCCGTCAAAACGCCGTTAATGTCGTACCATCGGTCAGGCACCATGGCGAGGGGTAGGTGGTGCCAGTGGACCATGTCTTGCGACACGGCATGGCCCCACGAGATGTTTCCCCACGTGACACCCTCCGGGTTGTACTGGTAAAAGAAGTGGTACCATCCACGGTAGTACATTGGAGCTGCATGTTATTCGTGTTTCAATTAATCAGTACTCCTAGTTCCTTGCCAATGGATAGACATTAGACATAGAGAGAGACGACAGCTGGTCAGGATTAAAAGTGATGAGGATCCTACTCACTCACCGTTTGGATCTGCATGCATACATGCATGCATGTCGCCGGAACACGTATGCAAAAGGTGGTCAGTTTCTTTCTCCGCCAAGCAAACAAACAAAACGACAGCAAAAAAGGCAGCTAGCCATTGCCAGTCAGTTTCTTCCTCCAAACATAGAGCAAGGCGAGGAGAAAGAACACAGGAGGATTTGCATCTAAAAATTCCATGATCGGAAGTAATGGATTCCATACCGTTCATGTAGTTCTTCTCCGGCTGGAAATGGTAACCGGTGCGCTGCCACTGCAGCATGGCGTTGCTCCACGGGAAGCCATCGGCCTCATCGCCGATTTCCCCCACCGTCTTCTCCGACGACGGCACGGCCGCCTCCTCCCGCCTGGCTCTCCGGAGACGGAGCACCGGGCTAACCACGTCGCCCAGATCCCCCACCCTGGCCCCTGGGAGGAGCGAGTGGGTGACGACGAACACCACCATGGCCGCGGCGCCCAGCACGGCAACGCACTCGCGCCACTTCATGCCGCCGCCGCTCCGCTGCTGCATCGACGCGTACGAGTACAGGACGGGCGGCGTGCCGGCGCGTGACTTCATCGCGACGGCCGCGGCTAGAAAACTGAAGAGGAAAGCTCAATTTATAGCTGCGCCGAGGCCAGGGAAAGTTAGTACTAAATCACTAATTTAGACCCATCTTTGCACTAACGTCCATATGTGTGGGCGTTTGCATCTCGTCTGCACGTATGGATCAACGTCATTTGTATTTGCATGAATCTTGGCATGTTTTGTTAGATTTTTTATGCTATGTAAGACTGGGCTGGTGTGTGGGCATATGTCCAGTCGCCCACACGTCCGTTTCACCACGTGGAGGGACTGGTATGTGGGCGTTTAGCAGTTTGCCCACACCTCGGTTTTCATGTACGCAGAGGGGCTGGTGTGTGGGTGTTTATCAGTTCGCCCACACGTCCGTCTCCTCTCCCACACCCAAAGCTGTCAGTTGCCATGTGTTTTGCAGGGTACATGACAACTGCCCTAGTGTGCTTTTAAACAGATGACAACTCTCTCTTTACCCGAACATGTTATTTTATCATGTCTTTTTGTAGTGCTACATGTCAACTGCCTAGTGTTAGTAGGTAGCAACTCCTAAAGTTTTCAAATCATGGCAACTGTTGTAGACCAGACCATATATGACAACATCTGCAGTTGTCCAAAAATGGCATCTGGCACTTGACTTGAGATGGCAACTGCAGTTGAGAAACCATGGCAACTGTAGCTCAGCAACATGGCAACTGCAGTTAAACGAACATGAAAAAAGGTTCGGACCATGACAACTGCAGGGACGTGTGGTGACTGTCATGAGGGACGACGGCCGAGAGAGGTTGTGCAGGCCGTGGGATCGCTCACCCGGACGTGTGGGCGAACGTGACAAACACCGGACGTGCGGGCTGTGGCGGGGTGTGTCCGGACGCGCGGGTGCGGACAAGCCTGTGTCGATGCCACATGGGGCGTGCGGCACATGCCTCCTAAATGCCACACGTGTGATGGATATCGGCGTCCATATTGCGAATGAATTTAGACCCATCTTAATCCAAAAGATATATACGTGCCCTATTAATTAATTTAGACACGTGCATACAACAGACTTTAGTGAGTACCGTGATGTAAAAAAAAAAGACTATAGTGAGTACCAATTTTAGGCATAACATTCAATGCTCCAAATTAACAGTGCAGACAGATCCAAACAAAATACAGTTGAGGAGAGCAGGCACAACCAAAATACAGTTAAAGGAAACAATACAGAGTACTAGCCTCGCCGGCCAGGACGAACGAGTGGTTTCGGCCTCGCCGATCAAGGAAAAAGGGTAACAATCCTTATAAGTGTCAGGAATAAGATGCATCAACCATTAAATAGACTAGACATGTCATGACGTGGTGTGGTTACATTGTTCATACGCACTTAGCTCAAACTGACTTACGAAGATAGTGTGTGCATCTTCAGTCTGAATAAATAAAACGATATTCGTATTCAAAGTCTACAAGTTTGAGTACAACATGCGTAAAAGGTCACTTATTTCTGATATGAAGGGCTCGATGATGGTATGATAAATGGCAATTAGTCAAAAGTTACCTCAACATGGGCATCACACAGTAAAATAGACACTATAGATTGAAGACCTTTTGCAAAACCAAAACTTACGGATCGAAAGCTGCAAGTTGATCTGCATACAAAAAAGGGATCCACGCCATACCCACAATCTTTTAGATGAACAGGGAGGCTTCTCCCCGGTTCCATTAGCTAGAATGAAACCATCCGAATATATACAGCCCACTTGTGTCTGAGGGTTCCTTATTAGAAGCATACATGCGCGCAATAGCTAAGCTGATGCTAAACGGTAGAAAAGGAAAAACATGGGAAGATCAAGTTATTACCCTCGAGCAGTCCAATGATCTGCCAGAGAGTGATACAGAGACATGAGGGCCAGGGTACAGCGAGCACCCGCCCCTTATCACAGCGCGATCATGTCTTCACTCCTTCTAAATTTGAATGGCGGCACCAGTGCAGCTTGGGGTGACCAGCAGATGGCGAGGGTGGACACCGGGCTGGTCATGGCGACCTTGTCATTTGTCTCGCTTCGTGACAGGAGATTGGAAGCATCCTTTTTCTTCTGAGATCCTGAGGTTACTCCAGCCAGAATCAACTTCAAATCTTGTGGCCTTCATCTTCAGCCACTCAAGATCCTCAAGGGTTGTTGGAGAAGTTTTGTTAGGGCACTCATGAACGCCTCAATCTTTGGTTTGCCGGCCTCCGGGGTCAAAATCATCCAGAATTTGAGCATTTCGAGGATCAGACTCCACACATGAATAATAAAGGTCCAACTGGTGTTGTTAGAAAACATAGATTTACTATATTTCCGCAAACACCATAGGATAGCAGAGCTAATAATGTTCAAAGCCAAGTTCTTTTTGTTAGAAACCCAAAATCGAGCAACAGACTCAAAGTTTGCGCCTATCTCGATTTGGAAATGATGGCTAACAAAGGACCATACATTCCTGGCAACTACACAATCAAAGAATAAATGGTGATTTGACTCATTATCAGCACATAACACACAATCTAGGGATTTGATTATGTGCCTTTTCCTCAGGTAATCCCTGGTCATCAGCTTATTTTGGGAAAACAACCAGAGAAACACATGAATCTTGGGAGGCACTGCCAGTTTCCACACAGCTGGCAGAAACAAAGGCTGCACACCCCTAAAATTGATCACATGATATAAAGAACTAGAAGAATAAACCCCTTTTGTTTTCTAGTTGCCAGATGAGGGCATCTGGGTCATTGCTGAAGGTGATCCCCCTAGCAATCTCTACAATTTGGTACCATTGCTCCATGAGCCTGCAATCAATGTTTCTCCTAAATGTAAGTTTAAGGACCTCACCATCCCATACCTCACTAATACTTTTAGGAGATAAACGCATCATTGGTCATTGAACTCTTGTGAGATGAGTACATTGATCATTCCTCACTCAAAATGTGATGAACCGGTAACAACACTCACTTTTATGAGAAAACTGGTCACTCTGCCGTTTCCAGCCGTAACGGGCGCTAAGGTGGCATGCTGACTCAGCATTGGGCCCACGCTCATGGCACATGCGCATATCAGAGGGCGGGATATTGCTACTTCTTGAGCTTGCGTTGGTTTTTCCCTTGAAGAGGAAAGGGTGATGCAGCAAAGTAGAGATAAGTATTTCCCTCAATTGAGAACCAAGGTATCAATACAGTAGGAGAAGAACGCGCAAATCACCAATATACCTACACAAACAATCAAACACTTGCACCCAACGCTATAAAGGGGTTATCAATCCCTTCGTGGTTACTTGCAAAAGTGAGATCTGATAGAGATAGATAAATAAAAGTAAAATATATTTGGGTTTTTTATTTATAGAACTAAAAGTAAAAGATTGCAAAATAGTAGATCAGAAACTTATATGATAGAAAATAGACCCGGAGGCATAGGTTTCACTAGAGGCTTCTCTAATGATAGAAAATAATACGGTGGGTGAACAAATTACTGTCGAGCAATTGATAGAAAAGCGCAAAGTTATGATGATATCCAAGGCAATGATTATGTAATATAGGCATCACATCCGTGTCATGTAGACCGACTTCTGCCTGCATCTAGAGTATTAAGTTCATAAAGAACAGAGTAATGCCTGAAGTAAGATGACATGATGTAGAGGAATAAACTTAAGCAATATGATGAAAACCCCATCTTTCTATCCTCAATGGCAACAATACAATATGTGCCTCGCTACCCCTACTTTGTCACTGGGTGAGGACACCGCAAGATTGAACCCAAAGCCAAGCACTTCTCCCATTGCAAGAAAAACCAATCTAGTTGGCCAAACCAAACCGATAATTTAAAGAGAATTACAAGGATATCAAATCATGCATATAAGAATTAAGAGAAGATTCAAATAATATCCATAGATAAGCTGATCATAAATCCACAATTCATCGGATCTCGACAAACACACCACAAAATAAGATTACATCGGATAGATCTCCAAGAACATCGAGGAGAACATGGTATTGAGAATCAAAGAGAGAGAGAGAAGAAGCCATCTAGCTACTAGCTATGGCTCCGCAGATCTGTGGTAAACTACTCACGCTACATCGGAAGGGCAATAGAGTTGATGTAGATGCCCTCCGTGATCGAATCCCCCTCCGGCAGGATGCTAGAAAAGGCCCCAAGATGGGACCTCACGGGGTACAAAAGGTTGCAGCGGCGGAAAAGTGTTTTCGTGGATGCTTCTGAGGGTTTTGGAATATTTCTGAATTTATAGGACAAAGAAGTAGGTCAGTGGAGTCATGGGGGGGGGGGGCACAAGGCAGGGGGACGCGCCCTCCACCCTTGTCGCCGCCTCGTGACTCTTCTGACTTGGATCTCAAGTCCCCTGGGTGTCTTCTGGTCCAAGAAAAATCATCGTAAAGTTTCATTCCGTTTGGACTCCGTTTAATATTTCTTTTCTACGAAACTGAAAAACAAGGAAAAACAGAAACTGGCACTGGGCTCTAGATTAATAAGTTAGTCCCAAAAATAATATAAAATAACATATTAATGCATATATAACATCCAAAACAGATAATATAACAATAAAAAATTATAGATATGTTGGAGACGTATCATGCATCCCCAAGCTTAATTCCTGCTCGTCCTCGAGTAGGTAAATGATAAAAACGGAATTTTTGATGTGGAATACTACCTAACATATTTATCAATGTAATTCTTCTTTATTGTGGCATGAATGTTCAGATCCATAAGGTTCAAAACAAAAGTTTATCAATATCAAAGCAATAACACTTCAATCATACTAAAAAGCAAATTATGAAGCTTCAAAAATAACATGGCTAAAGAAATTTATTCATACAAAATCATATAGTCTAGTTATGTTCCCTCTTCTAAACACAAAGTATAAATCATGCCCATATCGGTGTCAGCCAAGCAATTGTTTCATACTTTGTAACGCGCTTCAGCTTTTTCAACTCTTCACGCAATACATGAGCGTGAACCATGGACATAGCACTATATATGGATGGAATAGAAGGTGGTACTGGACAAAAGGAGGGAGAAAGTCTCACGTCAACTAGGCAAATTAATGGACTATGGAGATGTCCGTCAATTGATATCAATGTGAGTGAGTAGGTATTGCCATGTAACGGATGCACTAGAGCTATAAGTGTACGAAAGCTCAAAAAATAAAATAAGTGGGTGTGCATCCAACTTGCTTGCTCATGAAGATCTAGGGCAATTTGAGGAAGCCCATCGTCGGAATACACAAGCCAAGTTATATAATGAAAAATTCCCACTAGTATATGAAAGTGATAACATAGGAAACTCTTTATCATGAAGATCATGGTGCTACTTTGAAGCACAAGTGTGGAAAATTTGACTCTTGTTGCGATGACATCGATCCAATGGCGATGGGTGCATGATCAGATGGTACTTCTATTTCTATATACTAGCATATATGCCCGTGCGTTGCAAAGGAAGAGATATTTTTTTTGCGAGAAGCATCGGGAAAGATAACTGATGTGTCCATAAAAATGGTCTCAGTGGCGGTGGGGCAACAGAGCGAGGAGATGCGGTGTTCTCGCGGGTCATGTTTGCCCGGCGAGATCTGGATAGTGGTGGGGTTGGTCTGACTGGCGGCCACCACCCAACTTGTGCCTTTTTTTCTCCAGGTCTGCCTCTGTGTCGAGGTTGTGGTTGCCTCCTCACTTTGTGGCTGCACGGCGACCTTCGGGGCAAAGTTGCTTCAACCAATCTCTCTTACGATGGTGTAACCGGATGGATTACTAATTGCAGTAAATCCCATTTCATTGGCATAATCATCACATAACCATGTAGTCCTTATTTTGCCATGGTGTATTCTCTTTAATTATTTTAGCGCTTACTTGCCCATAATTACTTTTAATTATAGCCAACCAATATATTCTCTTTTATCGTCAAATAGCACGTGGAACGCACAACAACTCGCGTCTAGGCTAGGCCACTGGTAGGCACCAAAACGATCTATGTTGGTAAGGCGCGGATAAAAAAAAGAATGATTTGAAGGATCAAACTCATGACCTCAAAAACTTGACCATGTGTTGCTAGCCACTCGAACAAATAGCTTCTGCTAACCAAGGACCAGCGTGAATGTTTAAGAACATACTACAACATATATACTCAATTTTTTTGTTCTGATCTTTTTTGAACTTTCAAAAATAAAGTAATAATTATGAAGTGCCGAAAGTTCTTTGAAACACGAGCAATTTTTGAAATCCAATTTTTTCAAAAAATGTGCGCATTTTTAATAATATCATTAGTTTTTAAAATAATACGAACAAAACTGGAAACTGGAAGATTTTCTGAAATTCAGGACTTTTTCGAAAATCTCAACCTTTTATAAAAAAAGGAACATTTTTTGAATTTGTACACAATTTTTGAAAACGGAAACATGTGTTTGAACATTTTTGAAAATATGTTGTTTCTTCAACATGAACATTATTTTGAATTTGTGAATATTCTAATAAAACAAGAATATTTTTCTAATTGGTGTCATGTTTGAAAACACAGTTCTTTTTAAATCTTGAACAATTTCGTAAAACTCAAACATTTTTTTGGCAAAATGTGAACCTTTTCTGCATTTTGAACAAATTTCGGAACGAGAAGAAAAATTAGAAGTTCCCCACATTTTACAACATGGGAACAAAATTTTGAAATTCTGAAGTTCTTTTGAAAATTTGAATAGAAATGGTAATTTTGAAAAAAGAAAAATAAACTTGGAAGGGAAAAAAGGAAAAGGAAAGAGAAAGGTATAGAAAGAGAAAAGTAGAAATAGAACACAGAGAAGAACGAGAACGGGCCGGCACAATCTTGGGCGCCCTATACGAAACTCTGACTCATTGTCACATTGTGCGACCAATAGGGCTTTGCAGCTGCGTGGGCAGTTAATAAATGGGCTGGCTTTGCTGGGCCGCAGCACGCACGGCCCATGTACGAAATTCGGGATGAAATTGTTTTTTTAGTAGATGGACGAAGAAAAATTGAACACCACCTTGAATAGAAAACAAAATCTTTTTGATGCTGAACGGATGAAAATTTTGAAAAATGCACCTTCCTTTTATTATTTACTAGGAAAATTGCCCGTGCGTTGCAACGGAAAATACACTAAAAACGCAAGGAAAACAACTAAAAAAATGCATGGAAAACCCCCAGAAAAGCATTATGTATGTTTTTGACCTTCTCACTGCGTCCTACTCCTCTACCCAATGATTCGGCCTAGGGGAGCACGCGAACGTATTTACGCAAGGCAGGTGTCCTTGGTGAATCCTACCAACGTGAGCATCTGGTCTAGGGCGTTCACCCTCTTCGGTTAGTCGAGGCCAACAAGACAAAGGACGGTTCCAAGATATAAAGCATTAGGAACATGGAGCATGTGCTACAATTAAACAAATGGGCAAATGGCACGGCAGCATCAGAAGATGTCAAGGAGGCCATGTCTTCCCCAACTCTGACCGCCATCTATCAAAATTTTGTTTTCATATACTATGAAAGAAAGGTGAAAAAATGACATGATTTTGGAACCTAATCCTGAAATATGAGCTCACAAGTGGACATGAAGGGTGGTAGGAACAATCTTGAAGAGACTTCATCAAGAGAAAACAATGTTGGTCCTTCACAAAGTAGAAAGAATTGGTAGACATTGATCTTGTAAAACTCGAGACATACACCTAATATTTGGGTAGCAACAAAAGATGAACATTATTAGAGGTGAGGCCAAGTATAGCAACAATGGGAGGATAAAAAAAGTACGACAAAATATTGTTCTCTAAGTTGAATGCAGTAACCATCAGTTTTACAAAATATGCGCCTAGCCTTGAGCTTTGCACTAAAGAATTAATTCAAGTTGTATACAACTATAGTGTTTATATGCACCTGCAACTTGATTGGTCTTCATCATAGAATACAATCTTTGATAAGTGATTATAACTATCTCACACTAAAGTGAATTAATGAAGCTAGGTACTCAACTCAGGGAATTGTCAGGTCTGTACATATGCGTGTCTCCATGAACATGATCTTGGTCTCTTGTGCATGCTTGATGGTAAAGTAACCTGCAAAAAGCATCATCCAGCATTAACTCGAACAGATTAGTTCAAGTTCTTCATTTGCTCTCTCACTAGGAATACATAATAGATATCACTTTTTACATTTAGCATAATCTGGTGAACAATGTCACTTTTTACTTTTTACATTTAGCATAATAGATATCACCTTTTACATTTGCTCTCTCAAACATTTTTTTAGCAAAATGTGAACATTTTCTGCATTTTGCCCAAATTTTGGAACGAGAAGAAAAATTAGAAGCTCCCCACATTTTACAACATGGGAACAAAATTTTGAAATTCTTAAGATTTTTTGAAAATTTGAATTAATATAGTAATTTTGAAAAAAAATTGAAAAAAGAAAAATAAACTTGGAAGGGAAAAAGGGAAAAGGAAAGAGAAAGGTAAAGAAAGAGAAAAATAGAAATAGAACACAGAGAAGAACGAGAACGGGCCGGCACAATCTTGGGCGCCCTATACGAAACTCTGACTCTTTGTCGCATTGTGCGACAAATAGGGCTTTGCAGCTGCGTGGGCAAGAAATAAATGGGCTGGCTTTGTTGGGCCGCAGCACGCACGGCTCATGTACGAAATTCGGGATGAAATTGTTTTTTTAGTAGATGGACGAAGAAAAATTGCACACCACCTTTAATAGAAAACAAAATCATTTTGATGGTGAACGGATGAATTTTTTTTTAAAAAACGCACCTTCCTTTATTATTTACTAGGAAAATTACCCGTGCATTGCAATGGGAAAAAAGAAAATTCCCACATGCTCCAAGTGACCTATCCATGTTACCAATCTCTTCGCCACCATGGTCATATTGTCCACCTCACGACAAACATGACAATCTCAAGCCAATGAGCTTGGTCATCCCACTCTAGCACGCTGCTTTCGAAAGACCTTATGGTGTGTCACAATGGAAAAAATTATCCCCATACCCAGCCTTCGTCTTAAAAAACAGAATACATCTAAATTGATAAATATCTACCTAATTTTTTCTGTTACAGTGAAAAATGCAAATTATGCCAGCTATAGTTGAATTGAAAAATAATAGTATAATTATTCTAAACTGATAAATACATCTAATTTTTTTGATTAGCTGTTACCACTGAGACATAAAGTTTGGAATTGAAACACGTAATTTTTATGATAATTTTCTAGAATTGAAACACATATCGTTCAGTAAATCCAAATATTCAGAGTGATGGTGGAAACAAGGAAAATAAAATAAAAGCATTCTTTATAAGAAAACTACATAAAATATCATATGGCCCTAGCCCAATAATAACACTTAAAATCAAGTGAAACATCTATTCAATTCTCTTCTAAAAATGAAGGATGTAAATAAAGAAAAAACAAATTAGTGAGAAAAACAACATAGATCATTTAATCAATCAGTTTTTCCATGCATGTCTTTCTCATACCGCAACTGTTATAGTTAAACATATTCAATGATTCAATACACATTAGAGGAAAACAAACCACATAGCTAGTACAGCCACTTTAGTGCACTTCATTTGAAAGAGTCAAGAACGAATCAAAATAATGAATAGATCTACCTAAGAAAGCAACAATTTGCACCCTATAAATAATAAAGAACAAAATAAAATATGGCAGCTACGGATTTTGAAGAACATACATAAACATGGATGTCGACATGCCTCCAATCTTTGCAGCAGTCACGAAATCGTCTATCTCGTAAAGATTGCCAAATAACGGCAGTGGTACTTACCGGCCAGACGGTCACCTTTCGAATCGTTCCATCACGTGGCTGGGCCAAAGATTTTTCCATTCATCATCCCTTGTTATTCTCGCTTACTGATTCCTGAGACGCTTCCTTGATACCTAGGAACTTGAAAGAAATATATAAATTGAAAGGATTGAATATAAGAAAGCAAGATGGGACTATTTAATAATTAATTTGAGGCCAGATAATCAATGAAATGCGGCTGTGTTGTTAAACGGGCTAAGGCCAGGTGGTCGATTAGTTGGGCCGACCTCATTGCAGTGGGCGATATTAAGTACCTAACTTGCCTCTGAAAAAAGTCCCTAACTCGCCTCGCACGACTTTTGGACCTTATTTCCGCACGTCCACTCTTGTATCAAAAGGAGTCAGGAGCTGTATTTAAACACACACAACAGCTCAGCTGAGCTAGTTGGCGCCGCGGTATCAACCCAACATTCCAGGGATTGAATCCCACGCCAGATCCAAGAGAGACACACGGTTGATTATTCCATGGAATTAAGCTCTGATTAACTGATCAGGCATGCGATTGTGATCTATACATTAATTAATATCTTTTTTCCTTAAAAACGGACACAACTTGCAACAGATCGGAGATCGCGGTACGTAGCAAGGCCAGCGATGACAGACGAAAAAATTGATGGTCCCACTATGGACAAAAAAACTGGAGAAACAAACCTCCCTTTAATATTAGGTAAAGATTAGTAAAAGTAATTAGTAGTAATATAATAAGGGGTATATATATAGATATAGATGAAAATATAATAAGCATGTAAGGTGCATCATGGCCTCCAAGGAGCAAGATTGGAGAGACACACGGTTGATTATTCGATGGAATTAAGCTCTGATTAACTGATCAGGCATGTGATTGTGATCTATACATTAACTAATACCTTTTTCCCTTAAAAAAAAGACACAGCTAGTAACAGATCGGAGATCGCCGTACGTAGCAAGGCCTGCGATGCTGGACGAAAAAATTGATGATCCCACTATGGACAAAAAAAGTGGAGAAACAATCCTCTCTTTAATATTAGGTAAAGATTAGTAAAAGTAATTAGTAGTAATATAACAAGGGTGTAGATATAGATATCTATATCTATACTCTATACTCTATACCTACTAATAAAGCAAGGTGTGTTTCTTCAATTTTTTCATCCGTTCACCACCGAAAAGGTTTTTGTTCTATCCAAGGTGGTACAAATTTTTTATGCGTCCACCTATTAGAAAAGAAAAACAGTTTTGTTCTGAAATTTGTATGTGGGCCGCGCATGGTTCGACCCAGGAAAGCATGCCCTTTTGTTTCCTGCCTGTTCATCTAAATGACCATTATTTACCACACAGTGCGGCAAATAGTCACAATTTTGCACATGGCGCCAAAATTGGGTCCGTCAGTTTCCGTTTTTTCTCTATTCTATTTCTGTTTTTATTTTCCTTATTTTCCATGTTTATTTTTAATTTTTATTTTTCATAAATTCTATTTTCCATTTTTTCAGAATTTCATTTTTTATATTTTCGTAAAATAAGAAGAATTCAAAATTTTGCTCCAATTTTGAAATATGTTTGGATCTTTAAATATTTTTATACTCGTTCCATTTTTGCCAAAACTTACAAAATCTTCGAATTTTTTAAAAAGTGTTTACTTATTCCAAAATTGTTTGAGATTTTCAAAATAAATTGTATTTTAGAAAATGATACAAATTCGAAAAATATTCATGTTTATTGAAGTGTTCACAAATTTAAAGTATTGTTTGTGTTTGTAAAACACGTTTAATTTTTTTTCAATGTTCAAAACATGTTTCCATTTTAACAAATAGAAAAAAATGTTTTCTTAAAAAGAGGTTCATGTTTTCAAAACATGTTTGTGAATTAAAAAAAACCATTTCAAGTTTTGTTCATATTTTTCCAAATTTAATGATTTTTTCAAAAACAATGCTCGCATTTTTTAGAAAAAGAATCGGGATTTAAAAAATTGTTCATATTTCAAAGAATAATCAGAATTTCATAATTATTACTTTAGTTTTTGAAAATCTCAAAAAGGATAAAACAATGAAAAAATTGTTCGAATGTTATGCTACATTATGTTCTTAAACATTCGTTTTGGCCATTTCTGTTTGTTCGAATGGTATCAACACGTGTTCGAGATATTAAGGTCATGAGTATAATATTTCAACTCAACAGTTGTTTTGGATTTTTATTCGTGTCTTACAAACACACGTCGTTTAGGTAACTGCGAGTGGCCTAACCCAGACGCGAACTGTTGTGCATTCCACTTGTCATTCGATGATAAAAGAGAATATGTTGGTTGGCTATAATTAAAAGAAATTGTAGGCGCATGCCAATAAAAGAGGATATGTTAGTTTGGCTCTGATTAAAAAAATGTAGTCAAATAAGCGCTAAAATATTAAAGAAAATAAACCCTAGTAAAGCAGAGACTACCTGGTTATGCGCTGATTATGGCAATGAAATGGGATTCACTAAATTAGTAATCCATCCGGTTACGCCATTGTAGGAGAGTGTGGTCGAAAGAACTATGCCCCGAAGGTCACTGTGCAGTCACAAAATGAGGAGGCAACCATAACCTAAACACGGAGGCGAACCCGGAGGGAAAAAAAAGGCGCGAGTTGAGTGGTGCCCACCACACCGACCAACCCCACCACTATGAAGATCTCGTGGGCCAAACATGACCTTTGGGAATACCGCAACTCCTCGCTCTATCACCCTACCGTTGCGGAGACCATTTTGATGCACACATCAATTACCTCTCTCGATGCTTCTTGCAAAAAAAAATCTCCCGTTGCAGCGCACGGGCATATGTGCTAATAGATAAAAATACAACGAGCATGTCAAGTGCATCATGGCATCCAAGGAGCAAGATCCAAAAGAGACACACAGTTGATTATTCCACGGAATTAAGCTCTGATTAACTGATTAGGCATGTGATTGTGTTCTATACATTAATTAATAAACAAAACGGAGGGGTTACATGCGTGTTGCATGCAGGTAGGCGTCGTTTTCCCTGTGAACTCGGCACTGGCCAACATCGCTTGTTCTCTAGCGTGTGTTTATATATGCATTCAAAGTAATGCCACCACTGAGATTTTTGTGGCTGGCCAGCTCTCCATATCAATCGAATATTGTGTACACGCCTACAGCTTAATAAACAATATACTATATAGGCCCACCGTGCAGGGTGGCAACTGGCAACCATCATCTGTTCTCTGGCTCGTGTTTTCTAGGACATGCATCAAAGGAAAGGTCGCCATTGTGATCGTTGTCGAGATTTGTGGCCAGTGGCCGACAGTCCATGGAATATCCCGCCTACATCTTCAACAAATCATATAGGGTTTAATCACCTCATTGGTGGTTGAATGTGGGCCTACCATGATAGCTCTTTCTAGTTGGTGCCATTTCACTCTCGGTCTACATGGACACAGGTATCTGGCAAAACAAAACATGGACACAGGTAATTCTGAAAAAACTTGAAAAAGAAACTTTGGAAGTGCCAAAACAAATATGGGCATATTTATTTACTGATTTGCTAGTTCTCATCTAGACTACAATTTACTAATTTGCATGTTTTTTTTGTGGGTGACCTAGACGAGAACTAAATCTTGCCTAGCTCCTGCGTCATCTGATTTTACGAGGAGATTCATATGTATTTCTTCATTTTGTTTTTTATTTGATTGATTTATGTATTTTATTACTTTTGTGGGTTTTCATTTTGTCTCTTTTTATGCCCTGCGCAACTGCAGTTGCACGCTCGCCGTGTGCAACTATAGTTACGTATTTTCTAAAAAATAAGTACAATAAAGAAGTGAAGAAATAAAAATAAAAGGAGGAAGTTGTCATATAATAATTTAATCGAGACCACCGATCGAACACGGACGCACACCTAGCCGCCGCCTCCAAGAACCCTAGCTTTCCGCCTCCCATCGGTGCTGGCGCTGGTCCATCCCGTCTCCGGTGGCCCTATGACCATGGAGGTGGAGTGGATCTCGGCCCTTGCCGGTGGGAGGGCTCCGTTTTTAGATCTTTTTTCGAGTTTTGTTAGGGTTTGTGTCCTGCTCAGGAAGGCGAGACGATGGCGGCTCTCTGAAGATGGAATAAAGGTCTCCCCGCCTAGCCCCCATTCCGGTGATGCGTCTTGCATCGTCGGTGGGCGTGTGGAGTTGTGTCTCCGGCGGATCTGTCTTTGGTGGATTTGCTCGGATCTGTTCGTCGTTCGTCTTCGTTCGTGTGTTTTCAGGTTGGATCCTTTTGACCTACACTCTTCATCCGCGGCGGTTGTTGTTCCGGTGCGTTCAGTCTACGGGGCCTTAGCACGACGACTTCCCGTCTGTCTACTACAACAAGGTTTGCCCAGCTCCGGCGAGGGAGGAGCGATGACAGCGGCGTGCCTTCGGCTCACTTCAGTGCTTGTAGTCGTTGCTAGGTGGTCCACGGATCTGGATGTAATTTTTTACTATTTCTAGTGTTCGTTGTACTACCATGATTGAAGATGAATAGATTGAAATTTTTTTCCCGCAAAAAAATAAAATAAAAAATAAAAGGAGGAAACAATAAAACTAAAAGAAGGGAAAAGGGGAAAAGGAAACAACAAAACATCCTATGCTGAGGTCATTTGTGGTGAGATTTACATAAATCTCATCTAGATGAGAGCTACTCGCACCCTATTATATACTCCCTTCAATTCCATATTATAATGTACATCAATGTTCATGAAAAATAAAACGTATGTATGTTCTGACAAGAATTGTAGCATAAATATCAACATCCACAATATAAAATAAATAAAATATGAAAATAATGTTCATGATGGATTCAATGATACAAATTTGGTAAAATAGATGTTAATATTATTCATTCTAAACTCTGTCAAGCATGCATAAGTTTGACTTTCGAAAAAATAATACACCTATTTTGGAATGAAGGGGCTGCTGATTTGGAAACTTTTGAAATGAAAAGACATATTTTCACCCTCCTTGGTCTCGGCGTAGGGTGCTGCATCTTGAGAACCACAAAGAACTCATTATTTTCATCGAGTGCCTCCGTCGAGGGCAATGTTTTGGATCCTGGATGAAAAAAAAATCACGTGGGGCATCGACGGTTACGGGTGAGATTAAATTATGTGGTGTTTGATAGATAGACCAAACATAAATAAAATAAATAAAGTAAAAACACAGCAAGATATTTAAGGATTTTTATATATAATAAAAGATATACTCGGGGGCCATAGTTTTCACTAGAGGCTTCTCTCTTGAAAATGGCATACGGTGGGTAAACAAATTATTGTGAGGCAACTGAGAGAAAAACAAATAATTATGACGATATCCAAGGCAATGATCATATATAGGCATCATGTCCAAGACAAGTAGACCGAAACGATTCTGCATCTAAACCTATTATTCCACACACCGGCCGCTATCCAATATGCATCTAGAGTAGTAAGTTCATAAAGAACGGAGTAACGCCTTAAGCAAGATGACATGATGTAGACAAGATAAACTCACGTATGAATAAACCCCATCTTTTTACCCTTAATAGCAAAGATCCATACGTGTCATGCCCCCTTCTATCACTGGGATTGAGCACTTCAAGATTGAACCCATTACAAAGCACCTTTTCCCATTGCAAGATAAATCAATCTAGTTTGCCAAACCAAATCAGTAGATTGGAGAAGAAATACGAAGCTATAGTAATCATGCATAAAGAGATCAGAGAAAACTCAAATAATATTCATGGATAGATCTGATCATAAACGTACAATTCATAGGATCCCAACAAACACACAACAAAAAAGAATTACATTGGGTAGAACTCCAAGAACATCAAGGAGAACATTGTATTCAAGAATATCGAGAGAGAGAGAGAGAGAGAGAGAGAGAGAGAGAGAGAGAGAGAGAGAGAGAGAGAAGAAGCCATCTAGCTACTAGCTATGGACCCGTAGGTCTGTGGTAAACTACTCACGCATCATAGGAAGGGCAACAAGGTTTATGTAGAGCCCCTCCGTGATTGATTCCCCCTCCGGCAGAGTACCGGAGAAGGCCCCCAGATGGGATCTCTAGAGAATAGAGAATTTATAAAGGCTGAGTTAGGTCTACTACTTCTTGAGCTTGCGTTGGTTTTTCTCTTGAAGAGGAAAGGATGATGCAGCAAAGTAGATATAAGTATTTCCCTCAGTAGAGAACCAAGGTATCAATCCATTAGGAGGTACAAGCAAGTCTCCAATCTATTCACCTGCACAAACAATCAAACACTTGCACCCAGCGATAAAGGGGTTGTCAATCCCTCGACGGTCAATTGCGATGGTGAGATCTGATAGAGATAGATATAAAATATTACTAAAAACAAAATAAAAACAAATAAATTACAACAAGGTATTTTTGGGTTGTTGGGTTTATAGATCTGAAAATATATGACGGAAAATAGACCCGGGGGCCATAGGTTTCAGTAGAGGCTTCTCTCTTGAAAGAAAATAGCACGGTGGGTGAACAAATTACTGTCGAGCAATTGATAGAAAATCGCAAAGTTATGACGATATCCAAGGAAATGATTATGAATATAGGCATCACATCTGTGTCAACTAGACCGACTCCTGCATGCATCAACTACTATTACTCCACACATCGACCGCTATCCAGCATGCATCTAGAGTATTAAATTCATAAGAACAGAGCAACGCCTTAAGTAAGGTGACATGATGTAGAGGGATAAACTGAAGCAATATGATGAAAACCCCATCTTTTTAACCTTGATGGCCAATACAATACGTGCCTCGCTACCGCTACTATGTCACTGGGCGAGGACACCGCAAGATTGAACCCAAAACTAAGCACCTCTCCCATTGCAAGAAATACCAATCTAGTTGGCCAAACCAACCGATAATTCGAAGAGAAATACAAAGATATCAAACCATGCATATAAGAATTTAGAGAAGATTCAAATAATATTCATAGATAAGCTGATCATAAATACACAATTCAACGGATCTCGACAAACACACCGCAAAAAAGTATTACATCGGATAGATCTCCAAGAACATCGAGGAGAACTTTGTATTGAAGATCAAAGAGAGAGAAGAAGTCATCTAGCTACTAGATATGGACCCATAGGTCTATGGTAAGCTACTCACATATCATCGGAGAGGCAATAGGGTTGATGTATATTCCCTCCGTGATCGAATCCCCCTCCGGCAGATCGCCGGAAAAGGCCCCAAGATGGGATCTCATGGGAACAGAGGCTTGCGGTAGCAGAAAAGTATTTTGGTGTATGCTTCTGGTCGTTTGGGAATATTTGGGAATTTATAGGCGAAGAATTAGGGTTCGAGGAGCCTCAGGTCGTCCACAATCCAGGGGGTGCCCCTCTAGGGCGCACCCCTAAGGCTTGCCGCTGCCTCGGGACTCCTCTAACTTCATCTCCAAGTCCTACGTGTGTCTTCTGGTCCAAGTAAAATCATCGTGAAAGTTTTATTCCGTTTGGACTCCGTTTGATATTCCTTTTCTGTAAAACTCAAAACCAAGGAAAAAAACAGAAACTGGCACTGGGCTCTAGGTTAATAGGAAAACATCCAAAATAGATAATATAATAGCATGGAACAATAAAAAATAATAGATACGTTGGAGACATATCAAGCATCCCTAAGCCTAATTCCTGCTCGTCCTCGAGTAAGTAAATGAGAAAACCACAATTTTTTATGTGGAATGTTACCTAACATATTTATCCATGCAATATTCTTTATTGTGGCATGAATGTTCAGATCCATAAGATTCAAAGAAAAAGTTTAATATTGACATAAAACAATAATACTTCAAGCATACTAATAAAGAAACATGTCTTCTCAAAATAACATGGCCAAATAAAGTTATCCCTACAAATTCATATGGTCTGAATATGCTCCATCTTCATCGCACAAAAATATTTCAATTATGCACAACCCCGGAATCAGCCAAGCAATTGTTTCATACTTTAGTGTTCTCAAACTTTTTCAACTTTCATGCAATACATGAGAGTGAGCCATGGATATAACACTATAGATGGAATAGAATATGGTGGTTGTGGAGAAGACAAAAAGAATGAGATAGTTTCTCATCAACTAGGCGTATCAACGGGCCATGGAGATGCCCATCAATAGATATCAATGTAAGTGAGTAGGGATTTCCAGGCAATGGATGCACTAGAGCTATAAGTATATGAAAGCTCAAAAAGAAACTAAGTGGGTGTGCATCCAACTTGCTTGCTCACGAAGACCTAGGGCAATTTTGAGGAAGCCCATCATCGGAATATACAAGCCAAGTTCTATAATGAAAAATTCCCACTAGTATATGAAAGTGACAAAATAGGAGACTCTCTATCATGAAGATCATGGTGCTACTTTGAAGCACAAGTGTGGAAAAAGGATAGTAGCATTGACCCTTCTCTCTTTTCTCTCATTTTTTTTATTTTGGGCTCTTTGGCCTCTTTTTGTTCCTACATTTTTACATCCAGAGTCTCATCCCGACTTGTGGGGGAATCATATTCTCCGTCATCCTTTCCTCACTTGGGACAATGCTCTAATAATTATGATCATCACACTTTTATTTACTTTACAACTCAAGAATTCGACTCGATACTAGAACAAATATATGACTCTATATGAATGCCCCCGGTGGTGTACCGGGATGTGCAATGACTCAAGAGTGACATGTATGACAAATATGAATCTTGGCTTTGCCACAAATATGATGTCAACTACATGATCATGCAAAGCAATATGACACCCCATGGCACCCCATGTTTTACCACCAAGTGTTGCAACTATACAACAGCGGCACCGCTGCCGCAAAAGAAAATTTGTGCCTGCCACTTGTGAACTGAGTTGGGATTTCCCTGAAGAGGTGAGGATGATGCAGTACAGTAGAGATAAGTAATTCCCTCAGTTAAGAACCGAGGTTATCAATCTAGTAGGAGAACCGAACAACACCTCGTTAACAACAACTGCTCACAAACAACAAATACTTGCAACCCAACGTGAACAAGGGGTTGTCAATCCCTCGATGGTTACGCGTGAGATTAAATTATGTGGTGTTTGATAGATAGATCGAACAAAAATAAAATAAATAAAGTAAAAACACAACAAGATATTTAAGGATTTTTATATATCATAAAAGATATACTCGGGGACCATAGTTTTCACTAGAGGCTTCTCTCTTGAAAATGGCATACGGTGGGTAAGCAAATTATTGTGAGGAAACTAATAGAAAAAATAATAATTATGACGATATCCAAGGAAATGATCATATATAGGCATCATTTCCGAGACAAGTAGACCGAAACGATTCTGCATCTAAAACTATTATTCCACATACCGACCGCTATCCAATATGCATCTAGAGTAGTAAGTTCATAAAGAATGGAGTAACGCCTTAAGCAAGATGACATGATGTAGACAAGATAAACTCACATATGAATAAACCCCATCTTTTTACCCTTAATAGCAAAGATCCATACGTGGCATGCCCCCTTCTACCACTGGGATTGAGCACTTCAAGATCGAACCCATTACAAAGCACCTCTTCCCATTGCAAGATAAATCAATCTAGTTTGCCAAACCAAATCAGTAGATTGGAGAAGAAATACGAAGCTATAGTAATCATGCATAAAGAGATCAGAGAAAACTCAAATAATATTCATGGATAGATCTGATCATAAACGTACAATTCATAGGATCCCAACAAACACACAACAAAAAAGAATTACGTTGGGTAGAACTCCAAGAACATCAAGGAGAACATTGTATTCAGGAATATCGAGAGAGAGAGAGAGAGAGAGAGAGAGAGAGAGAGAGAAGAAGCCATCTAGCTACTAGCTATGGACCCGTAGGTCTGTGGTAAACTACTCACGCATCATAAGAAGGGCAACAAGGTTTATGTAGAGCCCCTCCGTGATTGATTCCCCCTTCGGCAGAGTACTGGAAAAGGCCCCCAGATGGGATCTCTAGAGAATAGAGAATTTATAAAGGCTGAGTTAGGTCTACTACTTCTTGAGCTTGCGTTGGTTTTTCCCTTGAAGAGGAAAGGATGATGCAGCAAAGTAGATATAAGTATTTCCCTCAGTAGAGAACCAAGGTATCAATCCATTAGGAGGTACAAGCAAGTCTCCAATCTATTCACATGCACAAACAATCAAACACTTGCACCCAACGCGATAAAGGGGTTGTCAATCCCTTGACGGTCAATTGCGATGGTGAGATCTGATAGAGATAGATATAAAATATTACTAAGAACAAAATAAAAACAAATAAATTACAAGGTATTTTTGGGTTTTTGGGTTTATAGATCTAAAAATATATGATGGAAAATAGACCCGGGGGCCATAGGTTTCACTAGAGGCTTCTCTCTTGAAAGAAAGTAGCACGGTGGGTGAACAAATTACTGTCGAGCAATTGATAGAAAATCGCAAAGTTATGACGATATCCAAGGAAATGATTATGAATATAGGCATCACATCTGTGTCAACTAGACCGACTCCTGCATGCATCTACTACTATTACTCCACACATCGACCGCTATCCAGCATGCATCTAGAGTATTAAATTCATAAGAACAGAGTAACGCCTTAAGTAAGGTGACATGATGTAGAGGGATAAACTGAAGCAATATGATGAAAACCCCATCTTTTTAACCTTGATGGCAACAATACAATACGTTCCTCGCTACCGCTACTATGTCACTGGGTGAGGACACCGCAAGATTGAACCCAAAACTAAGCACCTCTCCCATTGCAAGAAATACCAATCTAGTTGGCCAAACCAACCGATAATTCGAAGAGAAATACAAAGATATCAAATCATGCATATAAGAATTTAGAGAAGATTCAAATAATATTCATAGATAAGCTGATCATAAATACACAATTCAACGGATCTCGACAAACACACCGCAAAAAAGTATTACATCGGATAGATCTCCAAGAACATCGAGGAGAACTTTGTATTGAAGATCAAAGAGAGAGAAGAAGTCATCTAGCTACTAGATATGGACCCATAGGTCTATGGTAAGCTACTCACATATCATCGGAGAGGCAATAGGGTTGATGTATATTCCCTCCGTGATCGAATCCCCCTCCGGCAGATCGCCGAAAAAGGCCCCAAGATGGGATCTCACGGGAACAGAGGCTTGCGGTAGCAGAAAAGTATTTTGGTCTATGCTTCTGGTTGTTTGGGAATATTTGGGAATTTATAGGTGAAGAATTAGGGTTCGAGGAGCCTCAGGTCGCCCACAATCCAAGGGGTGCCCCTCTAGGGCGCACCCCTAAGGCTTGCCGCTGCTTCGGGACTCCTCTAACTTCATCTCCAAGTCCTACGTGTGTCTTTTTGTCCAAGTAAAATCATCGCAAAAGTTTTATTCCATTTGGACTCCGTTTGATATTCCTTTTCTGTAAAACTCAAAAACAAGGAAAAAGAACAGAAACTGGCACTGGGCTCTAGGTTAATAGGAAAACATCCAAAATAGATAATATAATAGCATGGAATAATAAAAAATTATAGATACGTTGGAGACATATCAAGCATCCCTAAGCCTAATTCCTGCTCGTCCTCGAGTAAGTAAATGAGAAAACCACAATTTTTTATGTGGAATGTTACCTAACATATTTATCCATGAAATATTCTTTATTGTGGCATGAATGTTCAGATCCATAAGATTCAAAGAAAAAGTTTAGTATTGACATAAAACAATAATACTTCAAGCATACTAATAAAGAAACCTGTCTTCTCAAAATAACATGGCCAAAGAAAGTTATCCCTACAAATTCATATGGTCTGGATATGCTCCATCTTCACCGCACAAAAATATTTCAATCACGCACAACCCCGGAATCAGCCAAGCAATTGTTTCATACTTTAGTGTTCTCAAACTTTTTCAGCTTTCACGCAATACATGAGAGTGAGCCATGGGTATAACACTATACATGGAGTAGAATATGGTGGTTGTGGAGAAGACAAAAAGAATGAGATAGTCTCTCATCAACTAGGCGTATCAAAAGGCCAAGGAGATGCCCATCAATAGATATCAATGTAAGTGAGTAGGGATTTCCAGGCAATGGATGCACTAGAGCTATAAGTATATGAAAGCTCAAAAAGAAACTAAGTGGGTGTGCATCCAACTTGCTTGCTCACGAAGACCTAGGGCAATTTTGAGGAAGCCCATCATTGGAATATACAAGCCAAGTTCTATAATGAAAAATTCCCACTAGTATATGAAAGTGACAAAATAGGAGACTCTCTATCATGAAGATCATGGTGCTACTTTGAAGCACAAGTGTGGAAAAAGGATAGTAGAATTTCCCCTTCTCTCTTTTCTCTCATTTTTTTATTTTGGGCTCTTTGGCCTCTTTTTGTTCCTACTTTTTTACATCCAGAGTCTCATCCCGACTTGTGGGGGAATCATATTCTCCGTCATCCTTTCCTCACTTGGGACAATGCTCTAATAATTATGATCATCACACTTTTATTTACTTTACAACTCAAGAATTACAACTTGATACTAGAACAAATATATGACTCTATATGAATGCCCCCAGCGGTGTACCGGGATGTGCAATGACTAAAGAGTGACATGTATGACAAATATGAATGTTGGCTTTGCCACAAATATGATGTCAACTACATGATCATGCAAAGCAATATGACAATGATGAAGCGTGTCCTAATAAATTGAACGGTGGAAGTTGCATGGCAATATATCTCGAAATGGCTATGGAAATGATATAATAGATAGGTATGGTGGCTGTTTTGAGGAAGGTATATGATGGGTGTAATTCACGGGCGAGAGTTGCGCGGTACTAGATAGGCTAGCAATGGTGGAAGGATGAGAGTGCGTATAATCCATGGACTCAACATTAATCATAAAGAACTCACATACTTATTGCAAAAGTCTAGAAGCGATCGGAACAAAGTACTACATGCATGCCCCTAGCAGCAGGGTTGGTAGGATTTAACCATCGCGTGATCCCGACCTCAACACAAAAGATGGCAATCAAAAAAAATAAATCATGCTCCGACTTCATCACATAGCGGTTCACCTTATGTGCATGCTACGGGAATCACAAACTTTAACACAAGTATTTCTACCAATCCATAATTATTCATTAGCATGTCTCTAATATCACCATCTTTATATCTCAAAACAATATGCAAGGAATCAAACTTCTCATATTATTCAATGCACTTTATAGGGAAGTTTTTATTATATCCCTCTTGGATGCCCATCATGTACTAAATTCATATCCTAAGCGAATTACCATGCTGTTTAAGACTCTCAAAATAATATAAGTGAAGCATGATAGTTCAACAATTTCTATAAAATAAAGCCACCGTCGTGCTCTAAAAAGATATAAGTGAAGCACTAGAGCATATTGCCTAGCTCAAAAGATATAAGTGAAGCTATAGAGTATTCTAATAAATTCACAATTAATGCATGTCCCTCTCAAAAGGTGTTTACAGAAAGGATAATTGTGTCAAACTAAAAATCAAAGACTCATATCATACAAGACGCTCGAAGCAAAGCACATATCATGTGGTGAATGAAAATATAGCCCCAAGTAAATTTATCGATGGATTGAAGACGAAAGAGGGGATGCCATCCGGTGCATCCCCAAGCTTAGATGATTTATTGTCCTTGAATGTTACCTTGGGGTGCCTTGGGTGTTCCCAAGCCTAGGCTCTCGCCACTCATTATTCCATAGTTCATCAAATCTTTACCGAAAACTTGAAAACTTGACAACACAAAACTCAAGAGAAAACTCATGAGATCCGTTAGTATAAGAAAATAAAATCACCACTTTTGTGCTGTTGTGAACTCATTATTTATTTATATTGGTGTAATATCTACTGTATTACAACTTTTACATGGTACATACCCCCCGATACTACCCATAGATTCATCAAAATAAGCAAACAACCCATAAGAAACAGAATCTGTCAAAAACAAAACAGTCTGTAGCAATCTGGAAATTTTGAATACTTCTGTAACTCTACGAATTCCAAAAACTCGGGACAACCTGGGCAATTTGTATATCAATCTTGTGTAAAACATTCAGAAGTTTGGTCGCTTCTGTGAATTATCAAAATTATTTTACTGGACACAAAAGTTTCTGTTTTTCAGCTAGATCAAATCAACTATCACCGTATACCATCCCAAAGGACTTATTTGGCTCAAACACTAATTAAAACACCAAAAAACAATTACTACAAAGGTAATAATGTGTATTTCACATAAAAACAGAAAACAAAAATATTGGGTTGTCTCCCAACAAGCACTTTTCTTTTAAGCATTTTAGCTAGGCATTGATAATTTCAATGATGCTCACATAAAAGAGAGCAATCGAAACACGAAGAGAGCATCATGTAGCATGTGAAAAACAAGTTTAAGTCCAACATAATTCGTATGCATATGCATTTTATAAGCAAACCAATTATCAAGACAAGCAAAAACTAGCATATGCAAGGAAGAAGAAAGAAACAATAACAATCTCAACATGATGAGAGGTAATTGAGTAACATGAAACTTTTTACAACCATATTTTTCTCTCTCATAATAATTACATGTGGGATCATATTCAAATTCAACAATATAGCTATAACATAACATATTCTCTAGATGATCCACATGCATGCAAGGTTGACACTCTTCCAAGATAGTGGGATTAATATTAACTAAAGTCATGACCTATTAAAACCAACTTTTATCAAAAATTTCATAAGATTGATCATTATCCAAAGTAGTGGGATCATTGTTAACTAGAGTCGACACTCTTCCAAACCCACTTTCAATATTATCGCAAACATATTCATCACGAGGCTTAAATAATTTTTCAAGATCATAAGAAGAATCACCCCAATCATGATCATTGCAATAAGTAGCGGACATATCAAAATTAGCATCCCCAAGTTTGGGGTTCTGCATATTATTAGCACAACTGAAATTAATATAGTTTATAATAACACCATTTAAATCATGCTGTTCATTCACGGAGCTATCGTGAATCACTTCAAAAGTTTCCTCTTTAAGTACTTCATCACAATTTCCAGATTCACGAATTTCAAGCAAAACTTCATAAAGATAATCTAGTGCACTCAACTCACTAGCAATAGGTTCGTCGTAATTGGATCTCTTAAAAAGATTAGAAAGTGGACGAGGATCCATAATCTCTTTTCTTCCTTATTTTCAATAAATACACAATTATACCAAGTGAACAAGCAAACAAACACTACTAGGGAAAACCCTATCAGTAGCGCGGGTATTTTGCCTATCAGTAGCGCGGGACGACGCGCTACTGATAAGGCGCTACAGCTAACGTGTAGCAGTAGCGCCTGTCGTCCCACACTACTGCTATACTTGGCTAGCAGTAGCGCGCTTTAGTGCAAAGCGCTGCTGCTAATATCTGCAGCGCTTTTTAGTAGATAGTGCTACTAGTAAGGCAGCGCTAATGCTACTTTGTTCCCCTCGCTACTAGTAGTTTTATTAGTTTCTGATTTTTCTGCATATTTGTTTTGTATTTGAATAGGCTTTATACAATAATCTTTAGCATATCATACACATACAAATGTAATCATAGCATATACATACAAATAGTCTCATCAAATCATGTCATCATCATAATCATCATCCAACACAACGTGGTCTCTCGTCATCATCTCGAAAATAGCGATACAAGTCTCGTTTACTTGCAACTACATCGTCATCCATCTAAACAATGATATACGCGAGAAGAGCTATCAATTTGAGTGAGAGCGGAACTATGCAGTACATGAGTTCATATCCCTCTCTTGCATTAGTGTGAACCTAAACTAACTACTGCCTATCGCTCGGAAACCGGAAACTGGTACACCCAGGCCTGACACTCCGGCCACTCGTCGTATATATACTCCTGGCGTAGCACTTCTTCGCCATCGATGATCTATGCACCTGCATCGTCACATGAGTCGATGATATGCAACATATATAGTTGAGCAACAGAAAGAGACAGACTTGGCAAAAATAGAAGCAACATATCATAAGCATAAATAACAAAGTTGATCGTACCCAAAATGCCCTAACTAGAGTGATCGTCGCTAGTCGAGGGGGACGGTTTAATTACATCACAAATAAAGTTTCGTTGTGCATAACTCAAAGTTTCGTCATACAGAAAGTATGGACTAAAAGGACACATTGTCATATATCGACAATCACTCCAACATGTAGTGCCATCCATCCAAGTCAGGGAGATAGTCCCCGAGCCTAGTGAAAGGCTTCAGGTCGAGATGCTGAGCGGCTACCCGTGTTCGGACGTCTTCCCGCGACATTTGTCCTTCTTCGTAGAACATCTCTGTTTTTCTGATGACCTCCATCATGATGATTTGGGCAAGTTCGCGCTGGATGTGATAGAACTCAGCTCGAAGTCGATGATCGTCGATATCTCCTACATTCTTTGCCCATTACAGAATATGGGCATCGCCGGATGTAGGTGACATGCGAAGGTTCTGGTGATCCCGTCTGTACTCCAGCATGTGGTGTAGGACATAGAATCCATCATTAAGAGAATCATTCAGTTGCTGGATGCAGCAGAAGTTGGTCGTATGGCCGAAGGCGGGCCTGTCGTCCCTTCTCTTCTTGTCCTTGACCTCCCCACCCCGTGCGTCGTAGTAAAACATAGCACTATCGAGAACATCCTTGATGTGGGTGTAATCCTTTTTGTTAATGTTCTTCGACTAGTCCAAGTAAAGAGCGTGGGAGTATTGGGGGTAGAGGATGATGAGGACGGTGCGCCCGCCGATGCGCAAAATAAGTACAACTCAAATTGATTAGCCTCCACCGTGGAAATGAATGATTGAAATCAAAGGAAGGATATCCACGCGGATGACTTACAGGAGATGATAAGGCACGGGAATCGCCTCCTTGTCCTTATTGGCAAGCATGAAATTGACGATGTATTCCCTCGCATATTCATGGTGCTTTGCGCAGACTCCCAAGAAGCCCTCGTGCATGAAGTACGGGTCAGCGACACAGATATGAGGTATCTGCTCAACCCCGATGATGTAGTTCATGTGCAAGGCGTAAAGGTGGACAAACGTAAAATCCAGCTTCTTCACGTGAAACATGTCGAATATGTAATCGAATAGAAGGAAGAACTTCTCCGCGGGGAATGTGTCGACGTACGACAATTGCCGCGGAACGTTAACCACGTAGAATGGCTATCCTGGATCTTTCGAGGCGATGAGGCCTTTCTCTATCCGCGGTACATCATCATGAAGTCTCCTTAGATCGTCGAATCTGGCCCCTAGCGCTGCTTCAGGTAGGAATGGTTGACCGGGGATATGCCATTTTTCCGCACGGGGGATATCTATACGGTCTTGAAGCCGAGGCTGCTGAGGCGGCTGGATCATAGAAGCAACTTTTTTGCCTTTCCTCAGTCTCTTCCTAGATTTCTTTACTACCAGAAGGTCATCCATAATACATTCAGCCTCTAGAGACGGCAATTCAGGCACCGACTCATGACGCTCAAACCCTAAGTAGGCGCCAGTATTGACATACTGTTGAGTGTCATCGTCATCCTCATCCTCATCTATGGTGACGTCACCAACAACTAATGGAGCCTTTTCCTCACCCCCTCTGCTATCCCCCAGCACGACAGCCAACACTAATTGGGTAGGTGAGGTGTTGATGTTCATACCTAACTGCGTGCTCGTGGGTGTGCTCCCGCCCGCCTCCAGACGAAGCAGACTCTTTGGCCATAACAGGACCCACCCATTGCAACAATCACCAAGCCGCCGCGGGGTCTCGTCGTCATCCCCCACTAGTACCAGAGGAGGCAAATTCTCGTGGCCCGGTTTGACACTGGCCACGGAAACCTTGAAGACGTCCGGGGGGATCGGCCGGCTGTGGAACAATGGTTCCTTCGGCTCCATTATCGTCACCTTCCCCACGTCCACCTTCTGGTTGCCGATGGTGTACAATATGGTGCATGGGGTTTCGTCGGCCTGCAAAGAAAAGTCTGTGACGTGAGACATCCGATAGGCAACGAAAACGTGAGACTCTACATTTATTGAAGGGGGCCGGTGTGGCAGATACCGTGAGGGCGTCGAGCTCAGCCAAAGACGAAGCAACGCCGAGCATGTCCGGTGCCGGAGCCGGTGCGGGAGCAGGTGCAGCTGCAGGTGCTGGTGCAATGCTACTCGAGCTGCTCCCCAAGAAGTCAGCAAGAGGAAAGTCCGCTGCATTTTTTCTGGATTTTGCCTGCTCCAATTGAAAACGGACGGGACCAATGAAGTAGACATATCTACAAGCACCTGTTTTGCGGCAGCTACCGCTGTTGCGACTATCTCGGATGATTTCTTCACAACCGCAATCTCAACCTTCTTGTCGATGTTTTCTTCAGTTAACCTCCGTCTTTCCTTTCTCTCCTCCGTGGTCTCATGGTAGTACTTCTTCCACATGGCGCCGTCTCCGACACCGTGCACGCGTCCATACGACGACCGAGTCTCCACCGGGAGTCGTTTCATTATGTTCAACGCCCAGTAGAATGGAGTGTCCCACTTGGGCCTCGCCAACGCCTCGAACGGCGAGTCGCTTTCGGTCATAATCCGGTGCTGCTCTCTCTGCAAAAGGCACAAGGATCGTTTACAAATATGACTAACGTGCAGTCGAATTGATTAGAAACTAAAATTACCAGCAGTCTCATGAACTCCGTCGTGACCGCATTCATCTCGAAAATCTTATTCACTGGTTCCCAACGGTGCCGGGCCCTAAGGACGTCACACTCCTGCGGGCGGTGAACTCCGCCAAGGGGTCTGGGATGCCCAGACTGGCGGCTTCCGCGTCCTCCTTGGCCCATATGGACCTCTTCCCGCCGTAACCACGACTTCCGAGGTGGTGGCACCCAATGTTCCTCCGTTGAAGCCCCTTCATGTACTTCGACTTTTTTTTGGCAGCTTCGGCCTCACAAGCCGCCTTGAATATTTCAAAGTGCTCTGCCGTGATTGTCTAATTATCCTTTACAATCTCGGAGTAGGGTTCCTTTTGTTGACGATCCGATATTTCACCCTTGATTTCCAGGCGGCCAAC
This sequence comes from Triticum monococcum, assembly GCA_034509565.1. Classification (NCBI taxonomy): domain Eukaryota; kingdom Viridiplantae; phylum Streptophyta; class Magnoliopsida; order Poales; family Poaceae; genus Triticum; species Triticum monococcum. The sequence goes on from CM067847.1 coordinate 28,487,996, forward strand.
GCGTCGCTTAACTTGGTCATGGCGTGTGTACATATAGGATGAAGAAGTACGTCGAAGGAGCAACGAGGGGCCCATGAGGTAGGGGCGCGCCCTAGGGGGGGGGGCGCCCCCCACCCTCGTGACCGCCTCTTTTGTTCCTTGGAGCAGGGTCCAAGTCTCCCGGATCACGTTCGGTGAGAAAATCACGTTCCCGAAGATTTCATTCTGTTTGGACTCCGTTTGATATTCCGTTTATCCGAAACACCGAAATAGGCAAAAAATAGCAATTCTGGGCTGGGCCTCCGGTTAATAGGTTAGTCCCAAAAATAATATAAAAGTGGAAAATAAAGCCCAATATAGTCCAAAACAGTAGATAATATAGCATGGAGCAATCAAAAATTATAGATACATTGGAGACGTATCAGGCATCCCCAAGCTTAATTCCTGCTCGTCCTCGAGTAGGTAAATGATAAAAAGAGAATTTTTGATGCGGAGTGCTACTTGGCATAATTTCAATGTAAATCTTCTTAATTGTGGTATGAATATTCAGATTAGAAAGATTCATGACAAAGGTTTATATTGACATAAAAATAATAATACTTCAAGCATAGTAACAAAGCAATTATGTCTTCTCAAAATAACATGGCCAAAGAAAGTTATCCCTACAAAATCATATAGTCTGGCTATGCTCCATCTTCACCACACAAAGTATTCAAATCATGCACAACCCCGATGACAAGCCAAGCAATTGTTTCATACTCTAACTTTTTCAAAACTTTTTCAATCTTCACGCAATACATGAGCGTGGGCCATGGATATAGCACTATAGGTGGAATAGAAGGTGGTTGTGGAGAAGACAAAAAGGAGAAGATGGTCTCGCATCAACTAGGCGTATCAACGGGCTATGGAGATGCCCATCAATAGATATCAATGTGAGTGAGTAGGGATTGCCATGCAACAGATGCACTAGAGCTATAAATGTATGAAAGCTCAACAAAAGAAACTAGTGGGTGTGCATCCAACTTGCTTGCTCACGAAGACCTAGGGAAATTTGAGGAAGCCCATTATTGGAATATACAAGCCAAGTTCTATAATGTAAAATTCCCACTAGTATATGAAAGTGACAACATATGAGACTCTCTATATGAAGAACATGGTGCTACTTTGAAGCACAATATATGAGACTCGCTATATCATGGTGCTACTTTGAAGCACAAGTGTGGAAAAAAGGATAGTAGCATTACCCTTTTTTGGGCCTTCTTTTTTTCTTTGGCCTTTCTCCTTTTTTATTTTTTTATTTGGACAATGCTCTATTGAATTATGATCATCACACTTTTATTTATTTACAACTCAATGATTACAACTCGATTCTAAAACAAAGTATGAGTCTATATGGACGTCTCCGGCGGTGTACCGGGATATGCAATGAATCAAGAGTGACAAGTATGAAGAAATTATGAATGGTGGCTTTGCCACAAATACTTATGTCAACTACATGATCGTGCTAAGCAATATGACAATGATGAATATGTCATGATGAACTAGATGGTGGAAAGTTGCATGGCAATATATCTCGGAATGGCTATGGAAATGCCATAATAGGTAGGTATGGTGGCTATTTTGAGGAAGGTATATGGTGGGTGTATGATACCGACGAAAAGTGCGTGGTATTAGAGAGGCTAGCAAAGGTGGAAGGGTGAGAGTGCATATAATCCATGGACTCAACATTAGTCTTAAAGAACTCATATACTTATTGCAAAAATCTAGAAGTTATCAAAGCAAAGTATTACGCGCATGCTCCTAGGGGGATAGATTGGTAGGAAAAGACCATCGCTCATCCTCGACCACCACTCATAAGGAAGACAATCAATAAATAAATCATGCTCCGACTTCGTTACATAACGGTTCACCATACGTGCATCCTACGGGAATCACAAACTCTAACACAGGTATTCTTTAAATTCACAACTACTCAACTAGCATGACTTTAATATTATCACCTCCATATCTAAAAACAATTATCGCTTCAATCTTTTCTTAGTACTCAACACACTCAAAAGAAAGTTTCACAAATCTTGAATACCAAGCATATTATTATTAAGCAAATTACCATGCTATTAAGAGACTCTCAAAATAATTTAAGTGAAGCATGAGAGATCAATAGTTTCTTTAAAACAAATCCACCACCGTGCTCTAAAAGATCTAAGTGAAGCACATAGAGCAAAATTATAACGCTCAAAAGATATAAGTGAAGCACACAGAGCAAAACTACTTAGCTCAAAAGATATAAGTGAAGCACATAGAGCAAAACTACTTAGCTCAAAAGAAATAAGTGAAGCACATAGAGTATTCTATCAAATTTTAATTCATGTATGGCTCTCTCAAAAGGTGTGTACAGCAAGGATGATTGTGGCATACTAAGACACAAAGACACAAATAATACAAGATGCTCCAAGCAAAACACATATCATGTTGGTGAATAAAAATATAGCTCCAAGTAAATTACTAATGGAAGTGGACGAAAGAGGGGATGCCTTCCGGGGCATCCCCAAGCTTTGACTTTTTGGTGTCCTTGGATTATCTTGGGGGTGCCATGGGCATCCCCAAGCTTAGGCTCTTGCCACTCCTTGTTCCATGATCCATCAAAAGAATTCACCCAAAACTTGAAAACTTCACAACACAAAAGTCAAAATAGAAAACTCGTGAGCTCCGTTAGCGAAAGAAAACAAAAGACCACTTCAAGGTACTGTAATGAACTCATTCTTTATTTATATTGGTGTTAAACCTACTGTATTCCAACTTCTCTATGGTTTACAAACTATTTTACTAGCCATAGATTCATCAAAATAAGCAAACAACACACGAAAAACAGAATCTGTCAAAAAACAGAAGAGTCTGTAGTAATCTGTAGCTAGAGCAAGATCTGAAACCCCAAAAATTCTAAAATAAATTGCTGGACGTGAGGAATTTATCTATTAATCATCTGAAAAAATAATTAACTAAATAGCGCTCTTCAAATAAAAATGACAGCAGTTCTCGTGAGCGCGAAAGTTTCTGTATTTTACAGCAAAGTTCAACAAGACTTTCCCCAAGTCTTCCCAACGGTTCTACTTGGCACAAACACTAATTAAACACAAAAAACACAACCAAAACATAGGCTAAATAATATATTTATTACTAAGGAGGAGCAAAAAAATCAGGGAATAAAAATAAAATTGGGTTGCCTCCCAACAAGCGCTATCGTTTAACGCCCCTAGCTAGGCATAAAAGCGAGGATAGATCTAAGTATTGCCATCTTTGGTAGGCAATCCATAAGTGGCTCTCATGATAGTTTTATATGGTAATTTTATTTTCTTTCTAGGAAAGTGTTCCATGCCCTTTTTTAATGGAAATTGAAATCTAATGTTCCCTTCCTTCATATCAATAATCGCACCAAACGTTCTAAGGAAAGGTCTACCAAGAATAATAGGGCAAGAAGGATTGCAATCTATATCAAGAACAATGAAATCTACGGGCACATAATTCCTATTTGCAACAATAAGAACATCATTAATCCTTCCCATAGGTTTCTTAATAGTGGAATCCGCAAGATGCAAGTTTAGAGAGAAATCATCAAAATTACGGAAATCTAGCAAATCACACAAAGTCTTGGGAATAGTAGAGACACTAGCACCAAAATCACACAAAGCATAAAACTCATGATCTTTAATTTTAATTTTAATAGTTGGTTCCCACTCATCATAGATTTTTCTAGGGATAGAAACTTTCAACTCAAGTTTTTCTTCATAAGATTGCATCAAGGCATCAACAATATGTTCGGTGAAGGCTTTATTTTGACTATAAGCATGTGGAGAATTTAGCACGGATTGCAACAAGGAAATACAATCAATTAAAGAGAAACTTTCATAATTAAATTCCTTGAAATCCAATATAGTGGGTTTAGCAACATCTAGACTTTTATTTCTTTCAATCCCACTTTTATCAATTTCATTATTAAGATCTAAAGACTCCGAATTTTTAGAACGCCTTCTAGGTAAAGGAAGATCATATTCAGTTTCATCAAGATTAATATTGCAACCCCTAAGCGCGTTGGTTGCGTTGAGCTATTGTTTTTGTGTAGGTACGAGGGACTCGCGCGTAGCCTCCTACTGGATTGATACCTTGGTTCTCAAAAACTGAGGGAAATACTTATGCTACTTGCTGCATCATCCTCTCCTCTTCGGGGAAATCCAACGCAGTGCTCAAGAGGTAGCAATAACTTTGCAGTAGCGCTTGTTTAGACACCTACTATAGAAAGGGAAAAGGAAATAAGAAAAGAAAAGGAAAATACATAGCTATAGTAGTAGCGCGTTTACTGGAAAGCGCTATAGCTAACTTAGCTATAGCGCGTTTACACAAACGCGCTACCGCTAAGTTTGACTTAACCCAAAAGCGGTTCCCCCCCGGCCACCACTTCTCCCACAAATCTCTCGCCCCACTTCGCCGTCGTATCCCCAATTTGCAGTCGCCCTACTTCGCCGCCGTCTCCTACCGACGTCAACGCCCCAGGAGCCACCAGAGCCGCACGCCGTGGACGCCACCGGAGGCGCGCGCCGTTGCTACCTCTTGAGCACTGCGTTGGTTTTCCCTTGAAGAGGAAAGTGTGATGCAGTAAAGTAGCGTAAGTATTTCCCTCAGTTTTTGAGAACCAAGGTATCAATCCAGTAGGAGATCACGCTCGAGTCCCACGCACCTACACAAACAAATAAGAACCTCGCAACCAACGCGATAAAGGGGTTGTCAATCCCTTCACGGTCACTTACGAGAGTGAGATCTGATAGAGATGATAAGATAATATTTTTGGTATCAGAAATAGGAATCCGGTTTAGCAGCCATCTTATCACCTTTCTCTTTTTGATAAGATAATATTTTTGATAATAGAGTCTTCATCTTGATTTCCATAGGAATCCATTTTAGCAGCCATCTTATTAACTAAGGTGGCTTGCATATCCGAAATTTTAGCAGTCATCTTTTCTAGACGAGCAATTTGGGATCTTATACCCTCAAACTCTTAAGACATATCATCAAGCTCTTTATTCATATAACTCATAAAACTTTTTTGTGCCTTAAGCTCGTTTCTAAATAAATTATTATGCTCAAATTGCAAAACCATAAACTTCCTAACATTGGTTTCAATCTCCTCTAACCTTTTGAGGTGAAGATCACCATAACTCGGTTGAGCCATCGCGACGAACAAGCAAACTAGCACACAAGCAAACAAAAGCAAACGGGCAAAAAGAGGAAAATAGAGAGGGAGGATAGAGAGAGAGAGAGAAGGCGAATAAAACGGCAAGGGTGAATTGGGGGGGGAGAGGAAAACGAGAGTCAAATGGCAAATAATGTAATGCGAGAGATAGGGATTGTGATGGGTACTTGGTATGTTGACTTTTTGCGTAGACTCCCCGGCAACGGCGCCAGAAATCCTTCTTGCTACGTCTTGAGCTTGCGTTGGTTTTCCCCGAAGAGGAAGGGATGATGCAGCAGAGTAGCGTAAGTATTTCCCTTAGTTTTTGAGAACCAAGGTATCAATCCAGTAGGAGCCCACGCTCAAGTCCCTCGTACCTGCACAAAGCGATAGCTACTCGCAACCAATGCGATTAGGGGTTGTCAAGCCCTTCACGGTCACTTACGAGAGTGAGATCTGATAGATATAATATTTTTGGTATTTTTGGTATAAAGATGCAAAGTAAAAAGTAAAAGCAAAGTAAAAAAGCAAAGCAAGATTAAAGTGATGGAGATTGATATGATGAGAATAGACCCGGGGGCCATAGGTTTCACTAGTGGCTTCTCTCAAGAGCATAAGTATTCTACGGTGGGTGAACAAATTACTGTTGAGCAATTGACAGAATAGAGCATAGTTATGAGAATATCTAGGCATGATCATGTATATAGGCATCACGTCCGTGACAAGTAGATCGAAACGATTCTGCATCTACTACTATTACTCCACTCATCGACCGCTATCCAGCATGCATCTAGAGTATTAAGTTAAAAACAGAGTAACGCCTTAAGCAAGATGACATGATGTAGAGAGATAAATTCATGCAATATGAAATAAACCCCATCTTGTTATCCTCGATGGCAACGATACAATACGTGCCTTGCTGCCCCTTCTGTCACTGGGTAAGGACACCGCAAGATCGAACCCAAAGCTAAGAACTTCTCCCATGGCAAGAACTACCAATCTAGTTGGCCAAACCAAACGGATAATTCGAAGAGACTTGCAAAGATAACCAATCATACATAAAAGAATTCAGAGAAGATTCAAATATTATTCATAGATAGACTTGATCATAAACCCACAATTCATAGGTCTCAACATACACACCGCAAAAAGAAGATTACATTGAATAGATCTCCACAAGAGAGGGGGAGAACTTTGTATTGAGATTCAAAGAGAGAGAAGAAGCCATCTAGCTACTAACTATGGACCCAAAGGTCTGAGGTAAACTACTCACACTTCATCGGAGGGGCTAGGATGATGTAGAAGCCCTCCGTGATGACGGCCCTCTTCCGGCGGAGCTCCGGAACAGGCCCCAAGATGGGATCTCGTGGATACAGAAAGTTGCAGCGGTGGAATTAGGTTTTTGGCTCCTGTTCTGATCGTTTGGGGGTACGTGTGTATATATAGGACGAAGAAGTACGCCGGAGGAGCAACGAGGGGCCCACGAGGCAGGGGGGCGCACCCTAGGGGGGGCGCCCCGCCCTCGTGACCGCCTCTTTTGTTCCTGGGAGCAGGGTCCAAGTCTCCTGGATCACGTTCGGTGAGAAAATCACGTTCCCGAAGATTTTATTCCGTTTGGACTCCGTTTGATATTCCGTTTATCCGAAACACTGAAATAGGCAAAAAAACAACAATTCTGGGCTGGGCCTCCGGTTAATAGGTTAGTCCCAAAAATAATATAAAAGTGGAAAATAAAGCCCAATATAGTCCAAAACAGTAGATAATATAGCATGGAGCAATAAAAAATTATAGATACATTGGAGACGTATCACCCCCTGGGCGCGCCCTCCACCCTCGCGGGCCCCTCGTAGCTCCACCGACCTACTTCTTCCTCCTATATATACCTACGTACCGCCAAACCATCAGACACGGAGCCAAAACCCTATTTCCACCGCCGCAACCTTCTGTACCCGTGAGATCCCATCTTCGGGCCTTTTCCGGCGCTCCGCCAGAGGGGGCATCAATCACGGAGGGCTTCTACATCAACACCATAGCCTCTCCGATGATGTGTGAGTAGTTTACCTCAGACCTTCGGGTCCATAGTTATTAGCTAGATGTCTTCTTCTCTCTCTTTGGATCTCAATACAAAGTTCTCCTCGATTCTCTTGGAGATCTATTTGATGTAACTCTTCTTTTGCGGTGTGTTTGTCGAGATCCGATGAATTGTGGGTTTATGATCAAGATTATCTATGAACAATATTTGAATCTCCTTCGAATTCTTTTAAGTATGATTGGTTATCTTTGCAAGTCTCTTCGAATTATCAGTTTGGTTTGGCCTATTAGATTGGTCTTTCTTGCAATGGGAGAAGTGCCTAGCTTGGGGTTCAATCTTGTGGTGCTCGATCCCAGTGACAGAAGGGAAAACGACACATATTGTATTGTTGCCATCAAGGATAAAAAGATGGGGTTTATATCATATTGCATGAGTTTATCCCTCTACATCATGTCATCTTGCTTAAAGCGTTACTCTATTCTTATGAACTTAATACTCTAGATGCATGCTAGATAGCGGTCGATGTGTGGAGTAATAGTAGTAGCTGCAGGCAGGAGTCGGTCTACTTGTCACGGACGTGATGCCTATATACATGATCATACCTAGATATTCTCATAACTATGCTCAATTCTATCAATTGCCCGACAGTAATTTGTTTACCCACCGTAATACTTATGCTATCTTGAGAGAAGCCACTAGTGAAACCTATGGCCCCTGGGTCTATGGCCCCCGGGTCATATTAATCTCCTGTCAACTAGCTATTTCTGGCACCGTTTATTTTGCTTTCTTTACTTTTACTCTTTACAATAAAAATACCAAAAATATTATCTTATCATCTCTATCAGATCTCACTCTCGTAAGTGACCGTGAAGGGATTGACAACCCCTTTATCGCGTTGGTTGCGAGGTTCTTATTTGTTTGTGTAGGTGCGTGGGACTCGAGTGTGGTCTCCTACTGGATTGATACCTTGGTTCTCAAAAACTGAGGGAAATACTTACGCTACTTTACTGCATCACACTTTCCTCTTCAAGGGAAAACCAACGCAGTGCTCAAGAGGTAGCAACGGCGCACGCCTTCGGTGGCGTCGACGGTGTGCGGCTCTGGTGGCTCCTGGGGCGTTGACGTCAGCAGGAGACGGCGGCGAAGTAGGGCGACGGCAAATTGGGGAGACGACGGCGAAGTGGGGCGAGAGATTTGGTGGAGAAGTGGTGGCCGGGGGGGGGACCACTTTTGGGTTAAGTCAAACTTAGCGGTAGCGCGTTTCTGTAAACGGGCTATAGCTAAGTTAGCTATAGCGCTTTCCAGTAAACGCGCTACTACTATAGCTATGTATTTTCCTTTTCTTTTCTTATTTCCTTTTCCCTTTCTATAGGGGGGGGTCTAAACAAGCGCTACTGCTAAGTTATTGCTACCTCTTGAGCACTGCGTTGGATTTCCCCGAAGAGGAGAGGATGATGCAGCAAGTAGCGTAAGTATTTCCCTCAGTTTTTGAGAACCAAGGTATCAATCTAGTAGGAGGCTACGCGCGAGTCCCTCGTACCTACACAAAAACAATAGCTCAACGCAACCAACGCGCTTAGAGGTTTCACTAGTGGATTCTCTCAAGAGCATAAGTATTCTACGGCGGGTGAACAAATTACTGTTGAGCAATTGACAGAATTGAGCATAGTTATGAGAATATCTAGGTATGATCATGTATATAGGCATGACGTCCGACACAAGTAGACCGACTCCTGCCTGCATCTACTACTATTACTCCACTCATCGACCGCTATCTAGCATGCATCTAGAGTATTAAGTTAAAAACAGAGTAACGCCTTAAGCAAGATGACATGATGCAGAGGGATAGTTTCATGCAATAAGGTAACAACCCCATCTTGTTATCCTCGATGGCAACAATACAATACGTGCCTTGCTGCCCCTTCTGTCACTGGGAAAGGACACTGCAAGATTGAACCCAAAGCTAAGCACTTCTCCCATGGCAAGAAAAACTAATCTAGTAGGCCAAGCCAAACTGATAATTCGAAGAGACTTGTAAAGATAACCAATCATACATAAAAGAATTCAGAGAAGATTCAAATATTATTCATAGATAGACTGGATCATAAACCCACAATTCATCGGTCTCAACAAACACACCGCAAAAAGAGGATTACAACGAATAGATCTCCACGAGAGAGGGGGAGAATATTGTATTGAGATCCAAAAAGAGAGATGATGTAGAAGCCCTCCGTGATCGATGCCCCCTCCGGCGGAGCTCCGGAACAGGCCCCAAGATGGGATCTCGTGGATACAGAAAGTTGCCGTGGTGGAATTAGGTTTTTGGCTCCCATTCTGATCGTTTGGGGATACGTGGATATATATGGGAGGAAGAAGTACGTCGGTGGAGCAATAGGGGCCCCACGAGGGTGGAGGGCGCGCCTGGGGGGGGGGGGGGGGGGTAGGCGCGCCCCCTACCTTGTGTGCTCCTGTTACGTGGCTTGACGTAGGGTCCAAGTCTCCTGAGTTGTATTCGATGAGAAAATCACATTCCCGAAGGTTTCATGCCGTTTGGACTCCGTTTGATATTCCTTTTCTTCGAAACCCTAAAACAGGCAAAAAAAACAATTCTGGGCTGGGCCTCCGGTTAATAAGTTAGTCCCAAAAATAATATAAAAGTGGATAATAAAGCCCAATAATGTCCAAAACAGTAGATAATGTAGCATGGAGCAATCAAAAATTATAGATACGTTGGAGACGTATCAAGCATCCCCAAGCTTAATTCCTGCTCGTCCTCGAGTAGGTAAATGATAAAAATAGATTTTTTATGCGGAGTGCTACTTGGCATAATTTTAATGTAATTCTTCTTAATTGTGGTATGAATATTCAGATCCAAAAGATTCAAGACAAAAGTTCATATTGACATAAAAATGATAATACTACAAGCATACTAACTAAGCAATTATGTCTTTTAAAAATAACATGGCCAAAGAAAGTTCATCCCTACAAAATCATATGGTTTAGTCATGTTTCATTTTCGTCACACAAGAATGCTATCATCATGCACAACCCCGATGACAAGCCAAGCAATTGATTCATACTTTAGTTGTCTCAAACCTATAAGCTTTCACGCAATATATGAGCGCGAGCCATGGACATAGCACTATAGGTGGAATAGAATATAATGAGGGGGGTTATGTGGAGAAGACAAAAAGGGAGGAAGTCTGACATCAACGAGGCTAATAAATGGGCTATGGAGATGCCCACCGATTGATGTTAATGCAAGTAGTAGGGATTGCCATGCAACGGATGCACTAGAGCTATAAATGTATGAAAGCTCAACAAAAGAAACTAGTGGGTGTGCATCCAACTTGCTTGCTCATGAAGACCTAGGGCACTTGAGGAGGCCCATTGTTGGAATATACAAGCCAAGTTCTATAATGAAAAATTCCCACTAGTATATGAAAGTGATAACATGAGAGACTCTCTACTATGAAGATCATGGTGCTACTTCTTTGAAGCACAAGTGTGGCAAAGGATAGTAACATTGTCCCTTCTCTCTTTTTCTCTCATTTTTTTGGGCCTTTTCTCTTTTTTATGGCCTTTCTCTTTTTTTGGGCCTTATCTTTCTTTTTATGGCCTTCCCTTTTTTATATTCCTCACTTGGGACAATGCTCTAGAAAATGTTGATCATCACACTTCTATTTATTTACAACTCAATTATTACAACTCGATACTAGAACAAAAGATGATTCTATATGAATGCCTCCGGCATTGTACCGGGATATGCAATGAACCAAGAGTGACATGTATGAAAGAATTATGAATGGTGGCTTTGCCACAAATACTATGTCAACTACATGATCATGCTAAGACATATGACAATGATGAATGTGTCATGATGAACGGAATGATGGAAAGTTGCATGGCAATATATCTCGGAATGGCTATGGAAATGCCATAATAGGTAGGTATGGTGGCTGTTTTGAGGAAGATATAAGGAGGTTTGTGTGTGAAAGAGCGTATCATATCACGGGGTTGGATGCACCGGCGAAGTTTGCGCCAACTCTCAATGTGAGAAAGGGCAATGCACGGTACCGAAGAGGCTAGCAAGGATGGAAGGGTGAGAGTGCGTATAATCCATGGACTCAACATTAGTCATAAAGAACTCACATACTTATTGCAAAAATCTACAAGTCATCAAAAACCTCAGTACTATGCACATGCTCCTAGGGGGATAGATTGGTAGGAAAAGACCATCGCTCGTCCCCGACCACCACTCATAAGGAAGACAATCAAATAACACCTCATGTTTCAAATTTGTTGCATAACGTTTACCATACGTGCATGCTATGGGACTTGCAAACTTCAACACAAGTATTTCTCAATTTCACAACTACTCAACTAGCACGACTTTGATATTATTACCTCCATGTCTCAAAACAATCATCAAGCATCAAACTTCTCTTAGTATTCAACACACTCATAAGAAAGTTTTATTATTAATCTTGCATACCAAGCATATTAGGATTTTAAGCAATTTACCATGCTATTAATACTCTCAAAATAATCTAAGTGGAGCATGAGAGATCAATAGTTTCTATAAAAAAATCCACCACCGTGCTCTAAAAGATATAAGTGAAGCACTAGAGCAAAACTATAAAACTCAAAAGATATAAGTGAAGCACTAGAGTAAAACTATAGAGCTCAAAAGATATAAGTGAAGCACATAGAGTATTCTAACAAATTCCAAATCATGTATGGCTCTCTCAAAAGGTGTGTACAGCAAGGATGATTGTGGTAGACTAACAAGCAAAGACTCAAATCATAAAAGACGCTCCAAGCAAAACACATATCATGTGGTGAATAAAAATATAGCTCCAAGTAAAGTTACCGATAGAAGTAGACGAAAGAGGGGATGCCTTCCGGGGCATCCCCAAGCTTTGGCTTTTAGGTGTCCTTAGATTATCTTGGGGGTGCCATGGGCATCCCCAAGCTTAGGCTCTTGCCACTCCTTGTTCCATAATCCATCAAATCTTTACCCAAAACTTGAAAACTTCACAACACAAAACTTAAAGTAGAAAATCTCGTGAGCTCTGTTAGCGAAAGAAAACAAAAGACCACTTAAAGGTACTGTAATGAACTCATCCTTTATTTATATTGATGTTAAACCTACTGTATTCCAACTTCTCTATGGTTTACAAACTATTTTACTAGCCATAGATTCATCAAAATAAGCAAACAACACACGAAAAACAGAATCTGTCAAAAAACAGAAGAGTCTGTAGTAATCTGTAGCTAGCGCAAGATCTGGAACCCCAAAAATTCTAAAATAAATTTCTGGACGTGAGGAATTTATCTATTAATCATCTTCAAAAAGAATTAACTAAATACCACTCTCCAAATAACAATGAAAGCATTTCTCGTGAGCGCTAAACTTTCTGTTTTTTACAGCAAGTTCAACAAGACTTTTCCCAAGTCTTCCCAATGGTTCTACTTGGCACAAACACTAATTAAACACAAAAAACAGAACCAAAACAGAGGCTAAATAATTTATTTATTACTAAACAGGAGCAAAAAGCAAGGAATAAAAATAAAATTGGGTTGCCTCCCAATAGGCGCTATCGTTTAACGCCCCTAGCTAGGCATAACAAGCAAGAATAGATCTAGGTATTGCCATCTTTGGTAGGCAATCCATAAGTGGCTCTCATGATAGATTCATATGTTAATTTTATTTTCTTTCTAGGGAAGTGTTCCATTCCCTTTTTTAATGGAAGTTTAAATCTAATATTCCCTTCCTTCATATCAATAATTGCACCAACCGTTCTAAGGAAAGGTCTACCGAGAATAATAGGGCAAGAAGGATTGCAATCTATATCAAGAACGATAAAATCTACGGGCACATAATTCCTGTTTGCAACAATAAGAACATCATTAATTCTTCCCATAGGTTTTTTAATAGTGGAATCCGCAAGATGCAAGTTTAGAGAGCAATCATCAAAATCACGGAAATCTGGCAAATCACACAAAGTTTTGGGAATAGTAGAGACACTAGCACCCAAATCACACAAAGCAGAAAACTCATAATCTTTAATTTTAATTTTAATAGTAGTCTCCCACTCATCATAAAGTTTTATAGGGATAGAAACTTTCAACTCAAGTTTTTCTTCATAAGATTGCATCAAGGCATCAACGATATGTTCGGTAAAGGCTTTATTTTGACTATAAGCATGAGGAGAATTTAGCACGGATTGCAATAAGGAAATACAATCAATTAAAGAGAAATTTTCATAATTAAATTCCTTGAAATCCAATATAGTGGGTTTAGCATCATCTAGGGTTTTATTTCTTTTAATCCCACTTTTATCAATTTCACCATCAAGATCTAAATACTCCGAATTTTTAGAACGCCTTCTAGGTAAAGGTGGATCATATTCATCCCATAATTATCAAGATTAATATTTAAAAACAAAGATTTAATAGGGGACACATCAATAACTTTTAGATCTTCATCATTATTTTCATAGGAACTAGAAGAACATGCTTTAATAAAGGCATCTTTCATAGCACGCGTCCTAGCGGTTCTTTCCTTGCACTCATCAATGGAAATTCTCATGGCTTTGAGAGACTCATTGATATCATGCTTAGGAGTAATAGATCTAAGCTTTAAAGAATCAACATCAAGAGAAATTCTATCAACATTCCTAGCCAAATCATCAATCTTAAGCAAATTTTCTTCAATCATAGCATTAAAATTCTTTTGCGAAGAAATAAATTCTCTAATATTAGATTCAAAATCAAAGGGCATCTTATTATAATTTCCATAAGAATTGTTGTAGGAATTACCATAATTATTAGAGGGATTACTAGGATAAGGTCTAGGATTGAAATTTCCTCTATACGCGTTGTTACCAAAATTGTTCCTACCAAAAAAATTCACATCCATAGATTCATTATTATTCTCAATCAAAGTAGACAAGGGCATATCATTAGGATCAGAAGAAACACTCTTATTAGCAAATAATTTCATAAGTTCATCCATCTTTCCACTCAAAACATTAATTTCTTCTATCGCATGCACCTTTTTATTAGTAGATCTTTCAGTATGCCATTGAGAATAATTAACCATAATATTATCTAGGAGTTTAGTAGCTTCTCCTAAGGTGATTTCCGTAAAAGTGCCTCCCGCGGCCGAATCCAAAAGATTTCTAGAAGCAAAATTCAATCCGGCATAATTTTTTTGTATAATCATCCACAAATTTAAACCATGAGTAGGGCAATTACGTATCATTAATTTCATTCTCTCCCAAGCTTGTGAAACATGTTCATGATCAAGTTGCTTAAAATTCATAATATCGTTTCTAAGAGAGATGATCATAGCGGGAGGAAAATACTTAGAGATAAAAGCATCTTTGCACTTGTTCCATGAATCAGTACTATTTTTAGGCAAATATGAAAACCAAGCTTTAGCACGATCTCTAAGCGAAAAAGGAAATAGCTTCAATTTAACAATATCATTATCGACATCTTTCTTCTCTTGCATGTCACACAAATCAACAAAGCTATTAAGATGGGTAGCTACATCTTCACTAGGAAGGCTGGGGAACGGATCTTTCATGACAAGATTCAGCAAAGCAGTATTAATTTCACAAGATTCAACATCAGAAGAGGAGCAATCAGAGTGCTAAGGAAATCATTATTGTTGGTATTGGTGAAGTCACACAATTTGGTATTATCTTGAGCCATCGCGACAAACAAGCAATCCAACACACGAGCAAACAAAAGGCAAACGGGAAAAAGAGGCAAATAGAGAAAGAGACGGAGGATAGAGAGAGAGAGGGCGAATAAAACGGCAAGGGTGAATTGGGGGGAGAGGAAAACGAGAGGCAAATGGCAAATAATGTAATGCGGGAGATAGGGATTGTGATGGGTACTTGGTATGTTGACTTTTGCGCAGACTCCCCGGCAACAGTGCCAGAAATTCTTCTTGCTACCTCTTGAGCATTGCGTTGGATTTCCCCGAAGAGGAGAGGATGATGCAGCAAAGTAGCATAAGTATTTCCCTCAGTTTTTGAGAACCAAGGTATCAATCCAGTAGGAGGCTACGCGCGAGTCCCTCGTACCTACACAAAAACAATAGCTCAACACAACAAGCTTGATTAGGGGTTGTCAATCCCTTCACGATCACTTACGAAAGTGAGATCTGATAGAGATGATAAATAATATTTTTGGTATTTTTGGTATAGAGATGCAAAGTGAAAAGTAAAAGGCAAAGTAAAAAAGCAAAGCAATAATAAAGTGATGGAGATTGATATGATGAGAAAGAGACCCGGGGGCCATAGGTTTCACTAGTGGCTTCTCTCAAGAGCATAAGTATTCTACGGTGGGTGAACAAATTACTGTTGAGCAATTGACAGAATTGAACATAGTTATGAGAATATCTAGGTATGATCATGTATATAGGCATCACGTCTGAGACAAGTAGACCGACTCCTGCCTGCATCTACTACTATTACTCCACTCATCGACCGCTATCCAGCATGCATCTAGAGTATTAAGTTAAAAACAGAGTAACGCCTTAAGCAAGATGACATGATGTAGAGGGATAGTTTCATGCAATATGATAAAAACCCCATCTTGTTATCCTCGATGGCAACAATACAATACGTGCCTTGCTGCCCCTTCTGTCATTGGGAAAGGACTCCGCAAGATCGAACCCAAAGCTAAGCACTTCTCCCATGGCAAGAAAAACCAATTGAAAGTGCAACTATCCCTAGGTGGTTTTGGTAATTCATAACAACATATAGCTCATTGAGCTAATGCTATTTCAAGATGATTATTTCAGGAAAGCTCAATGATTGGCATGGCATGGATGTGAAAGTGGAACCCTCAAAATGCTAAGGACAAAGAATTGGCTCAAGCTCAAAAGTTCAAGACTCTTCATTTTATGTTTTAGTGATCCAAGATCACATTGAGTCTTTAGGAAAAGCCAATACTATCAAGGAGGGATGAGGTGTTGCTTAATGAGCCTCTTGCTCTATGTGCTTAATGATATGCTCCAAAATCCTCAGCTACTTTCCCATATCCACAAATGACCTAAACCCTAAGCCAAACTCGGTCATACCGATTCTTTCAATCCGGCGCCACCGAGTTTCACTTGTCATTTGCCACTACCAAACCCTAGCAATTCGGTCCTACCGATAAGGATCTCGGTCTCACCGAGATGGGCTTGCAAACTCTCTGTTTCCCTTTTGTAACTTTTCGGTCTCACCGAAAGAGCGAATCGGTCCCACCGAGAATGCAAGGTAAACTCTATGTTTCCTTCTTGTAACTTTTCGGTCTCACCGAAAGAGCAAGTCGGTCCCATCGAGTTTGCCTGACCAACTCTCTAGTTAGCTTATTGCCAAACTCGGTCTCACCGAGTTTGTGCAATCGGTCTCACCGAGATTACGTTATGCCCAAACCCTAACCGAATCGGTCCTACCGAGTTGCATGTCAGTCCCACCGAAATTCCTAACGGTCACTAGGTTTACTATTTCGGTCCAACCGAGTTTTCTGATTCGGTCCCACCGAGATTGATAAATTGTTGGGGAACACAGTAATTTCAAAAATTTTCCTACGCACACGCAAGATCATGGTGATGCACAGTAATGAGAGGGGAGAGTGTTGTCTATGTACCAACGCAGACCGACTGCGGAAGCGATCACACAACATAGAGGAAGTAGTCGTACGTCTTCTTCCCGATCTGACCGATCCAAGCACTGTTACTCCGGCACCTCCGAGTTCTTAGCACACGTTCAGCTCGATGACGTTCCTCGGGCTCCGATCTAGCAAAGCGTCGAGGAAGAGTTCCGTCAGCACGACGACGTGATGACGATCTTGATGTACTACCGACGCAGGGCTTCGCCTAAGCACTACAACGGTACGATCGAGGTGGTATTTGGTCGCAGGGGGCACCGCACACGGCTAAGGAACGATCTCAAGGATCAAGTTGTGTGTCTATGGGGTGCCCCCTGCCCCCGTATATAAAGGACCAGGGGCAAGGGGGTCGGCCGGCTAGGAGGGAGGCGCAGGGAGGAGTCCCACTCCTACCGGGAGTAGGACTCCTTCCCCCAAATCCTATTCCTAATAGGACTCTTCGGGAGAAAGAGAAGAGAGGGGGGCCGGCCCCTTCTCCTAGTCCTAATAGGACTAGGGAAGGGGGTTCGGCCGGCCAGCCTGTGGGCTGCCCCTTCTCTCCTTTCCACTAAGGCCCAATAGGCCCATTTGCCTCCCGGGGGGTTCCGGTAACCCTCCCGGTAATCCGGTAAAATCCCGATTTCACCCGGAACACTTCCGGTGCCCAAACATAGGCTTCCAATATATCAATCTTTACGTCTCGACCATTTCGAGACTCCTCGTCATGTCCGTGATCTCATCCGGGACTCCGAACAACCTTCGGCACATCAAAATGCATAAACTCATAATAACTGTCATCGTAACGTTAAGCGTGCGGACCCTACGGTTCGAGAACAATGTAGACATGACCGAGACACGTCTCCGGTCAATAACCAATAGCGGGACCTGGATGCCCATATTGTCTCCTACATATTCTACGAAGATCTTTATCGGTCAGACCGCATAACAACATACGTTGTTCCCTTTGTCATCGGTATGTTACTTGCTCGAGATTCGATCGTCGGTATCCAATACCTAGTTCAATCTCGTTACCGGCAAGTCTCTTTACTCGTTCCGTAATACATCATCTCACAACTAACATATTAGTTGCAGTGCTTGCAAGGCTTATGTGATGTGCATTACCGAGAGGGCCCAGAGATACCTCTCCGACAATCGGAGTGACAAACCCTAATCTCGAAATACGCCAACCCAACATCTACCATTGGAGACACCTGTAGTACTCCTTTATAATCACCCAGTTACATTGTGACGTTTGGTAGTACCCAAAGTGTTCCTCCGGTAAACGGGAGTTGCATAATCTCATAGTTATAGGAACATGTATAAGTCATGAAGAAAGCATTAGCAACATACTAAACGATCGGGTGCTAAGCTAATGGAATGGGTCATGTCAATCAGATCATTCTACTAATGATGTGACCTCGTTAATCAAATAACAACTCCTTGTTCATGGTTAGGAAACATAACCATCTTTGATTAACGAGCTAGTCAAGTAGAGGCATACTAGTGACACTCTGTTGGTCTATGTATTCACACATGTATTATGTTTCCGGTTAATACAATTCTAGCATGAATAATAAACATTTATCATGATGTAAGGAAATAAATAATAACTTTATTATTGCCTCTAGGGCATATTTCCTTCATAAATTGTGTGTAACGGTTGGATTTTGTGTGGAGGCTATAAATACCCCTCCACCTCCTCTTCACTCGTGGAGAGAGCCATCAAAACACATACACCATTCCAACTCGTATGTTCTGAGAGAGAACCACCTACTCATGTGTTGAGACCAAGATATTCCATTCAAACCATATGAATCTCGATCTCTATCCTTTCCCAAGTTGCTTTCCACTCAAATCTTCTTTCCACCAGATCCAAATCATATGAGAGAGAGTTGAGTGTTGGGGAGACTATCATTTGAAGCACAAGAGTAAGGAGTTCATCATCAACACACCATTTGTTACTTCTTGGAGAGTGCTGTCTCCTAGATTGGCTAGGTGTCACTTGGGAGCCTCCGACAAGATTGTGGAGTTGAACCAAGGAGTTTGTAAGGGCAAGGAGATCGCCTACTTCGTGAAGATCTACCGCTAGTGAGGCAAGTCCTTCATGGGCGATGGCCATGGTGGGATAGACAAGGTTGCTTCTTCATGGACCCTTCGTGGGTGAAGCCCTCCGTGGACTCGCGCAACAGTTACCCTTCATGGGTTGAAGTCTCCATCAACGTGGATGTAGGATAGCACCACCTATCCGAACCACGGGAAAAACATCCGTGTCTCCAATAGCGTTTGAATTCTCCAAACCCTTCCCTTTATATTCTTGCAAGTTGCATGCTTTACTTTTCGCTGCCAATACACTCTTTGCATGCTTGCTTGAATTGTGTAATGATTGCTTGACTTGTCCTAAGATAGCTAAAAACTGCCAAGAACTAAAATTGGGAAAAGGTTAAGTTTTTATTTGGTCAAGTAGTCTAATCACCCTCCCTCTAGACATACTTTTGATCCTACAAGTGGTATCAGAGCTTTGGTCTCCATTTGCCTTGATCTCCATAGCTCTTGGTGGTCATAGCCTTGGTTTCATAACCTAGGAGAGTATGGCGTCTAGCGAGGGAAATTATCACCATAGAGGTCCTTGCTTTGATGGTACTAACTTTGCCAGTTGGAAGCATAAAATGAAAATGCATATTCTTGGACATAACCCCGCCGTATGGGCTATTGTTTGTGTTGGCTTGCAAGGTGAGTTCTTCGATGGGAGCGAACCAAACCGTGAAGCTACCGCGGATGAGTTGAAGATGTTGCAATACAATGCTCAAGCTTGTGATATTCTCTTCAATGGATTGTGCCCCGAAGAATTCAACAAAATCAGCCACCTTGAGAATGCAAAGGAAATTTGGGACACTTTGATTGATATGCACGAAGGTACCGACTCCATCAAGGAATCCAAGTTGGATGTGCTCCAAAGTCAACTTGACAAGTTCAAGATGAAGGATGGTGAAGGTGTCGCCGAAATGTACTCTAGGCTTGCTCTCATCACAAATGAGATTGCCGGCTTAGGAAGTGAAGAGATGACCGATAGATTCATCATCAAGAAGATCCTAAGAGCCTTGGATGGGAAATATGACACCGTGTGCACATTGATTCAAATGATGCCCAATTACAAAGATCTCAAGCCAACGGAAGTGATTGGAAGGATTGTTGCTCATGAGATGTCACTCAAGGATAAAGAGGAACTTCACAACAAATCAAGTGGTGCCTACAAAGCCTCATGTGAAGTCCCCACATCATCAAGTGAGAAACAAACCTTCAATGAAGAATTGAGCTTAATGGTGAAGAACTTCAACAAGTTCTACAAGAGTAGAAGCAAAGATAGAAGCTTCAAGTCAAGGTCCTACAATGACAAAAGATCTTCTAGTCGAGAGCGAAACTGCTACAATTGTGGAAGACCCGGACACTATTCCAATGAGTGTACGGCTCCCTACAAGAGAAGAGAAGATTCTCCAAAAAGAAGAAGCAAAGAATCATCACCAAGAGAGAGGAGTAGAGATGATCGTTATGAACGGAAATACTCACGGAGAAGCAAGGATTCGGAAAGGAAGGAAAAATCATCAAGGAGCTACACAAAACGAAGACATCAAGCTCATGTTGGAGAATGGGTATCCGGCTCCGACTCCGACAGCCACTCCGAGAGAAGTTATCACTCCGAGTCCGAAGATACTCAAGATGAAGGTGTTGCCGGTCTAGCACTTGTGTCAACCAACTCCTACGACATATTTGACTCACCAAATGAAGGAATTGGAAGATGCTTCATGGCCAAAGGTCCTAAGGTAACACACCCCGATTACATTGATTTTAATAGTGATGAAGATGACTTGTTAGGTGATGATGACTTGCTTGTTGACAACTCTAGTGATGAGTACTATGATGAAACATCAATTAATCATGCTAAAACGAATGACAATGATAAGGAGAAGATTGAGGCTCTAACTAAAGAACTAAACACTCTTAAGTTAGCTCATGAAACTATCTTCGAAGATCATCGAGAACTTTTAAGAGCTCATGAGAAATTACGCTTTGAAAAGCTCAATCTTGAGCAAGAGCATGAGTTCTTAAAGGCAATCAATGATGATCTCCGCAAGAAAAGTTCTTCTTACATTGCCAAGCATTTACTATTATCCACTTACATGCCTCAAGTCAAGTCTAGTAACAAGAACAAGAAAGATTCTTCCTCTAGTAGTAACAATGATCATGCTAAATCCAATATTGTTGCTTCTAGTAGTTCTCTTGATTCCACTAATGATTCTCTTAGCCAAGTTACACTTGAGCAAGAAAATAGCTTATTGATTGGAATCATAGAGAAAGGAGTGTACAAGAGCCTTGCCGGGAGTAAGCAATTCGAGGAAATTGTGCGCAAGCAAGGAATGCACCAGAAGAATCAAGGTGTTGGTTTTGAACGAAAGTTCAATGCAGTGGAGTTGAATGGGAAGAAGATCAATACCCCAAGACAAAGTTTGTTCCTCAACAAGAGAAGTATGATACTTCTTTCAAGGGGACACAAGCTCAAGATGATCTTCCACCACAAGACTACAAGCAAAAAGGCAAGGACAAGCTTCAAGAGGAGATTGATGCATTTGAAGAAGCTCCTAAGACCTTAGTCAAGTGGATTCCCAAGACCACGTCAAGTTCCACTTCATCAAGTACGACTACAACTCCAAGGATTCCCATCAAGATGGTGTGGATCCAAAAGAAGAAGAACTAGAGAGTTCTTGAGGGTGACTCCGCCAACATATTTCACTCTCATCATTTTGGCAAGAACAAGTGCAATCAACTTCCACATCATGCACTAGTTCAAGGAGTCACAAACCCTCTTGTCGGTAAGACAAGGGAAAAGGTAACCTAAAGTTTTCATGGACATCATCTTGTGTATACATCACTCTATGTCTATGGATATCCTTGTTTGTTCCTTGTGGGACTAACCCATGTAGGTATTGAAAGTGCAATTCACTCAAATGGATAGCTCCAAGTGATCTACATCAACATTGAGCATCCACATCTTCAACATCTACATGAAGTCATCATCGATAAAAACCCAAGGTTAGTTCATCCCTCTTAAGGGGGATATCACATCTAGGGGGAGCTTTACTCTAAGACTTGAGCTAAAGCAACTCTAAAGATGTGAATACAACAATGCTTTATGTAAAAGTGGTAACCCCACTTGAGCTTAAACGTTGAGTATGACCTACGATCAAGTGTTCTCACTTGACTCCTAAGTCAATATACTCATATATAGATGACCTAGTCATCGCAAATTGCTTGATAGATGCTAGCATTGTTTGTGCATGCTTTGACACATATTTCATTTGCCATCTTATTGTGTGAGCATGTTGGTTGCATATTTTACTCATTCGAGGACATCCACTTGTTGTTTTGATTGTTTGGCTTTATCTTCTTTTGCCAAGTGGATGGACAAGAATGCCTAAGAACCTCCTCTAGCTATCTATGCTTTTCTCGTCTCAAACTCTATTCATGCTGCATCACAAAACTTGATCAAGTCAGATTCGAACCACTCTATGTGAGGAGCGCTCGGAGTCCCCAATTCGTCATAGACTTAAACTTCCAAAACCTCTTTGTGATTCTCGGTCTGACCGATACCATACTTTCGGTCCTACCGAGATCATTAAGTTGATCTAGGTTTTCGATCTCGGTGCAACCGATTTGAACCACTCGGTCACACCGAGTTGCAATAACTGTATACAGTTTCGCATCTCGGTGCCACCGAGTTGTTCCACTCGGTAACACCGACAGGGTCAGGCTATATATAGTGACGGGCAGAATTTTGGAAATTTCTCTGAAACCTCTTCGCCCGCGCATAGCTCGCTCTGCCTCTTGGGTCTCCGGATCGTCCTCCTCGCCGCCAGCAGCCTCCTGTCGCTGGTCTCCGCCGCCGTCAACGGAATTCTGCCCCGCCGTTGCCGCCGTAGCGAGTCTCCGCCGAACTAGGGTATGGACTCGATCTTTGCGCTATTCTTCAATCCGATTCCTAGCACATTGTGATCATCATGATTCTTGCCACGTTTCATAAACTCCTATCCAGTCAATGAACTCGTAGATTAGGTTTAATTCGAAATTTTAGGGTTAGGTTTCCGCTGAAACCATCTCGGACCCACCGAGTTGAAAAACTCGGTCCCACCGATTTGGCTTATGCCATTGCATAAGTAAAACTCGGTCTGACCGAGAACTACTTCTCGGTGTGACCGATTTTGGAACTCTGTGAAACCCTAGCAGTCTCGGTGCCACTGAACTGTGACTCGGTCTGACCGAGTTCACTAGTTCTGGTGCCAACACTGCTTCGGTGTCACCGAGTTTGAAAATCGGTAGATCCGAGATGATTTCAGTGGGAAACTAAAACTAAGTTTTTGAATTATTCTTTTGCAAAAACCTCTGCATTTTGTGATGCTCATCCACTCTATCTCATCTATAATCTATTCACAGGGTCAGCAGTCAGCTTGCATCATGTCAGACCAGAGTGACAGCCAGAACTTGTCAGAGCAGCAAGTGCAGTTGAGTGAGGGCACTAGCCCCTCAAGTTCCTCAGATGATGGCAGCAGGAGCACACCCAGCAACCTGCCTAAAGCTGCCACACATCAAAGGAAGAAGAGGACTTCCGATTCTGAAGATGAGGACTATGTGGCAGAGGAAGAGGCTACATCAAAGAGAGCTGAGCCAGCAGCAGGCACAAAGCCAGGCCTGAAAATCAAAAGGCCAGCAGGCAGGCAGCCCATGTCAAAGGCTAGAGCTTCAACAGTGAAGCCTGCTCCCATTGAGCCCGTTGCTGCTGAGGGCAAGAAGAGGAAAGAATGAGTGAAGAAGACTGTGGCCAGAGTGCTTGGGAAGGCCTCCATCATGGTAGATGAGGAGGAGGAAGAAGAAGATGTTGCTGCACCAGCACCCAAGGCAGCCAAACTTATGGAAGATGCCATAAGGTCAGGGACAGCTGCATCCAAGCCCAAGGAAGCACCCAAGGCTGCATCTAAGCCTAAGAGTTCACCAAAGAGAAACACCAGAAGCATCCCAGCCACTGAGAAGAACAAGGCCCCAGTGCCTGAAGTTGCAGAGGAAGAAGAAGAAGAGCATGTCCTTAGGAAGCTCAAGCCCAAGATCCCAGACCACAACGATGCTCATCCTGTGGCTGAGGATATGAAGCTCAGGAGAGATTCAGGGCTGAGGAAGTGGAGAGAAGCAGATCCGTATGCTTCTAGGAGAAGGACTGCAGTGGACTACTGGTTTCATACCAAGGAACAGCAGGATTTCTATGAGACTGTTTTGCTTGACAAGAAGCCAATTGTGTGTGACATGAGATGGGTCGACTGGACCTACATGAAGGAGAATGAGGAACACTACCCTGGAGTATATGACAGCTTTAGTGCGTGTGGAGTGGCAGACTTTGTTGGGCAGAAGCTCACAAAGTGGAACGAGGAGCTAATCATGCAATTCTACTCCACAACACACTTTTATCCGTATGGCAGGATCACTTGGATGTCAGAGGGTACAAGGTACCAATCCACTGTTGAGGAATGGGCGAAGTTGATCAATGCCCCAGAGGAGCAAGCAGATGACTTGGACATTTATACCAAGAAGAAGATGGACCACAACACCATGTCCAACATGTACAAGGAGATTCCGAATGAAGCACTTGACACGTTCAAGTTTGGCTCAGTGCACTATCTTCTGTCAGGATTGCCTATGATCACCTGGATCGTTAGGCACACTCTTCTGCCCAAGTCTGGAGATCACAAGATGATCAGAGATCACGCGATCAATTTGCTTCATGTTTTTGATGTGCCTCAAAAATTCAAAGTCATGAGTCTCATAGTGGAAACAATCAAGAGGACAGCAGCAGACCAGAAGAGGAGCTCTGGATATGCCCCACAGATTCAGGAGCTCATCAACTCCAAGATGGGCACAGGCATATACCTCTTGGATAAGGAACATCTGCCCATCCGTCTAGATTTCGAGGATAACCAAGTGTTCATGACTGAGAATGAGCCATCATCTGTCCATGCACAAGCTCAGAAGGAGAAGGCGAAGAAGGAGAAAGCTTCCAGGATGCCTACTCAAGCGGAGGCATCTGATTACTTCCTGAAAACCAAACAAGAGCAGCTTGGTTACCTGATTGTGTCCACCCTGCGGATTGAGCAAGGACTTGCCACCCTGACTCAGAACCAGGCAAGCCTAGAGAGGATCATGGAACAAAGGTTCTATGACTTGGACATCAAGGTGATAGAGATACAGACTGCCGTGGAGCAGCTCCAGGAGGACATGAATGAGAGGAGAGGCAGGACAACGACTGATGCTTTTGCGAGGGTGCCACGAGGTCCGAGGTCGTCTGCACTGCCAGTTGCTGACACCAGAGCTACAACGTCTGCGCCAGTCACAGCCTCAGTTCCACCAGATCCAGCATCCACCTCAGCCTCGACTCCGACCACGTCTACCGAAGGCTTCGTCCTTGGAGTGCTCCGGACTCCACCACCACCTGAAGATCAAGCCTGAGCGTCGACTTAGCATTATGCATTTTCTAGGAACTTTTTGGTAACTTGTTGCCAAAGGAGGAGAAAATGTATAGATCATAGGCTTCGAGAGAGAGTGTTGCTTTTATTCTCTCTTGTTTTATTTGGTGGTTTTTCGAACTTTGTTTGCTTGTGTGTGAGATACTACGTCCTTATGTTTGTGAGACATCGATGATCATGTGTTTGATCATAAGCTACACTTAATGTTTGCTTAATGCTTGCTTAAATATTATCATTCTATCTATCGTTTGTGATCATTCACTATTCTTGGTGATGAGTGCATGTATTTCAATCTTATCATTTTTTAGCGCTCCATCAAGATGTATGTGACATGGAAGAGTAACCCATGACTCTAACTCCTTGTGCATTTGCAGTCCAAAGCAAAATTTTAAATATGCACAAATTTAGGGGGAGCTCTTATTTGTCACATACTTCTCAAAGCGACGATATATTTCATGCTTATTATCATTTGTCGAAGCTTTGATCTATATGTTGTCATCAATTACCAAAAAGGGGGAGATTGAAAGTGCAACTATCCCTAGGTGGTTTTGGTAATTCATAACAACATATAGCTCATTGAGCTAATGCTATTTCAAGATGATTATTTCAGGAAAGCTCAATGATTGGCATGGCATGGATGTGAAAGTGGAACCCTCAAAATGCTAAGGACAAAGAATTGGCTCAAGCTCAAAAGTTCAAGACTCTTCATTTTATGTTTTAGTGATCCAAGATCACATTGAGTCTTTAGGAAAAGCCAATACTATCAAGGAGGGATGAGATGTTGCTTAATGAGCCTCTTGCTCTATGTGCTTAATGATATGCTCCAAAATCCTCAGCTACTTTCCCATATCCACAAATGACCTAAACCCTAAGCCAAACTCGGTCATACCGATTCTTTCAATCCGGCGCCACCGAGTTTCACTTGTCATTTGCCACTGCCAAACACTAGCAATTCGGTCCTACCGATAAGGATCTCAGTCTCACCGAGATGGGCTTGCAAACTCTCTGTTTCCCTTTCATAACTTTTCGGTCTCACCGAAAGAGCGAATCGGTCCCACCTGTTGGGGAACGTTGCAGAAAACAAAAATTTTCCTACTCGTTTCACCAAGATCCATCTAGGAGTTCATCTAGCAACGAGTCATCAGATGCATCTACATACCTTTGTAGATCGCGTGCGGAAGCGTTCAAAGAACGGGGATGATGTAGTCGAACACGACGTGATCCAAATCACCGATGACCAAGTGCCGAACGGACGGCACCTCCGCGTTCAACACACGTATGGGACGGGAGACGTCTCCTCCTTCTTGATCCAGCAAGGGGGGAGGAGAGGTTGATGATGATCCAGCAGCACGACGGCGTGGTGGTGGATGCAGGACGTCACGACAACAGGGCTCCGCCGTGTACTACGAGAGAGAGAGAGACGTAACAGGGAGAGAGGGATGCACCAAAAGCCGTAGCCTCAAGTCCCTCCTCTCCCCCACTATATATAGGGGTGCCAAGGGAGGGCGCCGGCCCTAGGAGATGGATCTCCTAGAGGGGGGGGGGTGGCGGCCAAGGGTGGGGGGCTTGCCCCCCAAGCAAGGGGGTGCCCCCCTTTAGGGTTTCCCCTAAACCCTAGGCGCATGGGCCCTTAGGGGGTGGCGCCCCAGCCCACTAAGGGCTGGGTCCCTTCCTACTTCAGCCCATGGGGCCCTCCGGGATAGGTGGCCCCACCCGGTGGACCCCCGGGACCCTTCCGGTGGTCCCGGTACAATACCGGTGACCCCGAAACTTGTCCCGATGGCCGAAACAGCACTTCCTATATATAATTCTTTACCTCCGGAACTCCTCGTGATGTCCGGGATCTCATTCGGGACTCCGAACAACATTCGGGTTACTGCATATACATATCTTCACAACCCTAGCGTCACCGAACCTTAAGTGTGTAGACCCTACGGGTTCGGGAGACATGTAGACATGACCGAGACGACTCTCCGGTCAATAACCAACAGCGGGATCTGGATACCCATGTTGGCTCCCACATGCTCCACGATGATCTCATCGGATGAACAACGATGTCGAGGATTCAATCAACCCCGTATGCAATTCCCTTTGTCAATCGATATATTACTTGCCCGAGATTCGATCGTCGGTATCCCAATACCTTGTTCAATCTCGTTACCGGCAAGTCACTTTACTCGTACCGTAATGCATGATCCCGTGACCAGACACTTGGTCACTTTGAGCTCATTATGATGATGCATTACCGAGTGGGCCCAGTGATACCTCTCCGTCATACGGAGCGACAAATCCCAGTCTTGATCCGTGTCAACCCAACAGACACTTTCGGAGATACCCGTAGTATACCTTTATAGTCACCCAGTTACGTTGTGACGTTTGGTACACCCAAAGCACTCTTACGGTATCCGGGAGTTACACGATCTCATGGTCTAAGGAAAAGATACTTGACATTGCAAAACTCTAGCAAACGAACTATACGATCTTTATGCTATGTTTAGGATTGGGTCTTGTCCATCACATCATTCTCTTAATGATGTGATCTCGTTATCAATGACATTCAATGTCCATAGCCAGGAAACCATGACTATCTGTTGATCAACGAGCTAGTCAACTAGAGGCTTACTAGGGACATGTTGGTGTCTGTTATTCACACATGTATTACGATTTCCGGATAACACAATTATAGCATGAATAAAGACAATTACCATGAACAAGGAAATATAATAATAATGCTTTTATTATTGCCTCTAGGGCATATTCCCAACAGTCTCCCACTTGCACTAGAGTCAATAATCTAGTTACATTGTGATGAATCGAACACCCATGGAATTCTGGTGTTGATCATGTTTTGCCCTAGGGAGAGGTTTAGTCAACGGATCTGCTACATTCAGGTCTGTATGTACTTTACAAATATCTATGTCTCCATCTTGAACATTTTCATGAATGGAGTTGAAGCGACGCTTGATGTGCCTTGTCTTCTTGTGAAACCTGGGCTCCTTGGCAAGTGCAATAGCTCCAGTGTTGTCACAGAAGAGCTTGATCGGCCCCGACGCATTGGGTATGACTCCGAGGTCGGTGATGAACTCCTTCACCCAAATTGCTTCATGTGCTGCCTCCGAGGCTGCCATGTACTCCGCTTCACATGTAGATCCCGCCACGACGCTCTGCTTGCAACTGCACCAGCTTACTGCCCCACCATTCAAAATATACACGTATCCGGTTTGTGACTTTGAGTCATCCAGATCTGTGTCGAAGCTAGCGTCGACGTAACCCTTTACGACGAGCTCTTCGTCACCTCCATAAACGAGAAACATTTCCTTAGTCCTTTTCAGGTACTTCAGGATATTCTTGACCGCTGTCCATTGTTCCTTGCCGGGATTACTTTGGTACCTTCCTACCAAACTTACGGCAAGGTTTACATCAGGTCTGGTACACAGCATGGCATACATAATAGAACCTATGGCTGAGGCATAGGGGATGACACTCATCTCTTCTATTTCTTCTGCCGTGGTCGGACTTTGAGCCGAGCTCAATTTCATACCTTGCAGTACAGGCAAGAACCCCTTCTTAGACTGATCCATATTGAACTTCTTCAATATCTTATCAAGGTATGTGCTTTGTGAAAGACCTATGAGGCGTCTCGATCTATCTCTATAGATCTTGATGCCTAATATATAAGCAGCTTCTCCAAGGTCCTTCATTGAAAAACTCTTATTCAAGTAGGCCTTGATGTTGTCCAAGAGTTCTATATCATTTCCCATCAAAAGTATGTCATCTACATATAGTATGAGAAATGCTACAGAGCTCCCACTCACTTTCTTGTAAACACAGGCTTCTCCATAAGTCTGCGTAAACCCAAACGCTTTGATCATCTCATCAAAGCGAATGTTCCAACTCCGAGATGCTTGCACCAGCCCATAAATCGAGCGTTGGAGCTTGCACACTTTGTCAGCATTCTTAGGATCGACAAAACCTTCTGGCTGCATCATATACAATTCTTCCTTAAGGTAACCATTAAGGAATGCCGTTTTGACGTCCATTTGCCATATCTCATAATCGTAGAATGCGGCAATTGCTAACATGATTCGGACGGACTTTAGCTTCGCTACCGGTGAGAAAGTCTCATCGTAGTCAACCCCTTGAACTTGTCGATAACCCTTAGCGACAAGCCGAGCTTTATAGATGGTTACATTACCATCCGCGTCTGTCTTCTTCTTAAAGATCCATTTATTTTCTATGGCTCGCCGTTCAACGGGCAAGTCAGTCAAAGTCCATACTTCGTTTTCATACATGGATCCTATCTCGGATTTCATGGCTTCTAGCCATTTGTCGGAATCCGGGCCCGCCATCGCTTCTTCATAGTTCAAAGGTTCACCGTTGTCTAACAACATGATTTCCAAGACAGGGTTGCCGTACCACTCTGGTGCGGAACGTGTCCTTGTGGACCTTCGAATTTCAGTAGGAGCTAGATCAGAAGTATCTTGATCATTATCATTAACTTCCTCTCTAGTCGGTGCTGGCACCTCAGGAACATTTTCTTGAGTTGCGCCATTTTCCGGTTCAAGAGGCAATACTTCATCAAGTTCTACTTTCCTCCCACTTACTTCTTTCGAGAGAAACTCCTTCTATAGAAAGGATCCATTCTTGGCAACAAAGACCTTGCCTTCGGATCTGAGGTAGAAGGTATACCCAATAGTTTCTTTAGGGTATCCTATGAAGACGTATTTTTCCGACTTGGGTTCGAGCTTTTCAGGTTGAAGTTTCTTGACATAAGCATCGCATCCCCAAACTTTTAGAAATGACAGCTTAGGTTTCTTCCCAAACCATAATTCATACGGTGTCGTCTCAACGGATTTCGACGGAGCCCTATTTAAAGTGAATGCGGCAGTCTCTAAAGCATAGCCCCAAAAAGATGGCGGTAAATCGGTAAGAGACATCATAGACCGCACCATATCTAATAGAGTGCGATTACGACGTTCGGACACACCATTACACTGAGGTGTTCCAGGCGGCGTTAGTTGTGAAACTATTCCACATTTTCTTAAGTGTGTGCCAAATTCGTGACTCAAGTATTCTCCTCCACGATCTGATCGTAGAAACTTGATTTTCCTGTCACGTTGATTCTCAACCTCACTCTGAAATTCCTTGAACTTTTCAAACGTTTCAGACTTGTGTTTCATTAAGTAGACATACCCATATCTACTCAAGTCATCAGTGAGAGTGAGAACATATCGATAGCCACCACGAGCCTCAACACTCATTGGACCGCACACATCAGTATGTATGATTTCCAATAAGTTGGTTGCTCGCTCCATTGTTCCTGAGAACGGAGTCTTGGTCATTTTACCCATGAGGCATGGTTCGCACGTGTCAAATGATTCATAATCAAGAGACTCTAAAAGTCCATCTACATGGAGCTTCTTCATGCGTTTGACACCTATGTGACCAAGGCGGCAGTGCCACAAGTATGCGGGACTATCATTATCAACCTTACATCTTTTGGTATTCACACTATGAACATGTGTAGCATTACGCTCGAGATTCATTAAGAATAAACCATTCACCATAGGAGCATGACCATAAAACATATCTCTCATATAAATAGAACAGCCATTATTCTCGGATTTAAATGAGTAGTCATCTCGAATTAAACGAGATCCCGATACAATGTTCATGCTCAAAGCTGGCACTAAATAACAATATTGAGGTTTAAAACTAATCCCGTAGGTAAATGAAGAGGCAGCGTGCCGACGGCGATCACATCGACCTTGGAACCATTCCCGACGCGCATCGTCACCTCGTCCTTCGCCAGTCTCCGTTTATTCCGCAGCTCCTGCTTTGAGTTACAAATGTGAGCAACTGCACCGGTATCAAATACCCAAGAGCTACTACGAGTACTGGTTAGGTACACATCAATTACATGTATATCACATATACCTTTTGTTTTGCCGGCCTTCTTGTCCGCTAAGTATTTGGGGCAATTCCGCTTCCAGTGACCAGTTCCCTTGCAATAAAAACACTCAGTCTCGGGCTTGGGTCCATTCTTTGGCTTCATCCCGGCAGCTTGCTTGCCGGGCGCGGCAACTTCCTTGCCATCCTTCTTGAAGTTCTTTTTACCCTTACCCTTCTTGAACTTAGTGGTTTTATTCACCATCAACACTTGATGTTCCTTCTTGAATTCTACCTCTGCTGATTTCAGCATAGCAAATACTTCAGGAATGGTCTTTTCCATCCCCTGCATATTGAAGTTCATCACAAAGCTCTTGTAGCTCGGTGGAAGCGACTGGAGGATTCTGTCAATGACCACATCATCCGGAAGATTAACTCCCAGCCGAGTCAAGCGGTTATGCAACCCAGACATAGTGAGTATGTGCTCACTGACAGAACTGTTTTCCTCCATCTTACAGCTGAAGAATTTGTCGGAGACTTGATATCTCTCGACCCGGGCATGAGCTTGAAAAACCATTTTCAGCTCTTCGAACATCTCATATGCTCCGTGTCTCTCAAAACGTTTTTGGAGCCCCGGCTCTAAGCTGTAAAGCATGCCGCATTGAACGAGGGAGTAGTCATCGGTACGTGCCTGCCAAGCGTTCATAACATCTTGTTCAGCAGGGAGGACAGGTGCGTCACCCAGCGGTGCTTGTAGGACATAATCTTTCTTGGCAGCTATGAGGATGATCCTCAGGTTCCGGTCCCAGTCCGTGTAGTTGCTGCCATCGTCTTTCAGCTTGGTTTTCTCTAGGAACGCGTTGAAGTTGAGGACTACGTTGGCCATTTGATCTACAAGACATATTGTAAATATTTTAGACTAAGTTCATGATAATTAAGTTCATCAAATCAAATTATTTATGAACTCCCACTTAGATAGACATCCCTCTTCTAGTCATCTAAGTATAACATGATCCGAGTTAACTAGGCCGTGTCCGATCATCACGTGAGACGGACTAGTCAACATCGGTGAACATCTTCATGTTGATCGTATCTTCTATACGACTCATGCTCGACCTTTCGGTCTTCTGTGTTCCGAGGCCATGTCTGTACATGCTAGGCTTGTCAAGTCAACCTAAGTGTTTGCATGTGTAAATCTTTCTTACACCCGTTGTATGTGAACGTTAGAATCTATCACACCCGATCATCACGTGGTGCTTCGAAACAACGAACTGTCGCAACGGTGCACAGTTAGGGGGAACACTTCTTGAAATTATTATGAGGGATCATCTTATTTACTACCGTCGTTCTAAGTAAACAAGATGCAAAAACATGATAAACATCACATGCAATCAAATAATAAATGTGACATGATATGGCCAATATCACATAGCTCCTTTGATCTCCATCTTGGGGCTCCATGATCATCTTGTCACCGGCTTGACACCATGATCTCCATCATCGTGTCTCCATGAAGTTGCTCGCCAACTATTACTTCTACTACTATGGCTAACGCGTTTAGCAATAAAGTAAAGTAATTTACATGGCGTTTCTCAATGACACGCAGGTCATATAAAAGAATAAAGACAACTCCTATGGCTCCTGCCGGTTGTCATACTCATCGACATGCAAGTCATGATTCCTATTACAATAGCATGAACATCTCATACATCACATATAGATCATTCATCATTCATCACAACTTTGGCCATATCATATCACAAACCACTTGCTGCAAAAACAAGTTAGACGTCCTCTAATTGTTGTTGCAAGTTTTACGTGGCTGAATTAGGGTTCTAGCAAGAACGTTTTCTTACCTACGTGAAAGCCACAACGTGATTTGTCAACTTCTATTTACCCTTCATAAGGACCCTGTTCATCAAATCCGCCCCAACTAAAGTAGGAGAGACAGACACCCGCCAGCCACCTTATGCAACTAGTGCATGTTAGTCGGTGGAACCGGTCTCACGTAAGCGTACGTGTAAGGTTGGTCCGGGCCGCTTCATCCCACAATACCGCTGAAGCAAGAAAAGACTAGTAGCGGCAAGAAAGTTGACAAATCCACGCCCACAACAAATTGTGTTCTACTCGCAAGTGCCGAACGGACGGCACCTCCACGTTCAACACACGTACGGGACGGGAGACGTCTCCTCCTTCTTGATCCAGCAAGGGGGGAGGAGAGGTTGATGATGATCCAGCAGCACGACGGCGTGGTGGTGGATGCAGGACGTCACGACAGCAGGGCTCCGCCGTGTACTACGAGAGAGACAGGCTTAACAGGGACAGAGGGATGCACCAAAAGCCGTAGCCTCAAGTCCCTCCTCTCCCCCACTATATATAGGGGTGCCAAGGGGGGGCGCCGGCCCTAGGAGATGGATCTCCTAGGGGGGGGGGGCAAGGGTGGGGGGCTTGCCCCCCAAGCAAGGGGGCACCCCCCTTTAGGGTTTCCCCTAAACCCTAGGCGCATGGGCCCTTAGGGGGTGGCGCCCCAGCCCACTAAGGGCTGGGTCCCTTCCTACTTCAGCCCATGGGGCCCTCCGGGATAGGTGGCCTCACCCAGTGGACCCCCGGGACCCTTCCGGTGGTCCCGGTACAATACCGGTGACCCCGAAACTTGTCCCGATAGCCGAAACAGCACTTCCTATATATAATTCTTTACCTCCGGACCATTCCGGAACTCCTCGTGACGTCCGGGATCTCATCCGGGACTCCGAACAACATTCGGGTTACTGCATATACATATCTTCACAACCCTAGCGTCACCGAACCTTAAGTGTGTAGACCCTACGGGTTCGGGAGACATGTAGACATGACCGAGACGACTCTCCGGTCAATAACCAACAGCGGGATCTGGATACCCATGTTGGCTCCCACATGATCCACGATGATCTCATCGGATGAACCACGATGTCGAGGATTCAATCAACCCCGTATGCAATTCCCTTTGTCAATCGATATATTACTTGCCCGAGATTCGATCGTCGGTATCCCAATACCTCGTTCAATCTCGTTACCGGCAAGTTACTTTACTCGTACCGTAATGCATGATCCCGTGACCAGACACTTGGTCACTTTGAGCTCATTATGATGATGCATTACTGAGTGGGCCCGGTGATACCTCTCCGTCATACGGAGCGACAAATCCCAGTCTTGATCCGTGTCAACCCAACAGACACTTTCGGAGATACCCGTAGTATACCTTTATAGTCACCCAGTTACGTTGTGACGTTTGGTACACCCAAAGCACTCTTACGGTATCCGGGAGTTACACGATCTCATGGTCTAAGGAAAAGATACTTGACATTGCAAAACTCTAGCAAACGAACTATACGATCTTTATGCTATGTTTAGGATTGGGTCTTGTCCATCACATCATTCTCTTAATGATGTGATCTCGTTATCAATGACATTCAATGTCCATAGCCAGGAAACCATGACTATCTGTTGATCAATGAGCTAGTCAACTAGAGGCTTACTAGGGACATGTTGGTGTCTGTTATTCACACATGTATTACGATTTCCGGATAACACAATTATAGCATGAATAAAGACAATTACCATGAACAAGGAAATATAATAATAATGCTTTTATTATTGCCTCTAGGGCATATTTCCAACACCACCGAGAATGCAAGGTAAACTCTATGTTTCCTTCTTGTAACTTTTCGGTCTCACCGAAAGAGCAAGTCGGTCCCACCGAGTTTGCCTGACCAACTCTCTGGTTAGCTTATTGCCAAACTCGGTCTCACCGAGTTTGTGCAATCGGTCTCACCGATATTACGTTATGCCCAAACCCTAACCGAATCGGTCCTACCGAGTTGCATGTCAGTCCCACCGAAATTCCTAATGGTCACTAGGTTTACTATTTCGGTCCAACCGAGTTTTCTGATTCGTTCCCACCGATATTGATAAATTGTGTGTAACGGTTGGATTTTGTGTGGAGGCTATAAATACCCCTCCACCTCCTCTTCACTCGTGGAGAGAGCCATCAGAACACATACACCATTCCAACTCGTATGTTCTGAGAGAGAACCACCTACTCATGTGTTGAGACCAAGATATTCCATTCAAACCATATGAATCTTGATCTCTAGCCTTTCCCAAGTTGCTTTCCACTCAAATCTTCTTTCCACCAGATCCAAATCATATGAGAGAGAGTTGAGTGTTGGGGAGACTATCATTTGAAGCACAAGAGCAAGGAGTTCATCATCAACACACCATTTGTTACTTCTTGGAGAGTGGTGTCTCCTAGATTGGCTAGGTGTCACTTGGGA
Organism: Triticum monococcum; assembly: GCA_034509565.1. NCBI lineage: Eukaryota > Viridiplantae > Streptophyta > Magnoliopsida > Poales > Poaceae > Triticum > Triticum monococcum. The sequence continues at coordinate 28,523,648 of CM067847.1, forward strand.
GCCTCCGACAAGATTGTGGAGTTGAACCAAGGAGTTTGTAAGGGCAAGGAGATCGCCTACTTCGTGAAGATCTACCGCTAGTGAGGCAAGTCCTTCGTGGGCGATGGCCATGGTGGGATAGACAAGGTTGCTTCTTCGTGGACCCTTCGTGGGTGGAGCCCTCCGTGGACTCGCGCAACCGTTACCCTTCGTGGTTGAAGTCTCCAGCAACGTGGATGTAGGATAGCACCACCTATCCGAACCACGGGAAAAACATCCGTGTCTCCAATAGCGTTTGAATTCTCCAAACCCTTCCCTTTATATTCTGGCAAGTTGCATGCTTTACTTTCCGCTGCCAATACACTCTTTGCATGCTTGCTTGAATTGTGTAATGATTGCTTGACTTGTCCTAAGATAGCTAAAAACTGCCAAGAACTAAAATTGGGAAAAGGTTAAGTTTTTTTTCGTCAAGTAGTCTAATCGCCTCCCCCCCTCTAGACATACTTTCGATCCTACACCAATCTAGTAGGCCAAACCAAACTGATAATTCGAAGAGACTTGCAAAGATAACCAGTCATACATAAAAGAATTCAGAGAAGATTTAAATATTATTCATAGATAGACTGGATCATAAACCCACAATTCATCGGTCTCAACAAACACACCGCAAAAAGGAGATTACATCGAATAGATCTCCACGAGAGAGGGGGAGAACATTGTATTGAAATCCAAAAAGAGAGAAGAAGCCATCTAGTTACTAACTATGGACCCGTAGGTCTGAAGTAAACTAATCACACATCTTCGGAGGGGCTTGGGTGATGATGTAGAAGCCCTCCGTGATCAATGCCCCCTCCGGCGGAGCTCCAGAACATGCCCCAAGATGGGATCTCGTGGATACATAAAGTTGCGGCAGTGGAATTAGGTTTTTGGCTCCTGTTCTAATCGTTTGGGAATACATGGATATATATGGGAGGAAGAAGTACATCGGTGGAGCAACAGGGGCCCCACAAGGGTGGACGGCGCGCCTGGGGGGTAGGCGCGCCCCCTACCTTGTGGGCTCCTGTTATGTGGCTTGACGTAGGATCAAAGTCTCCTGAGTTGTATTCGATGAGAAAATCACGTTCCCGAAGGTTTCATTCCGTTTGGACTCTGTTTGGTATTCCTTTTCTTCGAAACCCTAAAACAGGCAAAAAACAGCAATTCTGGGCTGGGCCTCCGGTTAATAAGTTAGTCCCAAAAATAATATAAAAGTGGATAATAAAGCCCAATAATATCCAAAATAGTAGAGAATGTAGCATGGAGCAATCAAAAATTATAGATACGTTGGAGACGTATCACTTATCTATAGCGCCTCTGATGAATAGACGCTACTGCTATTCCTTTCTCCTTTTCCCTTTTTCATTTATTCTTCTTTACATTTTATTTTTTTACTTTCTCATTTTTTTTATTTATTTCATTTTCATTTACTTTTATATTTGTTTTTCATTTAATTTTCTTTTCATTAACAGTAGCGCATTTCACAGTAAACGCGTTGCTAAAATAAACTTAGCGGTAGCGCTCTTTCTAGAAGACCGCTAGTACTATATGTAGCCTATCGGCTTAGTAGTGAGAATTTTAGTAGTAGCGCGTTTAAAAGTAGACACGCTACTGCTACATTCGTGTCTGCAGCGCGTTTATCGGCACGCGCTACTGCTATTTAGCAGTAGCACCCTTTTTTTACAAGCGGTACTGCTAAAGTTTTGTGTATAAGGTTTTCCCTAGTAGTGAAACCAAGTAAGACATAAAGGCGAACAGAAAGAAGACAAATAAAAGGGCAAATATTTTTGTATTTTTTTGAAAATGTTTTAGAAGTGAGGGAGAGGAAAACGAGAGGCAAATGGAGTATAATATAATGCAAGAGATGAGAGTTTATGATGGGTACTTGGTAGGCTTGATGTAGACCTCTCCGGCAACGGCGCCAGAAATTTTTCTTGCTACTTCTTGAGCTTGCATTGGTTTTTCCCTTGAAGAGGAAAGGGTGATGCAGCAAAGTAGAGATAAGTATTTCCCTCGGTTAGAGAACCAAGGTATCAATCCAGTAGGAGGTACAAGCAAGTCTCCAACCTATGCACCTGCACAAACAATCAAACACTTGCACCCAACGCGATAAAGGGGTTGTCAATCCCTACACGGTCAATTACGATGGTGAGCTCTGATAGAGATAAATATAAAAGATTACTAAAATGTAAAACCAGATAAAAACAAATAAATTGCGGCAAGGTATTTTTGGGTTTTTGGTTTATAGATATGAAAATATATGATGGAAAATAGACTCGGGGGGGGGGGGGGTTCATAGTTTCACTAGAGGCTTCTCTCTTGAAAGAAAAAAGAACGATGGGTGAACAAATTATTGTCGATCAATTGATCGAAAAGCGCAAAGTTATGATGATATCCAAGGCAATGATTATGAATATAGGCATCACGTCCGTGTCAAGTAGACCGACTCCTGCCTGCATCTACTACTATTACTCCACACATCGACTGCTATCCAGCATGCATCTAGAGTATTAAGTTCATAAGAACAAAGTAACGCCTTAAGTAAGATAACATGATGTAGAGGGATAAACTCAAGCAATATGATGAAAACCCCATGTTTTTACCCTTGATGGCAATAATAAAATACGTGCCTCGCTACCCCTACTATGTCACTAGGTGAGGACACCGCAAGATTGAACCCAAAACTAAGCACCTCTTCCATTGCAAGAAATACCAATCTAGTTGGCCAAACCAAACCGATAATTCAAAGAGAAATACAAAGATATCAAATCATGCATATAAGAATTCAGAGAGGATTCAAATAATATTCATAGATAAGCTGATCATAAATCCACAATTCATAGAATCTCGACAAACACACCGCAAAAAAGTATTACATCGGATAGATTTCCAAGAACATCAAGGAGAACTTTGTATTGAAGATCAAAGAGAGAGAAGAAACCATCTAGCTAGTAGCTATGGACCCGTAAGTCTGTGGTAAACTACTCACGCATCATCGGAGAGGCAATAGGGTTGATGTAGATGCCCTCCGTGATCGAATCCCCCTCCGGCAGATCGCCGGAAAAGGCCCCAAGATGGGGTCTCACTAGAACAGAGGCTTACAGCGGCGGAAACGTATTTTGGTGGACACTTCTGGTCATTTGGGAATATTTGGGAATTTATTGGTCAAGAATTAGGGATCGAGGAGCCTCGGGGGGGGCACAAGGCAGGGGGCTCCCCCCCTATGGCACGCCCCTGAGGCATGCCGCCGCCTTGGGACTCCTCTGGCTTCATCTCCAAGTCCTACGTGTGTGTTCTGGTCTAAGAAAAATGATTGCAAAAGTTTTATTCCATTTGGACTTCGTTTGATATTCCTTGTCTAAAAACTCAAAAACAAGGAAAACCAGAAACTGGCACTTGGCTCTGGGTTAATAGGTTAGTCCCAAAAATAATATAAAATAGAATATTAATGCATATAAAACATCCAAAATAGATAATATAATAGCATGGAACAATCAAAAATTATAGATACATTGGAGACTTATCAAGGTCAAATGGAGCTATGTGGGCCCCACAAGCCACCAAGGTGTGCCCTGGTCCCTTGTGGGCTACTGCTCCATCTTCTCGTCCCCTCCCGAAGCTTGCAGGGTCTCTTAATGGCAGAAAATAATACCCCAAAAGTTTCATGGCATTTGGACTTCGTTTGGTACCAATATTCTGAAAACCAAAAATAAGCAAGACACAACAACTGACACTGGGCACTAAATTATTAGGTTAGTCCCAAAAAATGATATATAATTGCTTGTAAGTGTATAGAAAACATCCAAGATTGATACTATAATAGCATGGTGTTGGGGAACGTTGCATGGAAAACAAAAAATTTATACGCACACGCATGATCTATCCATGGAGATGCATAGCTACGAGAGGGGGAGATCATCCTCATACCCTTGAAGATTGCTAAGAGAAAGTGTTTATTAACGCGGTTGATGTAGTCGTACACCTTCACAACCCGTCCCGATCAAGTACCAAACGTACGGCACCTCCGCGTTCAGCACACGTTCAACTGGATGACTTCCTCGCCTTCCTTAGACCTTTTGAAGGGTCCAACCATGTCAAGCCCCCTGATTGCAAACTGCCAATTAATTGGAATCATCCTCAATTCTTGAGCTGGCACATGAGCCCGTCGAGAAAATTTCTGACATCCATCACACTTACTGACGATATCCTCTGCATCAATATGAGGCGTCAACCAATAAAACCCATGATGAAAGGCTTTAGCCAATAAAGATTTAGAGCCGGCGTGATAACCACAATCACCTTCATGGATCTCTCTTAAAATTTACACGGCCCTCTTGGGAGAAGCACAACGTTGGAACACGCCTGTCACACTCCATCGGTGTAACTCGCCATTGACAATAGTCATAGACTTAGATCTCCTGGTGATTTGTCTTGCCAAAGTTTCATCCTCAAGTAACTCGCCTCGGGTCATATAAGCCAAGTAGGGAAGCATCCAATCAGGAATAGCATGGAGAGCCGCCACCAACTGCACCTCTGGGTCAGGAATAGCAAGATCCTCTTCTGAAGTATGATGCAATACATCCAAAAACTCATTAGGAGGCACCGTCTTACAATGATACCCCAGCCGGCTCAAGGCGTCAGCCGCCTCATTCTTCCTTCGATCCAGATGCTCTAGTTGGTACCCCTTGAAGTGACCAGCAATGTTGTCAACCGCCCTGCGATGAGCCGCCATGAGCGGGTCTTTAGAATCCCATGTGCCTGAGACTTGCTGAGCCACCAAGTCCGAGTTGCCAAAACACCTGACCCGACTTAAGTTCATCTCTTTGGCCAGTCGAAGGCCGTGGAGTAAAGCCTCATATTCAGCTGCATTGTTAGTATAATGAAACATCAGCCTTAAAACATAACAAAATTTGTCACCTCGTGGGGAAGTCAAAATAACTCCAACCCCCAAGCCTTCCAACTGTCTTGACCCATCAAAGTGAATCATCAATACGTGTTATCAAGCTTCTCCTCAAGTGTCTACAATTCTGTCCAGTCATTGATGAAATCCACCAGAGCCTAAGATTTGATAGCTGTTCTTGGTACATACATCAAACCATGAGGCCCAAGTTATATTGCCCACTTAGCAACCCGGCATGTTGCCTCCCTGTTCTGAATAATGTCTCCCAAGGGAGCAGAGCTGACCACGGTAATGGGATGACCAAGAAAATAATGCTTCAGCTTGCGACTCGCCATGAACACTCCATATACCAGTTTCTGCCAGTGTGGATATCGTTGCTTGGACTCAATCAACACCTCACTAACATAATAACCCGGCCTCTGGACTAGGTACTCCTTACCCGTCTACTTGCGCTCCACCACAATCGCCACACTGACGGCCTTACTATTAGCAGCCACATACAGGAGCAAAGGTTCTTTCTCAATGGGAGCCGCAAGAACCAGTGTCTCAGCTAACTGCTTTCTAAGCGCCTCAAATGCCTTATCCGCAACGCCACTCCAGACAAAATGATATGTCTTCTTCATCATATGGTATAAAGGAATTGCCTTCTCTCCCAGGCGGCTTATAAACCAGCTTAAGGCCACGATACGACCCGCCAGGCGCTGGCCGTCATTGACACATGCCGGCTTAGCCAATGAAGTGATAGCTTTAATCTTCTCTGGGTTAGCTTCAATACCCCTCTATGGGACCAGAAAACCCGAGAGCTTGCCTGCAGGTACACCAAAAACACATTTGGCCGGGTTAAGCATCATCTTATAGACCCGAAGGTTGTCAAAAGTCTCCCTTAGATCATCCAGGAGAGTCTCCTTCTTTCTGGATTTGACCACAATGCCATCCACATAAGCAAGCACATTACGCCCAATCTGACAGTGAAAGCAATTCTGAACACAACATTGGTAAGTCGTGTGGGCACTCTTAAGCCCAAAAGGCAGAGAAACGTAACAGAAGGCTCCAAAAGGGGTGATAAAAGACGTCTTCTATTGGTCCTTAACTGCCATCTTAATCTGGTGGTAACCAGAATAAGCATCCAGGAAACATAAACTCTCACAACCTGCTGTGGCATCAATAATCTGGTCGATACAGGGGAGAGCAAACAGATCAGCTGGACAAGTTTTATTAAGATCTGTGTAGTCAACACACATACGCCAAGTGCCATTCTTATTGATCACCACTCCAGATGAAAGACTTCCAAGATAAACCCGGCTGCCAAGAGCCTGGCCACCTCTTCTTCAATGGCCTTACGTCGTTCTTCATTGAAGCGATGAAGAAACTGCTTGACCGGCTTAAACTTAGGATCCACATTAAGAGTCTGCTAAGCGAATTCTCTCGGTACACCCAGCATGTCAGAAGGTTTCCATGCAAATATGTCCCGATTCTTATGGATGAACTCGATGAGTGCGCTTTCCTATTTAGGATCCATATTAGCCCCCACTGTAAACTGCTGAGATGAGTCGCCAGGGACAAAGTCAACCTGCTTAGTATCATCAGCTGATTTAAACTTCAACAAAGGGTCTTACTCAGTGGTGGGATTCTTCAAAGGGGTCATATCTTTCGGGTCAACATTATCTTTATAAAATTTAAGCTCTTCTATGGCGCAGGCCGACTCGGCATAAGCAGTATCTCCTTCTTCACATTTCAGGGCAATTTTCCGATCACCATGGACCATGATAGTACCTTTACGCCCTAGCATCTTAAGCTGTAAATAAACATAACAAGGCCAAGCCATAAACTTGGCATAAGCCGGACGTCCAAACAAGGCATGATAATGGCTCTTGATTTTAACAACCTCAAACCATAGTGTCTCTGCCCTGTAGTCATGTTCATCACCAAAGGCCACTTCTAAGGATATTTTCCCCACATGATATGCCTACTTACCAGGCACCACACCGTGAAAGACTGTTGAGGATGGTTTGAGATCCTTGTCAGTCAAATTCATCTGCCGAAACGTGTGATAATACAAGATGTTAATACTGCTGCCGCCATCCATGAGCACCTTAGTGAATTTATAACCCCCAACTTGAGGGGCTACCACCAATGCTAGCTGACCCGGATTATCAACCCGGAGCGGGTGATCCGCCCGACTCCATGTGATTGGTTGCTCTGATCACTGATATCTACTACGCAACTTGTTCTTGTAGACTTGTGTTGGGCCTCCAAGCGCAGAGTTTTGTAGGACAGTAGAAATTTTCCCTCAAGTGGATGACTTAAGGTTTATCAATCCGTGGGAGGCGTAGGATGAAGATGTTTTCTCTCAAACAACGCTGCAACCAAATAACAAAAAGTCTCATGTGTCCCCAACACACCAGACAGGGACGGAGCCAGGAATTTGGTATATGGGGGGCGAGTTCCACACCTGAGGTCTTACGGACTAACGAGCATCGACCCAAGCCATAAAACATTTAGACCGTGAAAAAAAGCCCTAAACTGAAATCATGTTTAGAAGGCCATCAAATTGTCCAAGTTTGACTAGACATAATAAGCTTTTTATTTAAATAGCAAAATTTGATAAATTCTATGATAAATAATTGATTCCAATCCAATTTTCATGTCCATCAATAAATGATCATTCATGTTAGACAAAAAAGAAAGATTTGAAGTTCATCAGAGGGACCGTACCATGCTGGCATGGAGGACGTCATTCATCCTTAGGTCCCTGGTCGCTCATGGTGATGGCGCTTCCCCTAATCCCTTTCTTTCTCTTCATGTCGACACAAACACAATTGGACAATTGGAAATTTTATAATTAGTTTTTAATGTCTACAATTACATTCTAAGACACAAAGTAAGTAATCCTGTAAATATAATCTAACCTTTCTTTTTCTTGTTTGGTCGCTCGTCCGTGCGGCCGGCCGGCCGGAATCCGCCCGTGGATCGGCGCGACGGTGCTTGCCTGTTGCCTTTCCTTCTTGACGGTAGACAATCTAGATGGCCGGCGGCAGTGAGCAGATTTTTTCAGATCGCAAGTAGCAGATTAGAAAGGAAAGCGACTAGAGGAGATAGAAAAACTACCGTATACGTGCGTCCTGATCGAGCGCGGGTCCTTCTCTTCCACGCTGGGCTGTTTTTCCTTTTTCCTTCTCCTGATATTGGGCCTTTGACCAGCTGCGTGCAATCATTACTTACATGGCCTTTGACTATGGCCTATATGGAGGGGGGGGGGGGGGGGGGGGGTGTCCCCCCCCCCTCGTCCCCCCTTGGAATCGTCCCTGACACCAGATACAATGGTAAATTGTATAGGTGCATTAGTTCGGCGAAGAGATGGTGATACAAGTGTAAGTGTAGTAATGATAGTATATATTGATTTTTGTAATAATAACAATAAAAAATAGCAAGGTAGCAAATAACAAAAGTGAGCACAAACGGTTTTACAATGCTTGAAAACAAGGCCTAGAGTCTGTACTTTGGCTAGTACAATCTCTCAACAATCTTATATATCTCAAGAGCCTCCACGTTAATCCACATCAACAAAATTAGTTTAGCCATCAGATATAAAATTCGATGGTCAAGATCTATTAAAATAAGTTGCTTCCTTAAGAAAAAAGAAACACTACGTACATAGATTGGAATAAGATGACACGTTCAAAAAAAGTTTAAGCTGACACGTTCCCAAAGGTGTTCCCCAACACCCACGTCCAATTTCTGAGAAAATCTTAAAAAACGCTACCTGTTTTGAAAAAAAAAACACCACGTACATAGATAGGATCAACCTGGACGCTGCTTCTTTTGAAAAAAAAACACCACGTCCCAACACCCACGTCCAATTTTTGAACAAATACAAATATTGTGCGTGACTTCTTCCTTTAATATTGTCCAAATGAGAAGTCCTGAAGTCCCACGTCTCATGTGCCAATCTCATAAAGTGAAATCCATGCACGTACAAGAAAGAGACCTCAAGCCTCACGTTTTGGGGAAAGGGGAGGCTTCCTGATTTTGAAAAAGAAATTTATATGTTGGGGTAGAGGTAGGCCGGACATGTTGCCGACGTTGTCGAATTCCTGTCAATCATCTCTCTCGAAAAAGTCTCTGGCCGTCGAAGCTGACACTAACCCCTCCCACCCGCTGCTCTTGCATTCTGACCCCCTTGCTCATCACGGTCTCTATCTGTCGGCCCTGCGTACAGGTTCCCCATGGCGGTGCATCCACCCGGAACCTCTTTTTTTTTCTTTTTTTTTTTTGCGGGCAATCCACCCAGAACCTCTTCCGCCTCTGTCCTCCCACTGGCGTACATCACCAACTCGGATCAGATTTTTTTTTTGTCTCCGACCATGGGTGCCTGGTTGCCTGCCCTTCTTTTCCCCCCAAAAAAAGCTCGATCCGTCAACGAATCCCAGACTCAATACGAAATCGAATTGCCATGCCTTTTGAAATTCTCGGTCGAATGTTGTCACTGAGGTAGTGCCTTGGGCTGAAGCCCAGTACTATACTACTCCCTCCGTTTTTATTTTGTCTGCATATTAGGTTTGACTGAAGTCAAACTTTATAAAGTTTGACCAAGTTTATAGAAAAAAATATAAACATTACCATAACAAATCTATATGATATGAAAGTACATTCAATAATGAATCTAATGATATTGATTTGTTATTGTATATGTTAATATTTTTGTTTATAAACTTGGTTAAAATTTGAAAAGCTTGACTTTGACCAAAACTAATACGCGGACTAAATAAAAACGGAGCGAGTATCATCTAATATGTCGTGGACTTCGATTTTGGGGGAGGGGCGATTTTGGGCATACAACCTCACCGACAAGCATAAGAAGCTCCAAGACCCCTCACGGGGTGGCGCTGGGATGCGGCAGTTGGGTGTGCAGGCGACAGGAAAGAGAAGTTGGTGCATCACTGCAGCTTCCACCACCGCATGGTCTGTCCCTTCGCCTATAAATCGCTAACGAAGGATAGATATACCCGGGGATGCCCAAATTGACGCATGCACGAGTGATGGGGGAGAAGTTGGTACATCAATGTAAGATGGCGGCGCAGGGTAGTGTTGCAGCGATACACGAGCACGGGCGGTAGAGAGAGGGAGGCGAGCAGGGATGGGGTGAGGTGGTGAAGAGAGAGGACGGTGGAGAAGGTGTGTAGCTGTGTGTTTGGGCGGCGAGAGGTGTGGCCATGTTGGAGCCGTTGGGTGCAGGGGCCGACGTTGCATGCAGGGGTGCTGCTGTCGAGAGAGAACCTGAGGATGCTGCTCTTGCATACGTTGCTGTTGCTGCGTGTTGTCTCGGGAGAGCAGAGAGAGAAGTAGAAAGTGAGAGGGTGTGCTTCTGATTATATTTGGATTGTCGTAGCAGTTTATAATTTATACATGGTTGATTGCTTAATGCTACTACTGCTGATTATTGATTGTTAGATTTTGTTTAATATAACTGCTCTTTGCTAGAGAGAACAGAGAGGTGTCCATACAGTATTCCCATCGTTTAATGCCCCTAGATGTGAATGCTGCTGCTGAAAATGTGATTGGTTGTGTTGTTTCGTATTGTTATATAAAAAATGTAAAATTTTCATTTTTTTTTGTTTTATGATAGTTTCACATTGTAGTTTACTGAAAATGCATAGGGTATTACAATGATGAACATATGAATTTGATAGTTAAATAATATTATTAAATATAGAATGTTAAAATATAGGGGTTGAGATTTTGGAGTGCTACTGGTGTTAAGCAAATTTTAGGGAAAATATTTTTAAGGAAGTCCCCTAGATAGAAAATTAGGGGTGAGATTTTAGGAAAAATGTTGGACTTGCTCCTGTCCCACCTCAACCATACCCGTGTGACATGCTCAACATCCATGTATGTCCGCTCTGACATCGGCAAGGAGTTAGAGAGGGTGCGGGGAGGAAGGCAGAGCGTGGGAAAGTGGAGAGAGGGAGATATGGGGAGGGGCGGAAGAACGAGATAGAGAGAGGTTTACATGATTTTTTTTTAAAAAAAATTATAAACATTCCCTCGCACGGTTCAATGGCAAGTGTGTCGTGCGTTGGCTCAGTTGTCGCTTTAGATTGATCAAGTTCGACACATTGCGATCAGGTGCACACTAGAACCATCATCGAGAAGGGCGTGAAAGAGGATAAGCATTGCCATAGATTTCGTGACGTGTTGAAATAGACGACGTCGACCTGTAGGGACTTGAACCTTGTTTACTGGGCTAGAGATGTGTGTGTTTTCTTACGTTGCAAAATATTTGTGTTCCGGTAAAAAGTAATGCATCCATTTGTTAGACTTTTTGCAAAGATGCTCTGCTTGAAAGAACAATTCTTCTTCATGTTAGGGGTATTTCATTATACTTATTGCTCTTTAGAGAAACTCTAATAATTGGATTAAGAGTGTTGGAGTGCGATAACTATTTATCTGGTTGCAATGCACCATGTAATTTATATTACTTCGGATGCTCTTTATACTGCCATGATGGTTGATAAATAGATGAAAGTTTTTCCATAAAAAACATTGTCAATCGGATCAATTTACTCGGAATCATACCCCATCCGTGCTCTGCAGCCATCCGACGGTGTATATCTTTTTCCTCAAAAACACATCTTTTTTCTGGCCAAAAGGACACCGCGCAGCTCCGTTTTCCCGTATCTTCCCGTACGTATTCTCGTCCTTCGCCGGCCTTTCGATTTCTCTTTCTACAGTCGGCCCTCCCTCAACCTCGAGTGAGATGATACCCTATGAAGGCCAGTACTGAATTGGACCTGAGCCGTGGCCGCAGGAGGTCGGCGTGAAGGAGTACGGCAAGCCGGAATTCGGCTTGAAGCTTCTGCCCGCTCCCCTGTGGCGCCGCCCCCGTCCCAGATCGGAGGTAGCGACCACGGACAACCAGTCTCGCCGATGTTTTTATCGCCGCAGGCTCGTGTCCAAGTGCTTCAAGCCGAGGAAACAAACCGAACAAATCCTGCCGCGTCGAGAGCCACACAATTCACCGAGCTCTAAATGCCGCCGGTTTGAAAGTTTTCTAGCCTGGATCGTTTCAGCTAGCAGCAAAAAAGCGCAAGGCTAGACTGAAGAACCTTGATCAATTTACTAGCAGCTGCACAATACGTACGTGACTTGCCTGGACCTAGCTTTGCTCTAGATCCATTCTTTGGCACGTCCTTCACGCCGTTGCCGTCGTGGCGTACGTGTGCACGCCCCATCACCCAAACTCTGCGGGGGAACGCCATGTTCACGACGGTGTCTACGCATGTTCATGATGGTGTCTACCGCATGCTCTCGAGCTGCTGGTACATGCCAACAAAGGAGGACAAGCCGACATGGCGGTGTTCAAGTACCGGCCCGTTGAAGCTGTTGCTCGTGCCAGGCGCTGGTGGAACCACGTTGTTTCCCCTGCTGCTGACTGCGTCCGTGCGCGCCGGCGACGAGGCGCGTGGAGCTCCGGTGAAGGAGGGTGGAGAGCTGGCAACTACTCCCGGCACGCGGTGCGATGCTCGCGGCGACGGTGGCCAGGCTCTCGTTGCTACCCGTGGGAGAGGACAAGGAATGGCCTGCAGTTCCGATTATACGTATGGCAAACTAAGGAAATACAATGATTCTTAGCTTTTTTCTGAAAAGGGGACACGGGCCGTTGGATGAGATCTATTGAGCGGAGAGCACAGATGGAAGCACCGGGGGGGAGCAGGCAAACCCCGTCCGCATTGATGGTTACGAAGAGTAACCACGGCCCACCACATGTGTGCTTTAAAAAAAACTCTGTATTCGGTTTATATGGTTCAATTTATACGGTTTGTCAGTTTGTCTAATATTGACACTCTGATATAGAGGTAGGGTGTTTCGGGGCCCAGACTCATCTGCATCCAGTTAAAAAAAATCGTAAACAATTTTAAAAAATCAAAAAAAAATTCATTTTTTTTGCAGTAGAACATTTGGTGCGTGATGCCCACTCCAAATTTTAAATCATTTGGACTTCTAAGCAGCTCTCAGAAAAAAAAGACAAATCGGATCAAAACAGTACATGAACAGTAAACATTTTTACAGACCCTCAATTTTTCTTTTTTGCTGAGAGCTCCTCAAATGTCCAAATAATTTGAAAATTGGAGCGGACCTCGCGCAACAAATTATCTACCGCACAAAAAAATTTGGATTTTTTTTGAATTTTTGTACTATTTGTTTTGATTTTTTTTCGTCAGCGCGAGGGGGGGGGGGGCAGATGAGCTCGGGTGCAGAGATTCATGATGGGAATGGGCCGACCCGGCCCTGGCCTTGGACCCGGCCCTCATGGCCCCAAGGCCAATTTGAGAAGCCATGGGTCGATCCATATAAAGAATATTCAATGGCCTTGTTGGCCCGATGGGTATTTCGGGTCGACCCAAATTCTTAATTTACATTGTCTTGTGCACAAATGAGATGTTAAAATTAGACACGCTTTAATGGAATCTAATTACTGTAAGAATTAATAAAATATTTAATACATGGTAATAGGAAAAAATTAGGCCGTCTACTTGTGATTTTGTACATGCGCATTTTGATGAAACATATCAAGACAATTTTGTTGTTCATATACGTGAGCGTTCCCGAAAATCATACAACTGACTGCGTTGTAAAATCAGCTCTTACGACAACTTCGGCGGGATGAAGACTACGACTGTTGTGAGCCATAAGACTATAAGGCGGGCCGGCCCCGCTGACCCAACGGGTCACTCGATGCCGGCCCTATTGACCCAAATCTTGTTTGAGGCCGACCCACGTGACCCATTGGCCATGAATTTTTGGGTCGGGTCAGTGACCCGACGGGCCAACCCGGCCCATTCCCATCCTGAGCAGAGATGTATTTTCCGTTTGATATAGTTATATACGATATGAAATTAAAATATGATTCAGTTTTGATATATATATTTGCAATAGACAGTGTTCAGCTGTGGATCTGACACTGCTGAACGACAAGTGCAAAAGAGCTACGGTTCGAACAATACTCTACATGAAAGATATTCTACAGATAATTCCTGAATACATTGAAACAGAAGAATATACAGTAACACAGAATTAGGGAAGGTTACTATCAGGAATAGGCATAGGTCCAAGGTAAACGATAATAGGAAAGATCATCTCTGAGTTAGTTACATCGTCATGCTAGACAACTTAAGTTCCTCAAAACATAGACAAAACAAGAAATAGCTTGTGCCAATAATGATTCCAAAATTCAGCAGCCATAACACATAACAGCTAAATTCATGTAGTAAGTACATATTGATTTATTTTTTCTACACAGAGCCTGCGCAACAAAGAACCAGTACTCTTAGAACGCTGATGAAAACACACCTGGAATAATGGCTCGTTCTCATCGGTAGTACCAAGCATTTCAATAGTTAGAATCTGGCGCTATTAGTTCAGAACATATAATGGTAACTATATATAGCAGGTTAACATGAGAAAATGCAATATGGAAGTATACCACCCAAAATGCATTAGTACGACAGTGTTGCGCAAAATTGTACAAAAGAAACACCACCAGATTTCCAGTATCTTGTAATGTAGAAAAGGCAAACAAATAATTCATCTTGGCCATATAGATAGTATGCATATGACAAATCATATGTATATTCTGCAAACCAGAGCAAACAAAAGCTGCTAATAATACATGGGATTTCAGGAAAACATTCTACAAAGAATAAGCAATGTGCAGCTCAATATGAGCAGCATTACTCTTCAACTTCCTTCTTTATTTCTGCCATTAGTTCATCCTTCATCATTTTGTTGACTTGTTGACGATGGAGGAAAAGCTCCATCGTCAACAAGTCAACAAAATGCTGCGAGTATCGTCCAATCCTCAGCTTCTGGCTCCTTCTTGCCTCTCTTTTGGATGGGTTAAGATCACCAGGAAGTAAATTTAGAATAGTAGACTTTCCTGCTCCATTGGGCCCAACAATGACAACACGTGTTCCCATGTCAATGCCAACATCAACATCTGATAACTTGAAGTCCAGACGGTTGGGGTAGCCGAAACCGACATCAATGAGCTGAAGGAGTGGTGGTGCGAGCAAAGTGGGTTCCACTGCGAGCACAAGTACTGCTACAACCAAAGCACAGCTCGGAGGTCCAAATGGTTGGTAGGCTCATCAAGGAGCAGCAATGTTGGCTGCATGAAGAGAGCACGGGCAAGCGAGATGCGCATCCTCCAGCCACCACTGAAGGACTTTGTGGACCTTGCCTGCATCGCCTGATCAAACCCCAGCCCCGCGAGGATTTTGGACGCACCCGCGCGTGCAGCATCAGAGTCGCATAGATTTAGTTTCTCGTATACCTCGGCAAGCTTGTCGTTGTCATCGGGGTCGTTAGAGGCCTCAAGCTTTGCCTGCTCAGACCGGAGCGCCGTGAGCTCCTCATTGGCTGCAACCACCACCTCGGTTGCCGAGCGGTCATCACCAACAATCTGCTGCTCCACAAGCAGGACATCAATGTTCTTGGGCACAGGCACCTGCCGCCAAGAGAAGAGAGCAGCTTCAGGAGGGTAGATTTGCCCATGCCATTGGGCCCCACGAGCCCGTAGCGGCGACCATGCGAGATCCAGAGGGAGGCGCCCTTGAGCAGCTCCTTCCCTCGCGCAAAGACAGAGAAGTTGTCGTGCGCGGTGTCCTTGATGTTTCCTTCGGCTGCATCGCCCTCAGCGGCGGATCCGGGGACGCGCGCTCCTATGACGACGGAGAAGGCGTCCCGGTCGTCGCGGAGGGCCTCCCGCTTGGCAGCCTCGGCGACGGCCGCCACCATCATCTCGCGCTTTTCCTTCTTCTTCGCGTCCTTGTCCGAGGGCCGAAGGGCGTTGAGGTCGACGGTGGCGCGAGCCGGCTTGAACTGGAAGACTTCGTAGAAAAAAAATCAATGTAGTTGATCATAACCTCTTGGACGAAATCTTATGCGACGACAAAATCGGAAACAGACCCACACTAATGTCCACCCATTCTCTCGCTTTGGCCTATTGACTTGACTATAGGATTGTCCAACAGAGAGGACAATATGACTTGTCACCTTTTGCATCTACACACACTCCCTTCTACAAGCAACCATTATTTCCTTCTTAACGAATTTCGCGATAATCCCTAGGACAAACAATCTCCAAAAGGCATATGACTCGGCAAATCTTTTAAAATGGACCTTGATAAGTGTCACATGTGTAGCACGAACACATGGCAACTCCGCACATTTTTCATGGCCAGTTTAATGATACGAGGATGGCAACTTTAATTGTCAAGCATGACAACTTTCTTTTTGAACGGTAGGTTTGAGTTTTTTTTTTCTTTTTTCTTTTCGGGTGACAACAAAAGCGTGAGGGCCGGAGTGCTTTGTGCTACACGTGTGGCACATATCATTTGGGTATAAAAAAATATTAGGTTTATGTTCTAAAAATGAAATAAAATATCAGAGCACGGAACTTGCTTTGTAACACATGGCACACAAGTTGGTTTCTTTCCTTGGTTTATTTTCTTCCTTGACTTAAAGCCAATGTGATCCTGCCGTCGTCTTGTTTCTAAATTTATTTTTTCTGAAAAACTGGCGAGCCCAAGAGCAATCCCTTCTCAACCGCGTGGGGCGCTAAAACCTTTTTATAGCGTGGAAATAGGAAAAAAAAATGCGCGCGGCAGGGCGCTGGCTCCAGCGACTGCTGCAAAATATGGCGCGCATGAGCAGCTTCAGCAGGCACGCTAACTTACAGCGCGCGCGAGCAGCCGGCGCTTGCGAATACGATTTTACATGTCCATTTTGACAATATGAATATGTTTCAAACATTAAACAAATGTGCAAAATAAAGACATAGTATAGTTCAATTGCACGGCACATCAATCATTTGGGAGCTTCGAGAGGGGGGCACGTCGCTTCACGGCGGGCGCCAGTGCGACGCCACCCGCCGAGGTCGTCCGTGGCGTCATGAAAAGGTCGCGCGCGAGACCGGTGTTTGTAGGAGCACCGTCGGAGGCGAAGACAAAACTCCCCGGGCTAGGGTTTGCGCCGCCGGCGACGGTGGTGGAGGGGTCACGGGTGTAGGGAGGGGGGATTTCAGTGCGGCCGTCCATCAGACGAATTTGCCGCCGGTGGCGTGGGGCGCAACAAAGGCGGGGCGGCCGGAGAGGGTGGCGGCAGTGCGGCGCTGGCGCTCGAGTGTGCAGCGCACAGGAGCGGGTGCACGAAATAAGCGGGGCGTGATGTCATTTCGCTCCGCGCGCTGAACCAATTATACTGCGCGTGTATTTTACCAAAAAAGCTTCCGCCCCGTTTTATATATAAAGCAGACAGCCAAACCGATACAAGGTGATGAGGAGAACCTCTTACAAAGCAGATCAAAGGAAAATACAAGAAACTACTCCCTCCGTCCGGTGAAGAGTGAACATCTAAAGATTTTAGGACAAATTATGGAGTCAAGTAAAAAATGCATTGGAAAAGGGCAAGCCACCATCTCTCTCCTCTTTAATTAACCAACACCCAATGAGCTAAATGCATGTAGAAATTAAGAAGACCATATGTAGATGATTATTGGTCTTGATTACCGTGTGATGAGAGAGAAATATTTTTTCCTACTTTAAAGTGCATTGAAAACATAGAAGTACACTCTTTTATGGACAAATTTTGAAGCCAAACGCACACTCTTTACCGGACGGAGGGAGTAGGAGAGATCACACCCTACCACAAAGCCACCTAGACTACCAACAAGGATGGAGACTCGCCGCCAAGGGAAACCATCGGACCTCGTTTCGCCACTCACCCCAAGTTTCCGCCGAAGGGGGCCCCTGCCCTCCTGCTCCGGACGGTGGAGCCCGAACCTGTTTGCGGAAAACACGGGACGCGAGACGAACCAACAAGGACCCTTCCCCCCTCATCTCTGCTCCCTCTCCCACATCGTTCCCGTGAGCGACCGGGGGGGTGGGGGGGGGCAAATCCTAGGCGCTGCTGGCCTCGGCTTCTCCTCCCCTCACACTCTCCTCGCCGCCGCCTGGTGCGCCGTCGGGCAAAGCCAGGCCGATGTGGGCGGCGGCGGGCTTTTCTCCCCCTGCTCGACGTTGGTGTTCACGGGATCTGGCGTGGGGTGGCAGCGGGACAGCATACGTTGGCGGCGGGGTCGTGGACGTCGAGATCCGGCGCGGAGGGCTGCGTGGTTGGATCTCCTGCGGCGGCGACGGCTCTGCTTCTGGGAGTCGTCGGCTGCAGACTGCCGGGGTGCCGGCGACAGGGCTTCCTCTGCTACTCTAAGGAGCTGGCCACCTTGGGTGTTGGCCTTTGTGACTGGGTGGCCGGTGCTCGCCTCACCAGGACCTAAGGTCTCTCATGTGCTTGTCTGCTGCGGCCAAGATCTGTTGCCCAGCGGGGCTCTCAGGCCCGATTCCTGTCCAGTGCTTGGGCTAGGTGGTGGTAGTTGAGCGGGACTGGTGGTCGTGGCAAGGCCATGGACACCAACCTCTCCACGGTGGTGAGTCCATCGTTAGATTTCTTCCCGGGTTTGACCTCTTGGCTGACGGATGGGAGGCGCTGAAGGGGGCTGGGGTGCGTCTTCTCTATCGGACGTTACCATCTCGGTCGGCGGCGTGCAAGATGTGTGCTTAATGGTAGGTTCTTATGGACGCCGAGGCGGCAGCCTCGGGTGGTGGACCGCCAGTTCGGCTTTCAGCAGGCGGCTTGGCGGCGGTGATGGCTACATCTTTTGGTCGTGTGGGCGACAACGGATGCGGCTTTGGATGACCCTAGTCTCGGCGGTGCCTCGGGAGTGTTGGTTCCCAGATCGTGCTCTGAAGGTTTGTTTGGTGGCGGCATGTCTTTCCTTGGGTTGGACAGGGGCTCAAGATTCCTCGGTGTAGCGAGGTTGAGAGGATCCGGGCGAAAGCCTTGTGCTTTGGCATTGGCGACGATGATGCTCATGGGCATCACATCCCTCTTGGGGGCGTCGTTGAGGGTCCTTCCACCGAGCCAGGGCTTCGGGTGAAAACTCTTGACTGGTCTTTCGGTCTCGACGGCAGCGGCACGGTGTGTCGTCTCTCTTTTGAGGGTGTTGTCGTGCAGTCCAGGTTACTTGTAGTGCATCATGTTGTCATTGGCTAACGTGCTAGATCCTGTCTTGGAGCTACCTCGACTCTAGTGTACGCGGATTCACTTACATCCTATCTTTTACCGCACGCGTATTTTGCGCGTCCGCTGGAGCGTCTAGAACGACTGCGCGCGCAAAAAAAAAATTTCCAGTGCGGCCCTAATATCACGTGCCTGATGGAGATGCTCTAAGTGTGAGGTGTTTTCCCACTAAAATTTTCATCTTTACACCCCCAAAAAAAAATTCTCATCTTTACCCCCAAAACCCCTGCTATAAATCTCCCTCTTGTGTGAGAAGTACTCCTGTATAAGTCACCCTCGCTACCCCACTGAACCCACCACCCATCCGTCGGTGAGAAAGAACCCACCAAATTCCCACGGGATTCTCCTGGAGAGCGCCGGCGCCATGGAGTCGTCACGCGGCACCATCATCCCCGGCACGCCGCCGCTGCCCTCCTCCTTAACCGACGTCAACGGCCAGGAGGGCAGGCGGACCAGGACCAGCGGCGGCGTGAGGTGGCACGCGTGGGCCGCCGTGCTGGCCGTGGTGGCGCTCGTCGTCGCCGCCGTGGTCTTTGGGGCCAGCAGGGTCCACCCGGACGCGGTGGCGTCCTCCTCCGTACGGGCTATGGCAGAACACGGCGTGTCGGAGAAGACGTCCGGGGCATACTCCGCCAGCGGCGGCTTCCCGTGGAGCAGCGCGATGCTGCAGTGGCAGCGCACCGGCTTCCACTTCCAGCCGTACAAGAACTACATGAACGGTACGTACTGACCGAGTTCATCCGTGCGATTAGATTTTCAGATTCAGATTCCGTTTAATTTTCTCCGGCGTGGTTTGATCCAGAAACTGACCTCCCTGCCTTATTTGCTTCCTGTTTGCTCGCCGGCGGTGGCATTCTCCGGCGACATCCATCCGTGCAGATCCCAACGGTTAGTATTACACTATTACTACGCTCCACCTAACGAATCCTCTCAATCGGGTATTCCTATTCAGAAGTTTTGTGACCTGTGCGGAATATAATTGCACCACACGGAACAGTATTTTTTTAAAGTTAACAAATCAACAAATTCTGAATTTTTGTATGAACATTGATAAATTTTTACCTCCGCAACAATTTCGTGGTGCATTTTCTTTTGTCAGGCTTCCATAAATGTCATTTCATCATGAAAATTTTCACATAGGTAAAACATTCATCGATGTTTATTACAAAAAAATTCAGTTTTTTGTTGTTATTTTTTACTTTTTGGATTCTAATGTTCACCCGGGTGCATATAACCTCGGGATTAGAAGAGCACTTTCTTTGAAATGCATTGTCCACTGCAGGTCCGGTATACTATAGAGGATGGTACCATTTATTCTACCAACACAACCCCGGAGGCACTGGGTGGGGCAACATCTCATGGGGGCACGCCGTGTCGCGGGACATGGTCCATTGGCGCCACCTACCGCTTGCCATGGTGCCTGACCACTGGTACGATATCAAGGGCGTCTGCACCGGATCCATCACCGTGCTCCCCAATGGCAGGGTCATCGTGCTCTACACGGGGTACACCGAGATGTTTAAGCAAGTGACCTGCCTCGCGGAGGCCGCCGACCCGAGCGACCCCCTCCTCCGCGAGTGGGTGAAGCACCCCGCCAACCCCGTCGTGTACCCGCCCCCTGGCATCGGCATGAAGGACTACCGTGACCCAACCACGGCGTGGTTTGACAACTCCGACAACACGTGGCGCATCATCATTGGCTCCAAGAATGACACGGACCACTCCGGCATCGTCTTCACGTACAAGACCAAGGACTTCGTCAGCTACGAGCTGATACCGGGATACTTGTACCGCGGCCCCGCCGGCACCGGCATGTACGAGTGCATCGACATGTTTGCCGTCGGCGGTGGCCGCAAGGCCAGCGACATGTACAATTCGACGGCCAAGGACGTGCTGTACGTGCTCAAGGAGAGCAGCGACGACGACCGGCGCGACTATTACGCGCTCGGGAGGTTCGACGCAGCGGCCAACACATGGACGCCGATCGACACCGAGCGGGCACTCGGGGTCGCACTGCGGTACGACTATGGCAGGTACGACGCGTCCAAGTCCTTCTACGACCCCGTGAAGAATCGGCGGATCGTCTGGGGGTACGTCGTCGAGACCGACTCCTCGAGCGCCGACGCCGCCAAGGGGTGGGCCAACCTCCAGGTAACCATCATCGTCATCAACATGACTGTTTTACCTTACACTTATCAACATCGGTCGTCATTGCTACTCTTAGACATGACTAGATTGAATTTTTGAACCAAACTGGATTAATGTTGTGTGTTGTGCGTGCAGTCGATTCCGAGAACGGTGGAGCTTGACGAGAAGACCCGGACCAACCTCATCCAATGGCCAGTGGAGGAGCTCGATACCCTCCGCATCAACACCACCGATCTCAGCGGCATCACTGTCGGTGCCGGATCCTTCGTCTCCCTCCCCCTCCACCAGACCTCCCAACTCGACATCGAGGCATCCTTCCGCATCAACACCTCCGCCATTGAGGCCCTCAATGACGTCGACGTCGGCTACAACTGCACCATGACAAGCGGCGCTGCCACCCGCGGCGCACTTGGCCCCTTCGGCATTCTTGTCCTCGCCAATGTCGCCCTGACAGAACAGACAGCGGTGTACTTTTATGTGTCCAAGGGCCTCGACGGCGGTCTTCGGACCCATTTCTGCCACGATGAGTTGCGGTCAACACATGCCACCGATGTGGCGAAGGAGGTGGTGGGTAGCACGGTACCGGTGCTCGACGGCGAGGATTTTTCCGTTAGAGTGCTCGTGGACCACTCCATCGTGCAAAGCTTCGTGATGGGCGGGAGGTTGACGGTGACGTCAAGGGCCTACCCGACGGAGGCCATTTACGCAGCGGTGGTCTACCTGTTCAACAATGCCACCAGCGCCAGCGTCACAGCGGAGAAGCTCGCCGTGCACGACATGGACTCGTCGTACAACAAGATATTCACGGACGACGACTCGCTAGTCCTCGATTAGACTGATCACCTACAACAAGTTATGGAGTTTTTGCTCAGTCGGTGGCTTCCTTATCTCTTGGACAGATAGCGGCGGAGTACCAGCTACTCTACGTATCATCTTGATTTATGTTCCTTGTTCTAGTTTTGGTTTTAGTAAGATGAATTAGATGATGTTGGTCACATGTAAATCAATTACGGGTAAATTAAAAGGACATGGATGCCTGGCACCAAATATAAGTGACTACTTCAAGAGTTCAAGTTCAAGTTCTCTCATTTCTTATTCATTTATATGCAACCTTTGTATTTCGTATTTTTAGGGAAAGCAAACATGGTGTATCTATACCAATATAAAAAGACCTAAAAGAAGAGATCCAACAAATCCCGGCCGTCAAATCAGGTCAATCCAACGACTCAGCCTGCTATAATAGTGAGCGCTCAACATGTTTAGTGTGCAATTAGTATCATACCAAATATCCAAAGCAATGCTAATCATTATTAATACACAAATAATATCCTACCTAATATTTACATGTATCTATCTACACTAATATAAAAAGACCCAACGGGGTAGATCCAACAAATCCGGGTAGTCAAATCAGGTCAAACCAACGACTCAGGCTGCTATAATGGTGAGCGCTCAACATGTTTAGTGTGCAGTTAATATCATACCAAATATCAACACCAATGCTAATCACATAATTAATATGTGAATAATAGCCTACCTAACATTTATGTGTAATTAATATATTACCTAATATCAACACGTACACATTTATTAGTTAAATATGTCCTGGTGCGTACACATTTACTAGTTAAATCTGTCCTGGTGTTTCCATGTAGAGTAAAATCGGGATTCTACAAGCATGTCTTTTGAACGTTTATAGATAGAAATGCGAGCATGGGAGCACCAGAATGTATCCGTTGCCGCATCATAACAAATAAAAATAAAATTCCATATGACAAAATCTACCGACAACCACTGAAAAGGTACTGAAGACACCCTTTTACGTACCTGATGTAATCAAAGTACAGTTGGGTGGCTCCCATAACTCAATATCTTACCTTGTGAATTCCGAAAAGAAAATACTTAAGAAATGAATTTTTTGTGGACGCGCATTGTCTTCACAGGGAGGAAATTGCAAAAAAAAAACACCACATTTTAAGTTCATGTTTAGATTTGCCACCACATTTATTTGGGCGCCCCAAAAATCAATCGATTTCCTTGCTAATTTTCTGAATAAACACCGATGGTTCATTTGGGGTGAATTAATTCAATTTCTAACATACCGGGCCCACTGATCAGGTCCACATGACACTAAATGGTCAACACTGTTTGTTTTCACTATTAATACAAATCACCATGCATCCATTATGTTCCACCTCCTGTCGCTTATGGCCGACGCCGCCCCTCTCTCCCGCGCCACCCCGCATCCTCTCTCCCGTCGACCACTACACCTTCCTCCATCTCTCCTCCCTCCCGGTGCAGGCGAGATCAACACTGCATCCCGTCACGCGCCGCCCCACACTGGATCGGGTGGATCCCTGACGCGGCTCCTCCCCCTGTCATGCCTTGACGAGCTCCATCCCAACCTCTGGCATGCGACGAGACTGATGAATGGGACGACGCAGGGCGAGCGACCGGAGCACCACGTGGTGGCTACGCATGAGGAACACGAGCAAATCCTTGTTAGCGCGCGTCGTCAGCGCCACGCGCCACTAGCATGGACACGGCATGCTGCCGACACCGGAGCCCACGACCACGTCGAAGAAGCTCGCCAGCCACGCCATGGGGTTGCCGAGGGCCACGGCTCGGCCATCGCGCACACCGCCATTGCCAGCTCACGCCACCGTGTCGGCCTTCTCTAGCCAGGAAAGATTGCGCCACCGGCCGCCTCGCCTCCTCCTTCTTCTGGTGTGGACCCTGGCAACCCAGTTGATCTGCAGACCATCACCTCTGCGCCCTCTCATCCATTCCTGCGCATTCATGCGAGGTGTTTGTTGGTATGCCCCCAGGGAGGACAAGAAGGTTTGAGAGAGATGACGATGCTGACAGGTGGGCCCTCCGTTCAACTTAACGGTCAACAAGCGGTGTCGACCATTTAGTGCCATGTGGACCTGATAAGTGGGTCCGGTATGTTAGAAATTGAATCAATTTGTCCCAAATCGATCATCAGTGTTTATTGAGAAAATTAGCAAGAAAATCGGTAGATTTTTGGGACACCCAAGAAATGAGGTGGCAAATCCGAACAAAAACTTGAAATGTGGTTGTTTTCTGTAATTTACTCTTTCACATGTCAATTTGTGTATGAAGAGTGTGGTCACTTGATGCCATAATAACGAGGTCAACCTACAGATACCCCTGTCGTCCATGGAGCCATCGTCCAGGGAGGGTCTCCAGCACAATCATGCAGATGCAGATGTCTCCACAACCAATACCAATGCGGTAGACAATCAAATCAACCGGTCGTCTTATATTATATTCCATCTATACCAATATAAAAAAACCTAAAAAGGCAGATCCAATAAATCAAGGGGGTCAAATCAAGTCAATCCTACCTAATATTTACATGTAATTAATATATTACCTAATATGAACGTGCATTGCACCTACACATTTACTAGTTTTAGAAGGAAAACACATTAGGAATCTACCCTGGTGTTTCCATGTAGAGTAAAATCGGGATTCTAGAAGCATGTATTTTGAACATTCATAGATAAAATGTGAGCATGGGAGCAACTGAATATATCCGTTGCCGCATCATAACAAATGAAAATAAAAATCAGTGTGACAAAATCTACCGGTAACCACCGAAAAGGTACTGCAAACACCCTTTTACGTACCTCGCGCAATCAAAGTACAGTTGGGTGGCTCCCATAACTAAATTCTTACCTCGTCAATTCCGAAAAGAAAATACTTAACAAATGATTTTTTTGGACGCGCATTGCCTTCACATGGACCAAATTGCAAAAGACCACCACATTTTAAGTTCATGTTTAGATCTGCCACCACATTTCTTCGGCGCCCCAAAAATCAATCGATTTCCTTACTAATTTTCTTAATAAACACTGATGATTCATTTGGGACGAATTAATTCAATTTCTAACATACCGGGCCCACTAATCAGGTCCACATGACACTAAATGGTCAGCACGGTTTGCCTTGACTATTAAAACAAATCACCATGCATCCATTATGCTCCACCTCCTCTCGCTTATGGCCGGCGCCGCCCCTCTCTTCCGCGCCATCCCGCATCCTCTCTCCTGTCGACCCCTCCACCTTCCTCCATCTCTCCTCCCTCCCGGTGCGGGCGAGATCAACAGCACTGCACCCAGTCACACGCCGCCCCACACTGGATCGGGTGGATCCGTGACGCAGCTCCTCCCCCTGTCATGCCTCGACGAGCTCCATCCCCACCTCTGGCGTGCGACGAGCCTGATAAATGGAACGACACAGGACGAGCGACCGGAGCACCACGCGGATCGGAGGCTACGCATGAGAAACACGAGCACGTCCTCATCAGCGCGCGTCGTCGACGCCGCGCGCCACCAGCATGGACACGACATGCCGCCGACACCAGAGCCCATGACCACGTCGAAGAAGCTCGCTAGCCACGTCGGGGGGTTCCCAATGGCCACGGCTCGGCCATAGCGCACACCGCCGTAGCCGGCTCACAGCACCACATCGGCCTTCTCTAGCTAGGGAATATTGCGCTATCGGCCGCCACGCCTCCTTCTTCTGGTGTTGACCTCGGCAACCCAGTTGATCTGCAGACCATCACCTCTCTGCCCTCTCATCCATCCCTGCGCATGCATGCGAGGTGTTTGTTGGAATGCCCCCAAGGACGATAATAAGGTTTGAGAGAGATGACAATGCTCACAGGTGGGCCCTCCGTTTAACCTAACGGTCGACAAGCGGTGTTGACCATTTAGTGCCATGTGGACCAGATCAGTGGGTCTGGTATGTCAGAAATTGAATTAATTTGTCCCAAATCGATCATCAGTGTTTACTAAAAAAATTAGCAAGAAAATCGATAGATTTTTTGGACACCCAAGAAATGTGGTGGCAAATCCAAACAAGAACTTGAAATGTGGTTGTTGTTTTTTTTGCAATTTACTTTTCACATGTCAATTTGTGTATGAAGAGTGTGGTCACTCGATGCCATAATATCGAGGTCAAGCTACAGATACCCCTGTCGTCCATGGAGCCATCGTCCAGAAAGGTCTCGAGCTCAATCATGAAGATGCAGATGTCTTCGCTACTAATACCAATGCAGTAGACAAGAAAATCAACCGGCATAAAAAGACCTAAACAGGCAGATCCAACAAATCCCGGCTGTGAAATCAGGTTAATCCAACGACTTAGGCTGCTATAATGGTGAGCGCTCAACATGTTTAGGGTACAGTTAATATCGTACAAAATATAAAAACCAATGCTAATCACATAATTAAAACGTAAATAATATCCTGCCTAATATTTACGTGTATCTATACCAATATAAAAAGATCCAAAGGGGCATATTCAACAAATCCTGATCGTCAAACCAGGTCAATCCAACGACTCAGGCTGCTATAATGGTGAGCCCTCAACATGTTCAGTGTGCAGTTAATATCATACCAAATATTAACACGAATGCTAATCACATAATTAATATGCAAATAATATCCTACCTAAGATTACGTGTAATAAATATATTACCTAATATCAACGTGCATTGCATGTACGGATTTACTAGTTTTAGAAGGGAAACACATTGGGAATCTATCCTGGTGTTTCCATGTAGAGTAAAATCGGGAATCTAGAAGCATGTCTTTTGAACGTTCATAGATAGAAATGTGAGGATGGGAGCACCTGAATGTATCTGTTGTGGCATCATAACATATAAAAATAAAATCTGTGTGACAAAATCTACCGGCAACCATCGAAAAGGTACTGCCGACACCCTATCAAAGTACAGATGCGTGTCCCCCATAACTAAATGTCTTACCTCGTGTATTCCGAAAAGAAAATACTTAACAAATGAATTTTTAGTGGACGCGCATTGTCTTCACAGGGACCAAATTGCAAAAAACCGCTACATTTTAAGTTCATGTTTAGATTTGCAACCACATTTCTTGGGCGCCCCAAGAACCAATCGATTTCCTTGCTAATTTTCTCAATAAACACCGATGATTCATTTGGGGCGACTTAATGCAATTTCTGACATACCGGACCCACTTATCAGATCCACAGGACACTATTTGGTCAACACAGTTTGTTTTGATTGTTAAAACAAAACACCATGCATCCATTATGCTCCACCTCCTCTCGCTTATGGCCGGCACCGCCCCTCTCTCCCGCGCCACCCCGCATCCTCTCTCTCGTCGACCCCTCCATCTTCCTCCATCTCTCCTCCCTCCCGGTGTGGGCGAGATCAGCAACACGGCATCCCGTCACGCGCCGTCCCACACTGTATCGGGTGCATCCGTGACGCGGCTCCTCCCCCTGTCATGCCTCGCCGAGCTCCATCCTCATCTTTGGCGTGCGACGAGCCTGATAAATGGGACAATGCGGGATGAGCGACCGGAGCACCATGCAGAGGCTACACACGTCCTCGTCGGAGCCCGTCGTCGGCGCTGCGCGCCACCAGCATGGACACGGCATGCCGTTGACACTGGAGCCCATGACCACGTCGACGAAGCTCGCCAGCCATGCCATGGGGTTCCCAATGGCCACGGCTCGGCCATAGCGCACACTGCCATAGCCGGCTCACGCCAGGGAAGATTGCGCCACCGGCCGCCTCGCCTCTTACTTCTTTTGGTGTTGACCTCGATAGCCCAGTTGATCTACAGACCATCACCTATGCGCCCTCTCATCCATCCCTATGCATGCACGCGAGGTGTTTATTGGAATGCCCCCAAGGAGGATAAGAAGGTTTGAGAGAGATGACGATGCTGATAGGTGGGCCCATCGTTTAACTTAGCGGTCAACAAGCGGTGTTGACCATTTAGTGCCATGTGAACCTGATCAGTGGGTCCGGTATGTCATAAATTGAATTAATTTGTCCCAAATCAATCTTCAGTGTTTATTAAGAAAATTAGCAAGAAAATTGGTAGATTTTTGGGACACCCAAGAAATGCGGTGGCAAATCCAAACAAGAACTTGAAATTAGGTTGTATTTTGCAAGTGGTCACTTGATGCCATAATACCGAGGTCAGGCTACAGATACCCCTGTCGTCCATGGAGCCATCGTCCAGGGAGGGTTCCAGCTCAATCATGCATACGCAGATGTCCCCGCTACCAATACCAATGCAGTAGACAAGCAAATCATGCGGCCGCCTTATATTTCCAAAACAATTAAGGTGCCCCAAACAATTTATATATATATATATATATATATATATATATTAAAACTGAGCACAATCCCTGCCCTCCCAGACCATCAAGTTTCTGGCCGTCGGATGTGTGTTTTGGGTTGCCGCTGGCCGTCAGATGATTATCTAATCCCGTAATTAATGGGCCAGGTGTCCTTGGGAGGCTATTTTGGTGGAAAAATCGGTGGCCTCTGGTTGATTGGGCCAGGCAGCCCATTTAGTGGTTGGTGAAAGAATAGCCCACCAATTAGCTGGTGTGCGACGTCGCTTCAGTTTAGGTTAAGGACATCGAAGGGGCAGCAAATCCTTCCATTCTCCTCGCAGCCGCCGATGAATCTTCACGCCTCCCATGATGTTGACCAGCTAATTGGTGAGGCAGCAGCAGAGATGGGCAGGCAGCCCATGATGTTGTCTTCCTTCACCAGCAGCAGCAGAGATGGGCTCTACTCTCAGACCAGTGAGGCACGACACCATTGCCACATCCGACGGTGCCATGGCTCCGATCTCCACCGATGCGAGGCCGACGCTTGGAGAGGCCATCAGGTTGGTGTTCGGGCAGTGGACCGCGCTGCAGGTGGCAGTGCAGGAGCGGTGGGGCGGCTGCGGGTCCCACGCCAACGCCGACCAGTTCAGCGAATCCATCCTCTCCTGGTTCTATCGCTCAAGGGTATGTAGAGATACTTCAGCAATCAACATTGTTCAGATAATAAATAGTATGTTCTTCCTTGTCTCCTTGAGGCGTGATCCTGTAGTAAAGTTGATAATGTTTAGTTTAGCATCTGAATTCTCCTAGATCTAGCGGCGCGGGGGTCCACTACTCGGCTTTCAGACCAGTGTAGCAGGGTTGGTCTCCACTTTGTGGCAGCATGGGGCTCGAGCCTTAAGGAATGATCGTTTTGAGCGACCTAGGTTTGCCTCTACAAGCATAAATCGGCAAGGAAACGGGGGTGCATGCCAACATTCGATGGAGTCCGCTGGTACAGATCATTCTCTTCCCTTTATCTTGGATATAATCAGTGTTCTCTGCTGGTTTGGAACGTTGGATTTGTCCTTTCTGAGGGCCTAGGATTAGCATTCCACAACAATCAGAATGTCAACCATTTGATAGGAATTTTGAGCACAAAGTCACATACACGTGTTCTTTATAGGAAAATTATTAGGTCCAAGTACTAAAGTGGATCTGTCAATATATCATGAGTAGTGAGGATGGTCTTTTTCATTGAAGAGATTATAATATATAAGACGATATTATGTTCACAGAAAAAGAGAGGATATGTTTTTGGTATTCTCCTCTGTCATTACAGAATTGCACTATTACTATCAATAGATCAACTGGTTCAGCTTTTCCTATAATTTTAAAAAAGTAAGATGAAGGCTTTGAATTTAGTTCTCTCATTTTCGTCAACTGATTTCCTTTATCTCCATGTTAGACTCTCATTTTCTTCATGCTAACTTATCAGCGACTTGCTCCTCTGCGCAAGATTCTGAATGACCCACTCTTGTGCAGGTCCTCACATTCATGTTATTTTTTGTACTTATCATCTGATCATCATGATGGCACACATTGCACATCATGAATTAGTTACACAGAGAATATACCTTTAAATTTTTTTGACTGCCTCTTGAATGTTTCTACTATTGCTTTCAGAAAATTGTAAATTTTGTGTCTACATGTCAGTAATTCATCTCATTTGTCGGTTTATTCAAGGACATTTAGAATACGTGCGTTACTTTTTCATTTCTCCAATAGTATTTTGCAAAAGAAAAAAAATGTTATATTGGTAGGTCATGTCTCCCATTTGTTCTCTTTAGCTTTTAAGCATGCGAGTTTAGATATTTTAATATTGTAGACAGGAATGCTTATGATGATTTAAATTTCATTATAAATCCATATCTTCTTCCAACACATTAGTATATATAATGGCCACATTGGCATGTTAAAATTTCCCTAATTCAAATGATCTAGCTTTCAATGCAAGAAGAGACATACTTACTCCCATGTTGGTTGAGATGCTAAGAAACAACCCACTGAGAGGGCTATTATCATATCTATGTTCAAACATGGAGTCGCTAGAGGTAATAGTCTTGGTTTTCAAATATAATTTATATACCTACAACATACATCTGCTGCCGGGAGTATATATATGCACATGTACCTTGTGTTTACCCAACGCTCACCATAACTGTTGAACTACAATTCTTTGCCCAAGTAGCTAATATCACTCCACCATTAACATATGAAAATATATCATTATCATTATAGGCACATATACATGCATGCATATACATTGGGTCCCAACACAGGGAATTTCCACTAATAAATCTGCTTCCCTGCGTATCTTGTAGTTGTGGAAAATATGCTCATGTGTGACATAAAGCTATCAATGTATGATCTAGGGCATGAGAAATTTCTGTTTGAGTTAGGCATTTGATTTCTGGCCATTGCAAATTGTATCTCAAGTAATGCTGTCAAGTTTGTTAATCGAGTAAATACTCATATTGATAAGTGATTTTCTTTCCTGAATCGATTGGTCTATTCTATCTTCAACTCAAGGGAAAGTTCTCTGTATATAGCATTACAACTTTGAATTTGGCATTGTAAAGCTACGCCATACAAGCAGCCCTATTAACTTAATTTAACTTGATGAGTATTTGATTTGAGTCCATATAATTGCATCAATCCCTAACATTAAAGTGTAAAGTGGACGGGCGCAGCAATGCGCGCCATCAATGATCTAGTATATATATATATAGGACGACAGTTTGGGACACCTAGGTGCCCATGCTCCTTGACTTTCCACCACTCGATTGCATTTAGATATGTGTTGTTGTAATGACTGATTTAGAAATAATTATGATAGAATCACTAATTGGAAACGTAATTATGGCAGTGAGAGTAACATGCATGGTAACAATTATGTAGTGGTATTAAATAGGAAAGAGAATGCCATGCATGGCAATGGTGCATATTGAGAGATATTTATAGAAATAGAAGAGAGACAAATAAAATTAATGCGTCATGATTTGTATACATATATGAAGATATTTTTTCATACATATGTTAATAAAAAGGTATGTTGTACTCTTCCGTTGGACCTAGTTTTATTTTTTAAAATTAGGTATACGATACATTGTGTATATGATACCATGAGTATGATACAAATTGTTTCGCAAAAAAAAGTATGATACAAATCATGAGTATATATGTTCTGAATATAATATTGTGGGTATATCATATTTATTTTTGGTACATCCTATTTATTATCATCTTGAGGTATATCATATTTATTTTGAGTATAGAAATACCGAGTATGATACCTAGGACAAATTCTTGCGACATGCATGGAAAATTTATTTTGAGGTATCTCCATACTCATGATATTTTTGGGTATATACATTGCGTCTCGTTGTTAAGTATTTGATACCTCGGGCATGTGCCAATGATTTTGAGTACGTACACCATTTAGGTATATACATACAGGATATACGTACGTACTCATAATATTTCGAGGTATCCACATACACATGATGTTTGTGGGTATATTCATTACGTCTTGTTAGTAGGTATTTGAGATACCCGAGATATATCCATAAATTTTATCTGGTATAATACATCGTGTATGTGTATATCCTTATACACATAATATCATTGGTATATGTATATTTTTCATTAAGTATAATACTTATGAAATGTTTATAATTTATAAGATATAATAACCCTCTTATGTGTATTTTTCAATACGTATCATGCATTGACATAATATTTAAAAAGAAATTATTGCTAGGAAATCAACATATTATGTTTTTTGGAAAGCAATCATTGACCGTTGAGGATATAGTGCATGCAAACGAAATATGGAAAGCTAGTATTTAATGGATTGCATGTCATGCACTAGTAAAAATGACCTGCCATAACGGGCCTAGGTGCCCAGGCACCTAAGTGCCCCAAACAATTTACCTATATATATATATATATATATATATATATACCAATATAAAAAGACCAAAGAGGAAGATCCGACAAATCCAGGTCATCAAATCAGGTCAATTCAATGACTCAGGCTGCTATAATGGTGAGCGCTCAACATGTTTAGTGTGCACTTAATATCATACCAAATATCAACACCAATGTTAATCACATAATTAATACGCAAATAATAACCTACCTAATATTTATGTGTATCTATAACAATATAAAAAGACTCGAAGGAGCAGATCCAACAAATCCCGGTCGTCAAATCAGGTTAATCCAACGACTCAGCCTGCTATAATGGTGAGCGCTCAACATGTTTTAGTGTGCAGTTAATATCATATCAAATGTCAACACCAATGCTAATCACATAATTAATATGCAAATAATATCCTACCTAATATTTACGTGTAATTTATATATTACCTAATATCAGCGTGCAATGCACGTACACATTTACTAGTTTTTGAAGGGAAACACATTGGGAATCTGTCCTAGTGTTTCCATGTAGAGTAAAATCGGGATTCTAGAAGCATTTCTTTTGAACGTTCATAGATAGAAATGCGAGCATGGAAGCACATGAATGTATCCGTTGCCGCATCATAACAAATAAAAATAAAAATACGTGTGACAAAATCTACCGGCAACCACCGAAAAGGTACTGCAGAGACCCTTTTACGTACTTGACATAATCAAAGTACAGTTGAGTGGCTCCCATAACTAAATGTCTTACCTCGTGAATTCCGAAAAGAAAATACTTAACAAATGGTTTTTTTGTGGACGCGCATTGTCTTCACACGAAGCAAATTGCAAAAAACCATCACATTTTAAGTTCATGTTTAGATTTGCCACCACATTTCTTGGGCGCCCCAAGAATCAATTGATTTCCTTGCTAATTTTCTCAATAAACACCGATGATTCATTTGGGGTGAATTAATTCAATTTCTGACATACCAGGCCCACTGATCAGGTCCACATCTATACCTATACTAATTACAGACTCTCAAGAAATTCTCACGTTAATCAGTAATTAGGATCTGTGAATCTGGTGGGGCCGAGTTATTACGGTTCAGATTAACCCGTGTAACTTTTGGCTGAAAATAGCTTAATTTGGCCAAAGAAAAATAGAAGGCCCACAGTCCTTTGATCTCACGGTTGTAGAAATAGAATCGGCCCATAGACCTTTCATCTTACGATTGTACAAATAGAGTCCATGTTTTATTTTACCAAAAACAATTGCTACAAAGTCCATCCTCATGCAAGTTTATCAAAAAAACATCCTCATGCCCGATGAAATTGTATCCATGTGATCTGTGAAAAGTAAAAAATAATAATCAACCAGGCCGGGCCAGTGGATCACCAACACCGTTAGAAATCATCACGAGGTCACTATTACTAAACAACTCATGTTGGCTTCGTACCCCAACTTGCATCCGTCTTGGCAATAGCGACCAAGAGGTAAACCGTCAGCTGCAATGGATAAATATGCCAGTTGCATTGACCTTTCCCACATGTATATACTCACCACAGTTTAACTAAGAGGGGAATTTCAGTCGTACATGCTTTAGTCAGGCTCATCTGAGGGCACCCTGGAAATCTAGCTGAAAGGAAACCTAGCACTCACTTTCTACTAAAGAACATGACTACGAGTGAAGTGAACTGGCGAAAGACTCAAACTGTGGTGATCCGGCAATTTCTGAAAATTGTTTACCGAGTTTTCTTGCAAAGGATGATCTCTGTTTTTGTTCTACTCCTTTCGCTGGACTAGCAGTGTTGCTGTAAGTTGATCCATATAATGTTGTTCTATGTGTTTCATTCTCAATGAAAAATGCAACGAAGCGGGCATGATGGTCTTTTGATCAAAACAAAGTTACCCTCATGAGTTCATTAAGTGGCATTATTGTATAGCAATCCAGTTAATTCAGTATAACTGTATCTGAATGCACATCCATAATTGCTGTAGTAGAATGTAGTTGGTAGTCAGTTTGTGGAATCTTGCACCACAGCCCATATGTATGTGTTCTATATACTCTTCCAGTGAAGAAATTCCGATCATATATCCTTCAAATAGGCACACACACATCAGTATATAGAAACCACACATTCAGTGAGATTTAATTTTGTTTCATATGCATGAGCTTCCACTTCTTTTCTCTTGGTGTGCTATTCGTTATCCTTCTTAGCATAACTAAAGTTTTGTCCCATTGTGAGGGCAGATAAAAATTCATGCTATGATTCTGACTGTTAGTTGCTATCTAAAGCTCCTTGCATCAGGAGAACATTCAGTTTGGTGGGTTATGTTCTTCAGTTATATACATATTTCCCCTTTTCCATTTAATTTTTTTCATGGGGCTTCTTGGAGACAACAATTGGGTCCTCTTGGTGTTTATATGATTGAATTTTGACCACCTAGCCTCTAATGCCGCTGCTTCTTGCGGTCGTTCTGGGAAAACGGCCTCTCGCAGTGCATCATGCTGCTCCGTGGAACGCGATGCTATGCATTTCAATGGTCTCTTTTCATCATGCCGACTGTGAGCCTCCACAACATCGACTTTCATCCACTACATAATTAATGAGTGCTCTGCTTGAATCCCCATGGCAGGTTTTCCATTTAGGCAGGTAAGCAACATTGCCTCTTGAATTTGAATCTAGCGCCAAATATAGGTGTGATTTTTATTTTTTGCCTATTTGTTGCTACAAAGAGGAGTGTGCAAAGTAGTGACGATAGGCTATTTGATATCGCATTAGGAAAATTACATTCAAACTGAGCTCCTAAGAGTTTTTTTTAATCATATAAGTTACACTTATACTCAAGTAGTTAATTCTAATGTTAATCTGTAAAAGCCTATAGCACATTGGCATCATCAGTACATTATCTAGTTGTTGTTCCAAACAAAATTGAAACATACACATTTTGTTTTCTACGATTTTCCAGCCAGATTAATGCATGATTCCCAACCACACATTTTCCTTGACATTACTGTGTGACCCTGTGAATAGTTAAATGTATATAATGTAATAGTTAAAATATAGTATAGCATTTTACAAAATTAATGGTCTTAATTCTTGCTGCCAATTTACAGAAGGTCTCATCTTACTAACATTCTAATGATCAACTTCAGTACTACAATTTTTCATTGTACTTCCTTTGCCATAGGTTGTCCAGCCATTTAAATGTATTTTTATTATTTGGCATGTATGTGATTCAGAATTATAAACCTTCAAATGTCATAAATGATGTTTGTGTGTATCTCAGCTGTTTAGTACATGGCAGATTTTCCAAAAGGTTCTAATTTTTTCCAGTATTTTGAATCCTTTAAAAAGATGTTGCACTACTGTTGATGCCTATCGATATCAATACCATTGCTTTCTTACAGTGAAAACAATGTTAGACATTGCAATTATTTGTATCTTTGAAGGTACATGCATGCTTCTTTTGTAATTGATTAACTCTTGGGACATTGAACATAATTGGAAATTTAAGTTGTATTGATTGTTCTACTACATGGGTGGACCAGTATAGTTATTACTTATTGTTGCAAGATACTGACGAGCTTCATCAAATAGTTTTTATGTCAGTTGAGACTTAAAAACAATGTCTGAGTAATTTCCAGTTATGGTGATCGAGTATTGGTTTCTAATTTTGGGTTTCCAGAGTTTCAAAAAGCCGGGTACGTAGTACTTGAATTCACATGCATGCGCCAACTATTTTTTGGCTTTTACTCTTATCAAAGGCATTTTCTGAAATAAATCTTCCACTATAATTCATTTTCATTGTAGTTTTCCTATGAAAACTAAAACAATGTTCATATTTTATGGTTCATGGATCTGTAGCTCTAAATTATAAACCTATTGAATTACCTTACAAGGAAAGTATGTTGCTATCACCATGGTGCGTGACCTACATTTACAAATAGACAATGTCAACACTATTGTGACATGTTTTCATTTTTCCAACATATATTAATCACCAAGTTACTTCTACTCAACATCGCTATCCTTGAAAAAATATACATATGAATAGAAGTACGAAGGTTTACATGTACCCCTGCAAGAAATAATCCTTTGTGTAACAACAACTTAGTTTTCCAAATCGTAATTGTGCGGCAGATTTGGCTCAAAATTGTTATATATGTACTCAAATATTATTAATGATTTGTGACACAGCCACTAGCCCGTGCAGGTGCACGGGTTGACGGCTAGTGACAATAAATAGTCCCCTCCCTGGCCGTCGAGCGAGGCTAGTGAAAGCAGAGTCAGTCATCATGTGGCAGACAGCATGGTGACGGGTGAGCTCACAGCGTCCGTCGATCCCATTCCATGGCTGGCTTCTCCCCTGTACTGTGGCAGCATTATCAGTGATAGAGTTTACCTTGTTGCCTTAGGTATTCATCATGTTTATCTTGTCGCATTAGTTTCGTTCATGCATGTAGTTAAGTTGAAGGCTTGAGGCTGCGGCAGTGAGCGTGCTCGTAGAAGTGTGGAGACGAGTACACATGCAAGCTAATAGTGCCTAGCTAGTTAGTTGAGTTAGCATCAGCTGATCAGTACCATGCACGTCGTGTAGTTTGCATGGATGTGGTTGCTAGCAACATGCGCGTACAGCTCCGTGGAGTAAGAGCGGCCAAGTCCGGTGGCAGATCAGCGTGGAGCTAGAAGCGGACGCAATCAGTTGAGGCGTGCGTCAAGTGTGCCGTTGTGGGCAAGCTCAAGTCTGTTGCAAATTTGTATTTGACTCAAGTCTATACATGCAGAAATAATCGGATCAAGCAGCTGGCTTGGCCGTCGCGTCTGCATGCAACGTAGTCGGGTTAGTGGATGCGTGTGTGTTGTATAGGTCTGGTACTTAAACACATGTACTCAGTTCTATTTGTGCGAGAAAGAACAAGAGAAAAGGCAGAAGTGTGTTGCCACAAAACTCTGTGTTCTTGTGTCCAGTGTGTGCTCGTGTGAGTGTGTCCTCTTCAACCTCCAGCTCGTGCTCCTGTGTGTATTCTTCCTTCTTCCTCCTCGGGCTGCTCCAACAATCAGTGCAGATTCTGTGTGGATCTCCCGGCCGGCAATACTGTTGCACTGCTGCCATGGCCGTCGATCACCGTGTGCTGTTGTCGGCAACGACGGCCCCACACGCGTGCGTGCTTTCCATGGCTCGACTTCTCCATCGTGTTCAGTGATTGTCTTTACAGTTTTTACCGGGCTGGATTTCTTCCACCCATGTTTGCTGTTGCACTATTGCTGTTGCTTCACTGGAGTGGAGGACCGGGATCTCGCCAGTTGATTCGGTTCCGGGTGACTGGTGGCGGTCGACATGCATCGATGGGTACATGCATGTCTGCCTTTTCGCCAGCATGTTTCCATGTCTGCCTTTTCGTTTTCATGGCCAGCTACTGTCTTGAGAGTACCAAAAAGTTTTGTTTGTGTGTGAGCCATAAGGCTAGTCATAATGTGAGTATCATAAATAGTATTATGCATGTGAACTAGGCAAATTTGATGGGGTGGCATATAATTAAATGAAGAAAGAGAGGATTAAGTATCATATCATGATACCGTATCGTATTAAATATTGTGCTATTATGTGTCATACATGCTAATAAATAAAGTTATCTATGATACTAACATATGATACTACGGATGTATCACTGATAATGCTGCCACAGTACATCTGTAGTGCATAGTTGGGGCAGGTCCAAGATTCACCACCTCATGCTGCAAAATATAGAATACACGTGGTTGCCGCAAAACGCCCAACCAGCATCCGACTCCCTCCCCCCACTCCTCAATCTCAAAATGATGTGTCGACTCAGCCTTTCAGAGGTGCTTATAGAGGTAGGCGTGCATTCTGTGGGTTCATATGGTCGAATGTAAGTGTGTATGTATGAGCGTACATTTTTTCTTTCATTTATTTTCTTGTTTTTATTATTATAGATTTTTTTTATTTTGACATATTGTAATACATGTGTTTCTAAATTTAATTAACTTCAATTTTTATAATCATTCAATGCGCACTTAAGAACATTAATGAAATGTAATATATTTATTCACGTACTTTTAAAAACTATTCTCAAAATTCAAAATCGTTCACATGTTTAGAAAATTGTTCATGGCATTTGATAAAATTGTTTGTGAAAAATATAAAATTGTGTTCATGTGATTCATAATAACTGTTATGAAATGTAAAGGTTATTTGACAAATTTTGAAAAAAAATGTTCGTGACACATAAAAAACGTTCACCATATATTAAAAATCGTATTCATACAGTTTTCCCAACTATTTAATAAAATAGTCAACCTGTATTAAAAATGTTCAACATGCACTAAAACAATGTTCAATATGTATATGTAAAAATGTAACATATCTTTATCTTTACCAACTAATAAAGCACGGATTGCTTCCGTCGGGTTCACCGTCGCGGCATTTTTACGAAAAAGACATATTCAAGGTGGTACTAATTTTTGCTTCAGTAATTTTCGGTTTCATCCGCTCCCACATCTACGTCGCCCCGTACGTCCTAAATTGGCTTTGTCCGGCCTGCAAACGAAGCGGCCCATATGTTCTTTGGCGATGCACGCCTTCCAGCCCGCATCAAGCACCTAGCTCGCTTTCTTCCATCACATTCACATGCATTGAGACTCTTTCTTCCATCAAATAATCCCACCTCACTACTTTACATCTGACCTCACCAGTTCATATACGTACGCCCTAGAAAATCAACAAGCGGCCTCCAAAATCATGAAGCAAGCAAATCAAAAAGGAAATGAAGGAATTAATTACTGTGCATATACATACACACCCTTGAGAATCAACAAGTGGCCCTTCACATTGGGAAGGGAATGAATGGAATGAAGCAGCATCCGGAAATTAGGAAGGGAACGAACCCTTGAAACCCGGAATGGAATGAAGCGGCCTCGAAAATTAAAATCACCCCAAGAAACAGGGATCTGGATTGCCTGCTTCCTTCCTATATACTCCTACCCGTGCTCTCACTTCATTCTACGGCTTTTTTTTCTCTTTTTTCTTTCTAATTTAATCATTCCCCCTCTCCCTGATTTTAAAGGGGTGGATTCGAGCCTTATTTTGTTTCAATCAAATCATGTCATGTATGCGGGAGCATGGATGGGCGTATGCTGAGAGAGCAGGCAAGTCTCGTCCAAGAAACGAGGCCAAACAAAGAACAAAACAGATT
Source organism: Triticum monococcum (assembly GCA_034509565.1). NCBI lineage: Eukaryota > Viridiplantae > Streptophyta > Magnoliopsida > Poales > Poaceae > Triticum > Triticum monococcum. The sequence goes on from CM067847.1 coordinate 28,563,170, forward strand.
TGACACCCCACCGCGAGCTTGACCTTGAGCGTCGCCGTGCTCGTGGAAACACCGACGGGCTATCGGCAACGCCCCGCAGATTCATATCGGTTCTCAAAAAAAATAAAAAATCCGGCCGCAACGGAGCGTCATGGCACCGGAAGAAACGGCCCCCCTGCACCAAACACCAATCCCAGCCACGACTGCATATCGGGTGAAGGAAGCGATATGGATAAGCTTTGATGCGGTTCGCTAGATTTTTAATCCTTGGTGGCTGTTACGTGGTGGCCACATGATCTGCGGGCGGTGGTTGTTTATGGCAGATTTTTTAATCCTTTTTCACTTAGAAAAAAATGAAGACATGCACGATACATTTAGGTACGTGTGATTGTCTCTAATTAAACAAAAATTTAAACTGTACAATATAGATTCAGATTGTGAGGTTAGCGGTCACAGTGCATGCATCATATTTTTTTTTACACAATACAAATGCAGGCACTCATAGATATGCATATACATCCACTCATATGAATATACATACACAACTTATTCCCATGAGCACCTCCAAGAGGCTGAGCCGACACGTCGTTTTGAGATTGATGAAATCACCACAGACGTCTTCGTAGTCGACCGGAACATCTTCTCCCACTAAATACACATCGTCGAAAGTTTTGTAATAAATTCAAAAGTCAAGCTGGGGATACCATGGACACATGTTATCTTTTGTTGCAACGCATGTGCTGATTGACTACAAGGAAACAAGATTGTGGGCGCTGCATGATAGAGTGTGTTTGGCTCTTTAACTAAACGTAATTGTGAACTACTACATGATAGCGCATTAGAGTATCTAACCTGTATTTCGTGGAAGATGCACTCCAACATTTTTCTAAAATATGTACGACGAGCACACCATCGTTTTTCTAAAATATATAGCTTGAGATTGTATATCATAAATGCTCCTTACCACCGAAGCTTGAGATAGAATGCACACAAGGGAGTATAACATAAGTGTGAAGTATAATACATGCATTCCCTCCTTTTAGGTTTGTTGGCCTTATCTCATTATCTTTTTGTGTTTTAGTCCTATTTTCATTTCTCTTTTTCACCTATTTAGATTTTAAGGTGCATTAATGTGTTGCATGCAAAGGTTAAAAGAAAACTTACAAATGTATGTGACCATTTTTACTCATTCCATGGCCATGAATGCATGCATCACATTTTATGGAGATCTGTATTTTTATTGACATCGGGATGCACCTCCCTACCTTTCAGGATATTGTCTTGCCACATTGATGCACGCATCATAAAGAAGTTCCCGTTGCAACGCACGGGCAAATGTGCTAGTATTTATAAAAATCAAAATATGTTGAAAAATGTTCAGTGTTATCTGAAAAAATGATTGACATGCATTCAAAAAATGTTAAATGTGTGTCTGAAAAATGTTTTAAAATGTATTAAAAAACTAAAGTGTATTAACAAATTGTTCATAGACAAAAAAGCTCACCATGCATTAAAAATGGTAATGTAATGTAAAACAATTGTCCATGTAGTTTTTAGAAAAAATGATACCTATTACCTAATATTAAAGGACGGACGCTTTCATAGTTCTCCATACGTCATCCCCTTTATATCCATTTATTTATTAGATTTACAGCTGAGCTTTAATTAGATCCGCATAACTGTATGTTGACAAAATTTACACCATATATGCCACCTATAAGTGAAAAACGATTATAATTATTTTCAAACGTCGCCCGTCGCCTACGAGGCTACGACTAATTTCTGATCGCTACTTCTCTATCTCTACTCTCTACTACTAATAAATAATCAAACATAAACTTCTTTAAACGCACCCCACAAATATACACAAATTCATTATCACCGCAGGATTAGACCCATTAAATTCAATCCAACCGCTGGCCTTGATCTAATCCGTTTTATGTGTGCACTTAGCAATTTACCTTGACTGACCGCACTCCACCCCGCGTCCACAACCTCTCTTCCCTGATTAATCACGTCTCCACTCAATTCACCGCATAACAAACTCCACGCCGAGTCCTCGACCCCTACAATCACGCACGCAAGGAAACAACAAGAAAAAGAAACTAGCGTCCATCAAGTAACAAAACAATCCAGAGGATGAGGAGTCTTCGTTCTCGACTGCCGCTGAGATGGATTTCTTCAGGAGGGCCGTTTGGGGGCGGGAGTGGAGCCACGCTGTTGGTGATGAACCGGAGCGCGGCGCGCTCGTCCCGCGACGGCGTGGCCCTTGTCAAGCAACGACGGCGGTGTTAGCGTTATTCCTAAACGTCCGAGCGGCGACGGCGGACGACTAATGGTTGTTGACGATGGCAGGCGACGGCGGCCTGCTCCGTTTGGCGGGGCCGGGCGGCGCGTGTGGCATCGCGGGGAGGCGGGCCTGTTATGAGGGTGGTCGAGGCGGTTCACGGTGGAACTTGGGCCCTGCGGACTGCGGGCATGGCATGGCCATGAAGGGAGCGGGTCCTGGGCGTGCCTCGCGTGACGCGACGGGCAGCGGGTGGGACGCTGGGGCGATGGCAGGAACGCGTATATGTGTGGCCAGGAGGCTGGGCTCGGCGCATCACCTGCACAGGCGCATGGCAGTGGTAACTGACAGCGCGCTCAACCAGAGACCGGCGGTGGACATCGGTGTCGGGCTGCCGGCGACGGCGGCCAGCGCGCGAACTAGCGCGTCGTGGCGACACACGCGACCAACATGGCCAGGGTGCCTTGTGGAGCATCAGCTGCCCGACGAGTGGTGGCGGTGTGCGGGCGGTGGCCAGCGCGGACGGGCGGCAAGCTTGGCGACAGCATGTGTGTCGTGCGCAGGCCAGCTCAGCGTGAAGCACACGAACACGAGGTGCGCATCCGACTGCTGCTACTTCACTATTGTATTTTGTAGTTGTTGCTACGTCATGAGCGAGGTGCCGAGAAACGAAGTCAGCCTCGACGCAATCAAATGACTCCTGACTGCGGAGCAATGCCGTCGCGAAGTCAATGGTGAAGTGCATTTTAGGTACAAACGTCAGGTTTCAGTTGCACAACTATAGAGTGGAGTATTGCTAATGGTGAAGTGCATTTGTATTATCTACATTTTTATTTGAAGGCAATACTTTGTAAAGTTTTTCACTGCCCATGTACATATTTTCAACTTTGTCTAATAAAACCAAAGTTCAGATTATATTTCGGCAGCCAAAACTGAGGTTTATAGAGTACCCTGCTCATGAGGCCAACTACGTCATGCTCTCCAACGTATTCACACTGACGTAGAGATGGAAGGTGAAGTCAGCGTTGCTCTGCAGCTAGCATCGGGTGTGAAATGAGATGATATAGAAAATGTGATGTTTTGATTGGATGCAACTTGTTTTCTTTTTTTTTCACCTAATTTCCGGTCTTCTTTTCTGTTGCAAGATATGACATTTTCCTTCTCACCACTTCCCGTATGAACATATTTGAAAAGAAGCGGTGCTCTGAGTTGTTGACACGGTATTGTCATTACTGCATAATAACAAGATACGATATGTTCTCAATTACTTGTATTTGTTCTTCCATACTAACATAGTTGTTGTCCACTAGAATTCTTTGTGTTCTGTAATTTAAAGTCCTGCCGTGGAATATGAGGTTTGAGTACCGTAGCTATTGAACTGAAGTTAATCCAGCTACAAATAATAAAGTATTGAATAAATTATCACACACAAGGGCCCCATGAGTGAATAACAGGACAATACATTTGACAAAATGAAAATGTTTAGTTTCAATACCAAGCAGGAAAATAGCTAGGTTCCTGTTATGAAATGAAAATGCTCTATGGTTTCCACATTTTCATTTTTATATGTGAATCTTAGGAAGTTTTCATCTTATAGCGTGATGTACATCCATGTTATGCATCTGCACTATCTCTCACTGAACTGGTACCTCCACAATGACACCATAGTACAAGTTACCTACTTACGAACAAGCATGTCATGGGTCATCTCCCATGTCGATTTGCTTTCCTTGATGGTTGCATATTAGAACTCAATGTTGCAAAAGAAGTTTTTATTTTGTTTATGTGGAAAAACACCTTGCTATATAGAGAAAGTGGAGAAGTGATAACTACCCTTGCCTGAAGGTGCTTTGTCTCAACCTGGCCAATGCATGCAAATGGTTGATTTTCTCTTGCAGCAACATTGTAAAATATATTATTTCTATTTTTTTGTATATAAGGATCGAGCATGGAGCTTTCATTTCGACATACGAGTGTTTATGACATTCCAACTTTTGACATCGCTATATTTTTGTAAGTCCAACACCTGATGAAGATCTTCTTTTGACAGTTTTTGACATCACCAACTTTTGACAAGTTTTATAACCAACTTTTGACATCACTATATATTATTTTTACCATTGTATAGCTTGTGCACATTCGAATTGGCGCATCTTGAACACGGGTAAATATGAACCCGCTTTTCAAAAATGTAGTTTAAACAAATTTTGTAATGTCAAAAAAATTAAAACAAAATTGTGTGCATACATGTTCGCAATAATATGTCCGCGGGAGAACATTTTATAAAAAAACTTTTATTTTCTCTCAGCAAAAAAGACAAATTTTAGTGCTTCTAAATAGCGTTTCGCGACACAATGTTTTGTCTTTTTGCATAGGCCACAAAAAAATTGTCTTCCCGTGAAACTTGCTGCACACATATAGAATATGGAGATGTCCACACGCACCTTTTTTCTGAATATTTTGACATTTCAAAATGTGTTTTTCAAAGTGGGTTCATATATACCTGAGTTCATCCATGCACTTCCCATGCATATTGTTCATATTTCGTTATATCCTTCGCAACATTGCAAAATCTATCTAAAAAGATGAGTTAACAAGATGCGTCTAGGTATGATCCAGTTAACAACTGTGTTTATTTAAATAATTGTTTCATGACTAAGATTACAAGGAAGTTTACTTTTAACCTCATCCGTGCGTGCATGTGCACGTTTACTAGTCCCTAAAAAGAAAAACAAGTTCTGATCGCTACAAGTTAAAAAAAAATCTGATCTGTAGCCCGTCCTCTGGTCAGCGCAACCTCCCCCGTCCATGCGCGCACCCCCTCCAACACCAACACGACCACATCACCCATCTAAAAAAACACGACCACAGCTCCTCTCACCCCGACTTCGGCGACGCTCTGAAAATAGAGGGCCGGTTGCTACTGCTCTCTTTCTCCTCCTTGCCTCCGTCCTCCTCCCGGCAGAACCTCGCCTCCGGCCTCCTCCCGGTAAAACCACACCCCGCTGGCGCTCGTCGCCCGACTCGGATCAGAAAGTCTCTGATGTGTCCTGCTTGAGCACGCCATCAAGGGGTGCCGGACACGGACTCCACTTGAACCACCCTCGTTTTGCCACATAGAAAGACCTTGAACCTCTACAGAAGTATTCAATCTGGTAGTCGTTCAATCTACTTTGCTCGAACGCTCTCCAGGGCTGATGCAACAGGGCAGCCGTTGTCACTCGAGCCGAGGCTCCAGGCCGGCCGCTGTCACTTGAGTGCAGGGGGTCTTTGGTCTCCACCGCTTGATTCCAGGCCGGCCAACCCGGCTGCTTCTAGACCGAGCAGGCCAGCACCAAGCCGACAGGGCAATAGACCCACGAAGTGGTAATATTTTTCAATGCCCTAAGATAATCCCTCCTCTGTAATTTGTATCAGTGATCCAGTGTATGTTTTATGTTGTCCTGTGATAACGTGATAGAGAATTGGAGAATATAAATTAGAGAATGGGATTGCTCGATGATCTGCTGGCGTTGCTTCCTGGCGCATTGGTTTCTTTGTACAATTGTGACTTTATGTGCAACCGTTGGTAGCTTGTGTGCTTTTGTACCTGTGTACTATATTATTCAGATGCCAAAGCTAAATGCAGTTATTTACCACATTATTGTTTGTTTGTACGCTGGAGGCGTAGGCACATATATTTCTTTATGAAATTGTGACTGTGTGCCGCTGTTGTGTGCTTTTGTAGCTGCGTAGCATATTATTCACATGCCAAGTTAAATGCAATTCTATTGTTAGATTAACAAGACTACGTTCTACATGATCAGAGCATGAGTAACCTTGAAGTAGCATGCCTGTTTGCAGCACTTTTTTAATTATTTACTGCTATTGATTTTATTCAGCCCTGACAATTTAGAGGAAGAAGTAATTTCATTTTTTTCATGTACCTTCAGGAAGATTTCCAGGGAGCCCTTTGATGACTACAAAATTTAGGAGTGTAGTATGCAAGTTTAGAGAGGGACATATCAAGTTGAACAAAAACCTGAAGGTTTTGACAAACAACACACTTGATGTTCTTGTTTAATTGGAGTAAAGTTCCAAACCGCCTTTTCTTGCGCTGTGCTCAGAGCGTAGAATTTTATTCTGTTAATTCATTGATCATCACAGGATTAAAACTGGCTCTACAGGAAATTACTAATTCTCTGTACTGCATTTCAAAGTTATAATAGAAGGAGACATGAGCTGTGATAGTGTAGAAAAATTACACTATTTGAAGGTCTATTTTATGCACAATCTCCGCCAAGAGACCGAGGTGTCGGCCTGCAAAACAGAACCCACCTCCGCCATGGTCTTGAACCTAGCTTGATTCTCATCCATGCCAAGATGTACCTATTGCACGTACTGTCCTACTCCTTAGACCTTAACCACCGTCTTGTTCTGTTAGCAATAATCTTGAGTCAAGTTAGAAGATGGCATGTAGTATGTGAGTTCATGTACTAGTATCGTAGTTAATTAGGAGTATATCGATTGGACGTGTCCTAGTGCTATACGTACTAGCAAGTAGGAGTCCCTGGTCATGTGCGTAGGTTAGTACGTGTCCAAGTCGTAGGTTAGTTCGGCTGGCTGAGTCTGGTTTGGACTCAAAGCAAGTATGTCTAGGTCGGTTTGGTCTTGCGTATATTTATATGCAGCACGTCGGCAGTTTTGTAACACCGAGAAAATAGAAAAGAAATAAAGAGAAACAAAGGACATGATAAGAGCCTTTGGCTATCAGATTTTTATGCGTATGTGTTCGTCGTGTTTTGATGTGATCTATCATGTGGCACAATTCCAACATGTTCAACCATGGTGATCAGTGCTGGGCGAAGGACTATGTCAAGGGTGCGGTGGCCAATCGAGCCGCTAGACGGCGAGGCAATGCAGAGGGCATGTTCACCGGTCCATGGATAAGCTAGACAATTAAAGACCTCCAGGGGTCTCCAGAAAGTACTCCTGGTCTGCGGTCGCCACCACAGCCAGTCTGCTCGCCACGCGGCGCTACATAGCGCTCCTGTTGTTGTTCCTGCAATTTCGGCACTCGGCCATGGCCACGATGGCCTCGGTTGCTGCCCACTGTATGGCCTTGACCAATTGGCACAAAGGTAGCCCCGGCGACACCTACCGCGCGACATACAGGTCCTCCTAGCTAGCGACGACGGCATCGCGAAATTCAATTTTCAAAAATTCAGACAATTTTAGACCATAACAGGTCTATAGATTTTGTCCAGCCGCCCGACCCCACGCAGCTTAATTTCATAGAACCGAGACGTCTCTGTCGATATAAACTAATAAGAGGACAGTACCGACACAGCAAACCTGAATTCCGAGCTAACACCTCTCAAAGACCCTCCCATCCATTGAATCGTCAAGTTCACCATGAATTCATGTCATTTTTGTTCCCTGTCACACACGGTGAGCATCTCGGTAATTCATCGGCATGTCATATTTGGCATCAATTTTTCAATCACATACAAACTGTTGTCAAAACGTAGCTTGGTATTGTGTCCGGTGCTCCTAATCTCGCTGGAATCACTGTCAAAAGTAGGAGAGCAATCAGGTTTGCCAAAACATCAATGATCTCTTTGTCTAAATAACTGGATCATGTCTTAACTTGGATTCGGAAGCATGCATGGTTAAAAAACAAAATCTGCATCATGCACTTGATTTCGTGGAAATTATTACTGGCCACCTAAATTTTAAGTTCATATTTAAAATTTGGCATCAACTCACTGGACGTCATGGAGGCCGTGGTGCAACCAAGAAAAGGTCTGCAATGCATGTGTATTAAAGTCGTCTTTGGAAGGACAAAATTTCGAAGTAAATTACCGTAGCATGAAGCGCTGCGATGTCATTAAGCTTAGCGAATGTTATTCAATTGACCTGTTATAACTAGGGTAATGTTCTTTTTGATGATCTTTTCAGTCTGGGTGTATGACCTGCTTTATAGGCTAGCATTTCCTCCATGCGGTTCTTGTCATGAGCACATTTTTTTGTTCAAGGCATCTTTTCTGTTAGGACTCTGTTTAGCGCTGGGTATATGTTGTTGGTGATCTTTTTAGTATGTACCGCGGCCCTCATTTGATTCTTGCCGAGAGTCAACAACAGGGCTCGAAAAATTCTTACCAGCGCGCACATGAGTGCCGTTTTAGTTCCAGGTCATCTTTTGTGTTCCTTCGGCGGCAGAACCTGACTCGCCCCGTTATTGTTTGTTTGTTTGTTTGTTTGTTTTAGGTGAGGAGATCGATGTGCCGGATCAAGCACGTGCTGACGGAGCGGGCCATTGCGGACCCTGATCCGAGGAGGACCGCGGAGATGAAGCGGATGATCAACACCACCGTGCTTTTTCAGCTGTCCGTAAGCAGCAGCTTTAGCATCTGTCTACCACTAGAAAGAATTTGCTTGCTTGCCTTCTTGTGTTGTGCGCCTCCCCCGGAAACGGAAGATGTATAAGAAGAAGTGCAGCAGTCCTGGGGATTCTACTAGGCTCCCAAACATTCCCGTGGATGAACCTCTGATGGAATAACCACGGCCGCGGCCGTCTGTCTGTTTTTGCACATTGTGATATGCATGACTGTTGGTTTCATTTCTGGCTCCGGTTTTCGCCGTCGGTCTGTTGGGGTCTCGAGGGCGTGCTCCATGACTGCGGGCTCTCCTTTCGTCCATTCATTTGGCAGTGCAAGAAAGGGTTTTATCACGTCAATGCTGGGCAGGAACGTGTTCTGTGTCCTGTCATGGCGTCGAGTGGAACAGCCGCAGGCGTGACGTTTTCGTGGGTTAGTACCACGTAGTGTGACATCTTGTGACCTGACCGGAGTTAGTTGTTTGGTCGCCGGCCGGCGTGCACGACCACGTCGACGGTGAAAACCGCGTGCGCTGTGCCGTTTTGTAGATGGGGCCGTATCGTTGCAACAAATGGTCACCTGACCTGCTAATAGACAAGGGTTTTAGGGTTTGTGGCACACCTCCAAACGTGGGGTGACCTTTTCATTATATAGTGATGTACAACATAATTACAACTGGGGCTCAGTATATACAGAGTCTAACACCCTCCCTCAATCTTAACCGTGCTCAGAAGAATTCACTAGGTTGAGATTGCGCCTACACCCTTCAAACTGAGGAAGAGGCAGTGGCTTCGTGAAGATGTCAGCAAGTAGATCTTTCGAGAAGATGAACTTGATAAGAAGCAGTTTCTAGGCCACACGTTCCCTGACAAAGTGGTAATCAACTTCAATGTGTTTGGTGCGAGCATGAAAAACTGGATTTGAAGACAAATACGTCGCCCCAATGTTATCACACCAAAGCACCGGCAGCTGCTTCTGAGGAACCTTCAACTCTTTGAGCAAAAACTGTATCCAAATAAGCTCTGCTGTGGCATTTGCAACTGTTTTGTACTCAGCTTCAGTGCTACTGCGTGACATCGTTGCTTGTTTACGAGCACTCCAGGCGATCAAGTTCGAACCAAGGAAGACTGCATATCCCCCCGTTGATCGTCTGTCATCCGGACTCCCAGCCTAGTCCGCATCAGAGAACGCAGAGAGAACGCCAGAGGGGGCCGGTTGCAGATGCAAGCCATAAGAAGAAGTGGACCGGATGTAACGCAAAATGCGCTTAACTGCAGCCCGGTGAGAGTCTTGAGGAGCATGAAGAAACTAGCAGACCCGGTTGACCGCATAGGAGATATCAGGACGAGTGATAGTCAAGTACTGCAAGCCACCAACAATACTGCGATACTCAGTAGCCTCATCAGCAGGGAGAAGAGAACCATCGGGAGCAGATAGCCGGTCAGTGAAGGACATAGGTGTACTAGCGGGCTTGCACTGGAGCATACCAGACTTCCGAAGAATATCAAGAGAATACTTCTGCTGAGTGAGAGTCAAGCCAGAACCAGAGGACAATACTTCAAGGCCAAGGAAATAGTGAAGCTGCCCAAGATCCGTAACCGCAAAGTCAGCACTCAAAGCAGAAACCAAGCGATCCGCAGCATAGTCTGAGGAACTGACCACGATGATATCGTCAACGTAGACCAGTAGGTACATAGTAACTGTTGGTCGCTGAAGAAGAAATAACGAGGTATCAGCCAGAGAGGGAACAAATCCATGAGCCCGAAGAGTGGTGCCAAGACGCGCATGCCAAGCGCGCGGAGCCTGCTTCAGACCATAGAGTGCCTTAACAAGACGACATAGATGCTGCGGGCGAGCTGGATCAACAAAACCGGGAGGCTGATGCATGTAAACCTCCTCCTCAAGAACACCATGAAGGAAAGCATTCTGAACATCAAGCTGATGAAGAGACCATCCACGGGTAATTGCCAGTGAGAGCAGAAGCCGAATCGTGGTCGGTTTGACCACTGGACTGAAGGTGTCCTCATAATCAAGGCCAAGGCGTTGTTTGAATCCTCGAGCAACCAATCGAGCCTTGTATCTCTCGATAGAACCATCAGCATGTTTCTTTACCTTGAAGACCCAGTTTGAGTCAATGATGTTGACACCAGCCTTGGGAGGAACTAGTCGCCACGTGTCATTCTTAAGAAGAGCGTGGTATTCTTGTTCCATCGCGGTACGCCAGTGAGGGATACTCAAGGCAGCCTGAAAATGCCGAGGCTCAGCAGTAGGGTCGGACTGCACCTGCGCCATGCAAGTCGCAAGCCAGGCCACCGTGCCATCCTTGCGTTCCTTAGGACGAAACACGCCACTTTGGCTGCGTGTATGAGGACGCAACACCGGGGGCGGAGCAGGTGGCGAAACCAATGGTGAGAATGATGAGGTGAATGCCGCATCCGTCATGGCAGAGGCTGATGCAGTCGGTGGTGGTGACGAGGAAGACACAGCAGGAGACGCCGACCCACGCGAGGGCGACGTCAATCCAGACGAGCGGGACAAGTGCCGCACAGGCGACGAGGATGTCGCACAACTCCTAGGCGAAAACAGCCCAGGCGTCGATGACGGGGGACTCCCAGGCGGGGACGGCCCATGCATCGGTGCTGGTGACGGCCCAGGCGTCGATGGCGAGGACGCCGGCGTAGACGGAACGGCCCACGGGGCCGACGCGCCAGTCAGCAGAAGTGGCAACTGGGCCGGAGTGGTGACACGCGGTGCAGCAGCCGCGGTCACGGACACAGGCGGGCTCGTTGCATGGGACATGCACGAAGCCAGCCGATCGACGTGAGCGAGTGGTGATGACGTAGCCATCGGGGATGAGGGAGCCGGAGTGTCAACCTCATCCAGGAGCTCAGGCCGCGCACATTTCCCAATACCTGCACCATGGTTAGACAACAAAGAGGGCGAATGTGCAGCATCTACAAATTGATCAGGCAATATAGTGGATGGGTGCACTGGCAGTGTGGAGCTTGTGTTAGGTGAAGGAAGAGCAGCAAAGGGAAAAATGTGCTCATCAAAAACAACATCTTGGGAGATATACACACGATTGGACGGGACATGAAGGCACTTATACCCTTTGTGAACAGAGCTATACCCCAGAAAGACACACTTCTTTGATCGGAACTCAAGCTTGCGATTATTATACGGACGGAGATGCGGCCAACACGCACAACCGAACACTTTAAGAAACGTGTAATCAGGAGTCTGACCAAGCAAGAGTTCAAGGGGAGTTTTCATATGAAGGAGCCGCGAAGGAAGCCTATTTCTGAGAAAACAGGCTGTAGTAAAAGCATCGCTCCAAAAACGAAACGGGACAGAGGCATGAGCAAGCAAGGTTAAACCAGTTTCAACAATATGACGGTGCTTACGTTCAGCTGAACCATTCTGCTGATGTGTATGTGGGCAAGAAACACGATGAGCAATTCCAAGTTTTTCAAAGAAAGTACTGAGGTTGCGGTATTCACCCCCCAGTCTGACTGTACATGAATGATTTTATGATCTAGGAGTCTCTCAACATGTGCTTGAAATTGTAAAAACACATTAAACACATCAGACTTATGCTTAAGAAGATAAATCCAGGTAAAGTGACTGTAAGCATCAATGAAACTGACATAATATTCGTGCCCACTAACGGACAGCTGGGCAGGACCCCATACATCTGAAAACACAAGCTCAAGAGGAGTTTTGACTATATGTGTAGAAACAGAAAAAGGTAACTGATGACTCTTGCCTTGCTGGCAAGCATCACAGACGGCGGCATCTTTATTACTAGACTCGGACGGTAGCTCATGACGATGGAGGACATGGCGAACAATGGGAGATGCTGGGTGACCAAGACGAGAGTGCCATAGTGATGGAGACACACGAACGCCACTGAAGACTTGGAACGCAGCAGCAGGAGTGGGAACATCAGTGGGGGCATCAAGAGCATATAGGCCATGGCGGTAGCGACCTCTAAGAAGTATGTTCCTCGTGGCACGATTCTTAACAAAGAGATGAAACGGGTGAAACTCACAGAAAACATTATTATCCTGTGTAAGTTTAGGAACAAAGAGTAAATTACGTGCAACTGTGGGAACACGAAGAACATTTCTAAGATGCAATGTCCTAGAGGTGTTTGTGAGAAGTGATGCCTGACCAACATGCGAAATGTGCATACTTGCCCCGTTAGTTGTGTGAACCTTGTCATGCCCACGGTAAGGCTGCTGGACAGTTAGCTTGCCCAGCTTGTTCGTGACGTGCGTGGTTGCTCCAGTATCCATGTACCAAGAAGGATCAACAGGATAAGAAGGGGTGTGACCCTGTTGCGCCATGTTAACTTGACGCTCGTTGCCCTTGCCATTATTGCCGAGGCCAAGGAAGTCCGTCTTGAACCGGCGATGATAGCGAGAGGAGACATGGCGAGGCAGGCCACAAAGCTGACATGGCTGAGCCGCACCACAGACGGTACAGCAGGCGCAGGCGCGGCCGTCAACGACGACTACCGGGGCACCAGAATGCGGGGCCTGCTGCTGTTGTGCCGAGGGCGCACCCCCACCGGACTTGCCCCCTCCGCCCGAGGAAGCTGCAGAGGGGCCATGGCCACCGCCTTTGCCGCGGTACACGGCGTTGACGGAGGAGTCGATGGAGACGTCGGGGCGGCGCGCGTTGAGCCGTTGCTCCGTTGACAAGAGATGGCTATAGAGTTCCTGAGGACGAAGAGGCTCCTTGCGTTCATTAATCACCTCAGCAAGCGAGTCGTAGTCGCTGTCGAGGCCGGCTAGGATGAAGGATGTGAACTCACTGTCACGAAGGGGCTCTCCAATGAAAGCAAGAGTGTCAGCCAACTTCTTGATCTTGTTGTAGAAGGAGGTCACCGTATCATTGTCCTTGCGAGTTTCACCAAGTCTGGCACGGATGGCCATGGATTGAGCAGTAGACTGAGACGAGAAACTCGACTCCAGGATGTCCCACACCTCATGAGAGGACGAAGCAAAGAGGACAAGGCCAGCAACACCCTCACCCAGAGAAGACTGGATGGCTGAGAGGATGGCTTGGTCCTGAGCGACCCACGCACGGAACATCGGATGATGTGGCGGTGGACATGGCAGTGTACCGTTGACGAATCCCTCCAAGTAATGGCTGCGAAGGAGAGGAAGCACCTGCGCACGCCAATATAGATAATTGTCCGGTTTAAGCTTCACCGGAAGGAGGTGCGAGAACAAAAAACGGCGGCGAGGAGATCGCGGCCAGAGCAGCTTCGGCATCCATGTATGGCGTCGGAGAGGGCATTGATGCAGATGGCGCCGCAGCCGGTGCGTATAGGTGCGAGGAGCCGTACGGGTAGGGCACCCCATAGGGCGGCGGAGCCGGGTACGCGCCCTGGCCAGGGTATGCACCATAGCAAGGACGCGCAGATGGCGACGGGCCATACGGCGCCGCGTACAGGGGGTAGCTGCCGTGATTGGCATGGGCGGCATCGGCAACAGTAGGGCCGGCTGCGGTGTAGATGGTGTTGGGGAACGTGGTAATTTCGAAAATTTTCCTACGCACACGCAAGATCATGGTGATGCACAGCAACGAGAGGGGAGAGTGTTGTCTACGTACCAACGCAGACCGACTGCGGAAGCGATCACACAACGTAGAGGAAGTAGTCGTACGTCTACTTCCCGATCCGACCGATCCAAGCACCGTTACTCCGGCACCTCCGAGTTCTTAGCACACGTTCAGCTCGATGACGATCCTCGGGCTCCGATCCAGCAAAGCGTCGAGGAAGAGTTCCGTCAGCACGACGGCGTGATGACGATCTTGATGTACTACCGACGCAGGGCTTCGCCTAAGATCTTTATCGGTCAGACCGCATAACAACATACGTTGTTCCCTTTGTCATCGGTATGTTACTTGCCCGAGATTCGATCGTCGGTATCCAATACCTAGTTCAATCTCGTTACCGGCAAGTCTCTTTACTCGTTCCGTAATACATCATCTCACAACTAACATATTAGTTGCAGTGCTTGCAAGGCTTATGTGATGTGCATTACCGAGAGGGCCCAGAGATACCTCTCCGACAATCGGAGTGACAAACCCTAATCTCGAAATACGCCAACCCAACATCTACCATTGGAGACACCTGTAGTACTCCTTTATAATCACCCAGTTACGTTGTGACGTTTGGTAGTACCCAAACTGTTCCTCCGGTAAACGGGAGTTGCATAATCTCATAGTTATAGGAACATGTATAAGTCATGAAGAAAGCAATAGCAACATACTAAATGATCGGGTGCTAAGCTAATGGAATGGGTCATGTCATTCAGATCATTCAACTAATGATGTGACCTCGTTAATCAAATAACAACTCTTTGTTCATGGTTAGGAAACATAACCATCTTTGATTAACGAGCTAGTCAAGTAGAGGCATACTAGTGACACTCTGTTGGTCTATGTATTCACACATGTATTATGTTTCCGGTTAATACAATTCTAGCATGAATAATAAACATTTATCATGATATATAAATAATAACTTTATTATTGCCTCTAGGGCATATTTCCTTCAGTCTCCCACTTGCACTAGAGTCAATAATCTAGATTACACAGTGATGATTCTAACACCCATGGAGCCTTGGTGCTGATCATGTTTTGCTCGTGGAAGAGGCTTAGTCAACGGGTCTGCAACATTCAGATCCGTATGTATCTTGCAAATCTCTATGTCTCCCACCTGGACTAAATCCCGGATGGAGTTGAAGCGTCTCTTGATGTGTTTGGTTCTTTTGTGAAATCTGGATTCCTTTGCCAAGGCAATTGCACCAGCATTGTCACAGAAGATTTTCATTGGACCCGATGCACTAGGTATGACACCTAGATCGGATATGAACTCCTTCATCTAGACTCCTTCGTTCGCTGCTTCCGAAGCAGCTATGTACTCTGCTTCACATGTAGATCCCGCTACGACGCTTTGTTTAGAACTGCACCAACTGACAGCTCCACCGTTTAAAGTAAACATGTATCCGGTTTGCGATTTAGAATCGTCCGGATCAGTGTGAAAGCTTGCATCAACGTAACCTCTTACGGTGAGCTCTTTGTCACCTCCATATACGAGAAACATATCCTTAGTCCTTTTCAGGTATTTCAGGATGTTCTTGACCGCTGTCCAGTGATCCATTCCTGGATTACTTTGGTACCTCCCTGCTAAACTTATAGCAAGGCACACATCAGGTCTGGTACACAGCATTGCATACATGATAGAGCCTATGGCTGAAGCATAGGGAACATCTTTCATTATCTCTCTATCTTCTGCAGAGGTCGGGCATTGAGTCTGACTCAACTTCACACCTTGTAACACAGGCAAGAACCCTTTCTTTGCTTGATCCATTTTGAACTTCTTCAAAATTTTGTCAAGGTATGTGCTCTGTGAAAGTCCAATTAAGCGTTTTGATCTATCTCTATAGATCTTTATGCCTAATATGTAAGCAGCTTCCCCGAGGTCTTTCATCGAAAAACTTTTATTCAAGTATGCCTTTATGCTATCCAGAAATTCTATATCATTTCCAATCAGCAATATGTCATCCACATATAATATTAGAAATGCTACAGAGCTCCCACTCACTTTCTTGTAAATACAGGCTTCTCCAAAAGTCTGTATAAAGCCAAATGCTTTGATCACACTATCAAAGCGTTTATTCCAACTCCGAGATGCTTGCACTAGTCCATAAATGGATCGCTGGAGTTTGCATACTTTGTTAGCTCCCTTTGGATCAACAAAACCTTCTGGTTGTATCATATACAACTCTTCTTCCAGAAATCCATTCAGGAATGCAGTTTTGACATCCATCTGCCATATTTCATAATCATAAAATGCGGCAATTGCTAACATAATTCTGACGGACTTAAGCATCGCTACGGGTGAGAAGGTCGCATCGTAGTCAACCCCTTGAACTTGTCGAAAAACCTTTCGCGACAAGTCGAGCTTTATAGACAGTAATATTACCGTCAGCGTCAGTCTTTTTCTTGAAGATCCATTTATTCTCAATTGCTTGCCGATCATCGGGCAAGTCAACCAAAGTCCATACTTTGTTTTCATACATGGATCCCATCTCAGATTTCATGGCCTCAAGCCACTTTGCGGAATCTGGGCTCACCATCGCTTCTTCATAGTTCGTAGGTTCATCATGATCTAGTAGCATGACTTCCAGAACTGGATTACCGTACCACTCTGGTGCGGATCTCACTCTGGTTGATCTACGTGGTTCAGTAGTATCTTGTCCTGAAGCTTCATGATCATCATCATTAGCTTCCTCACTGATTGGTATAGGTGTCGCAGAAACAGTTTTCTGTGATGTACTATTTTCCAATAAGGGAGCAGGTATAGTTACCTCATCAAGTTCTACTTTCCTCCCACTCACTTCTTTCGAGAGAAACTCCTTCTCTAGAAAGTTTCCGAATTTAGCAACAAAAGTCTTGCCTTCGGATCTGTGATAGAAGGTGTATCCAATAGTTTCCTTTGGATATCCTATGAAGACACATTTCTCCGATTTGGGTTCGAGCTTATCAGGTTGAAGCTTTTTCACATAAGCATCGCAGCCCCAAACTTTAAGAAACGACAACTTTGGTTTCTTGCCAGACCATAGTTCATAAGGTGTCGTCTCAACGGATTTTGATGGTGCCCTATTTAACGTGAATGCGGCCGTCTCTAAAGCATAACCCCAAAACGATAGCGGTAAATCAGTAAGAGACATCATAGATCGCACCATATCTAGTAAAGTACGATTACAACGTTCGGACACACCATTACGCTGTGGTGTTCCGGGTGGCGTGAGTTGCGAAACTATTCCACAATTTTTCAAATGTACACCAAACTCGTAACTCAAATATTCTCCTCCACGATCAGATCGTAGAAACTTTATTTTCTTGTTACGATGATTTTCAACCTCACTCTGAAATTCTTTGAACTTTTCAAATGTTTCAGACTTATGTTTCATTAAGTAGATATACCCATATCTGCTTAAATCATCTGTGAAGGTGAGAAAATAACGATATCCGCCACGAGCCTCAATATTCATCGGACCACATACATCGGTATGTATGATTTCCAATAAATCTGTTGCTCTCTCCATAGTACCGGAGAACGGTGTTTTAGTCATCTTGCCTATGAGGCACGGTTCGCAAGTACCAAGTGATTCATAATCAAGTGGTTCCAAAAGCCCGTCAGTATGGAGTTTCTTCATGCGCTTTACACCGATATGACCTAAACGGCAGTGCCACAAATAAGTTGCACTATCATTATTAACTTTGCATCTTTTGGATTCTACATTATGAATATGTGTATCGCTATCTTCGAGATTCAACAAGAATAGACCACTCTTCAAAGGTGCGTGACCATAAAAGATATTACTCATATAAATAGAACAACCATTATTCTCTGATTTAAATGAATAACCGTCTCGCATTAAACAAGATCCAGATATAATGTTCATGCTCAACGCTGGCACCAAATAACAATTATTTAGGTCTAATATTAATCCCGAAGGTAGATGTAGAGGTAGCGTGCCGACCGCGATCACATCGACTTTGGAACCGTTTCCCACGCGCATCGTCACCACGTCCTTTGCTAGCGTCCGCTTATTCCGTAGTCCCTGTTTCGAGTTGCAAATATTAGCAACAGAACCAGTATCAAATACCCAGGTCCTACTGCGAGCTCTAGTAAGGTACACATCAATAACATGTATATCACATATACCTTTGTTCACTTTGCCATCCTTCTTATCCGCCAAATTCTTGGGGCAGTTCCGCTTCCAGTGACCAGTCTGCTTGCAGTAGAAGCACTCAGTTTCAGGCTTAGGTCCAGACTTGGGTTTCTTCTCCTGAGCAGCAACTTGCTTGCTGTTCTTCTTGAAGTTTCCCTTCTTCTTCCCTTTGCCCTTTTTCTTGAAACTAGTGGTTTTGCTAACCATCAACACTTGATGCTCCTTCGTGATTTCTACCTCCGCAGCTTTCAGCATTGCGAAGAGCTCGGGAATAGTCTTGTTCATCCCTTGCATATTATAGTTCATCAGGAAGCTCTTGTAGCTTGGTGGCAGTGATTGGAGAATTCTGTCAATGACACAGTCATCTGGAAGATTAACTCCCATCTGAATCAAGTGATAATTATACCCAGACATTTTGAGTATATGCTCACTGACAGAACTGTTCTCCTCCATTTTGCAGCTATAGAACTTATTGGAGACTTCATATCTCTCAATTCGGGCATTTGCTTGAAATATCAACTTCAACTCCTGGAACATCTCATATGCTCCATGACGTTCAAAACGTCGTCGAAGTTCCGATTCTAAGCCGTAAAGCATGGCACACTGAACTATCGAGTAGTCATCAGCTTTGCTCTGCCAGACGTTCATAACATCTGGCGTTGCTCCAGCAGCAGGCCTGTCACCCAGCGGTGCTTCCAGGACGTAATTCTTCTGTGCAGCAATGAGGATAATCCTCAGGTTACGGACCCAGTCCGTGTAATTGCTACCATCATCTTTCAACTTTGCTTTCTCAAGGAACGCATTAAAATTTAACGGAACAACAGCACGAGCCATTTATCTACAATCAACATAAACAAGCAAGATACTATCAGGTACTAAGTTCATGATAAGTTTAAGTTCAGTTAATCAAATTACTTAGGAACTCCCACTTAGATAGACATCCCTCTAATCTTCTAAGTGATCACGTGATCCAAATCAACTAAACCATAACCGATCATCACGTGATATGGAGTGGTTTTCAATGGTGAACATCGTTATGTTGATCATATCTACTATATGATTCACGCTCGACCTTTCGGTCTCCGTGTTCCGAGGCCATATCTGTATATGCTTGGCTCGTCAAGTATAACCTGAGTATTCTGCGTGTGCAACTGTTTTGCACCCGTTGTATTTGGACGTAGAGCTTATCACACCCGATCATCACGTGGTGTCTGGGCACGACGAACTTTGGCAACGGTGCATACTCAGGGAGAACACTTCTTGATAATTTTAGTGAGAGATCATCTTATAATGCTACCGTCAATCAAAGCAAGATAAGATGCATAAAAGGGATAAACATCACATGCAATCAATATAAGTGATATGATATGGCCATCATCATCTTGTGCTTGTGATCTCCATCTCCGAAGCACCGTCATGATCACCATCGTCACCGGCTTGACACCTTGATCTCCATCGTAGCATCGTTGTCGTCTCGCCAATCTTATGCTTCCACGACTATCACTACCGCTTAGTAATAAAGTAAAGCATTACATCGCGATTGCATTGCATACAATAAAGCGACAACCATATGGCTCCTGCCAGTTGCCGATAACTCGGTTACAAAACATGATCATCTCATACAATAAAATCAGCATCATGCCTTGACCATATCACATCACAACATACCCTGCAAAAACAAGTTAGACGTCCTCTCCTTTGTTGTTGCAAGTTTTACGTGGCTGCTACGGGCTTTAAGTAAGAACTCATCTTACCTACGCATCAAAACCACAACGATAGTTCGTCAAATAGACTCCGTTTTAACCTTCTCAAGGACCGGGCGTAGTCACACTTGGTTCAACTAAAGTTGGAGAGACAGTCTTCCGCAAGCCATCTATGTGCAAAGCACGTCGAGGGAACCGGTCTCGCGTAAGAGTACGCGTAAGGTTGGTCCGGATCGTCTCACCCAACAATACCGCCGAACCAAAGTATGACATGCTGGTAGGCAGTATGACTTGTATCGCCCACAACTCACTTGTGTTCTACTCATGCAAATAACATCAAACCATAAAACCTAGGCTCGGATGCCACTGTTGGGGAACGTGGTAATTTCGAAAATTTTCCTACGCACACGCAAGATCATGGTGATGCACAGCAACGAGAGGGGAGAGTGTTGTCTACGTACCAACGCAGACCGACTGCGGAAGCGATCACACAACGTACAGGAAGTAGTCGTACGTCTACTTCCCGATCCGACCGATCCAAGCACCGTTACTCCGGCACCTCCGAGTTCTTAGCACACGTTCAGCTCGATGACGATCCTCGGGCTCCGATCCAGCAAAGCGTCGAGGAAGAGTTCCGTCAGCACGACGGCGTGATGACGATCTTGATGTACTACCGACGCAGGGCTTCGCCTAAGCACTACAACGGTATGATCGAGGTGGAATATGGTGGCAGGGGGCACCGCACACGGCTAAGGAACGATCTCAAGGATCAACTTGTGTGTCTTGGGGTGTCCCCTGCCCCCGTATATAAAGGTTGGAGGAGGGGGGCTGGCCGGCCAGAGAGAGGGAGGCGCAGGGGGAGTCCTACTCCTACCGGGAGTAGGACTCCCCCCTCCAATCCTATTCCAACTAGGACTCTCAAGGGGGAAAGGAGAGAGAGGGGGGCCGGCCCCTTCTCCTAGTCCTACTAGGACTTGGGGAAGGGGGGGGGCGCCGGCCAGCTGTGGGCTGCCCCTTTTCTCTTTTCCACTAAGGCCCAATAGGCCCATTAGTCTCCCGGGGGGTTCCGGTAACCCTCCCGGTATTCCGGTAAAATCCCGATTTCACCCGGAACACTTCCTATGTCCAAACATAGGCTTCCAATATATCAATCTTTACGTCTCGACCATTTCGAGACTCCTCGTCATGTCCGTGATCTCATCCGGGACTCCGAACAACCTTCGGTACATCAAAATGCATAAACTCATAATAACTGTCATCGTAACGTTAAGCGTGCGGACCCTACGGTTCGAGAACAATGTAGACATGACCGAGACACGTCTCCGGTCAATAACCAATAGCGGGACCTGGATGCCCATATTGGCTCCTACATATTCTACGAAGATCTTTATCGGTCAGACCGCATAACAACATATGTTGTTCCCTTTGTCATCGGTATGTTACTTGCCCGAGATTCGATCGTCGGTATCCAATACCTAGTTCAATCTCGTTACCGGCAAGTCTCTTTACTCGTTCCGTAATACATCATCTCACAACTAACATATTAGTTGCAGTGCTTGCAAGGCTTATGTGATGTGCATTACCGAGAGGGCCCAGAGATACCTCTCCGACAATCGGAGTGACAAACCCTAATCTCGAAATACGCCAACCCAACATCTACCATTGGAGACACCTGTAGTACTCACCCAGTTACGTTGTGACGTTTGGTAGTACCCAAAGTGTTCCTCCGGTAAACGGGAGTTGCATAATCTCATAGTTATAGGAACATGTATAAGTCATGAAGAAAGCAATAGCAACATACTAAACGATCGGGTGCTAAGCTAATGGAATGGGTCATGTCAATCAGATCATTCAACTAATGATGTGACCTCGTTAATCAAATAACAACTCTTTGTTCATGGTTAGGAAACATAACCATCTTTGATTAACGAGATAGTCAAGTAGACGCATACTAGTGACACTCTGTTGGTCTATGTAATCACACATGTATTATGTTTTCGGTTAATACAATTCTAGCATGAATAATAAACATTTATCATGATATAAGGAAATAAATAATAACTTTATTATTGCCTCTAGGGCATATTTCCTTCAGATGGAGGCACTCGGAGCAGGCGCGATCGCACGCAGCTGGTGCGATGCGGTAGGTGGTGGCGGCGCGGGCACAAGGGAGTGCACGGCAGCCGGCGGCAGCGACGGTTGCTGGGACCGGGCCGAAGTAGAAGGCGATGAAGAGGAGACGCCGACGTACAGCGAAGACACCGGGCCGGCGAAGAGAGACCCCGCCGATTGAGTCTGCAGAGGGCCGAGCGATCCGTCCGCCGTGTAGGGCGCAGTCCCGACGTTGAGGAGACGTGCGAGGGACGGCGGGAGGAACGAGTGATCCATGTGGACGGGGGCCGACGGCAGAAGGGCGGGGAAGGAAACCGCGGTGCCGGCGGCGCTTGAGGCGGCGGCGGCGGCTGGTGGCGGAGGCGGAGCGGAAGACATTAGATCGTTAGGTCTGATACCATAATAGACAAGGGTTTTAGGGTTTGTGGCACATCTCCAAACGTGGGATGACTTTTTCATTATATAGTGATGTACAACATAATTACAAGTGGGGCCCAGTATATACAGAGTCTAACACCTGCCTTCAAGCAGTCAACTTGTGCTATATTTATCATGTATTTCTGAGACCATGATTATGCCTTTTGCCAGTCTAACACTACAAAATAATTGAATCTATGAACTGAGCATAGCTCTGATTTTTTTCGATAAAGGAGCATAGCTCCGATGGCTCGGCTAGGTTACTTGTGGCGGTGGAACCTGCCCATCCGAGTTCAGCTATTGGACTAGACGGTGGTCGATCAAAACCCGGTTTCCAGCAGTCACCGTCATTGGTTTTAGGACGTGTCTACTGGGCGGCCGGTTGCCCAGTAAGGCTAATCATAGTGAGGGTAACTTAGGTAGTAACTTAACACATCCCAAGACAATTTTACTTATGTGGCAAGTATTTAATGAGGAGAGAGGTGTTTGGAGTAACATAATATGTTACTGTAACATAGCGCTTTCCGAGATAAAATGAGTCTGTAAGGCAATAAATGAAACAATCTATGACACTACTACTAAGATACTTTGCACTATGGAGGTAATAACTTAAACTAGTGTCATATGCATGACACTAGTATAAGTTACTCCCCACTATGACCAGTCTAAGACGATCTAGCGGCCGTCAAATAAGGTAACTATCTGTCCCTTTTACGTTTAAAAAAAGTAAACGAAGAAAACGGCCACCCGTCCCACCCATTTAGACAGCCGCTGCATGCACGCGTCTAGTGCTTCCATGCCGATGCATTAATATTCCCCACGTTCGTCTTTTATGTATTAATTTTTGGTTTTCAAAATTATGAAAGACATCTTCTAAACCGCATGTCCAAATTCAGATCCATTTTCACCGTTGAAACCCTCACGACATGCTCTTCAAAAGTAGATCCCGCATGGGAATGTTTCGACGAAGTAGTATTCCTGCCAACTAAGCATCAATATGTGTGCAACTAGACTACATGCTGCGTCAACTGAGCATATATGCGTGCCAATAGTCCTTCTGCCAACTAAATATCAATGTGTGTGCAACTAGACTATATTCCCGCGCCAACTGAGTATATATGTGTGCCAATAGTCCTGCCAACTAAACATCAATGTGTGTGCAACTATATTACATTACCGATCCAACTAAGCATATATATGTGTAACTAGTCCTGTCAACTAAATATCAATGTGTGTGCAACTAGAATACATTGCCGCGTCAATTGTGCATATGTGTGTGCAACTAGTGTCCTGCCAACTAAACATTAATATGTGTGCAATTAGACTAAATTACAAATTAACTGAGCATACACTACACCACAACACTGATGTAATGACATACAATCTGCCGGAAGAAAGCCCTTAAAAGGGCAGATAAACTGCCGGGATGATGTTTCTCCCGGCAAATAGAACTGTCACAAGAACGGCTACCGGGGATTACTTCTCCTGGCACATAAACTATTCCCGGCAGTTTATCTGCCCCGACCCGTGCATACGCCGGCAGTTTGTTTTCTCCCAGCAGATTGGCCATGGCATCAGAACAAACACTTACCGACAGTTCCACTGCCGGCAAAAACATGTTCACCCGGCAGTTAATATGAAGGAAATATGCCCTAGAGGCAATAATAAAGTTATTATTTATTTCCTTGTATCATGATAAATGTTTATTATTCATGCTAGAATTGTATTAACCAGAAACATAATACATGTGTGAATACATAGACCAACTTAGTGTCACTAGTATGCCTCTACTAGACTAGCTCGTTAATCAAAGATGGTTATGTTTCCTAACGATGAACAATGTGTTGTTATTTGTTTAGCGAGGTCACATCATTAGTTGAATGATCTGATTGACATGACCCATTTCATTAGCTTAGCACCCGATCGTTTAGTATGTTGCTATTGCTTTCTTCATGACTTATACATGTTCCTATGACTATGAGATTATGCAACTCCCATTTACCGGAGGAACACTTTGTGTGCTACCAAACGTCACAACGTAACTGGGTGATTATAAAGGAGCTCTACAGGTGTCTCCAAAGGTAGATGTTGGGTTGGCGTATTTCGAGATTAGGATTTGTCACTCCAATTGTCGGAGAGGTATCTCTGGGCCCTCTCGGTAATGCACATCACATAAGCCTTGCAAGCACTGCAACTAATATGTTAGTTGTGAGATGATGTATTACGGAACGAGTAAAGAGACTTGCCGGTAACGAGATTGAACTAGGTATTGGATACCGACGATCGAATCTCGGGCAAGTAACATACCGATGACAAAAGGAACAACGTATGTTGTTATGCGGTCTGACCGATAAAGATCTTCGTAGAATATGTAGGAGCCAATATGGGCATCCAGGTCCCGCTATTGGTTATTGACCGGAGACGTGTCTCGGTCATGTCTACATTGTTCTCGAACCGTAGGGTCCGCACGCTTAACATTACGATGACAGTTATTATGAGTTTATGCATTTTGATGTACCGAAGTTAGTTCGGAGTCCCGGATGTGATCACGGACATGACGAGGAGTCTCAAAATAGTGGAGACATAAAGATTGATATATTGGATGACTATATTCGGACACCGGAAGTGTTCCGGATGATTTCGGAGAAAACCGGAGAGCCGGAGGGGTTACCGGAACCCCCCAGGGAAGTAATGGGCCTTATTGGGCCTGAGGGGAGAGAGAGGGCAGCAGCCCAAGAGATGGCGCGCCCCCCCTCAATGGAGTCCGAATTGGACTAGGAGGGGAGGGCGCGGCCCCCCCTTCCCTCTCCCTCTCCCTCTCTTTCCTTCCCCCCAAGTCTCCTAGTTGGACTAGGAAAGGGGAGTCCTACTCCCACTAGGAGGAGGACTCCCCCTCCCTTGGCGCGCCCCATAGGCCGGCCGGCCTCCCCCTTGCTCCTTTATATACGGGGGCAGGAGGGCACCTCTAGACACACAAGTTGATCGTTCCTTAGCCGTGTGAGGTGCCCCCTGCCACCATATTCCACCTTGATCATATCGTTGTAGTGCTTAGGCGAAGCCCTGCGTCGGTAGAACATCAAGATCGTCATCACGCCGTCGTGCTGACGGAACTCCTCCCCGAAGCTTTGCTGGATCGGAGCCCGGGGATCGTCATCAAGCTGTACGTGTGCTAAGAACTCGGAGGTGCCAGAGTAACGGTGCTTGGATCGGTCGGATCGGAAAGAAGACGTACGACTACTTCCTCTACGTTGTGTCAACGCTTCCGTTGCGATCTACAAGGATACGTAGATCAGACTCTCCCCCTCGTTGCTATGCATCACAATGATCTTGCGTGTGCGTAGGATTTTTTTTGAAATTACTACGTTCCCCAACAGTGGCATCCGAGCCTAGGTTTTATGGTTTGATGTTATATGCACGAGTAGAACACAAGTGAGTTGTGGGCGATACAAGTCATACTGCCTACCAGCATGTCATACTTTGGTTCAGCGGTATTGTTGGACGAGACGACCCGGACCAACCTTACGCGTACGCTTACGCGAGATTGGTTCCCTCGACGTGCTTTGCACATAGATGGCTTGCGGGCGACTGTCTCTCCAACTTTAGTTGAACCGAGTGTGGCTACGCCCGGTCCTTGAGAAGGTTAAAACGGAGTCTATTTGACAAACTATCGTTGTGGTTTTGATGCGTAGGTGAGATTGGTTCTTGCTTAAGCCCGTAGCAGCCACGTAAAACTTGCAACAACAAAGTAGAGGACGTCTAACTTGTTTTTGCAGGGCATGTTGTGATGTGATATGGTCAAGACATGATGCTAAATTTTATTGTATGAGATGATCATGTTTTGTAACCAAGTCATCGGCAACTGGCAGGACCCATATGGTTGTCGCTTTATTGTATGCAATGCAATCGTGATGTAATGCTTTACTTTATCACTAAATGGTAGCGATAGTCGTGGAAGCATAAGATTGGCGAGACGACAACGATGCTACGATGGAGATCAAGGTGTCGCGCCGGTGACGATGGTGATCATGACGGTGCTTCGGAGATGGAGATCACAAGCACAAGATGATGATGGCCATATCATATCACTTATATTGATTGCATGTGATGTTTATCTTTTATGCATCTTATCTTGCTTTGATTGACGGTAGCATTATAAGATGATCTCTCACTAAATTACCAAGAAGTGTTCTCCCTGAGTATGCACCATTGCGAAAGTTCTTCGTGCTGAGACACCACGTGATGATCGGGTGTGATAGGCTCTACGTTCAAATACAACGGGTGCAAAACAGTTGCACACGCGGAATACTCAGGTTATACTTGACGAGCCAAGCATATACAGATATGGCCTCGGAACACGGAGACCGAAAGGTCGAGCGTGAATCATATAGTAGATATGATCAACATAATGATGTTCACCGATGAAACTACTCCATTTCACGCGATGATCGGACATGGTTTAGTTGATTTGGATCACGTAATCACTTAGAAGATTAGAGGGATATCTATCTAAGTGGGAGTTCTTAAGTAATATGATTAATTGAACTTAAATTTATCATGAACTTAGTACCTGATAGTATCTTGCTTGTTTATGTTGATTGTAGATAGATGGCTCGTGCTGTTGTTCCGTTGAATTTTAATGCGTTCCTTGAGAAAGTAAAGTTGAAAGATGATGGTAGCAATTACACGGACTGGGTCCATAACTTGAGGATTATCCTCATTGCTGCACAAAAGAATTACGTCCTAGAAGCACCGCTGAGTGCCAGGCCTGCTGCTGGAGCAACACCAGATGTTATGAACGTCTGGCAGAGCAAAGCTGATGACTACTCGATAGTTCAGTGTGCCATGCTTTACGGCTTAGAATCGGGACTTCAACGACGTTTTGAACGTCATGGAGCATATGAGATGTTTCAGGAGTTGAAGTTAATATTTCAAGCAAATGCCCGGATTGAGAGATATGAAGTCTCTAATAAGTTCTATAGCTGCAAGATGGAAGAGAACGGTTCTGTCAGTGAGCATATACTCAAAATGTCTGGGTATAATAATCACTTGATTCAATTGGGAGTTAATCTTCCAGATGATTGCGTCATTGAGAGAATTCTCCAATCACTGCCACCAAGCTACAAAAGCTTCGTGATGAACTATAATATGCAAGGGATGAACAAGACTATTCTCGAGCTCTTCGCAATGCTGAAAGCTGCGGAGGTAGAAATCAAAAAGGAGCATCAAGTGTTGATGGTTAACAAAACCACTAGTTTCAAGAAAAAGGGCAAAGGGAAGAAGAAAGGGAACTTCAAGAAGAACGGCAAGCAAGTTGCTGCTCAGGAGAAGAAACCCAAGTCTGGACCTAAACCTGAAACTGAGTGCTTCTACTGCAAGCAGACTGGTCACTGGAAGCGGAACTGCCCCAAGTATTTGGCGGATAAGAAGGATGGCAAGGTGAACAAAGTTATATGTGATATACATGTTATTGATGTGTACCTTACTAATGCTCGCAGTAGCACCTGGGTATTTGATACTGGTTCTGTTGCTAATATTCGCAACTCGAAACAGGGACTACGGATTAAGCGAAGATTGGCTAAGGACGAGGTGACGATGCGCGTGGGAAACGGTTCCAAAGTCGATGTGATCGCGGTCGGCACGCTACCTCTACATCTACCTTCGGGATTAATATTAGACCTAAATAATTGTTATTTGGTGCCAGCGTTGAGCATGTACATTATATCTGGATCTTGTTTAATGCGAGACGGTTATTCATTTAAATCAGAGAATAATAGTTGTTCTATTTATATGAGTAACATCTTTTATGGTCATGCATCCTTGAAGAGTGGTCTATTCTTGTTAAATCTCGATAGTAGTGATACACATATTCATAATGTAGAAGCCAAAAGATGCAGAGTTGATAATGATAGTGCAACTTATTTGTGGCACTGCCGTTTAGGTCATATCGGTGTAATGCGCATGAAGAAACTCCATACTGATGCACTTTTGGAACCACTTGATTATGAATCACTTGGTACTTGCGAACCATGCCTCATGGGCAAGATGACTAAAACACCGTTCTCCGGTACTATGGAGAGAGCAACAGATTTGTTGGAAATCATACATACAGATGTATGCGGTCCGATGAATATTGAGGCTCGTGGCGGATATCGTTATTTTCTCACCTTCACAGATAATTTAAGCAGATATGAGTATATCTACTTAATGAAACATAAGTCTGAAACATTTGAAAAGTTCAAAGAATTTCAGAGTGAAGTGGAAAATCATCGTAACAAGAAAATAAAGTTTCTACGATCTGATCGTGGAGGAGAATATTTGAGTTACGAGTTTGGTGTACATTTGAAAAAATGTGGAATAGTTTCGCAACTCACGCCACCCGGAACACCACAGCGTAATGGTGTGTCCGAACGTCGTAATCGTACTTTACTAGATATGGTGCGATCTATGATGTCTCTTACTGATTTACCGCTATCGTTTTGGGGATACGCTCTAGAGACGGCCGCATTCACGTTAAATAGGGCACCATCAAAATCCGTTGAGACGACGCCTTATGAACTATGGTTTGGCAAGAAACCAAAGTTGTCGTTTCTGAAAGTTTGGGGCTGCGATGCTTATGTGAAAAAGCTTCAACCTGATAAGCTCGAACCCAAATCGGAGAAATGTGTCTTCATAGGATATCCAAAGGAAACTATTGGATACACCTTCTATCACAGATCCGAAGGCAAGACTTTTGTTGCTAAATTCGGAAACTTTCTTGAGAAGGAGTTTCTCTCGAAAGAAGTGAGTGGGAGGAAAGTAGAACTTGACGAGGTAACTGTACCCGCTCCCTTATTGGAAAGTAGTACATCACAGAAAACTGTTTCTGCGACACCTACACCAATAAGTGAGGAAGTTAATGATAATGATCATGAAACTTCAAAACGAGATACTACTGAACCTCGTAGATCAACCAGAGCAAGATCCGCGCCAGAGTGGTACGGTAATCCAGTTCTGAAAGTCATGCTGCTAGATCATGATGAACCTACGAACTATGAAGAAGCGATGGTGAGCCCAGATTCCGCAAAGTGGCTTGAAGCCATGAAATCTGAGATGGGATCCATGTATGAGAACAAAGTATGAACTTTGGTTGACTTGCCCAATGATCGGCAAGCAATTGAGAATAAATGGATCTTCAAGAAAAAGACTGACACTGACGGTAATGTTACTGTCTATAAAGCTCGACTTGTCGCAAAAGGTTTTCGACAAGTTCAAGGGGTTGACTACGATGAGACCTTCTCACCCATAGCGATGCTTAAGTCTGTTCGAATCATGTTAGCAATTGTCGCGTTTTATGATTATGAAATATGGCAGATGGATGTCAAAACTGCATTCCTGGATGGATTTCTGGAAGAAGAATTGTATATGATGCAACCGGAAGGTTTTGTCGATCCAAAGGGAGTTAACAAAGTGTGCAAGCTCCAGGGATCCATTTATGGACTGGTGCAAGCATCTCGGAGTTGGAATAAACGCTTTAATAGTGTGATCAAAGCATTTGGTTTTATACAGACTTTTGGAGAAGCCTGTGTTTACAAGAAAGTGAGTGGGAGCTCTGTAGCATTTCTGATATTATATGTGGATGACATATTGCTGATTGGAAATGATATAGAATTTCTGGATAGCATAAAGGGATACTTGAATAAGAGTTTTTCAATGAAAGACCTCGGTAAAGCTGCTTACATATTGGGCATTAAGATCTATAGAGATAGATCGAGACGCTTAATTGGACTTTCACAAAGCACATACCTTGACAAAATTTTGAAGAAGTTCAAAATGGATCAAGCAAAGAAAGGGTTCTTGCCTGTGTTACAAGGTGTGAAGTTGAGTCAGACTCAATGCCCGACCACTGCAGAAGATAGAGAGAAAATGAAAGATGTTCCCTATGCTTCAGCCATAGGCTCTATCATGTATGCAATGCTGTGTACCAGACCTGATGTGTGCCTTGCTATAAGTTTAGCAGGGAGGTACCAAAGTAATCCAGGAATGGATCACTGGACAGTGGTCAAGAACACCCTGAAATACCTGAAAAGGACTAAGGATATGTTTCTCGTATATGGAGGTGACAAAGAGCTCACTGTAAGAGGTTACGTTGATGCAAGCTTTGACACTGATCCGGACGATTCTAAATCGCAAACTGGATACGTGTTTACATTAAACGGTGGAGCTGTCAGTTGGTGCAGTTCTAAACAAAGCGTCGTAGCGGGATCTACGTGTGAAGCGGAGTACATAGCTGCTTCGGTAGCAGCGAACGAAGGAGTCTGGATGAAGGAGTTCATATCCGATCTAGGTGTCATACCTAGTGCATCGGGTCCAATGAAAATCTTTTGTGACAATACTGGTGCAATTGCCTTGGCAAAGGAATCCAGATTTCACAAGAGGACCAAGCACATCAAGAGACGCTTCAATTCCATCAGGGATCTAGTCTAGGTGGGAGACATAGAGATTTGCAAGATACATACGGATCTGAATGTTGCAGACCCGTTGACTAAGCCTCTTCCACGAGCAAAACATGATCATCACCAAGGCTCCATGGGTGTTAGAATCATTACTGTGTAATCTAGATTATTGACTCTAGTGCAAGTGGGAGACTGAAGGAAATATGCCCTAGAGGCAATAATAAAGTTATTATTTATTTCCTTGTATCATGATAAATGTTTATTATTCATGCTAGAATTGTATTAACCAGAAACATAATACATGTGTGAATACATAGACAAACTTAGTGTCACTAGTATGCCTCTACTAGACTAGCTCGTTAATCAAAGATGGTTATGTTTCCTAACCATGAACAATGTGTTGTTATTTGATTAACGAGGTCACATCATTAGTTGAATGATCTGATTGACATGACCCATTTCATTAGCTTAGCACCCGATCGTTTAGTATGTTGCTATTGCTTTCTTCATGACTTATACATGTTCCTATGACTATGAGATTATGCAACTCCCGTTTACCGGAGGAACACTTTGTGTGCTACCAAACGTCACAACGTAACTGGGTGATTATAAAGGAGCTCTACAGGTGTCTCCAAAGGTAGATGTTGGGTTGGCGTATTTCGAGATTAGGATTTGTCACTCCGATTGTCGGAGAGGTATCTCTGGGCCCTCTCGGTAACGCACATCACATAAGCCTTGCAAGCACTGCAACTAATATGTTAGTTGTGAGATGATGTATTACGGAACGAGTAAAGAGACTTGCCGGTAACGAGATTGAACTAGGTATTGGATACCGACGATCGAATCTCGGGCAAGTAACATACCGATGACAAAAGGAACAACGTATGTTGTTATGCGGTCTGACCGATAAAGATCTTCGTAGAATATGTAGGAGCCAATATGGGCATCCAGGTCCCGCTATTGGTTATTGACCGGAGACGTGTCTCGGTCATGTCTACATTGTTCTCGAACAGTAGGGTCCGCACGCTTAACGTTAAGATGACAGTTATTATGAGTTTATGCATTTTGATGTACCGAAGTTAGTTCGGAGTCCCGGATGTGATCACGGACATGACGAGGAGTCTCGAAATAGTCGAGACATAAAGATTGATATATTGGATGACTATATTCGGACACCGGAAGTGTTCCGGATGATTTCGGAGAAAACCGGAGAGCCGGAGGGGTTACCGGAACCCCCCGGGGAAGTAATGGGCCTTATTGGGCCTGAGGGGAGAGAGAGAGGGCAGCAGCCCTAGAGGTGGCGCCCCCCCCCCCCTCAAGGGAGTCCGAATTGGACTAGGAGGGGAGGGCGCGGCCCCCCTTTCCCTCTCCCCCTCCCTCTCTTTCCTTCCCCCCAAGTCTCCTAGTTGGACTAGGAAAGGGGAGTCCTACTCCCACTAGGAGGAGGACTCCCCCTCCCTTGGCGCGCCCCATAGGCCGGCCGGCCTCCCCGTTGCTCCTTTATATACGGGGGCAGGGGGCACCTCTAGAAACACAAGTTGATCGTTCCTTAGCCGTGTGCGGTGCCCCCTGCCACCATATTCCACCTCGATCATATCGTTGTAGTGCTTAGGCGAAGCCCTGCGTCGGTAGAACATCAAGATCGTCATCACGCCGTCGTGCTGACGGAACTCCTCCCCGAAGCTTTGCTGGATCGGAGCCCGGGGATCGTCATCGAGTTGTACGTGTGCTAAGAACTCGGAGGTGCCGGAGTAACGGTGCTTGGATCGGTCGGATCGGAAAGAAGACGTACGACTACTTCCTCTACGTTGTGCCAACGCTTCCATTGCGATCTACAAGGGTACGTAGATCAGACTCTCCCCCTCGTTGCTATGCATCACCATGATCTTGCGTGTGCGTAGGAATTTTTTTGAAATTACTACGTTCCCCAACATAATATGCCTCACATCGTGTTTCACTAGCAAACTATTCTAGGCAATGTATACCTAATTTATTATCCATTCATCGAGCAACTTATACCTGATTTAATATCCATTCATTGTCCTTGGGAAATCAGGAAAGATCACACAACTTGCACATACATACACTTCAATCAACCTTAAACTTCATTCAATTACACATGCCAGACCAAATACACATGTTTCTAGATACATGTATGAAACGACCATATACAAGGAGCTCGTTCCACTAAAGGTTCAGTGCATATGTTTTTATATGCGTGACACAACCAAAATGAGCACATAATGGCTTGTGTACCAAAACAACCACCAAATAAGCATAGGAAAACTTGCCAATGTCTCTGGGTTCAGCAAACGAGGCATATATCACTTGACCAAATTAACTGTAGGTCTTCCAAACCTCCAGCAGCTTGCAGATCTTCCACAACTCCATCAACTTATGTACCCTTGGGAAGCCTGCAACAGAACAGAAACTCAAA
Source organism: Triticum monococcum (assembly GCA_034509565.1). NCBI lineage: Eukaryota > Viridiplantae > Streptophyta > Magnoliopsida > Poales > Poaceae > Triticum > Triticum monococcum. Next base: position 28,596,654 of record CM067847.1, read on the forward strand.
TGGAGCTCTCATTTGATTTTAAATTAACACATTGAAGATTTTGATGTGCTGCAGTTTAACTCATCGACATAAATAAAAATCTTCTAAATGTGTAACACTTCATCATAGCAAGCAATCATTACTACATAATTAGATCAACCATATTACTCGAGAGGCCTTCCTCAATTAGCTCAAGTATTGTTTACATACTAGAGGCTAGGATATCCATTAGCTGGCCAAGTAGTACTCTAAGGTAATGAAATAGGACCTGGAACCTGGATATGAGTAGGCGAGAGAACCCATGAAACACATCTTTATCTGAACTAAAGCAGATAAATATTACCATATCTCAACTAATTCAGGAAAGCATGCCAAATGTCATATCTAGTACTAGTAGACAATAGCTAGTGTATCCTTTGAGATTCAGTTTGTCTTATTCACATCTAGATGTTTTTTAAGCATGTCACATCTAAACTCCCGCAAATATATAATGCAACAACAAGAAACAAAAAAACTAGGAAAAAATGGACCACAAACAGAGTGGACATCGGCTTAGATGTGACACAACTATGTCACATCTAGATGTATCCTAGACAGACCCAGATTCACAAAAAAGAATCTCCTGCAAATTTTGAAGAGCGGCACATAATAACAAATCATGTTTCCCTATTTTTGAGATATGGAAAACTAACAGAAAAATACTATATTAAAAACCCGAGAGTTATTGCCAATACAAATTATTTTGAACCAATCAGATAAAGCATAACTGCATAAACAGAGGGAGTGTTACCTAAAGACAGAGCATGTAACCACATGGCATATGTGGTTAGCAACTCAAAACTTGATAAACAATTTAAAGCAGAATATGTGGCCTTTGATCGTAGATGGCTGGTGGCTACAAAGAACAGAAATCAATGCATCTTATAAGCTTGCTTGTGGTCGCATTGCTACAAACAGAAATCAATCATTATACATGATATAGTTATGGAAAGAAATGGATCAATTATACATGATATGGAAGGAAATCTATCATTCTACATAATATAGTTATGGAAAGAAATATTAGTACTCAAATGTTGACATCAAAGTAACTGAGCAAAGTACAAGCAACTATCACCTCTGTTTATGACTAGAACTGAACCAGTAGACATCCTGTAGGAAGAGCCTGACACTTATCCACTTCCAACTGCATACATAGAAGCTTTTGCCACTGGGCTACCATGCTCCTGATAAACTTTATACAGTATCACATCCCTTCCTTGCTGAGTAAATCAGACTTCAAGAAACAAAAACAAACACCTGAGAATAATCGCACAATTTCAACCCTATATAACATCATTTCTACATCTGAAACAGCTGACTAACCAAGAAAATTTCAACACTATATCAATGCCCATTACAAGATTACTAATGGCCGAATGACAAAAATAACGAAGAAATCTCACCATTGGCGGTGAAGCGGAGACCATAGGCGGCATCGCTCAGGCGAGGAAGTAGAGGTGAGGCGACACTGCTTGGGGCGAGGATGGAGATGAGTTGCTATCCATACGTAGTTGACACAACACTGCCTGTTGCGGAGGACGAATAGGAGGCATGCTGTGAGAATGAGAGGAGGACCAATTACACAACAGAACATACAAATCGAAGGACCAAATCAAGGGTGCAGACTGAAATATTGTACTGTACATAGTAGAGTCTAGCACTGCATTCTAGCTCCAAGTCAAAAATCTTTCATGTGCAAATAGGCAGAACATGCTCACATAGAACAGAAAAATGCATTGAGTTAAACATTTTGTAAACTTCATTAATGTACAGAGTAGAGGGAAACATGTATATTACCTCCTCAGCTTGCTTGTGGTCGCATTACTGCTTTTGCCACGGACTTCTCCACTTCCAACTGCACACATAGAAGGAAAGCTTTTTAAGCAATCAACCATGACTCCATGATAGTCATTGGTAAATTCAATCATAAGAACAAAAGCTCACATGGTTGTGTATGGCTATGAGATACATCGCCCTTGAGCTTGCCCTATGCTGGTCATGTTCCAGCACCATGAGGTAATTTCTACACGGACATGATATAGTGTTCCCTCTTGCTAATGAGTAAAAGCAAAATCTATGAATTTCTTTACCCCGTCAATATATGCTTGTGTATTTCTAGCTTTATCCATCCAATTCTTGTCCATTCTTGACCAATTTCACTCAAATAGCCTAACATGCGAAACAAAGTATACTTTTATTAAGGAAAAAAATCTAGTAACAAAATGCATATCATCTTTATCTATTACAGGCAACAAGAAATACAATACGGAGAAGGAATGCCATCACACAACAAAATATAATGACTGAAGCATATCATTCAGAATATACAAAAACCAAAATAGCAGTAAGAATGTCATCATCTATATCATAAAAGCATAGCACCTAGTTTGTCCACGTATCGTATTTTACAAAACACAAGCAAAGATGCTACTACTTTGGTGCATCAACTAAACAAGTTAGCTAGGTGGACCAAACAAGTGGGCTGAAGACGTAAAAAAATAGCTTTCTTTCATCTCAAATTCAAATAAACTAGAAACCTCGATTAAACAACTTAGTTAGGTTTCAACAAGTCTAATTAAGGTATGCATTGTTAATCACCATACTTCCCCATCCTTCGATCTCAAGGGCTACTAATAGTACTAGTGTTCATCTATCTTTATTTTCAAGTTCCGTTTTCAAACAATGCAAATAACCTCTGAAGATGTTTGGATCATGGTTTTTTCGTCATTATCAGATCATAATTAAAAACGATGATTTGTTCTAACTGCTAGAATAGTTAAGTGCTACTGTTCGAGATTACATACATGTGTAGCTGCACATTCAGATGTTAAAAGAGACAGGAGTTAAAATCTCACCTATTGAAGAGGACACTCGTGAAAGGAAATACATGACGCAGCTGCCTAGGGAAAGGGTACCGAGGAGACAGAGCCGCTCGCGGGAGGGAGGACGCTCCGCTGCTCGGGGGAGATGACGTAGAGGAGGCAGCCCCGCTCGATGCTTGGTAGAAGGCCTGCTCGATGTGGACCAAGCTCGCGGAGAAGGGGGGTGGTCGCCAGTGGAGTGGCTCCGCGACGTGGAAGGCCGGCGCCGGTGGCGTCGTCCGTGTCCTCGGCGGCGCTGTGATGTGGGGTCGACCGCGGTAGCAATCTGCAGCGGTGGGGTGTGGAGGGCGGAGTCTGCAGCAGCAACGGGGAGTGGTTGGGGCAGGCGGGGCGGCGGTGGTGTGGTGGAGGGCGCGGTCGGCGGCGGTGGGGGTGTGGCTAGGGTTCGCGGTGTATGCGGTCTGGATCGATTTGGGGATGAACTGGATCGAAGTCTGTGGATGAGGGACACGACGCGCCTATATTTTTTCAGGCCAAAAGTCTCGCTCGCTTTTGTGCTCTTGTTGGCGCGCGCTTTAGGCCCAACTCTGTTTTGGTCCCGCGCCATCCCACTCAAAAAAAATATTTGGTCCCACCCCAGAGATGGTCCCCCGGCAGATAGCATGCCGTGTCGTAGTTCTCCCGGCAAATGTTGCGCCCTCATTATTACCGGCAGTCTTATTGCCCTTGTTTCTTCAGTTCTACCGGCAGTTAAAATGCCCTTAGGTAGTTGTACCGGCAGTACAAAATGTCCCGACAGTTTATTTGACCTTGATCAGCTATTTCTACCGGCAGTTAATTGCCCCCGATTAAGTGTTGTGGTGTAGTGATATGTGTGTGCAACTAGTTCTTCTGGCAGCTAAACATCACTGTGTGTGCAACTAAACTACATTATAAGCCAACTAAACATCAATGTGTGTACAACTAGACTAAATTACAAGCCAACTGATTTTAAAAAAAAGTTACACAATGTAGTACTAAAGTTGCACAATGCAGTACTTTAGTTACACCATATAGTATCAAAGTTGGCATCAAAAAAATTTCGTCAAAACATATCTATGCGGGATTTAGTTTGAAAGATCTCGTCGCGATGAATCCAACAGTGAAAACGAAACTGAATTCTGACGTGTGGTTTAAAAGATATGACTTTAAAAAAATTGAAATCCCGAAATAAAAATACGTGGATCTGTTTTCTCTAACTGATGGGACTAGTGTGAATACATTTAATGCGAGCACTCACATGCGCTACAAGACAAAAATAAATACACATACATGTGTGAGACGAAGGGGCAGCTCAGGAACACCAAATCACGCGCGCACACTTTTTAGATTTTAGGTTGGTTTTATTGTGTTATTTTCTTCTTCTACCCGAAAACAGATCCATATATCATGTGTCAATGCAGGACATGAACGTCTCTTTCCGTGTCTGACTCCAACTCGTACGTGCCTATCAATACGATGGAGCTGGGCATGAACTGAACATATAAATATTGCTTTTGTTTATTTTCTTGTGAGATACAACCCTGTATTTCTTTCTTAGGGCAACATGCCATCATGGCATTTTATATTTCATGCTCAAATATAGATTCATCGTTTGCCGAAACATTAACAAGAAAATCTGAAGGCTCCGATTGCCAAACAAATGGATCGTTCGCACTTCACCTTGCTAGCTAAAACATCCGCTGCCATATTGCCCTCTATAAGACAATGATTAAAAGTAATAGAAGAAATTTTTTGACTAAGGAAGGAACATTCTTCATAGATGGCCGCTGCTGGTCCTAGCGAGTTACCCTCATTGACCATTAAGTCAATCACCTCCATACAATCAGCTTCAAGAATCACGTTATGGCAGTCAACGGTACCTCCCAAAATCAGGCCATCCTTGAGAGCCTGAGGCAGTTGCCGCGTCTTCTATCCATTGCAGGTCGTTGCTCGACGCGACCATGAAGAAGCCATTCACATTTCGGATTACTGCCCCTGTCCCACCAGTACCACTATCGCTATCAAACTCATCATCAACATTTAACTTAACATAACTTTCCTTTGTTTTCTTTCATCCATGCCTCATGATGCGTTGGCTACTTTTCCTGGATCGCGAAAAAAAAACTCTTCATTAGCATAGAGATAGCCAGTGCTGATCGCGCAGGTTCCTGGAGCGGCTCGCCGTGTGCAAAGCTACGACGTTCCCACAAGAGATACCATGTCGCAGTAGCAACGAGATCGTTCCGGCTGACGTCAGTTAGACCTGGGTCTTGGGTGCTTGGCACAAGGAGCACGTCAACCATCAGTGAGGTGTCCTTTCAGTCAAGCTGTCTCAGATCGTTGATAAAATCCTTAAGACCAAAGATGTGCCACACCTCCTGTGCACGTGGGCAGAGTGCATGCTTCACGCTCTCACAATCCAAGCGGCATATAGGACACTGGGAGGATGTGCTGATGTGTCTATTTGCAAGCACCCCCATGCATGGAATTGCACCCAACAACGCTTTCCAGCAGAAAATTTTAACTTTCGGTGGCACACTCATCTTCCATATGATCCCCCAAACTGGACTATTACTTGAGGAGTCAGAGTTTCTTTGCCTCAACTTTCGTCCATGTTGGTGATCCCATTCTTGATGGTACGCTGATCTGACAGAGAAGTTCCCGTTCCTATTAAGGTGCCACAACACAAACTCTTCTATCACACAAATGGCCAAAGATTAGTTTGATTTGCAAAACACTTTACCAGAAACGTGGTGCCTTGTGCAAAAAATTAGAGATCAGATATGTTTATGCAAATCTAACCTCCAATGTGGTGGTTTTCTGCATTTAACTCCTTTTTATTCAGATCATGAGTCGCAAGCTGGTGACTCTGGCTAAGTCCAGGTCATTGCCCATCGACCCAAGTCCCGCCTCTGGGATCAATTCACCGACGCCGTCGCACAGCTTGGAGGCCAAACGCCAGTGGTATAGCCAACCCGATTTGTCAGGGTGGTCCGGTAATAGAAATATTTACACAAATTTTGTTTTATTTTAAACGAAATGTTTTTTACTACACTATAAATAAGCTATGGGGGAATTCCAGGGTGGTCCATGGACCACCCTGGCCACCCCCTAGCTACGCCACTGCCAAACGCCGAGAAGATTGTTTCAGTCTATATGTTACTAGTTTGTCGAGATCTTAGTTTCCTGCTAATCTTCATGGCAGATGCAACTCCGAATACTATCATGAGGATTATGGGAGTCAAGGGTGAAGCCGTGAAGGGCCTAATGATCTACCGTCTCAAGAGCCTTCTTGATCTTTGGGTGTGGATGGCTGCGTACACTTAGTACTAGCGGTTCTCACTTTAAGAATGAGCAAATACGTCGCCATCCAAAACGTTTCCATGGTATGAGGTCCCGGATGCTAGTGAAGATCACACTTGATGCTCCCATGAAATCACCCTCATGGCTCCTTGCGAACGACGCGGTCGCTACCTTGCTATCTAGTTAGTTCGTGTAGTGTGGCGTCTGCATTCACCTTCACACAACCAGCAGGAGGAGAGATCCAGAATCACACCATCATAAGTGACTTTGTGTTGAAGAATGGTAGAAGAAAATTTTTAGGAGCCCCGAGTTTTAGTTTCGCCCCGGGCCGCCAAAATCTGAAGATCGGCCCTACTCCTATATCTGCCGCCGTGCACCGCCTCCGGGAGCCTTAGACTTAATCACGATGAACACATGCAGGAGGATTAAGAGCGGACGCGTACACAGACAGAATTTTGCGGGGCTTTTCAGCATTCTCTTTTATTCAATCGAGTAACAACCACGTCCGAAGTGCTCGCCCACGATCAGTTACTTCCGTTCCATTCGACGGACGCAATCGTGGCAAGTCCTCGCACGTTTACAGGAAACAAACTTTACATGAAACAAATCCACCCTACCACTCAGACAAAGCCGCAACGTGAACTAGAGCACGTTTCTGGCATTATTTGGTACATGCAATATTAGAGCTAACCTGACATGTTCAGGCGCTATATGCATATGGAATACATTAGACTTGGGAGCTTGGGAAAAGGTACGTAGCCCTAGCTTGTACTTACTGCATCGTCCTGTCTCTTGTGCACCCTCACCTCTAGCCCGTCCTTCATGTGGAGTATGATGGACATCTTGGGAATCGCCGTTGCACCGGCGGCGACCTCCACCCTGAACCGCGGCACGATGGCGGCAACGACGGCCTTCATCTGCGTGAACGCCAGATCCTTGCCGATGCACGTCCGTGGCCCCACGTTGAACGCCACGAACTTGTAGGAAGGCTCGTGGCGGAGCCGCCCCGTCTCCGTCAGCCACCGCTCCGGTCGGAACTCTAGGCAGTCCTTGCCCCACACCGCCTCCATGCGCCCCATCGAGTAGAATGACACGATCAGCTGCCGTGACCGCGACACGGCAGGGCCGCTCGGCAGCGTGTCTGGCCGCGCCGCCGCCTTGTGCTCGAACGGCACCGGCGGGTACAGCCGGAGTGACTCCGACAGCGCCGCATGCAGGTAGACCAGGCGCTTCAGATCGATGGCGGCGGGTTGGCAGCCGATGCCGCCAGACGCTGGGTTCTCACGGAGCTCGGCCAGGATCTTGGTCTCAACTTCGGGGTGTTTGGAGAGCAGCCAGAAGAACCATGTCAAGGCGGAGCTCGTGGTGTCGCGACCGGCGACCGTGATGTTCAGCGTCGTGTCACGCAAGAACCGATCGAACTCCTTTCCGTCCTTGCCTACCTCGTCTTGGCATGCCAGGTACAGCGTGAGAAGGTCAGCGGCGTCAGTCCCGTCGGCGTTGGTGTCGGCACTGGCCGCTCGCTCTCGTCGGAGCGAGACGAACTCCGCGATAGACGCGTCGAGCACCTGCCGAGCCTTGGCCATCTTCCTTTCGTGGCCAATGTTTAGGTAGGTCTGGAGCCTCAGCCAGGGCACGGGCGTCACGTGCCTGTAGAATAGCACCGCCTCGGCCTCGTCCATGGCCGCGGCGAATGGCACTCGCGGGAAGTCGGCGGCGAGGCAGCCGGGGTCCACACCGAACACGAACATCGCCGTGAGGTCGAATGTTAGCCGCATGAACACGTCCTGCAGATCAACGACCTTGGACGTGGCCGCAAGGCCGTCGAGGAGCGGCACGAGCCCCTCGCCGAGCTTGCGCGCGGTGCTCGCGGCGACGGCAGAACGGAACCTCGGGTCGGAGAGCAGCGCGTGCGCCTTGCGCCGCTGGAACGCCCACGACTCGCCGTCGGCATTGAAGATGCCGTCGCCGAGCACGTCGAACACGGCAGCGAAGTCCTCGCCCTTGGGATAGTTGCCGAAGTTGGCCGTGAAGACGTGCGCCACGTCCGCCGGGTTGGCCGTGACAAGGACGTCCACCGGCGAGCCCCACGGGCCCCTGACGACGTGCGACATCCCCGGCGCCACCCGCAGGAACTCGGTGACCCAGTCGTGCACGCGCCCGGCATTGACGGTGATCGCCGGCAACGCGCCGACCACCGGCCAGTTGGTCGGCAGCCCGTCCCGCTGGCGAAACCTGAAGAACAGCAAGAACAAGAAGCAAGCGAACGACACCATGATCTCCGGGTACTTGCCGAGGAAGCCTCCAACCCACCATGACACGGTCTCCATTTCTCTCGCCTTGTTTACGTGCGTTATGGCCGGTGAAGACGTCAAGTGTTATTGTACAAGTGAGTGAGCTACATGCAGAGCTAGCTAGGCTTATTATATAGTGGATTCTGAGGTGATGGGTTTGGGTTAGGTGTAGAGATTTGGATATTTGGTGTATGGCGAAGCGGCCACCATGGGAAAACTCATGTTACATACTCTACTGGCATAAGCCAAAAACACATGGCATCCCAAGAGCCCTAGGCTTAGCACGGACTAAAAAAAAACCTCGGCTCATAGAGACAGCTCGAAATTTTTCAACAAAAACACTTGTACGCGAGGCTCGGCATAAGCAACTGCCTCGTCCATCCATACCACAAGGTTTTGTTTTCCTCGATTCCGATTTTTTTTCCGGGATGGGCCGAAATGACCGGTTTCAGTAAATTTTGGACTTTTTCGTCTGGAAGAATCAAACAAAATTTGAATTTGAAAGTTTTTGTGTAACAATATGGATATTTTGACCAAACTAAGACACATACAACCCTTACTTCCTCCTGCTACACTGCTATTTTGCTACGGCGTTTTTATAAAGCTAAAAAACAAGGACCGTTGTAAGAAGGCCGCAATCGAGTCTTCTCAGGAAGAAGAATACTTTTCCGAGGAAAACTCTGATGGAAATGCTTCGGAGTAAAACCGTCCAGAAGAAAGTGTTGATGAAATTCAGTATGATAAGAAAGCTATCTTGGGTGCTCCCATCTCAAGCCCCTTTGTCCTCAAAGGTGCTACAGGCCACCAAAAAATATGCAAGAGGCAAAGTGGAGAAAGCTGATAAGAATACCGATGACATTCCCTTCGTGATTGAGAGGTCAGGAACATTGACCAAGACCTCTGAAAAAAGGAAGAAGTGTGTGACTGAAAAAGAAGTTGCACCAGTCAAAAGTGATGGAGTCAAATCCAGCAGATCTCCGGTAGAGGGTCTAGAGCTGGTAGTCCCTGCACGATGGTAACATGGACACCGTATTTACCCTGGTTCGGGCTCTCTCGAATAGATAAGACCCTACGTGTTGATTTAATTGTATATCGATGGGTACAAAGTACATTTTGATCTACCACTAGATCATGTGTGTATTAGGTAGTCTTCTAGGGTCCTAACCCTCTGTATTATATATATACCAGGGGTACATAAGGTTTACACATAAGACGGTTACATCTGAGAGTAAGCGTGACGAAGACCACCTCTAAGTCCTGGAGTATGCGCCAAGTTTTCTCGGCCCTTATGAATGGGGCCCACTGGTTTAACCTACATAGGGTCCTCTGCCCGGCCTACTTTGTTGGGGACCAACGTGGCTTGCACTACAGGAATCATGTAAATTGTTGTCAGACAAGCACATACAACACACTGATTTTTCCATTTATGACAAGCACAGTTCGTGGAAACAAATCTTTGCCTTCAAGAGAAGCAAATTTGTGCTTCTCGTGGAAGCATTGTTTTTTCTCTTCCCGAGAATCATAGTTGTGCTTCTCACGGAAGTAAATGCATGCCTTCATGAGAAGCAAATCAAGCAAATCCGTGCCTTCTCGTAGAAGCACAATTTTTCGCACACAAAAAATCCTCATATATTTTTCTCCAAAACCTTGGGAAAACCAAAAGGCCTAAGAAATGCATCTAAAACTGAAAAACATGTATGGGAAAATAAAAAACAAAATACAGAGGGAGCGCCTAACAAACGTTATGTGACGGCGGCTATATGCACCACTTGGTATGCTCTCAGCACAGCAAAAGTGACACTTGGAGGTTCTCGCAAGGAGTAATCACCATTACGAACCAGAAATCCTATATGATGCTTATTGCATCATACAGTTGACCAGTCGCATAGAAGAAGGACATCAATGATGTAAACGGGCAGGCCCAACCGAGTACAACGCATCCGTTTTTTGGGTGAAGGTTTCTGATATGTTTAAAATCACTATTTGAGGAGTACTCCTTCCAAAGATTACTTCTACCTTTCTAGGTTGCGACAAGTGGCACACTGCATGTGTGTCACTTGTCGCAATCTGGGAGTTTTCCTTTTTTTCATAGATCCGTTTATTTAAAATGTTTCATCTCTTAAACCGTGCGTCCAAATCTCGAACCGTTTTCATCGTTGGATTCCTCGCGTCGAGATCTTTCAAACTAGACCCGCGTTGATAGGTTTTGACAAAAAAAATTCACGAAAAACCGAACAAAAAATGGATGAAAAAACCGAATCGACAACACTTTTTTCCTTTTCTAAAAGAGGCAGGACCATGCCACTCACGTAAGAAAAAGAAAAAAACACTTTTTTTTCATTTTTGAGAGGCATGTTGCGGAAGGGAAGAAAAACACTTCCGTTAGCGGGAGGCACGACCATGTCTCTTGCGGAAGCAAATCCATGGCTCTTGAGGAAGCAAATCTGTACCTCCTGCGCAAGCAAAAAGGAAGAAGTGATTTTCATGAAAAAATTCAAGTTTTTTGGGTCCAAAACTTAAGAAAGACTGGTGAAAAATCGAAAAGCCAAAAAAACCAAAAAAACTCATCTAAAAAGCTAAAAATGCACGTAAAAAAATTTAAAAGAAGCGCCCAGAGCACGACACATGACAGCGGTTGAGAGCATCAAGTGACACACTCGCAGCCCACCCACCCAGATGACGTTTGGGGACGCTCCCGAGGAAGCGCTCCATAATTAGTTGCTCGCACACTGGGGCCACACCGCAATGGGACCGCGTCTAATGAAAACATAACTGCATAGGGCGCTTCCCATTGCCGCAATGGCATTGCGGACGGTGAGCTCACGCGCGCACCGTACAACAGATTTTATCTTGCTCCCATCTTTATCTGAGCGACATGAGCGGCTTGGGCGTAGGGACCGTGATGCATGTAGACATCCAGCAGCAGCACTAATAGACCCGACCACTCTCCCGCAACTACCCCTGCACTGCAGTACGCGATTGACGCCGGGACACCGATGCCTCAGGCCATTCAGATATACATCCTCGTCGTCGTCTCGTTGGTCGGTGATCGATCTCATCGCTGACCGATCGGCCAGGCCAGCCGTGCACGGCTCCACTCCACGCCGGCGGGACCTGCCGGAAGAAGGCCACCCACCCCGCAAATAATTCAGTGGCAGGCAGGGGGCGCGTAAGATGTCCGGTAGTGGCAACGACGGAACGTGTTGTATGTCTTCCCTTGGCGATCCAAGCCAAGGTATCGGCTGCATGGGCCTGTGTGCAAAATGCCCATGAAAGTATAATTACCCAAATTCGTACAATAATTCTTTGAATGAAAGATACTCTCAGGAGTTTTGTTTCGACCGCACTCGCTTCACCTGTCGTAGATCGTTTTCATCGTTCTGGTGGCTGGAACCCTAGCCGCCGTCGGGAGAGGCCAATCTTCTAGCACCGTCCTCTGGCGGCTCACCTCCGCTGGCGACCTCGGTCGTCGGTGGTGAGGGGGGTCGTCGGATCCACGCGCGTGGATCGCTTTTACTTCCTCGTAGTCTAGGTTTTAGGTTGTTCATCGTCTTTGTTTCGGCGGCGATGATGCGGCGCTGAATAAAGATTCTTCGGATCCTTCCCTAACAAGGTCATCTGTTCTATGGTTGGGGATGGATTTGGAAACTAATTTGCTCAAGAAAGGACGGCGTGGCGGCGTCAACAGCATCCTTGTGATGGACCTGTGTCCTTGAGCTCTGCCATTGCGACGGTGTTTGCTCCAGTGTCGGCGTGGAGTTTGGGAGGTAATCTAGGAGTGGATGCAGATTGTGGTCTACATCGACGACATCTGGAAGATGGAACATGTGCTAGGCTTGTGGTTCGTGAATGGCAGGTATGGTTTCCTCCTTCAGCGTGTTATCGTGGTGGGGTACCAGATCTGGATTTTGATGGCATGTCTGGGGTGCCCCGGTCTGATTCTTTCAACGACAACGACTTCACTTTTGGTGAGCCACCTTGGAGGTCCGCAAAGTTACATACCAGCGACGGAGCCACATTGAGCTCGAGTGAGGAGGTGGTCCGTCATTCTTTTCTTCGGTGGCTGCTGTGGTCGTGCTGGAGACAAGTGACGGACATTGGTGTCAAGCTAACAGATGTTCTGCTATCTTTTCAATTTTGCCATGTTATTCTTTACGTGACTTGTACTTTAATCTTTATGATATGAATAAGATATGTATTATTATGATTTTTTTATGCAAGCAAGGGAAGGCATTCATTCACGGTGGTTAAACACACAGGGTAAGTTTTTTTTTGTTGCGTCTCTCCCCTCCCCATAGACTGGAGATTCTCTTTCCTTGCACGAATCCAGAGGACCACCTCCGGAGATATTCCTACGATCAAGATACTCTTCCCTTTGACTTCAGAACGGATAAAAAACCCTCATGCATGACTGCTATGAAAAGTTATCACTCTTATTCTCCCAGATTAATAAAATAATTAGCATTCTCTTAATTATGCGCATTAGTTAGTATTTTTTTGCTTTGATAATTCCATGATAACGAGTTCGATCATGTACCACTTCGCAGCCACACCTTTTGTGAAGGTATTATTTTGACCTATACCCTTTAGTTTGCATATACTTTTTTATTTTTATTTACTTTTAGATCGAAGGCTCAAGAAAAGCCGGGCTTTGAATTAACAAAGTCATCAACAGGCCAGCAATTACACAAGGCCATCATTACAGTACCGCCGTTTAGACAACACCCAATACCACACACAAAGAAAAGAAACACAACAACGGCCCAAAGACACAGGGGAGCTGTGCACACAACTTACAACGCTACCCACTTTACAAGCAACCGAAATTGGAGAAATAAAAGCTTTGCTTGCAAAATGAGAAACCCTACAAATTTGAACATGAATGGAGAATAAGAACGCCAAGGGCAATGCCACCGACTAGGTAATGATCTCACCGAACGCCAGCCCTGAGAACCAAAAAGGAACCACAACCCTTACACCCTCGCCAAAGGACCCTACCCCATCGTCCTGGCTCGAAGGATGCCACACCGTCAGGCGAGGAATGTGTTCACCCTAGAACAGGAAAGATGTGGTCTGGAGGTCTCAGGAGCAGAGCAGATGCATGTGACCGCCACGTAGCAACGAGCAACCTTGTCGGGTGTGAAGAAGCATCCATCCGAAGCCCGAACAAGAAGGGGATAACCTGCAAGGTGAACGGATGTTGAAGGAGCAGCGAGCTGAAGGTGGATAGCCAGCAAACAACACAAGCACACTGACTGGAAGAAGGGCCAAGTACTCCAAGCCGCCTCGGTACCAACATCGGGAAGGAGAACCCTTTCCCCTCCCACCCTGTATCGAGGTTGACGAACCTTTGGCGAATAGGGACGGCAAGTACCATACTGAAGATGGCATACTCAGCAGCACTGGACACAAACCGCCGCTCGAACCTCGCAATAGCCACCATATTGAACCCAAGGCGTCACATAAGGGAAGTAACGACGCAGAGCGCCGCCGCCGCCGCATCTGCGATGCATAATAGGAATTAACCTTGGATCGGAGAAGAGGGGATGGGTAAGGGATCTCGTCGGTGCCTCCAAGACAGCCAAAGGATTTCTTCCGATCCCGACTCACACCACCAAGCCCAGCTACCATTAGCCCGCCAAGACTGGTCACTGACGCAAGATCTGGCGGGAAGTGGATCATAAGGACGAAGAAATAGACCTTCATATCAGACGCCAGAGGAACTGCCAAAGCCGCCTGCCAGCTACGAACCACGCCCGCCATTGATGCACCGTCCATACGGCCAAGGATGCAGGTCTACATCGGCTGATGCCCCTGCCCTACAGGCGGCGTCGCCTAGACTCCCGAGGCCACGACCTTTGAGTCCACCAGGCCTCCGTCCGGACCGTGAAGGAGCTGAGGCCCCGCCGCAGCCTTCACCGGTGGCTAGGCAGGCGAGAAGGTGGCTGTCTCTAGCAGCGTGGAGGGAAATAGGGGATGGAAGGGGCTGTCATCGCTGAAAACCCTAGTCGCGCTCGAGTCGACCGCGGGGTGACGCGAGTGCCTGGAGCATTTTTTCCACATGACCTCAGTTTGCACATATGTGACATTTGCCGGTTTCTGCTATTTGGGCAATGAAATATTGCTGGTAGGAAGGGCATTACATGATACTAATATGAAATTCATGCTATCACACAAAATATTGGTTTCAATTTCAAGGCCTTCAAAGTGGTGTGCAGAGACCATAGGAAACAATTGGCCAATTTGTGTACTGAGAACAGGAGAGAAGTACTCCCTCCATCCATGAAAAAGTGTGCTTCCAACATTATTGGAAAGTCAAACTTTTTTATTTTTAACCATATTTATACAATAATACACCAACATTTATGCCATCAAATTAGTGGCATTTGATTCACGATAAAATATATTTTCATCATATACCTATTTGGTTTCACAAACATTAATATATTTTTGCACAAACTCAATCAAACTTTGAGATAGTTTGACTCTCCACTAGAGTTGAAAGTACGCTCTTTGAAGGATGGAGGGAGTATGCTCCACCCTATCTTTATCTTTTCATCCAATTAGTAGTCATATCCATATGTTTTGAATGAGATGGTGACCTGACGCAAGCACGTTGTTTGGTTAACGCCTACCTAATTGCTTCAACAGTACCAAAGGAGTCGCTTTTCGTAATTAAATTTGAGAAAGGTATCATCATTGATTGCCCTATTAGTCCATTGGATACCTTGCTTTTCTCTCGGCAAGTGTTACTCAAGGCCGCTCCCCTCTTATGACTATATTGATTAATAATAATAATAATAATAATAATAATAATAATAATAATAATAATAATAATAATAATAATAGATCTTGTCTCCCTCTATTGATGATTTTGATAAAGGACATTTTAATTCAATCGCTATATCGAGTTGACAGAATCGCACTGAGCGAATGCCTGGCCTCTGCACAGCACAATGCACATAGCCAAAACGTCCAATCGATATATCTTGGTGATGCCGATCCAGTGAAGATCATTTGGTACGGGTGAAGATGGCTGGTCACCAGTGGCAAACAGCCATGCAGGCGATCACAAAACCACACGTGCTATGTCGCCTTGTAGGTGACTTCAGGGGTTTTAGTGTGTTGGTACAAAGAGAAGATAGGATATGACCCCATGCGCGTTTAAGCGGCTCGCCATCACCATTTTAACACTCCGGCTATTGCAACAAATGGTTATGTGATGTGCCAACCAAGAGCTTGGATTTACTTCCGCTGTCAGCCTCGAGGGAGTAGGCTCCTTTAATTCATTTAGCAGCACAACAATTTTCCCATGTCAATATAGGACAAGAACGACATCTGGCGTGTCCACCTGGCTATGAATATGGTGCAGCAGGGTATGAACTGCACATATAGTGCAGTTTTTTTTCCATAGATGGACCACACCATTTAATTTCTTGTTTGTAGAAGATTGGTGAAATGGAGGCATTTTACTAATTATTGCCAACGGCAACACAATGGGTGGCTAATTAATTCCCTGCCTTCAAGACACCATTAAGTATCTTTTAATTTGTGGCCATTCAGGAAAATGTACTAGATTTTGTTGCTATTCTTGGCCGATCATGTCTTCTATGGCCCTGTTTGGTTCATAAGTCCTAGGACTTTTTCTAGTCCCAACTAAAAAGTCTCTAGTCCCTAAAAAGTCCCTCCCTGTTTGTTTGCAGAGACTAAAAAGTCCCTAGTCCCTTCCTAGAGGTTATTAAATGACCATATTGCCCCTAGTATATAGAAAAATAACAATCAAACAACACCATGGGGTGGCGGGCCATTAAATGCATGGAGGGGCATTGTTGGAAAAGTCCCAAAAAGTCCCAAAAAAGACTCTCCTTGAGAGTCTTCTTCATTTAGTCCCAAATGCCTAGTTTAGTCCCTAAAAAGTCCCTCCCGTTTGGTAAAAAAGTCTCTAAGAGGGACCTTTTCTAGTCCCTACACAAAAAAGTTCCTGGAAACAAACACCCCCTATATATCCGACACTCAGCTACAATGTAATAAATCCGTTCTTATTCTAACCACTCCCCCATACCCAACGTCCCCGAGTGATCTAACCACTCCTCGCGTACGGTCATTTCATGAGAGAAGTCTCACGCTATAAATGCTCTATCAGTAACACTGTTCAAAAGAAAAAGGAACAAACTATTGGGATAACCCATGCATTTGCCTGTTCATGATATAAACTTTAAGATGTGATGCTATTAGATTGATATATTATTTGTGTTGTTTCTCCAATGAGCTATTTACAATCTAAAACACACTACTCATACCCACTTAAATCGCCACTATATAAACGTACTTTGGCAAATATTACACATATTAAGTTGTCGGTAAGAACTTTGCTATCATACAACTAAAGGTTGGTCATCTTCAATTCGTCATGCAAACTCAGAAACTTTTAGACTATTTTTAACTTCGGGTATGCCATTTCATGAGTTATGTCTAACAGGAACGACAAGAAATGGGGAGCACTGAATGTTAATCCAAATGTTCAGAAATGATGTTATGGTTCATGAAAATCTGTGACAACCTAGAAATAATACTGAATATATTATGGACACCCAGTTCAAAAAAAAAATACAATAAACAATGACCACTAATTGAGTAGAATTTTGAGATGGGAATTTTGGCGTCCTCTATCTTACCTAGGTGTCGACATAGAATTAGCTGATGCTTATTCATGAGTACTATCATTGTTTCTTTCTTGAAATAGGCTTTCTCCCCGCTTTATATATGAAGCAACAACCGAAGAAATAACATGGCCGAACAAGAAAAGATGGTGAGGTCACTCTCTTACAAAGCAGATCCCAAGATAATCGGGTCATAGAGAACGCACGCGACTACGCAACCAAAAAAGAACACATGAAGATCTAAACACACCGCCACGCTACAACTAGTACATCTAAGCTACACGATAACGTCCTCAAGACGGAGAATGACACAGAGCATCGCCGCTGCCAAGTCCGCAATGGCAAAGGTCTTCACTCGGAGCCCTAGCATAGAGAGAAGAACCCCGACGACATCTTCATGAAGAGCGCACCCACGAGCGTCTCCATTATCGGTGTCAAGGCGCGGAGCTTTAGCTCGGCAACTCACCCATGCCATCATGAGGCCACCAGGACGAGCGCGACGAGGTCAAATCCTCAGATTCGGATCAGGATCTCACCCCTGTCAGGACAGAGAGCACGCCCAAGCCACCCACCGCTGCACCTCCCGTCACCCACACAATCAGGAAGAAGAGCCATCACCGCCGCAATGATGCCCCCTCGAGAAGCAAACCATGCGGACTACCATTCGAGGCCACCACCCCGACAACCCTGTCAATGAGACAACCCCAAGCCCTAGCACAAAATAGCATGCACGATGCCACGTCTGTGGCCACCGACGTCCATCGGCTCGCCAACGCAAGGTATCACGATCACCACCACCGACCCCCGCACTACAAGGAGAGTAAGAGCACCACCCCAAGAACAAACCCTAGTCGTAGCTACCTTGATGAGCGTGGGCCCACACGCTCTTGGCCCATCCCTAGGAGAAGGAAGGTTGTCACCGCCACCCGCACCCTGCCACCAAGCATCGAACACCGTTCTGGACTGACACAGACGAGCCGTGCACCGCCAAGCCACTACCAGTGCACCAACTCAAAGGACTGGAGGTCCACAACCGTACCTGTACGGCACCCACGGGATTTCGCCATCGACACCCAAGACCACGACGTCATTGCCTCAGTGGCGACAAGGAGGAAACATGCGAGGAGGGGCGATGGCCTGAGTGGAGTGGAGTGGAGGGGGTTCCTATAGGTAGGTATGCTTTGTCTTTGGACTGTGCCCCTAACTTCAGACAATTTCTCATTGTTTCTTCTCCAAGAAATTCTTTTGATAAACCGTAGGCCTTTCAATTCCATGTGGCAATTAGTTTGTGCGATTTTGCCCATTACAAAACATTGATGGCTGTCATGGCCCTAATCATGCATTTCATCATTTCTGGCTAACCGGAATCGGACATACTCCCTCCGTTCTTTCTTAGTCCGAATTTAAGTTTTGTCCGTAGTCAGAGTGTCTCTAATTTGACCAAACTTATAGAAACAAGTATCAATATTCATAATATCAAATCAATATCATTAGATTCATTATGGAATGTAGTTTCATACTATATATATATTTGGTATTGTACATGTTGATATTTTAAATATAAATTTGCTCAAACTTTCCATAGGTCGACTCGACACAAATCATATATGCGGAGTAAAATGGGACGGAGCTTGTAAATGAGGACAATTGAATGCTGCACAAACTGCTCAAAAATGAGGTTGTAATTCTAGAAATTCTCGGACAAACTAGAAAAAAACCAAGAATAATTTTGTAATTCCACTAAGCCGACGAAACAATTATATGTATCAATAGTTTGACCTTCTATGCTTGATATCAGTAGAAACAAAGCTCCCGATTAAGTTCAATGATAAATTCAAGATATGTCATGGCTTTTCTTTTGTGAGAAAACACATGGATGATTTGCGTCAAACAAATAAGTCAGGCTAGCGCAAATTGGTTAACTGGGTCGGTGAAATATAACTACAACCTACAATTGTCATGTTGCAAGTGTATACCACTGAAATTTATTTCAAGGAAACTAAAAAAATTAGGAAACAAACAGAAAAAAAGAAAGTTCCATTTTTAAAAGAAATAAATATGGAAGGGTGTAATCCATGTGTAAGTATGTAGTGAAAACATATACACATCGTATTTTGGTAAAAAAAAAACAGTCTTGAGGTAAAGCTAAAATAATTCCCCTAAAAATTAACATCTAGCCGTGCAATTGCTTGGGTCACTCTGCTAGTTTGTTCTTAATTGAACAGTGGTAGTAGTAGCGTGCGATCTCTCATGAAATAAAGGTCCATCCACCCAACTCAGAATACAAAACATGTGTCCCCGCCTGCATGCACACACCGCCAGTCCCTCCTCCCCGAACGACCCCGGTGGGCTGGCTGATCCGGTTGGTGACCTACGTTTGGTACCGGGAAGTGGTCAGAATTAGTACAGATTAAATACATGGCCACAAGTTGGAGGTGGACATGGTAGGCGTCGCTCTTGTCACGTATTCACATGAGAAAACTGTTGTGCTACTCAATCAATGAAAGGAGCCTACATGATAGAGGATGACAGTTGAATTAAACCCAAGCTCTCCGTTAGCACGTCACATAACCATCTGTTTGAGGAAAAGGAGTGTTAAATGGCGATAACAAGCCTCTTAAACACGAGTGGGTCACGTTCTATCTAATCTTTATACCCACACACTAAAAACCCTGGACACATCTACAAGGCGACATTGCACACACGGTTTTGTGGACGGGTGCATGGCCGTTTGCGAACGGTGACCAAACAACTCCGCCCGTAACTAATGATCTTCACTGGACCGGCATCGCCATGATAAAACTGTTTGCACCGCTCGAAGCTATTTAAACATGGCATACTCGTGAGATGTCAAAAAAAAACCTGGCACGCTTGTGTTCCGCATTGCTATAATGAAATTGCTGTACTGCTAAATAGCAAGTCTCATGCAGTACACACTCGAGGTTGACCGCGGAAACGAAGCTCCTGATTCGTCATGATAAAAACTAGAAATACTATTGTCCAACAGGAGCTTGAAATTCACATATAACTTTCCTCAAGTAAGTCTGGGGAGCTGATCCCATCTTGCTCATGAGCTGGACACACACAGACAACGTACTAGCTCACATGGTTTCTGAATAACGGATTGCGAGCGATAACAGGTAGTATTAGTATTACATTGGGCGGCAGAGCTTCATCTATGACAGAGGTTTTCGTCTCTGTGAATATGAATACTATATCTTGTCTTTCTTGTTGATTATACTTGAATTATAGTGTTGTATTGGTTATTATGGTGGATTTTGATAACCAGTTTTGGTTCCAAGTCGACTTTTCAAGAGCTTATTCATCATTTGTGTACTTTCTAGCAGTGGAATATCGTTACCAAATCAATATCATAAATTCATCATGGAATATATTTGTTGTAGATGTTGATATTTTTTATATAAGTTTGATCAAACTCTGCAAAGATCAACTTGACACAAATCTCAAAGCATAGTCAAATGGATAGGAGGGAGTAAATGAGGATAATTGAATGCTGCTCAGACTACTCAAGAAATGAGGTTGTAATTCAAGAAATTCTCAGAGCATATAAGAAGATAACCAATAATTTTGTAATTCCACTAAGCCGAAGAAACAATTATATGTATCAATAGTTTGACCTTCTAGGCTTGATATCAGTAGAATTCTATTATTCTATGTATCAATAATTCGAGGAGTACATAGGGTATGGGGAAGTGGTCAGAATTAGGACGGATTAACTACATAGCCCCGGGTTGGAGGTGGACACGGCAGGCGTCGCTCTTTTCCTGTATTCACATGAGAAAACTGTTGTGTTGCTAAATCAACGAAAGGAGCCTATGCGCTAGAGGCCGACCGTTCAATTAAACCCAAGCTCTTGGTTGGCACGTCACATAAACATTTTTTCAAGAAAAGGAGTGTTTAAATGGTGACGGTGAGCCGCTTAAACGCGTGCGGGTCAGGTTCTATCTACTCTTTATATCCACACACCAAAAAACCCGGACACATCTACAAGGCCACATAGCAGACGTGTTTTGTGAACGGGCGCATGGCCATTTGCGGCCGGCGACCAGCCACTCCATCTATAACTAATGATCTTCACTTGACCTGCATCGCCATGGTAAAACTGTTTGCACCCCTCTCAGCTATTTAAACATGGCACGCTCGTGTCCTGCATGGCTATAATAAAATTGTTGTACTGCTAAATAGGCGGTCTCATGCAGCACAAACTAGAGGTTTATCGTGGAAACGAAGCTCCTGATTCATCACAATAAAAACTAGAAATTATTGTTGGCCAACAGGAGGTGGAAATTCACATATAACTTTCCTCAAGTAAGTTTGGGGAGCTGATCCCATCTTGGCCATGAGCTCGCCACGCACAGACAACATACTAGCACACATGGTTTTTGAATAATGGATTGCCGGGGATAACAAGTAGTATTAGTATTATATTTGGGGGCAGAGCTTCATCCATGACAGAGGTTTTCGTCTCTGTGAATGTGAATAATATATCTTGTCTTTCTCGTTGATTGTACTTGAATTATAGTGTTTCACTCGTTATTACGGTGGATTATGATAATCAGTTTGTGTTCGGCGCTGACTTTTCACGAGCTTACTCATCATTTGTGTACTTTCTAGCTATGGAATATGGTTTCCTTGGCATGGCTAATTAAGTTGGACCACTGCAGACCAAGTCTTAATCGAGGATGCTAATGGTACCGGCGAGACAGAGGCCTAATTACACATGGATCGGCGTCCCGGTGTCAATAGCATGAAGCATAAAAATAAGTTTGGGACACCAGTCAGAATAAGCATTTACTAGTAGGTACTAGTAAATGCTACTCCCTCTGCAATGTCACATATAGAAGATCAGGATTATATGCCTTGTCCAAAAAAGGGGGTAAGTACAATTCCTCGTGTCAAGTAGAGATTTCTTTTTAAAAATTTTATGTTAGGAATGCATGGCATAATCAAGGGCTCAGAGATTTTTTTCAGTTGCTGCAAATGCTATAGACGGTCTGTTTTACAGCTTAGTCCAAATGTGACGATGTGCACGCACAGAACTAAAATGCTTCTGCCACAATATTTATTTATTTCGATAGAAATATATGATATAGCACAAAGTGACATTAATATTTGTTGCAAGATCCTACCTACCTGCTATTACCATTTCAATGAGTACGGTCGTTACTGCCGCCGGTGGCCAGCCAACTCTGCCCATACCTAATGATCTTCATTGACCGGCATCGTCATGATAAAACTATTTGCAACGCTTACAGCTATTTAAATATGGCATGCTCATGTCCTGCACGGCCATAATGAAATTGTTGTACTCCTAAATAGCCACTTTCAGGCAGTACACAGATGAAAACGAAGTTCTTGATTCGTCATAATAAAAAGTAAAAATGATTGTTATCCCACATGAGGCAGCAAGTCACATATGACTTTCCTCAAGTAAGTTTGGGGAATTATTGTTGTCCCGTCTATGTCATGAGCTCGACACACACAGACAACATACTATCATACATTTGTTTCTGAAGAAGTAATCACGGGCGATAACCAGTAGTACTACTAGTATCTTAGGGTGCAGAGCTTATCCATGACAGAGGTTTTCGTCTTTGTAAAAGTAAACGCTATATCTGGTATGTGTCATTGATAGTACTTGTATCATAATGTTGCGTTGGTTATTACGATGGTTTATGATAACAACTTTTTGGTAGAGGTCGACTTTCCCCCTGCTTATTCATCATTTGCGTACTTTCTAACAGCGAATATGGTTACCTAGGCATTACTAATTAAGTTAGATAATGCAAAAGGTGTCTTGATCGAGGACGTCAATAGTACCACAGATATGCAACGTTCTAGCACACATGGTTTATGAACGATGGAGACGTAGATAACGACCTCCCCCACACCTCCTAACCCACCAAAATTAATGATAAGTGGATCGGCCTCCCCACCGGCGTCAATCGCATGATGCCCAAAGGTAGGTCGGGGAGAGTGATATAAATACTATCGATCTACTGGTAGTTAGGTGTGTGCATGCCTGCCACTCGTTGTAGTACCACATAAGGCACGTGCTATCTAGACGGCTACCCGCCAGCCAGGTACGTAACGCCGGCGATCAAACAGTCCAGCTCCGCTGCAACTAACGCTAAACAGTGACACCCAAGAGAAACATACATATCTATGTACGAAAATGCTAAATAGAGGTCGAGCTCCATGGAGCTCTTTATTTGAAAAAAAACTTCAAACTCGCATTTTGAAGATTTAAAAAAACTTAAAAAAAAACACGTTCATACGAATGCGCAATACATGTGTGTGAAATTTGAAGATGAAATACATTACGGTTAGAGCTACACAAAAAAGACAAAATACTTATTTTGCAATAGTGAACAATGAGTAAATAGCAAAACCCTACCACATTACGGGTTAGGGTTACAAAAAACAACCACTTTCTTTAATTTTCCTAAACGCCACAACAAAATTGGTTGGCTGTTCCAAAAAACTACCATGTCCCACTGATGACTATGCTGGTTAACTTCTAGCATGATTATGATAGATTGGGTCCACTCGTTATGTTTGACCGTTAAAAGGTTACGATAGGTGGGGCCCAAATATTTTTTGAATTGCAACCGGGTCCATACAATAAAAATTAAAAGGAACTAGGTACCTGTAATTGTTTTTGGAAAGCAATTAGGTCCCCGCATAAACTATAAAAAGCAATCAGGTCCCTAAAAATAAAAGAACAACCAATCAGGTCCTCGTCGGCCTGCACGTCATCGGAGCCAACGAAGGGACTGTGCTAGTTGGCCGGCGGCAAGCAGCAACAACGGGCTGGAACTGCCCGTGCGACCTGGTTGCTCCCAGCTCGTGCTCGAGCTCGTGGCCAAGCGTGGGCCTGGTCCACAACTCCGGCTGTCAGAGATGCGTCCTGGTGGTGGCCGGCCCAGGCGTCGACGGGCATGGAGACGCGGGTTTCACCATGGCACGGAGCAGCATGGTGCTAAACAGGCAAGCGACCACTAGTAGAAAACGGAGCTTTAGCGCCGGTTCGTAAGGGCCTTTAGTGCAGGTTCCATAACCGGCACTAGGGGGTGGGCACTAAAGCCCCCCCCTTTAGTACAGGTTCGGCACGAACCGGCGCTAAAGTGCCATCATGTGGCCTGAGCTCGCGCCTTGGTATGGGGTTACCAACCGGTACTAAAGGTTTTTTGTTTTTGATTTTTTTTTTAATTTTGGAAATTTTTTTTGATTTTTTTTCAATTTTCAATTTTTCTGAATTATTCGATGATTTAGTCTCTTAACTGCTCAAGTGTGGATCACTCATTCGAAATCGCCTGACTTCCCGGCCGGTCACCCATCCTCTAACTCCCCCAGCCTGAGCACCCTTAACTTCGGAGTTCTATATCCCCTACATTCCAAGTCTGCACTTGTTGTTTTCCTAACAAATGTAAGCTGTCAATCCTATTAACCCTCAGTAGTTTAGCTTGAGCATGAAGTCACACATTTCACCGTTTGAGTTTGAAACTATTATTCTAAAAAATAGTAATTATGTATTAACACTAATATTTCTTGAATAAGTAGTTTGACCATAGTTTGACCAGATTTGGTCAAAATTCAAAGAAGAGGGGGAGAAGAAATAGAAGGAGAAGGAGCACTTACATGTAGGCCCCACATGTAAGTTAACGGTCAAACAAACAGTCAACAACCCATTTGTTTAGGAGCAGGCCCAACCTGTCATAAACAGGATTAATTCTAAATCATATGTGTTGGGGAACGTTGCAGAAAACAAAAAATTTCCTACTCGTTTCACCAAGATCATCTAGGAGTTCATCTAGCAACGAGTCACGAGATGCATCTACATACCTTTGTAGATCGCGTGCGGAAGCGTTCAACGAACGGGGATGATGTAGTCGTACACAACGTGATCCAAATCACCGATGACCAGCGCCGAACGGACGGCACCTTCGCGTTCAACACACGTACGGGACGGGAGACGTCTCCTCCTTCTTGATCCAGCAAGGGGGAAGGAGAGGTTGACGAAGATCCAGCAGCACGACGGCGTGGTGGTGGATGCAGGGCGTCGCAGTAGCAGGGCTTCGCCTATACTACGAGGAAGAGAGACGTAACGGGGAGAGAGGGAGGCGCCAGGGGCTGGTGTGTCAAGTCCCTCCTCTCCCCCACTATATATAGGGGTGCCATGGGGGGGCGCCGGCCCTAGTAGATGGAATCTACTAGGGGGGCGGCGGCCTAGGGTGGGGCTTGCTCCCCAAGGCAACGGGGGCGCCCCTTCTAGGGTTTCCCCTTAGCCCTAGCCGCATGGGCCCCCTAGGGGCTGGCGCCCCAGCCCACTATGGGCTGGGTTCCCTCCTATTTCAGCCCATGGGGCACTCCGGGATAGGTGGCCCCACCCGGTGGACCCCCGGGACCCTTCCGGCGGTCCCGGTACAATACCGGGTACCCCGAAACTTGTCCCGATGGCCGAAACTGCACATCCTATATATAATTCTTTACCTCCGGACCATTCCGGAACTCCTCGTGACGTCCTGGATCTCATCCGGGACCCCGAACAACATTCGGGTTACTGCATATACTTATCTTCACAACCCTAGCGTCACCGAACCTTAAGTGTGTAGACCCTACGGGTTCGGGAGACAAGCAGACATGACCGAGACGACTCTCCGGTCAATAACCAACAACGGGATCTGGATACCCATGTTGGCTCCCACATGCTCCACGATGATCTCATCGGATGAACCACGATGTCGAGGATTCAATCAACCCCGTATGCAATTCCCTTTGTCAATCGATATATTACTTGCCCGAGATTCGATCGTCTGTATCCCAATACCTCGTTCAATCTCGTTACCGGCAAGTCACTTTACTCGTACCGTAATGCATGATCCCGTGACCAGACACTTGGTCACTTTGAGCTCATTATGATGATGCATTACCGAGTGGGCCCAGTGATACCTCTCCGTCATACGGAGTGACAAATCCCAGTCTTGATCCGTGTCAACCCAACAGATACTTTCGGAGATACCCGTAGTCTACCTTTATAGTCACCCAGTTACGTTGTGACGTTTGGTACACCCAAAGCACTCCTACGGTATCCGGGAGTTACACGATCTCATGGTCTAAGGAAAAGATACTTGACATTGCAAAACTCTAGCAAACGAACTATACGATCTTTATGCTATGTTTAGGATTGGGTCTTGTCCATCACATCATTCTCTTAATGATGTGATCTCGTTATCAATGACATTCAATGTCCATAGCCAGGAAACCATGACTATCTGTTGATTAACGAGCTAGTCAACTAGAGGCTTACTAGGGACATGTTGGTGTCTGTTATTCACACATGTATTACGATTTCCGGATAACACAATTATAGCATGAATAAAGACAATTACCATGAACAAGGAAATATAATAATAATGCTTTTATTATTGCCTCTAGGGCATATTTCCAACAATATGGCCATTTGGTTTTTTTTGGAACACCCAACCAATTTTGTGGTAGCTTTTTGGGAAATTAAAGAAAGAGGTATTTTTTGTAACCCTAACCCGTAATATGGTAGCTTTTTGCTATTTACTCATTGAAAAGTACACACATTGTTCACAATAAAAAATGTACGGATTTGTCTTTTTTTGTAGCTCCCACCATAATGCATATCATCGTCAGACTTTACACACATCAAAACACATCCATATAGACGCGTATGATTCTTTTCATTTTCCAAAGGTATAGTTTGATGATCAAAAGGTTCCGCACTAGTGGCGGGAACATCACTAACTTCCTGAAATTCAGAACATGATAGCAACTTCAAGCAAAGCAAGTAAACAAGCAAACTAACAAATCAAAATACTTTTTTTGTTTTCGATTTTTATGAGAAGTGAAGGGATATGAAAAAGAGAGGCAAATAAAAGGAAATTAAATGTAGAGCAAGTAGACGATAGTTTGTGTGTAGGTACTTGATAAGAATTTGACGATGTCTCCCAGCGACGACGCCAAAAATTCTTCCTGCTACTTGTGAGCTGCGTTGGGTTTCCCTTGAACTCATTGATAAGAATTCGATTTTTATGCAATATAATAGAGATAAGTATTTCCCTCAATGAGAGCCATGGTTTATAGAACCAGTAGGAGAACCACGCAAATTTCAGTCTTCAACACCTGCACACATAAAAGCAAATACTTGCACCCAACGTGGGCAAGAGGGTTGTCAATCCCCTTGAACTCATTGCTTGCAAGGATCAAATATTCTATAGGTAGATGGATAAATTGCAAAGTAAATAAAAGTAAATAAATTGCAGCAAAGTATTTATTGATTTCATAATATGATTAATGTTGACCCGGGAGCCATAGTTTTCACTAGAGGCTTTGATACGTCCCCAATGAATCTATGATTTTTTTATTGTAACATGCTATTATCAATCTTGCATGTTTTATATGCACTTAAATATTATGTTTTGGGACTAACCTATTAACCAAGTGCCCAGTGCCAGTTATTGTTTTGTGCTTTTCAGAGAATCAATATGAAACATAGTCCAAACGGAGAAAAAACTTGGGATTAATTTTTTTTCTAGACCAGAAGGGACCCTAGAAGGTTTGGGAGAAGACCTGAAGAGTCACAAGGGAGCGGCAAATTCGGGAGGCGTGCCCCCTAGGCTTGTGGGCCCCTCATGGCACCTCTTGACCTAATTCCGCCTCTGTAAATTCCCAAATATTACAAATACCCAAAATACTTTTTCTTCCTTCGCAAGTTTCTGTTCTTCCGAGATCCCATCTAGAGGCCTATTCTGGCACTCTTCCGAAGGGGGAATCAATCACGGAGGGGCTCTACATCAACCTTGTTGCCTTCCGATGATGCGTGAGTAGTTTACCATAGACCTACGGGTCCATAACTAGTATTTAGATGGCTTCTTCTCTCTCTTTTATCTTTACATAGGATAAAACTCCAAGAAGATCGAGGAGCACATGGTATTGAAGGTCAAAGACAGAAGAAGCCATGTAAATACTAGCTATGGACCCGTAGGTCTATGGTGAACAACGCATGCATCATCGAAAGGCAGCAAGGATGATGTAGAAGCCATCCATGATCGATTCCCCCTCCAGCAGAGTGCCGGAAAAGGTGAAAGTGCAACTATCCCTAGGTGGTTTTGGTAATTCATAACAACATATAGCTCATTGAGCTAATGCTATTCCAAGATGATTATTTTAGGAAAGCTCAATGATTGGCATGGCATGGATGTGAAAGTGGAACCCTCAAAATGCTAAGGACAAAGGATTGGCTCAAGCTCAAAAGCTCAAGACTCTTCATTTTATATTTTAGTGATCCAAGATCACATTGAGTCTTTAGGAAAAAAGCCAATACTATCAAGGAGGGATGAGGTGTTGCTTAATGAGCCTCTTGCTTCATGTGCTTAATGATATGCTCCAAAATCCTCAGCTACTTTCCCATATCCACAAATGACCCAAACCCTAAGCCAAACTCGGTCATACCGATTCTTTCTATCCGGCGCCACCGAGTTTCACTTGTCATAAGCCACTGCCAAACCCTAGCAATTCAGTCCTACCGATAGGGATCTCGGTCTCACCGAGATGGGGTTGCAAACTCTTGGTTTCCCTTTCGTAACTTTTCGGTCTCACCGAAAGAGCGAATCGGTCCCACCGAGATTGCAATCTAAACTCTATGTTTCCCTTTTGTAACTTCTCGGTCTCACCGAAAGAGCAAATCGGTCCCACCGAGTTTGCATGACCAACTCTCTGGTTAGCTTATTACCAGACTTGGTCTCACCGAGTTTGTGTAATCAGTCTCACTGAGATTACATTATGCCCAAACCCTAATAGAATCGGTCCTACCGAGTTGCATGTCAATCCCACCGAAAATCTCTAACGGTCACTAGGTTTACCTTTTCGGTCTGACCGAGTTTATTGATTCAGTCCCACCGAGATTGGTAGATTGTGTGTAACGGTTGGATTTTGTGTGGAGGCTATATATACCCCTCCACCTCCTCTTCATTCATGGAGAGAGCCATCAGAACACATACACAATTCCAACTCATATGTTCTGAGAGAGAACCACCTACTCATGTGTTGAGACCAAGACATTCCATTCCTACCATATGAATCTTGATCTCTAGCCTTCCCCAAGTTGCTTTCCACTCAAACCTTCTTTCCACTAGATCCAAATCCTATGAGAGAGAGTTGAGTGTTGGGGAGACTATCATTTGAAGCACAAGAGCAAGGAGCTCATCATCAACACACCATTTGTTACTTCTTGGAGAGTGGTGTCTCCTAGATTGGCTAGGTGTCACTTGGGAGCCTCCGACAAGATTGTGGAGTTGAACCAAGGAGTTTGTAAGGGCAAGGATATCGCCTACTTCGTGAAGATCTACCGCTAGTGAGGCAAGTCCTTCATGGGTGATGGCCATGGTGGGATAGACAAGGTTGCTTCTTCGTGGACCCTTCGTGGGTGGTTGCTTCTTCGTGGACCCTTCGTGGGTGGAGCCCTCCATGGACTCGCGCAACCGTTACCCTTCGTGGGTGGAGCCCTCCGTGGACTCGCGCAACCGTTACCCTTCGTGGGTTGAAGTCTCCATCAATGTGGATGTAGGATAGCACCACCTATCCGAACCACGGGAAAACATCCATGTCTCCGATTGCGTTTGAATTCTACAAACCCTTCCCTTTACATTCTTGCAAGTTGCATGCTTTACTTTCCGCTGCCAATATACTCTTTGCATGCATGCTTGAATTGTGTGATGATTGCTTGACTTGTCCTAAAATAGCTAAAATCTGCCAAGAACTAAAATTGGGAAAAGGTTAAGTTTTTATTTGGTCAAGTAGGCTAATCACCCCCCCTCGAGACATACTTTCGATCCTACAAGTGGTATCAGAGCTTTGTTCTCCATTTTCCTTGATCTCCATAGCTTTTGGTGGTCATAGCCTTGGTTTCACAACCTAGGAGAGTATGGCGTCTAGCGAGGGAAATTATCACCGTAGAGGTCCTTACTTTGACGGTACTAATTTTGCTAGTTGGAAGCATAAAATGAAAATGCATATTCTTGGACATAACCCCGCCGTTTGGGCTATTGTGTGTGTTGGTTTGCAAGGTGACTTCTTTGATGGGAAAGAACCAAACCGTGAAGCTACCACGGATGAATTGAAGATGTTGCAATACAATGCTCAAGCTTGTGATATTCTCTTCAACGGATTATGCCCCGAAGAATTCAACAAAATCAGCCGTCTTGAGAATGCAAAGGAAATTTGGGACACTTTGATTGATATGCACGAAGGTACCGACTCCGTCAAGGAATCCAAGTTGGATGTGCTTCAAAGTCAACTTGACAAGTTCAAAATGAAGGATGGTGAAGGTGTCGCTGAAATGTACTCTAGGCTTGCTCTCATCACAAATGAGATTGCCGGCTTAGGAAGTGAAGAGATGACCGATAGATTCATCATCAAGAAGATTCTAAGAGCCTTGGATGGAAAATATGATACCGTGTGCACATTGATCCAAATGATGCCCAATTACAAAGATCTCAAGCCAACAGAAGTGATTGGAAGAATTGTTGCTCATGAGATGTCACTTAAGGATAAAGAGGAACTTCACAACAAATCAAGTGGTGCCTACAAAGCCTCACGTGAAGCCCCTACATCATCAAATGAGAAACAAAACTTCAATGAAGAATTGAGCTTAATGGTGAAGAACTTCAACAAGTTCTACAAGAGTAGAAGCAAAGATAGGAGCTTCAAGTCAAGGTCCTACAATGACAAAAGATCTTCTAGTCGAGAGCGAAACTGCTACAATTGTGGAAGACCCGGACACTATTCCAATGAGTGTACGGCTCCCTACAAGAGAAGAGAAGATTCTCCAAAAAGAAGAAGCAAAGATTCACCACCAAGAGAGAGAAGGAGTAGAGATGATCGTTATGAACGAAGATACTCACGGAGAAGCAAGGATTCGGAAAAGGAAGGAAAAATCATAAGGAGCTAGACAAAACGAAGACATCAAGCTCATGTTGGTGAATGGGTATCCGGCTCCAACTCCGACAGCCACTCCGAGAGAAGTTATCACTCCGACTCCGAAGATACTCAAGATGAAGGTGTTGCCGGTCTAGCACTTGTGTCATCCAACTCCTATGACATATTTGACTCACCAAATGAAGGAATTGGAAGATGCTTCATGGCCAATGGTCCTAAGGTAACACACCCCAAGTATGTTGATTTTAATAGTGATGAAGATGACTTGTTAGGTGATGATGATTTGCTTGTTGACAACTCTAGTGATGAATACTATGATGAAACGTCAATTAATCATGCTAATCAAGATAAAACGAATGACAATGATAAGGAGAAGATTGAGGCTCTAACTAAAGAACTAAACACTCTTAAGTTAGCTCATGAAACTATCTTTGAAGATCATCGAGAACTTTTAAGAGCTCATGAGAAATTACGCTTTGAAAAGCTCAATCTTGAGCAAGAGCATGAGTTTTTAAAAGCAATCAATGATGATCTCCGCAAGAAAAGTTCTTCTTACATTGCCAAGTGTTTACTCTTATCCACTTACATGCCTCAAGTCAAGTCTAGTAACAAGAACAAGAAAGATTCTTCCTCTAGTAGTTACAATGATCATGCTAAATCCAATATTGTTGCTTCTAGTAGTTCTCTTGATTCCGCTAATGATTCTCTTAGCCAAGTTACACTTGAGCAAGAAAATAGCTTATTGAAGGGAATTATAGAGAAAGGAGTGTACAAAAGCCTTGCCGGGAGTAAGCAATTCGAGGAAATTGTGCGCAAGCAAGGAATGCACCGGAAGAATCAAGGTGTTGGTTTTCAACGAAAGTTCAATGCCAATGGAGTTGAGTGGGAAGAAGATCAATACCCCAAGACAAAGTTTGTTCATCAACAAGAGAAGTATGATACTTCCTTCAAGGGGACACAAGCTCAAGATGATCTTGCACCACAAGACTACAAGCAAAAAGGCAAGGACAAGCTTCAAGAGGAGATTGATGCATTTGAAGAAGCTCCTAAGACCTTAGTCAAGTGGATTCCCAAGACTAGTTCAAGTTCCACTTCATCAAGTACGACTACAACTCCAAGGATTCCCATCAAGATGATGTGGATCCAAAAGAAGAAGAACTAGAGAGTTCTTGAGGGTGACTCCGCCAACATACTTCACTCTTATCATTTTGGCAAGAACAAGTGCAACCAACTTCCATATCTTGCACTAGTTCAAGGAGTCACAAACCCTCTTGTTGGTAAGACAAGGGACAAGGTAACCTAAAAGTTTTCATGGACATCATCTTGTGTGTGCATCTCTCTATGTCTATGGATATCCTTGTTTGTTCCTTGTGGGACTAACCCATGTAGGTATTGAAAGTGCAATTCACTCAAATGGATAGCTCCAAGTGTTCTACATCAACATTGAGCATCCACATCTTCAACATCTACATGAAGTCATCATCGACAAAACCCAAGGTTAGTTCATCCCTCTTAGGGGGGATATCACATCTAGGGGGAGCTTTACTCTAAGACTTGAGCTAAAGCAACTCTAAAGATGTGAACACAACAATGCTTTATGTAAAAGTGGTAACCCCACTTGAGCTTAAAAGATGAGTATGACCTATGATCAAGTGTTCTCACTTGACTCCTAAGTCAATATACTCATATATAGATGACCTAGTCATCGCAAATTGCTTGATAGATGCTAGAATTGGTTGTGCATGCTTTGTCACATATTTCATTTGTCATCTTATTGTGTGAGCATGTTGGTTGCATATTTTACTCATTCGAGGACATCCACTTGTTGTTTTGATTGTTTGGCTTTATTTCCTTTTGCCAAGTGGATGGACAAGAATGCCTAAGAACCTCCTCTAGCTATCTATGCTTTTCTCATCTCAAACTCTATTCATGCTGCATCACAAAATTTGATCAAGTCAGATTCGAACCACTCTATGTGAGGAGCGCTCGGAGTCCCTGATTCATCATAGACTTAAACTTCCAAAACCTCTTTGTGATTCTCGGTCTGACCGATTCCCCACTTTCGGTCCTACCGAGATCATTAAGTTGATCTAGGTTTTCGATCTCGGTGCAACCGATTCGAACTTTTCGGTCACACAGAGTTGCAGTAACTGCCCGCAGTTATGCATCTCGGTGCCACCGAGTTGTTCCACTCGGTCACACCGACAGGGTCGGACTATATATAGTCACGGGCAAAAAGTTGGAAATTTCTCCGAACCCCTTCGCCCGCGCGATAGCCTGCTCTGCCAACTTGGTCTCCGGATCGTCTCCTCGCCGCTAGCCGCCTCCAGTCGCTGGTCTCCGTCGCTGTGAATGGGAATTCTACCCCGCCGTTGCCGCCGTAGCGAGTCTCCGCCGAGCTAGGGTATGGACTCGATCTTTGTGCTATTCTCCAATCTGATTCCTAGCACATTGTGATCATCATGATTCTTGCCACGTTTGATAAACTCCTATCCAGTCAGTGAACTCGTAGATTAGGTTTAATTCGAAAATTTTAGGGTTAGGTTTCCGCCGAAACCATCTCGGACCCACCGAGTTGGAAAACTCGGTCCCACCGATTTGGCTTATGCCATTGCACAAGTCAGACTCGGTCTGACCGAGAATTACTTATCGGTGTGACCAATTTTTAATTCTGTGAAACCCTAGCAGTCTCGGTGCCACCGAACTGTGACTCAGTCTGGCCAAGTTCACTAGTTTAGGCTCCAAAACTGCTTCGGTATCACCGAGTTTAGAAATCGGTAGATCCGAGATGCTTTCACTGGGAAACTAAAACTAAGTTTTTGAATTATTCTTTTGCAAAAATCTCTGCATTTTGTGATGCTCATCTACTCTATCTCATCTATAACCTATTCACAGGGTCAGCAGTCAGAGTTTGCATCATGTCAGACCAAAGTGATAGCCAGAACCTGTCAGAACAGCAAGTGCAGCTGAGTTAGGGCACTAGTCCCTCAAGTTCCTCAGATGATGGCAGCAGGAGCACCCCCAGCAATCTGCCTAAAGCTGCCACAAGACAGAGAAAGAAGAGAACCTCAGACTCAGAAGATGAGGATTATCTGGCAGAAGAAGAAGCAACCTCCAAGAGAGTTGAGCCAGCACAGGGTACAAAGCCAGGGTTGAAGTTCAAAAGGCCAGCAGGCAGGCAGCCTATGTCAAAGGCTAGAGCTTCAACTGAGAAGCCCACTCCCATTGAGCCAGTTGCTGCTGAGGGCAAGAAGAGGAAAGAAAGGGTGAAGAAAACTATAGCCAGAGTGCTTGGCAAAGCTTCCATCATGGAAGATGAGGAGGAAGAAGAAGAGGTGGCTGCACCAGCACCAAAGGCACCCAAGCTGATGGGTGATGCCATAAGATCAGGGGCAGCTGCTTCCAAGGCCAAGCCAGCTCCAAAGCCCAAGCCAAAGAGGAATACAAGAAGCATCCCAGCTGCTGAGAAGAACAAGGCCCCAGTGCCTGAAGCTGCAGAAGAAGAGGAAGAAAATGTTCTTAGGAAGCTCAAGCCCAAGATCCTAGACCACAACGATGCTCATCCTGTGGCTGAGGATATGAAACTCATGAGAGATTCAGGGCTCCGGAAGTGGAGAGAAGTAGACCCGTATGCTTCAAGGAGAAGGACTGCAGTTGACTATAGGTTTCACACCAAGGAGCAGCAAGATTTCTATGAGACAGTGCTGCTAGACAAGAAGCCCATTGTCTGTGACATGAGATGGGTCGATTGGCAATATATCAAGGACAACGAGGAGTACTACCCTGGAGTGCAGGACAGCTTCAAGGCGTGTGCAGTAGAGGACTTTGTTGGGCAGAAGCTCACAAAGTGGAACAAGAAACTCATCATGCAGTTCTACTCCACAGCCCACTTTTATCCAGATGGTAGGATAATTTGGATGTCAGAGGGTACGAGGTACCAGTCTACAGTTGCTGAATGGGCCCAGCTGATTAATGTCCCAGAGGAGTAAGCAGATGACTTGGACGTTTATGCCAAGAAGAAGATGGACCACAATTCTATGTCCAACATGTACAAGGAGATTCCAAATGAAGCACTTGACACTTTCATGTTTGGCTCAGCACACTATCTTCTATCAGGGCTGCCCACTATCAATTGGATACTGAGGCACACCTTATTGCCCAAGTCTGGAGATCACAAGATGATCAGAGGCCATGCGATCAACTTGCTTCATATCTTTGACGTGCCTCAGAAATTCAAGGTGATGAGCCTAACGGTAGAGACCATTAAGAGGACAGCAGCAGACCAGAAGAGGAGTTGTGGATATGCCCCACAGATTCAGGAGCTCATCAACTCCAACATGGGCACGGGCATATATCTGTTGGACAAGGAACACCTGCCTATCCGTCCGGACTTTGAAGATAATCAAGTGATCATGACTGAGAATGAGCCATCATCTGCCCAAGCACAAGCCAAGAAAGAGAAGGCTAGGAAGGAGAAAGCTGCCAAGATGCCTACTCAAGCGGAGGCATCTGAATATTTCCTGAAAACCAAACAAGAGCAGCTTGGTTACTTGATTGCATCCACCCTGCGGATTGAGCAAGGACTAGCCACCCTAACTCAAAACCAGGCAAGCTTAGAGAGGATCATGGAACAAAAGTTCTATGACTTGGATGTCAAAGTAACAGAGATTCAGTATGCAGTGGAGCAGCTACAGGATGATATGCAGGAGAGGCGAGGCAAGACTACAACTAATGCCTTTGCCAGAGTGCCCCGAGCTCCGAGGTTGTCTGCAGTGCCAGTTCCTGACACAAGAGCAACCGCCTTAGCTCCAGCCGCAGCATCAGCTCCAACTCCAGCATCTACTTCAGCTCCAGCGTCTACTTCAGCATCTACGGAAGCCTTCGTCCTTGGATTGATCCGGACTCCACCACCACCTGAAGATCAAGCCTGAGTGTCGACTTAGAACTATGCATTTTCTAGGAACTTTTTGGTAACTTGTTGCCAAACGGGGAGAAAATATATAGATCATAGGCTTCGAGAGAGAGTGTTGCTTTTATTCTCTCTTGCTTTATTTGGTGGTTTTTCGAACTTTGTTTGCTTGTGTGCTTGAGATACTACGTCATTATCCGTGAGACATCGATGATCAAGTGTTTGATCATAAGCTACACTTAATGTTTGCTTAATACTTTTATCTATCTATCTTATGAGATCATTCACTATTCTTGGTGATGAGTGCATGTATTTCATTCTTATCATTTTAAGCGCTCCACCAAGATGTATGTGACATGGAAGAGTAACCCATGACTCTAACTCTTTGTGCATTTGTAGTCCAAAGCAAATTTTAAATATGCACAAATTTAGGGGGAGCTCTTACTTATCACATACTTCTCAAAGCGACGATATATTTCATGCTTATTATCATTGTCGAAGCTTTGATCTATATGTTGTCATCAATTACCAAAAAGGGGGAGATTGAAAGTGCAACTATCCCTAGGTGGTTTTGGTAATTCATAACAACATATAGCTCATTGAGCTAATGCTATTCCAAGATGATTATTTCAAGAAAGCTCAATGATTGGCATGGCATGGATGTGAAAGTGGAACCCTCAAAATGCTAAGGACAAAGGATTGGCTCAAGCTCAAAAGCTCAAGACTCTTCATTTTATATTTTAGTGATCCAAGATCACAATGAGTCTTTAGGAAAAGCCAATACTATCAAGGAGGGATGAGGTGTTGCTTAATGAGGCTCTTGCTTCATGTGCTTAATAATATGCTCCAAAATCCTCAGCTACTTTCCCATATCCACATATGACCCAAACCCTAAGCCAAACTCGGTCATACCGATTCTTTCTATCCGGCGCCACCGAGTTTCACTTGTCATAAGCCACTGCCAAACCCTAGCAATTCGTTCCTATCGATAGGGATCTCGGTCTCACCGAGATGGGGTTGCAAACTCTCTGTTTCCCTTTCGTAACTTTTCAGTCTCACCGAAAGAGCGAATCGGTCCCACCGAGATTGCAATGTAAACTCTATGTTTCCCTTTTGTAACTTTTCGGTCTCACCGAAAGAGCAAATCGGTCCCACCGAGTTTGCCTGACCAACTCTCTGGTTAGCTTATTACCAGACTCGATCTCACCGAGTTTGTGTAATCGGTCTCACCGAGATTACGTTATGCCCAAACCCTAACAGAATCGGTCCTACCGAGTTGCATGTCAGTCCCACCGAAAATCTCTAATGGTCACTAGGTTTACCTTTTCGGTCTGACCGAGTTTATTGATTCGGTCCCACCAAGATTGGTAGAATGTGTGTAACGGTTGGATTTTGTGTGGAGGCTATATATACCCCTCCACCTCCTCTTCATTCATGGAGAGAGCCATCAGAACACATACACAATTCCAACTCATATGTTCTGAGAGAGAACCACCTACTCATGTGTTGAGACCAATTCATTCCATTCCTACCATATGAATCTTGATCTCTAGCCTTCCCCAAGTTGCTTTCCACTCAAACCTTCTTTCCACTAGTTCCAAATCCTATGAGAGAGAGTTGAGTGTTGGGGAGACTATCATTTGAAGCACAAGAGCAAGGAGTTCATCATCAACACACCATTTGTTACTTCTTGGAGAGTGGTGTCTCCTAGATTGGCTAGGTGTCACTTGGGAGCCTCCAACAAGATTGTGGAGTTGAACCAAGGAGTTTGTAAGGGCAAGGAGATCGCCTACTTCGTGAAGATCTACCGCTAGTGAGGCAAGTCCATCATGGGCGATGGCCATGGTGGGATAGACAAGGTTGCTTCTTCGTGGACCCTTCGTGGGTGGTTGCTTCTTCGTGGACCCTTCGTGGGTGGTTGCTTCTTCGTGGACCCTTCGTGGGTGGAGCCCTCCGTGGACTCGTGCAACCGTTACCCTTCGTGGGTGGAGCCCTCCGTGGACTCGCGCAACCGTTACCCTTCGTGGGTTGAAGTCTCCATCAACGTGGATGTAGGATAGCACCACCTATCTGAACCACCGGAAAACATCCCTGTCTCCGATTGCGTTTGAATTCTCCAAACCCTTCCCTTTACATTTTTGCAAGTTGCATGCTTTACTTTCCGCTGCGAATATACTCATTGCATGCTTGCTTGAATTGTGTGATGATTGCTTGACTTGTCCTAAAATAGCTAAAATCTGCCAAGAACTAAAATTGGGAAAAGGTTATGTTTTTATTTGGTCAAGTAGTCTAATCACCCCCCTCTAGACATACTTTCGATCCTACAAAAGGCCTCCAGATGGGATCGCGAAAGAACCAAAGCTTGTGGCGGCGGAAAAAATGTTTTTGTGGCTCTTTGTTGGTTACGGAATATTTGAGAATTTATAGAGGTGGAATTAGATCAATGGGTTCTACGAGGGGCCCACGAGGTCAGGGGCGACTACCCCCTGGGGCGCGCCCTGTGAGGTGGTGGCTCTCCCGTAGCTCTTCTGGCCTCCTCGCAAACCTTCTAGGATCCCTTCTGGTCCATAAAAATCATCGTAAAGTTTCATCGTGTTTGGCCTTCGTTTGATATCGATTTTCCGAGAAGCCTAAAACAAGCAAAAAAAAGAAACTGGCACTGGGCACTAGGTTAATAGGCTTGTCCCCAAAAATGATATAACATCATGAAACGATAAAAATTTATAGATACATTAGAGACGTATCAGAGTACACTATCCGATCTAAGCGGGGGAGAAGAAAATGATCCTTGGGACATGCCCGATTGATGTGCTTGAAATCTATGCACATTCTAAGAGATTTATTCTTTTTTTGGCACAACGATGACGTTGTGAAGCCACTCGGAGTGGTACATTTCACGGATGAATTCGGCTGCCAGCAGCCATGCAATTTCATCGCCAATCGCCTTGCGCTTATTTTGGGAAGAGCATCGGTGGTGCTCCTTCACAAGTTTCG
Organism: Triticum monococcum; assembly: GCA_034509565.1. Classification (NCBI taxonomy): domain Eukaryota; kingdom Viridiplantae; phylum Streptophyta; class Magnoliopsida; order Poales; family Poaceae; genus Triticum; species Triticum monococcum. Next base: position 28,635,664 of record CM067847.1, read on the forward strand.
CCTTTTAGTTGACATAGAGCAAATGCCCGGATTGAGAGATATGAAGTCTCTAATAAGTTCTATAGCTGCAAGATGGAAGAGAACGGTTCTGTCAGTGAGCATATACTCAAAATGTCTGGGTATAATAATCACTTGATTCAATTGGGAGTTAATCTTCCAGATGATTGCATCATTGAGAGAATTCTCCAATCACTGCCACCAAGCTACAAAAGCTTCGTGATGAACTATAATATGCAAGGGATGAACAAGACTATTCTCGAGCTCTTCGCAATGCTGAAAGCTGCGGAGGTAGAAATCAAAAAGGAGCATCAAGTGTTGATGGTTAACAAAACCACTAGTTTCAAGAAAAAGGGCAAAGGGAAGAAGAAAGGGAACTTCAAGAAGAACGGCAAGCAAGTTGCTGCTCAGGAGAAGAAACCCAAGTCTGGACCTAAACCTGAAACTGAGTGCTTCTACTGCAAGCAGACTGGTCACTGGAAGCGGAACTGCCCCAAGTATTTGGCGGATAAGAAGGATGGCAAGGTGAACAAAGTTATATGTGATATACATGTTATTGATGTGTACCTTACTAATGCTCGCAGTAGCACCTGGGTATTTGATACTGGTTCTGTTGCTAATATTCGCAACTCGAAACAGGGACTACGGATTAAGCGAAGATTGGCTAAGGACGAGGTGACGATGCGCGTGGGAAACGGTTCCAAAGTCGATGTGATCGCGGTCGGCACGCTACCTCTACATCTACCTTCGGGATTAATATTAGACCTAAATAATTGTTATTTGGTGCCAGCGTTGAGCATGTACATTATATCTGGATCTTGTTTAATGCGAGACGGTTATTCATTTAAATCAGAGAATAATAGTTGTTCTATTTATATGAGTAACATCTTTTATGGTCATGCATCCTTGAAGAGTGGTCTATTCTTGTTAAATCTCGATAGTAGTGATACACATATTCATAATGTAGAAGCCAAAAGATGCAGAGTTGATAATGATAGTGCAACTTATTTGTGGCACTGCCGTTTAGGTCATATCGGTGTAATGCGCATGAAGAAACTCCATACTGATGCACTTTTGGAACCACTTGATTATGAATCACTTGGTACTTGCGAACCATGCCTCATGGGCAAGATGACTAAAACACCGTTCTCCGGTACTATGGAGAGAGCAACAGATTTGTTGGAAATCATACATACAGATGTATGCGGTCCGATGAATATTGAGGCTCGTGGCGGATATCGTTATTTTCTCACCTTCACAGATAATTTAAGCAGATATGAGTATATCTACTTAATGAAACATAAGTCTGAAACATTTGAAAAGTTCAAAGAATTTCAGAGTGAAGTGGAAAATCATCGTAACAAGAAAATAAAGTTTCTACGATCTGATCGTGGAGGAGAATATTTGAGTTACGAGTTTGGTGTACATTTGAAAAAATGTGGAATAGTTTCGCAACTCACGCCACCCGGAACACCACAGCGTAATGGTGTGTCCGAACGTCGTAATCATACTTTACTAGATATGGTGCGATCTATGATGTCTCTTACTGATTTACCGCTATCGTTTTGGGGATACGCTCTAGAGACGGCCGCATTCACGTTAAATAGGGCACCATCAAAATCCGTTGAGACGACGCCTTATGAACTATGGTTTGGCAAGAAACCAAAGTTGTCGTTTCTGAAAGTTTGGGGCTGCGATGCTTATGTGAAAAAGCTTCAACCTGATAAGCTCGAACCCAAATCGGAGAAATGTGTCTTCATAGGATATCCAAAGGAAACTATTGGATACACCTTCTATCACAGATCCGAAGGCAAGACTTTTGTTGCTAAATTCGGAAACTTTCTTGAGAAGGAGTTTCTCTCGAAAGAAGTGAGTGGGAGGAAAGTAGAACTTGACGAGGTAACTGTACCCGCTCCCTTATTGGAAAGTAGTACATCACAGAAAACTGTTTCTGCGACACCTACACCAATAAGTGAGGAAGTTAATGATAATGATCATGAAACTTCAAAACGAGATACTACTGAACCTCGTAGATCAACCAGAGCAAGATCCGCGCCAGAGTGGTACGGTAATCCAGTTCTGAAAGTCATGCTGCTAGATCATGATGAACCTACGAACTATGAAGAAGCGATGGTGAGCCCAGATTCCGCAAAGTGGCTTGAAGCCATGAAATCTGAGATGGGATCCATGTATGAGAACAAAGTATGAACTTTGGTTGACTTGCCCAATGATCGGCAAGCAATTGAGAATAAATGGATCTTCAAGAAAAAGACTGACACTGACGGTAATGTTACTGTCTATAAAGCTCGACTTGTCGCAAAAGGTTTTCGACAAGTTCAAGGGGTTGACTACGATGAGACCTTCTCACCCATAGCGATGCTTAAGTCTGTTCGAATCATGTTAGCAATTGTCGCGTTTTATGATTATGAAATATGGCAGATGGATGTCAAAACTGCATTCCTGGATGGATTTCTGGAAGAAGAATTGTATATGATGCAACCGGAAGGTTTTGTCGATCCAAAGGGAGTTAACAAAGTGTGCAAGCTCCAGGGATCCATTTATGGACTGGTGCAAGCATCTCGGAGTTGGAATAAACGCTTTAATAGTGTGATCAAAGCATTTGGTTTTATACAGACTTTTGGAGAAGCCTGTGTTTACAAGAAAGTGAGTGGGAGCTCTGTAGCATTTCTGATATTATATGTGGATGACATATTGCTGATTGGAAATGATATAGAATTTCTGGATAGCATAAAGGGATACTTGAATAAGAGTTTTTCAATGAAAGACCTCGGTAAAGCTGCTTACATATTGGGCATTAAGATCTATAGAGATAGATCGAGACGCTTAATTGGACTTTCACAAAGCACATACCTTGACAAAATTTTGAAGAAGTTCAAAATGGATCAAGCAAAGAAAGGGTTCTTGCCTGTGTTACAAGGTGTGAAGTTGAGTCAGACTCAATGCCCGACCACTGCAGAAGATAGAGAGAAAATGAAAGATGTTCCCTATGCTTCAGCCATAGGCTCTATCATGTATGCAATGCTGTGTACCAGACCTGATGTGTGCCTTGCTATAAGTTTAGCAGGGAGGTACCAAAGTAATCCAGGAATGGATCACTGGACAGTGGTCAAGAACACCCTGAAATACCTGAAAAGGACTAAGGATATGTTTCTCGTATATGGAGGTGACAAAGAGCTCACTGTAAGAGGTTACGTTGATGCAAGCTTTGACACTGATCCGGACGATTCTAAATCGCAAACTGGATACGTGTTTACATTAAACGGTGGAGCTGTCAGTTGGTGCAGTTCTAAACAAAGCGTCGTAGCGGGATCTACGTGTGAAGCGGAGTACATAGCTGCTTCGGTAGCAGCGAACGAAGGAGTCTGGATGAAGGAGTTCATATCCGATCTAGGTGTCATACCTAGTGCATCGGGTCCAATGAAAATCTTTTGTGACAATACTGGTGCAATTGCCTTGGCAAAGGAATCCAGATTTCACAAGAGGACCAAGCACATCAAGAGACGCTTCAATTCCATCAGGGATCTAGTCTAGGTGGGAGACATAGAGATTTGCAAGATACATACGGATCTGAATGTTGCAGACCCGTTGACTAAGCCTCTTCCACGAGCAAAACATGATCATCACCAAGGCTCCATGGGTGTTAGAATCATTACTGTGTAATCTAGATTATTGACTCTAGTGCAAGTGGGAGACTGAAGGAAATATGCCCTAGAGGCAATAATAAAGTTATTATTTATTTCCTTGTATCATGATAAATGTTTATTATTCATGCTAGAATTGTATTAACCAGAAACATAATACATGTGTGAATACATAGACAAACTTAGTGTCACTAGTATGCCTCTACTAGACTAGCTCGTTAATCAAAGATGGTTATGTTTCCTAACCATGAACAATGTGTTGTTATTTGATTAACGAGGTCACATCATTAGTTGAATGATCTGATTGACATGACCCATTTCATTAGCTTAGCACCCGATCGTTTAGTATGTTGCTATTGCTTTCTTCATGACTTATACATGTTCCTATGACTATGAGATTATGCAACTCCCGTTTACCGGAGGAACACTTTGTGTGCTACCAAACGTCACAACGTAACTGGGTGATTATAAAGGAGCTCTACAGGTGTCTCCAAAGGTAGATGTTGGGTTGGCGTATTTCGAGATTAGGATTTGTCACTCCGATTGTCGGAGAGGTATCTCTGGGCCCTCTCGGTAACGCACATCACATAAGCCTTGCAAGCACTGCAACTAATATGTTAGTTGTGAGATGATGTATTACGGAACGAGTAAAGAGACTTGCCGGTAACGAGATTGAACTAGGTATTGGATACCGACGATCGAATCTCGGGCAAGTAACATACCGATGACAAAAGGAACAACGTATGTTGTTATGCGGTCTGACCGATAAAGATCTTCGTAGAATATGTAGGAGCCAATATGGGCATCCAGGTCCCGCTATTGGTTATTGACCGGAGACGTGTCTCGGTCATGTCTACATTGTTCTCGAACAGTAGGGTCCGCACGCTTAACGTTAAGATGACAGTTATTATGAGTTTATGCATTTTGATGTACCGAAGTTAGTTCGGAGTCCCGGATGTGATCACGGACATGACGAGGAGTCTCGAAATAGTCGAGACATAAAGATTGATATATTGGATGACTATATTCGGACACCGGAAGTGTTCCGGATGATTTCGGAGAAAACCGGAGAGCCGGAGGGGTTACCGGAACCCCCCGGGGAAGTAATGGGCCTTATTGGGCCTGAGGGGAGAGAGAGAGGGCAGCAGCCCTAGAGGTGGCGCCCCCCCCCCCCCTCAAGGGAGTCCGAATTGGACTAGGAGGGGAGGGCGCGGCCCCCCTTTCCCTCTCCCCCTCCCTCTCTTTCCTTCCCCCCAAGTCTCCTAGTTGGACTAGGAAAGGGGAGTCCTACTCCCACTAGGAGGAGGACTCCCCCTCCCTTGGCGCGCCCCATAGGCCGGCCGGCCTCCCCGTTGCTCCTTTATATACGGGGGCAGGGGGCACCTCTAGAAACACAAGTTGATCGTTCCTTAGCCGTGTGCGGTGCCCCCTGCCACCATATTCCACCTCGATCATATCGTTGTAGTGCTTAGGCGAAGCCCTGCGTCGGTAGAACATCAAGATCGTCATCACGCCGTCGTGCTGACGGAACTCCTCCCCGAAGCTTTGCTGGATCGGAGCCCGGGGATCGTCATCGAGTTGTACGTGTGCTAAGAACTCGGAGGTGCCGGAGTAACGGTGCTTGGATCGGTCGGATCGGAAAGAAGACGTACGACTACTTCCTCTACGTTGTGCCAACGCTTCCATTGCGATCTACAAGGGTACGTAGATCAGACTCTCCCCCTCGTTGCTATGCATCACCATGATCTTGCGTGTGCGTAGGAATTTTTTTGAAATTACTACGTTCCCCAACATAATATGCCTCACATCGTGTTTCACTAGCAAACTATTCTAGGCAATGTATACCTAATTTATTATCCATTCATCGAGCAACTTATACCTGATTTAATATCCATTCATTGTCCTTGGGAAATCAGGAAAGATCACACAACTTGCACATACATACACTTCAATCAACCTTAAACTTCATTCAATTACACATGCCAGACCAAATACACATGTTTCTAGATACATGTATGAAACGACCATATACAAGGAGCTCGTTCCACTAAAGGTTCAGTGCATATGTTTTTATATGCGTGACACAACCAAAATGAGCACATAATGGCTTGTGTACCAAAACAACCACCAAATAAGCATAGGAAAACTTGCCAATGTCTCTGGGTTCAGCAAACGAGGCATATATCACTTGACCAAATTAACTGTAGGTCTTCCAAACCTCCAGCAGCTTGCAGATCTTCCACAACTCCATCAACTTATGTACCCTTGGGAAGCCTGCAACAGAACAGAAACTCAAATGGAGCTCTCATTTGATTTTAAATTAACACATTGAAGATTTTGATGTGCTGCAGTTTAACTCATCGACATAAATAAAAATCTTCTAAATGTGTAACACTTCATCATAGCAAGCAATCATTACTACATAATTAGATCAACCATATTACTCGAGAGGCCTTCCTCAATTAGCTCAAGTATTGTTTACATACTAGAGGCTAGGATATCCATTAGCTGGCCAAGTAGTACTCTAAGGTAATGAAATAGGACCTGGAACCTGGATATGAGTAGGCGAGAGAACCCATGAAACACATCTTTATCTGAACTAAAGCAGATAAATATTACCATATCTCAACTAATTCAGGAAAGCATGCCAAATGTCATATCTAGTACTAGTAGACAATAGCTAGTGTATCCTTTGAGATTCAGTTTGTCTTATTCACATCTAGATGTTTTTTAAGCATGTCACATCTAAACTCCCGCAAATATATAATGCAACAACAAGAAACAAAAAAACTAGGAAAAAATGGACCACAAACAGAGTGGACATCGGCTTAGATGTGACACAACTATGTCACATCTAGATGTATCCTAGACAGACCCAGATTCACAAAAAAGAATCTCCTGCAAATTTTGAAGAGCGGCACATAATAACAAATCATGTTTCCCTATTTTTGAGATATGGAAAACTAACAGAAAAATACTATATTAAAAACCCGAGAGTTATTGCCAATACAAATTATTTTGAACCAATCAGATAAAGCATAACTGCATAAACAGAGGGAGTGTTACCTAAAGACAGAGCATGTAACCACATGGCATATGTGGTTAGCAACTCAAAACTTGATAAACAATTTAAAGCAGAATATGTGGCCTTTGATCGTAGATGGCTGGTGGCTACAAAGAACAGAAATCAATGCATCTTATAAGCTTGCTTGTGGTCGCATTGCTACAAACAGAAATCAATCATTATACATGATATAGTTATGGAAAGAAATGGATCAATTATACATGATATGGAAGGAAATCTATCATTCTACATAATATAGTTATGGAAAGAAATATTAGTACTCAAATGTTGACATCAAAGTAACTGAGCAAAGTACAAGCAACTATCACCTCTGTTTATGACTAGAACTGAACCAGTAGACATCCTGTAGGAAGAGCCTGACACTTATCCACTTCCAACTGCATACATAGAAGCTTTTGCCACTGGGCTACCATGCTCCTGATAAACTTTATACAGTATCACATCCCTTCCTTGCTGAGTAAATCAGACTTCAAGAAACAAAAACAAACACCTGAGAATAATCGCACAATTTCAACCCTATATAACATCATTTCTACATCTGAAACAGCTGACTAACCAAGAAAATTTCAACACTATATCAATGCCCATTACAAGATTACTAATGGCCGAATGACAAAAATAACGAAGAAATCTCACCATTGGCGGTGAAGCGGAGACCATAGGCGGCATCGCTCAGGCGAGGAAGTAGAGGTGAGGCGACACTGCTTGGGGCGAGGATGGAGATGAGTTGCTATCCATACGTAGTTGACACAACACTGCCTGTTGCGGAGGACGAATAGGAGGCATGCTGTGAGAATGAGAGGAGGACCAATTACACAACAGAACATACAAATCGAAGGACCAAATCAAGGGTGCAGACTGAAATATTGTACTGTACATAGTAGAGTCTAGCACTGCATTCTAGCTCCAAGTCAAAAATCTTTCATGTGCAAATAGGCAGAACATGCTCACATAGAACAGAAAAATGCATTGAGTTAAACATTTTGTAAACTTCATTAATGTACAGAGTAGAGGGAAACATGTATATTACCTCCTCAGCTTGCTTGTGGTCGCATTACTGCTTTTGCCACGGACTTCTCCACTTCCAACTGCACACATAGAAGGAAAGCTTTTTAAGCAATCAACCATGACTCCATGATAGTCATTGGTAAATTCAATCATAAGAACAAAAGCTCACATGGTTGTGTATGGCTATGAGATACATCGCCCTTGAGCTTGCCCTATGCTGGTCATGTTCCAGCACCATGAGGTAATTTCTACACGGACATGATATAGTGTTCCCTCTTGCTAATGAGTAAAAGCAAAATCTATGAATTTCTTTACCCCGTCAATATATGCTTGTGTATTTCTAGCTTTATCCATCCAATTCTTGTCCATTCTTGACCAATTTCACTCAAATAGCCTAACATGCGAAACAAAGTATACTTTTATTAAGGAAAAAAATCTAGTAACAAAATGCATATCATCTTTATCTATTACAGGCAACAAGAAATACAATACGGAGAAGGAATGCCATCACACAACAAAATATAATGACTGAAGCATATCATTCAGAATATACAAAAACCAAAATAGCAGTAAGAATGTCATCATCTATATCATAAAAGCATAGCACCTAGTTTGTCCACGTATCGTATTTTACAAAACACAAGCAAAGATGCTACTACTTTGGTGCATCAACTAAACAAGTTAGCTAGGTGGACCAAACAAGTGGGCTGAAGACGTAAAAAAATAGCTTTCTTTCATCTCAAATTCAAATAAACTAGAAACCTCGATTAAACAACTTAGTTAGGTTTCAACAAGTCTAATTAAGGTATGCATTGTTAATCACCATACTTCCCCATCCTTCGATCTCAAGGGCTACTAATAGTACTAGTGTTCATCTATCTTTATTTTCAAGTTCCGTTTTCAAACAATGCAAATAACCTCTGAAGATGTTTGGATCATGGTTTTTTCGTCATTATCAGATCATAATTAAAAACGATGATTTGTTCTAACTGCTAGAATAGTTAAGTGCTACTGTTCGAGATTACATACATGTGTAGCTGCACATTCAGATGTTAAAAGAGACAGGAGTTAAAATCTCACCTATTGAAGAGGACACTCGTGAAAGGAAATACATGACGCAGCTGCCTAGGGAAAGGGTACCGAGGAGACAGAGCCGCTCGCGGGAGGGAGGACGCTCCGCTGCTCGGGGGAGATGACGTAGAGGAGGCAGCCCCGCTCGATGCTTGGTAGAAGGCCTGCTCGATGTGGACCAAGCTCGCGGAGAAGGGGGGTGGTCGCCAGTGGAGTGGCTCCGCGACGTGGAAGGCCGGCGCCGGTGGCGTCGTCCGTGTCCTCGGCGGCGCTGTGATGTGGGGTCGACCGCGGTAGCAATCTGCAGCGGTGGGGTGTGGAGGGCGGAGTCTGCAGCAGCAACGGGGAGTGGTTGGGGCAGGCGGGGCGGCGGTGGTGTGGTGGAGGGCGCGGTCGGCGGCGGTGGGGGTGTGGCTAGGGTTCGCGGTGTATGCGGTCTGGATCGATTTGGGGATGAACTGGATCGAAGTCTGTGGATGAGGGACACGACGCGCCTATATTTTTTCAGGCCAAAAGTCTCGCTCGCTTTTGTGCTCTTGTTGGCGCGCGCTTTAGGCCCAACTCTGTTTTGGTCCCGCGCCATCCCACTCAAAAAAAATATTTGGTCCCACCCCAGAGATGGTCCCCCGGCAGATAGCATGCCGTGTCGTAGTTCTCCCGGCAAATGTTGCGCCCTCATTATTACCGGCAGTCTTATTGCCCTTGTTTCTTCAGTTCTACCGGCAGTTAAAATGCCCTTAGGTAGTTGTACCGGCAGTACAAAATGTCCCGACAGTTTATTTGACCTTGATCAGCTATTTCTACCGGCAGTTAATTGCCCCCGATTAAGTGTTGTGGTGTAGTGATATGTGTGTGCAACTAGTTCTTCTGGCAGCTAAACATCACTGTGTGTGCAACTAAACTACATTATAAGCCAACTAAACATCAATGTGTGTACAACTAGACTAAATTACAAGCCAACTGATTTTAAAAAAAAGTTACACAATGTAGTACTAAAGTTGCACAATGCAGTACTTTAGTTACACCATATAGTATCAAAGTTGGCATCAAAAAAATTTCGTCAAAACATATCTATGCGGGATTTAGTTTGAAAGATCTCGTCGCGATGAATCCAACAGTGAAAACGAAACTGAATTCTGACGTGTGGTTTAAAAGATATGACTTTAAAAAAATTGAAATCCCGAAATAAAAATACGTGGATCTGTTTTCTCTAACTGATGGGACTAGTGTGAATACATTTAATGCGAGCACTCACATGCGCTACAAGACAAAAATAAATACACATACATGTGTGAGACGAAGGGGCAGCTCAGGAACACCAAATCACGCGCGCACACTTTTTAGATTTTAGGTTGGTTTTATTGTGTTATTTTCTTCTTCTACCCGAAAACAGATCCATATATCATGTGTCAATGCAGGACATGAACGTCTCTTTCCGTGTCTGACTCCAACTCGTACGTGCCTATCAATACGATGGAGCTGGGCATGAACTGAACATATAAATATTGCTTTTGTTTATTTTCTTGTGAGATACAACCCTGTATTTCTTTCTTAGGGCAACATGCCATCATGGCATTTTATATTTCATGCTCAAATATAGATTCATCGTTTGCCGAAACATTAACAAGAAAATCTGAAGGCTCCGATTGCCAAACAAATGGATCGTTCGCACTTCACCTTGCTAGCTAAAACATCCGCTGCCATATTGCCCTCTATAAGACAATGATTAAAAGTAATAGAAGAAATTTTTTGACTAAGGAAGGAACATTCTTCATAGATGGCCGCTGCTGGTCCTAGCGAGTTACCCTCATTGACCATTAAGTCAATCACCTCCATACAATCAGCTTCAAGAATCACGTTATGGCAGTCAACGGTACCTCCCAAAATCAGGCCATCCTTGAGAGCCTGAGGCAGTTGCCGCGTCTTCTATCCATTGCAGGTCGTTGCTCGACGCGACCATGAAGAAGCCATTCACATTTCGGATTACTGCCCCTGTCCCACCAGTACCACTATCGCTATCAAACTCATCATCAACATTTAACTTAACATAACTTTCCTTTGTTTTCTTTCATCCATGCCTCATGATGCGTTGGCTACTTTTCCTGGATCGCGAAAAAAAAACTCTTCATTAGCATAGAGATAGCCAGTGCTGATCGCGCAGGTTCCTGGAGCGGCTCGCCGTGTGCAAAGCTACGACGTTCCCACAAGAGATACCATGTCGCAGTAGCAACGAGATCGTTCCGGCTGACGTCAGTTAGACCTGGGTCTTGGGTGCTTGGCACAAGGAGCACGTCAACCATCAGTGAGGTGTCCTTTCAGTCAAGCTGTCTCAGATCGTTGATAAAATCCTTAAGACCAAAGATGTGCCACACCTCCTGTGCACGTGGGCAGAGTGCATGCTTCACGCTCTCACAATCCAAGCGGCATATAGGACACTGGGAGGATGTGCTGATGTGTCTATTTGCAAGCACCCCCATGCATGGAATTGCACCCAACAACGCTTTCCAGCAGAAAATTTTAACTTTCGGTGGCACACTCATCTTCCATATGATCCCCCAAACTGGACTATTACTTGAGGAGTCAGAGTTTCTTTGCCTCAACTTTCGTCCATGTTGGTGATCCCATTCTTGATGGTACGCTGATCTGACAGAGAAGTTCCCGTTCCTATTAAGGTGCCACAACACAAACTCTTCTATCACACAAATGGCCAAAGATTAGTTTGATTTGCAAAACACTTTACCAGAAACGTGGTGCCTTGTGCAAAAAATTAGAGATCAGATATGTTTATGCAAATCTAACCTCCAATGTGGTGGTTTTCTGCATTTAACTCCTTTTTATTCAGATCATGAGTCGCAAGCTGGTGACTCTGGCTAAGTCCAGGTCATTGCCCATCGACCCAAGTCCCGCCTCTGGGATCAATTCACCGACGCCGTCGCACAGCTTGGAGGCCAAACGCCAGTGGTATAGCCAACCCGATTTGTCAGGGTGGTCCGGTAATAGAAATATTTACACAAATTTTGTTTTATTTTAAACGAAATGTTTTTTACTACACTATAAATAAGCTATGGGGGAATTCCAGGGTGGTCCATGGACCACCCTGGCCACCCCCTAGCTACGCCACTGCCAAACGCCGAGAAGATTGTTTCAGTCTATATGTTACTAGTTTGTCGAGATCTTAGTTTCCTGCTAATCTTCATGGCAGATGCAACTCCGAATACTATCATGAGGATTATGGGAGTCAAGGGTGAAGCCGTGAAGGGCCTAATGATCTACCGTCTCAAGAGCCTTCTTGATCTTTGGGTGTGGATGGCTGCGTACACTTAGTACTAGCGGTTCTCACTTTAAGAATGAGCAAATACGTCGCCATCCAAAACGTTTCCATGGTATGAGGTCCCGGATGCTAGTGAAGATCACACTTGATGCTCCCATGAAATCACCCTCATGGCTCCTTGCGAACGACGCGGTCGCTACCTTGCTATCTAGTTAGTTCGTGTAGTGTGGCGTCTGCATTCACCTTCACACAACCAGCAGGAGGAGAGATCCAGAATCACACCATCATAAGTGACTTTGTGTTGAAGAATGGTAGAAGAAAATTTTTAGGAGCCCCGAGTTTTAGTTTCGCCCCGGGCCGCCAAAATCTGAAGATCGGCCCTACTCCTATATCTGCCGCCGTGCACCGCCTCCGGGAGCCTTAGACTTAATCACGATGAACACATGCAGGAGGATTAAGAGCGGACGCGTACACAGACAGAATTTTGCGGGGCTTTTCAGCATTCTCTTTTATTCAATCGAGTAACAACCACGTCCGAAGTGCTCGCCCACGATCAGTTACTTCCGTTCCATTCGACGGACGCAATCGTGGCAAGTCCTCGCACGTTTACAGGAAACAAACTTTACATGAAACAAATCCACCCTACCACTCAGACAAAGCCGCAACGTGAACTAGAGCACGTTTCTGGCATTATTTGGTACATGCAATATTAGAGCTAACCTGACATGTTCAGGCGCTATATGCATATGGAATACATTAGACTTGGGAGCTTGGGAAAAGGTACGTAGCCCTAGCTTGTACTTACTGCATCGTCCTGTCTCTTGTGCACCCTCACCTCTAGCCCGTCCTTCATGTGGAGTATGATGGACATCTTGGGAATCGCCGTTGCACCGGCGGCGACCTCCACCCTGAACCGCGGCACGATGGCGGCAACGACGGCCTTCATCTGCGTGAACGCCAGATCCTTGCCGATGCACGTCCGTGGCCCCACGTTGAACGCCACGAACTTGTAGGAAGGCTCGTGGCGGAGCCGCCCCGTCTCCGTCAGCCACCGCTCCGGTCGGAACTCTAGGCAGTCCTTGCCCCACACCGCCTCCATGCGCCCCATCGAGTAGAATGACACGATCAGCTGCCGTGACCGCGACACGGCAGGGCCGCTCGGCAGCGTGTCTGGCCGCGCCGCCGCCTTGTGCTCGAACGGCACCGGCGGGTACAGCCGGAGTGACTCCGACAGCGCCGCATGCAGGTAGACCAGGCGCTTCAGATCGATGGCGGCGGGTTGGCAGCCGATGCCGCCAGACGCTGGGTTCTCACGGAGCTCGGCCAGGATCTTGGTCTCAACTTCGGGGTGTTTGGAGAGCAGCCAGAAGAACCATGTCAAGGCGGAGCTCGTGGTGTCGCGACCGGCGACCGTGATGTTCAGCGTCGTGTCACGCAAGAACCGATCGAACTCCTTTCCGTCCTTGCCTACCTCGTCTTGGCATGCCAGGTACAGCGTGAGAAGGTCAGCGGCGTCAGTCCCGTCGGCGTTGGTGTCGGCACTGGCCGCTCGCTCTCGTCGGAGCGAGACGAACTCCGCGATAGACGCGTCGAGCACCTGCCGAGCCTTGGCCATCTTCCTTTCGTGGCCAATGTTTAGGTAGGTCTGGAGCCTCAGCCAGGGCACGGGCGTCACGTGCCTGTAGAATAGCACCGCCTCGGCCTCGTCCATGGCCGCGGCGAATGGCACTCGCGGGAAGTCGGCGGCGAGGCAGCCGGGGTCCACACCGAACACGAACATCGCCGTGAGGTCGAATGTTAGCCGCATGAACACGTCCTGCAGATCAACGACCTTGGACGTGGCCGCAAGGCCGTCGAGGAGCGGCACGAGCCCCTCGCCGAGCTTGCGCGCGGTGCTCGCGGCGACGGCAGAACGGAACCTCGGGTCGGAGAGCAGCGCGTGCGCCTTGCGCCGCTGGAACGCCCACGACTCGCCGTCGGCATTGAAGATGCCGTCGCCGAGCACGTCGAACACGGCAGCGAAGTCCTCGCCCTTGGGATAGTTGCCGAAGTTGGCCGTGAAGACGTGCGCCACGTCCGCCGGGTTGGCCGTGACAAGGACGTCCACCGGCGAGCCCCACGGGCCCCTGACGACGTGCGACATCCCCGGCGCCACCCGCAGGAACTCGGTGACCCAGTCGTGCACGCGCCCGGCATTGACGGTGATCGCCGGCAACGCGCCGACCACCGGCCAGTTGGTCGGCAGCCCGTCCCGCTGGCGAAACCTGAAGAACAGCAAGAACAAGAAGCAAGCGAACGACACCATGATCTCCGGGTACTTGCCGAGGAAGCCTCCAACCCACCATGACACGGTCTCCATTTCTCTCGCCTTGTTTACGTGCGTTATGGCCGGTGAAGACGTCAAGTGTTATTGTACAAGTGAGTGAGCTACATGCAGAGCTAGCTAGGCTTATTATATAGTGGATTCTGAGGTGATGGGTTTGGGTTAGGTGTAGAGATTTGGATATTTGGTGTATGGCGAAGCGGCCACCATGGGAAAACTCATGTTACATACTCTACTGGCATAAGCCAAAAACACATGGCATCCCAAGAGCCCTAGGCTTAGCACGGACTAAAAAAAAACCTCGGCTCATAGAGACAGCTCGAAATTTTTCAACAAAAACACTTGTACGCGAGGCTCGGCATAAGCAACTGCCTCGTCCATCCATACCACAAGGTTTTGTTTTCCTCGATTCCGATTTTTTTTCCGGGATGGGCCGAAATGACCGGTTTCAGTAAATTTTGGACTTTTTCGTCTGGAAGAATCAAACAAAATTTGAATTTGAAAGTTTTTGTGTAACAATATGGATATTTTGACCAAACTAAGACACATACAACCCTTACTTCCTCCTGCTACACTGCTATTTTGCTACGGCGTTTTTATAAAGCTAAAAAACAAGGACCGTTGTAAGAAGGCCGCAATCGAGTCTTCTCAGGAAGAAGAATACTTTTCCGAGGAAAACTCTGATGGAAATGCTTCGGAGTAAAACCGTCCAGAAGAAAGTGTTGATGAAATTCAGTATGATAAGAAAGCTATCTTGGGTGCTCCCATCTCAAGCCCCTTTGTCCTCAAAGGTGCTACAGGCCACCAAAAAATATGCAAGAGGCAAAGTGGAGAAAGCTGATAAGAATACCGATGACATTCCCTTCGTGATTGAGAGGTCAGGAACATTGACCAAGACCTCTGAAAAAAGGAAGAAGTGTGTGACTGAAAAAGAAGTTGCACCAGTCAAAAGTGATGGAGTCAAATCCAGCAGATCTCCGGTAGAGGGTCTAGAGCTGGTAGTCCCTGCACGATGGTAACATGGACACCGTATTTACCCTGGTTCGGGCTCTCTCGAATAGATAAGACCCTACGTGTTGATTTAATTGTATATCGATGGGTACAAAGTACATTTTGATCTACCACTAGATCATGTGTGTATTAGGTAGTCTTCTAGGGTCCTAACCCTCTGTATTATATATATACTAGGGGTACATAAGGTTTACACATAAGACGGTTACATCTGAGAGTAAGCGTGACGAAGACCACCTCTAAGTCCTGGAGTATGCGCCAAGTTTTCTCGGCCCTTATGAATGGGGCCCACTGGTTTAACCTACATAGGGTCCTCTGCCCGGCCTACTTTGTTGGGGACCAACGTGGCTTGCACTACAGGAATCATGTAAATTGTTGTCAGACAAGCACATACAACACACTGATTTTTCCATTTATGACAAGCACAGTTCGTGGAAACAAATCTTTGCCTTCAAGAGAAGCAAATTTGTGCTTCTCGTGGAAGCATTGTTTTTTCTCTTCCCGAGAATCATAGTTGTGCTTCTCACGGAAGTAAATGCATGCCTTCATGAGAAGCAAATCAAGCAAATCCGTGCCTTCTCGTAGAAGCACAATTTTTCGCACACAAAAAATCCTCATATATTTTTCTCCAAAACCTTGGGAAAACCAAAAGGCCTAAGAAATGCATCTAAAACTGAAAAACATGTATGGGAAAATAAAAAACAAAATACAGAGGGAGCGCCTAACAAACGTTATGTGACGGCGGCTATATGCACCACTTGGTATGCTCTCAGCACAGCAAAAGTGACACTTGGAGGTTCTCGCAAGGAGTAATCACCATTACGAACCAGAAATCCTATATGATGCTTATTGCATCATACAGTTGACCAGTCGCATAGAAGAAGGACATCAATGATGTAAACGGGCAGGCCCAACCGAGTACAACGCATCCGTTTTTTGGGTGAAGGTTTCTGATATGTTTAAAATCACTATTTGAGGAGTACTCCTTCCAAAGATTACTTCTACCTTTCTAGGTTGCGACAAGTGGCACACTGCATGTGTGTCACTTGTCGCAATCTGGGAGTTTTCCTTTTTTTCATAGATCCGTTTATTTAAAATGTTTCATCTCTTAAACCGTGCGTCCAAATCTCGAACCGTTTTCATCGTTGGATTCCTCGCGTCGAGATCTTTCAAACTAGACCCGCGTTGATAGGTTTTGACAAAAAAAATTCACGAAAAACCGAACAAAAAATGGATGAAAAAACCGAATCGACAACACTTTTTTCCTTTTCTAAAAGAGGCAGGACCATGCCACTCACGTAAGAAAAAGAAAAAAACACTTTTTTTTCATTTTTGAGAGGCATGTTGCGGAAGGGAAGAAAAACACTTCCGTTAGCGGGAGGCACGACCATGTCTCTTGCGGAAGCAAATCCATGGCTCTTGAGGAAGCAAATCTGTACCTCCTGCGCAAGCAAAAAGGAAGAAGTGATTTTCATGAAAAAATTCAAGTTTTTTGGGTCCAAAACTTAAGAAAGACTGGTGAAAAATCGAAAAGCCAAAAAAACCAAAAAAACTCATCTAAAAAGCTAAAAATGCACGTAAAAAAATTTAAAAGAAGCGCCCAGAGCACGACACATGACAGCGGTTGAGAGCATCAAGTGACACACTCGCAGCCCACCCACCCAGATGACGTTTGGGGACGCTCCCGAGGAAGCGCTCCATAATTAGTTGCTCGCACACTGGGGCCACACCGCAATGGGACCGCGTCTAATGAAAACATAACTGCATAGGGCGCTTCCCATTGCCGCAATGGCATTGCGGACGGTGAGCTCACGCGCGCACCGTACAACAGATTTTATCTTGCTCCCATCTTTATCTGAGCGACATGAGCGGCTTGGGCGTAGGGACCGTGATGCATGTAGACATCCAGCAGCAGCACTAATAGACCCGACCACTCTCCCGCAACTACCCCTGCACTGCAGTACGCGATTGACGCCGGGACACCGATGCCTCAGGCCATTCAGATATACATCCTCGTCGTCGTCTCGTTGGTCGGTGATCGATCTCATCGCTGACCGATCGGCCAGGCCAGCCGTGCACGGCTCCACTCCACGCCGGCGGGACCTGCCGGAAGAAGGCCACCCACCCCGCAAATAATTCAGTGGCAGGCAGGGGGCGCGTAAGATGTCCGGTAGTGGCAACGACGGAACGTGTTGTATGTCTTCCCTTGGCGATCCAAGCCAAGGTATCGGCTGCATGGGCCTGTGTGCAAAATGCCCATGAAAGTATAATTACCCAAATTCGTACAATAATTCTTTGAATGAAAGATACTCTCAGGAGTTTTGTTTCGACCGCACTCGCTTCACCTGTCGTAGATCGTTTTCATCGTTCTGGTGGCTGGAACCCTAGCCGCCGTCGGGAGAGGCCAATCTTCTAGCACCGTCCTCTGGCGGCTCACCTCCGCTGGCGACCTCGGTCGTCGGTGGTGAGGGGGGTCGTCGGATCCACGCGCGTGGATCGCTTTTACTTCCTCGTAGTCTAGGTTTTAGGTTGTTCATCGTCTTTGTTTCGGCGGCGATGATGCGGCGCTGAATAAAGATTCTTCGGATCCTTCCCTAACAAGGTCATCTGTTCTATGGTTGGGGATGGATTTGGAAACTAATTTGCTCAAGAAAGGACGGCGTGGCGGCGTCAACAGCATCCTTGTGATGGACCTGTGTCCTTGAGCTCTGCCATTGCGACGGTGTTTGCTCCAGTGTCGGCGTGGAGTTTGGGAGGTAATCTAGGAGTGGATGCAGATTGTGGTCTACATCGACGACATCTGGAAGATGGAACATGTGCTAGGCTTGTGGTTCGTGAATGGCAGGTATGGTTTCCTCCTTCAGCGTGTTATCGTGGTGGGGTACCAGATCTGGATTTTGATGGCATGTCTGGGGTGCCCCGGTCTGATTCTTTCAACGACAACGACTTCACTTTTGGTGAGCCACCTTGGAGGTCCGCAAAGTTACATACCAGCGACGGAGCCACATTGAGCTCGAGTGAGGAGGTGGTCCGTCATTCTTTTCTTCGGTGGCTGCTGTGGTCGTGCTGGAGACAAGTGACGGACATTGGTGTCAAGCTAACAGATGTTCTGCTATCTTTTCAATTTTGCCATGTTATTCTTTACGTGACTTGTACTTTAATCTTTATGATATGAATAAGATATGTATTATTATGATTTTTTTATGCAAGCAAGGGAAGGCATTCATTCACGGTGGTTAAACACACAGGGTAAGTTTTTTTTTGTTGCGTCTCTCCCCTCCCCATAGACTGGAGATTCTCTTTCCTTGCACGAATCCAGAGGACCACCTCCGGAGATATTCCTACGATCAAGATACTCTTCCCTTTGACTTCAGAACGGATAAAAAACCCTCATGCATGACTGCTATGAAAAGTTATCACTCTTATTCTCCCAGATTAATAAAATAATTAGCATTCTCTTAATTATGCGCATTAGTTAGTATTTTTTTGCTTTGATAATTCCATGATAACGAGTTCGATCATGTACCACTTCGCAGCCACACCTTTTGTGAAGGTATTATTTTGACCTATACCCTTTAGTTTGCATATACTTTTTTATTTTTATTTACTTTTAGATCGAAGGCTCAAGAAAAGCCGGGCTTTGAATTAACAAAGTCATCAACAGGCCAGCAATTACACAAGGCCATCATTACAGTACCGCCGTTTAGACAACACCCAATACCACACACAAAGAAAAGAAACACAACAACGGCCCAAAGACACAGGGGAGCTGTGCACACAACTTACAACGCTACCCACTTTACAAGCAACCGAAATTGGAGAAATAAAAGCTTTGCTTGCAAAATGAGAAACCCTACAAATTTGAACATGAATGGAGAATAAGAACGCCAAGGGCAATGCCACCGACTAGGTAATGATCTCACCGAACGCCAGCCCTGAGAACCAAAAAGGAACCACAACCCTTACACCCTCGCCAAAGGACCCTACCCCATCGTCCTGGCTCGAAGGATGCCACACCGTCAGGCGAGGAATGTGTTCACCCTAGAACAGGAAAGATGTGGTCTGGAGGTCTCAGGAGCAGAGCAGATGCATGTGACCGCCACGTAGCAACGAGCAACCTTGTCGGGTGTGAAGAAGCATCCATCCGAAGCCCGAACAAGAAGGGGATAACCTGCAAGGTGAACGGATGTTGAAGGAGCAGCGAGCTGAAGGTGGATAGCCAGCAAACAACACAAGCACACTGACTGGAAGAAGGGCCAAGTACTCCAAGCCGCCTCGGTACCAACATCGGGAAGGAGAACCCTTTCCCCTCCCACCCTGTATCGAGGTTGACGAACCTTTGGCGAATAGGGACGGCAAGTACCATACTGAAGATGGCATACTCAGCAGCACTGGACACAAACCGCCGCTCGAACCTCGCAATAGCCACCATATTGAACCCAAGGCGTCACATAAGGGAAGTAACGACGCAGAGCGCCGCCGCCGCCGCATCTGCGATGCATAATAGGAATTAACCTTGGATCGGAGAAGAGGGGATGGGTAAGGGATCTCGTCGGTGCCTCCAAGACAGCCAAAGGATTTCTTCCGATCCCGACTCACACCACCAAGCCCAGCTACCATTAGCCCGCCAAGACTGGTCACTGACGCAAGATCTGGCGGGAAGTGGATCATAAGGACGAAGAAATAGACCTTCATATCAGACGCCAGAGGAACTGCCAAAGCCGCCTGCCAGCTACGAACCACGCCCGCCATTGATGCACCGTCCATACGGCCAAGGATGCAGGTCTACATCGGCTGATGCCCCTGCCCTACAGGCGGCGTCGCCTAGACTCCCGAGGCCACGACCTTTGAGTCCACCAGGCCTCCGTCCGGACCGTGAAGGAGCTGAGGCCCCGCCGCAGCCTTCACCGGTGGCTAGGCAGGCGAGAAGGTGGCTGTCTCTAGCAGCGTGGAGGGAAATAGGGGATGGAAGGGGCTGTCATCGCTGAAAACCCTAGTCGCGCTCGAGTCGACCGCGGGGTGACGCGAGTGCCTGGAGCATTTTTTCCACATGACCTCAGTTTGCACATATGTGACATTTGCCGGTTTCTGCTATTTGGGCAATGAAATATTGCTGGTAGGAAGGGCATTACATGATACTAATATGAAATTCATGCTATCACACAAAATATTGGTTTCAATTTCAAGGCCTTCAAAGTGGTGTGCAGAGACCATAGGAAACAATTGGCCAATTTGTGTACTGAGAACAGGAGAGAAGTACTCCCTCCATCCATGAAAAAGTGTGCTTCCAACATTATTGGAAAGTCAAACTTTTTTATTTTTAACCATATTTATACAATAATACACCAACATTTATGCCATCAAATTAGTGGCATTTGATTCACGATAAAATATATTTTCATCATATACCTATTTGGTTTCACAAACATTAATATATTTTTGCACAAACTCAATCAAACTTTGAGATAGTTTGACTCTCCACTAGAGTTGAAAGTACGCTCTTTGAAGGATGGAGGGAGTATGCTCCACCCTATCTTTATCTTTTCATCCAATTAGTAGTCATATCCATATGTTTTGAATGAGATGGTGACCTGACGCAAGCACGTTGTTTGGTTAACGCCTACCTAATTGCTTCAACAGTACCAAAGGAGTCGCTTTTCGTAATTAAATTTGAGAAAGGTATCATCATTGATTGCCCTATTAGTCCATTGGATACCTTGCTTTTCTCTCGGCAAGTGTTACTCAAGGCCGCTCCCCTCTTATGACTATATTGATTAATAATAATAATAATAATAATAATAATAATAATAATAATAATAATAATAATAATAGATCTTGTCTCCCTCTATTGATGATTTTGATAAAGGACATTTTAATTCAATCGCTATATCGAGTTGACAGAATCGCACTGAGCGAATGCCTGGCCTCTGCACAGCACAATGCACATAGCCAAAACGTCCAATCGATATATCTTGGTGATGCCGATCCAGTGAAGATCATTTGGTACGGGTGAAGATGGCTGGTCACCAGTGGCAAACAGCCATGCAGGCGATCACAAAACCACACGTGCTATGTCGCCTTGTAGGTGACTTCAGGGGTTTTAGTGTGTCGGTACAAAGAGAAGATAGGATATGACCCCATGCGCGTTTAAGCGGCTCGCCATCACCATTTTAACACTCCGGCTATTGCAACAAATGGTTATGTGATGTGCCAACCAAGAGCTTGGATTTACTTCCGCTGTCAGCCTCGAGGGAGTAGGCTCCTTTAATTCATTTAGCAGCACAACAATTTTCCCATGTCAATATAGGACAAGAACGACATCTGGCGTGTCCACCTGGCTATGAATATGGTGCAGCAGGGTATGAACTGCACATATAGTGCAGTTTTTTTTCCATAGATGGACCACACCATTTAATTTCTTGTTTGTAGAAGATTGGTGAAATGGAGGCATTTTACTAATTATTGCCAACGGCAACACAATGGGTGGCTAATTAATTCCCTGCCTTCAAGACACCATTAAGTATCTTTTAATTTGTGGCCATTCAGGAAAATGTACTAGATTTTGTTGCTATTCTTGGCCGATCATGTCTTCTATGGCCCTGTTTGGTTCATAAGTCCTAGGACTTTTTCTAGTCCCAACTAAAAAGTCTCTAGTCCCTAAAAAGTCCCTCCCTGTTTGTTTGCAGAGACTAAAAAGTCCCTAGTCCCTTCCTAGAGGTTATTAAATGACCATATTGCCCCTAGTATATAGAAAAATAACAATCAAACAACACCATGGGGTGGCGGGCCATTAAATGCATGGAGGGGCATTGTTGGAAAAGTCCCAAAAAGTCCCAAAAAAGACTCTCCTTGAGAGTCTTCTTCATTTAGTCCCAAATGCCTAGTTTAGTCCCTAAAAAGTCCCTCCCGTTTGGTAAAAAAGTCTCTAAGAGGGACCTTTTCTAGTCCCTACACAAAAAAGTTCCTGGAAACAAACACCCCCTATATATCCGACACTCAGCTACAATGTAATAAATCCGTTCTTATTCTAACCACTCCCCCATACCCAACGTCCCCGAGTGATCTAACCACTCCTCGCGTACGGTCATTTCATGAGAGAAGTCTCACGCTATAAATGCTCTATCAGTAACACTGTTCAAAAGAAAAAGGAACAAACTATTGGGATAACCCATGCATTTGCCTGTTCATGATATAAACTTTAAGATGTGATGCTATTAGATTGATATATTATTTGTGTTGTTTCTCCAATGAGCTATTTACAATCTAAAACACACTACTCATACCCACTTAAATCGCCACTATATAAACGTACTTTGGCAAATATTACACATATTAAGTTGTCGGTAAGAACTTTGCTATCATACAACTAAAGGTTGGTCATCTTCAATTCGTCATGCAAACTCAGAAACTTTTAGACTATTTTTAACTTCGGGTATGCCATTTCATGAGTTATGTCTAACAGGAACGACAAGAAATGGGGAGCACTGAATGTTAATCCAAATGTTCAGAAATGATGTTATGGTTCATGAAAATCTGTGACAACCTAGAAATAATACTGAATATATTATGGACACCCAGTTCAAAAAAAAAATACAATAAACAATGACCACTAATTGAGTAGAATTTTGAGATGGGAATTTTGGCGTCCTCTATCTTACCTAGGTGTCGACATAGAATTAGCTGATGCTTATTCATGAGTACTATCATTGTTTCTTTCTTGAAATAGGCTTTCTCCCCGCTTTATATATGAAGCAACAACCGAAGAAATAACATGGCCGAACAAGAAAAGATGGTGAGGTCACTCTCTTACAAAGCAGATCCCAAGATAATCGGGTCATAGAGAACGCACGCGACTACGCAACCAAAAAAGAACACATGAAGATCTAAACACACCGCCACGCTACAACTAGTACATCTAAGCTACACGATAACGTCCTCAAGACGGAGAATGACACAGAGCATCGCCGCTGCCAAGTCCGCAATGGCAAAGGTCTTCACTCGGAGCCCTAGCATAGAGAGAAGAACCCCGACGACATCTTCATGAAGAGCGCACCCACGAGCGTCTCCATTATCGGTGTCAAGGCGCGGAGCTTTAGCTCGGCAACTCACCCATGCCATCATGAGGCCACCAGGACGAGCGCGACGAGGTCAAATCCTCAGATTCGGATCAGGATCTCACCCCTGTCAGGACAGAGAGCACGCCCAAGCCACCCACCGCTGCACCTCCCGTCACCCACACAATCAGGAAGAAGAGCCATCACCGCCGCAATGATGCCCCCTCGAGAAGCAAACCATGCGGACTACCATTCGAGGCCACCACCCCGACAACCCTGTCAATGAGACAACCCCAAGCCCTAGCACAAAATAGCATGCACGATGCCACGTCTGTGGCCACCGACGTCCATCGGCTCGCCAACGCAAGGTATCACGATCACCACCACCGACCCCCGCACTACAAGGAGAGTAAGAGCACCACCCCAAGAACAAACCCTAGTCGTAGCTACCTTGATGAGCGTGGGCCCACACGCTCTTGGCCCATCCCTAGGAGAAGGAAGGTTGTCACCGCCACCCGCACCCTGCCACCAAGCATCGAACACCGTTCTGGACTGACACAGACGAGCCGTGCACCGCCAAGCCACTACCAGTGCACCAACTCAAAGGACTGGAGGTCCACAACCGTACCTGTACGGCACCCACGGGATTTCGCCATCGACACCCAAGACCACGACGTCATTGCCTCAGTGGCGACAAGGAGGAAACATGCGAGGAGGGGCGATGGCCTGAGTGGAGTGGAGTGGAGGGGGTTCCTATAGGTAGGTATGCTTTGTCTTTGGACTGTGCCCCTAACTTCAGACAATTTCTCATTGTTTCTTCTCCAAGAAATTCTTTTGATAAACCGTAGGCCTTTCAATTCCATGTGGCAATTAGTTTGTGCGATTTTGCCCATTACAAAACATTGATGGCTGTCATGGCCCTAATCATGCATTTCATCATTTCTGGCTAACCGGAATCGGACATACTCCCTCCGTTCTTTCTTAGTCCGAATTTAAGTTTTGTCCGTAGTCAGAGTGTCTCTAATTTGACCAAACTTATAGAAACAAGTATCAATATTCATAATATCAAATCAATATCATTAGATTCATTATGGAATGTAGTTTCATACTATATATATATTTGGTATTGTACATGTTGATATTTTAAATATAAATTTGCTCAAACTTTCCATAGGTCGACTCGACACAAATCATATATGCGGAGTAAAATGGGACGGAGCTTGTAAATGAGGACAATTGAATGCTGCACAAACTGCTCAAAAATGAGGTTGTAATTCTAGAAATTCTCGGACAAACTAGAAAAAAACCAAGAATAATTTTGTAATTCCACTAAGCCGACGAAACAATTATATGTATCAATAGTTTGACCTTCTATGCTTGATATCAGTAGAAACAAAGCTCCCGATTAAGTTCAATGATAAATTCAAGATATGTCATGGCTTTTCTTTTGTGAGAAAACACATGGATGATTTGCGTCAAACAAATAAGTCAGGCTAGCGCAAATTGGTTAACTGGGTCGGTGAAATATAACTACAACCTACAATTGTCATGTTGCAAGTGTATACCACTGAAATTTATTTCAAGGAAACTAAAAAAATTAGGAAACAAACAGAAAAAAAGAAAGTTCCATTTTTAAAAGAAATAAATATGGAAGGGTGTAATCCATGTGTAAGTATGTAGTGAAAACATATACACATCGTATTTTGGTAAAAAAAAACAGTCTTGAGGTAAAGCTAAAATAATTCCCCTAAAAATTAACATCTAGCCGTGCAATTGCTTGGGTCACTCTGCTAGTTTGTTCTTAATTGAACAGTGGTAGTAGTAGCGTGCGATCTCTCATGAAATAAAGGTCCATCCACCCAACTCAGAATACAAAACATGTGTCCCCGCCTGCATGCACACACCGCCAGTCCCTCCTCCCCGAACGACCCCGGTGGGCTGGCTGATCCGGTTGGTGACCTACGTTTGGTACCGGGAAGTGGTCAGAATTAGTACAGATTAAATACATGGCCACAAGTTGGAGGTGGACATGGTAGGCGTCGCTCTTGTCACGTATTCACATGAGAAAACTGTTGTGCTACTCAATCAATGAAAGGAGCCTACATGATAGAGGATGACAGTTGAATTAAACCCAAGCTCTCCGTTAGCACGTCACATAACCATCTGTTTGAGGAAAAGGAGTGTTAAATGGCGATAACAAGCCTCTTAAACACGAGTGGGTCACGTTCTATCTAATCTTTATACCCACACACTAAAAACCCTGGACACATCTACAAGGCGACATTGCACACACGGTTTTGTGGACGGGTGCATGGCCGTTTGCGAACGGTGACCAAACAACTCCGCCCGTAACTAATGATCTTCACTGGACCGGCATCGCCATGATAAAACTGTTTGCACCGCTCGAAGCTATTTAAACATGGCATACTCGTGAGATGTCAAAAAAAAACCTGGCACGCTTGTGTTCCGCATTGCTATAATGAAATTGCTGTACTGCTAAATAGCAAGTCTCATGCAGTACACACTCGAGGTTGACCGCGGAAACGAAGCTCCTGATTCGTCATGATAAAAACTAGAAATACTATTGTCCAACAGGAGCTTGAAATTCACATATAACTTTCCTCAAGTAAGTCTGGGGAGCTGATCCCATCTTGCTCATGAGCTGGACACACACAGACAACGTACTAGCTCACATGGTTTCTGAATAACGGATTGCGAGCGATAACAGGTAGTATTAGTATTACATTGGGCGGCAGAGCTTCATCTATGACAGAGGTTTTCGTCTCTGTGAATATGAATACTATATCTTGTCTTTCTTGTTGATTATACTTGAATTATAGTGTTGTATTGGTTATTATGGTGGATTTTGATAACCAGTTTTGGTTCCAAGTCGACTTTTCAAGAGCTTATTCATCATTTGTGTACTTTCTAGCAGTGGAATATCGTTACCAAATCAATATCATAAATTCATCATGGAATATATTTGTTGTAGATGTTGATATTTTTTATATAAGTTTGATCAAACTCTGCAAAGATCAACTTGACACAAATCTCAAAGCATAGTCAAATGGATAGGAGGGAGTAAATGAGGATAATTGAATGCTGCTCAGACTACTCAAGAAATGAGGTTGTAATTCAAGAAATTCTCAGAGCATATAAGAAGATAACCAATAATTTTGTAATTCCACTAAGCCGAAGAAACAATTATATGTATCAATAGTTTGACCTTCTAGGCTTGATATCAGTAGAATTCTATTATTCTATGTATCAATAATTCGAGGAGTACATAGGGTATGGGGAAGTGGTCAGAATTAGGACGGATTAACTACATAGCCCCGGGTTGGAGGTGGACACGGCAGGCGTCGCTCTTTTCCTGTATTCACATGAGAAAACTGTTGTGTTGCTAAATCAACGAAAGGAGCCTATGCGCTAGAGGCCGACCGTTCAATTAAACCCAAGCTCTTGGTTGGCACGTCACATAAACATTTTTTCAAGAAAAGGAGTGTTTAAATGGTGACGGTGAGCCGCTTAAACGCGTGCGGGTCAGGTTCTATCTACTCTTTATATCCACACACCAAAAAACCCGGACACATCTACAAGGCCACATAGCAGACGTGTTTTGTGAACGGGCGCATGGCCATTTGCGGCCGGCGACCAGCCACTCCATCTATAACTAATGATCTTCACTTGACCTGCATCGCCATGGTAAAACTGTTTGCACCCCTCTCAGCTATTTAAACATGGCACGCTCGTGTCCTGCATGGCTATAATAAAATTGTTGTACTGCTAAATAGGCGGTCTCATGCAGCACAAACTAGAGGTTTATCGTGGAAACGAAGCTCCTGATTCATCACAATAAAAACTAGAAATTATTGTTGGCCAACAGGAGGTGGAAATTCACATATAACTTTCCTCAAGTAAGTTTGGGGAGCTGATCCCATCTTGGCCATGAGCTCGCCACGCACAGACAACATACTAGCACACATGGTTTTTGAATAATGGATTGCCGGGGATAACAAGTAGTATTAGTATTATATTTGGGGGCAGAGCTTCATCCATGACAGAGGTTTTCGTCTCTGTGAATGTGAATAATATATCTTGTCTTTCTCGTTGATTGTACTTGAATTATAGTGTTTCACTCGTTATTACGGTGGATTATGATAATCAGTTTGTGTTCGGCGCTGACTTTTCACGAGCTTACTCATCATTTGTGTACTTTCTAGCTATGGAATATGGTTTCCTTGGCATGGCTAATTAAGTTGGACCACTGCAGACCAAGTCTTAATCGAGGATGCTAATGGTACCGGCGAGACAGAGGCCTAATTACACATGGATCGGCGTCCCGGTGTCAATAGCATGAAGCATAAAAATAAGTTTGGGACACCAGTCAGAATAAGCATTTACTAGTAGGTACTAGTAAATGCTACTCCCTCTGCAATGTCACATATAGAAGATCAGGATTATATGCCTTGTCCAAAAAAGGGGGTAAGTACAATTCCTCGTGTCAAGTAGAGATTTCTTTTTAAAAATTTTATGTTAGGAATGCATGGCATAATCAAGGGCTCAGAGATTTTTTTCAGTTGCTGCAAATGCTATAGACGGTCTGTTTTACAGCTTAGTCCAAATGTGACGATGTGCACGCACAGAACTAAAATGCTTCTGCCACAATATTTATTTATTTCGATAGAAATATATGATATAGCACAAAGTGACATTAATATTTGTTGCAAGATCCTACCTACCTGCTATTACCATTTCAATGAGTACGGTCGTTACTGCCGCCGGTGGCCAGCCAACTCTGCCCATACCTAATGATCTTCATTGACCGGCATCGTCATGATAAAACTATTTGCAACGCTTACAGCTATTTAAATATGGCATGCTCATGTCCTGCACGGCCATAATGAAATTGTTGTACTCCTAAATAGCCACTTTCAGGCAGTACACAGATGAAAACGAAGTTCTTGATTCGTCATAATAAAAAGTAAAAATGATTGTTATCCCACATGAGGCAGCAAGTCACATATGACTTTCCTCAAGTAAGTTTGGGGAATTATTGTTGTCCCGTCTATGTCATGAGCTCGACACACACAGACAACATACTATCATACATTTGTTTCTGAAGAAGTAATCACGGGCGATAACCAGTAGTACTACTAGTATCTTAGGGTGCAGAGCTTATCCATGACAGAGGTTTTCGTCTTTGTAAAAGTAAACGCTATATCTGGTATGTGTCATTGATAGTACTTGTATCATAATGTTGCGTTGGTTATTACGATGGTTTATGATAACAACTTTTTGGTAGAGGTCGACTTTCCCCCTGCTTATTCATCATTTGCGTACTTTCTAACAGCGAATATGGTTACCTAGGCATTACTAATTAAGTTAGATAATGCAAAAGGTGTCTTGATCGAGGACGTCAATAGTACCACAGATATGCAACGTTCTAGCACACATGGTTTATGAACGATGGAGACGTAGATAACGACCTCCCCCACACCTCCTAACCCACCAAAATTAATGATAAGTGGATCGGCCTCCCCACCGGCGTCAATCGCATGATGCCCAAAGGTAGGTCGGGGAGAGTGATATAAATACTATCGATCTACTGGTAGTTAGGTGTGTGCATGCCTGCCACTCGTTGTAGTACCACATAAGGCACGTGCTATCTAGACGGCTACCCGCCAGCCAGGTACGTAACGCCGGCGATCAAACAGTCCAGCTCCGCTGCAACTAACGCTAAACAGTGACACCCAAGAGAAACATACATATCTATGTACGAAAATGCTAAATAGAGGTCGAGCTCCATGGAGCTCTTTATTTGAAAAAAAACTTCAAACTCGCATTTTGAAGATTTAAAAAAACTTAAAAAAAAACACGTTCATACGAATGCGCAATACATGTGTGTGAAATTTGAAGATGAAATACATTACGGTTAGAGCTACACAAAAAAGACAAAATACTTATTTTGCAATAGTGAACAATGAGTAAATAGCAAAACCCTACCACATTACGGGTTAGGGTTACAAAAAACAACCACTTTCTTTAATTTTCCTAAACGCCACAACAAAATTGGTTGGCTGTTCCAAAAAACTACCATGTCCCACTGATGACTATGCTGGTTAACTTCTAGCATGATTATGATAGATTGGGTCCACTCGTTATGTTTGACCGTTAAAAGGTTACGATAGGTGGGGCCCAAATATTTTTTGAATTGCAACCGGGTCCATACAATAAAAATTAAAAGGAACTAGGTACCTGTAATTGTTTTTGGAAAGCAATTAGGTCCCCGCATAAACTATAAAAAGCAATCAGGTCCCTAAAAATAAAAGAACAACCAATCAGGTCCTCGTCGGCCTGCACGTCATCGGAGCCAACGAAGGGACTGTGCTAGTTGGCCGGCGGCAAGCAGCAACAACGGGCTGGAACTGCCCGTGCGACCTGGTTGCTCCCAGCTCGTGCTCGAGCTCGTGGCCAAGCGTGGGCCTGGTCCACAACTCCGGCTGTCAGAGATGCGTCCTGGTGGTGGCCGGCCCAGGCGTCGACGGGCATGGAGACGCGGGTTTCACCATGGCACGGAGCAGCATGGTGCTAAACAGGCAAGCGACCACTAGTAGAAAACGGAGCTTTAGCGCCGGTTCGTAAGGGCCTTTAGTGCAGGTTCCATAACCGGCACTAGGGGGTGGGCACTAAAGCCCCCCCCTTTAGTACAGGTTCGGCACGAACCGGCGCTAAAGTGCCATCATGTGGCCTGAGCTCGCGCCTTGGTATGGGGTTACCAACCGGTACTAAAGGTTTTTTGTTTTTGATTTTTTTTTTAATTTTGGAAATTTTTTTTGATTTTTTTTCAATTTTCAATTTTTCTGAATTATTCGATGATTTAGTCTCTTAACTGCTCAAGTGTGGATCACTCATTCGAAATCGCCTGACTTCCCGGCCGGTCACCCATCCTCTAACTCCCCCAGCCTGAGCACCCTTAACTTCGGAGTTCTATATCCCCTACATTCCAAGTCTGCACTTGTTGTTTTCCTAACAAATGTAAGCTGTCAATCCTATTAACCCTCAGTAGTTTAGCTTGAGCATGAAGTCACACATTTCACCGTTTGAGTTTGAAACTATTATTCTAAAAAATAGTAATTATGTATTAACACTAATATTTCTTGAATAAGTAGTTTGACCATAGTTTGACCAGATTTGGTCAAAATTCAAAGAAGAGGGGGAGAAGAAATAGAAGGAGAAGGAGCACTTACATGTAGGCCCCACATGTAAGTTAACGGTCAAACAAACAGTCAACAACCCATTTGTTTAGGAGCAGGCCCAACCTGTCATAAACAGGATTAATTCTAAATCATATGTGTTGGGGAACGTTGCAGAAAACAAAAAATTTCCTACTCGTTTCACCAAGATCATCTAGGAGTTCATCTAGCAACGAGTCACGAGATGCATCTACATACCTTTGTAGATCGCGTGCGGAAGCGTTCAACGAACGGGGATGATGTAGTCGTACACAACGTGATCCAAATCACCGATGACCAGCGCCGAACGGACGGCACCTTCGCGTTCAACACACGTACGGGACGGGAGACGTCTCCTCCTTCTTGATCCAGCAAGGGGGAAGGAGAGGTTGACGAAGATCCAGCAGCACGACGGCGTGGTGGTGGATGCAGGGCGTCGCAGTAGCAGGGCTTCGCCTATACTACGAGGAAGAGAGACGTAACGGGGAGAGAGGGAGGCGCCAGGGGCTGGTGTGTCAAGTCCCTCCTCTCCCCCACTATATATAGGGGTGCCATGGGGGGGCGCCGGCCCTAGTAGATGGAATCTACTAGGGGGGCGGCGGCCTAGGGTGGGGCTTGCTCCCCAAGGCAACGGGGGCGCCCCTTCTAGGGTTTCCCCTTAGCCCTAGCCGCATGGGCCCCCTAGGGGCTGGCGCCCCAGCCCACTATGGGCTGGGTTCCCTCCTATTTCAGCCCATGGGGCACTCCGGGATAGGTGGCCCCACCCGGTGGACCCCCGGGACCCTTCCGGCGGTCCCGGTACAATACCGGGTACCCCGAAACTTGTCCCGATGGCCGAAACTGCACATCCTATATATAATTCTTTACCTCCGGACCATTCCGGAACTCCTCGTGACGTCCTGGATCTCATCCGGGACCCCGAACAACATTCGGGTTACTGCATATACTTATCTTCACAACCCTAGCGTCACCGAACCTTAAGTGTGTAGACCCTACGGGTTCGGGAGACAAGCAGACATGACCGAGACGACTCTCCGGTCAATAACCAACAACGGGATCTGGATACCCATGTTGGCTCCCACATGCTCCACGATGATCTCATCGGATGAACCACGATGTCGAGGATTCAATCAACCCCGTATGCAATTCCCTTTGTCAATCGATATATTACTTGCCCGAGATTCGATCGTCTGTATCCCAATACCTCGTTCAATCTCGTTACCGGCAAGTCACTTTACTCGTACCGTAATGCATGATCCCGTGACCAGACACTTGGTCACTTTGAGCTCATTATGATGATGCATTACCGAGTGGGCCCAGTGATACCTCTCCGTCATACGGAGTGACAAATCCCAGTCTTGATCCGTGTCAACCCAACAGATACTTTCGGAGATACCCGTAGTCTACCTTTATAGTCACCCAGTTACGTTGTGACGTTTGGTACACCCAAAGCACTCCTACGGTATCCGGGAGTTACACGATCTCATGGTCTAAGGAAAAGATACTTGACATTGCAAAACTCTAGCAAACGAACTATACGATCTTTATGCTATGTTTAGGATTGGGTCTTGTCCATCACATCATTCTCTTAATGATGTGATCTCGTTATCAATGACATTCAATGTCCATAGCCAGGAAACCATGACTATCTGTTGATTAACGAGCTAGTCAACTAGAGGCTTACTAGGGACATGTTGGTGTCTGTTATTCACACATGTATTACGATTTCCGGATAACACAATTATAGCATGAATAAAGACAATTACCATGAACAAGGAAATATAATAATAATGCTTTTATTATTGCCTCTAGGGCATATTTCCAACAATATGGCCATTTGGTTTTTTTTGGAACACCCAACCAATTTTGTGGTAGCTTTTTGGGAAATTAAAGAAAGAGGTATTTTTTGTAACCCTAACCCGTAATATGGTAGCTTTTTGCTATTTACTCATTGAAAAGTACACACATTGTTCACAATAAAAAATGTACGGATTTGTCTTTTTTTGTAGCTCCCACCATAATGCATATCATCGTCAGACTTTACACACATCAAAACACATCCATATAGACGCGTATGATTCTTTTCATTTTCCAAAGGTATAGTTTGATGATCAAAAGGTTCCGCACTAGTGGCGGGAACATCACTAACTTCCTGAAATTCAGAACATGATAGCAACTTCAAGCAAAGCAAGTAAACAAGCAAACTAACAAATCAAAATACTTTTTTTGTTTTCGATTTTTATGAGAAGTGAAGGGATATGAAAAAGAGAGGCAAATAAAAGGAAATTAAATGTAGAGCAAGTAGACGATAGTTTGTGTGTAGGTACTTGATAAGAATTTGACGATGTCTCCCAGCGACGACGCCAAAAATTCTTCCTGCTACTTGTGAGCTGCGTTGGGTTTCCCTTGAACTCATTGATAAGAATTCGATTTTTATGCAATATAATAGAGATAAGTATTTCCCTCAATGAGAGCCATGGTTTATAGAACCAGTAGGAGAACCACGCAAATTTCAGTCTTCAACACCTGCACACATAAAAGCAAATACTTGCACCCAACGTGGGCAAGAGGGTTGTCAATCCCCTTGAACTCATTGCTTGCAAGGATCAAATATTCTATAGGTAGATGGATAAATTGCAAAGTAAATAAAAGTAAATAAATTGCAGCAAAGTATTTATTGATTTCATAATATGATTAATGTTGACCCGGGAGCCATAGTTTTCACTAGAGGCTTTGATACGTCCCCAATGAATCTATGATTTTTTTATTGTAACATGCTATTATCAATCTTGCATGTTTTATATGCACTTAAATATTATGTTTTGGGACTAACCTATTAACCAAGTGCCCAGTGCCAGTTATTGTTTTGTGCTTTTCAGAGAATCAATATGAAACATAGTCCAAACGGAGAAAAAACTTGGGATTAATTTTTTTTCTAGACCAGAAGGGACCCTAGAAGGTTTGGGAGAAGACCTGAAGAGTCACAAGGGAGCGGCAAATTCGGGAGGCGTGCCCCCTAGGCTTGTGGGCCCCTCATGGCACCTCTTGACCTAATTCCGCCTCTGTAAATTCCCAAATATTACAAATACCCAAAATACTTTTTCTTCCTTCGCAAGTTTCTGTTCTTCCGAGATCCCATCTAGAGGCCTATTCTGGCACTCTTCCGAAGGGGGAATCAATCACGGAGGGGCTCTACATCAACCTTGTTGCCTTCCGATGATGCGTGAGTAGTTTACCATAGACCTACGGGTCCATAACTAGTATTTAGATGGCTTCTTCTCTCTCTTTTATCTTTACATAGGATAAAACTCCAAGAAGATCGAGGAGCACATGGTATTGAAGGTCAAAGACAGAAGAAGCCATGTAAATACTAGCTATGGACCCGTAGGTCTATGGTGAACAACGCATGCATCATCGAAAGGCAGCAAGGATGATGTAGAAGCCATCCATGATCGATTCCCCCTCCAGCAGAGTGCCGGAAAAGGTGAAAGTGCAACTATCCCTAGGTGGTTTTGGTAATTCATAACAACATATAGCTCATTGAGCTAATGCTATTCCAAGATGATTATTTTAGGAAAGCTCAATGATTGGCATGGCATGGATGTGAAAGTGGAACCCTCAAAATGCTAAGGACAAAGGATTGGCTCAAGCTCAAAAGCTCAAGACTCTTCATTTTATATTTTAGTGATCCAAGATCACATTGAGTCTTTAGGAAAAAAGCCAATACTATCAAGGAGGGATGAGGTGTTGCTTAATGAGCCTCTTGCTTCATGTGCTTAATGATATGCTCCAAAATCCTCAGCTACTTTCCCATATCCACAAATGACCCAAACCCTAAGCCAAACTCGGTCATACCGATTCTTTCTATCCGGCGCCACCGAGTTTCACTTGTCATAAGCCACTGCCAAACCCTAGCAATTCAGTCCTACCGATAGGGATCTCGGTCTCACCGAGATGGGGTTGCAAACTCTTGGTTTCCCTTTCGTAACTTTTCGGTCTCACCGAAAGAGCGAATCGGTCCCACTGAGATTGCAATCTAAACTCTATGTTTCCCTTTTGTAACTTCTCGGTCTCACCGAAAGAGCAAATCGGTCCCACCGAGTTTGCATGACCAACTCTCTGGTTAGCTTATTACCAGACTTGGTCTCACCGAGTTTGTGTAATCAGTCTCACTGAGATTACATTATGCCCAAACCCTAATAGAATCGGTCCTACCGAGTTGCATGTCAATCCCACCGAAAATCTCTAACGGTCACTAGGTTTACCTTTTCGGTCTGACCGAGTTTATTGATTCAGTCCCACCGAGATTGGTAGATTGTGTGTAACGGTTGGATTTTGTGTGGAGGCTATATATACCCCTCCACCTCCTCTTCATTCATGGAGAGAGCCATCAGAACACATACACAATTCCAACTCATATGTTCTGAGAGAGAACCACCTACTCATGTGTTGAGACCAAGACATTCCATTCCTACCATATGAATCTTGATCTCTAGCCTTCCCCAAGTTGCTTTCCACTCAAACCTTCTTTCCACTAGATCCAAATCCTATGAGAGAGAGTTGAGTGTTGGGGAGACTATCATTTGAAGCACAAGAGCAAGGAGCTCATCATCAACACACCATTTGTTACTTCTTGGAGAGTGGTGTCTCCTAGATTGGCTAGGTGTCACTTGGGAGCCTCCGACAAGATTGTGGAGTTGAACCAAGGAGTTTGTAAGGGCAAGGATATCGCCTACTTCGTGAAGATCTACCGCTAGTGAGGCAAGTCCTTCATGGGTGATGGCCATGGTGGGATAGACAAGGTTGCTTCTTCGTGGACCCTTCGTGGGTGGTTGCTTCTTCGTGGACCCTTCGTGGGTGGAGCCCTCCATGGACTCGCGCAACCGTTACCCTTCGTGGGTGGAGCCCTCCGTGGACTCGCGCAACCGTTACCCTTCGTGGGTTGAAGTCTCCATCAATGTGGATGTAGGATAGCACCACCTATCCGAACCACGGGAAAACATCCATGTCTCCGATTGCGTTTGAATTCTACAAACCCTTCCCTTTACATTCTTGCAAGTTGCATGCTTTACTTTCCGCTGCCAATATACTCTTTGCATGCATGCTTGAATTGTGTGATGATTGCTTGACTTGTCCTAAAATAGCTAAAATCTGCCAAGAACTAAAATTGGGAAAAGGTTAAGTTTTTATTTGGTCAAGTAGGCTAATCACCCCCCCTCGAGACATACTTTCGATCCTACAAGTGGTATCAGAGCTTTGTTCTCCATTTTCCTTGATCTCCATAGCTTTTGGTGGTCATAGCCTTGGTTTCACAACCTAGGAGAGTATGGCGTCTAGCGAGGGAAATTATCACCGTAGAGGTCCTTACTTTGACGGTACTAATTTTGCTAGTTGGAAGCATAAAATGAAAATGCATATTCTTGGACATAACCCCGCCGTTTGGGCTATTGTGTGTGTTGGTTTGCAAGGTGACTTCTTTGATGGGAAAGAACCAAACCGTGAAGCTACCACGGATGAATTGAAGATGTTGCAATACAATGCTCAAGCTTGTGATATTCTCTTCAACGGATTATGCCCCGAAGAATTCAACAAAATCAGCCGTCTTGAGAATGCAAAGGAAATTTGGGACACTTTGATTGATATGCACGAAGGTACCGACTCCGTCAAGGAATCCAAGTTGGATGTGCTTCAAAGTCAACTTGACAAGTTCAAAATGAAGGATGGTGAAGGTGTCGCTGAAATGTACTCTAGGCTTGCTCTCATCACAAATGAGATTGCCGGCTTAGGAAGTGAAGAGATGACCGATAGATTCATCATCAAGAAGATTCTAAGAGCCTTGGATGGAAAATATGATACCGTGTGCACATTGATCCAAATGATGCCCAATTACAAAGATCTCAAGCCAACAGAAGTGATTGGAAGAATTGTTGCTCATGAGATGTCACTTAAGGATAAAGAGGAACTTCACAACAAATCAAGTGGTGCCTACAAAGCCTCACGTGAAGCCCCTACATCATCAAATGAGAAACAAAACTTCAATGAAGAATTGAGCTTAATGGTGAAGAACTTCAACAAGTTCTACAAGAGTAGAAGCAAAGATAGGAGCTTCAAGTCAAGGTCCTACAATGACAAAAGATCTTCTAGTCGAGAGCGAAACTGCTACAATTGTGGAAGACCCGGACACTATTCCAATGAGTGTACGGCTCCCTACAAGAGAAGAGAAGATTCTCCAAAAAGAAGAAGCAAAGATTCACCACCAAGAGAGAGAAGGAGTAGAGATGATCGTTATGAACGAAGATACTCACGGAGAAGCAAGGATTCGGAAAAGGAAGGAAAAATCATAAGGAGCTAGACAAAACGAAGACATCAAGCTCATGTTGGTGAATGGGTATCCGGCTCCAACTCCGACAGCCACTCCGAGAGAAGTTATCACTCCGACTCCGAAGATACTCAAGATGAAGGTGTTGCCGGTCTAGCACTTGTGTCATCCAACTCCTATGACATATTTGACTCACCAAATGAAGGAATTGGAAGATGCTTCATGGCCAATGGTCCTAAGGTAACACACCCCAAGTATGTTGATTTTAATAGTGATGAAGATGACTTGTTAGGTGATGATGATTTGCTTGTTGACAACTCTAGTGATGAATACTATGATGAAACGTCAATTAATCATGCTAATCAAGATAAAACGAATGACAATGATAAGGAGAAGATTGAGGCTCTAACTAAAGAACTAAACACTCTTAAGTTAGCTCATGAAACTATCTTTGAAGATCATCGAGAACTTTTAAGAGCTCATGAGAAATTACGCTTTGAAAAGCTCAATCTTGAGCAAGAGCATGAGTTTTTAAAAGCAATCAATGATGATCTCCGCAAGAAAAGTTCTTCTTACATTGCCAAGTGTTTACTCTTATCCACTTACATGCCTCAAGTCAAGTCTAGTAACAAGAACAAGAAAGATTCTTCCTCTAGTAGTTACAATGATCATGCTAAATCCAATATTGTTGCTTCTAGTAGTTCTCTTGATTCCGCTAATGATTCTCTTAGCCAAGTTACACTTGAGCAAGAAAATAGCTTATTGAAGGGAATTATAGAGAAAGGAGTGTACAAAAGCCTTGCCGGGAGTAAGCAATTCGAGGAAATTGTGCGCAAGCAAGGAATGCACCGGAAGAATCAAGGTGTTGGTTTTCAACGAAAGTTCAATGCCAATGGAGTTGAGTGGGAAGAAGATCAATACCCCAAGACAAAGTTTGTTCATCAACAAGAGAAGTATGATACTTCCTTCAAGGGGACACAAGCTCAAGATGATCTTGCACCACAAGACTACAAGCAAAAAGGCAAGGACAAGCTTCAAGAGGAGATTGATGCATTTGAAGAAGCTCCTAAGACCTTAGTCAAGTGGATTCCCAAGACTAGTTCAAGTTCCACTTCATCAAGTACGACTACAACTCCAAGGATTCCCATCAAGATGATGTGGATCCAAAAGAAGAAGAACTAGAGAGTTCTTGAGGGTGACTCCGCCAACATACTTCACTCTTATCATTTTGGCAAGAACAAGTGCAACCAACTTCCATATCTTGCACTAGTTCAAGGAGTCACAAACCCTCTTGTTGGTAAGACAAGGGACAAGGTAACCTAAAAGTTTTCATGGACATCATCTTGTGTGTGCATCTCTCTATGTCTATGGATATCCTTGTTTGTTCCTTGTGGGACTAACCCATGTAGGTATTGAAAGTGCAATTCACTCAAATGGATAGCTCCAAGTGTTCTACATCAACATTGAGCATCCACATCTTCAACATCTACATGAAGTCATCATCGACAAAACCCAAGGTTAGTTCATCCCTCTTAGGGGGGATATCACATCTAGGGGGAGCTTTACTCTAAGACTTGAGCTAAAGCAACTCTAAAGATGTGAACACAACAATGCTTTATGTAAAAGTGGTAACCCCACTTGAGCTTAAAAGATGAGTATGACCTATGATCAAGTGTTCTCACTTGACTCCTAAGTCAATATACTCATATATAGATGACCTAGTCATCGCAAATTGCTTGATAGATGCTAGAATTGGTTGTGCATGCTTTGTCACATATTTCATTTGTCATCTTATTGTGTGAGCATGTTGGTTGCATATTTTACTCATTCGAGGACATCCACTTGTTGTTTTGATTGTTTGGCTTTATTTCCTTTTGCCAAGTGGATGGACAAGAATGCCTAAGAACCTCCTCTAGCTATCTATGCTTTTCTCATCTCAAACTCTATTCATGCTGCATCACAAAATTTGATCAAGTCAGATTCGAACCACTCTATGTGAGGAGCGCTCGGAGTCCCTGATTCATCATAGACTTAAACTTCCAAAACCTCTTTGTGATTCTCGGTCTGACCGATTCCCCACTTTCGGTCCTACCGAGATCATTAAGTTGATCTAGGTTTTCGATCTCGGTGCAACCGATTCGAACTTTTCGGTCACACAGAGTTGCAGTAACTGCCCGCAGTTATGCATCTCGGTGCCACCGAGTTGTTCCACTCGGTCACACCGACAGGGTCGGACTATATATAGTCACGGGCAAAAAGTTGGAAATTTCTCCGAACCCCTTCGCCCGCGCGATAGCCTGCTCTGCCAACTTGGTCTCCGGATCGTCTCCTCGCCGCTAGCCGCCTCCAGTCGCTGGTCTCCGTCGCTGTGAATGGGAATTCTACCCCGCCGTTGCCGCCGTAGCGAGTCTCCGCCGAGCTAGGGTATGGACTCGATCTTTGTGCTATTCTCCAATCTGATTCCTAGCACATTGTGATCATCATGATTCTTGCCACGTTTGATAAACTCCTATCCAGTCAGTGAACTCGTAGATTAGGTTTAATTCGAAAATTTTAGGGTTAGGTTTCCGCCGAAACCATCTCGGACCCACCGAGTTGGAAAACTCGGTCCCACCGATTTGGCTTATGCCATTGCACAAGTCAGACTCGGTCTGACCGAGAATTACTTATCGGTGTGACCGATTTTTAATTCTGTGAAACCCTAGCAGTCTCGGTGCCACCGAAATGTGACTCAGTCTGGCCAAGTTCACTAGTTTAGGCTCCAAAACTGCTTCGGTATCACCGAGTTTAGAAATCGGTAGATCCGAGATGCTTTCACTGGGAAACTAAAACTAAGTTTTTGAATTATTCTTTTGCAAAAATCTCTGCATTTTGTGATGCTCATCTACTCTATCTCATCTATAACCTATTCACAGGGTCAGCAGTCAGAGTTTGCATCATGTCAGACCAAAGTGATAGCCAGAACCTGTCAGAACAGCAAGTGCAGCTGAGTTAGGGCACTAGTCCCTCAAGTTCCTCAGATGATGGCAGCAGGAGCACCCCCAGCAATCTGCCTAAAGCTGCCACAAGACAGAGAAAGAAGAGAACCTCAGACTCAGAAGATGAGGATTATCTGGCAGAAGAAGAAGCAACCTCCAAGAGAGTTGAGCCAGCACAGGGTACAAAGCCAGGGTTGAAGTTCAAAAGGCCAGCAGGCAGGCAGCCTATGTCAAAGGCTAGAGCTTCAACTGAGAAGCCCACTCCCATTGAGCCAGTTGCTGCTGAGGGCAAGAAGAGGAAAGAAAGGGTGAAGAAAACTGTAGCCAGAGTGCTTGGCAAAGCTTCCATCATGGAAGATGAGGAGGAAGAAGAAGAGGTGGCTGCACCAGCACCAAAGGCACCCAAGCTGATGGGTGATGCCATAAGATCAGGGGCAGCTGCTTCCAAGGCCAAGCCAGCTCCAAAGCCCAAGCCAAAGAGGAATACAAGAAGCATCCCAGCTGCTGAGAAGAACAAGGCCCCAGTGCCTGAAGCTGCAGAAGAAGAGGAAGAAAATGTTCTTAGGAAGCTCAAGCCCAAGATCCTAGACCACAACGATGCTCATCCTGTGGCTGAGGATATGAAACTCAGGAGAGATTCAGGGCTCCGGAAGTGGAGAGAAGTAGACCCGTATGCTTCAAGGAGAAGGACTGCAGTTGACTATAGGTTTCACACCAAGGAGCAGCAAGATTTCTATGAGACAGTGCTGCTAGACAAGAAGCCCATTGTCTGTGACATGAGATGGGTCGATTGGCAATATATCAAGGACAACGAGGAGTACTACCCTGGAGTGCAGGACAGCTTCAAGGCGTGTGCAGTAGAGGACTTTGTTGGGCAGAAGCTCACAAAGTGGAACAAGGAACTCATCATGCAGTTCTACTCCACAGCCCACTTTTATCCAGATGGTAGGATAATTTGGATGTCAGAGGGTACGAGGTACCAGTCTACAGTTGCTGAATGGGCCCAGCTGATTAATGTCCCAGAGGAGTAAGCAGATGACTTGGACGTTTATGCCAAGAAGAAGATGGACCACAATTCTATGTCCAACATGTACAAGGAGATTCCAAATGAAGCACTTGACACTTTCATGTTTGGCTCAGTACACTATCTTCTATCAGGGCTGCCCACTATCAATTGGATACTGAGGCACACCTTATTGCCCAAGTCTGGAGATCACAAGATGATCAGAGGCCATGCGATCAACTTGCTTCATATCTTTGACGTGCCTCAGAAATTCAAGGTGATGAGCCTAACGGTAGAGACCATTAAGAGGACAGCAGCAGACCAGAAGAGGAGTTGTGGATATGCCCCACAGATTCAGGAGCTCATCAACTCCAACATGGGCACGGGCATATATCTGTTGGACAAGGAACACCTGCCTATCCGTCCGGACTTTGAAGATAATCAAGTGATCATGACTGAGAATGAGCCATCATCTGCCCAAGCACAAGCCAAGAAAGAGAAGGCTAGGAAGGAGAAAGCTGCCAAGATGCCTACTCAAGCGGAGGCATCTGAATATTTCCTGAAAACCAAACAAGAGCAGCTTGGTTACTTGATTGCATCCACCCTGCGGATTGAGCAAGGACTAGCCACCCTAACTCAAAACCAGGCAAGCTTAGAGAGGATCATGGAACAAAAGTTCTATGACTTGGATGTCAAAGTAACAGAGATTCAGTATGCAGTGGAGCAGCTACAGGATGATATGCAGGAGAGGCGAGGCAAGACTACAACTAATGCCTTTGCCAGAGTGCCCCGAGCTCCGAGGTTGTCTGCAGTGCCAGTTCCTGACACAAGAGCAACCGCCTTAGCTCCAGCCGCAGCATCAGCTCCAACTCCAGCATCTACTTCAGCTCCAGCGTCTACTTCAGCATCTACGGAAGCCTTCGTCCTTGGATTGATCCGGACTCCACCACCACCTGAAGATCAAGCCTGAGTGTCGACTTAGAACTATGCATTTTCTAGGAACTTTTTGGTAACTTGTTGCCAAACGGGGAGAAAATATATAGATCATAGGCTTCGAGAGAGAGTGTTGCTTTTATTCTCTCTTGCTTTATTTGGTGGTTTTTCGAACTTTGTTTGCTTGTGTGCTTGAGATACTACGTCATTATCCGTGAGACATCGATGATCAAGTGTTTGATCATAAGCTACACTTAATGTTTGCTTAATACTTTTATCTATCTATCTTATGAGATCATTCACTATTCTTGGTGATGAGTGCATGTATTTCATTCTTATCATTTTAAGCGCTCCACCAAGATGTATGTGACATGGAAGAGTAACCCATGACTCTAACTCTTTGTGCATTTGTAGTCCAAAGCAAATTTTAAATATGCACAAATTTAGGGGGAGCTCTTACTTATCACATACTTCTCAAAGCGACGATATATTTCATGCTTATTATCATTGTCGAAGCTTTGATCTATATGTTGTCATCAATTACCAAAAAGGGGGAGATTGAAAGTGCAACTATCCCTAGGTGGTTTTGGTAATTCATAACAACATATAGCTCATTGAGCTAATGCTATTCCAAGATGATTATTTCAAGAAAGCTCAATGATTGGCATGGCATGGATGTGAAAGTGGAACCCTCAAAATGCTAAGGACAAAGGATTGGCTCAAGCTCAAAAGCTCAAGACTCTTCATTTTATATTTTAGTGATCCAAGATCACAATGAGTCTTTAGGAAAAGCCAATACTATCAAGGAGGGATGAGGTGTTGCTTAATGAGGCTCTTGCTTCATGTGCTTAATAATATGCTCCAAAATCCTCAGCTACTTTCCCATATCCACATATGACCCAAACCCTAAGCCAAACTCGGTCATACCGATTCTTTCTATCCGGCGCCACCGAGTTTCACTTGTCATAAGCCACTGCCAAACCCTAGCAATTCGTTCCTATCGATAGGGATCTCGGTCTCACCGAGATGGGGTTGCAAACTCTCTGTTTCCCTTTCGTAACTTTTCAGTCTCACCGAAAGAGCGAATCGGTCCCACCGAGATTGCAATGTAAACTCTATGTTTCCCTTTTGTAACTTTTCGGTCTCACCGAAAGAGCAAATCGGTCCCACCGAGTTTGCCTGACCAACTCTCTGGTTAGCTTATTACCAGACTCGATCTCACCGAGTTTGTGTAATCGGTCTCACCGAGATTACGTTATGCCCAAACCCTAACAGAATCGGTCCTACCGAGTTGCATGTCAGTCCCACCGAAAATCTCTAATGGTCACTAGGTTTACCTTTTCGGTCTGACCGAGTTTATTGATTCGGTCCCACCAAGATTGGTAGAATGTGTGTAACGGTTGGATTTTGTGTGGAGGCTATATATACCCCTCCACCTCCTCTTCATTCATGGAGAGAGCCATCAGAACACATACACAATTCCAACTCATATGTTCTGAGAGAGAACCACCTACTCATGTGTTGAGACCAATTCATTCCATTCCTACCATATGAATCTTGATCTCTAGCCTTCCCCAAGTTGCTTTCCACTCAAACCTTCTTTCCACTAGTTCCAAATCCTATGAGAGAGAGTTGAGTGTTGGGGAGACTATCATTTGAAGCACAAGAGCAAGGAGTTCATCATCAACACACCATTTGTTACTTCTTGGAGAGTGGTGTCTCCTAGATTGGCTAGGTGTCACTTGGGAGCCTCCAACAAGATTGTGGAGTTGAACCAAGGAGTTTGTAAGGGCAAGGAGATCGCCTACTTCGTGAAGATCTACCGCTAGTGAGGCAAGTCCATCATGGGCGATGGCCATGGT
Organism: Triticum monococcum; assembly: GCA_034509565.1. NCBI lineage: Eukaryota > Viridiplantae > Streptophyta > Magnoliopsida > Poales > Poaceae > Triticum > Triticum monococcum. Next base: position 28,679,476 of record CM067847.1, read on the forward strand.
GGGATAGACAAGGTTGCTTCTTCGTGGACCCTTCGTGGGTGGTTGCTTCTTCGTGGACCCTTCGTGGGTGGTTGCTTCTTCGTGGACCCTTCGTGGGTGGAGCCCTCCGTGGACTCGTGCAACCGTTACCCTTCGTGGGTGGAGCCCTCCGTGGACTCGCGCAACCGTTACCCTTCGTGGGTTGAAGTCTCCATCAACGTGGATGTAGGATAGCACCACCTATCTGAACCACCGGAAAACATCCATGTCTCCGATTGCGTTTGAATTCTCCAAACCCTTCCCTTTACATTTTTGCAAGTTGCATGCTTTACTTTCCGCTGCGAATATACTCATTGCATGCTTGCTTGAATTGTGTGATGATTGCTTGACTTGTCCTAAAATAGCTAAAATCTGCCAAGAACTAAAATTGGGAAAAGGTTATGTTTTTATTTGGTCAAGTAGTCTAATCACCCCCCTCTAGACATACTTTCGATCCTACAAAAGGCCTCCAGATGGGATCGCGAAAGAACCAAAGCTTGTGGCGGCGGAAAAAATGTTTTTGTGGCTCTTTGTTGGTTACGGAATATTTGAGAATTTATAGAGGTGGAATTAGATCAATGGGTTCTACGAGGGGCCCACGAGGTCAGGGGCGACTACCCCCTGGGGCGCGCCCTGTGAGGTGGTGGCTCTCCCGTAGCTCTTATGGCCTCCTCGCAAACCTTCTAGGATCCCTTCTGGTCCATAAAAATCATCGTAAAGTTTCATCGTGTTTGGCCTTCGTTTGATATCGATTTTCCGAGAAGCCTAAAACAAGCAAAAAAAAGAAACTGGCACTGGGCACTAGGTTAATAGGCTTGTCCCCAAAAATGATATAACATCATGAAACGATAAAAATTTATAGATACATTAGAGACGTATCAGAGTACACTATCTGATCTAAGCGGGGGAGAAGAAAATGATCCTTGGGACATGCCCGATTGATGTGCTTGAAATCTATGCACATTCTAAGAGATTTATTCTTTTTTTGGCACAACGATGACGTTGTGAAGCCACTCGGAGTGGTACATTTCACGGATGAATTCGGCTGCCAGCAGCCATGCAATTTCATCGCCAATCGCCTTGCGCTTATTTTGGGAAGAGCATCGGTGGTGCTCCTTCACAAGTTTCGCCTTTTAGTTGACATAGAGTTAGTGCTAAGTCAGTCATTGTGAACACCTGACATGTTAGATGGCTTCCATGTGAAGATGTCCCATTTCTCATGGAGGAACTGGATGAGATCGCCTTCCTATTTGCTGTCTAGCATCATGGAGATGTTGATAGGCTGGCATTCGGATCCTCCGGATGGACATGAACTTGCTTGCTCTCACCGGCCGGCTGGAATGCGGAGTCGATTCCCGGCTTCTTTGACTTCAACAACTCAGTCAGATCAACCGCTTTCTTGCACTCCTCTAGTTTGGCTACCTCCATTTGTGTGTTAGCAATGATGGAACCTTTCTTCCGCTCTCTGTCTATCTCCCAACATAGTGATCATGCCATTTGGACCGGGCATCTTGAGCTTGAGGTACACGTAACATGGCCGGGCCATGAAACGTGCATTGGCAGGCCTACCCAAGATGGCGTGATAAGCACTCCGGAAATCAGCTACCTCATAGGTGAGGATCTCCTTTCTAAAACTTTCTCGTCACCGAACACGACATTCAGAGATATCTATCCGAGTGACCTTGCCTTCTTCCCGGGCATGACCCTGTGGAACTGCATGTTGCTCTTGTTCAACTTGGACATCGGAATTCCCATTGCCTTTTGTGTGTCAGCATGTATTATGTTTAGTCTATTGCTGCCATCTATCAGGACCTTGCGCAGTAGGACAACATTGAACGCAAGATCCACCACCAGAGCCTGCCGCCCGGGGGTCGGTATGCAGGCAGGGTGATCTGACTTGTCAAAAGTAATGGGTGTGTTAGTCTAGTCAAGGTACTGGGTGATAGATGGCATGGCCATGTTTACCTCCCGATTGATGACCTTCAAACTTATTTTGCACTCAACGTCGGCAAAAATCATCAGACTTTCTCTTGAACGGGGTAACCTCTAGTAGGCTTCTTCGCATCGTCAATGTTGTCCCGACCCTTGTTATCTGAAGGGTCTTCTATCATTGATTTCTTCAACAATTTGCACTCCCGAGTGGTGTGCTTTGGCAAGATTAGATTGCCATCTTCATATCTCTTCGTGTGAACTTGATAGAGTTGGTCAAGTATATCACCCTCCGGGTGATTCTTCTTCTTGAGGTCCCACTCTTTCTTCTGTTTCTATGGACCCTTGCCTATCCCCTATCCAGCCAGGGTCGTTGCTTCAACGTTTTTGGCCACGTCAGCCTTGCGCTTCTGCTTACGGTTGGAGTTGTTGACCGACTGGTTGGCTTCTCCGGCTCACCCTTTGTCGCTTTGCAGTCGGTCTTATTCTTCATCATTGTCATACCGGCCGGCTATCTACATCAGTCAGCTCAAATTCGGGGTGTCCGTTCCCCCGAATTTTAGGATGAGCTCTTGGTATCTGATAACCACCTTCAAGGCGCAAATGGCTTAGTGCTCATTGATGTTTCCCATGGTGTTTTGCAAAGTAGTCCATCACTGGATGTACTCTCGTAGAGTCTCATTGTTCTTTGGCACATATTGCTGTAGTTCCACCAATCCACCCAGCCGCTTGTACATGCCCTTAAAGGTCTTCACGAACACTCGGGCAAGGTCGTCCCAATAGTAAATGCTACTGGGGGTAGTTGGTTGAGCCAAGCTCTTGCGGGCCCTTCAAGCATGAGAGGTAGATGCCTCATTTCCATGTTGTCATTGCCGCCACCGATCTGGACGGCCATTCGGTAATCCTCTGATATGTCTCCGTCGCATCTATAATTTTTGATTGTTCGATGCCAATATTATACAACTTTCATATACTTTTGGCAACTTTTTATACTATTTTGGGGACTAACATATTGATCTAGTGCCCAGCGCCAGTTCCTATTTGTTGCATGTTTTTTGTTTCGTAGTAAATCCATATCAAACGGAGTCCAAACGGGATAAAAACTGACGGAGATTTGTTTTGGAATAAATGTGTTTTGGGAAGAAAAAACAATGAGAGACGATGCCTGAGGGGGCCACGAGGTAGGGGGGCGCGCCCCGGGCCCTCGTGGCCACCCCTTAAGGTGGTTGATGCCTTTCTTTCGCCGCAAGAAAGCTAATGTCTGGATAGAGATTGTGTTAAAATTTCAGCCTAATCGGAGTTACGGATCTCCGGGAATATAAGAAACGGTGAAAGGGCAGAATCTGAGAACGCGGGAACAGAGAGAGACAGACAGACAGATCCAATCTCGGAGGCCGTGGGCCATGGACCAGAGGGGAAACCCTTCTCCCACCTAGGGAGAAGGTCAAGGAAGAAGAAGAAGGAGGGGGGCTCTCTCCCCCTCGCTTCCAGTGGCGCCGGAATTACGCCGGGGGCCATCATCATCACCGCGATCTACACCAACACATCCATCATATTCACCAACATCTTCATCACCTTCCCCCATCTATCTACAGCGGTCCACTCTCCCGCAGCCCGCTATAGCCTCTACTTGAACATGGTGCTTTATGCTTCATATTATTATCCAATGATGTGTTGCCATCCTACGATGTCTAAGTAGATTTTCGTTGTCCTATCGGTGGTTGATGAATTGCTATGATTGATTTAATTTGCTTGTGGTTATGTTGTTGTCCTTTGGTGCCCATCATATAAGCGCGCGCGTGGATCACACCATAGGGTTAGTTGTATGTTGATAAGACTATATATTGGAGGGCAAGAGTGACAGAAACTTCAACCTAGCATAGAAATTGATGCATACGGGATTGAAGGGGGACCACTATATCTTAATGCTATGGTTGGGTTTTACCTTAATAAACGTTTGTATTTGCGGATGCTTGCTAATAGTTCCAATCATAAGTGCATAGAATTCCAAGTCAGGGATGACATGCTGGCAGTGGCCTCTCCCACATAAAATTTGCTATCGGTCTAGTAACATAGTCAATTGCTTAGGGACAATTTCACAACTCCTACCACCACTTTTTCACATTCCCTATACTAACTTTATTGTTTTCTTTATCTAAACAGCCCCTACTTTTTATTTACGCGCTCTTTATTATCTTGCAAACCTATCCAAAAACACCTACAAAGTACTTCTAGTTTCATACTTGTTCTAGGTAAAGCGAACGTTAAGCGTGCGTAGAGTTGTATCGGTGGTTGGTAGAACTTGAGGGAATATTTGTTCTACCTTTAGCTCGTTGTTGGGTTCGACACTCTTACGGAGATTTTTTACGGAGATTTATGAAGTCCAAATGCGATAAAAATTTACTGAGATTTTTTTGAAATATATGTGATTTTGGGAGTGGAATCAATGCGAGACGGTACCCGAGGGGCCCACAAGCCCCAGGGGCGCACCCCCTTACCCAGGGCGCGCCTGGAAGGCTTGTGGCCACCCCGAAGGTTGGTTGGAGGTGTCCTTCAGCCGCAAGGAAGCTTATATCTGGATAAAAATCGTGTTAAAATTTCAACCCATCGGAGTTACAGATCTACTGATATTTAAGAAACAGTGAAAGTCCACAAACAAGGAACGCGGAACATAAGAGAAACGGAGAGGGACATCCAATCTCGGAGGAGCTCTCGCCCCCCCACCGCCATGGAGGCCAAGGACAAGAGGGGAGACCCTCCTCCCATGTAGAGGGGGGTCCAAGGAAGAATAAGAAGGAGGGGGCTCTCTCCATCTTTTAGCCTAATTTCAGTATATATGTTAATAGTTTGTCGAGCTCTTAGTATCCTGCTAATCTTCATGGTAGATGCAACTCCGAGTACTATCACGAGGATTATGGGAGTTAGGGGTGAAGGTCCTAACGATCTACCCTCTCAAGAGCCTTCTTGATCTTCGGGTGAAGATGGCTCCGTACACTTAGGTTTTCGTCTCTTTCTCTCTCTCTCTCCCTCCCTCCCTCTCTCTCCCATATGTGTGGCATGATTCGCGATTCTATTTATCAACGATGTAATCTCTCTCTTCTCCCCGCTGTAATCTCTACTTAAACATGGTGCTCAATGCTATATATTATTATCCAATGATGTGTGGCTATCCTATGATGTTTGAGTAGATCCGTTTTGTCCTATGGGTTGATTGATGATCATGATTGCTTTGAGTTGTATGTTTTATTATTGCTGCTGTCCTATGGTGCTCTCCGTGTTGCGCAAGCGTGAGGGATTCCTGCTGTAGGGTTTGCAATATGTTCATGATTCTCTTATGGTGGGTGGCGTGAGTGACAAAAGCACATACCCGAGTAAGTAGGTTGTTTGCATATGGGAGTAAAGAGGACTTGATACTTTAATGCTATGGTTGGGTTTTACCTTAATGGTCTTTAGTAGATGCGGATGCTTGCTAGAGTTCCAATCATAAGTGCATAGAAAATATGTTAGCTTATGCCTCTCCCTCATATAAAATTGCAATAATGATTACCGTTCTAGTTATCGATTGCCTAGGGATACATAACTTTCTTGTGACAAAAATATCTCTACTAAAAATAACTTCATTGTTTCTTTATCTAAACAGCCACTGTCTTTTATTACATGTTCTTTAGCTTGCAAGTCTATCCCTTCACACCTACAAAGTACTTCTAGTTTCATACTTGTTCTAGGTAAAGAGAACATTAAGTGTGCGTAGAGTTGTATCGGTGGTCGATAGAACTTTAGGGAATATTTGTTCTACCTTTAGCTCCTCGTTGGGTACGACACTCTTACTTATCGAGAAAGGCTAAAATTGATCCACTATACTTGTGGGTTATCAGGTAACCACTTGGCCTTCGATCATCCTCAAACGGCTGCCTGTCATCATACAGCCGGAGCCCGAACATGAGGGGTGATCTCATCACGACTCTGGTCTCCGTACTAATCTCCGCATCGAGGGTGAGCCGCATCCCTCGGAGGGAGTGACAGTCTGGATCTTCCAGACACAATCGGACTATGAGCCGGCTGAGCCGTATAAGCGTGGGTTGATCTTTTGTGAATGCGTTCGAGAGACTGCGAGACGACTGTTTTCTGCACTAGGGTAGTCTTCAGCCAAGCTTGAATATGCCGAATCCCTTGGCCCTCCACTAAACTAGATGGCTGGATTAGGCCGGTGATGCGGGTTGCGGCCGCCAATTTTTGCAGTGGAGTTCGAAGCACTCAGTAATTCTATGGCTGGTTTTTCGGGAACAATTGCCTTCGGCTTCGACTAGAGTTGGCTTATTGATGAGCGTGATCATCAAGCGCCTTGTCTAGCTGCTCGAGGCACTCGTGCTCCGCCATAGTACCCAAACCCGTTGACTCCAAGGACATAGCCTCGGGAGCCATTCCTACGATAGGGGTAGCAAATCCTGCCCGTTCCTTAGACCGAATTCTTCCGTCTGCTCTCAGGGGTCATCTCCGAGACCATCATTTGTGTGCCCATGTGACGTCTTGTCGAGACCATCGTGAGCATGAGCATAATCAGGAGGACTGTGAGGATTGCGCTCCTCGCTAGAAATCAAAACCTTTGCAGTGGATTCGATGCTCTCGTGGTTGCACTCATCTTCAGATCGAGGAGAGGCTCGCCAGGCTCAAGCACCGCCACCTACCCAACTGTTGCTTGACGAGCCACACTGTGTCTAACCCAACGCTAGAGCGGTGAGCACCTGGAGCACTTGTGATGGTATCCCGCAGGAAGGAGAGGCGCTGCTTACTACGGGACCGACGGCTGCCAGAGTAAAACTTCGTATAAATTTCGCGGAAGTGCTCCGCGCCATGGATGGGCACCTACTCCGTGTCCAACGGGGCTTTCTAGAGCCACGCTGAGTTGTCGGCGATGAAGTTGAGGGCGCCGAGGCGGATCTCCTGGACGAGCACCATCTTGCCGCCGAAAAGCATGGTGATGAAGAAAATTCCGCCCGTGCTGGAAATTGCTAGACGCGTAGCCCCATGGTGGCTCTAACTGTTGAGGCAACAAAATGGAAAATTGGTACCAGGGGTATGAACGGGGCCAGATCCAACTATGGCATAGGTGTCACACTCGGATTTTACGATTTCAGGCCCCTCGCGGAGAGGTAAAAGGGCTACATCTCGAGCCCTGAGGCTATGTTTATCTGTTGTCTAGATTACATGAGGGTTGTGAATGTCTGTGTCAAAACCAGCCGATCTCGGGTAGGGGGTCCCAAACTGTGCGTCTAAGGATCGAGGGTAACAGGAGACAAAGGGGACACGATGTATACCCAGGTTCAGGCCCACTTAATGGAGGTAAAACCCTACTTCCTGCTTGATTGGCTTTGATGAGTATAGGGGTTACAAGAGTTGATCTACCTCGAGATTGTAATGGCTAAACCCTAGATGTCTAGCCAACATGAATTTTGGTTGCCTCTACGAACTAAACCCTCCAGTTTATATGGACACCGGAGGGGCCTAGGGTTGTATAGAGTCGGTTTACAGAAGAAGGAAACTATACATCCGGACGCCAATCTTGCCAGCCACGCAAAGGAGAGTCCCATCCGGATACAGGGGAAGGCCTTCTACTTTTTATCTTCACGGCCCATCAGTCCGGCCCATAACACATGGGTCGAATACCCAAGAACCCCTTAAATCATGACTCCCTCAGTGAACCCTTGTGTTAGCGCTATGGGGCAGCTTCTATAGAGTGCGCCGCCCCTTGTTATGGCTACGTTACAAGGGAGACGGAGGAGGGGGTTAATTACATGTGTTACTAGTAACTGTTGTCATACCTACACTTGGAGCCGGGCTTCATGCTCCTCGGACGCTCCAGATCCAGCGCGGCCATTTCACCTCCCATGTCCGAGTGCCACCGAGAATGGCCCAGTGGCAGTAAGGCATCTGAGTGAGCATGTCCCAATGGCAGCAAGGCATCCGAGTGGATACCGTTCGAGTGAGTGCTTCAAGGTGGGCATCTGAATGCACCTATGGTTCAGGAACCTTTTGTTGATGGTATGGGGCCCTAGGTGGGTCCCGGATGTCAGGTTCTTGACCCTCCCTAAGTAGGTGACCCTATCGGTGCCTTTTGTAAAAAATTAGTGATCAAGTACGTTTCGACAAAACGAACCTCCAATGTGGTGGCTTTCTGCATTTTTTTGAATTGTCACTGGGGGGAGAGAACTCCCCCACCTGAATTTTTGTTGAACCATCAAAGCCGGTGGTGATTTTCTTCAAGATAACAGCACATTAGCATGACAGCAGGGACGCCAGTTGGGAGGGGGGAGCAGAAACTTTTTTTCATATGCAAGGCAGGCAAACCACACGTCGATGTGCCCACGAGCATCTCAACTAAAGCGGATATGCCAGAGGATAGCATCGTCGCGAGAAGCTTTCAGCGTGGCCACTAGGGAGGGGGTCTTCCTCCGTTACACCACCATGTTCCTCCGCTTCCAAAGGTGCCAGCAACATAGCATGACGAATGCTTGCGGCGATGCGGCGCCGAAGGCGCCAGAGACATCAAAGAGGTGCAGCTCCGCACCATGCACCCCATGGTGGAAAGCCGCAGGGCATCCCATAACGAGCGCACGAAGGCACAACCAAAGATAAAGTGGTCAGGCGTCTCGAGATCAGCCCCGCGCTTGGGGCATCCAGTCTCGCACAGCTCCAAAGTGTTCTTTTTCAACAGGTTGTCACGGGTGTGGATCTTGCCCAACATAAGAAACCAAGAGAAGAATCTGACTCCGGACGGAGTTGGAAAAATCCAAAGGAAGACAACATTTGCAGTGACCTCACCACCGAGGTGCATCAGTTTATAGGCCACGCTGGAGGTGAGCCTCCCTTGTTCCTTTCCACACAGTAGGGATCGGAGGTCTGCGGCGTCTTCTCATTCCCCTACGCATGAACAATGAGGTGGAGCAGGAGGAGGTGCTCCCGAGCAGCCGCGGTAGAAAGCCGCGAAACAAGGGCCATGTCGATGCCGAGGGTTCGGACCGCCAATACCAACGCCTCCGAGCATGTGGCATGGGTGGCAAGTGCAGGGAAGGTGCATCGTATGGGCCCACATAGGAGCCAGTGATCTACCCTAATGGCCATCGTCCGCTAAACCCCCCGACCACGCGAGTGATTGAACGATAGAGAGGCATGAGCCTCCAGAGACAATGATCTTCCCAAAAGTTAAGGTTGCGATATGTGGCACGCTGCATGTGCACCACTTGTCACAACCCGGGAGTTTTCCCTTTTTTTCATAGCCTCGCGTGTCCAGGAGAAGGCGCCTGCCAAGCGAACTCCAAACCCAAGACACCCACCAATATGGAGTAGCAGAGTGGAGGCGGTGTAGAATCTTCAACAGGAGTGAGTCGTTTTGAGTGGTGTGGTCCCGAACCCCCCAGCCCGCCCTCCTCCTTGGTCCAGGAAACCCGGTCCCATGCCACCAGGCATTGCACTTCGGACGCATGCTCGTCCGTGTTCCAAAGGAAACCGTGGCGGAGGGATTCCAGCACACTGACCATCTTGGAGGGGAGTTTGAGCATGCCCATGGCATAGGACGAGATAGCATCCAGGACGGCGTTGATGAGCACGAGCCACGCAGTAGGGGAGAGCAGGCGGGCACACCAGCCGGCAACATACCGATCCACTTTGTCGATGATGAAGTGGAAATCAGCCGGCGCGAGCTTGGAGCAAGACAGGTGAGGGAGTCCTGGATTAGGGGGTCTCCGGACAGCCGGATTATATCCTTTGGCCGGACTGTTGGACTATGAAGATACAAGATTGAAGACTTGGTCTCGTGTCCGGATGGGACTCTACTTGGCGTGGAAGGCAAGCTTAGGCAATACGGATATGTATATCTCCTTCTTTGTAACCGACCTTGTGTAACCCTAGCCCCCTTTGGTGTCTATATAAACCGGAGGGTTTTAGTCCGTAGGAAAACAAACAATCATACCATAGGCTAGCTTCTAGGGTTTAGCCTCTCTGATCTCTTGGTAGATCTACTCTTGTACTACCCATATCATCAATATTAATCAAGCAGGATGTAGGGTTTTACCTCCATCAAGAGGGCCCAGACCTGGGTAAAACATCATGTCCCCTGCCTCCTGTTACCATCTGCCTTAGACGCACAGTTCAGGACCCCCTACCCGAGATCCGCCGGTTTTGACACCGTCATTGGTGCTTTCATTGAGAGTTCCTCTGTGCCGTCGCCAGAAGGAATGATGTCCCATCTCATCTTTAAAGACGATATTACTGTTGGGGGAGCTTTGGCTATCGGCCAAACTCTCTGGCCAGGCGGTTTCATCATGACCGCCTGTTCGGCCGCCGCGCCGACAATGACTTCTCGGGTCATCGAAAGCAGCCTCCATGTTAAGTCAGCACTCGCCGAACAGATGGATCCGGTGGAGCTCGTCTCCATAAACGAGCTCTTGCATCGCATCGCCGCCCTGGGAGTCGCTACGGACTATGATCGGATTGGGCTTAAACCCGATCAAAGGGAGATTAACTCTCCGCTGGTCACCCATCATATTGCAGTGGTGGAGGAACAATGCGGCGACCTCTCCTCCATATTGAGGACCAACTATGTCCGGATTCCTGAGCTCTCCGAGCCGGATACCCGTTCACGGGAGGACAGCATCCAATCCCTGAACTTAGCGTCAGGCCGCGGGCCAGGATTATCGGGCAACACCCCGGAACCAGAATTTCCAAAATTGGAAATTCCTCGACCCCTGGATCCCAGATCGGGTAAGGATTCGGATTCAATTCCACCCACCCACCCAAACATAAGCGATCTTTCCCACATCAGGCAAGAGCCCCAGGAAACAATACATCACTACTGGGCCAGATTCCTCCTTGCGATGAACAAGGTTAAGGACTGTCGTGAGGAAGATGCAATCTTAGTTTTCTGCAATAATTGCACGGACAAGGGAATCCTTAACGCCATAAATCGCCGTGAGATATCACGCTTCGCCGACTTGGCGTCCATAGTACGAAAGTACTGTGCGATGAAAAGTGCCTGGAAAACCAAAACAAACTTTTGGGATAATCCGGCCCTAAATACGAACCCAGTCCGAAATAAAAGGGTGTACTATCAAAAGACACCTGGGTCAACTACCAAAAAGCAAAAACCCTCTGCAGGGCATGGAACCATACTGGAGGGAAGGCTCAATGGACCCTGCAAAATTCATAGTACAGCGGATACAATACCAACGCACAGCCTTAGAGCATGTTGGATACTCCGGCAGGTGGCCAAAAGCGGTGAGGATCTTCTTATCCCAAATTCCACAGAGCACCATCCCATGGATAACAATACGGTGTTAACAGTCTTTGAGACATTTGCGTCAAATAATAGGTGCAAGCGAACACTCCGCACCATGTCCGAAATCTGCCACGTAGCAGGAATAAATCCATGGAGTGACACGGCTATTACCTTCAATGCCAGTGATGAACCTAAATTCCGAACAGCCCGAGCACCAGCCGCACTGGTCCTCAGTCCAATTGTGGACGGTTTTCGACTCACCAAGGTACTCATGGACGGCGGCAGCGGATTAAACCTCATCTATGAGGAAACTCTTCAAAGATGGAAATAGACTGGAACCGCATTGAGCAAAGTAGCACAACCTTTAGAGGAATCATCCCCAGTCGGGAAGCACGCTGTGCTGGGAAAATCACACTAGATGTGGTATTCAGCACGCTGGATAATTACAGTTCCAAAGAAATTACATTCCAAGTGGCCCCGTTCAGCAGTGGTTATCACGCTCTTTTAGGACGGGAGGCGTTCATAATCTTCCAAGCCGTACCCAATTACGGGTACATGAAGCTCAAAATGCCCGGGCCCAACGGAATCATCACTCTCGCCAGCGATCCGGACACGGCACTCCGTGCCGAAAACAAAACAGCCGCACTGGCACTCGACGCATTATCCGAAGCCCTCTCGGCCGAGGAATCAACCACGCTACGCTCCAAAGTGGACAAGGATGACGTGATACTCGACAAGAGATCCAAGTCCACCTCTTTTAAACCAGCAGATGAAATAGTCAAATTCCAAGTCCACCCAACGGACCCTACAAAAACAGCCTCCATCGGGGCACAGTTAAACCCCGTTGTGGACGCCGCACTACGAGAATTCCTGCGCGAGAACTGGGACATATTCGCCTGGCATCCCTCAAACATGCCAGGAATCCCACGCAGGCTGGCCGAGCATAGCCTCAATATCCTAAAGGGATTCAAGCCGGTCAAGCAAGCTCTTCGGCGTTTCTCCGAACCTAAGAGACAGGCCATGGGAGAGGAACTAGCCAAGCTATTGGGGGCCGGATTCATTAGAGAAATAAAACACCCGGACTGGCTAGCAAACTTGGTGATGGTAACAAAGAAGGACAAATCCTGGCGCCTTTATGTTGATTTCAAAGACCTCAATAAAGCTTTCCCAAAGGATCCCTTCCCCCTCCCACACATTGATCAAATCATTGATGCAACCACAGGACACGAGTCATTGTGTTTCCTCGACGCATACTCCGGTTACCACCAAATCAAGATGGTGGAGTCCGACCAAGCCTCAACAGCATTCAGCACACCATACGGTCCCTTCTGTTCTAACACAATGCCTTTTGGGCTCAAAAACGCCGGCCCAACATATCAGCGCATGATTCAGACATGTCTGGAGAAACAAATCGGCAAAACAGTAAAGGCATACGTAGACGATGTGGTCATCAAAACCAAACACGTCGACTCTTTGATAGACGACTTGAGGCTCACATTTGACAACCTCCAAACATACGACATCAAGCTCAATCCGAAAAAATGCGTTTTTGGCGTACCAGTCGGAATGCTCCTGGGTTTCATTGTCTCCGGTAGAGGTATTGAAGCTAATCCAGCCAAAATCCAAGCTTTGTCACAGTTGGCTACCCCAACAGACCTCAAACAAATCCAGAAGTTAACTAGATGCGTGGCGGCTCTAAGCCGCTTTATCTCCCACTTAGGAGAAAAGGCTTTAACTCTTTATCGCCTCCTTCGACGCACCGAACACTTCGAGTGGACGGATGAAAGGATCGAGATGGACCTAGAGGGGGGGTGAATAGGTACAACTACAAATTTTAATTATTACTTAACAATTTTTAGGCAATAATGCGGAATGTGAAAGTGAGCCTAACAATTGCAAGTGAAGTACTAAGTACTAAGCAGGTAACACAAGTAGTAACTAGGCAAATACAAAGTGATGAAGTAAGTGCTAAGAGACAAGTAACCACAAGTAGAGAGTTAGGGTTAGGGATAACCGCAACTCCGGGAGACAAGGATGTATGCCGATGTTCACTTCCTTGGAGCGAAGCTACGTCACCGTTAGAGAGGTGGATGTTACCAAAAAGGCACACCAACGCCACGAAGGCTCACCCTATTCTCCCTTCGAGACAACACCACGAAGGCGTTTCTCAACCACTAGTGGTAGACCTTGGGGTGGTCTCCAAACCCTCACAAACTTTTTCGGTGGGTAATCACAAAGGTTGATTCCTCTCCGAAAGACTCCTACCGCCTAGGAGTCTCCAACCTCCAAGAGTAACAAGAATGATGGGAAAAGCTCAAGACTTGCTCAAGTCATAAATTCCTTTGGTGCAAAGAAGGGGAAGGAGTGGATCAATCACTTGGTCGAACAACTTCTCTCAAATGCTCTCAAATCCCTTGGGGATCTAAGATTTGGTGTGGAGGAGTGAGAGAGAGTGTGTAATGTGTTCTAGGGTTTGTTCAACGTGAGTGGTCAACCCATCCCGAAGGGGAAGAAAGGCTATATATAGTGGTAGTGAAAAGCTAGCCCTTTGGCCACTTAAGGCACAGGAGCTGCCGGACGTCCGGTGGGTACCGGACGACCGGTGACATAGATCGGACCGGACGTCCGGCCGGGCAGCCGGTCGTCCGCTTGCTGGAGTATAAATCTGACCGTGAAAATAGCACAGCTAGCGGACATCCGGAAGGCGCCGGTTGTCTGGAGCCCGGACGTTCGGTGTCATCTGACATCCGTTAATTGTAGTTCTGTTGAAGTGCACCGGACATCCGAAAGTGAGCGGACGTCCGGTGACCGGACATCCGGTGTGACCGGTCTTCCGCTAATTTCTGTTCTGTGCAGACTCACCGGACGACTGGAGAGAGTCGGATGTCTGGTTGGTTGAGAGATGCTGGACGTCCGTAGACTTCGGACGTCCGGTGAAAGTTGGACCATTTAGCTTGGAAACCTACTACCACTTTTGCACAAGTTAGAGGAAGAATTTATGAGATGGTATGAGAGGGAATTATGTGGTTTTGAGCAAGTTATTTCGCGAAATCCATCGATCCCCTCTTAATAGTGCGGGATCCCTACACTCAAGAGCAAAACCGAAAACACGGAGCCGAAGCTTTTTATCTTTGTCTTGTGTCTCTGCTCTTGGGTGGTATATGTTGTTATGTCCTTTGTCATGATCCACACACACACATAGCCCTTGGGACATAATCCCGAGAAATACTCGATAAACATGATTAGTCTCAATATGCATGTTGTCATCAACATCAAAACACGATTAAGGGCATGATTGCACTTTCAATCTCCCCCTTTTTGGTAGTCGATGACAACATACATGCACTTTTTATGGTAAAGCTTTGAATATCGAAAGAATTTGTTGTGGAGCTCCCCCTCAATATGTGCAATAACTCATAGGTAAACATGAAGAGAGCTCCCCCTCACTATGATACCAACACAACCGAAACTCATACACAAGATAATCAAGATAACATCAGATTTAGAATAGGCTTCAGCAGGATTCATCACTCATAGCATATAACATAAGTCGGTCCAAACATATCACAAGTTCAATAACAGGTTAACCACATAGCATGAGTTCAATAACATGATAATAAGATAAGATCATAGCATCATATCACATAAATAAGTGCCTACTCCCCCTTGGCAGCAAATACCCAAAAGGAGGTGTCATAACAGCAACAAAGAGCATCATCGTCATCATCATCATGAGCACCACTACCACCAGCCTCGTCAAGGAAGTCAGCCCACTCAGGACCCGAAGGAAAGCCGAAGTCGGAAGGTGGATCATCAGGAAGACGTTCATCGTCACTCACATCGTAAACTCCGGAGTCTCTCAGACGAGCCTTCAAAGCATTCTTGGAGGTGACCAAGCATGTGACAACATCGTGATTTTGAGAGCAATGAAAGGTAAACATCTTCATCATGGCAGAGTGAGCTTTCCCAAGAAAGCGAGAGATGCGACCAAAAGGTGCGGAGCCAGAAGAAGTAGACCGAGTGGTGGAAGAAGGAACACTAGCTGGGGTACGACGAGTAGGAGCAGAAGAGTCCTTGGGAACCCAATCCTCCGCCATGTGAGATGGAATGACCCACCGTTCGTGCAAGTGAGTGCGGGCAATGGGAAATGGAGCAACACTCTCGATAAATGCCTGAAGGAAGGGGGCATGAGGAAAGGCTCGCTTGTGTTGAAAACAAGCCAGACGGATCTCATGCCATAGAAAGTGAGGGATATTTATCTTCCTTGTGGGAGACTCATAGAGGCGATGCATGAGATCAATGCAGTAGCTGTTACATGACCCCTTGTCACCCATCTTAGGATATATGGTGCGAATAACACACTGAAAAATGATGTAGAAGGGTGAGCGCCGAATTGAAACTTGGTTCAGGCCCTTATGTTTCTCCTGATTAGACATTTCACTTATGGGCTTGAGAAGATCCGCACAGACCTCTATGCTCTTGGGCTTATGGTTAGGGTCATCCTTATGGATTTTGAACCCTGTGTCAGGAAAACCAAGAGCAGCAACAAATTGCGCATAGGATAGCGTGAGCACGGTGTCGGAGGTCATCCAAGTGACAGTTTTATCGGGACCAAAGTAACAAGTGGCATAGAATTGATGAATTGCAGCATAGTTAAAATCGTGTTGGAATTCAAATGGTGCAGCAAGACTGGAGGACTCAATGAGCCCAATGGCTCCCGGATATTTCTCCGGATGAGTGCGGATATGCTCTAAGTCGATGCACATATGGATAGATAACCCTTTAGGAATGACTATGGTGGTGAAAATGTCGGCTTGGACATTTGTGTGAAAACGAGCATCCTGTGAATCGCTAAGAACAGTGAAGTGATTTACATCACGACGAAGCTTAAGGTAAGAAGCGATGGGAACCTCATTGAACCGTTTAATGATGCGGCCGTGAGGGAGTGGAGGTTCAAGAGAGATGCGACGGGCAGCACCTGGAGGTTGAACTGGAGGAGGAGGAGGCTTGAATGTGGGCCGACGAGTTCCAGGCTTGGGTGCAGTGGTGCGAACAGCAACATAAGTGGGTTCCTCTATTTCTTCCAATTCATCCTCATAGTCGGATTCTTCGGTCGAAGAGGCGCTAGCGGAGCTGCGAGGGTGAGCGGCACGCTTCCGAGGACGAGCCCGCTCCTGTGAATCATCAGACCCTCCACGACGAGACGGATGAGAGCCTCCAACGGTGACCTGCTTTCGAGCAGAGTGCTTTGTCCGTGGCATTGCTACCTAGGGAAGGAGGAGACTCCAAATCTTAAAAATCGCCATAGGTCAAGAAGGTTAGAGCAATGGGGGAAAGAAAAACAAAGAGAAGTTGCTACCTCGGGAGACCGAGGAGAAAATGCGGCGGAGAAGAGATTTCCCCCGACACCGGCCGGGTCGAGAGAGAAGCGGTCGTTTTGACCGGATCTGAAGGTCTGGTTGATCCACGCTCACCGCACCAGGTAGGAGGCGCGACGAAGGCCGGAAGGAGGAGGGGATCTAGCCCATGAACGCAGCAAGGAGAGAGTGCGGCGGCGGCGGCGAGAGAAGTTAGGTTTTAGAACTGACCAGATCACACGCCCGAGTATATATATAGGCGGGCGAGAACCGTACCGGACATCCGGTGTGAACCGGACGTCCGGGACCTGAGAGGGCAACCTGACACGGGAAGTAGCGGACGACTGGCAAAAAAGGGACATCCGACATGTTTAGACAGAGCAGTATTTAACGGAAGTCCAGTTAGAGCGGACGACCGGCAATAGGGCACCAAAGAAATTTTTACGGATGACTGGTACAGATCGGACGACCGGTGCAAGAGCACCAGAAGGGATTTGACGGACGTCCGGTGGTCTTTTTTTTGTTATTTGTATATATATCTTTTCGAGGAAGACTAGGGTGCCATAGTTGGTGCTAATGGCAATGATGGAGAGATGATGAGTGACATATGTAGTAGGATGAAAGGATACCATAGATGAAGCAATGGGTTTTCTAAGCCAACAATAATAAACACACATACTGCTCACATGTTGTTTTAATGACAAGGCGGTGGCTGATGCCACCATGTATGAGTATACGTGACATGACACTGCAAAGATTTGAACTTTGGGTCCATAATCACTACACCATCATTGAAAGCACCATAGTTAGAGTAACATGGTAGCTTTGAGAGTGTTTGTTCTTTTTATGCATTTCATAGGGTGAGAGAACGCATGAGTTGAGTGTCTCCCCCTAAATATATGCCTACATAGAGACAGGACATTATGACAATGCATGCATGAGTACTAGTTTTCACATAATGTTGTCAAGCTCCAAGATACCAAGTTCACGCCTAAGTTGGCAAAATCTTGCCTCATCCAATGGCTTGGTGAAAATATCTACAAGTTGCATATCTGTGCCAACATGAGAAATGTCAATATCACCCTTCTCCACATGATCTCTCAGGAAGTGGTACCTAATGTCAATGTGCTTGGTGCGGGTATGATCTTTGGGGTTCTCAGCAATATTAATGGCACTTTTATTATCACATAGAAGAGGCACATGTCTATAGGTGATACCGTAATCATTCAAAGTTTGCCTCATCCATAGTAACTGAGTTGCACAACTGGCGATTGCAATATATTCAGCTTCGGCAGTGGAGAGGGCAACACAATTTTGCTTCTTCGAGGACCAACTTACCAAGGAGCGTCCAAGAAATTGACACGCACCGGAGGTGGATTTACGATCCACTTTGTCTCCAGCCCAATCCGCATCTGTGTACCCAATGAGATCAAACTTAGCATCCTTGGGGTACCATAGACCCAACTTTGGGGTGTGAACAAGGTATCTAAGAATATGCTTAACCGCCTTATGATGGCTTTCCCTAGGGGAAGCTTGAAATCTAGCACACATGCAAACACTAAACATGATGTCTGGTCTAGATGCACAAAGATAAAGTAATGAACCAATCATAGAGTGGTATTTAGATGGGTCAAAGGAGATACCATTTGAGTCTTCAGTGAGTACAATTTTGGTTGGCATGGGTGTCTTACATGGGCTAGCATCAGTCATGCCAAATTTTGCTAGGATATCCTTGAGGTATTTGGCTTGAGACAAGAAAAATCCTTCTTGAAATTGTTGAATTTGAAAGCCGAGGAAGAACTTCAAATCCGCATTGAGTGACATTTCAAAATTCTTGGTCATTGATGCCGCAAACTTCTTGCATAAATGAATGTTAGGAGAACCAAAAATGATTCATCTACATAGATTTGGCATAAGATCAAATCACCTTTGTCCCTCTTAGTAAAAAGAGTGGGATCGATCACCCCTCGCACAAAACCATCATCGAGTAGAAACTTCTTAAGATGATCATACCAAGCACGAGGTGCTTGTTTGAGGCCATACAGAGCCTTATGAAGTTTATACACATGGTCTTTGTGATCGGGGTCAACGAACCCAGGTGGTTGTGATACATATACTTCTTCTTGTAGAGGACCGTTAAGGAATGCACTCTTCACATCCATTTGATGTAATGTAAAGCCATTGAAAGCAGCATAAGCAAGTAAGATGCGAATGGATTCAAGACGGGCAACAGGGGCAAAGGTCTCACCAAAGTACAAACCTTCAACTTGTGAGTACCCTTGTGCCACTAACCTTGCCTTGTTGCGGATGATTACACCATTCTCATCTTGCTTGTTCTTGAAAATCAACTTTGTTCCAATGACGTTGTGTTCCGTAGTTGGCCTCTTGACTAATGACCACACTTGATTGCGCTCAAAACTATTCAACTCTTCTTGCATAGCAATGAGCCAATCGTTGTCTATCAACGCATCTTGTACCTTGAGAGGCTCAACACTAGACACAAAAGAGAAGTGAGCACAAAAGTTTGTCAATTGTTTACGAGTGACTCTACCTTCCGATATGCCGGTGAGGATTTTATCAACATCAACACGACCGGCCACGCGAGGCATGATGGAGGTTAAGGTTTCGCGAGGTTCAACTTCATGTCCATCATCCATGTCCTCAACATATGGATCATTAATGTGTGGTGGAAAATCTTCTTCTTCTTCTTGCATTTGTTGAGATTCATTGTCAATGATTGCACTTTCTTGTTCTTGCCCTTGACGATGATCTTGTTCTTGATGATTATCATGAAGAGGAACTTGATCATCATCTTGTACTTGGACTATGGGCATTGATTGAGTAGTAGGGGCTTGTGGTGGTATGGGTGTGGAAGAAGTTTGATGGTGTGTGAGGCCTTCATCTTCTTCTTCTTCATCATGAGGGTCTTGTTCCATTGGAAGAAGTGCACCAACACCCATCGTCAAGATATCTTGAGAAGAATCTTCTTCACGTACATCACTTAGATCAACTTGCTCCCCATGGGAGCCATTAAATTCATCAAACACCACGTCACAAGTTTCTACAACACATCCATTGGATTTGTTGTAGACTCTATAGGCGTGAGAGTTTGATCCATAGCCAACAAATATGCCCTCCATAGTTTTAGACTGAAATTTTCCTAACCGCTCTCTTTTGTTGAGGATGAAGCATTTACACCCAAATACACGAAAGTACTTGACATTTGGCTTGTTCTCGGTTAGGAACTCATATGGAGTCTTTTCCAATATCGTGCGGAGGAAGAGCCGATTTGATGCATGACATGCAGTGTTGACGGCCTCGGCCCAAAAACTATGTGGCGACTTGTATTCATCCAACATGGACCTTGCCATCTCCACAAGGGTGCGGTTCTTCCTTTCTGCAACACCATTTTGTTGGGGAGTGTATGGAGCTGAATATTGATGCTCAATCCCTTCATCACTAAGAAATCCTTCCAAGGTGTAATTCTTGAACTCGGAACCATTATCACTTCTTATTGCCATGATTTCTTTGTCAAACTTGTGTTGTGCTTGCTTTTCAAAATCAATGAAGGTGATCTCCGTCTCGTCTTTGGACTTGAGGAAAAACACCCATGTGTATCTTGAGTAATCATCCACAATGACAAGTCCATACTTTTTCCCACCAAGACTATCCCACGAAGGAGGCCCAAAGAGATCCACATGAAGGAGCTCCAACGTCCTTGAAGTAGACACAATATTCTTGGGTTGGTGCTTTGATTGATGTTGCTTCCCGGCTATGCACGCACTACACACACGATCTTTCTCAAAAGAGACATTTGTTAGTCCAAGGATGTGATTACCCTTTAAGAGATCTTGAAGATTTCTCATACCGATATGGGCTAGCCAGCGATGCCATAGCCACCCCTTGTCGGCCTTGGCCATTAGACAAGTTGCATGGAATGTGCTCTCTTTCGAGAAATCAACCGTGTAAAGGTTGCCATCCAACTCTCCAACAAAGGCCACTTCAAGAGTATCTCTCTTAAAGACTTTCACATCCGTTAGTCCAAAAAGTGTATCATAACCAACAGAAGCCAATTGGCGAACAGAAAGCAAATGGTATTTGAGGGATTGGACAAGCATCACATTTGCAAGAGACATGTCATTTGTGATGGCCACTTTGCCCAATCCGAGTACCTGTCCTTTTGAACCTCCACCAAACATAATGCTCATAAATGGTTGAATAGCTTCCATGAAATCGTAGAGCAACTTGCTATCTCCGGCCATATGATTGGTACATCCACTGTCAATCACCCATTTTACTCCACCGGAGAAAGCGACCTACACACAATTATGGCTTGGTTAGAGGCACCCATTTTGCAATGGGACCTCTCAGGTTAGTCACAAGGGTCTTAGGGACCCAAATAGCATAAAACCGAAATGCATTTCGAGGACCAACAAACTTAGCAAAACCTTCTCCATCCTTAGTCTTACGAAGTACATAGGATGGAGGCATGAACACTTTTGGCTTATTGAGAGTAGGCATGCCCCTTGTGGCCTTCCCACTAACAACCTTACCTTTCTCCTTTTGCCCTTCACGTACAAAAGTTTCTTTTAAAGGAGTGGTGCACTTTTGAGAGGACGTCTTCTTCTTGCTTGTGCTTGGATCAAACCCGAGTCCCTCTTTGGCAAACACCTCATTGTGTTGGCTCAACACCTCATTAAGGTTCTTTTGCCCTTGAGCACATGTCATGAGTCCTTTCTCAATTTGAGCTTTGAGAAAGCGATTCTCCTCAAGAATAGACGCTAGATCACTACTAGAGTTAGTAGTACAAGCATCAACATTGGTAATAGGAGAAGAGTAAGCCTTGGCTAGAGTTTTAAGATAAGTAAGCTTGAGTGTCTCAAAACTCTTTGTAAGGAGGGTGAGCTCTTCTTCCTTGGTCTTGAGGGACACGGATAGGAGCTCACAATCCTTAGAGAGAGAAGCATTAGACTTTACAAGTTTACTTTTATCATTCATCAACTCTTTGCAAGAGTTGATAGCCTTTTTCAAGGAGGCAAGATCCCTAGTATGAACATCAATGTTTGCACCAATTTTTAAGCATAGTTCATCATTGCGTGCTTCCTCATATTGGACTTTCCGCTCAAGGATTTCATATTTTTACTTTTCCTCGGTGACGAGGGTTTTGAGTTCCTTAATGGAAATGGTGTGCTTACTCACCATCTCCATAAGCATATGAAACATAGTGAGCTTCTTTCCTTTAAGGGAGCACATGAACTTATTTAATTTAGCAAGCATAGGATCATTTATATCATCATCCTCATAACTATCCTCCGCATCAAGATACTCATCACTAGAAGTAGGAGGAGTGAGAAGTGGAGGGTTTGATCGTGGGGTTACCTTGACCTTGTCAGAAGAGTGGTGGTCCTCTCCATATTCTAACACGGCCTTCGCCATGAGGCACTTGTGAGTGTTGCCCTTGTAATATTTCATGTAGTTGTAGGTGACAACTTCACCACTCTTGTTGACTAGCCTCAATGTGTTTTCAGAATCTTGAGCAACTCCGGCAACACCACTAACATCATCTGGATCGGATTCTTCTTGAGCAACCATTGCTTTCCCATCTCTCTTCTTGAGCTTGGAGTTCAAAGGATTTGGCAGCTTCTTCTTGGGAAAGGTCTTGGGAAACCTTGGTTTATCTTCTCTCTTCTCATAAGGGCACTCGTTGGAGAAGTGGTTGGTTTCTTCACAGTTGTAGCATTTTCTTACTTTCTTCTTTTGAAACCTACCCTTGAATTTTCCCGCGCTAAACTTCTTGACAAAGAGAGCCATGTCTTCATATGAAGGGCCCTCATCGGATTCAACCTCATCACCATCTTCTTCATCATCATCATCTTCTTCTTCATCATCATCTTCTTCTTCACGTTGCTCATCTTCACATACATGCTTGGCCTTCAATGCAAGATTGATCTTTGCCGATGGAGTACCATGCATGGCAAGATGTTTTGTAGCATTTGCCTTTGACTCTTCAAATAGTTGGAAAGTGGATATGATGTCATCTGTAGTCATTTACTTGAAGGCATGGTGTTGTCTTATGTCCCATACCATCTGATGGTGATATGGAGCAAGAGCATGGAGCAACTTGTCCACAAGAAATCGCTTAGTCATTTTAAATCCACCTTGTGTCTTGTCACACTCACATGACTCAATATCAGCGGTGAGAGTCATGAGACGCTCAAGGAGTTGATTTGGAGTTTCACCTTTCTCCATACAGAAGTTTTGCAATTGTCCCTTGGCAATTTCATATTGAGCACTCCGGAGGGTGGAGGTACCGGTCTTGGATCTTATAATACTTTCCCATAATTCCTTGGCACTTGTGATGTGTATGAAAGGTCTCCTTTGCTTTTCGGCCATACCTCTCCTTATACACATGATTGCAGTGTCATTGAGATTCTTGTCATAAATTTCTCTTGGTGTAGGATTCTTTGGATCACCACATGGTAACCATACTCCAAGATCTCTAGCATCTCATCGTTTCCATATCGAAGATGATCCTGCATAGCAACTCTCCACAAAGCAAAATCAAAAGTGGCATCAAGTAAAGGAGGTTTGCCTTGAGAGTTATATTTTGGTTTCTCAACTTGGGGTATTGCATAAAGCCAAGGTACACTAGAGTGTTCATTGCTAGGAGGTTGTTGACCAAGTGACGGAGTAGGCACAGTTGGCCTCGAGGCCACACCACCCGAAAGTGGTGCAAGCACCGTGGACAGTGTGGCTATCCTCATTTAGACCAAGGCCTTGACAGAAGCATCATGCTCCTCCTTTTGCTTAGCAAGGGCCCGTTCTAGATCCTCAGAAGTAAAGGTCTTGACTTCAGAAGAAGCCTCGCCTTTATCCTTCGGATCTACAACAAGGGGAGTCCCATCGGGGTTCATCTCGCTCTAGGGCGGTTAAGCCACAAGAATAGAGCACGAGGCTCTGATACCAATTGAAAGAATCGAGATGGACCTAGAGAGGGTGAATAGGTACAACTACAAATTTTAATTGTTACTTAACAATTTTTAGGCAATAATGCAGAATGTGAAAGTGAGCCTAACAATTGCAAGTGAAGTACTAAGTACTAAGCAGGTAACACAAGCAGTAACTAGGCAAATACAAAGTGATGAAGTAAGTGCTAAGAGACAAGTAACCACAAGTAGAGAGTTAGGGTTAGGGATAACCGCAACTCCGGGAGACGAGGATGTATGCCGATGTTCACTTCCTTGGAGGGAAGCTACGTCACCGTTAGAGAGGTGGATGTTACCACGAAGGCAACCAACGCCACGAAGGCTCACCCTATTCTCCCTTCGAGACAACACCACGAAGGCGTTTCTCAACCACTAGTGGTAGACCTTGGGGTGGTCTCCAAACCCTCACAAACTTTTTCGGTGGGTAATCACAAAGGTTGATTCCTCTCCGAAAGACTCCTACCGCCTAGGAGTCTCCAACCTCCAAGAGTAACAAGAATGATGGGAAAAGCTCAAGACTTGCTCAAGTCATAAATTCCTTTGGTGCAAAGAAGGGGAAGGAGTGGATCAATCACTTGGTCGAACAACTTCTCTCAAATGCTCTCAAATCCCTTGGGGATCTAAGATTTGGTGTGGAGGAGTGAGAGAGAGTGTGTAATGTGTTCTAGGGTTTGTTCAACGTGAGTGGTCAACCCATCCCGAAGGGGAAGAAAGGCTATATATAGTGGTAGTGAAAAGCTAGCCCTTTGGCCACTTAAGGCACAGGAGCTGCCGGACGTCCGGTGGGTACCGGACGACCGGTGACATAGATCGGACCGGACGTCCGGCCGGGCAGCCGGTCGTCCGCTTGCTGGAGTATAAATCTGACCGTGAAAATAGCACAGCTAGCGGACATCCGGAAGGCGCCGGTTGTCCGGAGCCCGGACGTCCGGTGTCATCTGACATCCGTTAATTGTAGTTCTGTTGAAGTGCACCGGGCATCCGAAAGTGAGCGGACGTCCGGTGACCGGACATCCGGTGTGACCGGTCTTCCGCTAATTTCTGTTCTGTGCAGACTCACCGGACGACTGGAGAGAGTCGGATGTCTGGTTGGTTGAGAGATGCTGGACGTCCGTAGACTTCGGACGTCCGGTGAAAGTTGGACCATTTAGCTTGGAAACCTACTACCACTTTTGCACAAGTTAGAGGAAGAATTTATGAGATGGTATGAGAGGGAATTATGTGGTTTTGAGCAAGTTCTTTCGCAAAATCCATCGATCCCCTCTTAATAGTGCGGGATCCCTACACTCAAGAGCAAAACCGAAAACACGGAGCCGAAGCTTTTTATCTTTGTCTTGTTTCTCTGCTCTTGGGTGGTATATGTTGTTATGTCCTTAGTCATGATCCACACACACACATAGCCCTTGGGACATAAGTCTGAGAAATACTCGATAAACATGATTAGTCTCAATATGCATGTTGTCATCAACATCAAAATACGATTAAGGGCATGATTGCACTTTGAACGGACGCGGCCACAGCCGGATTGGAAGAAATAAAGGCCATCTTGGCAACCAACCCAATCCTGGCCGCGCCAAACATCGGCGAACCAATAATGTTGTACATTGCCGCAACTCATCAAGTTGTAAGCGCGGTGCTCGTTGTCGAACGGGAAGCGGACGGACATAAATTCCCTCTTCAAAAGCCGGTGTACTATGTATCCACTGTCCTCACTCCATACAAATCACGGTACCCGCACTACCAAAAGATAGTATATGCGATATTCATGGCATCGCGGAAGCTGCGACACTACTTTCAAGAGTGTTCGATTACAGTAGCCTCGGAAGTGCCACTTAATGATATTATAAACAACCGCGATGCTACGGGCCGGATTGCCAAATGGGCCATTGAGCTCCTTCCGTTCGACATAACATACAAACCTCGATGAGCCATTAAGTCGCAGGTATTGGCCGACTTCGTCGCTGAATGGACGGAGGCCGAACTCCATAAAGAGTACGGCGCATACTCCAATTGGATCATGCACTTCGATGGTTCTAAAATGCTGGCTGGTCTAGGGGCTGGCGTCGTCCTGACGTCCCCAACCGGAGATACCGTTCAGTACGTATTGCAAATATTGTATACGGACTCCAACAATGCAGCCAAATACGAAGCTCTGTTGCATGGTCTTCGGATGGCAGTCTCCATGGGCATTCAACGCCTGGAGGTGCGTGGGGATTCAAACCTCGCAATATCCCAAATAAATGGAGACTTTGACGCCGAAGATCCAAAAATGGCGAACT
The DNA here is from genome assembly GCA_034509565.1 of Triticum monococcum. NCBI lineage: Eukaryota > Viridiplantae > Streptophyta > Magnoliopsida > Poales > Poaceae > Triticum > Triticum monococcum. Next base: position 28,705,316 of record CM067847.1, read on the forward strand.
ATCGAAACGCCATCCTAAAAATGTCAGCTCGGTTCGAAGGGCTCGAATTTCACCATGTGGCTCGGGAAAACAATCAGGCGGCGGATATCCTCGCCTGCATCGGCGCAAAACGTGATGTGGTCCCCCCCCAACATATTTTTGGAAAGGCTGTTCAAGCCATCCGTAGTATGGGAAGGGGACACCGGTAACAACAGTCCGGACCCGGCCAAAATACCCGATACCGAACTCTCTGACACAATCGGAGGCTCCGCCAACGAAATAACACCTTTAGCCCACGAAATAATGGCCATTATTGCCCCGTGGACAGAACCATTCCTGGCCTACCTAACTAGACAGGAACTTCCGGAGGACCAAAATGAGGCACGCTGCATAGTGCGGCGATCCAAGGCCTACAGGGTCCATGAGGGAGAATTGTACAAAAAAAGCACTACCGGAGTCCTTCAAAGGTGCATCTCCGAAGAGGAAGGGCGAAATCTTTTGGCAAAAATTCACGCCGGACTCGGCGGTCATCACGCCGCAGCCCGGGCTCTTGTAAGCAAGGCCTTCCGTACAGGATTCTATTGGCCAACGGCTCGGGCAGATGCATGGGACTTGGTCCAACGCTACGCCGGTTGCCAGCTCTTTGCAAATCAGAGTCACATGCCACCTACCGCCCGCCAAACAATCCCCATTACATGGCCCTTTGCGGTTTGGGGGCTTGACATGGTTGGACCCCTTAAAGGGGGAACCCACAAGAAAAAATACTTATTGGTCATGGTGGATAAATTCACCAAATGGATAGAGGCCAAACCTGTTAAAACAGCCGAATCCAGACCGGTGATAGACTTCATATCCGGGGTTGTACACTAGTATGGCGTCCCCCACAGCATCATCACTGATAATGGCACGAACTTCACGGCCGACGAGGTAAAACTCTGATGCAGCAAAATGGGCATCAAGCTCGATTATGCTTCAGTCTATCACCCAAAACCAACGGTCAAGTCGAGGGAGCAAACGGTCTTATAACGAGCGGCATTAAACCAAGATTAGTGCGCTCCTTAACGCAGTCTAACACGCACTAGGTAGAGGAGCTTGACTCCGTACTCTAGGGGTTGCGGACCACGCCGAATCGTAGTACCGGATATACACCCTTCTTTATGGTGTACGGCGCAGAGGCAGACTTGCCCTGTGATATAATTCATGACTCACCTCAAGTGCGCATGTACGAAGAAAGAGAAGCCGAGCTCGATCGGCAGGACAGTTTGGACACCCTGGAGGAGGAGCGCGACGTAGCCAAAGCCCGTTCCGCATTTTATCAGCAACAGGCTCGCAGACACCAAAGCAGAGAAGTACGGGCCAAAATTTATAACGTTGGCGAACTAGTTCTACACCTGCCGGATAAGAAAAACAATAAGCTCGAGCCCAAATGGGAAGGTCCCTTCATTATTGACCAAGTTCTGACCGGTGGAGCATACCGACTGCGGGATGCATCGACTAGTCGACTGAGCCGAACCCATGGAACGCGGCCATGCTCCGAAGATTCTACGCCTAGCACTGGACTCTATGTTAGTCCACTCCCTTTGTCCATTTTCTGCATATACATTACCTGTCTTGTTTCTCTTTCTTTCTTTTTTTATTATTTCTCTAGGCCTTCAAGGGTCACCTTGTGCCTCGCTTGCACATAACAGATGCGCTAGCCGCACTCTTCATACCTGGGGGCTTCTTTCACAGAAGCTTAAATTATTTATCTGGGCCTCATGCCCCACACATGTGTTATACTTCCACATGTACCTTTTTTCACCATTATATGCATCGATATGACTTAAGTTTTGGCCAAGCTGGGTTGCCTGGCTCTTGTATTTATGCCCTACGTTCCCGTTAATTCGGCTAGGGCATAAGGGGAGCACCTCTGCGATTGTTACTGCCGGGTCAGCCGAATGTGTACCTCAGACTGGGTGAAGCCGAAAGCTAGCGTTCTTAAGGAAATATTTGGTCGGTGAATAAAAGATGATTTTTATTTATTGTCCATATCTGCCCCTAGATGTTTTCCTGCGTTTCCTATCATAGTCCGGACATGCACTTTAGGGCATGCTTCCCCAGGGAAAGGAACCCTTAACGGAACTATTCTCCCTGGAAGATGTTTCTTACTACCCATGTAATATAACATAACTAGTTGGGCACTTGTCTGATAAAGCACTAATGACCCCTACGCCTGGTCTCCACGCATACCCCGGTTCTTATATAACTGAGCGGGTATTCGGATACACTCTGGACTATTGGGCCCGGAGGTTGAAGCGAAAAGGTCCGCAACGACAAATGATCTACAATCCGGCTAGAAGGCATTATATATGTCACTTTAATTACATAGTCATGCAGACTGACTAAATTCCTCTTCTATACCATCCAACAGGCGGTCTAGCTTACAATCCTATTGAGAATACTTTGCGGCTAATTCTACTTTCCCATAAACTAAGCTAACGGGGATCTCTTTTCCGTCGAGCCCCACAGGTCCGACCTCGGCCATGTGATTTGGGTTTGCCTTGGTATACTGCGTCTTCACCATGGCCCAGGCATCTCTAGCACCCTGTCGGCAGGCTGATATCTTCCATAATCGGAAGCGTCGTCGTGCTCCCTTGAGCTTCTCCGCAAGCTCGGCAACGCCCTCTGGCAGGGAGACGGACGGCCACAAGGCCTGGGCAACACCCTGCATCACCTTCCAAACTTGTTCGTGCAGATGTGACAGCTCGGACAGAAGATCACCCTCAGACCCGGGCATTTCCTCCGCGGGACGACACGTCAGCATACCTACAGACATAACACCGTTAGTCGGCTTCTTCGCCGAACTCCTTTAAAAGGATTCGTTCAAGCACTTACTGAAAATGCCGCGCCAAAGCCGCTTATTCTCCTTCTCGGAGTCTGCAAGCTGGCCCCGAACGTCTTTTAGTTCCACACACAGCTTAATATTGGCATCTTGGAGATTGTTTTTCTCCTGCCTAACCTCAATCACCACGCGTTTGTCAGCCTCTAGCTGTCGCATAACATGCTGGTCCTTCGGATTCTCTCTGGATTCATCTGCAACATCTGTTGTTAGATCTGCAGCCATGCCGCACGTTATATGGTAACCATCATTCTTTAAAGTAAATGTTACCAGCAGGTGACTTTTTCGGTTCCTTCAATGCGGCCACAGCAGCCGCAGTTGGGTCTTGCATTCCTCCAGCTCCTGTGACAGCCTAGTATTCTTCTCTGTAAGAACCTGCACAATAAAGATGATCCTTAAATCAGTTCTGCTAACTGTTTCAAGTCTCAGGGGCTACTGATACATATAAATCATCAGATTTACTCACCCGTACATCCTTTACATACTGATCCGTGGCTCTGGCTAGACCATCTTGAGCAGCATGGAGGTACGCCTCTCCAGAATTGAAGGCGTCAAACGCCTCTGGTGAGAAACAAGCGTCACGGAGTACGGCCCGGCGGCGCCTATGATTCATTGCGCTTTCCACTTCTGAGTTTGTAGCGGATAATCTATCCGCATCCTCTGTAGGGGGATTATCCGGCGCCTGCCCCATATCGGCTTCTGCCTCCATGTCCAGTTCTGGCGCCCGACTGGTGGAAGCGTGATTGGCAACATCACCGGACATATTCCGGCGAGCGTTTTTTCTGTTAAAGAAACACGGGCGTCATTACATTTCGAGAAAGACGACAACCACGGAGCGGGGTTTGTTATACCTTTGCGCCGGCGTCTCCGTCCTGACCGCCTTCCTTTTTGGCCTACCCGGCCTCGGTGCCTCCTGTTGGCGCGTTGCCGTGGGTTCGGCAGGGCGTCCCGAATGCCTTCCCTGTAAAATGCCATGTGTATAGGGTGGGTGAAGTGTATAAAAAGGGATCCTAGTTTTGGAGTTGGGATTTTTGGTTTTTCTTACGTGCGATGCAGGGAGCAGTCTGGGATAGTCGGCCGTAATGGCCACCATGGCATCGTCGCATCTTAACTGGTAGAACTGCCGGTCTATCAGCTCCACGGATATGACCGAATCTTCTTCGAGTCCGGAGTCGAGGGCCCGGTCAGGGTCCTCTGGTTGTGGAGAAGGGCTGCTGACCTCCTTTATGCCTTTTCGCAGTTCCTGCCGCAAAGTGGCAAGGTGAATACTTACGACAAAGAATGCGGGAAAAATGGGAGCATGGAGATATAACTTACCCATCTTGGAGGATTGTACATGGTGAACCCATCCCGTGGCTTGATGCGGGTGAACTCCTCTTCCTCACCCTTGAACAATTCGGACAGAATTTTCGCTAAAGCGGCGGCATTGTCCGGACCCTTACGCCCGCAGCGGGTGGCGTCATCCGCCCCGTTATAACACCACAAGGGGTGCCCACGATATTGAAGTGGCTGCACTCCCCGCATTATGCAAATCGACATAACTTCAATTATTGTCAATCCTGATTGAGCTAGAGCTTTGATCCGGTTCATCAGATAAAGGACTTCTCTGATGTCTTCCACCTGGGGGCTCCGTGGGCGCCAACTTCGGCGTTTCTTCAGAGGAGCATTGTTTAACTCAGGAAGACCCCGCCGAACAGGGTCCGGAAGGGGAACGTCCTCCATATAAAACCATTCTTAAGGCCAGTCTTCGGACGACTTCTTTGGGGTACCGGACAGGTATCCGGTATCGACGATGCGCCATATTTCGGCTCCGCCCACTTGATAAAGTGATCTCCTCTGTATGCGAGGGACGAGGCAAAATAGCCTTTTCCACAGCTCGAAGTGAGCCTCGCAGCCCAGGAACAACTCGCAGAGAGCAACGTAGCCGGCGATATGTAGAATAGAGGCAGGGGTGAGATTGTGTAATTGGAGGCCGTAGAACTCCAGGAGCCCACGGAGGAACGGATGAATTGGAAATCCGAGTCCCCTTAGTAAATAAGGAACAAGGCAGACCCGTTCCGCCATGGAGGGACAGGGAAAGCTCTCCGCTTGCTCCCCGCCATTGTAGGTGGCAAGCCTGGCTCGAACGGGCACCATATACGCCGGAGGGAGAAATCCCTTAGTCTGCAGTTTGACTAATCGACTGTGCGGGACTGAACACCTCTCCCAATCACCGGGCTTAGGGCTACGGGGGCGGGAGGAGGAGTTGCGGAGGTCGGCCATGCTGGAATGGATCCTTCCGAAACGCGCTCTGATGCATTCTCGCTAGGGGAGGATAGTATGGATCGGATCTAAGAATCCCCATCCCTTTAATAGACAATTTATTTATCTGGCTAGGGGGCAAATGTAAAAACGTCCTGGCGCCTCGTATTCATTCGACGCGTGGGAGAAAGCCCTTATTGGGCACAGAAGCCAAGAGGTTCAACATTTATGGAGCCGGACACTGCTTCGAACACTTGAAAATTGGAGAAGAACCCGCCTTGCAATGCCGAAGACAACACTGCGCGCTGGATTCATCGTCATTGAAGCCTGGTTCGGGGGCTACTGAGGGAGTCCTGGATTAGGGGGTCTCCGGACAGCTGGATTATATCCTTTGTCCGGACTGTTGGACTATGAAGATACAAGATTGAAGACTTCGTCTCGTGTCCGGATGGGACTCTACTTGGCGTGGAAGGTAAGCTTAGGCAATACGGATATGTATATCTCCTTCTTTGTAACCGACCTTGTGTAACCCTAGCCCCCTCCGGTGTCTATATAAACCAGAGGGTTCTAGTCCGTAGGACAACATACAATCATACCATAGGCTAGCTTCTAGGGTTTAGCCTCTCTGATCTCGTGGTAGATCTACTCTTGTACTAACCATATCATCAATATTAATCAAGCAGGACGTAGGGTTTTACCTCCATCAAGAGGGCCCGAACCTGGGTAAAACATCGTGTCCCCTGCCTCTTGTTACCATCCGCCTTAGACGCACAGTTCGGGACCCCCTACCCAAGATCCGCCGGTTTTGACACCGACAACAGGGGAAGTCCCAGATATGTCTGGGGGAAGCCTTCCACCAGATATGTCTGCTTTTAACTCCTTTTTGTTCAGACCGTAATTTTAGTTTCGCCGTCCAAAACGTTTCCATGGTATGAGGTCCCGGATGCCAGTGGAGATCACACTTGATGCTCCCATGAAATCACCCTCATGGCTCCTTGCGAACGACGCGGTTGCAACCTTGCTATCTAGTTAGCTCGTGTAGTGTGGCGTCTACATTCACCTTCACACAACCCGGAGGAGGAGGGATCCAGAATCACACCATCATAAGTGACTTTGCGTTGAAGAATGGTAGAAGAAAATTTTTACGAGCCCCGAGTTTTAGTTTTGCCCCGGGCCGCCAAAATCTCAACATCGGCCCTAGTCCTATATCTGCCGCCGTCCACTGCCTCCGGGAGCCTGAGACTTGATCACGACAAACACATGCAGTAGGATTAAGAGCGGACGTGTACACAGACAGAATTTTGCGGGTCTTTTCAGCATTCTCTTTTATTCAATCGAGTAACAACCACGTCTGAAGTGCTCGCCCACGATCAGTTACTTCCGGTCCATTCGACGGACGCAATCGTGGCAAGTTCTCGCACGTTTACAGGAAGCAAACTTTACATGAAACAAATCCACCCTACCACTCAGACAAAGCTGCAACGTGAACTAGAGCACGTTTCTGGCATTATTTGGTACGTGCAATATTAGAGCTAACCTGACATGTTCAGGCGCTATATGCATACGGAATACAACTTGTTGAAAATATTCCCTAGAGGTAATAATATTGGATCGCGCTTCAACTGTCTGTATGCCAAGCATCAATGATCATATAGAAAGAAAGAAAAATATTACCTTTTGTTGTATTCTCCTCTCCCTTTGACGGACTTCGGATGCTCCGTGGAATGCTATGCTCTATGATAGTGGTTGGACTTGTGATGGAATAGTCGTGACCTTCCAGTTGTTTGATTGTTTTCTTATTTACCTTAAAGCTTGTGCAAGAGTTGTTGATTAATCTACATACAAAAGTTTGTTCTCTCATTATTTATTAGTACATTTCATATTATCACTATATCCTAGGTGACAAATTTATCTGCACCTATCCTACAACCATTAGAGATGCCCTTTAGATGTGTGGCGGAGGTTGTTGGTCGGTCGTCGGCAATGGTCATCCATTATTCATAAACCATGTGTCCGACTACGTTCCTTGTCGATGGTACCAGTAGCGTCTTTGATCAAGACTCAGTTTGTAGTTGTCCAGCTTAATTAGCCACACCAAGATAACCATATTGCGTTGTTAAAAAAAGTACACAAATGATGAATAAGTTGGGGAAAAGTCAATGTTGAATCAAAAGGGATTATCATAATCTATCATAATAACCATCACAACACTACCATTCAAGTACAATCAACAAAACAGACTAGATATAGCATTCACATTCACCGAGATGAAAACCTTTGTCATGGATGAAACTCTGCCCCCCAACATACTAGTCCTACTGACTATCACCGGCGATCCATCGTTAAGAAACCATGTGTGCTACTCCCTCCTTTCTGGTTTATAGGGCTCAATTCAAAAATCTCACCAACCAAGATAGATGGGGAGTGGTGGAATACTTTTTGTAGTTTGCAAAAGCACCCAACTAATGCTCTTGTTTTTCTCAAAAAATTATGATTATCAATGCATTAATTGCAATCATGCATGCATAAAGTACATGCATTGGTCAATTTTCTCTTAATACTTGCATGCAATGATTGAATGAACCTTGAAATCTGAACATGTGATGGGAACAACCAAATTGAGCCATATAAAATGGAAAAACTAAAATTTTAAGATAAGCCCTGTAAATCGGAAAGGAGGGAGTAGTATGTTGTCTGTGTGTGTCGAGCTCATGACCAAGATGGAATCAGCTCCCCATACTTGCTCGAGGAAAGTCATATGTGACTTGCCGCCTCCTGTGAGACAACAATAGTTTCTAGTTTCTATTATGACGAATCAAGACCTTTATTTTCGCCATCAACCTTGAGTGTGTACTGCCATGTATATTTGCGACCGGTGCAAGCAGTTTTATCATGGTGATGCCGGTTCAGTGAAGATCATTAGGTACGGGCGGAGTTGACTGGTCGCCGACAGCAAACAGCCACGCGGGCGTTCACAAAACCACATGTTCTATGTCACCATGCAGATGAGTCCAGGGGTTTTAGTGTGTGGATACAAAGAGTAGATAGGACATGACCCCACGCGCGTTTAAGGGGCTCGTCATCACCATTTATACACTCCAGCTCTTGCAACAAATGGTTATGTGGCGTGCCAACCAGGAGATTGGGTTTCATTCCACCATCTGCCTCGAGGGAGTAGGCTCCCTTAATTCATTTAGCAGCACAACAGTTTTCTCATGTCAATATAGGACAACAACAGTCTGGCGTGTCTACCTCCAACCTGAGGCTATGAATATGATGCAGCTGGGTATGAACTGAACATATAGTGCATTTTTTTTCATAGATGGACCACATTATTACTTTTCTTGTTGGAATATTGGTGAAATGGAGGGATTTTGCTAATTATTGCCAATGGCAGCGCAACTGGTGGCGAATTAATTCCGTGCGTTCAAGACACCATTAAGTATCTTTTAATTTGTGTCCATTCAGAAAAATACACTAGCTTTTGTTGCTATTCTTGGCCGATCATGTCTCATATATATCCGGCACTCAGCTACCATGTAATAAATCCATCCTTATTATGACCACTCCCCCGTACCCAACGTCCCCGCGTATGATCACAACCGGTTCAGCCAGCCCACCGGGGTTGTTCAGGGAGGCGGCACTAGTGGTTGGTGTATGCAGGCGGGACGCACGTTTTGTTTTTCTGAGTTGGGCGGATGGACGTTCATTTCATGAGAGAAATCACACACTATAAGTGATCTACTTGTATCACTCTTCAAGTAAGAAAAAATATTGGGGTTTGCATTTGCGTGGCTACAATGTTCATGATATAAACTTTAAGATGTCATGCTATTTGGTAGATAGATTTTTTTGAGATATTAGATAGATATATGTAATTATAAAATCCGATGGCGAAATTACTAGTGAATTTTTTTTTGTCTCAAAGGTTTTTGCCAACACATGTAATGCTATTCAACTTAACTCAACTGATATTAGTTTCTGACAAAAACTAATTCCATGAAGTGTATAAATTTATTTCAAGGATCGACTTGACACAAATCTTATATGTGGAGTAAAATAGAACGCAGGGAGTAAATGAGGACAATTGACTGCTTCTCAATCTGCTTAGAAATGAGGTTGTCACTCAAGAAATTCTAGAAACAATTATATGTATCAATAGTTTGACCTTCTAGGCGTGATATCAGTAGAAACAAAGCTCACGTTGGAGTTCAAAGATCAATTCAAGATATGCCATGGATTTTCTTCTGTCAGAAAACACACAGAGGATTTGCATTCAACAAATAAGTCGGACTAGCGCAAATTGGTTAGCTGGGTTGGTGAAATGCAACTACAACCTACAAGTGTCATCTTGCAAGTGTACAATATTGAAATTTATTTCAAGGAAAAAAATTAGGAAGCATAAACAGAAAAGAGTCGGTTCCAGTTTTAAAAGAAATAAATATGGAAGGGTGTTATCCACGTGTAAGTTTGTAGTGAAAACATTCACACATCATATTTTGGTAAGAACCAGTCTGTAGGTAATGCTAAAATAATTCCCCTAAAAATTAAAATCATCGTTCTTAATTGAACAGTGGTACTAGTAGTGTGAGCTCTCTCTCAGGAAATGAACGTCCATCCGCCCAACTCAGAAGAACAAAACATGCGTCCCTGCCTGCATGAACACACCGGCCGCCAATGCCTCCTCCCTGAACAACCCCGGAGGAGTGATCAGAACACTCCCTGACCTACGGTGGGTGTGGGGAAGTGGTCAGAATCAGGACGGATTAATTACATGGCCACGAGTTGGAGCTGGACACGGCAGACGTCGCTCTTGTCCTCTATTCACATGAGAAAATTGTTGTGCTGCTAAATCAACGAAAGGAACATGATAGAGGACGACCGTCGAATTAAACCCAAGCTCCTGGTTGGCACGTCACATAACTATTTGTTTCAAGAAAAAGGAGTGTTTAAATGGTGATGGCGAGCCGCTTAAATGCGAGCGGGTCACATTCTATTTACTCTTTCTACACACACTAAAAACCTAGATACATCTACAAGGTGGCATAGCACATGTGGTTTTGTGAACAGGCGCATGGCTGTTCGCGGCGCGCGACTAGCCAATTCTGCCCTGTAGATGATCTTCACTGGACCGGCATCGCCATGATAAAACTGTTTGCATCGCTCGCAGCTATTTAAACATGGCACACTCGTGTCCCCACTCCTATAATGTTATTGTTGTACTGCTAAATAGCATGTCTCGTGCAGTACACATTCCAGGTTGACCATGGAAACAGAGCTCCTGATTCGTCATAATAATAAATAGAAGTTACTATTGTCCAACAGGAGGCGGAAATCTGCATATAACTTTCCTCAAGTAAGTCCGGGGAACTGATCCCATCTTGGTCATGAGCTCGACGCGCAGACAACATACTAGCACACATGGTTTTTGAATAATGGATTGTCAGCGATAACAAGTAGTATTACTATCTCTCTTTCAGTTTACAGGGCATGCGCATATTCCTAGGTCGTTAATTTGACCAACTTAATACAAGTCATATATTATAAAAAATATACCAATATAAACTTCAGATGCTCTATTTTCAAACCGTATAATTTTTGTGTTATATAGTTTATATTAAGGTGATAAAATTGACAACCTAGGTATACGCGTAGGACTTATAAACTGAAACGGAGGTAGTAGTATTATATTGGGGGACGGAGTTTCATGCATGACAGAGGTTTTCGTCTCGGTGAATGTGAATGATATGTCTTGTCTTTCTGATTGATCGTACTTGAGTTGTGTTGGTTATTACGATGGATTATGATAATCACTTTTGGTTCTGCGTCGACTTTTCATGAGCTTATTCATCATTTTTGTACTTTCTAACAGTGGAATATGGTTATCTTGACGTGGCTAATTAAGTTGGACCACTGCAAAACGAGTCTTGATCGAGGATGCTAATGGTACCCTCGAGACAGAGTCCTAATGACATGTAGATTGCTGTCCTGGTGTCAATCGCATGGTGCATAAAAGCAAGTTTGGGAGACCAACCAGAATAAGCATTTACTAGTAGTTAAGTGCTACTCCCTTCGTCCCATAATATAAGACATTATTATAGCCAATATACACTCATGTATTGGCTGTAATAACATTTTATATTATAGGACGGAGGGAATAGATGTGATACAATCGTTGAAGAACAGGAAGATATGCCTTGTCCAAAACTGGGGCTAAGTACAATTCCTCATGTCAAGTAGAGATTTCTATTGAAAGTTTTTATGTTAGGAATGCATGGCACAATCAAGGGCTCAAAGGGTTTTTCAGTCGCTGCAAATGCTATTGACGGTCTGTTTTTCAGCTTAGTCGAAACGTGACGATGCGCATGCGCAGAAGTAAAATACTGCTGTCACAATATTTATTTATTTCGATACAAATACATGATACAGCATAAAGTGACTCAGTGACACGTCATATAAATACTTGTTGTAAGATCCTACCTGCCTGCTATTACCATTTCAACTAGTACGGTCGTTGCAGCCGGTGACCAGCCAACTCCGCCCATACCTAATGATCTTCTTTGACCAGCATCGCAATGATAAAACTATTTGCACCGGTCGCAGCTATTTAGATATGGCGTGCTCATGTCCTGCACCGCCATAAAGAAATTGTTGTATTGCTAAATAGGCACTTTCAGACAGTACATACTCAAGGTTGACGGCGAAAACGAAGCTCTTGATTAGTCGTAATAAAAACTCGAAATTATTGTTGTCCCACATGAGGCAGCAAGTCACATATCACATTCCTCAAGGGAGTCTGGGGAGCTGATCCCATCTTGGTTATGAGCTCGACACACACAGACAACATACTATCACACATTGTTTCTGAACAACTAATCACTGGCGATAACCAATTTATCTATACCTATACTAATTAGAGACTCCCAAGAAATTACCATGTTAATTATATTTTACAAGCTGTTAATCTAGTGGGACTGGATTATTATGATGTAGATTGACTCACAGAAGAAAAACTTTCACACGTCATGTATCTCTCTCCCATGACCTTACTCAATCTCTCACGTCTCACGTATATCTCTTCAATGAGAAATAAAGATGCCCTCAAAAAAATGAGAAATAAAAAATCACATATCTCTCTCCCAACTACATCAATGTCTCATGTATCTCTGATTCCATACGTCTCTTCTCCCCATCTGGCATGTGCCGCCATTCTCTCTCCCCACGATGGTGCGCCACGCCGCCACCTAGGGTTCAAGTTCATTGTCCAATAAGATTACTCCTTCTGCGCCCTGCCTATTCTGTGTGATGCTCCCAATTACCATTAGGATCTCCATATCATGAGTACTCCCATAATAGGGAGATGAGTGCTCAAAAATTCTGGCGGTCAGGACGGAGATGCTTGATACGCTAGAGGCATATGGAATCTTGGCGGAACAAGCTGTGAAGAAAAGGATTTTCTGGCGCAATTTCATACGATGGTCAATGAACTGCTCCCTAATTATTGATTCTGTAAGTTCTAATGTGTGTATGCATTCTCTACTCTTACAATTTCTCCATACTCTACTTTGTAACATGGTTTCCAATTTGATTCCCTATGTGACACTGAAAAATTTAGAATACAATTTGATTTGATAATTTTTATTAGTTTCAGTTATGTTCATTGTATATTTATCCATAGTTTATATTATAAGTTCAGAACAGTGTCAATGTTAGAGATTGATTCATGTTTCGCATTGTTTAGGTTACAAGATTTTGAGCATAACAGTTTTAGATATGCCTTCGCCCATATTAGGTTCTTTGTTTTTTTTCTCTTCTGTTGCACTGATTTATACTACTTCTCATATTGTAGGTTGTTTTCTATGGCGCTGATGTATTATACTTTAGATTTTGTAGGTTTCAGCAGGTTGTCGGATATGTGCTTTAAGACATTCGTCTAATCGCATGTTCACAACAACTTTGAGTCCCCTGCAAGTTCTAATGTACGTATGAATTCTCCATTCTTATAATTTTTCCATCCTCAACTTTTCAAGTTCAATGTGCTTTCGAGTTTGATTCTCTGTGTGACATTAAAAACTTTGAAATACAGTTGGAGTAGCTAAATTTTCATAGCATTCAGTCAGGTTAATGGTATATTTTACCAATAGTCTAACCAAATTAATTATACGTGGATCGGCATCCCGGACGGCGTCAATCGCATGATGCCCAATGTTAGGTGGGAAGAGTGATCTAAATACTAACGATCCACGTGGTACAGGAACCTGCTACAGCAATCGCATAAGTGTCTGTCCACAAGAGAAATGAATGATACTTTGAAGTACACTGAAAGGCTACCCGCCAGCCAGGTATGCACTGCCGGCGACCAACCAGTACAGCTCGGCCGCAACTAACCCAAAACAGTGACACCCGTACGAAAATGCTAAATGGAGGCCGAACTCCATGGAGCTCTTTATTTCAAAAAAATAATTGAAAATCACATTTTAAAGTTTCAAATAAATCTAAAGAAATCATATGCGTTCATACGGATGTGTGATACATGTGTGTGAAACTTGAAGATGATATACATCACGGTAAGAGCTACACAAAAAAAAGGAAAAGAAATCGTTGTTTTGAAATGGTGAACACTACACGCACTCTTCACAATAAAAAATGCATAAATTTATCTTTTTTGTGTAGCTCTCATCATAATGTATTTCATCGTCAGACTTTACGTACACGTAAAACACACCCATATACTCCCTCCGGTCCTTTTTAGTTCGCATATAAGATTTGACTGAAGTCAAGCCTCGTAAAGTTTGACCAACTTTATAGAAAAAAGTACCAACATTCACAATCTGAAATCAATACCAATAAATGTGTCATGACTTAAAGTTTCATATTGTATAACTTTAGCACGACAGATGTTGATATTTTTTCATATAAATACGGCCAAACTTTGTGAAGTTTGACTTCAAAGAATTCTAATATGCAGAGTAAAAAGGACCGGAGGGAGTAAATGCGTATGATTTTTTCTAGAATTTTTCAAAACATAAAAATATGATTATTATTTTTGGATTTTTCAATAAAAAAACGAGATCCATGTAGCTTGTCCTCCAAAATGCTGCACTCATCTATCTATCTATCTATATGTAGAGAAAGTTTGTCGGACTATTATTCCGTGGTATGAAAAAAGTGTACGACCTCTACAGAGTATTTTAAAATCTATTTAAATAGACATGTCCACAGTCAAGGACATGTTCGGGAGTAAGTCACTATATCATTATTAAAACTACAGCAAGAATTCACATATGAAAGAGTTACAGAACATGGTAGTGATATAACATAATTTTAGAAAGCAGGGAAAAGCGTTGACACCCCCGCGTCGCCCTCCCCCTAGGGCGACTCGGGCGGCCAGAAACCTAGCCGCCGCCGCCGCAAACTCCCTCCTCCCCTCCCCCCGCCGCCGCCGGAAGACGCCGCCGGGCTAAGACCAGGGGCCGACGGCGGTGGCGGGGGATCTCCTCCCTCACGCGTCTCTGGGGTGGGGCGGACCCCAAGGCGTGTGGTGGCGCGACCGATCTGGGATCTGCGGCGCGGCGGATGGCGGCAGGCTGCGGGAGGCCGGCCCGTCCTCGGACGGCGACGGCTTGGCGGCAGAGGCCAGGGCTGCGGGCGCTGCGGATGGCCCTTCGGGCGGCGGCTGCAGTTGGCGGTGGCCGGCTTGGCTGCGGTGGCGTGCATGTTGTCTTTAGATCGGCGACGGCGGCATGGAGGGCCTGGTGGTCTCGTCGGCGGCACTTCCGATCAGATCTATTCTGATCGGTGCAGCCGGCGGTGGTGTCATCTCTTCCGTCAGAGGTGGCCGGCCTGAGGCTGGGTGTTTGGGTCTCGGGATCCGTCATCTGGCACCAGCTGTGAGTCAGGGAGACGTAGTTGCCGGTGAAAACCGAGCCGACGGCGGGCGATGGCGACGGTCCACGTCGTTACCTTGATGAAGGCATCGTCATGTGACTTCCGTCGACCCACTCGTATTGCTCCGGGGGAAACCCTAGGATCTGGTGTTCCAGACCGGACGATGGCGGCACTGCGGTGTCGTTTCTCTCTTGGGAGCATCGTTTTGTAGAGCAGCGCTGGAAGTCAGAGGCAGGAGGTGGAGCGGCTTCGTCTTGCACAGAGCTTCGGTGGAGATGTCAAGTCATGCCTAACTGACAGGTGATTGGTCATGTCTGGTCGGCAGGTGCTACGCACGACAGATCCTCCAAGGGCTTCAAGCTGTGTCGGCTGGTGGTACGTGGCAGCATGGCGCTGAGGTGTATCAGTGGCGACCGCGACGTGTACAGCTGTTTGCGCGCAGGAAGGAGGTGCCATTGGGCGCCGTGGTGGCGTCGACGATAGCTCGACCGGGCAAGGTTGATGCATCAGTACAGTTCTAAAGATGCAGCGGTGGCAGTTGGCGGCGGCGGCCTCTGAGAGCACGCCAGACCAGTGTGTGTCTCAGACCCGGCAAGTAGCTAGGTTGGGGTCTCAGGTCTTAGATGTTAGGCTTGGCTGCGATGTCTGTTTGGTATTAGGCCCAGGCTATCTGCGCCCCTTCATCAACAGGATAGGTGTAGCGACAGTTTGTTGCTTAGACGGCGGCTTTAGTCTTACTGTTGTATGACTTTATAAGGTCTTGTGAGAATAATTAATAAAGTAGCCGTATGCATCGCCCAGATATAGAGGCTGAGGGTCATCCTCCTTTTCTAAAAAAAAAGCAGGAAAAAGTATTTAGTGTTGGTTCAAGATGAAGTGTTTGGCCATTTTGGATTACCATAACTTTAATATAAGGCCACTAGGATTAAAAAGGGTAGCTTGTAAGAGTTTAAGACGAAGAGCATGGCCAATTGGATTTCGATGACTTTTCTATAAGGCCAGTTGGATCGCGATGAGTTGAGTTATAACCACTTGAATTGTGTCAACTTTAATTTAGTAATGGCCAAGTTTGGGGAATGACTTTAGTATTAGTAATTTAGTATTTGATTGGTATGGTCATATCGTTGTTATAGTAAGTTGGATAGTGAGGGCCTGAAAAGGTCACAGTGTTGGTCGGACCTGCTCATGAGGAGTGTCAGTGAGTCAGGTGTGGCAGCCCCATTTGACTACAGCGAATTACCATTGTATTCAGACGGGTTACCGCAAATGCCAGCCTGGGAAATCAACCTGGCATGTGATTTTATAATCCATTGAGAACAAGATACAAACCATTCGACAAAAGAGTGCTTTATTGTCTAATCATAACTTTAGAATGTCAACTTACAAGCTCCTAGTCTCAACGATTCATTGAAGTCTGAGCGATCTGTAGTAGTCTTGATGACCACTTCAGAGGGGTCTATAGCAGAAGCTCTATCTATGGCATCATGGTCCTACCGCAGCTTTACCTCACGGTGGCTCTCCTTCGCGGCGAAGGCCGGAACTGACTCTAGTCACCATAGAAGCTCTGTGCCGGGCCGTGAAGCCAACGCCTCGCCCATCAGTTCAAGGGTGGACAAAGGAAATCCGCTAGCACAGCTGCACAAACTAAATAATGATATCACACATGTCAAACAGGAACACACAGGGGCAAGACTATAAGCAGCAAAGACACATCGTCCGCTGCGGCCTCTACCCGTTCCTGACGCACATGCTGCACACTTTCTGGCCTCCGTTATGGAGACCTCCGACGCCTTGCAGCCCTCCAAGCTGGTCTGTGCGTCCGCGGAACGGACTCTGGCGGCCTCTAGCCGTCGTTAGAGTCTGACTTCCGCTTCCTGGCTCACCCTTAATTGTGTGTGGAGACCTTCGGTGATGCTGCGGTTGTTGTCAGACACGCCATCGTCTGCCTTCAGCAATTCCTGACAAGAGCGCGCCTCCGCACCCTTGGCGTCGGTGAAGTCTCGAGCACAGCTTGCAGCCTTGCGATCGGCGTCAAGCCGAACCTGAAGCTCTTGTAGCGAAAACATATAATAAAACATCTGCACCCAGGCCTTTTCTATCTAGCCATCCATTCTGCGCATCATGATTCATGCAAACACATTTCTTTTTTTTGTTTCTCTCGCATAAAACATGTTTTGAAGTTCAAACCTTTGCAGCGTGGTGACTCCTCCTCCTTTAAGTGTAGATGTGCCACTGCTCGTCCTGTATACCGAGGAGTGTGGCAGGTGGTGACTTTCACAGTCGTTAAATGAGGGCATCTTCAACAAATTGTATGTAAGTCCACTAGTAGAAAACAGGGCTATGGTCCAGGCCGCATCAGCCCATTAGTCCCGGTTCAGTCTAGAACCGGGACCAATGTGGGCATTGGTCCCGGTTCGTGAGCTCAGGGGGCCGGCCGGGCCACGTGGGCCATTGGTCCCGATTCATCTGGACCTTTTGGTCCCGGTTGGTGGGATGATCCGTGACCAATGGGCCTCTCTCCTGGCCCACCACCATTGATCCCGGTTGGTGGCTTCAACCGGGACCAAAGGCTTCCCTTTAGTCACGGCTCATGCCACCAACCGGGACCAATGAGGTGCCTATATATACCCCTCGCTCGCGAGCAGAGCACCCTAGTGCTCTGTTTTCTCTGGCCGAGGGGGAGAGGGCTTTGTGGTGCTCTAGCTCACCTCCTATGCACATAAGGTGTTCGATGGAATGCCCGAGCCACTCTACTTAAGCTTTCTCCTCTCAAAGCTCGACCTTCAAGCTCCATTTTCCTCGAGATTTGTCTAGATTTAGCGGTCCGTCACGCCCCGTCCCCGTCTTCACCGCCGTCGATCACCCGCGCCGATCTCATCACCGACACCACCATGGTGAGCCTCTTGTTCTTATCTTCTTTCTGAAAGGAAAAATATTCTTACTTGTATGTTTAGATAGATACTTGTATCATTTTCTTACATTTTTATTGCATCTTATATAGTGCGATGGTTTTGGTATCCGCCCCCGTCGGCCCTCGTCCTGTCTATGATTCGGATTTGGTATGTATATTATCTTTATAACTATTGGTTCATTTATTGTTTATGAAAATTATGCCGACCAACGTGACATAGATTTTATTTATCTAGGATGTATGTGAATCGGAAATGCCAACCGACCTTGTCGAGAGGTTAAATTTAGTTGAAGAAGAAAACAATTTGTTGAAGGAAAAAATAAAAAAAATTGAGGAGGAGAAGATGATATTGGAGTTGCATGTTGCGGATGTCGTCGATGATCACAAGATCAAGATGGATGCAATGCGCTTGAAGATTAGAAAGGTTAGAAAATATGTCATTCATACCGAGGCTTGGTATCATTATGCCGTTGGATCAATTGTTACCTTGGTTGCGATTATGATCGCATTTATTTTCGCATTGAAATGTTTTACATAGTTTCAATGTATAGTTTAATTAATTAGATGCTCTGGAGAGCTATATGTTATTAGATGAGAACTATGTATGCACTTTGGTTTTAATGTGCTGATGAACTTCTATTAATTTGGACACTTAATTATATATAATGCACGCAGATGAACCGGCAATGGATGTACGGTGACAGACACACCCGCGAGTACATTAAGGGCGTGCATGAGTTTCTCGATGCGGCTGAGGCAAACAAGCAGAATGGTTTTATGTGTTGTCCATGCACTGAATGTGGGAATACGAGGTCTTACTCTAACCGGAAAATCCTTCACTCCCACCTGCTTTACAAGGGTTTCATGCCACACTATAATGATTGAACGAGGCACGGAGAAATAGGGGTTATGATGGAAGACGGCGAAGAAGAAGAGTATGATGACAACTATGTGCCCCCTGAATACGGTGATGCTGCAACGGGGGGAGCTGGTGAAGATCAAGAGGAACCAGACGATATGCACAATGATGCTGCCACGGGTGAAGCTGCTGAAGATCAAGAGGAACCAGACGATGTGCCCGATGATGATGATCTCCGCCGGGTCATTGTCGATGCAAGGACGCAATGCATTAGTCAAAAGGAGAAGCTGGAGTTCGATCGCATGTTAGAGGATCACAAAAAAGGGTTATACCCCAATTGCGAAGATGGCAACACAAAGCTCGGTACCGTACTGGAATTGCTGCAGTGAAAGGCAGAGAATGCTGTGGCTGACAAAGGATTTGAGAAGCTACTGAAAATATTGAAGAAGAAGCTTCCAAAGGATAACAAATTGCCCGATAGTACATACGCAGCAAAGAAGGTCGTATGCCCTCTAGGATTGGAGGTGGAGAAGATACATGCATGCCCTAATGACTGCATCCTCTACCGCGGTGCATACAAGGATCTGAACGCATGCCCGGTATGCGGTGCATTGCGGTATAAGATCAGACGAGATGACCCCGGTGATGTTGACGGCGAGCCCCTCAGGAAGAGGGTTCCTGCGAAGGTGATGTGGTATGCTCCTATAATACCACGGTTGAAACGTCTGTTCAGAAACGAAGAGCATGCCAAGTTGATGCGATGGCAAAGTGAGAACCGAAAGAAAGATAGGAAGTTGAGAGCACCCGCTTACGGGTCGTAGTGGAGAAAAATCAAGAGAAAGTACTGGGATGAGTTTGCAAAGGACCCAAGGAATGTATGGTTTGCTTTAAGCGCGGATGGCATTAATCCTTTCGGGGAGCAGAGCAGCAATCACAGCACCTGGCCCGTGACTCTATGTATGTATAACCTTCCTCCTTGGATGTGCATGAAGCGGAAGTTCATTATGATGCCAGTTCTCATCCAAGGCCCTAAGCAACCCGGCAACGAAATTTATGCGTACCTAAGGCCATTAGTTGAAGAACTTTTACAGCTGTGGAATGGAAACGGTGTACGTACGTGGGATGAGCACAGACAGGAGGAATTTAACCCTAAGGCGTTGCTGTTCATGACCATCAACGATTGGCCCGCTCTCAGTAATCTTTCAGGACAGACAAACAAAGGATACCACGCATGCACGCACTGTTTAGATGACACTGAAAGTATATACCTGGACAAATGCAGGAAGAATGTGTACCTGGGCCATCGTCGATTTCTTCCGACCAACCATCAATGTCGAAAGAAAGGCAAGCATTTCAAAGGCGAGGCGGATCACCGGAAGAAGCCCGCCATGCGCACCGGTGATCACGTGCTTGCTATGGTCAATGATTTACACTACGTAATCTTTGGAAAGGGTCCCGGTGGACTAGCTGTTCCGAATGACGCTGAGGGACACGCACCCATGTGGAAGAAGAAATCTATATTTTGGGACCTACCCTACTGGAAAGACCTAGAGGTCCGCTCCTCAATCGACGTGATGCACGTGACGAAGAACCTTTGCGTGAACCTGCTAGGCTTCTTGGGCGTGTATGGGAAGACAAAAGATACACCTGAGGCACGGGAGGACCTGCAACGTTTGCACGAAAAAGACGGCATGCCTCCGAAGCAGTATAAAGGTCCTGCCAGCTACGCTCTTACGAAAGAAGAGAAAGAAATCTTCTTTGAATGCCTGCTCAGTATGAAGATCACGACTGGCTTCTCGTCGAATATAAAGGGAATAATAAATATGCCAGAGAAAAAGTTTCAGAACCTAAAGTCTCATGACTGCCACGTGATTATGACGCAACTGCTTCCGGTTGCAATGAGGGGGCTTCTACCGGAAAACATCCGATTAGCCATTGTGAAGCTATGTGCATTCCTCAATGCAACCTCTCAGAAGGTGATCGATCCAGAAATCGTACCAAGGCTAAGGAGTGATGTGGCGCAATGTCTTGTCAGTTTCGAGCTAGTGTTCCCACCATCCTTCTTCAATATCATGACGCACGTCCTAGTTCATCTAGTCGACGAGATTTTCATCCTGGGGCCCGTATTTCTACACAATATGTTCCCCTTTGAGAGGTTCATGGGAGTCCTAAAGAAATATGTCTGTAACCATGCTAGGCCAGAAGGAAGCATCTCCATGGGCCATCAAACAGAGGATGTTATCGGGTTTTGTGTTGACTTCATTCTTGGCCTTAACAAGATAGGTCTCCCTAAATCGCGGTATGAGGGGAGACTGACTGGAAAAGGCACTCTTGGAAGAGACTCAATAATATCCAGGGACGGATATTCTTGGTCTCAAGCACACTACACAGTTCTACAGAACTCTACCTTGGTGACCCCGTATGTCGATGAACACAAGAACAGTCTGCGCTCCAAACACCCGGAGCAATGCGACGACTGGATTACATGTGAACACATCAGATTTTCAGCAGTTGGTTGGAAACACGTCTCAGAGGTGACAACACTGTTTGTGATGAGTTGTACTTGTTGTCCAGGGGACCATCTTTGACTGTATTGACTTACAAAGGATACAAGATAAATGGGAATACATTTTACACGATTGCCCAAGATCAAAAGAGCACCAACCAAAACAGCGGTGTCCGCTTTGATGCAGCAACCGAGAGCGGAAAGGACACATATTATGGTTACATAGTGGACATATGGGAACTTGACTACGGACCTGATTTTAAGGTCCCTTTGTTTAAGTGCAAATGGGTCAATCTGTTAGGCGGCGGGGTACAGCAGGTAGACCCACAGTACGGAATGACAACAGTGGATCTGAAAAATCTTGGGTACACTGACGAACCGTTCGTCCTAGCCAGTGATGTGGCACAGGTTATCTATGTGAAGGACATGTCTACCAAACCGAGAAAAAGAAAAGATAAGGAAGCGAATACATTATACGATGAGCCAAAGCGCCACATAGTTCTTTCAGGAAAAAGGGACATCCTGGGAGTGGACGGCAAGACAGACATGTCTGAAGATTACGAAAAGTTTCATGAAATTCCTCCCTTCAATGTCAAGGCTGACCCAAGCATCCTGATAAACAATGAAGATTATCTATGGTTACGGCGCAATAAGCAAATGACACAAGCGAAGAAAAAGTGAAGACTTTCTCCCGCAATAAGCAAATGCTATGTGGGTGAAATTATGATACCATCCCAACTTTCAACTTTTCAGAGTTCATTTGAAATGCTTTCATGTCTTATGGTTTGAAACTTTGATACTTCGAAAGTGAATGTCCATTTTGTACACAAAGTGCATCAAGTTTTTGTCGTAACCCTCTCTACTTTTTGGAACATGCTATGTGGGTGAAATGATGATACCATGCCAACTTTCAACCTTTTCAGAGTTCATTTTGAAATGCTTTCCAATTTCAGAGTCATTTAGCTCAAAGAATGAATTAATAGCAAACAGAATGAACTACAAAACTTTTATGAAAATAAAAACAATCAATTAAAATATTATGTTATGATCAACTAAAATAAGACTATAATATTCTTCAATAGCAAAAAGAATATAATTTGTGTGACCTAAAATCAAACTATAAGTATTTAATTGTAAGTAAATAAAAAATAAATAGCAAAGAAGAAAAAAATTCTAATTTTATAGTAAAGTTATCCATAAACTAGTGATTCACACAAATTTTTAAAAATTCAAATTTAAACTATTTAAAATTTAAAACTAATGGCACTAACAGAAAGTTTATAATTTTTATGACCTAAAAGCAAAAAGAAATCACTAAAAAACTGTAAGTATTTAGTTGTAAGTAGAAATAAAAAATAAATAGAAAAAAATTCTAATTTTATAGTAAAGTTATTCATAAACTAGTGATTCACACAAATTTTTAAAAATTCAAATTTAAACTATTTAAAATTTAAAACTAATGGCACTAACAGAAAGTTTATAATTTTTGTGACCTAAAAGCAAAAAGAAATCACTAAAAAACTGTAAGTATTTAGTTTTAAGTAGAAATAAAAAAATAAAAAACCAAAAAAATGTAGAAATAAAAAATAAAAACCCAAAAAAATGCCACCTACTGGGCCTCCACGGCCTGAATACGACTAGAAACCCTACATGGGCCAGGATTCAGGCCCGCAGAAGGCCCAATAGGCCCACAGGCAAAGCAGTGTCAAATTAGGCCCATAGGCCTGCAGTTCAGAGGAGTTCGAGAGGGAGGAGGCAGCAGAGCTTATAAACTGGTGTTGGGCGCTGTCAACTAGCGAGGTGGGACTAAACTTTTGGGCGCGGGGCAGCACAAGGGCATTGGTCACGGTTCGTGGCACCAACCGTGACCATTGCCCCCCTTTAGTCCCGGTTGGTGCCACCAACCGGGACCAATGGCCTTCGCTTCCCACGTGATCCCTGAAGACGGAGAATTCTATGTTAAACCTGAGTCCGTATGATTATATTTGTAAGAGATAATTACTGTATATATGTAGCCGGTAGTGTCAGATAGATATACGAGAACTTGTTGTTCGACCAATCTCTCGGAGTAGGAGAGGTGGTCGATATCACTTCTCTCTATATGCATATATGTTCATGACGATCTTCTGTTTCCTTCGTTTGCTTACTAGCTAGCCAGCGTGTCTAGTCCTCTCTATACGTATGTATAGTACATAGCGTCGACCAAGCACGGACATAAGAGAGGACACTTCTCTCTATTAATTATAGCTAGCTAACACAATATATGAAACACCTAAATTAACCCCCCAAAACCCCCAAACCCCCCCCCCCTTCAAAAAAACTAAAACCCCAGCCACAGAAATGCTGACGCGTGGATGCCTATTGGTCCCGGTTGGTGCCACCAACCGGGACCAAAGGGTCTCCTGCCTGGGCTCTGCGCACTGCCCACGTGGAGGGCCTTTAGTCCCGGTTCTGGATTGAACTGGGACTAAAGGGGGGAGGTATTAGTACCGACACTTTAGTCCCGGTTCAGGAACCGGGACTAAAGGCCCTTACGAACCGGGACTATAGGCCCTTTTTCTACCAGTGGTCTTGTTGGTAAAATGTCCATGTCATCAACCAACAAGCTATCATACAACTACTTCAGTGGGTTGTATGTAAGCTATCCAATAGATGGTGAGAAAATAAATGTGATTGCTCTTTATTTCACCTTGAAGCTTGTGCAAAAGTTGTTGGTTAATCTACATACAACTTTGCTCTTTCTCCACCTTTAATACATGCCACATCATCACTATGTCTTTGGTGACAAATTTACCAACACCTGTCTTACAACTGTTGAAGATATCATGACCTTCTTTGACAGGTACAACGCAGGTCTGATACAACGTGAAGGGTCGAGGTTTTTAGTCAGCCTCCGGTTAGCATTAATTGGGGAGTCCCATTGGCGTTCGACGAGCACTCAGGATTGTGGGGCAGTATTTTGGTTGTGGTACCTTGGGGTCACCGACAACCTTGAGGCATTCCACCACTACCAGAATTTAGGCAGTTGCCGACGGGCATATCTATGCCGACGGCCCCCGTCGGCATATATTGGCATACCCCGACGGCCCAACTAAAGTCGTCGACGTAGAAAGGCTGTCGGCGTATAACCATCTATGCCGACGGGGGCCGTCGGCATAGATAAGCCGTCGGCGTTTCTCCGAATATACCGACGGGGGCCGTCGGCATATCGCGTGGGCCCGTCTACCCGGGCGGCGACGGCAGTTTGACGGCGTTAGGCTACGCCGACGGGCTAACGGTGGCCGTCGGCATAGCTACGCCGACGTCATCGATCTGCCGCGCCGCCACGGCATCGATCCGCGTCGTTCGCCGGTCCCGTGGGGTGGCATTTCTATGCCGACGGCTAGGCCGTCGGCATAGGCCTGGCCCATGGTTTTTGCCACGTCATTGATCCCCGCCCTACGCCACGTCATCGATCCAGGGCTCTACCGTTCCGTGGCCGTAGCTATGCCGATGGCTAGGCCGTAGGCATAGATTTCTAATAATATTTTTATATTTTTTGTATTTTCTCTTATTATTTTTTATTTTTTTCCAATACTAATTTCATTAACTTAAATGCACAGAAAACATATATCGATTGCCCCCCACATGTGCCTTCTTCCGTCGTATCACGGAGAGGTTAGACGGGCCGGGTACCTGTGGGGGGTAGCAATGCCGCCAGGTGTTGCGGTGGGCCCTCCTACGGTTGTGGAAACGTGGTGGCAGGCGCAGGCATGCGGCTTCGGGGTGTGCCCCCTCCCCCCTCACGGGCGTCGATGCCGCCGTGCCCCGGAGGGGGGAAACGGCCACGTCGGGCCGACGCAGAGCGAATCTTGGGGTGGGTTGTGCCGGGACTGTGTTGGGGGTGTAGCTATGGCTGGGCTATGACAACAAGGTGAAAAGGTCCACCGGTCAAACTACGTCCAGCGAAAGTGAAAGGGATAGACCCGGCGGTCGTCTGTGTCAGGGTTAGACGGGAAGGGGTACCTGGGGGGTAGCAATGCCGCCAGGTGTTGCGGTGGCCCTCCTACGGTTATATAAGCATGGTGGCAGGCGTAGGCACCCAGCACGCGGCTTGTATGAGGTCCCGGTGCGACCCTCCGGTGGCATTGCTACCCCCCTAGGGCCCCCGTCCCGCCTAACCACGGGATCTACCCCTTTGACTTTGCACGGACGGGCTTTGAGCAGTAGACGTATCCACCCGGTTGTGTAAGGTCAGCCCAGAGGCCCACGGCAACATCTGGCCCGGATGTTGCACCAAAGTGTTCCTATGGGCTGACCTAACACAACCGGGTGGGGAGGTCCACTGGTCAAAGCTCGTCCGTGCAAAGTCAAAGGGCTAGATCCCGTGGTCAAACGCTACAGGGTTAGGCGGGACGGGGGCACTGGGGGTAGCAATGCGACCGGAGCATCACATCGGGCCCTCATACATGCGGGGTGGTGTGGTGGCATGTCTGAAGAGGCGAGATGCGTCTCCGGGGCGTGCCCCCCCCCCTCCTCACGGACGGCGATGACACGGTAGTAGACGTTATGCGGTAACGATGCGGCGTCAATATTACTAAATACTCGGAGCGCGATAAAATCATGAGTTTTTTTGCACGACGCGGGCACATGTGCTATAGGAACGATGGTATTTTTTCATAATTTTCGGTGATGGAGAAGTATCCGAAAAATTCCCTCTACGCGGATTGCCCTTTGCGCGTCTACGGTTGTGGCCGGCGGCCTCCGGGGGCTAGCATACTGCCAAATCTTGCGTAGGCGGCCTCTCACAAGTCTAGAAGTGTTGTGGCGGTTGCAAACGCCCGGCACGCGTGTCCGGGGTGTGCCCCCCCTCACGGACGGCGCCGCCGCCGGCACCTGGAGGGGGGAAACGGACGCGTGGGGTCTACACGGAGGGGATCTTGCTGTGGGTCTGGCCCGGATGTTGCTCCAAAGTGTTCCTATGGGCTGACCTAACACAACCGGGTGGGGAGGTCCACTGGTCAAAGCCCGTCCGTGCAAAGTCAAAGGGCTAGATCCCGTGGTCAAACGCTACAGGGTTAGGCGGGACGGGGGCACTGGGGGGGGGTAGCAATGCCACCGGAGCGTCGCACCGGGCCCTCATACATGCGGGGTGGTGTGGTGGCATGTCCGAAGAGGCGGGACGCGTCTCCGGGGCGTGCCCCCCCCCCCCTCACGGACGACGATGACACGGTAGTAGACGTTCTGCGGTAACGATGCGGCGTAATTATTACTAAATACTCGGAGCGCGATAAAATCATGAGTTTTGCACGACGCGGGCACATGTGCTATAGGAACGATGGTACTTTTTCATAATTTTTGGTGATGGAGAAGTATCCGAAAAATTCCCTCTACGCGGATTGCCCTTCGCGCGTCTACGGCTATGGCCGGCGGCCTCCGGGGGCTAGCATGCCGCCAAATCTTGCGTAGGTGGCCTCTCACAAGTCTGGAAGTGTTTTGGCGGTTGCAAATGCCCGGCACGCGTGTCCGGGGTGTGCCCCCCTCACGGACGGCGCCGCCGCCGGCACCTGGAGGGGGGGAAACGGACGCGTGGGGTCTACATGGAGGGGATCTTGCTGTGGGTCTGGCCCGGATGTTGCTCCAAAGTGTTCCTATGGGCTGACCTAACACAACCGGGTGGGGAGGTCCACTGGTCAAAGCCTGTCCATGAAAAGTCAAAGGGCTAGATCCCGTGGTCAAACGCTACAGGGTTAGGCGGGACGGGGGCACTGGGGGGGGTAGCAATGCCACCGGAGCATCGCACCGGGCCCTCATACATGCGGGGTGGTGTGGTGGCATGTCCGAAGAGGCGGTACGTGTGTCCGGGGTGTGCCCCCTCACGGACGGCGCCGCCGCCGGCGACCCCACGCGTCCATTTCCCCCCCTCCAGGTGCCGGGTACCGGGTCCCATATAGACGGTAAACTAAGAATCTAAAAATGTAATAATTGAATTAGTGAACTATTTAAACAGGTCTAATTGCTTTTCCCTCGGCGAGGTGGGACTATTTTTTTAAAAAAAGTAGTTGCCATCTATGCCTACGGCATAGCCGTCGGCATAGGCCTCCTATCTATGCCGACGGCCTGGCAGTCGGCATAGAGCCACCCTTATCCACTCGATGGCCCTCTCGCTGTCAGGTGGGACCACTCCTATGCCGACGGCCTGGCCGACGGCCTGGCCGTCGGCATAGGGCCACCTTATCCTCGACCCGGCCCTCCTCCTCCACTTGTTTCTCACCTCGTACCCCGATCCAACTCCCTCTCCTCGACAGCCAACCGCCGCCGTCACCCTCTCCGCGCCGTTGACGCCCCCTAGCCGCTCGCCCCGCCACCGGCCGCCGCCATCTCCACCCACCCGCGCCGCGCCGCCGCCATCTCCACCCCCCTTCGTCGGACGCCCTCTCCTCCGCCCCCTCCTCCGCGTTGCTCCGCCCCCTCCTCCGCGTCATTGCCATCTCCACCCCCATCCGTCGGACGCCCTCTCCACCGCCGCCATCTCCACCCCCCGCCGTCGGACCCCCCACCCACGCTGCTCTGCCCCCTCCTCCGCGTCGTTGCCCCGCCGGTCGCCACCTCGCCCCGACCTGCCCTGCCCCACCGGCCGCCACCTCGCCCCCATCCCGCGCTCTACCACCGCCCGCCGCGTCGCCCCATCGGTCACCTCCTCGCCCCGGCCCTGCCTAGCTCCGCCTCGCCCCGACCCTGCCGCTCCGGTGAGACCTCCACCTTTTTTCTGTTTTTAGATAGATAGATTGTTAGATATATAGATAGATATATCGATAGATAGATCAATAGATAGATAGATAGATTGTTAGATAGATACATTGTTAGATATATAGATAGAGATAGATAGATTGTTAGATAGATAGATTGTTAGATATATAGATAGAGATAGATAAATTTTTTGATTGATGAGATGAATCGATGATGATGATGAATAGACAATGATGATGAATATATTGTTGATATTGTTAGTTGTGATGATGATGATGATGAATATTTATTTAATATTGTTAGTTGTGATGATGATGATGAATATGTGATGAAATAACCCTACATGATTCAAGAAGAAATGAATGCACCAAAATTTGTGACTTGATGATGAATATGCTTTATGAGTTGTGATGTTCTAAATTTTTGTCGCGTTGGAATTTGCAGGTTTTGTAGAGTTTCATGTCGGTGGAGTGATCGTCATCGGAGTTGTTGGTCAAGGATTGTCCCTCCTCTGTTCGACTACTTCCTCTACAGCCGAGGGTGAGCTACGAATCCACCTACACCTCCTATGCTCTTTTAATCATGTCCCTAGATTTCATTCTCAAGTCAACTGGCGTACCCTAGGCGTCTCCCGTCCGAAAGGTTTGCATCGATAAATATGCATTCAATTGCATATTTATCACCGCAGCTCTTTCGGATTGTCCAGCGTTTTCCACGGAAAGCCCGAGGATGTGTAGATTGGGTATGTTCTCCATGTTCTACCCTGTTTCGAGACAGGATTTCGGCGGCGCCTCCTGAAGGAAATATGCCCTAGAGGCAATAATAAAGTTATTATTTATTTCCTTATATCATGATAAATGTTTATTATTCATGCTAGAATTGTATTAACCGGAAACATAATACATGTCTGAATACATAGACAAACAGAGTGTCACTAATATGCCTCTACTTGACTAACTCGTTAATCAAAGATGGTTATGTTTCCTAACCATGGACAAAAGAGTTGTTATTTGATTAACGAGGTCACATCATTAGTTGAATGATCTGATTGACATGACCCATTCCATTAGCTTAGCACCCGATCGTTTAGTATTTTGCTATTGCTTTCTTCATGACTTATACATGTTCCTATGACTATGAGATTATGCAACTCCCATTTGCCAGAGGAACACTTTGGGTGCTACCAAACGTCACAACGTAACTGGGTGATTATAAAGGAGCATTACAGGTGTCTCCAAAGGTAGATGTTGGGTTGGCGTATTTCGAGAATAGGATTTGTCACTCCGATTGTCGGAGAGGTATCTCTGGGCCCTCTCGGTAATGCACATCACTTAAGCCTTGCAAGCATTGCAACTAAGAAGTTAGTTGCGGAATGATGTATTACGGAACGAGTAAAGAGACTTGCCGGTAACGAGATTGAACTAGGTATTGGATACCGACGATCGAATCTCGGGCAAGTAACATACCGATGACAAAGGGAACAACGTATGTTGTTATGCGGTCTGACCGATAAAGATCTTCGTAGAATATGTAGGAGCCAATATGGGCATCCAGGTCCCGCTATTGGTTATTGACCGGAGACGTGTCTCGGTCATGTCTACATTGTTCTCGAACCGTAAAGTCCGCACGCTTAAGGTCTCGATGACAGTTATATTATAAGTTTATGAGTTTTAATGTACCGAAGGAGTTCGGAGTCCCGGATGAGATCGGGGACATGACGAGGAGTCTCGAAATAGTCGAGACGTAAAGATTGATATATTGGACGACTATATTCGGACATCGGAAAGGTTCCGAGTGATTCGGGTATTTTCGGAGGTACCGGGGAGTTACGGGAATACGGGGAAGAGTATTGGGCCTTAATGGGCTTTAGTGGGAAGGAGCCAGGAGGTGGCGCGCGCCCCTCCCAAGTCCAGTCCGAATTGGACAAGGGATTTGGGGCGCGGCCCACCTCTTCCTTCCTTCTCCACTTCCCTCCTTTCCCCCCTTCTCCTAGTTGGACTAGGAAAGAAGGAGTCCTACTCCCGGTGGGAGTAAGACTCCCCTTGGCGCGCCAACTCCTAGGCCGGCCGCCCCTCCTCCCTTGCTCCTTTATATACGGGGGCAGGGGGCACCCCATAGACACACAATTTGATCCTTGGTGATCGTTCCTTAGCCGTGTGCGGTGCCCCCTGCCACCAAATTCCACCTCGATCATATTGTTGTAGTGCTTAGGCGAAGCCCTGCGTCGGTAATACATCAAGATCGTCACCACGCCGTCGTGCTGGCGGAACTCTTCCTCGATGCTTTGCTGTATCAGAGCCCGAGGATCGTCATCGAGCTGAACGTGTGCTAAGAACTCGGAGGTGCCGGAGTAACGGTGCTTGGATCGGTCGGACCGGGAAGACGTACGACTACTTCCTCTACGTTGTGTGATCGCTTCCGCAGTCGGTCTGCGTTGGTACGTAGACAACACTCTCCCCTCTCGTTGCTATGCATCACCATGATTTTGCGTGTGCGTAGGAAAATTTTTGAAATTACTACGTTCCCCAACAGTGGTATCAGAGCCTAGGTTTTATGGTTTGATGTTATTTGCACGAGTAGAACACAAGTGAGTTGTGGGCGATACAAGTCACACTGCCTACCAGCATGTCATAGTTTGGTTCAGCGGTATTGTTGGACGAGACGACCCGGACCAACCTTACGCGTACGCTTACGCGAGACCGGTTCCCTCGACGTGCTTTGCACATAGATGGCTTGCGGGCGACTGTCTCTCCAACTTTAGTTGAACCAAGTGTGGCTACGCCCGGTCCTTGAGAAGGTTAAAACGGAGTCTATTTGACAAACTATCGTTGTGGTTTTGATGCGTAGGTGAGATGAGTTCTTGCTTAAGCCCGTAGCAGCCACGTAAAACTTGCAACAACAAAGTAGAGGACGTCTAACTTGTTTTTGCAGGGCATGTTGTGATGTGATATGGTCAAGGCATGATGCTAAATTTTATTGTATGAGATGATCATGTTTTGTAACCAAGTTATCGGCAACTGGCAGGAGCCATATGGTTGTCGCTTTATTGTATGCAATGCAATCACGATGTAATGCTTTACTTTATTACTAAGCGGTAGTGATAGTCGTGGAAGCATAAGATTGGTGAGACGACAACGATGCTACGATGGAGATCAAGGTGTCGCGCCGGTGACGATGGTGATCATGACGGTGCTTCGGAGATGGAGATCACAAGGCACAAGATGATGATGGCCATATCATATCACTTATATTGATTGCATGTGATGTTTATCTTTTATGCATCTTATCTTGCTTTGATTGACGGTAGCATTATAAGATGATCTCTCACTAATTATCAAGAAGTGTTCTCCCTGAGTATGCACTGTTGCAAAAGTTCTTCGTGTTGAGACACCACGTGATGATCGGGTGTGATAGGCTCTATGTTCAAATACAACGGGTGCAAAACAGTTGCACACGCGGAATACTCAGGTTATACTTGACGAGCTAAGCATATACAGATATGGCCTTGGAACACGGAGACCGAAAGGTCGAGCGTGAATCATATAGTAGATATGATCAACATAATGATGTTCACCATTGAAAACTACTCCATCTCACGTGATGATCGGTTATGGTTTAGTTGATTTGGATCACGTGATCACTTAGAGGATTAGAGGGATGTCTATCTAAGTGGGAGTTCTTAAGTAATATGATTAAATTGAACTTAAATTTAACATGAACTTAGTCCTGGTAGTATTTTGCAAATCATGTTGTAGATCAATAGCTCGCGTTGTTGCTTCCCTGTGTTTATTTTGATATGTTCCTAGAGAAAATTGTGTTGAAAGATGTTAGTAGCAATGATGCGGATTGGATCCGTGATCTGAGGTTTATCCTCATTGCTGCACAGGAAAATTATGTCCTTGATGCACCGCTAGGTGACAGACCTATTGCAGGAGCAGATGCAGACGTTATGAACGTTTGGCTAGCTCAATATGATGACTACTTGATAGTTTAGTGCACCATACTTAATGGCTTAGAATCGGGACTTCAAAGACGTTTTGAACGTCATGGACCATATGAGATGTTCCAGGATTTGAAGTTAATATTTCAAGCAAATACCCGAGTTGAGAGATATGAAGTCTCCAACAAGTTCTATAGCTAAAAGATGGAGGAGAATCGCTCAACTAGTGAGCATGTGCTCAGATTGTCTGGGTACTACAATCGCTTGAATCAAGTGGGAGTTAATCTTCCAGATAAGATAGTGATTGACAGAATTCTCTAGTCACCATCACCAAGTTAGTAGAACTTCGTGATGAACTATGATATGCAAGGGATAACGGAAACGATTCCCAAGCTCTTCGTGATGCTGAAATCGACGAAGGTAGAAATCAAGAAAAACATCAAGTGTTGATGGTTGACAAGACCACTAGTTTGAAGAAAAGGGCAAAAAGGGAAGGGAACTTCAAGAAGAACAGCAAGCAAGTTGCTGCTCAAGTGAAGAAGCCCAAGTTTGGTCCTAAGCCTGAGACTAAGTGCTTCTACTGCAAAGGGACTGGTCACTGGAAGCGGAACTACCCCAAGTGATTGGCGGATAAGAAGGATGGCAAAGTGAACATAAGTATATTTGATATACATGTTATTGATGTGTACTTTACTAGTGTTTATAGCAACCCCTCGGTATTTGATACTGGATCAGTTGCTAAGAGTAGTAACTCGAAACGGGAGTCGCAGAATAAACAGAGACTAGTTAAGGGTGAAGTGACGATGTGTGTTGGAAGTGGTTCCAAGATTGATATGATCATCATCGCACACTCCCTATACTTTCGGGATTAGTGTTGAACCTAAATTAGTGTTATTTGGTGTTTGCGTTGAGCATGAATATGACCTGGTCATGTTTATTGTAAAACGGTTATTCATTTAAGTAAAAGAATAAATTGTTGTTCTGTTTACATGAATAAAACCTTATATGGTTACACACCCAATGAAAATAGTTCATTGGATCTCGATCTTAGTGATACACATATTCATAATATTGAAACCAAAAGATGTGAAGTTAATAATGATAGTGCAACTTATTTGTGGCACTGCCATTTAGGTCATATTGGTGTAAAGCGCATGAAGAAACTCCATGCTGATGGGATTTTGGAATCACTTGATTATGAATCACTTGATGCTTGCGAACCATGCCTTATGGGCAAGATGACTAAAACGCCGTTCTCCAGAACAATGAAGCAAGCAACAGATTTGTTGGAAATCATACATACTGATGTATGTGGTCCGATGAATATTAAAGGCTTACAGCAGGTATCATTATTTTCTGACCTTCACAAGATGATTTGAGCAGATATGGGGATATCTACTTGATGAAACATAAGTCTGAAACATTTGAATAGTTCAAAGAATTTCAGAGTGAAGTGGAAAATCATTGTGACAAGAAAATAAAAGTTTCTACGATATGATCGCAGAGGAAAAATATTTGAGTTACGAGTTTGGTCTTCAGTTAAAACAATGTGAAATAGTTTCACTACGCACGCCACCTGGAACACCACAGCATAATGGTGTGTCTGAACGTCGTAATCGTACTTTATTGGATATAGTACAATCTATGATGTATCTTACCGATCTACCACTATCGTTTTGGGGTTATGCATTAGAGACAGCTGCATTCACGTTAAATAGGGCACCATCTAAATCCGTTGAGACGACACCGTGTGAACTATGGTTTGGCAAGAAACCTAAGCTGTCGTTTCTTAAAGTTTGGAGTTGCGATGCTTATGTGAAAAAGTTTCATCTCGATAAGCTCAAACTCAAATTGAAGAAATATGTCTTCATAGGATACCCAAAGGAGACAGTTGGGTACACCTTCTATCACAGATCTGAAGGCAAGACATTCGTTGCTAAGAATGGATCCTTTCTAGAGAAGGAGTTTCTCTCGAAAGAAGTGAGTGGGAGGAAAGTAGAAAACTTGATAAGGTAATTGTACCTTCTCCCTTATTGGAAAATAGTTCATCACAGAAATCTGTTCCTGTGACTACTACACCAATTAGTGAGGAAGCTAATGATGATGATCATGTAACTTCAGATCAAGTTACTACTGAATCTCGTAGGTAAACCAAAGTG
Source organism: Triticum monococcum (assembly GCA_034509565.1). Lineage (NCBI taxonomy): Eukaryota > Viridiplantae > Streptophyta > Magnoliopsida > Poales > Poaceae > Triticum > Triticum monococcum. The sequence continues at coordinate 28,739,406 of CM067847.1, forward strand.
AGATCCGCACCAAAGTGGTACGGTAATCCTGTTCTGGAAGTCATGTTACTAGACCATGACGAACTAGCGAACTATGAGGAAGCGATGATAAGCCCAGATTCCGCAAAATGGTTTGAGGCCATGAAATCTGAGATATGATCCATGTATGAGAACAAAGTATGGACTTTGATGGATTTGCCCGATGATCGGCAAGCCATAGAAAATAAATGGATCTTCAAGAGGAAGACGGACGCTGATAGTAGTGTTACTATCTACAAAGCTAGAATTGTCGCAAAAGGTTTTCGACAAGTTCAAGGTGTTGACTACGATGAGATTTTCTCACTCGTATCTATGCTTAAAGTCTGTCCGAATCATGTTAGCAATTGCTGCATTTTATGAAATCTGGCAAATGGATAAACAAAATTGCATTCCTTAATGGATTTACTAAAGAAGAGTTGTATACGATGCAACCAGAAGGTTTTGTCAATCCTAAAGGTGCTAACAAAATATGTAAACTCTAGCGATCCATCTATGGACTGGTGCAAGCATCACGGAGTTGGAATATACGCTTTGATAAGTTGATCAAAGGATATAGTTTTATATAGACTTGCGGTGAAGCCTGTATTTACAAGAAAGTGAGTGGGAGCTCTGTAGCATTTCTGATATTATATGTGGATGACATATTGCTGATTGGAAATGATATAGAATTTCTCGATAGCATAAAGGGATACTTGAATAAGAGTTTTTCAATGAAAGACCTCGGTGAAGCTGCTTACATATTGAGCTTCAAGATCTATAGAGATAGATCAAGACGCTTGATAAGTTTTTTCAATGAGTACATACCTTGACAAGATTTTGAAGTAGTTCAAAATGGAGCAGTCAAAGAAAGAGTTCTTGCCTGTATTACAAGGTGTGAAGTTGAGTAAGACTCAAAGCCCGACCACGGTAGAAGATAGAAAGAGAATGAAAGTCATTCCCTATGCCTTGGCCATAGGTTCTATAAAGTATGTCATGCTGTATACCAGATCTATTGTATACCCTGCATTGATTTGGCAAGGGAGTACAATAGTGATCTAGGAGTAGATCACTAGACAGCGGTCAGAATTATCCTTAGTAAAATAAGGATATGTTTCTCGATTATGGACGTGACAAAAAGGTTCGTCGTAAAGGGTTACGTCGATGCAAGTTTTTGACACTGATCCAGATGAATCTAAAGTCTCAATCTGGATACATATTGAAAGTGGGAGCAATTAGCTAGAGTAGCTCCGTGTAGAGCATTGTAGACATAGAACTTGCAAAATACTTACGGATCTGAATGTCACAGACCCGTTGACTAAAATTATCTCACAAGCAAAACATGATCACACCTTAGTATTCTTTGGGTGTTAATCACATAGATATGTGAACTAGATTACTGACTCTAGTAAACCCTTTGAGTGTTGGTCACATGACGATGTGAACTATGGGTGTTAATCACATGGTGATGTGAACTATTGCTGTTAAATCACATGGCGATGTGAACTAGATTATTGACTCTAGTGCAAGTGGGAGACTGAAGGAAATATGCCCTAGAGGCAATAATAAAGTTATTATTTATTTCCTTATATCATGATAAATGTTTATTATTCATGCTAGAATTGTATTAACCGGAAACATAATACATGTGTGAATACATAGACAAATAGAGTGTCACTAGTATGCCTCTACTTGTCTAGCTCGTTAATCAAAGATGGTTATGTTTCCTAACCATGGACAAAAGAGTTGTTATTTGATTAACGAGGTCACATTATTAGTTGAATGATCTGATTGACATGACCCATTCCATTAGCTTAGCACCCGATCGTTTAGTATGTTGCTATTGCTTTCTTCATGACTTATACATGTTCCTATGACTATGAGATTATGCAACTCCCGTTTGCCAAACGAACACTTTGGGTGCTACCAAACGTCACAACGTAACTGGGTGATTATAAAGGAGCATTACAGGTGTCTCCAAAGGTAGATGTTGGGTTGGCGTATTTCGAGAATAGGATTTGTCACTCCGATTGTCGGAGAGGTATCTCTGGGCCCTCTCGGTAATGCACATCACTTAAGCCTTGCAAGAATTGCAACTAATAAGTTAGTTGCGGAATGATGTATTACGGAACGAGTAAAGAGACTTGTCGGTAACGAGATTGAACTAGGTATTGGATACCGACGATCGAATCTCGGGCAAGTAACATACCGATGACAAAGGGAACAACGTATGTTGTTATGTGGTCTGACCGATAAAGATCTTCGTAGAATATGTAGGAGCCAATATGGGCATCCAGGTCCCGCTATTGGTTATTGACCGGACACGTGTCTCGGTCATGTCTACATTGTTCTCGAACCGTAGGGTCCGCACGCTTAAGGTCTCGATGACAGTTATATTATGAGTTTATGAGTTTTGATGTACCGAAGGAGTTCGGAGTCCCGGATGAGATCGGGGACATGACGAGGAGTCTCGAAATGGTCGAGACGTAAAGATCGATATATTGGACGACTATATTCGGACATCGGAAAGGTTCCGAGTGATTCGGGTATTTTCGGAGGTACCGGGGAGTTACGGGAATACGGGGAAGAGTATTGGGCCTTAATGGGCTTTAGTGGGAAGGAGCCAGGAGGTGGCGCGCGCCCCTCCCAAGTCCAGTCCAAATTGGACAAGGGATTTGGGGCGCGGCCCACCTCTCCCTTCCTTCTCCACTTCCCTCCTTTCCCCCCTTCTCCTAGTTGGACTAGGAAAGAAGGAGTCCTACTCCCAGTGGGAGTAGGACTCCCCTTGGCGCGCCAACTCCTAGGCCGGCCGCCCCTCCTCCCTTGCTCCTTTATATACGGGGGCAGGGGGCACCCCATAGACACACAAGTTGATCCTTGGTGATCGTTCCTTAGCCGTGTGCGGTGCCCCCTGCCACCAAATTCCACCTCGATCATATTGTTGCAGTGCTTAGGCGAAGCCCTGCGTCGGTAATACATCAAGATCGTCATCACGCCGTCGTGCTGACGGAACTCTTCCTCGACGCTTTGCTGGATCGGAGCCCGAGGATCGTCATCGAGCTGAACGTGTGCTAAGAACTCGGAGGTGCCGGAGTAACGGTGCTTGGATCAGTCGGATCGGGAAGACGTACGACTACTTCCTCTACGTTGTGGGATCGCTTCCGCAGTCGGTCTGCGTTGGTACGTAGACAACACTCCCCCCTCTCGTTGCTATGCATCACCATGATCTTGCGTGTGCGTAGGAAATTTTTTGAAATTACTACGTTCCCCAACACCTCCCCATTGTTCTCCGGAGCACATTCTCTCGGCTATTTGTCGAGACATGTATCTGGAGAACAGCGGGGAGGTGCTGCCGAAATTTTGTCTCAGAACGGGGTAGAATGGAGAACGTACTCAATCTACACATCCTCGGGTGGGATTAGGACCCATCTTTACCTATTAGAGATGTAGGTGGATTAAATGCGGTAGAAACTGAAAATTTGATGTGATTAATTTAAGTGAATCCTTAATTATGTTGTGTGGGTTGCAAAAAAGCAGAGGATGGCAGATAATCAGTGGATGTACAGTGGTTTTATCCGTCAGAATCGAGTAACATCAGAGTGGATCGCGAAAACCGATGTCTATTTGAAGGATATATTCCGTCATCTAATGAGAATTATCCCACCATGCCCCTGTGCGAGATGTGCCAGACGTCACCGTAGAAATCAGACGGACATGAGTGAGCACCTTCGCACGCACGGATATATGCCAAACTTTGACATGCGGCCGATAAACATAGCCGAGCAGGACCGTGGTAGAGAGGAGGTGATGCGACAATGCATCGATGGATATGAGGACGACGGGGTCAGGGACATGCTAGATGATGTCATTGTTGCAGAAACGGCAAATGCGACACCTTCAGAGAATGAACCGGAGGAGTCGGAGGCAACCGCAAAGGCCTTCTTGGAGGTCTTGGCCTCGTCGAAGAAACCTCTTTATGCGGGTGCGAAAATATCTCAGTTGGATGCCATCTCGCAACTGATTGCAGTCAAGGCTAAGTACGGCTTTAGCCTGAAATGCTTCGAAGCATTCCTAGGAGTATGGGCTAACAGCCTCCCTGAGGGTCATGAACTGCCGAAAAGCATGTACGATACAAAGAAAATCATGAAGGCACTCTCTATGGATTATGAGAAAATAGATGTTTGTCTGAAGAATTGCCTTTTGTTTAGGCATGAGTATGCGGATGACAAGTACTGTAGGAAGTGCGGTTCGTCTCGGTACATTGAGGTGGTTGGTAAGGATGGTGAGAAAAAGCAGCTAACCATCCCCGTTAAGGTTCTTCGGTATCTTAATTTTATAAAAAGACTGCAGCGCCTTTTCATCACGAAGGAGTCTGCCAAAATGATGAAGTGGCACAAGGAAGGTATAAGGTACAATCCAAAAAAAATCATACATCCATCGGGAGGGGAAGCATGGAAGTCATTCGATGAAGAATACCCCGAGGAAGCAGCCGAGGCTGGGAATGTCAGAATAGCCATATCAGGTGATGGGTTGAATCCATATGGTATGTCGTCCAATCCATACAGCTGCTGGCCTGTGTTTGTAATTCCGCTCAATCTTCCTCCCGGTGCCCTAATGCAACGGAAGACCATGTTCTTGTCGCTCATCATTCCGGAGCCTGACTACCCGGGGAAGTAATTGGGTGTGTTTATGCAGCCGCTTGTGGATGCTTTGCACCATTCTTGGTACTTTCCGAGGTTGACATATGACCGGGATCTGCAGAGAAATTTCTTGATGAAAGTTTGGTTGCACTATTGCATGCATGACTTTCCCGGCTATGCTCTATTCTGCGAATGGTGTACAAGTGGTAAGATGCCATGCCCAGTGTGCATGCAGGCTCTGCGAATGATTTGGCTGAGTAAGGGTGGCAAGTATGTAGCCTTTGACCTGCATCGACAGTTCCTCCCTCCAGACCATCCAGACAGGGAAGACAAGAAGAACTTCACGAAAGGCCGGGTTGTTCATGAAGTAACCGAGATTCCAACATTTTCGGGGGCAGATGTTCTTGCTCAGCTAAAAGCTCTCAAGCCTAAAGTCAAAGGCAAAGGCAAAGCCAAAGCCAAAGGCTTCGAGGGATATGGTGAGACGCACAACTGGACGCACATTACCCCCTTCTCGCAGCTTCCCTATTTCAAGGACCTCAAACTTCCTTACAATATTGATGTGATGCACACCGAAAAGAATGTGGCAGAGTCCCTTTTCCAACGATCCTCAACATTCCTGATAAGACGAAGGATAACGTAAAAGCTAGAGCCGATTAACAGAGAATTTGTGATAGACCACGCCTGAACATGAAGCCTCCCACAGGCGGTCGAAAAAACTGGTTCAAGCCAGATGCTGACTTTGTCCTTAAACCGCCAGAAAAAAAAGAAGTACTTATATGGATGAAACAAATTTTGAAGTTCACCGATGGTTATGCATCGAATATAAGTAAGGGAGTCAATCTTTCAACGGGCAAAGTGACCGGCTTGAAGAGTCATGACTACCATATATGGATTGAGCGGATAATGCTGGTGATGGTTCGAGGCTATGTCCCCGAGCATGTCTGGCGAGTGCTTGCCGACCTTAGCCATTTCTTCCGCACGCTCTGTGCTAAAGAAGTAAGTAAAGAGGTGATTGAAAAATTGCATAAGAAGGCACCGGAGTTGATAGTCAAGCTAGAGAAGATCTTTCCGCCAGGCTTCTTTACTCTGATGACACATCTCATTCTGCACCTCGCGAACAAGGTATTGTTGGGGGGCCCTGTGCAAAATCGCTGTCAGTACGGCCCTGAGAGGCAGAACAAGCATCTCCGACGGAAATGTGGAAACAAAGCTAAGATTGAAGCTTCCATAGCTGAGGCAGTTATCCTAGAGGAGGTGTCAGACCTCAGGACATCATACTATCCAGACCACGTTCCCCATCTGCATAACAAGGTGCCTCGATACAATATAGAAGAGCCCAAGTATCAACCCAGGCTCGATCTATTCAATGCGCAAGGTGGGAGGGCTGGGGCCTCGAAATCTTATAACATGCCACGACAAGAGTGGGAGGACCTCATGTTCTATATCTTGCACAACATCAAGGAAGTTGAGGAAGTGTGGATGAGGTAATACCACTACACCATTCCTTTATGTCTTCCACATCATCATGTTTCATGTTCACTTAGTCCCGGTCTAACACCGCTTATCTTTTTTTAGTGATTTCGTTCAAGAGGAATGGACGGGAGTGAATCCTCCTACTGAGGCGGAGGCACTTACTCTTCTCCGTCATGGAAACTCTAGACGTAAAAATTTTGTTGCTTGGTTCATGGAGAAAGTAATTTTCCACACTCCCCTGTTAAATACCTACTTCAACATTTATTAGTTAACCGAACTAATGCACGCAACAATTTCCATTATACTTGTAGGGAAAAGATCTGAACATATCTATGGATGATGAATTGAGGTGGGTTTCCATGGGTTTTGACCCTGCAGTCATGACATATAAAAAGTATGATGTGAATGGGTATCACTTCCATACAGAGGAGCACCAAAACAGCCGCCCCGATCCCAAAACTATAAATACTGGAGTGTACACCCCCGGTCAAAATTCAGTAGACTACTACGGAAGGGTACAAAATATATACGAGGTTGAATTCCGCCAGGGGCGTGAGACCCTAAGTCTGCCTGTGTTCAAATGCCGATGGTTCGATCCGCGGGAGGGGGTAAAACGATCAACCGTCTATGCCGGAGCCGATCTCTTCATTGCGGCTACCCAAGCTACACAAGTATATTATCTGCCTTACCCATGCCAGAAAGTGTATCTAAAGGGTTGGGAAGTTGTGTTCAAGGTGTCGCCACATGGTAAGCTACCAGACCCGAATGAAGACGATTACTACAACATTAACCCCATGACATACGAGGGATTGTTCTATCAAGAGCAACCTGATGATGATGATGATGATGATGTGGTTAGAAACGATGACGCTAGACCATTGGGTGATGATGATGTGGACCCAAACGTCGACGATGCACGGAATGATGGTGAGACCATTGTCAATGAAAATGACATACTTATGCTAGAAAAGTTAAACGAAGACGCTGACGACGAGGAAGAGCCTCCACCTCTGTCGGACAACGAAGATGATATGATTGATAGTGATGATGAGACGGACCGAGAAAGAGGTTACAACAGTGATGATTCATATGGGTTCTAGCAGATGTACGTTTCAAGTATTTTTTTCTATAGTTTAGGAATATGCCTTTTTATGCATTTTTATTAATGTGTTTATTATCATGCCTTTTCCTTCATTTCATTAATTTACTAATTGCTTTTTCTCTTTTCAATGCAGGTTCATGGAACATGGGCAAGGGGAAGGCCGACGGCGTGGGTTTCCTACGCAAGGTCGTCGGCCTGCCTAGTCGGAGTGGTCGAGCACGTAATCCTCCCCCTCGGCTACTTGACGATGACTCCTCACAGGGAGGTCGAGGGAGAGGTGCCCCTAGAGGAGGAGGGGGCGGGGGAGAGCCTCTAGAGGACGAGGTGCTGGGGGGAGAGCCACTACAGGGGGTTGCGGCCAGAAAGAGCGCACCCTCACCGACTTAGGGGTGTTGTCTTCGAGGCCCTCCTCTAGTGAGGTACCCTCCTCTAGTGAGGTACACTCTAGGGAGGAGGAGGAGGAGGAGGTGGAGGAGGAGGTGGTGGATGAGGAGGAGGAGGAGGAGGTTGGGGAGGGGGAGGCAGGCGAGGAGGAGGGTGGTGGCGGGGATGATGGTGGTGACGGGAAGGGGGTTGACAAGAAGGGGTGGCTGCGTGGTAACGCAAAGCTACCGAAGCAGGTTCCGGCTACTGAGGAGCAGAAGTGGCTCATTGAGCCCACGGGAAAAGAGTAAGTGGTTCATTATTTTGCTTGTCACATGCTTATTCCGGTTGTTATTTATTTCGCTTGTCACATGCTAATAGTTCATTCTTTTGCAGCAACTGGATATATTCTAAAGGGGTCCGTATTCCCAACGGCCTCATCACCGTCTTGCTGAAGTTATACTGGCTGGGGTTGTACTGTCCGGATCTAGTCAGGCAGCCGGCTCGTCGGGTTTTGGCCATGAGCTGGGACCATTGGGAAGCGGCCCGCCACGCGGACCATGAGACCCATGCCAAGGCCGTGATCACTACTTTCTGGGTGAGTTCTCTTCAGAAGAACAAGTCCATTCTAGTATTGTAGTTTCATGAAAATGATTTAACTCATGGCTTCTTCCATTCTTGTTTCATGCATGATTGTAGAAATTCTATCGAGTTCTTCCGGAGCACAGGGCTAGAGCGGACCAGATCGTGCTGCGCCAATGCAAGAAGAAGGCCCGCCAGATGCAGTACGAGGTGCGCTATGTGGCCATCTCCACATACTACCACGACTATCTTGGTGTGAAGATGACCAAGGAAGAAGCGCGGAGGATGGGCATTACCTTGGAGAGGCCCGAGTTCTTAGCGGTAAGTATAAAAGATTTTTCATTATGCTTTCATATATTATGCTTTCATTATGATTTCATTACCTTGTGGTGCTTTATGCTTTATGCTTTATGCTTCCATAACACCAATTTGGACACACCTACATGCCATTAGGCTTTTATTATGTAGGTGTGTCCAAATTGGTGTTATGGAAAAGACGAGTCCTGGGTGGCATTGGTGGATCATTGGTGTGATGAGGCTGGAGCCTGGGCGGCTATGAGAACCACAAATAAGGCTAATCGAGGGAAGGAGGGAGTACATGCTCAGGAAAACCGAAACCACTATCTCCACAAGGCAGTTAATGTATGACTAACCCCATTAAACATTCTTCTTCTTCTATTTACCATCACTTTCTTATGTATGACTAACCTCTGTTTGGTGGTGCAGGAGGAGAAACTAAAGCGGCCGCTCTCAGACATGCAGGCGTGGGAGATCACCCATACGCGGAAGGACTCCAAGCCTGGCGAGCCCCAGTACTACGGCAAGCATACCGCGGGGAGGAAGCAGGCCTACTCCGAAGCGTATCTGAAGTTGCATCCTGACACACCTGACCCCATTGCGGCGCCTCTGGACGACAGGGCGGTGGTGAGCATGGGGCCCAGGGAGCACGGCCGGGAGGCGGTTCTCGATGCTGTGATCACTCCTAGTATCTCCTACACACAGCTTCGTCGGATCGACCCGAGCTTGACCCAGCGCACGAGCCAGCCAGTGACCAGTACACAGTCCCTCTTTCAGGAGCAACAATCTGTAAGTATTTTCCCTCTTATCTTCATTGCTCACTTTTTTCCGCATTTAGTAGTTTTATGAGTTCCATCACGTCATACCGTAGGCCTACCTGGATTACACACGCTAGGAGACCATGGCATGGCATCAGAGGCTGTATGAACACCAAGTGCAGAGGGATAGCCAGATGCAGCAGGCTTTTCAGGATATGGCGGCCGGCAGGTGTCCTCAGTTCCCTCCAGCACAACCAGTGCTAATGAGCTTTGAGGAGTTTGTGGCACAGAACGCTGGCCCCTCGCCGGTTAGTTCATCCCCAATCTATTCACCAAAGCATGTCATGCCTTTCAACACAGTCATATATCCCGTTAATATGTCTTTTCAACATCCAGGGAACAGGTGCCTCTACCGTTGGCGGTGGTCTTCGCAGCACTCCAGAGACACGGAGCCCGACCACTCCGATCCACGGAGGCGGAGGCGGAGGTGGAGGCGCTCTTGGCGGTAGCGCTGCCGCTAGCACTGACGACCTGGGCTTCGGCCATCTTGGCGGTGACGACCTCCGTGGTGCTGGCCGTCCTGGCGCTTAAGCCTTTGGGTCACATTGTGGTGGTCTTGGTGGTGATGATACTTATATGCTTGTGATGTTTCTTATTGTTGTTTGTGAGATTCTTATATGCTTGGTGGTGATGATACTTATATGTTTATGCTTTGTGATGCTTCTTATGATGTGTGATGATGAATTTGTTGTGTGATGCTGCTGGGCCAGCTGTTATGTGATGCATATATTTGTTGTGTGATGCTGTATATTCAAATGAATTGAGTTGAAACAAAACAGAAAAAGGAAAAAAAAAACAGACAGAAACTATGCCGACGGCTAGGCCGTCGGCATAGAGCTGCCGTGAGCTCCCAGTGGCTGCCACGTGGCAGGTCTATGCCGACGGCCTAGCCGTCGGCATAGTTTCAAACTAGGCCGACGGCCAGGCCGTCGGCATAGACCTGCTCCAGGAGCTCCCAGTGGCTGCCACGTGGCAGGTCTATGCCGACGGTCTGGCCGTCGGCATAGTTCCAAACTAAGCCGACAGCTAGGCCGTCGGCGTAGACCCGCCCCAGGGGTGACGCCTGCTCGCCACATGGCATGTCTATGCCGACGGCCTAACTGTCGGCTTAGTTTGGAACTATGTCGACCTGCCACGTGGCGAGCAAGTGTTGGTCAGCACTTGACGGCGGTCGCCGCCGTTACACGATAACGTTGCCGACGGCCAGGGCCGTCAGCATGGATGTACGGACACCGTCGGGATAGGGCCTATGCCGACGGCCTTCCTGGCTACGCCGACTGATATGTTGCCGACGGCCCTATGCCGACTGGGGCCGTCAGCATAGGCCTGTCCCGACGGCCATTCAGGGCTATGCCGACGGCCCTGGCCGTCGGCATAGGGTGCGATTCTGGTAGTGCATGCTTTGCTCACATAGCATACAGGTACATTAACTTGTACCAGGTCGATGCTAGATGTGGGGTTTCACACATTTTCTATGTCTCTGGTGCCTCGGTATTGCGCCACAGCATGATGCTCGGCCTCCGAGGAAATCATTGTTTTCAGCTTAACCGATGTTGGGCATGATGCCCTACGCTATGTGTGCTCTGCTAGTTCCAAGGGAACTTTTACTGCGAAATTATGCTGCCGAGAAAACATAGTCCTCAGGAGCACAACGCGCCGGGGGGGGGGGGGGGGGGGTGTTGACCGGCAGACTTTGAGGTGGCGTCCATATGGTCCCCGTTGGGTGTTTGACGTACTCCAGAGTCGTCGTCGGGTGCGCCATGAATGGACCTATGATGTTTAACAGGATTGGGGCTGCTTGATCCAGTCTTAGCCCTTAATGCCTTCTCGACTGCTTGCACCTCGGCTGCGAAAGTTGCGGCCTGCTTTTTAGTTCGGAGCAAATGCTATGTGTTATCGTTCATCATTATGACGCCATTGGATCCCATCATCTATAGGCTTAGATAAGCGAAGTGTGGGATGGTATGAAAATGGGCGAAGGCCGTTCTCTCAAGGAGTATGTGATAGCCGCTCCTAACGGGGATTATGTCGAAGCTCAAGTCTTCTCTGCAGTAGTGATCGGATGTACCGAACACTACATCGAGCGATTACCCTGCCCGAGCAGTGCGCCTCTACCCTGGTAGTATTTTGAATTTGGCATTGCAAGGGTGCATTCATGCTTGGTCAATATGCATCTTCTTGATGGAATCTGTACTTCTTGTGGAGGTATGGATTTCTTTTCTCTTTTCGAAAATCACAATTGTGCTTCTTGCAGATGTAAATACATACCTCCACGAAAAGAAAATCTGTTAATCTCATGGAAACACTGACTTTTTCCCGAGAAACACAGCTCATAGAAGCAAATCTTTGCCTTCAAGAGAAGCAAACTTATGTTTCTCGTGGAAGCATGTTTTTTTTTCTTGTTCCGAAAAGTATAGTGGTGCTTCTTACAGAAATAAATCCATGCCTCCACGAGAAGCATATCAAGCAAATCCGCGCTTCTCGTAGAAGCACAATTTTTCGCACAAAAGAAATCTATGAATATTTCCCTCCAAAACTTTGGGAAACCCAAAAGGCCAAAAAGACGCATCTAAAATCTAAAAATATGTACGGGAAAATAAAAAAATCCAAAAAAAAGCGCCCAACACATGATAGGCGGCGGCTAGGTGCACCACTTCATGTGCTCTCAGCACACCAAAAGTGACACCTAGATATACCCCGGAAGGAGTAACCACCATTACGGACCAGAAATCCTATTTGACTCTTATTGCATCCTATAGTCGACCAATCACATAGAAGAAGGACAACGATGATGTAAATACGCTGGCCCAACCGAGTATAGCGCATCGTTTTTTCGGTGAAGGTTCCTAATCGGTTCAGGTCCGTCCAAATCACAACTTAGGAAGTACTACTTTCAAAGATCACCTCCACCTCTTCGGGTTGCGACAAGTGACGTTGTATGTGCGTCATTTGTCGCAACCAGGGAGTTTTCCTTTTTTTTTAGATCCGTTTATCCAAAACGTTTTATCTCTTAAACTGTGTGTCCAAATCTCGAACCATTTCATTGTTAGATTCCTCGCGTCGAGATTTTTAAAACTAGATCGCATGCTGATAGGTTTTGACGAACTTTTTCATGAAAAAAACCGAACAAAAAATAGACGAAAAAACCGAACCGAGAGCACTTTTCCTTTTCCGAAAGATTCACGGTCGTGCCTCTCGCGGAAGCAAACCCGTACCTTTCGCAGAAGGGGAGAAACACACTTTTTTCCGTTGCCGAGAGGCACGCCTCTCACAGAACCTAATTCGTGCCTCTCGAGGAAGCAAATCCACGCCTCTCGAGCAAGCAAAAAAAATACAATTTCCAAGGTATCGGCTGCATGCGCCCGTGTGCAAAATGCCCATGAAAGTATAATCACCCAAATTTGTACAGTAATCCTTTGAGTGAAAGATACTCTCGGGAGTTTTTATACAAGCAAGGGAAGGCATTCATTCACATTGGTTAAACATAGAGGGCCAAGTGTTTTTTTTTTTTGCAGTCTCCCCCTCCCCATAGAGGATCGCAACTCGAGATTCTCTTTCCTAGCAAGAATCCAGAGATATTCCTACGGTCAAGATACTCTTCCATTGGACTTCAGAACGGATCAAAAACACTCATGACTGCTGACACAAATTATCACTCTTTATTCCCCCATATTAATAAAATAACTAGCATTTTCCTTAATCATGCACAGTAGTTAGTCATCTTTGGTATGACGATTCCATGATGATGTATTCAATCATGTACCACTTCGCAGCCATGCCCTTTCTGAAGTTATTATTTTCACATGTACAATTCAATTTGCACATATGTTGCATGTGCCGGTTTCTGCTGTTTGGGCAATGAAATATTGCCGGTAGAAAGGACATTAGGCCCTTCCCAGTGCTCCACGGTGTACAGGTGCTAAGGGTGCCACACAGGCAAAAATATGATGTGACAAACCAATTAAAGAGGAAAGAGGGCATTACCCCAATAAAAACCAATGCTAAGCACGTGGACCTAGGCAAAGAAACTACCAACCAATACATTAAGAAGTTTTAGAGTATTAATAAACAATTAAATAGAGGAGGCTTAGCTACAAAATCTAAGCACCAATGCATTGGGAACATTAGTTGCTAAACATTTTAATGCACTTAGCACTCCACTTTAGCACCAATGCATTGGGAGAGGTCTTATATGAGACTAATATGAAATTCATGCTGCCACAATAAATTTTGGTTTCAACTTCAAGGCCTCCAAAGTGGTGTGCAGAGAATGTAGGAAACAATTGAGGGCGGACGCCGGGCGGGCGGCCGACCCAAACAGACAAAAAGCGGACAAAAGCGCCATTCATTTGGGTCGGCCCGTTGGAGTTGCTCTTATTCCCCATATTAATAAAATAAAGTAACTGGCATTTTTCTTAATTATGCGCACTAGCTAGTTAGTCATTTTTGCTCTGACGATTTCATGATGACGTATTAAATCATGTACCACTTCGCAGCCATACCCTTTCTGAAGTTATTATTTTGACCCGTACAATTCAATTTGCACATATGTCGCATGTGCCGGTTGGAAGGGCATTATATGAGACCAATATGAAATAATATGAAATTGATGCTGTCACAGTAAATTTTGGTTTCAACTTCAAGGCCTCCAAAGTGGTGTGCAGAGACTGTAGGAAACAATTTGCCCACTTGTGTACACTGACAAGTGAGAACATGAGAGAAGTATGCTCCACCCTATGTATATCCGTTCATCCAGGTAGTAGTCATATCCATATGTTTTGAATGAGACGGTGATCTGACGCAAGCATGTTGTTTGCATAATGCCTACCTAATAATTGCTTAAATAGCACCAAACGAGTCGCTTTTCGTAATTAAATTTGATAAAAGTATCATCATTCATTGCCCTATACGTCCATTGGATGCCTTTCTTTTCTCTCGGCAAGTCTCACTCAAGGCCGCTCCTCTCTTGTGACTATATTCATTAATACTAATAATAGATCTTGTCTCTCTCTATTGATGTTTTTCGATAAAGAATATTTTTATTCAATCGATATATCGAGTTGATACAACCGCATTAAGCGAATGGCCGGTCACTGCATAGCACAATGCAAGCAGCCAAAACGCCCAATAGGAGGAAAAAGGAAATATTGTTTACACCAAATAAATAAAAGGTCGTCCTAAGATGGGGTAGGTCCTATCCAAAGATTACAACGTCATCCATGATGGGAGAAAATCTCTCTGACTGTATGCTCTAGCTGATTAGATATCATCATAAAAAGGTCTCTGTCTTCTGGTCTCTGACTGATAAACCAAATACGTAGCCATCGCGTACGTGGATAAATAACCTGCCAGGGGGCAAATCACATTATTTGTTAAAAATCACATCATTCCTACTAAGGCACAAAACCCAACATAAGGCTGTCTCTCCGACAAAAATGTGTGAAGAAGATTGTTTGTCAATATGAGCCAACTAATTACCGAACATATTATGCACACTGCAAGGGGGGTAAAGATTTGAAACTACTTGAACAATGGACCACATTGCACGAGCAAATTTACACTAAAAAATAGGTGTTTCATAGATTCGTCATGTTGACAAAAGATATAAATCTTGCCATCTTGCCCGTCCCAAGGAGACAAAAGAAATCTACAATGATGCTCCGTCGACTACGTCCAGACGAATGAACTCGAGGAGAATCAGAACCCAGAAGACAAACTCAAAGAAGAAGCCCCGGCATTTGTCCAAGCACCACACCTACAAGGACTAAAATGTCCTAATCTAAACTACTAACCGAAGTGAAGGCACCGGGATTCCCCTCTTTGCCACCAGCCACTGGAGAGACAGGCAGACGGGAGATGAAAGAGTTTTCCCCAATCGCCTAGTGATAGTGGAGGAAAACGAGATGTGGTTTTAAAATCAGCCTTAGAAAGAGTCTAAGCTACTGAGTTTGATATGTACCCGATTATTCGTGAGCGTAGCAACACTGGTGAACGCATCAACATGCATGAGCCCTGTCGGAATAGCTGTTGTGCCAAGTAGCGAAGGCTCAAGTAATTTTCAGGTGTGGCATAGATTATGAACGAGAAAACCATAGTATCATATAACTATGCAAAAGCTTATTGAATATTCCCCCGGTCCCATAATGTAAGACGTTTTTCGACACGTCAAAAAAGTCTTAAAAAACGTCTTACATTATGTAACATAGGGAGTACAAGATATCATAGTAGTATTATTTTGTGTTCGGCAAGTACAACCTAAAACTAATCAATTAGTTACAGTAATGGGAGATCACTAGAATAGTGGAGCTTATTTTAGTTGACATCAACAAAATTTGCTTGAAAAACAAAGTTTATAATTTCATTGCTGAATTATATTTTATCATGCACTTCCTCTTCTTCTTCAGCTCCTTCAACGTACATCTCATTCGTTCCCACGTCCTCGCTATCGAGCCAGACTCACCGGCCGATGGTCACCGCTCGCTAACTGCGGCCACCTCCACGCAGATTACGGCTTCGTTTCAACTTTTCAGGATTTTTGAACTGGCAATCGACAGTTGGCCGGTTGGATCGTGCTATATTCGTGTAATAATTCGTCGGTGCAGTCAATTCCCAACTCGATCACAGGCACAAACCAATGCATCAGGTGCACCACAAGGTCAAAAATCAGGCCTAACACGCTTGAATCCTACCTATTCAAAGTTACACATGGACTAATATGCATACTAAGATGTATTTGCAAAGAATATTAGGCATGACCGCTTCCAAACCTTGCCAGATGGTGCACCGATTGTGGAGCGGCTTCAGATGTGGCACGGCGGAGCCAGGTGGTCGTGGTCTCTGCCGGCGATGCGCATGGAACGGCCGGTGGCTATCCAGCCCGTTGAGTCCACAAGGAAATTCTGACCAAAATGCAGCTCAGCCTCAACATCGCAGGCAGGTGGAGGCCATTAGGAACGTGACCGTTTTTATCATGGCGATCAATGCAGGGCAATGGAGATCGATCTTCTGTGGGTCGATTAATTAGGTACGCCGGAGTTGGTTGCTTGGTCGTCGGACGGCGACGCTTTGCTTGCGTACCTGGGAGAAAACCACGTGCGCTATGTCGTCTTGTAGATGGGTCCGGCGTAGTAAATGGAGTGGACAGGAGGACGTGACCCCGGCCGCGTGCGTTTAAGCGGATCCATCATCGTTAATATACCCCGGCCGGCCGTACGAGGCAACAAATGGTCATGTGATCTGTCGCAAAGTCAATTTGTCCTACGTATATATCATCCATGGCCTTTCTTTCGTTTATAGAAAAAAATTAGGAAGCAAATTCTTTAAAGAGGAATGGATTCTTATTTCTATGTAGGATAGAAACCAAACCTTCACATTTTAAACGAAAGAAACATACCTAGACCCAATGAAAAAATTCCTATCTTGTGATTCAAATGACATATATTTCCCTATAGAAATTAAGATACACGTCATCTCATTTCGAGTGAAATGCGTAAAAGCACCACATTCGTGCTCGGACTAGCAAATAACCATCATAGTTCAAAATGTGATAAAACGCGCCGCAGGATGTCATTGACGGTGGCAAAGAACACTGACGGAAGTTTTGAGCAAGTTTTGATGTGAAAAAGTGTTCACGTGCCCAGATGGTTGACGGTGTGTGTTAACAATCATTAACGGTCCATGGAGTTGAACAATATGTGCATGTATATCTCTTGATTCAGTTTTAACCTTCCCCCCTATTCTTTAACCATGTAGACTGATGAGCCTACCATGCACCTCCGTGTGTCACTACTAACTCTGCACCCTTCTTTCCCTCCAACTACTTATGTAACTAAAACTCTCAAGCAATACCATCTCAATGATCTCAAGGGGGGAGCTAATCTCCCTAGCTTGATATCAGAGCCATGTACGGCACAACGGCTAGCACCGTGACAGCTTTTTCTTCACCTTCCTTCCCTCTAACTACTTCCAAGACCTCATCGGCACTTCACTCCACCGTCGCCGGCGCTATCACTTCCTTCGCTTCTCCCACAGTTTCCCTCCCTCCCCTTGCTGTCCACAATTGCATGTCTCCTCCTACATCCGCTTCTTCTTTGATCCTACACAGAACAACTATTACTGATGGACAATCATCTTCCAATCTGTTGCCGCCAAGTACAATGGACTTGCTCACGTCGATAAGACCGCCCACACTGACACCACCGACGCTGAATGGCACCGGGCGGACATATCCATCCTTCTGTGGTAACATGCTACTATCTTTGGCACTCTCCTCGACGTCGTCATGATGGATGATGCCACCGCCCTGGACGTCTGGACGCGTCTTGGGCGCTACTTCCTCGCCAATCACGCCTCTCACTTGATCCATCTCCGCCGGGGGTCAACCCTAGCATCTGACCAAGTGTCATCCATACCGAGTCGTTAACAGCCGTTGCTGCGCGCCATCACACCCATCACCATGTGGACGCTTTGCCACGTCACAAGGTGCTCAAAATTTGCGTCAGTATTTTTTGCCACTGTCAATGATAGTGTGTGGTGCATTCTATCATGTTTTGAATTGTGGTGATTAGTTGCTAGTTCGGACACAATTGTGGTGGTTTTATGCATTCCACTCTCTCATTTCCTATGGTTTTCCTATTCCCTTGATATTTATATTCTACGAACCAAAGGAGGCATGAGACCTTGATTATGCCATGCATGCCTAAGACTACTAAGCATAGCTCAGATGACTAGTTTTTTTATAGAACCTTTTCTTTCTGAACTACATCTCTTGACATTCTTTGTTTTTAGGTTGCTTATCACATGGGCCACTAGTTTTTTTGTGATGGAACCTGACCATCCAGATTTAAGTCCTAGACTTGAAATAGATGATTGTATTTTTCTGGATTTATTCCCGGCTTTTGGTATGACATGCCCATCAACTATGAGGCCATTGGATGAGAAAAAATGAGGGGACTATCAGGCGATTTTGTAAATGTCAAAATGGGCCAAATTCATAAATGCCAATAGGGATAGGTGTACGTGTGTGTTCACTGAAGTGAATGTGCGTGTATATGAGCGTTTGTAGTTGTATAGTGTTTCTGAAAACAAAGCATCATCCATCATACGGTCTTTGGGTCGTCAGTACCAATCAAAGATGTGGTCGATCAAACTCGGTTTCCAGCTGCTCATGAACGTCTCCAACCGTTCGTAAAGGGTGCATATGATGCAGCTGGGTATGAACTGAACATATATTGCATTTCTTTCTTTTCTTGATGTGATGAACAACACCTGCACATCTTTAACTCTTTGGTTGGTGGAGTGGAGGCGTTTTGTACTAATTGCCAACGGATCGAATTTGGTGGCTAATTAACACCCCGGGTTCAAGGCACCATTAATCAGTTTCTTTTGTCGCCATTCAGAGAAATGCACAAGCTTATCTTGCTATTCTTGGAGTAGTATATGACCCGGCACTCAGCAACCACCACATGACAGATCCGTACGTCATTATTCTGACCCCTCCGCCGTACCTGCATACCCACCCAATAATAACGATTCAATGAAGTTTAACCAGGTTTATAAAGAAAAACAACATTCACAAAGATCCATAATGACGTATTTCCATGTTATGTTTATTTGGCATCATAGATGTTGATATTTTAAATATAAATTTGGTTAAAGTTTATAAGCTTGACACAAGATAAAGCTAACGTGGAAATTACAAAAAATGGTGGGTTATTTTGTATTCAGCCCTCGGTAATTGCTTTGCAAAAAATTACGAGTGGATAGTTAGTCAACATTATGTCATCCGTGATCCTTTCTACATATATGAACACTGAAACTACTCTGTGGGATACCATGTCCTCTATTTGGTTCTTGTAAGTGTCAACTTGACTTTTCAGTGTGCGCATATTGGCCAAGCTAGGATTAGATCAACTCCTTGTCAATTTTGTTTTGGTAAGATAGATAAACTTTGGCGTGTATTTTCAATTAGTAGGGTATGCACTCTGACTACCTGAGGTGAAGAGGAGCTCAAGCGGGGGAATGAGAGCAGCTCACGTAGCGAGTTCCATGAAGGGGGGCAGATCCGACGGCGAGGGTCGGCATAAACCATCGGGGAGGTGGTGAAGTGGGAGGAGGGAAGAAACTCAAGGTTGGGCATCTGCGTGAAGAGGACTCCATGCCTTACAAGCTTCTTCCAGATCAATATCACTACCCTTTCCGCATCATTTCCTTGAATGATGATCTAATAATTAATTAATCTCGCAAAACCACTCCACAAAATCATTGTTAACAATTGATCGCTGCAGAGGTGTATTCTTGAAGGTCATATGTCTACTGCCGTGTCAATTGACACATGTGGTAGTTTTTTTCTCTCACAATGTTCCATTATTTATGTCAAAAGCAGCCTCTTTGACAGAAAAAAAAACAACTTCCTAGCCGAAGAAAAAGTGTCTGAAGTTAAATCTAGTGGTCTTGCAAAGATAAAAGTAATCCAGTGAGACAATACATAAGTGTTCGTCGGACACCGCCATCGATCCCTCTCACGTGCGGCTCCATGGGCCGCATCGTGGCGCATAAGATCCCGCCGCCTAGGCTCCCCCTCCTCCTCTCCCCTCACTGCCACAAAGGTGTGTCATCGGGCAAAGTCCCGGCCATGTCAACGGCGGTGCGGCCATTTTGTAGAAGTGTCATGGTGGACCTGGTGGTTTTGGAGCTCGATGGCGGGGTGCAGTCTTGGTGTTGCGAGCTTCGATGCGAGCAGGTGTCGGCGGCGGTGTGAGGAGGCACCCTTGGCCCAAAGTCATTGTCGGAGTCGGTGCCCCGTCAGTATCATCCTCGCCATCCTGCTCGTGGTCATCTAAGCCCTCACTGTCATGCTCGAGTTTAACTAAATGTTGTTGTTCTAACTAGATATGTATTGGAGATTGGGGTAAAAATGAATGTCCCACCGATGAGTGGGTCCCACAATATGAAGACAACAAACATGACGACTCTAAGTTTGCACGTTGGCTCGGCAGCCTCTATATCCTTATGAAAAACGCGCTTCATATGCATTATAACGATTGTTGTCACGGCGAATCTGCTAGAGTTGCTCTAACACCACTATATACAAGTAAGGATGCACCAAGTACCTCTCCCATCTCCCAAGCTGAATCATTTGGTGGTTGTCCGTGCCTCCAGTTATTTGAAAAGGCATATGTTCCCATTCTTATTCTTGGACAATAATCACATCGGTTTTGCTAACTCTCGTCTAGATGAGATTTAGTTATCTCTTATCTAACTTTCTAACCGTTGAATATAGATGCAAAATTCATATTTTTGGCCGCTCGCTGCTGTAGACTCACGGTTTATTTGTCAGTCATTGTTTTGCCTTTTCTTTTCTGTGTCAATCGTTTCCATGTTTTGCCGACTAGACTACATGCCCATTTTTCTATTGATTTACGTGCCAGGCTCCTGTAGTCTATTGACTGCATGCCGTTTTCTTTTTCTTATATTTTTTGTGTATAATCGGAGAGAGGAGTGAAGAGAATGGGGCCTTTTTTAGTATTTGTGCGCTTTTATATGCATTTTTGAATGTTTTTGTCAAAGAAGGATTGTGTTAATGCTCTTTAGAGTAGTGGATGAGTCCAATAAAAAAATTGTCTCAATTGCAACTCTATCCTTGACATGCAACTGAATTTCTTTGTCCTAGTTACAAGTTCATCCATTGGTACACAACTGCGTTTGACCTTTTTTTTTTGTCCTAGTTGCAAGTTCATCATGGACACAACTAGTGAGGCATGTCCCTCTTTTGTCCAAATTGCAACTCCATCACCAAAATGCAACTGGAGCCCAACTTTCTTTTGTCCTAGTTACAAGTCCACCCTCGATACGCAACTAGGGATTGACCAAGTTTTTGTCCCAGTTGCAACTCCACCCTCGACACGCAACTTGGGATGACCCTTTTTCCAGTTGTAACTACATCCGCAACATACAACTAGGGCCGCCTTTTTTTGTTCTAGTTGCAAATCCACCTTGGATACGCAACGGGGCCTGACCCTTTTTTGTCCTAGTAGCAACTTCTCCTCCAACATGCAATTGGACCCGTCATTTTTTGTCATAGTTCCGAGTCCACCCTCGATACGGAACTGGAGTCTGACCCATGTTTTTGTCCTGGTTGCAAGTGCAAACCTCGACATGTAACTAGGGTCGATCCTTTTCTTTGTCCCAATTGAACTCAAACCCTAACATGCAATTGGAGCCTTCATTTTCATGCATTAGTTGCAAGTCCACCCTTGATACGCAACTGGGGCCCCGACCAATTTTTTCGTAGTTACAACTCCACCCTCGATACATATGCAACTGGGGGCCGACCCATTTTAGTCCCAGTCGCAACTTCACCCTCGATACGCAACTAGTAACCCGACCCATTTTTGTCCTAGTTGCAACTCCACTCTCGATATGCAAGTGGGGCCAAACCATTTTTTGTCTAATGCAAGTCCACCCTTGACACGCAACTAGGGGAGGGTGTGATCTTTTTTTCTTAGTTGCAACTCCACCCCAACATGCAACTAGGCATGTCTTTCTTCCTAGTTACAAGTCCACCCTCGATATGAAACCGCAAGTGTTTCGATCCTACTGCACCTGCATGGCCCCCAATGCTTCTGCAAATGGCGATAAATGGTGGTTGTCAGTCAATTGCATGTCCAGCAATTATCTTAACTGAATTTTTTTTTCAATTTTCTTTATCGTTATTTCGTTTTCAATTTATCTAAAAATTCATGAACCTCTTCATAAAATTGTGAACTTTTCTGTAAACTCCTGACTTTCTTCAAATTTTTATTAAAAAATCATGAACCTATTGGAATTCAGAAAAATCATTTAAAATTTATTAAAACAATTCAAATTCATGAATGTTTTCTGCATTCCTGCACAATTTTAAATTTCATAAAAATATCTGCAAATTG
This sequence comes from Triticum monococcum, assembly GCA_034509565.1. NCBI lineage: Eukaryota > Viridiplantae > Streptophyta > Magnoliopsida > Poales > Poaceae > Triticum > Triticum monococcum. The sequence continues at coordinate 28,761,604 of CM067847.1, forward strand.
TTTGGATTCTTTAATATCATGAACATTTTCTCATATTAGTGAACAATATTTAATTTACAAACAATATTCAAATTTATGATTTTATTATAATTCACATACATTTTTATAGCAACAAACATTTTATAGGTACAAGCTGAACATTTCATAAATACGGAATGAACATTTCATAATGTTGAACATTTTTTTTAAAATGCACAATGAACATTTTCTAAATAGGAGGAACATTAATTTTGCAATTTTAGTTCAGCTTAAATTTTTAAGTTTCAAAAACATTTAAATAGACTGTGAACATTTTTAAAATTTATGAACAATTTTTCTGATATATGACTATTTTCTAATCTACAAACATCAGTTCCAGTTGTACGAACCAATTTTTTAGTCCTGCACTCAACAGACGGGGTTTGGTGTGCTTTTCTATAGGATAAGAATCTGTGATAATGTGCTATCGAAAGAAAACAACTGCAGCTCAGAAGAAGAAATAACATAGAGCTAATTAAAAGAAAACCACATGTGCAGTGCTGCTGATCAATTTGTAGGGGCTAATTGGTGGCCCAGCAGGTTATTAGCAAATTTAGTGAAATGGTTCACAAACTCAACGACAATAGCCGGGGACAATCGAACAAGCTACAGGGGCCGCTGGAAGGAGGAAAACATCTATACAAGTCTTAAACACACCCCATCATATATACCCGTCAATTGAACCAATATGTGATTGGATGGCTAGGAGAACAGTGTCATCCCGAATCCATCAGATTTTAAGTTTTCTCCTCATGTGAGTGTCACCCATCAGCCAGCGGTGCACGCGGGCCCATGACGATGAACCAATGGAGCACGTCCCCACCGAGACCGAGAGAGCGGGCCATTGCGGATGGTGAGCTCGCGCGCGCACCGTACAACAGATTTTATCTTGCTCTCCCAGCATGATGGAGAGCGGCTTGAGCTGCACTGCACCAATTGGGTGATAAGCCATGCATGTATTCCTTTTCTTGGGCGTAGGGACCATGATGCACGTACACATCCAGCGGCAGCACTAATGGACCCGACCACTCTCCCGCACCTACCTCTGCACCGTAGCACGCCATTGACGCCGGGACACCGACGCCTCAGCCCACCCAGATATACATCCTCGTCGTCGTCTCGTCGGCCGGTGATCGGTCTCATCGCCAGCCGGACGGACGGCCCCGCCGCGAATAATTCGGAGGCAGGCGGGCGGGCGCGTACGTGTAGGATAATCCTGTCGATCCCGCCGCTTTCTGCCTCTTCCTCCTCCTGCCGATCCAAAGTCCAAGCCGGCAAAGGTGATCGGTTGCCGACCAACGGGACCTTCTATTTGCCGGCCTGCGCGCCAAGTAGGCAGGGAACGCGCACGAGAATTAAGGCAGGCCCATGTGGGGGAAGTGCCGCCCCTGTTTTTTTACTTTGTTTTTCCATTTCTGTTTTTTTTAGTTTAAACTCAGGATTTCAAAAAAAAATCCCAAATTCAAAAAATAGCAATTTTTCTTCAGAATATTAAAATGTTCATGAATTCAAAAAATATTCATGATTTTGAAGAATGTTCGGGAAGTCACAGAATGTCCATGAATTCAAAAAGTATTCATGATTTAGAAAAAATGTTAGAACATTATAAAAGAAGAAGATATTGAAAATTTGTTTGTGAAGTTGAAAAAATGTTCATGAACTCAAAAACTGTTCATGAATTTCTAAAAATGTTCAAATTCAAAAAGTATCACGAATTTAAGATATTGTTCCCAAAATGGAATAAAAGTTATTGAGTTCAAAAACAGTTCGCTGATTTAAAGTTTATTCAAGAATTATAAAATTTTGCATGCATTTTAGAAATTTATTGGAAATAAAATTGTTCATGAATTTCAAAAAATGTCCAAAATTTCAGAAAGTGTTCATCGACTAACTAAAATCCTCATGATTTTCAAAATAAATTTGCAAAAATTCAAAACATATCAAAAATTTGTTTAAAAAACAAATTTTCATAAAAAGTTCTTGAAATTGTTAAAAAAATTGCTAATTTGCAAAATGTCCAAAATTTCAAAAAGAAATGTTTGTACCGTGAAAAATGTTCATGATTTCCAAATTTATTGATGATTTCAAAATATATTCATGATTTTGAAAGATGTTTTAAAAATGATAAGAAAATAAAAGAATAAAATACAAATAATAAAAAGTGAACTTTCGAAAAAAGGAGAAAACAACAATGAAAAAGAAAATATAAAAAAAGACAAACGAAAAGGGAAAGCGATAAAAGAAAAATCCTGGTCAAGAATTCGCCCGATTAACCAGTTAACTTGCCGATTAATCCCCTACCCGTAGGGTCACCGAGTAGCCGATAAAACTGATAAATCAGCCGATTATATCCCTACCCGTAGGTTCACCGAGTAGCCGATAAATCGGTCAATTAATTGATTAAATGGCCAATTAGCCTATTAATTCCATACCCGCCAACTAATCAAACAGCTACGAGTTAACGATTTCCTAAACAATGATGAAAAATCATAAGAAAAAACAAATAATAAAAGAAAAACCCGGTCCATGGAAGTTCTTGTACACTACAGAGGCGAGCAGGGGGTATGCGCTACGTTACTAGACAGCGACCTATACGCGGAATAGGAACCTCCACGGACCAACGGCGGCCACATGTGGCGATGACTTGGTTCCGTGTTAGCCTGCACGCCACGGGACGGGTTGTTCGGCTCTGGCGAGATGATCGGCGAAAGTTGTGCTTAGATATTATTTTTGGGGGCCGACAGTGACCACGACTTTGGCTGTCAGGAGTTGTCGATGCCGTTCTCTCCTTTCCGCCAACTACTCCAGGAGGAACCCTTGGTAAGGGTGATCTCTCAGGTAGGAAAAATGTCGTCAATGGTTTCAGTTTTCTCTCTTGAGAGGATCGTTTTGGAGCTCCATTGGTTAGGGCGGCAGTGAATGATGGCAGATTCGCCTTGCGGTTGCCGATTCCATGCCTCGTCGACGCTATTTTAGGTGGCTGGGGCATTGAGACGGAGCGTGACATTGAGTGGCGGCAATCTTCCGTTGCAATGTCGCATCACAGAGATGATGCATGACAATTTTTCGATGATAATCGCCACTGCTCGACGAGGATCAATGTTGCTTTTTTTCTTTTTCCCTCTACCTAATCATAGCGTTCTTCTTCTTATGTCTTTGTGATTTGCTAGCATGATTCTTCATGTGTCCATTGGTGTTAATTGTGTGCATCCTATTTGTGTAGAGGCAGAAAATATTCTCATTGTGATTGTATCTTCTTTATGTTTCGTGATGAGTTAATAAAACGACCGTTATATGAAAAAATGAAATCACGTGCAAGGGGGTCTTCACAGACATTATTATGTGGTACAAATGAATAAGCACAAGTGGGTACAATTTCTCAAGATTCTGAAGAGAACGTTAAAATTCATAACAAAGTTGTTCGAATCGAAGATGCCCTTGAGGGTTATTATACAAGTAAGGAATTCAAATGGTTCTTTTCCTAAATCCTATCTGCAGAGAGGGTCAAGTTGATACGGAAATGCAACCGGATGATTGGCCGGCAAAGGTTGGCGTGGACAAAGCAATTGGAGATTCTCTTTCCTTGCAAGAATCCACCACCTAAGATCAAGATATTCTTCTCTCAGACTTCAGAACGGACCAAACTCACTGATGAGTGCTGCCACAAGTTGCCACTCTTTATTCAAGAAATTTAACAATAATTATAAAGATTCTTCGCCTAGTTAGTCACTTCTTAACTATGCGCACTAATTAGTCACTTCTGCTCCGACGATTCCATGATGACGTGTTCGATCATGTACCACTTCATAGCCGTACCCTCCCTGAAGCTACTATTTTGACCTGTACCATTTAGTTTGAACAATACGTGAGACACCAGTCTCCACTGTTTGGTCAACGAAATAGTGGAGGAGGTATGAAATGAAATTCATGCTGTCACAATAAATTTTTTGGTTTCAAAGTCTCAAAGTCGTATGCAGAGATTGTAGGAAACAATTTTTTTTGTGAAAGATTGTAGGAAACAATTTGCCCACTTGTGTGCACTGAGAAGTGAGAATAGTATGATCCAGCTTACCTTGTAATGAATCTAGTGATAGCGCAGCTGTGCAAGTGTATGAAGTTTACATATCAGGCATCTCCAAAACGGACGCACAAACCGTCCGGACAGCAATCATGTAGGGCTCCGACACCCTTGGCAGACACAAATCCCCACCCAAAACCCCTCCCGGACTCCACGCCTTCATCCTCCCGATTTCTCTACCTCCCTTTTTCTCTTTTGCCTTCGCCGCCGATCCACCACCTTGGCCGCCATGCCACACTCCTGCAAGAACTCGACGAGTCCGTCACGTCGAACGGTACACACGGGCTCCATGCCGCTTCTCCTCCGCCGCTAGGACGAGCCTCTCCTCCGACAGCCGCTTTGGTACCATCCGCTCATACGATGCTCATCATTCCTGGCAGTTGTTCAGTGAATTGCCTGAGCCAACTTTTTTGTCTCTTCTTCTTTGCAATGATTCTGATATGGAGTACATATACGAGCACTATGTTGAGTCGTCTGGCGAGGAGGACTACAAGGATGAGATGGCGAATATACAGGCAGTGCTTGCAGACGCGGAGCATGCGGATGAGCATGTTCTCAATTTCAAGGAATCGATCAAGGGTCATCGAGTACTGAAAGGCAACCGGGCACGCGGCCATTTGACACAGATAGACGACTACTTTGCCCCCGATGCGCTCTTCACTGACAATTTTCACCGGTTTTTTCGGATGCGCAAAAATATCTTCGGTCGTCTTTACCATGGCGTCCTTTGATGACTACTTCATCTTAAAGAAGGACGTCGTGGAAAGGATTGGTTTCTCTGATTACAAGAAGCGCACGACTGCACTGCGGAAGCTAGCATATGGCACGATCGCTGATTTGTGGGATGAGTATCTGTGGATGTCCCAAAGCACATGCGGAGATGCCATGGTGAGGTTTGCAACTATCATGGTCTCGGTGTTTGGACCTTTGTACCTGAGAGAACCAACTGTGGCAAACACCGAGAGACTCTTGGCAATCTCGAAAGCAAGTGAGTGACCAGGTTCACTTGACTGCATGCATTGAGAATGGAAGAACTGCCCAAAAGCTTTGCAAGGGCAATATCAGGGTCATGTTAAGAGGCCCACCATCATTTTTTAAGTTAGTTGCATCACAGGGTCTTTGGATTTGGCACTCTTTCTTTGGCATGCATGGGTCTCATGAGGACATCAATGTGCTGCAGTGATCACCACTGTTTGTTAGGATGACTGAAGGAAAAGGTCCTACTTGCCACTACTATCAATGGGTATAAATACAACATGGGCTTCTATCTGATTGATGGTATCTATTCTCCTTGGGCTACCTTTGTGAACACCATCTCTAACCCAGTTGGACAGAAAGAGTCTCACTTTGCCCAAATAGAAGAAGCAACTAGAAAGGTTGTTTAGAGAGCTTTCGTAATTCTGCAGGCACGTTTTGTAGTTGTTTATGGATCTGCTAAACAATGGGATCCGAAGACCTTGGGGAGGTAATGACATGTTGTGTGATCATGCACAATATGGTCGTAGAGGATGAGGGTGAGGATGCTGCCGCGGGTCTTGAATTTCATAACATGGGTGATCCTATCAAACTTCACGGCAGAAATCTGGCCAAATTTGAAGTGTTTGTTCAAATGCATCAACAAATTCAGCATAAAGCAACTCACGAGCAACTAAAGAAAGATCTGATTGAACTTCCTTCATCCCACAACATAAGAGCGTTTTTGACACTAGTAGTGTCAAAAACGCTCTTATATTGTGTGATTGAGGGAGTAATATTTAAACCTTTTTTATTAGAACTATCGCTGCATTTGAACATTGGAACTATTTTAGACTATATATGCGGCAATTTGAACGTGTGGACTTAAAAAAATGGGGTTTGATGTACAAGGGTAACGTTGGATGACGAAACAAATTTGCGGGTCATCATTGGAGATGCCCTCATTGAGTCAAGGGGACGCCACGGTTTATGACGGACGATACATAGAGAAAATACATCCTACTACCAGATAAAGTTAAATCCATATGTTGTATACTACCATGTGACAGTATATATATACCACTTTATTATTTTTAGTGTGTTTATATATTATATTTAAAATAAAATAAAGTAAGTTATATATATAATATTCATCACCCAGGGTGCAGAATAAATTATTCTTCACTCGAATAATCTTGCCAAAGTTTCATAAATAAATTATATTTGGTATACGAATAATTACATTCATATTAATTCACTATGTAATATTTGGCATAAGAAAACGGAAGTATAGGTCATAAGACCAAAAAAGATGCATTATATATATATATATATATATATATATATATATATATATATTACATTATGTTTTTACGTTTGTAATTTTACGTAACATAAAATATTTTTTACTGCGGTTTAATATTTTTCTTACATTCTTTTTTATGTATAAATTAAGAAAATTGATGGGACGTAAAAATATGGTGCATTGATTTTAAAATAAAGGGGGTTATGAATGAGATGGTGACCCAATGCAAGCACTTTGTTTGCTGAACGCCTACCTAATTGCACCAACCGGGTCGCTTTTCGTAATGAAATTTGAGAACGCTATCATCATTGATTGCCCTGTACGTCCATTGGATGCCTGGCTTTTCTCTCGGCAAGTCTCACTCTCTGTTGATTAATAATGATAATTATCTTGTCCCTCTCTGTTGATGTAGTATCCATTAATCCCCTATCTTGCTAAATGAGGTCAGGAATCTTCTAACGAAATGATTGATGATTTTTTTTTTGTTTCTCCGGACCAGCTTTTCTATAACACTGGAGTATATACAAAGAGGGTTTCTCGTTGAATGAAATCAGAGCACACCAGTGAACCGTATGCATTGATGCACTTCTGGTTGAATGACTTGTCTCTCTTTGCATGACATTGGGACCCAACATCTTATCTTGTGATTTTTTTTCCCCTTGTTTTGCAGAGAAATTGAAACCCGAAAGAATTAGTTGAGACATGTCTTTCAATAGTTATGTTTTCTAACAAAAAATCAGGGGGAAAAGTTATTTCACAAAAGACAATGGAAATGATTCAGAAAGCCTTGACTAATTATTAACGAGTCAACAACCTTTTTTATTATCCGATGACAATGAAGGTGATAAAACCAAAAATAGTGTTTCCTTTCGGTGAATAGACACGAAAGGCATGTGGGAGAAAGTGAAAGAAACTGATGCTACCGAGTGGAGAAACTTGATCCACTAGCTAGCTAGATTAGCTGCACCCGTGAGTTAGTGCTAAGTGGGGGTTGGCAGGTATACTTACATCGATCAGTTATACTATCATACACGTACTAATATATCCTGCAAGGTCTCTTTGGCTGAGGATGATTTAGACACACTGTGTAGCAAGATATTTTTCCATACCAACTTATCACCACACAACCAAGTGTGCCATAGGTCGATCAACTCTTCCAGCACTAGGGTTGACTCTTTGCGAATCTCCGTTTAATGCCAAGGGTCGATATATATGATCAACAATGAATTGACTTGTGGCGTTTTCAATACAATTCTACGCATGCATCACTTCCATTTTCTTGGGATGATATCGTGTTTGTGAGATAAGAGCTCTGGAGATTTGTTGGCTGCTATATTTCTTCTAGGAGCTCGACACTTCACTTGTTGACCGACGCCCCTTAACTTATCGGTTCATACAGGGTAACGCATGATATTTCTCACATATCGCTCTTTCTAGGCCAAACTGTTCTGGGCCCGATATCCGGCCATCTCTTGAAACTTGTACTAGACGGATGTATGCACAACTTAGCTGCTTCCTGCAATACACATGTAGACATACTGGAAGATTATGGTTCGCCACAAATTTGGAAACTTACCAAACAGCAGCTGGGCTCTGTTTACTTTTGAATAAATTATACACTACTGCTTCCTTACAAGTAATTCCTAGCATGTCCGCGTTTAGTTTGAGCTCCTTTGGTTGTGAGAGGCAGTGCTCAAAAGCTCATACTATGGCATTGCCTCCATACCGTGTTTGGTACTTTGCGATGGATTTGACCATTGTGATGTTGGTGTCTAAGGTCACACCGTAGCAGTACGATTTTGCATTTCTTTGGTGTGAAGTCTTCTGTTATGAGCAAATATAGTTACACATCATTCTTGTCAAGAAAGCTTATGGGTGTTGTCTTTTGTTTCATTATTACAATTGGTAGTTCAGAGTTGGAAGGCTTCTGAATTACGCCTGAAATCTTGGGATGACCTTCATAAGCTATGGTATGTTCCTGCTAAAGGAAAAGAACATGCTCATGTCTCAACGCCAGATGCTAGCTTCAGAGAACATGCGTTTCCCAAACCCGGAGCGCATTTCCAAGGTATATCTACTGCCACAAGCTAACGCCATTCATCAAGCAATTAACTGCTTATTAATGCATATTTTGGTTCTCTGTCAACATAACCATTTCCACATGCAACAAATTTTGATTTCTTCAAATAATTGTATCATACTTTTTGTAACAAGTTTGCTCAATCCATCTATGGATGCCAAGCTGTGCCCATTGCAAGTCCAAATGTTGTATTTCTGAACCCCTGCTATCTCTAGTTAATCACATATTTATGATAATTGCACATTTTTGCTAGTTAATAGAACTGCAATTGGCTCTAGTGTCAAGATGGATTAAAAGTCAGAGATAAGATTGGCTATTCTACTGGTCCTGTAAAGTTACTCCATTGAGTGACCAAAATAAGCTCTGTCTTTGAGTCTTCATGTACTGTCCTTGAATATCCTTAGAAGCAATTGCATTCATGATAAACTAAACTAAAGAATAACATTTCTTTGCGGCAAATGAAACATTATTAATTCTCCTGCTTTCGTAAATTAAGCTACATGGACATGGTGGAAAACTATTTCTTTTTGCAGAATTAGAGATTTTCTTTTGAATTCATGGGTGTCCTGGGCACGGTAACAACAAATCTTCTCCAAAATGATAGTTCATTGGTAGTGTTTATTGTTCAACATTGGTGCAACTTGGTCACTTCTTAAAGTTATTTTGTGTTCAGCACTGGCCACTGGGAACTTGCTTTTCAATAAATAATGAGTGAACTGTTAGTCAACAATTTGTTGTCGATCACCTTTTCAGTCTGAAGATATGACCTGTTTTATCGATATGATTTCCTGCATGTGGTTTTTCTGAAGTGTTAATGTGGCTCCAAATTTCTTGTCATCGGCATATTTTCTCAAGGCATGTTTTCTGTTCAAGACTCATTTTACTGTTGGGCACTTGCTTTTGAGGAAATAATGAGTAAACAGTTAGTCGACAATTTGGTGTTGGTGATTTTTTCAATCTGGACATATGACTTGCTTTATAGGATATCATATCCTTCATCTGGCTCTTGTCAAGTGTCAATCTTGTGACTCGATATTTCTTGTTATCATCGTACTTTTTTGAAGGCATTTTTGTCTGTTCAAGACTCGGTTTAGTGCTGGGTACATGCTTTTCAAGAAATAGTAAAAGAGCCCGTGCATTGCAACGAGAGAAGAAAATACCGCACGGCCCTAACCCAATAACCATGACTAAGACCCCAATAGGTCTTGCCGAGGAGTCTCTTTCTCTCTCTCTCGACATAAGATGACAAATCTACTTTTTTTCATGTAAGATTTTGTCGAGGTGTACATGCACGGTTATCGATGGTTTATTATCTCCAATTTGGCTTTGATGAGGTGTTCATTGCAAGCCTGGTCGGTGTCGTTATGAAAGAAAGATGGATCATGCGCTATTGATTAAGGTTGCAGCCTAAATAACATTCTAAAAAAATTTCACAGGTAAAATAACATCATATTCATATTCTACATATTTTTATAATCTAATTTCATATATAACGTGTTAAAATTGGAGTTAGGGTTTAAAAGATATAGATATTTTAAAAAGGTATTCTATGTTATAGATGGACTGCGGGTTAATTTTTAAAATGGCGGGGGGTTTTCTACTAAAATGCAGAAAACAATTAGTTTTCTGTCACTTAATGGTGGAGTGTGAATTATTTACTAGAAAAGGGAGGAGGTTTCTGTAAAATGGTAAAAAAAGGGTTTGTTTTCTCACTTGAACATGGGTGGTGGGTTAATTACCTGAAAAGAGAGAGGGTTTTCTGTACAAATGCTGACGGTGAACGGGCAAAAGCAAACGTACTTTATTAATAGATATAGATATGAGTGGACAATTGGTCAACACTCAAAAATATGTTGTTGGTGATATTTTTGGTATGGAGACATGGCTTGCTTCATAGGGTACCACGTCCCCCATTTGGTTCTTGCCAAGCGTCGACAGGACTTGATAGTTTCTTACCAGCGCGCACATCAATGCAGTTTTGTTTCCAAGCCGTCTTTTCTGTTCCTTAGGGCATCTCGAACGCTGATCCGCAAATTCCTTCGGTATACATGCATTTTTGTGTCCGGACGTGGTCCGCAGACATGATACGGGAGAGAGTAATCCAACGCTAATTGCAAAGTATTCGGCTGGGAGGAGAAAAAGTAAGTGGGAACCATGCATGTGATGAAATATTTATGGGTTGGGAGGAGGAAGAGAAAAGGGGGACCATGCATGTGCGAATCGGAGGAGAGAGAAAAGACATGAACCATGCATGTGATTGGTCAATTGCATGTCCGAATTCTGACAAAGCTCATTCACGTTTGTCTCCATAATATCGGAATTTGAATGTCCGGATAGCTTTATGGACTGATACAGGTCTTTATTGAATTGCAAAAATGAATAAATGTGTTCAGCCGGACATATATCGATTTTTTACAGGCCTCTCTTGGAAATGCGCTTGGGCAGCACTTGTTGGCTCACCCCGCTATTGTTTTGTTTCAGGTGAAGAGATCGATGTGCTGCTGACGGAGCGGGCCATAGCGGAGCCTAACCCGAGAGGACCCTGGACCCATAAGCAGCAGCATTACCATCTATTCGCAAAAGAAGAAAGAGAGAGAGAGAGAGAGAGAGAGAGAGAGAGAGAGAGAGCAGAATCAGCATCTACCTAGTGGAAAGAAAGAATTTGCTTGCTTGCTTCCCTTCAGACGCCCGTGGAACACCATCGCCCGTCAATGGACGTCAATGGACTTGTGTTCGAATAATCGCAACCGTCCTCTGTGTGTGTGTGTGTGTGTGGCAAAGGACCATCCAGCTGTTTGTTTGCACAATGTGATATGCATGTCCATTGGTTTCGTTTCTGGTCCTGCGTAGCCAGGAATTCGTTTTCGCCGTCGGCGTTGATGGTGTACTGCGTGAGAGCGGCTCCTTTCATTCGTTGACAGGAACGTGTCCTTGTGTCCTGTACTGGCGTCGCATGTATTAGTATACCATGTACGGTAGGCGTGATGTTTTCGTGGACTATCAGTTCTTTGGGTTGGTGTAGCAGCTGCTCTTGGGTTGCATTTCTTTCTTTGGCCGTTGTTAATTTCTTCGGGTGGAGAAGAGGATCAACAAGCTGAATAACTTTGCCTATCTTAATTTGACCGCATGCACCAGGACCTGACAGGATCGATCATAGCATATCTTAGACCAATTATTCAATTCCGTTGTTTTTACCCCCTATTTTGACATTCTCGACACCTATTACCCCATTTAGTGGCATTTCATTCGTCTTACCTCATTTAGCAAAAGTGTTTTCACGCTTTACCATATTTAAAGTTTCATGATCGTTCTGACTCATCGGTCGCAAATGTCAGGTCTAGCTGACATGCCACCTCGGTAATTTTTCCTGGCTATTTTCTCCCTGCTGAACCAGTCCTCTCAACTTCTCCCGACCGGCCCAGCCCGTTGGAGGTTGCTCGTGCGTGTCGAACGCACAATGCCCAAGTCGGCCGCGCCATGTGCATCTCCAGTCGCTTGTGTTGCCGCCACCAATCAATTGCATCCGGCCAGGCTTCCGACAAAAATCGCCCACGGCTTGCTTGCACCTAGGGTTAGGGATTGTCAGGCAGTGTTGGCGTCGGCCGACGATCGCCAGCAGGCACGCCTCAAAGTCTTGCCTGCTGCTTGTTGCCTACCAGCCTCCAAATGAAGGAGGCAGTGGTTTCGAGCCAGACTAGGGCAGGATCATGCGTGTTATTCGAATGCGAGCAATGTGTACCGTGAATTATGGAGGCCAGTGTGGTGCAGCCCGACCTGGGCGACTTGTCCATCGGGCATTGATGAGCTCCTCTAGTGCCATCATACCGAGCCTGGCTGGTTGGGAGAAGCTAGGCAATGTGGTTCAGCGTGCAGAAAAAAAATCAAGAAAAAACCCTGCAATTGTGGCATGCCAGTTGGACCTGACAATTGGGACCCACTGGCAAGGTCTTTTTCTCGATTCCAATTTTTTTCGGTAGGCACGAATAAAACGATTTCTGGAAAATCTCAGAATTTTCGGGATTTTTCGTCTGAATATTTCAAATGAATTTTGTTTTTTTTTTGCTTCAAAACATAAACTATTTGAAGCCTCACTTTACTAAGCCTTCATCCTGTTTGAGTGGTCAGCGCGTCATTCCATCTTTCGTAAGCTCTCAGGTTCAAATCACCCATCCTATAATGTCGTTTTAAATGGCAAAAACACTTATAAAAATCGGTTGGCAAAACTGGGATTCAATCTTGTGACCCCAGCAACTACAGCAATCGCAGTACCACCATGGTAAGAGGTATCTTCTATCTGAATAGCCATACAGGCTCTATTTGACATAAACTTAGACGCTTAAATTCAAATAAATTAAAAAAAATCGTTCGGTATTCAATTTTTTTGGTGGGGAGCGGATGCGCCAGTTTTCGACCTGTTTTCGAAAATACCAGCTGAGAAAAAAAACCTGCAAGCTGGTCAAAACGCTCACAAAATTTTAAATAGGGTAAATTGTGGGAATGCTTTAGCTAAATGGGGTAAAAACCAGAATTCACTCTTTTAGGAATCTGTAACAAAGAGCTAAGAGCATCTCCAGCCGCGCCCCAGGAAGGCCTCCCCAGGCGATTTTTTCGCGCCTGGACCGAAAACAGCGCTGGCGGACCCAGGCCGAACCCGGCGCGCTGGGGGGCGCCCGGGGCGCCGGGGCGAGCTGTTTTGGGGCGAAAAAGCCGCGGGCCAGCCGCGTCAGCGACACGGCGCCTCGTCTTCCCCCAACGGCCTCGGTTCCCACGAGGAATCAATGGCAAGGCTGCCGTCGGTCAGCCTTGCCATTTATTCCTCACGGGCGGCGCATCACGGAACGGCGCGCCGACGCCTCCCCTCCCTCGCACGCGTACACACGGGCGCGGCGCGGCTATATAGCCGGTGGCCTCACTCGCCTGTGCCCACACCAGCCCTGCCCCTTGCCGCCGCCCAGCCCCTCCCTCTACCTCTCCCGAGCGCCGCCGCCCAGCCCCTTCCTCTCCCTCTCCACCTCTCCCGAGCCCGTCGTCATGGCAGAGCGTTTCTCCGGAGACGAGGCGGCGGCCAACGGCTTCGACCGCTGTTCGCTGCGCGAACAGGAATCCTGGCTCCTGTTCCAGGCGAACATCCCGGCGCCGCCGGACATGCGCGCCGGGCCGACGGGGTGGAGACTCAGCGTCGGGGGAGTGCCCATTCCCCCATTGCACGACACCGTGGCCAAGCCCAAATACTTCGCCGAGGAGGTCGAGGTCGTACGCGCCTCCCTCACCGACGCCTAGCTCTCCCTCCCCCAGAACGCCGCCGACAACCAAGCGGCTTGGGCGGCGTACTTCGAGCACCGCCAGCAGCAGCGGTTGGCGTCCACCAAAGGCGCGGCGGTGGTCGGCGGCCAGAAGAACAGCGAGGGGCGCCACCTGTGGTGGGGCGTCCCCGGCCGCACGCTCGAGGGCGTGCTGACGTACCTCGAGGGCGGCAATGACCCGCCGTTGGCGTACCCTGCGAGGGTGGCCGCCCCGGGGCACCACCGATGCGCCGGGCCATGGGCGCCAAGGAGGTTCGGGTCCTCCTCCTCTTCTCCCTCCTCGCGATCTTCCTCGCACTCCTCCGGTACTCCGGCCCTGCTCAGCGTCAAGGCCGAGCCTGCGGCGGAGACGCCGCTCAGCCGGCGCACTCGCAGGGCCGGCATCGTCATCAATGAGGGCGGCCGGCGCGCCTCCTCATCGGCTCCTCCTCCGCGCTTCGTCAAGCCAAAGACGAAGCCGGGGCTCACGCCGGTGAAGACGGAGCCGGGGCTCGCGCCGGTGAAGAAGGAGCCAGCCGCGCCGGTCAAGACGGAGCTCGACGACGACGCGGCCCTGAAATGGGCGCGCAGGGACTCCATAGCGATTGAGAAGGAGCGCCTGGAGAAGGCGAAGGAGCGCCAGTGCGCCGCTTTGCGCCGCCGCCACCAGCCCGCGTTGGCGACGCCGGTCAGGGGTCCAGCAGGGACGGCCGCGTCAAGGAGGAGAAGTCCGACGACGGCAGCGACGATGATGGCGACTACTCGGCGTTCAGCCAGTTTCTTTTTTAGATTAGTTATCTATTTTGCTATGTAATGAAAATCCGCGAACATGTCTAATATATGCCTAAGTTTGCCAAAATTTATCGTGTTTAGCCGAACTTCGCCGAACTGTGCCAAAATTTGCTATACAAATTTTATGTTTGAACGCGTCTGGGGGCGGCCCTGAGGCCGGCGGCTGGGGACCAACTCGGCCCCAGGCCCAATTTTTGCGCCGGCTCACCTCCAGACGGCGATTTTAGGCGCCACTTGGGGGCCAATGGCTGGAGATGCTCTAAGGATGACCATTACGGGCATGCCACATGGTGATACTAGACCATGTAGGCGCGCGTTGCCACGCCCGTTCAATTTCAATCAATTATAAAACAATACAAATATGAAATAAAATTTGTAATATAAAATCTACAAAACAATGAGCCTCAAATGAATCTTCACACTATACAAGAAATTAAAAGAAAATGCTTTAAAAGTAGTCATAAACAAAAATATGTAATTTATTCGAAGGTTAAGTAATTTGTGCCAGAAGGCGTTCCGTACCCTGTACTCAACCTTTGGCTCCATCTTCCTTCTGGCAATGGACATCATTTCACGCGTGCAAGAAGCCAAGAGGCGTACAAGCTGCCGAATGTATAAGCGTTTTTTTGCGGCCGTATAAGTGATTGTCGAAACTAAAGAAATGACAAAAATCAATGACCCTGCTGAATTTAAGCTCGTTTAATCTTTCCTTATCTAATGTAGCAGAAAACAATTTGCATTGAAGTGCATCATGTAAGCCAAAGAAGAGATCAATAAGCACAAACCTAGATGGAGAAAAGATACTGGAGCGCTTGATAAAAAAATGTTTTCCTTGCATCAAAATAGATTTTGGAGGGAACTTGCTCTGCTGAAAAAGGTAAATTTAATATGAGAATAACTATATTCAAATTCAGAAAATAACGAGATATTTCCACTGTTGCTTTCAAGTATGGGTCAAAGCTACAATTTTACCGCTGATCTACGGTTTAAACTTTGTTTTTATATCTACCCCTGCTTAATACAGTGAAGCCAGAGGTTGTTGGGTCTTTAGAAAAATCGACAATCTGAACCTTCCTGGAGTAGGATATGATGATCAATGAACATGTCCCATAGGCCATAGCGAGGTACACCTACGATGGCAATGTCATGAAAACCAAGGTAGCCCAGTTGTTTGGATGCGCCCCGGACCTTGAGACGCCACGCAGTTCCCCAAATGCAGCATATTATAAACGAAATCGACATCTATAAACGAGATGATGCGAGAGAAACGAGAAGCAACCATTGCCCATTTGAGGTTGGCGGGAAAAAATGGGAGAGGAGCAGGAGATTGGGACGGAGTGGACACAAGTCCTCGAAGGAGGAGGACCATTTTCGGTTGCTTCTTGGAGCAGCGGTCGCTGGTACTATGGGTCCATGGCTCCTTTCTTCCTTCTCGATCTCCCTAGGGGCTCCACTTTCACATCTTTCTCTTCCATCATCGACCCTCTACCACGGCACCGATCTGCATCGTCGGTAAGGTTACCTGAAGGGAGGCCAAAGGGGAGATACAGTCGAACGGGGAGGAGACGCCGGCCGCATGGGGCGGAGACGCTTCGATGGAAAATCTCAACGCCTTGCGAAGAAGATGCATCGTTGAGGGGAAGGCCCGTTAAAAAGCCCGATTGACGACAAAGCGCCCAGGTCGGTTAGCGGAGCAGCGGCCCAGTTATGTTGGGTCGGCTGGTAAATGCGTTGTGACGGGCCGACAAGGAGTGAAGGACGTTCGAAGGATCAGGGCCATCTGATCGGACAGTAGAGAACGCCAAGTCGCTGTGGAAGGGCGTAGGTAGCTCAGTTTTACTGTTTTGTAATGATGGGATCCTTCCCCCAAAACCAGAGACATCTAGTTATGACTATTTGGCCCATGCTTTCATAGGATTTTTCCTGATTATTGGGATATTAGCCCATGTTATTTTTAGAACAAGGAGCATCTTGCAAGAAAAGCTTTATATTTAGGTACAAGGAAGTACTAGTTCGTATAGATTTTGTAGAATCTCTGTACGTAGGAATAGGATTTTCGTTATAAATTCACCTCCAGGATCAGACATAGCAAAAGCCTTGGATGAAAAACCATCAAAAGCCAAGGACTCCAACAAGAGCAATAGCAAGCAATCCTCCCGTCCCGCATACACCTGACCTCATCCATGAGCATCTGATCCTCACCACACCGTAGTTCATTTTAGCTGTGTAACC
The DNA here is from genome assembly GCA_034509565.1 of Triticum monococcum. NCBI lineage: Eukaryota > Viridiplantae > Streptophyta > Magnoliopsida > Poales > Poaceae > Triticum > Triticum monococcum. The sequence goes on from CM067847.1 coordinate 28,778,346, forward strand.
GCTCCGCTGATTTATAACGTGGTACGTGGCCGGCCAGAAACCACCTGCGTTATGCGCACATGATATGATGGAGCAACCAACGAGTGGACCAGATAATGAAACAAATATTGCGCCTGCATTCCATTTCTCTGGTGGTGTGGATAGACGCCGGCCGGCCGGCCGGCCTATATATGCGATCGCTGTAGCTCACCCTCCCCTCCCCTACCTACCTTTGGACATCATACGAATTGATGCCGGGACGTCGCCGATCCACGTACCATTACACCTCTGTCAACTAGGACGATGTACAACCATGGTCCGTGCAGTTGCACCATGCATCAATCCAGCGCGGGCTGCTCCGTCCACCCATCCCACCGACGGCGCACCGACTGCGGAGCGGCTTCATTCAGATGTACTATGTGGCACGGCGGAGGGGAGTCGTGCGGTCGCCGCCGGCGATGCGCGCCGGGGGTGGCTAGCCACCCCGTCCAGTCCACGAGGGAACCAACTCATGGAGAAAACGGAGGCCATTCCGCACAAACAGTTTTATCATGGCGACCGATGCAGGACACTCCAGGACCGGGAGATCGATCTTGCGTGGGTCAATTCATTCATTAGGCACGCCGGAGTTGGTTGGTTGGTCGCCGGCCGGCGTCGACGGCGACGCTTTGCTTGCTTTTGCGCACCTACGCGGCAGAAAACCACGTGCGCTATGTCGTCGCTCACCCCGCGTGCATTTAAGCTGATCCAACCATCCATCGCCGTACGTTTGCAACAAACGGTCGTCATGTGACCTGTCCCTAGGGCAGTTCGTGCTCACGTTGCATTTCTTTCTTTTTTTTCCTGATGAGATGAACACCACCTGCAATTCTTTCTTTGTTGATTAGGTCGGTTTCTTTTGTCGCCATCGAAAAAAATTGCACTAGCTTATCGTTGTTATTCTTGGACCGCCATATCTCATGTAGAGTTAGTATATGAGATTATGAGAAATCCGTACGTCATTATTCTGATCCTTCCACCGTACCTACCTACCCACCCAAATAACGACGGATTGAAGTTAAACCAAGTTTATGAAAAAAAATCAAAATTCACAAAGATCCATTATGAAATATATTTCCATATTATGTTTATTTGGTATTGTAGATGTTGATATTTATTTTATATAACTTTTGGTTAAACTTTATAAGCCTGACATAAGATAAAACTAATGTGCAAAATAGAGAAAACGGAGTGCTATTTTTTATTCAGCCCTGGGTACTTGCCTTTCAAGAAATTATTAGTTTTATAGTTGTACCATTGAAAAAGTTTTGCCTACTTAGGCTCTTAGATCTCGGTTCATAACTCATTTTATAAAGTATGAACCTTAGGTAAACACTCGCCTGTCGGCATGTCGGCATGTTGTAAACCTTTTCTCCATGTGCCATGACTCAGACACAGTCGCCGTCCTACCCCTCCTAGTCGTGGTGTGCATCCTCGATGTCTCGGCGAGCTCTCAAAGGCGCTTCTGTATGATGGCTTGCTTCAGTCGGCCGTCATGGGTGGGCTTCGGTCGGCCACCGGAAGGCCAACGGTGAGATGATGCGGGGACTTCGACACACGGCGTCCGCACCGGGGAGCCCCATAGTTCCCCAACTAGATCATGATGGCGCGTGTTGCCGCGCTCATCAATTTTGACAATAGAATGATAGGAACTCACACAAAATATATAGAGAATTTTGTTGATATAATGATAATGATTCACACAAATATATGGACAGTTTTGTTGGTAGAATAATAGGAGTTCAACAAACATATGTAGATATGCAAGGTGAAACTTAAATTCCTCAAAACAAAGTTGATTATGTCACGGACCACAAGTACAAAGTCAGGGTTGTTGAATCGATCTGTACTTGAAATCTTGCTGGCATGTACAGATCAAGGCATTAGTAAGTTGGCCAGACCAATTATAATATCTCAACAACATCAAGTGAGAAATGCAGATTTAGGGTATATGTGCACAGATAAAAAAAGCAAGAGAAACAAGGAGAATTCTATGACAGATGCAGCCTAAGAGTTTCTATGTGATTCGGAGCATGTATTTACAACCTTTCCTGTTCATGAATGGCGTGTTTTTTAGTCACTTGATTAATTGTTTTCTATCCATCTTGCTGGGCCATTTTGGGTCGAGTTAGATTCTCACCAAAGGACTCTGTGTCATCACCTGCTATATCTTTCTTGATGGCCCGTAGATCATATGTTGGTAGTTTCATTGCAATCCAAATTACATGTAGTGACTATTTAGGTAAATACTCCCTCCGTTCCTAAATATATATCTTTGTAGAGATTTCACTATGGACCGCATACGAACATATGTAGATGCATTTTAGAGTGTAGATTCACTCATTTTGCTCCGTATGTAGTCCATAATTGAATCTCTACAAAGGCTTATATTTAGGAACGGATGAAGTACAAGTGAACACACATGCACAAGTAAACCAACGAGGAATTATAGCAGAAGGAATATATAATTTAAAGTTGGGAAAATGAAATAAAGAGCTTGTAGTCGTTTGGAAAATATATATACAATAATGTATCCCGACAACAATGAGATAACTATTGAAGCACACAAGATGGCACAATAGCAGTTAAAAATCTAGAGACTGGATTTGAATTTAGAGGGATGTGTGCAATAACATGCTTAGGGCATCTCCAGTCGTTGGAGCACCCCAGGACAATCGCCGGACCAAAAATAGCACATCATGGGGGGCAAAACGCTTCCGCCAGCGCCCCGGAGAGCCCGTTTTCCTAGCCGTTGGTGTCCTCAGAAGAATCGCCGGGCAAAAAGTGATTGAGTGGGCCAGGAAAAAGAACGCGTGGGGGAGTAGGATTGGCCGTTGCTTCCGTCGGCGCCCCCAAGAGTCCCCAGCGTGCTGGGTTTGCCGACGCTATTATGAGGTCTTGGGGGGCTTGGGGCATGGCTGGGCTATTTTTTGCCCTTTTTACAATGCCAGCGCAAAGAAAGTGGTCAGTGGTCTGGGGGGGGGGGGGGGGGGGGGGGGGGGCTGCAGATGCTCTTAACTTGCTATGCCTTAGCTCTTAGTTCACCAATAATTGCGTAGGCACTGTAGAGCAATGTAGCATCACATATATAGATTAGCTGACGTCAGAAATGAAGCGTCTCCTTCCTCATAAGCAGACAATAGTTTCATCGCACATTGGTTCTGGTCACTATTCAGGAAGCCTCAAAACCTGCAATGTACCAATAGACTAGTACCAGTCTGCCACCAATGCACAACTTACTCTGACAAATCATTGTAGCAATGTGAGCTCGTTGACAATCTTGATATTTTCTTTTAATACGAAATACACATACTTGGGTGTTGGAAATCATGATACTGCTCACGAAAAGGAGCAACATGGAATAAATCCTCAAATTTCCACATGAATATTTTAGCGGTGATAAAATTCTAAGACCAGATGGCACACTATTATTCATTTAAAAGCTTCTGAGTTTTCAATGCATAATCTTTATGCATTTTGTCGTAAGTACAAAATCTCTGAATAACTAAGTAAGCACGTTGTAGTTGAAATAGTACCTTCCATCGGTGTTGATGACGCAACATAGATATAAATGAGAGGATAAAATGTAAGATGAGTAAACTATAAAGCACTTCCATGAGGAAAACATAGATATAAGAAAATTTCATTTGCCCTTTATCAGGTTCTGTCAAAAATAAGTTGTTGAACTATTGACTGTCAATCCTCACTTCTCCAACCAGCTGGATTCAAGCAGCATGAGTTTTCACATCACTGCACCGGATTTTTATTGTCAGTCACTCACTTCTCCAACCGGCATCAATATAATCTCGTGGATTGCTCACATCAAGAATCAGTCCGTCAATTTTAATTTATACTCCCTCCGTTCCGAATTACTTGTCACAGGTATGGATGTATCTAGATGTATTTTAATTCTAGATACATCCATTTCTATAACAAATACTTTGGAACGGAGGGAGTAGAAGCAAAGATACACGTTAGGTGCGCGTGCAGCGAATATCTAGATTGGAACCATAGAAAGAAAGAACCATGCGCCTTGGAGACAACGCAGGAGAAGGTAAACTTGGTTCAGTATAACTACACACATCGATGATTGATTGCTTCTCTCACTCGTTTTCTTCACCACGTAGCCGCAGCGCCAGTTCGCCTCTCCCCACCCACGAAATATCACATTGGCGTGCAGAATCGTTGCCTATTCTTCCACGACCGTCCGTGTGGCCGGCCTTCTCAAGTGCGCTCCATGGAGATTTTTTTGGTGGAAAGTTTGCGATCGATGACACGTCGGCTGGATCCCCTCGCAGACTATCGCCTGCGTCGCCTGGATCACGCGCGGGCGACGGCCGGACAACGCATACGGCGCATAGGAGATGGGGTGGGGGCGACGACGGGGAAGCTTTTTAGGGTTCGATCCACTTGCTGCCAGAGAGAGATGAAGGTGATCGAACCGGAGCAGGTGAGGAGAGAGGAGTTTTTTTCGAGAAATAGTGACGAGAGAGGAGATGGAGACAAACGAGGGTCGATCCAGCCAATTAAGCCCAATTAAGGTGATCGAATCAGTCGATCCAGCGGGCTGGGCTTCCACAGCAGCCCAATTAAGCCCAATCAACAACAGGGCTTGAAAAAAGTCATGAGAGTAGCGGCCAATTAGCACAGATGGCTCAGGTCGCGGTAAACTCGCCCTGAAACAAGTATCTAACGGCCAGAAACACCCAAGATAGAAGATCTAACGGTCAAAATTGCTAATGGCGTGAGAGGGCTGGAATTAGGCTAAGTTTTACTATCCCTAATAAATGACCTGCTCTTGTGGGATGCCATGTCCTCCATTTGGTTCTTTGTGAAGTGTCAACTTGACTTTTCAGTGTGCATGTATTGGCAGAGCCAGGATTAGATCAAACCCCAGGTCAAAAAAAAATACTCCATCCGTCCTAAAATAAGTGATTCAGCTTTGTACTAGTTTTAGTAAAATAAGCGATTCAACTTTGTACTAATTTTATACTAAAGCTAGTATAAAGTTGAGTCACTTATTTTGGAACGGAGGAAGCAGTCGGTAGCATGGATAAACTTTGGCGTGTGTAAGTACAAACCTTTTTCAAGTAGCAGGGATGGATGACTGCGAGCCGAAGAGGAGCTTATGCATAGGAAGAGGAGCAATTCATGTGCGAGTTCAATATGGCATCAAGGTTGATGATAAACCATCCGAGAGGTGGCGAAAAGGGAGGAAGCTCAAGGCCGGGTGTCCGTGTGAAGAGGATGCCATGTCTTACTTGCTTCTTCCAGATCAATATCACTACATGTTCTGCATTATTTCCTAATGGTGTGTTTGGTTTGGGAATGAAGTGGAATGGAATGTAATGGAATGTAATGGTTCCATTCCACTATAATGGGTCGGTTCCGTCTTTGTGTTTGATAGAGGTAATTCAAAGGAACGGAACGGTTCCATCTTGATGTTTGGTAGTGGTAATTCAAAGGAATGGAATTTGTTCATCTTTTCACTTGTTTTCTTGTGATTGAACTTTAGCATCAAACATAAACAAGACACAATTGACATACACACTGTCCTCTTAGCCACCAGCAATACTTAGTCACAAAAACTCATCTCATCTCTGTTATCTGTACACATAACATCAAATTCAGCGGAGAAAATACAGGCCGCGAGCAGTAGCAATAATAGCAACACGACATACAACAACAATAGCAGCAAGTGCATTACTTGCGTCAGGTGTTCAAGAACGAGCTTTTGCTACATTCAGGTATGGGAATTGACGATGTTCAGTCTTCCAACTCTGCAAACAAGAGCTTCCAAAGCAAAGATAAAGGCGAGGAGAGCAGCCCGGCTACGGGGACGACGATCGGCGGCAAGTTGAAAGGAAAGGCAACCAACGCGGCTACCAGAGATGGTCGCCGCCGTCGCTGGACCTTATCGGATTCGACGAGAAGGGGATGGGACGGTCACGACCGGGTCGTCGCCGCCGGCGTCAGCTGCGAGTGTGCTGGCGGTGAGGCTCGGAGCACGCTTGGAATTGATCCGCCGTTACTTGTTGCAACCCGCCGCCGCCTTCCGGTGCCTGCCAGATGCAAGGGAGAGACGAGGGAAGGAGATAAGCGGGCGTTAAGAGTCACGAGAGCGAGCGGTTCCCTGTCGTCCGCTCGATTTGGAGGAACGACTCGGTTACGGATCTGGACCGAATATTCCTTTTCTGGAAACGAGTGGGTTCCGTTCTGCCTGCGTACCGAACACAAGAATGAGGCCCAAAGACGGGTTGAACCCATTCCATTCCACTCGGTGACCTGTACCAAACACACCCTAAAATGATAATCTCATTATGAATTATTCTCGCAGAACCTCTCCACAAAATCCTTGTTAACAATTGGTCCTCGTGGACGCGTACTCTCGAAGGACCCGTGTCTACCGCTGTGCCAATTAAGACGTGGTACTTACCCTCAAAAAAAAATTAAGACGTGGTACTGTGGTAGATTCTTTCAGAACGTGCCATTATTTACGCAAAAAGGAGCCTCATCCACAGTGAAAAACAACTTTCTAGTAAAAAAAGATTCCAAAGCTAAACCTAGCGGCCTTGCAATGATATGTAATCCAGTCTAAGAATAATCATTGTGATAATAAAAATATACTAGACAAAATTACGAGGAAGAGGTGGATATTATCCATCGACAATTTCGAAGTCTTTATCAGAATGGAACATAAAGAAATAAAAAAAACAAGCATTTGCAATACAACGTTATTCTTCTACAACAACAAGAAGAGGCGATACATAAGTATCCGTCGGACACCGCACCGATCTCGCTCATCTGCAGCTCCATGGGCCGCACCGGGGTGTCTAAGATCCGGCCGCCTAGGCCCCCACCTCGTCTCCCCTCATAGTCGCCAAAGTGCGGCGCCGAGCAAAGCCTCGATGGTGTCGACGGTGGTGGGGCCATTTTGTGGCGGCGGATCTGGTGGTTCAGAAAGTTGGCAGCGAGATGCGGTCTTGGCGCTACGAGCAGGCGCCCATGGCCCGAAATCTTCATCGGAATCGGTGCCCTGTCAGAATCATCCTCGCCATCCTGCGCGCGGTTATCCAAAACCTTTGCCGCCGTGATCGGGTTCAACTGAATTTAACCAGACATGTATTGCAAATTGGGGGGAAAATGAATGTCCCACCGATGAGCGAGTTTCACGACATGGAGGTAGCCATTATGGCGACTCTGAGTTTGCGCGTCAACTCGGCAGCCTTCCTTTATGTCGATATACGGAGCACGCTTCATATGTATTACGACGATTACCGATAGGAGGAACAAAACACCAGTACACACAAGCAAAGGATGCAGCGAGCACCACTCCCATCTCCCGAGCTGAATCAGTTGGCGGTTGTCATGCCTTCCTATTCATGGACGATAATCGTGAAGTCCCTCCGTAAAGAAATATAAGAGCGTTTTAGATCCGGGAGTATCCGCCAGACAATGAACTGACTGGTATAAAATCTGTCCTCGTTCTGATCTGATCACCCTCCCGCACCTACTACCTCCAGCACCCGTTTTGTAACAAGCCATGGCGTCCTTTTCTTGGCCTGGCCGTCGTGGACACATCCATCCAGCACTGCTAATGTATCCGACCGATCACTCTCCCGCACCAACCTATGTACTGTAGCGCGCGATCGACGCCGGGACGCCGATGCCTCGGGCGATCCGGATATACGTCGTCGTCGGTGATGGATCGGTCGGCCCCTCCGCGAGTAATTCAGAGGCAGGCTGCAGGGTGATTCCGTGGGGACGACGACGCACGCAAGACGCAACGTGCTGCCTGCGTCTGGATCCCGTCCCTTTCTGGTTTCTGCCTCCTCCTCCTCCTGCACGTACGGACGTACCTAGGGAGATTTCGCGGGAGGTTTACCGGCGGAGGACAAGGGCGGGCATCTATTCAGCCCGCGCCCCCTCGGTCCCCCTCGCACACCCATTTGGCCGGCCCATGATCAGCGGCGGGGCACCCCCTATTTTCTTTTTCTTTTTGTTTTCTCTTCTGTTTTTGTTTTTCTTATTCAACTAATTTGGGATTTCAAAAAATAGAGTTTTGAAAAAGTTTGTGGATCCAAAAAATTTCCCTGATCTCGATAATGTTCATGATTTCAGAAAATGTTTGTAATTTCAAAAAATGCTAGTTAATTTGGATATTGATGAACCTTTTCTGAATATGATGAACTTTTTTTAGTTAGAGAACAAATTTTTTTGAGAAAACATAGATGAATTTTTTTTTAAATTTGATGGACAGAATTTGAATTTGATGAACATTTTTTTAAGATCGATGAAGTAATTTTGAGTTTTATGAACTTTTTTTAAAACGATTAACAAATTTTGAATTTTGATGAAAAAAAATTAAATTCTGATGAACAATTTTTTTTGTGGATTTGAAAATAAAATTCGTAAAAAAAGGTTAAAAAAGTAAAGAAGAAGAAAGAGAAAGAAAAAGGAAAACAAAAAAGAAAATAAAGGACGAAATGAAGAAAAAAAAACAGGAAAATGGGCCGGCCCATACGACTCCCGCACTGCGAGAGGGGTACGCGCTACCTCGAGCGTGAGCACCCTACTCGCCATCTAGGATTCCCCAAGCAAGGAGTCGCGCTGTCGGCGGCTGGCCATCGCGGATCCACCGTTCTGGCGCAACTTGGCATGCCGTGGTGGTGGGTTGCACGATGGTCTGATCTGGGCCGTAGCGAACCAGCGACTACCATAGGGTGGGTGATGGCGTGGTTCCGTCGCAACCCGCGTGTCGTGAGATGCATTGTTTGGCTGCGGTGAGATTGTCGACGAAAGTCATGCTTGGAATTTTTATTTTGGGTGGACGATGGTGACGTATTTGGGCCTTAGGAGTCGCTGATGCCGTTTTCACCTTCATCTTTGCCCTGTTTTGGGTGGTTAAGGTATCGACACGGAGTGGCGACAATCCTTAGTTGCAACTAGCGTCACAAAGATGGTCCATGACAATTTGCCGGTGATAATCACCACCTTGGTGAGACAATGACAACTCGTGGTGTACTACTTGAGGTGCCCATATTTGACACCGGCCATGAAAAGCGTGGGATTGTCGGGTCATCTCCAAGATGGAATTTTGGTGTTATCATCTTCTTCACCATGCGATCAATGGCTCCATTCATCTTCAGGTGACTAACAATTTGCTTGGTGTGTGCCCTTACGTACAAATCAATCAACACAAAATGGGTAAAATTCTTAAGATGCTGAAGCAATCTTTAAAATTCTTATTATAAAAAGTCCTTGTAATGAAAGATACCCTCAATAGTTATTATACAAGTAAGGAATCAAAATTAGTTTTGAAAATCCGTCCTCTCCTAAATCTAAATCCTATCCGCATAGAAGGTCAAGTTGATACGGAAATGCAACCGGGTGATTGGCGGACAGAACTAGCGTGGACGAAGCAACTGGAGATTCTCCTTCCTTGCAAGAATCCACCACCCAAGTTCAAAAGAAAGAAAGAAAAAGAATCCACCCCCTACGCACAGAGATTCCTACGATCAAGATACTCTTCCGTTGGACTTCAGAACGGATCAAACTCGCCGATGAGTGCTGCCACAAGTTGCCCCTCTTTATTCCTGACATTAGAAAAACAATTAGCACTTTCTTAATTCTGCTCACTAATTAGTCATTTCTGCTCGGACGATACCAATGATGATGACGTGTTCGATCATGTACCGCTTCGCAGCCGTACCCTCCGTGAAGTTATTATTTCGACATGTGCCCTTGAATTTGTACACTTCATAACTATACGTGACACGCACCGGTCTCCACTGTTCGGTCAATGAAATAGTAGTGCCGGTAGGTAGGGCATTACGTGATGCGAAATGAAATTTCATGCTGTCGCAATAAATTATGGTTTCTATTTTCAAAGTCTCCAAGTCGTGTACAGAGATTTTAGGAAGTGATTTGGCCACTTGTGTACATTCAGAAGTGAGAACAGTAGTATGCTCCACCTCATCTTGTAATGAATCTAACGATAGCGTAGCTGTTTAAGTTTTTTTTTAAACAAGGCAAAAGATTTATCATTTTCATTGATTAAGAAGAAGAAAGTTGCCTGGTTAATTAACAGAAAATCGGGCGAAAACCGTTACAACTCGCCCATTGAACAAGGCAATCCGACCGACCTGGCACTTACAAGACCCCACACACTGCCGAGGAGAGGACACCGTCACGCTACCAACAATGCCATCGTCATCGCCTCTTCGCGCAGGCGACTCCGATTTCCACGCTGACGACCATCAAGACCCCTCCGAACGAATGGCACCCGAGGACCTCGTCAGCCAAAGCCAAACAATCGGCCGCAGACGTCGAGGACCGGCAGCTCCGATTTTGTTGATGAGCTTCACAGGAGAAAGTTGCAAGCCTCGCACCAACCTAGTCCAACACGACCTGTGGAGAGCACCGTCCGCCGAAACTACCCTCATGCATGGAGTCATCGTTGCCGCATGGGCCCCGCCGCACGCAGCTTCACACGGATCATCGAGACAATGGATGCTACAGTTCATGACAGACGATGCATTTTATTTTATATTAATATAATAATATATATTTTCCCCTTGCAAACTACTCCCGTAAATCTCATTTGGTTTCCAACTAATAGTACTATATATTTATATGTTATGAATGAGAGGGTGACATACAAGCACTTTGTTTGCTCAACGCCTACCTACCTAATTGCTTGGCCACCAAAGAATAAATAAGTCACTTTTCGTAATGAAATTTGAGAAAGGTATCACCATTGATTGCTCTATACGTCCATTGGATGCCTTGCCTTTTCTCTCGGCAAATCTCACTCAAGGCCGTACCCCTATTGTGACTATATTGATTAAAAATAATAAATCTTTGGCTCTCTCTCTCTCTCTCTCTCTCTCTCTCTCTCTTGATGGTGTATCCATTAATTCCATATATATATCTTGCTACATGAGCTCAGGAACCTTCTGACAATTTTTTTTGACATTGGTAGTATATATGAAGGGGGTTCTGGTTGTATGAAATCAGATCATGCATGCGAGTGAAGAGTACGTATTGATGCACTTGGGGTTGAATGAAATGGTACTTGTCTCTCTCTGTGCATGGCATTGGGACTCAACATGCTATCTTGGGATTGTTTTCTATTTTGCGGGAAAATTGAAAGTCGATTGAATTGGTTGAGACATGTCTTTCAGTACATAAGTTTTCTACAAAAATCAGGAAAAAAGTTATTCCAAAAAAGACACTGAAAATGATCGGAAAGCCTTGACTACTTATTAACCAGTAAATAACCTTTTTAAAAAATGATGACAATGAAAGTGATAAAACCATAATAGTGTTTCATTTCGGTGAATAGACACGAAATGCAAGTGGCAGAAAGTGAAGGGAACTGACGCTACCAAGTGGAGAAACTTGATCCACTAGCTAGCTAGATTAGTTGCACCCGTGAGTTAGTGCTAAGTGGGGGTTGGCCGATACTTACATCGATCACACTGTCATGCACTTACGAATATATCTTGCACGGTCTCTTTGGCTGTGGATGATTTCGACACACTGTAAGGAGATCTTTTCCATGCCAACTTAGCACCACACAACCAGGTGTGCAACACGTCGACTCTTTTGGCGCTAGGGTTGACTCTTCTTAGTTCACCGTTTAACACGAAGGGATGGTATATATATATGATCGACAATGAATTGACTTGCGGCGTTTTCAGTACAATTTCATGCATGCATCACTTTCACTTCCTCGGGACATTCTTCGACCATAGGATGCAATCGAGATGATACCGTGTTGGCGAGCGACACTTTGTTGATAAGAGCTTTGGAAATTTGTCGGCGTGTATATTTTTTCTTGGAGATCGACCCTTCACTTGTTGACCGACGCCCCACTTCAACATGATACTCCCGAGCCACTTATAGCCGACACCCGTCTTGTTCGACCAGACAGTCTCCATGTCGCGCCAAAGATACACATCACTTCAAAAATAACATTTCAAGGGGGGTTATTTCTGAAGCTACCCCTAGGCCTAAGTGGTGGGCATGCGAGTGAATCCACGCAAGTGCAGGGGTTAATTCACAAAAGTGGCCATGCACAACTAATCAATACACTAGTGCCCAGCTGTCTGGCCTCATACACTGACACCAAGATATCATAACAGTGAGAGAGGAAGAAGGGAAAAAGAATTCTCTCATGGGTCAGGATCACACTAAGCCAGAACTAGAAGAGTGCACATATAAAACTTTCTAGGCTAGCCGGAAGAGAAATGCACGGGAGATAGACACAAATCTCAGATATATATGTGGTGGCCTAGTGTTAGGCTCACACGCACCTAGCTCACCAGATTCAATCTGCTTTGCCAACAACGACCGGAGAAGTCCCGTGAGCTTAGCTCTCCAGCTAGCGACGGGGCGCCGGCCGGCGGGTGCGCTCGGTGTGGGGTGTGGGCGGCGGCGGACGAGGCATCGATCGATCCTGTACACATGGGGAACGCGCTGGGGTGCGCCGGGCTGGGCGAGCGGCTGGCCGCGGCGGCGAGGGACGGCGACGCGGCGGAGGTGCGGCGGCTGCTGGCGACGGACCCGGGGCTCGCGCGCTGCACGGCCACCTTCGGCAACCTCAGCTCGCCGCTCCACCTCGCCGCCACCAAGGGCCACCACGAGGTACGTACGTACGTGCACGTGCCCTCGCGCGCGCGCGCGCCGGCTTGCCGGCCGGCGAGATGGCCCGACGACCCGCTCGCTCGACTGCTCGTACGCGTGTCCTCCGGCATCTCGACGCCGGCCACCGCCGCGCGCGCGCCTGCCTGCCTGCATGCGGATTTGTTTCCGTTTTGCATGGACTAGTTCAGCGGGTGCAATTTAAATTCAAAACCATGCAACGCGCGGGCGTAGTTCAGCATGCCATTTATTTTCTTTTTTTATTATCACAAGTTCAATATTCAATATGGCTGGTGCTTTACGGATTTTTTTTTTTTGCAATGGCAAGATAAGTTGTATTTTGAAAACCGACACTAGATGCCAACCCTACAAAATTCAAACTGCGAGTCTAAGAGTGTCCATTTAAATTTGAGGCTCATTGACTAATAACTACTTCCTCCGTCTGAAAAAGTTTGTTCCTCAAATGGATGTATCTAGCACCACCAAGTTAGTGCTAAATACATCCATTTGTGAAACAAGTTTGGGACAAAAAAAATTGGACAGAGGAAGTACATAAGCTCACATCATGGTGCTCAAAATATATCTATGCGAAAAGACGAAATAAATTCGACGAAACAAAAAGTAGAAAAACAAGTGGCCCGGATTAATCAGCTAGTACGTAGATCCCACATATTGATCCTCCTAGTAATGTCTCGAAAGGTACCACCACATCCGATTTGTTCCCCAAATTAATTATCATTACGGACACCTATCTAGCATAACCACCATAGCTTTAACTTAACCACAGACAAAACCGTGAATAAAATGAAATAAAATCGCGAGTCGATCGACAAGAAAACCTACCGACTCCACCATATCAGATTTGATTTGGGGTGCATGCGTGCGTCCTCCGGCTGTGGTTTTCCAAGCAAGCACGACTCATTTTTCCTTGGTAGAAAATGACCCCTTCGTCGTCGTGTGGCCGAAAATTCACGGCAATGTCGAGTCACCATTGCAGGGACGATGCATTCTTTTGCACGCAAGTTGGCACCAGTAGCTAGTTAATTAGTTGGGATATTTTCGGGCCGGGTTACTGTCAAGCTGATGTGTAATAAGGTAGATGGATCAAAAGTTTTCTTTGACTTGATGGTTTTCCTCTCACCCAAGTTGATGGTATATAATGGGAGCCAGGTAGCCAGGTAGGTGCGTTCAGTGTATTAGACTGTGACACGCGGATTTTGATGTAAAATTGTAGGAAAATCCAACAAGTTGTCTTTTTTTTTTGGTAAGTTGATTTGTTTAGCTATCTGGTCTGTATCCGATGGCTCCAGTGCTTTCTTCTTCCCTCAGCCAACTACTGTACACGCTCGTTCCAACGTCGCCCTAACCGCCTGCCGCCGCCACCCATGGCCAACGGCGCTCCCATGCGTCGGTGCATGCCTCGCCGGTCTGTTGCCCCTACCCACAAAGCCATCTTTCTAGAGCCGACAACATATCCCGCACCAGGACCGTCAAGCCTCCAACTCCCATCCACTGAACAACGCCACTACCGTGTTGTGCCCCCCCCCCCCCCCCCCCCCCTTCGCTTCTCCCAGAAAATCAACTTACACAAATTCGATTTCCAGGCAACTTAGCAAATGTGAAAATCCAAATACGGTGGAAGAGTCCTTTTCAGGAATGAGTAAGGCGAAATGTAGGTACATGTGTGTGCCTCGAGTGCTCCGTAATAATCAAGAAAGAACCCGTAGAATGCACGGCTAAATTTTTTTGAGGGCTTTTATATAAAAAGTTCAATGCCTCGTGCAATTGAAGCACAAATGCACAGTACACACTGATATTTGCAGCACAAGTTGCTGCGTTGCTGTCGACGCATGTGCCAAGTAAACTCTGATTAACAGTACAGCTAGAAGTAGTGGACAAGGCTAATTCCATGTTTTTAAAACCATCGCGTCAGGACGCCATCACGAAAGTCACAAGAAATTAATCAAATGCAACGTCGTCCTGTCCGCTCCATCGTCCGGCTGGCTAGCTTTGACGATTTTGTCGAAAAACATATGGTCAGACAGTGATTATATATGCAGTTGGAGTACATGAGTTGATGAGCAGTAGCTAGCGAGCCAGCCGGTTAACTGTTTCCGTCCGCAGTCGTACAGTCGTTAACGATCAAGTCACGTGTTCGCCGACCTAGACACACAACGCTATTAGTACGACATACGTAAACATTCTGTCTAATTTAATTTATTTATTTTACTGCAAAATAAAAACGAAAATCGATTCCCCTCATGCCGTCATGGCGATTAAGAAAAAGCTTTTGCGTGTTCTTGAAAAAGTTCTGAAGGTGTTTACGTGCGTGCGTGCGTGCAGATCGCGGCGCTGCTGCTGGAGAAGGGGGCCGACGCGAACGCGAGGAACGTGTACGGACAGGTATGCAATATCAATGTATGTATATATTTATGTATCAATGTATGTGTGTATGTCAGTGCCAGAGTGTGAGGTGAACATTGCTGGCCGGCTTGTGTTATTGCTCATCTCAAGTTCCCAACCAACTCAATGTGTCAGTCTCTGAGGCTGATCTCTCCGACTCCGATCGATCGGTCGTCAATGCAACGCTGCTGCCTCCTGTCGCGCGCGTGTTGCTGTTGGTACCACTTTTCTTATATATATAGAAACAATGTGTGTTATTATTGGTTGGTTGGTTGCAAGTGCAACAACCACAATCGAGGAACTTATTGGTCCCTCTGATGGTAGAATCATCACGTCTTTTTTTTGTGTCGTGGCACTTCCCACGCAAAACAGATACAGCCTGGCCAGAGCCATAGAATTGACACAAGTCAACAACATAATTAAGGGGGTGGGGGTGGATGATACTAATGCCTTTATTGTTCTTAAAAAACTTGACTAATTTGAAGAAAAAATGGGCAAAGGTCAAAGATTTGGACTACAAATGGTATAGTTTCATGGTGAGACTAAAAGTTCAACGCTGAAATCTTTTTTTGGGGGGTCCTCGATATTTACAAGAATAATTGGAAAAAAATACAGTTCTGGATTATTTTTAATGCCAGATTTGGAAAACTGGAATAGTTTTCCAAACATAGTTGTTAATATGCGATATTTTTTAATTCGAATAACAATTTTCAAAAAACCGGAAACAATTTTTTCTGCCACTGAATTCCATGGTTTTCCACGATATTTGTGCCGGTGTCATTTTGTAAAAGAACATAGAGTTCTTTTTTTTTGAGATAGAGAAAAAATACAGAGTTCAACTAATCTTAAATGAATACTTTATTTACATATTTTATTACTTTCATTTCACATAATGTTTTGCTTATTTCCAAAAGTTTTTATTACTCGGGGTTGCCACGTGGGCGAAAAACATTGAAACACCATCCTATAGGGTTTACATTGAAGAAATGGACCAAGGCCGAGGGTTAAAAATTGTGTTGTATTGAAACTGAGGGACCAAACTTAGATTTTTGACAGTTCAAGGATCCAATATATATTATTTCTTATAAATTTATGTTTGCTTTAAAGGTTTAATTATGGATTTTCTACTTAGTCGTCGACGTAAGTAAGCAGTAACAGTAAGAGAGATAAATAGAAGGATCCATCCGACATCCGATTTTTAGCCATAACAAATGGGACGTTTTTCGGGGCAATTTATATTGCCGCGATGATGGGAAATTAAGTTTGCAAGCACGTCAATTTTCCGACAAAAATATGAACCGAGACGGATTTGCCATGCTAGCAACTAAACTTGCCATCCTTGGAGAACATAATTCTCCTAAAAATCATTCGATTTGCCATGATTAAAAATGCGACGTCACATTTGTAGTGGACTCCAAAATGATTTCTACATAAAAAATGTGGTCCGGAAATTGTTATGTAGAAGCATCATGGGAGATAATTTCTTGGCAGTGAAAATTTCATGTTGAAAACTGCATACTTTGTTTGTTTATTTTTTTGTGTGTGTACCTCTGCTGTAATCCCTTCTGACAAATTTGCAGCTTCTGTTTTGCTCAGTAAAAATGGAACCTGACCGTGTTTCTGTCTCACATGCGAATTGGTGAACGATTGAACTGCAGACGCCGTTGATGCAGGCGTGCCGCTCAGGGCACTGGGAGGTTGTTCAGACGCTGCTCGCCTTCAGATGCAACGTACGCCACTAGTTGCAGCAAGATTCAGCTCGCTTGCTCATGCTCTGTTCCTGTAGATCAATCTAATTTGATCGCCATCTTTGTGGCCGAATCGATTGATCAGGTGTGGAAGGCGGACGGGCTGACCGGGCGCACGGCGCTGCACGCGGCGGCGGCGGGCGGGCACGTGCGGTGCGCGCGGCTGCTGCTGGCGGACGCGGCCGGCGCGGGCGAGGGCGCCGGGGCCCGGTACGCGAACCGGGCGGCGGGCGGCGGCGTCACGGCGCTGCACCTGGCGGCGCTGCACGGGCACGTGGACTGTGTGCACCTGCTGGTCGACGAGGGGGCGTCCCTGGACGCGCAGACGCTGCCCTGCGCCGCGGCCCCCATGGCGGCCATCGGCGCCGGGAGCACGCCGCTGCACTACGCGGCGTCCGGCGGCGAGGTCCGGTGCTGCCAGGTGCTCGTGTCCCGCGGCGCCGACCGGATGGCCGCCAACTGCAACGGCTGGCTCGCCGTGGACGTGGCCCGGATGTGGAAGTGCAACTGGCTGGAGCACGTGCTGGCGCCCAAGTCGCAGCTCCCCGTCCCCAAGTTCCCGCCCTCCGCCTACCTCTCCCTCCCGCTCCCCTCCCTCCTCGCCGTCGCCAGGGACTACGCCGCCGCCGGCTTCCCCGCCTCGCCGGACTCCGGTGCCGGCAACGACGACGACGCCTGCTCCGTCTGCCTCGAGAGACCCTGCAACGTCGCCGCCGAAGGTACCATACTCTGCTCTTTTGTCACCTGCAAAAAAATTGTCAACCTTTCGATGATTTTTTTGATCGTTTCTGGTTCGATCGGCGTGCAGTGTGCGGGCACGAGCTGTGCCTCAAGTGCGCGATGGACCTGTGCACGGTGATGAAGGCGTACGAGGTGCCGGGGCTGGCCGGCACCGTGCCGTGCCCGCTCTGCCGGAGCGGCATCGCCTCCTTCAGGAAGGCCGTCGCCGCGGTCACCGCGCCGCCCGAGGACGACCACCAGAGCATGGGCGGCAGCGGCAGCCTGCCCTGCGCGTGCGCGCGCTGCCAGGACCGCCACGGCAGCCCGGAGGAGGATGAGGACGAGAAAAGCACACTCCGGTCTTCCGGCGGCCGGAGCTACGGCGGACGCGGGTTGGACGGCCCGGAGGCCGCCATAGCTCCCCTCTACTGCGCCCCGTTCACCGGCCCCTCCGCCATCTTGTCCTGAGAACCAGCGGCTCTGCCCGGATTAGTTTCGCAGGAATCTCATCGTGCACATACAAAAGTTTCACAGGAGTAGTATACACAGACGAAACTGGCATACCATTTGATTTGTTGTGTTTGTGGTGTGATGAAATGATGTAGATACGGTGGTGGGATGTGGATGTGGTGGACATTCATAGAAATTCTTTCTTGTAAATTATACCACTAGTCACATTGATCTTATATATGAAGTTGCGATTCTTTCCAATCGGGGTGAGGACTACAAAATGCAGGTAGGGTGGTTGATAAAACCGGAGTATTTGTTTACACAATGCATGCCATCTGGTAGAAGAAAAAAGGCCCTCTATCCCAAGCTATTTGTCACTCAAATTGATGTACCTAGCAATGAAATACGTCTAAATCTCTAAATACATTGGTTTGAGCGACAAGGAATTTTGAATGAAAGAAAGTATCGTATAATGGATTATTTCTTGATGATCAAGCGATCATGATCAGTTTACCTCTATCAAGTCCAAGTGTGCCTGTCAGCATTGCAAATTACCGCAGATGGGCAGTAGGGATAACTATAAGTGGTGATTCAAACATTTATTTTCGAAATGGTTGTAGCTAGGTCTCAATCGACTGAGATTTAACCAAGTCTCAGTCAAGTGACATACCATGTAAGAAAGGAAAAAAACTGAAAAGAAAAATTTGCATGAATCTCAATGTATGATCCCATGAATATATTGACTCAGACATAACCAAGTCTCAGTGGACTGAGATTTAACAAGACTGATTCAAAATTAGCAAAAAATGTCACCACTAACAGACAAAAAAGAGGCTCATCGTTGTTGACATTGTTACCACTCACGCACTGAAAAGCAAGGCCCGTTATTGTTGTAAGATACACATGTGTAATGGTGCAGGTTCCAAGCCCGTCATTAGAAGTATTCAGCCCACTAAGCCATATTTATCACACGTGACAGTCTTCAGTCTTTTTTCCATGGACCGTGGCGCAGGAAGTAATGTCTCTCTTACACGGGTAAAGTCTGTTTTAAACCCTGAATTCGTACGCATCGTCGATTTTAAACCCCAACCTCCAAATCCCGGAAGTATGTACCCTGAACTCTCTAATCCCAGTCGTTTTAGTCCTTGTTGCCGTATCCAAACGACGAAAGGCCGGGATTGCTGAGTCAGCGAAGCGTGGTGGGGCCGAATCGGTCGCTGGAGAGGCTAAATGGTTGAGCCGGACCAGCTCGCTCCCCTCCTCCCTCACTTCGCCCCTTCCCCTTCTCTCTCGACGCATCACCTCACTCCGCGGCGGCAATGGCGATGTTCAGAGGATGATCGCGGCGAGATTGGACGACCACGCCGGTGACAAAGCAGCAGGTTCGTCATCCTCATCCGCCGTAACTGATCTGTTGGTTTCTTTTCTGGCCTCGTGGAGTTAGGTTTAGGGTTTTACAGAGGGTGAAAGGTGGGGGTTTGGGGCAAAGTTGCAGCATTTTTATTTGATTTTCTTGGGGCGCAATGTAGTGCACATGGAGTGATACAAGATATGCATTGTAGATTAATTCGATTTTGTAGGCATTTAGATCGATTTTGTAATTGTCAGTACTGAAGGTGTCAACTTTGCACACATTTTAACTGTCAGTACTGAAGCATTAGTAACTTATACATGGCGATACATGGCTTGCACTGCAGGTTTTCTTTTTAATCATGGATCCAGCAGATGTGTTGAATGTGAGGTTCCACTATGGGGGTGAGTTCATCCGTATTGGCCCAAGCCTTGATTATGTTGGGGTGATACTGCAATGTCAGAGATAGAGAGGGATAAGCTATCACTGCCTGAGCTAAAAGGATTTCTAGGAGATCATTTAGCTGTGAAAGAGAGCATGAAGCTGTATTTCCTTATGCCTGGGAGAGAGTTGCTAAATGGGTTATTGTTTTTATATACTGATGAGGGTTGCATGAGGATGTCAGAGCATATTACAGATGGAGGTGTTGCTGACATATTTGTGGAGTACAATGGAGAGCAAGATGAACCACAGGAAGAGGATAGTGT
Organism: Triticum monococcum; assembly: GCA_034509565.1. NCBI lineage: Eukaryota > Viridiplantae > Streptophyta > Magnoliopsida > Poales > Poaceae > Triticum > Triticum monococcum. The sequence continues at coordinate 28,798,391 of CM067847.1, forward strand.
GTCTGATTTTGAAGCAGATGAACTGGATGACCTGCTTAACAATGGCAGTGAGCTTGAACCAGATGCAGTTATCACAGCAGAGGAAGAAGATGTTGTGCAGGGCAATGTTCAGCAAGTGAATGCAGTACCAGAGTCACACATATTGGAACATATCTTAGTTCCTAATGAGGGAGGTGTGGTAACTCAAGTGATAAGTAGCCCTGTGAAGAACAATTGCAGAACTAATGATCTGTCCCAAGGTTCTCAAATTCTCAATCCTTCTCAGCCAGTTGCTGCAAGCCAAATTGTAGCTCCAATTCCAGAAGATGCAGGAAATGGTTCAGAGTCAGAAGATTCAGATGATCCAGATTATGTGGCACACACTGATGACAGTGGAGAGGAGTTAGAGGTAGTTGAGTTGAGAAAACATGCTAGAAAATTCAAGAAGAAGATGAAAGCTTCAGAAATTTGGTTTTCAAAGGAGTCTATAGGTCCAGTTCCTATAGAGCTAGTTGGTAATGTGGAAGAAGTTGTACAGGACTTGAAGTTTGAGTCATCTGATGAGGACTACAGTTATGATGAAGATGAAGATGGCCAGATGGTCAAGAGGAAGAGCCAGTATGTTAGGTTCAACCCAGACACAGAAATTCCACATTTTAGTTTGGGAATGGTTTTCAAGAGCAAGAACCAATTAGTGAAAGCACTAAAGAGGTATGTGCTTGCCACTAAAAGGAGCATATCATTTGTAAAATCTGAGGAGCATAGAGTGAGAGTAAAATGTGATTGGCCTGGTTGCCCCTGGATGCTGTATGGTGCCAAGACAAGTAGATGCTCTAGGTTTCAAATTATTACCTATGAAGATGAGCACAATTGTGCACAGAACAGGGAGAACAAGCTTGTTACTGCTAAGGTGATTGCAAATAGATATGAGCACATTATCATAGCAAATCCAATGTGGAAAATTGACAGCATTAAAGCCACAGTGCTCAAAGATATGTTTGCTGATGTGTCAGTTTCAAAGTGCAAGGCAGCAAAGAAAATTGTACTTGATAAACTCATGTGTGGAATGAAAAGTGAATACACAAAAGTGTTTGATTATCAACTAGAACTGCTTAGGAGCAACCCTGGCAGTACAGTGGGCATTACCCTAGATCCAACAGATCTACAGAAGAACATATTTCAGCAGTTCTATGTTTGTTTTGATGCTATGAAGAAAGGTTTTAAAGCAGGGTGTAGGAGAGTGATTGGCCTAGATGACTGCTTTTTCAAGGGAGCTTGTCAAGGTGAATTGTTGGCTGCAATTGCAAGGGATGCTAATAATCAGATGTACCCAGTAGCTTGGGCTGTAGTGGGGAAAGAGACCACTGATAGCTGGAAGTGGTTTATAGGTCTGTTAATAAAAGATTTGGAAATTAATGACCAAGGAGCAGGTTGGGTTTTCATTTCTGATCAGCAGAAGGTACTAGCTTTTCTTGAATGCAGAACTACATTGCTTTGTTAAGTAACTTGCTTTGTTAAGTAAATAAATGTACTTGCTTTTCTTCATTGCAGAAATAACTTACTAGCTTTTCTTCATTGCAGAAATAACTTACTAGTTTTTCTTCAATGCTTTGTACTAAACATGTCCCGTTTCTCTATTTTCAAGGCTTGATTAACAGCATGAGGGACTATTTGCCCAAGGCAGAGCACAGGATGTGTGCCAGACATATATATGCCAACTGGAGGAAGAAGCACAAGGACCATGAGTACCAAAAGAGATTTTGGGCAATTGCTAAGGCTGCAAACAAAGAGGATTTTAACTACAACAAGGCCAGGCTTGCTCAGCTAACTCCCGATAGTGCAAAGGATATCATGAGAACAGAGCCAGTACATTGGGCTAGGGCATTTTTTCCTACAGGAACTAACTGTGAATCAGTAGATAATAATCTTTGTGAGTCATTCAACAATGCCATTATAGAATCAAGGTTCTATCCAATTATTTCACAGCAAGAGATGATAAGAAAGAAGATGCTTGTTAGGGTGCAGGAGTAGAGAGCCAAAGGGGCAAATTGGAAGGGCAAAATTTTCCCAAATATTTTCAGAAAACTCAAGGTAAGTATTAGATTGACACAGTACATTGATGTGATCTGGAAAGGCAAGGAGGGGTTTGAGGTGCAGCACATGAAGGGCAGAAAAAAGAAATACACAGTAAATCTTGAAAAAAGGATATGCACTTGTGGTTACTTTCAACTGTCAGGTCTGCCTTGTTGTCATGCTATTGCAGCAATTTACAAGAGTGGAAGAAAGGTAGATGACTACATAGACAAGTGCTACTGGATTGAGACATTCAACAAAATTTATGAGCATTGTCTCCAGCCTGTTCTAGGAGAAGAAAACTGGCCTGTGTCTCAAAACCCTAGGCCAGTAGCACCTGGATACATTGCTATGCCAGGATCAAGGAAGAAAAACAATGACAGGAGGAGAGAAGAGGGTGAAGCTCCAAAGGGGAAGAAAATGAGCAAGCATGGCATACAGATCACTTGTGGATCCTGTGGGCATAAGGGACACAATAAAAATGGTTGTAAAATGAATGAAGATAGAACACAGAAAACTAAATCATATCTTGGGAAAAGAGGGAGAAAGCAAAGGGAAACAGAGGTACTACTATGATAATTGCTCTGTTTTTCTCACTGTTGAACTATGCTTATACATAATTGCTAAGCTCTGTTCATTCGTTTCTTTTGTTTGCAGCAAGCTCAGACTGATGGATCAGCTTCAGCTAGGTCTAAAGCTCCAAGAGGTAGAGCAAGAACTAGAACAGCAGCAAGCTCTCAAGCTGGCACATCAGGATCTCAACCTACATCATCAACATTCAGAGCTCCTGGAGTGGCAAGCAGCTCTAATCCTGGTGCAAGCACATCTGCTGGGAGAGGAGGAGGGAGAGGATCAAGGAGAGGATCAGGAAGAGGATCAGGGAGAGGTTCAGGGAGAGGATCAGGTGGAGGGTTTGCTCCCTACTTCAATGCTAGTGGCAACTACTGAAGATGTTTTCCACCTAACTGTGGTAATGGCAGCTACTGTAATGCTAGTGGTCTGGATGTCACTTTTGAACTATGTGCAATTGGTACTATGTACTCATGTTATCTTGACCTTTGGCTCTCACTTTTGAACCATGTAATGCTGGAATTATGAACTAGTTCTCAAGCTTGTCAAGCAGTATATATGCTGCCAACTTGATATGATGCCAAAACATGTTGTCAGTGTTGGGGAACGTAGTAATTTCGAAAATTTTCCTACGCACATGCAAGATCATGGTGATGCATAGCAACGAGGGGGAGAGTATTGTCTACGTACCAACGCAGACCGACTGCGGAAGCGATCTGACAACGTAGAGGAAGTAGTCGTACGTCTTCTTCCCGATCCGACCGATCCAAGCACCGTTACTCCGGCACCTCCGAGTTCTTAGCACACGTTCAGCTCGATGACGATCCTCGTGCTCCGATCCAGCAAAGCGTCGAGGAAGAGTTCCGTCAGTACAACAACGTGGTGACGATCTTGATGTACTACCGACGCAGGGCTTCGCCTAAGCTCTACAACGATATGACCGAGGTGGAATTTGGTGGCAGGGGGCACCGCACACGGCTAAGGAACGATCAACAATGATCAACTTGTGTGTCTATGGGGTGCCCCCTGCCCCCGTATATAAAGGAGCAGGGGAAGGGGTTCGGCCGGCTAGGGAGAGTGGCGCAGGAGGAGTCCTACTCCTACCGGGAGTAGGACTCCCCCCCCCCAATCCTATTCCTAATAGGATTCTTCCAAAGGGAAGAGAGAAAGAGGGGGCCGGCCCCTTCTCCTAGTCCTAATAGGACTAGGGAAGAGGGGGAGGCGCGCAGCCCTTGTGGGCAGCCCCTTTCACTTTTCCACTAAGGCCCAATAGGCCCATTTGCCTCCCGGGGGGTTCCGGTAACCCTCCCGGTATTCCGGTAAAATCCCGATTTTACCCGGAACACTTCCGGTGTCCAAACATAGGCTTCCAATATATCAATCTTTACGTCTCGACCATTTCGAGACTCCTCGTCATGTCTGTGATCACATCCGGGACTCCGAACAACCTTCGGTACATCAAAATGCATAAACTCATAATAACTGTCATCGTAACGTTAAGCGTGCGGACCCTACGGTTCGAGAACAATGTAGACATGACCGAGACACGTCTCCGGTCAATAACCAATAGCGGGACCTGGATGCCCATATTGGCTCCTACATATTCTACGAAGATCTTTATCGGTCAGACCGCATAACAACATACGTTGTTCCCTTTGTCATCGGTATGTTACTTGCCCGAGATTCGATCGTCGGTATCCAATACCTAGTTCAATCTCGTTACTGGCAAGTCTCTTTACTCGTTCCGTAATACATCATCTCACAACTAACATCTTAGTTATAATGCTTGCAAGGCTTATGTGATGTGTATTACCGAGAGGGCCCAGAGATACCTCTCCGACAATCGGAGTGACAAACCCTAATCTCGAAATACGCCAACCCAACATCTACCATTGGAGACACCTGTAGTACTCCTTTATAATCACCCAGTTACGTTGTGACGTTTGGTAGTACCCAAAGTGTTCCTCCGGTAAACGGGAGTTGCATAATCTCATAGTTATAGGAACATGTATAAGTCATGAAGAAAGCAATAGCAACATATTAAACGATCGGGTGCTAAGCTAATGGAATGGGTCATGTCAATCAGATCATTCAACTAATGATGTGACCTTGTTAATCAAATAACAACTCTTTGTTCATGGTTAGGAAACATAACCATCTTTGATTAATGAGCTAGTCAAGTAGAGGCATACTAGTGACACTCTGTTGGTCTATGTATTCACACATGTATTATGTTTCCGGTTAATACAATTCTAGCATGAATAATAAACATTTATCATGATATAAGGAAATAAATAATAACTTTATTATTGCCTCTAGGGCATATTTCCTTCAGTCTCCCACTTGCACTAGAGTCAATAATCTAGATTACACAGTAATGATTCTAACACCCATGGAGCTTTGGTGCTGATCATGTTTTGCTCGTGGAAGAGGCTTAGTCAACGGGTCTGCAACATTCAGATCCGTATGTATCTTGCAAATCTCTATGTCTCCCACCTGGACTAAATCCCGGATGGAGTTGAAGCGTCTCTTGATGTGTTTGGTCCTTTTGTGAAATCTGGATTCCTTTGCCAAAGCAATTGCACCAGTATTGTCACAAAAGATTTTCATTGGACCCGATGCACTAGGTATGACACCTAGATCGGATATGAACTCCTTCATCCAGACTCCTTCGTTCGCTGCTTCCGAAGCAGCTATGTACTCCGCTTCACATGTAGATCCCGCTACGACGCTTTGTTTAGAACTGCACCAACTGACAGCTCCACCGTTTAAAGTAAACACGTATCCGGTTTGCGATTTAGAATCGTCCGGATCAGTGTCAAAGCTTGCATCAACGTAACCTCTTACGGTGAGCTCTTTGTCACCTCCATATACGAGAAACATATCCTTAGTCCTCTTCAGGTATTTCAGGATGTTCTTGACCGCTGTCCAGTGATCCACTCCTGGATTACTTTGGTACCTCCCTGCTAAACTTATAGCAAGGCACACATCAGGTCTGGTACACAGCATTGCATACATGATAGAGCCTATGGCTGAAGCATAGGGAACATCTTTCATTTTCTCTCTATCTTCTGCAGTGGTCGGGCATTGAGTCTGACTCAACTTCACACCTTGTAACACAGGCAAGAACCCTTTCTTTGCTTGATCCATTTTGAACTTCTTCAAAATCTTGTCAAGGTATGTGCTTTGTGAAAGTCCAATTAAGCGTCTTGATCTATCTCTATAGATCTTTATGCCTAATATGTAAGCAGCTTCCCCGAGGTCTTTCATCGAAAAACTTTTATTCAAGTATCCCTTTATGCTATCCAGAAATTCTATATCATTTCCAATCAGCAATATGTCATCCACATATAATATCAGAAATGCTACAGAGCTCCCACTCACTTTCTTGTAAATACAGGCTTCTCCAAAAGTCTGTATAAATCCAAATGCTTTGATCACACTATCAAAGCGTTTATTCCAACTCCGAGATGCTTGCACCAGTCCATAAATGGATCGCTGGAGTTTGCATACTTTGTTAGCTCCCTTTGGATCAATAAAACCTTCTGGTTGCATCATATACAACTCTTCTTCCAGAAATCCATTCAGGAATGCAGTTTTGACATCCATCTGCCATATTTCATAATCATAAAATGCGGCAATTGCTAACATGATTCTGACGGACTTAAGCATCGCTACGGGTGAGAAGGTATCATCGTAGTCAACCCCTTGAACTTGTCGAAAACCTTTTGCGACAAGTCGAGCTTTATAGACAGTAATATTACCGTCGGCGTCAGTCTTTTTCTTGAAGATCCATTTATTCTCAATTGCTTGCCGATCATCGGGCAAGTCAACCAAAGTCCATACTTTGTTCTCATACATGGATCCCATCTCAGATTTCATGGCCTCAAGCCACTTTGCGGAATCTGGGCTCACCATCGCTTCTTCATAGTTCGTAGGTTCATCATGATCTAGTAGCATGACTTCCAGAACTGGATTACCGTACCACTCTGGTGCGGATCTCACTCTGGTTGATCTACGTGGTTCAGTAGTATCTTGTCCTGAAGCTTCATGATCATCATCATTAGCTTCCTCACTAATTGGTATAGGTGTCGCAGAAACAGTTTTCTGTGAGGTACTAATTTCCAATAAGGGAGCAGGTACAGTTACCTCGTCAAGTTCTACTTTCCTCCCACTCACTTCTTTCGAGAGAAACTCCTTCTCTAGAAATGATCCATTCTTAGCAACGAATGTCTTGCCTTCGGATCTGTGATAGAAGGTATACCCAACAGTTTCCTTTGGGTATCCTATGAAGACACATTTCTCCGCTTTGGGTTCGAGCTTATCAGGTTGAAGCTTTTTCACATAAGCATCGCAGCCCCAAACTTTAAGAAACGACAACTTTGGTTTCTTGCCAAACCATAGTTCATAAGGCGTCGTCTCAACGGATTTTGATGGTGCCCTATTTAACGTGAATGCGGCCGTCTCTAAAGCATAACCCCAAAACGATAGCGGTAAATCAGTAAGAGACATCATAGATCGCACCATATCTAGTAAAGTACGATTACGACGTTCGGACACACCATTACGCTGTGGTGTTCCGGGTGGCGTGAGTTGCGAAACTATTCCACAATTTTTCAAATGTATACCAAACTCGTAACTCAAATATTCTCCTCCACGATCAGATCGTAGAAACTTTATTTTCTTGTTACGATGATTTTCAACTTCACTCTGAAATTCCTTGAACTTTTCAAATGTTTCAGACTTATGTTTCATTAAGTAGATATACCCATATCTGCTTAAATCATCTGTGAAGGTGAGAAAATAACGATATCCGCCACGAGCCTCAATATTCATCGGACCACATACATCGGTATGTATGATTTCCAATAAATCTGTTGCTCTCTCCATAGTACCGGAGAACGGTGTTTTAGTCATCTTGCCTATGAGGCACGGTTCGCAAGTACCAAGTGATTCATAATCAAGCGGTTCCAAAAGCCCATCAGTATGGAGTTTCTTCATGCGCTTTACACCGATATGACCTAAACGGCAGTGCCACAAATAAGTTGCACTATCATTATCAACTCTGCATCTTTTGGCTTCTACATTATGAATATGTGTATCACTACTATCGAGATTTAATAAGAATAGACCACTCTTCAAAGGTGCATGACCATAAAAGATATTACTCATATAAATAGAACAACCATTATTCTCTGATTTAAATGAATAACCGTCTCGCATCAAACAAGATCCAGATATAATGTTCATGCTCAACGCTGGCACCAAATAACAATTATTTAGGTCTAATATTAATCCCGAAGGTAGATGTAGAGGTAGCGTGCCGACCGCGATCACATCGACTTTGGAACCGTTTCCCACGCGCATCGTCACCTCGTCCTTTGCTAGCGTCCGCTTATTCCGTAGTCCCTGTTTCGAGTTGCAAATATTAGCAACAGAACCAGTATCAAATACCCAGGTGCTACTGCGAGCTCTAGTAAGGTACACATCAATAACATGTATATCACATATACCTTTGTTCACCTTGCCATCCTTCTTATCCGCCAAATACTTGGGGCAGTTCCGCTTCCAGTGACCAGTCTGCTTGCAGTAGAAGCACTCAGTTTCAGGCTTAGGTCCAGACTTGGGTTTCTTCTCCTGAGCAGCAACTTGCTTGTTGTTCTTCTTGAAGTTTCCCTTCTTCTTCCATTTGCCCTTTTTCTTGAAACTAGTGGTTTTGCTAACCATCAACACTTGATGCTCCTTCTTGATTTCTACCTCCGCAGCTTTCAGCATGGCGAAGAGCTCGGGAATAGTCTTGTTCATCCCTTGCATATTATAGTTCATCACGAAGCTCTTGTAGCTTGGTGGCAGTGATTGGAGAATTCTGTCAATGACGCAATCATCTGGAAGATTAACTCCCATCTGAATCAAGTGATTATTATACCCAGACATTTTGAGTATATGCCCACTGACAGAACTGTTCTCCTCCATCTTGCAGCTATAGAACTTATTGGAGACTTCATATCTCTCAATTCGGGCATTTGCTTGAAATATTAACTTCAACTCCTGGAACATCTCATATGCTCCATGACGTTCAAAACGTCGTTGAAGTACCGATTCTAAGCCGTAAAGCATGGCACACTGAACTATCGAGTAGTCATCAGCTTTACTCTGCCAGACGTTCATAACATCTGGCGTTGCTCCAGCAGCAGGCCTGGCACCCAGCGGTGCTTCCAGGACATAATTCTTCTGTGCAGCAATGAGGATAATCCTCAGGTTACGGACCCAGTCCGTGTAATTGCTACCATCATCTTTCAACTTTGCTTTCTCAAGGAACGCATTAAAATTTAACGGAACAGCAGCACAAGCCATCTATCTACAATCAACATAAACAAGCAAGATACTATCAGGTACTAAGTTCATGATAAGTTTAAGTTCAGTTAATCAAATTACTTAGGAACTCCCACTTAGATAGACATCCCTCTAATCCTCTAAGTGATCACGTGATCCAAATCAACTAAACCATAACCGATCATCACGTGAGATGGAGTAGTTTTCAATGGTGAACATCGTCATGTTGATCATATCTACTATATGATTCACGCTCGACCTTTCGGTCTCTGTGTTCCGAGGCCATATCTGCATATGCTAGGCTCGTCAAGTTTAACCTGAGTATTCTGCGTGTGCAAAACTGGCTTGCACCCGTTGTAGATGGACGTAGAGCTTATCACACCCGATCATCACGTGGTGTCTGGGCACGACGAACTTTGGCAACGGTGCATACTCAGGGAGAACACTTCTTGATAATTTAGTGAGAGATCATCTTATAATGCTACCGCCAATCAAAGCAAGATAAGATGCATAAAAGGATAAACATCACATGCAATCAATATAAGTGATATGATATGGCCATCATCATCTTGTGCTTGTGATCTCCATCTCCGAAGCACCGTCATGATTACCATCGTCACCGGCACGACACCTTGATCTCCATCGTAGCATCGTTGTCGTCTCGCCAATCTTATGCTTCCACGACTATCACTACCGCTTAGTAATAAAGTAAAGCATTACATCGCGATTGCATTGCATACAATAAAGCGACAACCATATGGCTCCTGCCAGTTGCCGATAACTCGGTTACAAAACATGATCATCTCATACAATAAAACCAGCATCATGCCTTTACCATATCACATCACAACATGCCCTGCAAAAACAAGTTAGACGTCCTCTACTTTGTTGTTGCAAGTTTTACGTGGCTGCTACGGGCTTAAGTAAGAACACATCTCACCTACGCATCAAAACCACAACGATAGTTTGTCAAATAGACTCCGTTTTAACCTTCTCAAGGACCGGGCGTAGTCACACTTGGTTCAACTAAAGTTGGAGAGACAGTCTTCCGCAAGCCATCTGTGTGCATAGCACGTCGAGGGAACCGGTCTCGCGTAAGAGTACGCGTAAGGTTGGTCCGGATCGTCTCGTCCAACAATACCGCCGAACCAAAGTATGACATGCTGGTAGGCAGTATGACTTGTATCGCCCACAACTCACTTGTGTTCTACTCGTGCAAATAACATCAAACCATAAAACCTAGGCTCGGATGCCACTGATGGGGAACGTAGTAATTTCGAAAATTTTCCTACGCACACGCAAGATCATGGTGATGCATAGCAACGAGGGGGAGAGTATTGTCTACGTACCAACGCAGACCGACTGCGGAAGCGATCTCACAACGTAGAGGAAGTAGTCGTACGTCTTCTTCCCGATCCGACCGATCCAAGCACCGTTACTCCGGCACCTCCGAGTTCTTAGCACATGTTCAGCTCGATGACGATCCTCGTGCTCCGATCCAGCAAAGCATCGAGGAAGAGTTCCGTCAGCACAACGGCGTGGTGACGATCTTGATGTACTACCGACGCAGGGCTTCGCCTAAGCTCTACAACGATATGACCAAGGTGGAATTTGGTGGCAGGGGGCACCGCACACGGCTAAGGAACGATCAACAATGATCAACTTGTGTGTCTATGGGGTGCCCCTGCCCCCGTATATAAAGGAGCAGGGGAAGGGTTTCGGCCGGCTAGGGAGAGGGGCGCAGGAGGAGTCCTACTCCTACCGGGAGTAGGACTCCCCCCCCCCCCCCAATCCTATTCCTAATAGGATTCTTCCAAAGGGAAGAGAGAAAGAGGGGGCCGGCCCCTTCTCCTAGTCCTAATAGGACTAGGGAAGAGGGGGAGGCGCGCAGCCCTTGTGGGCAGCCCCTTTCACTTTTCCACTAAGGCCCAATAGGCCCATTTGCCTCCCTGGGGGTTCCGGTAACCCTCCCGGTATTCCGGTAAAATCCCGATTTTACCCGGAACACTTCCGGTGTCCAAACATAGGCTTCCAATATATCAATCTTTACGTCTCGACCATTTCGAGACTCCTCGTCATGTCCGTGATCACATCCGGGACTCCGAACAACCTTCGGTACATCAAAATGCATAAACTCATAATAACTGTCATCGTAACGTTAAGCGTGCGGACCCTACGGTTCGAGAACAATGTAGACATGACCGAGACACGTCTCCGGTCAATAACCAATAGCAGGACCTGGATGCCCATATTGGCTCCTACATATTCTACGAAGATCTTTATCGGTCAGACCGCATAACAACATACGTTGTTCCCTTTGTCATCGGTATGTTACTTGCCCGAGATTCGATCGTCGGTATCCAATACCTAGTTCAATCTCGTTACTGGCAAGTCTCTTTACTCGTTCCGTAATACATCATCTCACAACTAACATCTTAGTTATAATGCTTGCAAGGCTTATGTGATGTGTATTACCGAGAGGGCCCAGAGATACCTCTCCGACAATCGGAGTGACAAACCCTAATCTCGAAATACGCCAACCCAACATCTACCATTGGAGACACTTGTAGTACTCCTTTATAATCACCCAGTTACGTTGTGACGTTTGGTAGTACCCAAAGTGTTCCTCTGGTAAACGGGAGTTGCATAATCTCATAGTTATAGGAACATGTATAAGTCATGAAGAAAGCAATAGCAACATACTAAACGATCGGGTGCTAAGCTAATGGAATGGGTCATGTCAATCAGATCATTCAACTAATGATGTGACCTCGTTAATCAAATAACAACTCTTTGTTCATGGTTAGGAAACATAACCATCTTTGATTAACGAGCTAGTCAAGTAGAGGCATACTAGTGACACTCTGTTGGTCTATGTATTCACACATGTATTATGTTTCCGGTTAATACAATTCTAGCATGAATAATAAACATTTATCATGATATAAGGAAATAAATAATAACTTTATTATTGCCTCTAGGGCATATTTCCTTCACTAGGCTCGTCAAGTTTAACCTGAGTATTCTGCGTGTGCAAAACTGGCTTGCACCCGTTGTAGATGGACGTAGAGCTTATCACACCCGATCATCACGTGGTGTCTGGGCACGACGAACTTTGGCAATGGTGCATACTCAGGGAGAACACTTCTTGATAATTTAGTGAGAGATCATCTTATAATGCTACCGTCAATCAAAGCAAGATAAGATGCATAAAAGGATAAACATCACATGCAATCAATATAAGTGATATGATATGGCCATCATCATCTTGTGCTTGTGATCTCCATCTCCAAAGAACCGTCATGATTACCATCGTCACCGGCGCGACACCTTGATCTCCATCGTAGCATCGTTGTCATCTCGCCAATCTTATGCTTCCACGACTATCACTACCGCTTAGTAATAAAGTAAAGCATTACATCGCGATTGCATTGCATACAATAAAGCGACAACCATATGGCTCCTGCCAGTTGCCGATAACTCGGTTACAAAACATGATCATCTCATACAATAAAATCAGCATCATGCCTTGACCATATCACATCACAACATGCCCTGCAAAAACAAGTTAGACGTCCTCTACTTTGTTGTTGCAAGTTTTACGTGGCTGCTACGGGCTTAAGTAAGAACACATCTCACCTACGCATCAAAACCACAACGATAGTTTGTCAAATAGACTCCGTTTTAACCTTCTCAAGGACCGGGCGTAGTCACACTTGGTTCAACTAAAGTTGGAGAGACAGTCTTCCGCAAGCCATCTGTGTGCATAGCACGTCGAGGGAACCGGTCTCGCGTAAGAGTACGCGTAAGGTTGGTCCGGATCGTCTCGTCCAACAATACCGCCGAACCAAAGTATGACATGCTGGTAGGCAGTATGACTTGTATCGCCCACAACTCACTTGTGTTCTACTCGTGCAAATAACATCAAACCATAAAACCTAGGCTCGGATGCCACTGATGGGGAACGTAGTAATTTCGAAAATTTTCCTACGCACACGCAAGATCATGGTGATGCATAGCAACGAGGGGGAGAGTATTGTCTATGTACCAACGCAGACCGACTGCGGAAGCGATCTCACAATGTAGAGGAAGTAGTCGTACGTCTTCTTCCCGATCCGACCAATCCAAGCACCGTTACTCCGGCACCTCCGAGTTCTTAGCACACGTTCAGTTCGATGACGATCCTCGTGCTCCGATCCAGCAAAGCGTCGAGGAAGAGTTCCATCAGTACAACGGCGTGGTGACGATCTTGATGTACTACCGACGCAGGGCTTCGCCTAAGCTCTACAACGATATGACCGAGGTGGAATTTGGTGGCAGGGGGCACCGCACACGGCTAAGGAACGATCAACAATGATCAACTTGTGTGTCTATGGGGTGCCCCCTGCCCCCGTATATAAAGGAGCAGGGGGAGGGGTTCGGCCGGCTAGGGAGAGGGGCGCAGGAGGGGTCCTACTCCTACCGGGAGTAGGACTCCCCCCCCAATCCTATTCCTAATAGGATTCTTCCAAAGGGAAGAGAGAAAGAGGGGGCCGGCCCCTTCTCCTAGTCCTAATAGGACTAGGGAAGAGGGGGAGGCGCGCAGCCCTTGTGGGCAGCCCCTTTCACTTTTCCACTAAGGCCCAATAGGCCCATTTGCCTCCCGGGGGGTTCCGGTAACCCTCCCGGTATTCCGGTAAAATCCCGATTTTACCCGGAACACTTCCGGTGTCCAAACATAGGCTTCCAATATATCAATCTTTACGTCTCGACCATTTCGAGACTCCTCGTCATGTCCGTGATCACATCCGGGACTCCGAACAACCTTCGGTACATCAAAATGCATAAACTCATAATAACGGTCATCGTAACGTTAAGCGTGCGGACCCTACGGTTCGAGAACAATGTAGACATGACCGAGACACGTCTCCGATCAATAACCAATAGCGGGACCTGGATGCCCATATTGGCTCCTACATATTCTACGAAGATCTTTATCGGTCAGACCGCATAACAACATACGTTGTTCCCTTTGTCATCGGTATGTTACTTGCCCGAGATTCGATCGTCGGTATCCAATACCTAGTTCAATCTCGTTACTGGCAAGTCTCTTTACTCGTTCCGTAATACATCATCTCACAACTAACATCTTAGTTATAATGCTTGCAAGGCTTATGTGATGTGTATTACCGAGAGGGCCCAGAGATACCTCTCCGACAATCGGAGTGACAAACCCTAATCTCGAAATACGCCAACCCAACATCTACCATTGGAGACACCTGTAGTACTCCTTTATAATCACCCAGTTACGTTGTGACGTTTGGTGGTACCCAAAGTGTTCCTCCGGTAAACGGGAGTTGCATAATCTCATAGTTATAGGAACATGTATAAGTCATGAAGAAAGCAATAGCAACATACTAAACGATCGGGTGCTAAGCTAATGGAATGGGTCATGTCAATCAGATCATTCAACTAATGATGTGACCTCGTTAATCAAATAACAACTCTTTGTTCATGGTTAGGAAACATAACCATCTTTGATTAACGAGCTAGTCAAGTAGAGGCATACTAGTGACACTCTGTTGGTCTATGTATTCACACATGTATTATGTTTTCGGTTAATACAATTCTAGCATGAATAATAAACATTTATCATGATATAAGGAAATAAATAATAACTTTATTATTGCCTCTAGGGCATATTTCCTTCAGTCAGAAGCTCCAATTTGTACTGCTGAAAGCACTATTGCAATGGGTCATAACTAGGCATCGACTTGTCGATGAGTCGTAACTAGTCATCGACTTGTCGATAAGTCATAACTAGGCATCAACTTGTCGATGAGTCGTAACTAGTCATCGACTTGTCGATGAGTCATAACTAGTCATCGACTTGTCGATGAGTCGTAACTAGTCATCGACTTGTCGATGAGTCGTAACTAGGCATCGACTTGTCGATGAGTCGTAACTAGGTATCGACTTGTCGATGACTCAAAATATGCATACTGCCAAGAGCACTCTACAAATGCTGCCAAAAGCCATTTTGTTGCCACTCTCATTTGGCATTTCCATTTGCAGTCACAGAACATATGTTGCCAACATGATCACTTTCATTTTCATTTCAAACATCAATTACATTATATTTCAATACCACTCATATCCATTACATTGCAAAATAAACCAGCAATCTAATCTGTCCTATCAGAACTACTGAACTAGAAGGAACCCTACAACTAAACCAGCAACAAAGAGCACCATGCCATAAAACAGAGACTTATACATCTGCATCTCATCTTTCCTATCACATTTGCCTCTCATTTCTGCAAGTAAAGCTTCTTTCTTCTCCAATTCCTCTCTCAGTAAACCAACCTCTCCTTCCCTTGAATGCCCAGCAAGCTCATCCTCCAGCCTCCACACTTTATCCCGTAGATCTCCTAGCAATTGACGAAGAAATGGCGTCGTGGGGGTGTCATGCCAGTCGATGAAGCCATGCTGCTCAGCTCATGAACCAAAAACAGAGATTGAGACAAAAAAACAGAGAACAAGAGGACAAGTGACGAATCAGGCATACCTGAGAGTCCACGCAGGAATAGTATCTCCTGCCAGGGTTCGCCGGACTCCAGGATATCCAGCGCGGCGCCTTCCTGCCGCAGCGAGCGCAAATCACCGCCGGCTCGTAATCCATCGCTTGCTCATGATAGGGCACCGGAGATCTTGCTGCCCCGCCTCTCCTTCGAAGCCCACCACCGCGAGAAGACGATGAATCGGCGGAGGAGAAAGACATGGTGGGGCGCGGCGGCGGCGGCGCCGGCAATCGCCACACTCTGTCGCCAAGCGCAGCCGAACCCTAGCTCCATTCCCCACCCTCGCCTGCGCTTCTTATAACAAAAACAGAGATGAGAGAGATAGGTAACCCACGTGGACCAAAATAAGTACCAAACCCGGCCTACCGCCCTGCCACATCACCTAATCCTCTCATTAGGACTAAAACGACTGGGATTAGAGAGTTCAGGGTACATACTTCCGGGATTTGGAGGTTGGGGTTTAAAATCGACGACGCGTACGAGTTCAGGGTTTAAAACAGACTTTACCCCTCTTACACCATGATTGCAACGCATTTGGTCAGAAAATAAATCTTGGTAAGTCCTTGGTTTTTTCAGTAAGGGTTGCTCAAACGAGTTAAGAGGAGAGGTGAAACAAGCTCAGAATGTACAACTTGAAACTATATCTGAAAAGTAGTTGGGCATGCCCATGGATGTTTATAAATACCCGAAGGACATAGTTTGGAAGAGGATACAGTGTTAGATTGACCAGATTCTATCAGTTGGAGGTAAAGAAATTGAAGTTAAGTCGGTAGCTCAAGCTCTATCCACATATGCCATGGGATGTTTCAAGCTTCCACGAGGATTGTGTGAACATATCGATTCTTTACTTCGCAAGTTTTGGTGGGGAGCGAAGGAGGCAGGCCCGGTCCTTGTGTGTGTGTGTGTGGGGGGGGTGCAACCTGTGCCCCGGCATAGGGCCCCCAGGTTTTTGGGGCCTCAAGATTCACTCAGGAAAAAAACTAGCGATCGAAGTGTCCCTTCTGTCCCTTCGTTTATTCCTTCGGCGGTTATCCTTTTCCTTCGTTTCTTCGCGCGTGCGGCGGCGGCTAGGGCAGCGTGATCAGGATTCAGGCATCTTCAGGTTGCTGAAGAAGGCAGCGAGCGGCCAGTAGGAACGGCACCCGACACCCGGCAGGGAAAGCAGGCAAGTTGCATCGACGGCCGGTGATTCCATGAGCCCTTCACCTTCATTGTGAGTTCTAATTTCAATCATGTATGGTTGTATATAGTTCTTGAGATTGCTGAAGAAGTTAGCGAGCGGCCGGCAGGAAAGCAAGCAAGTTCGCGCCATCTTCGATTTGTCAAGTGTTGTTGCGTCGACGGACGGTGATTCCGTGAGCCCTTCACCTTTGCTGTGAGTTCTAATTTCAATCCTGTATATAGTTCTGCTAATGCTTTATAGAAAATTCTAATATTTTCATCAATTAGGCGTCTAGCACTACAAGATCTGAGTCATGTCTTCACTTAGAAAACATGAATCTGGTTACCAAAAGCGTTTGAAGAAACAAAAAAATCGAGGAATTAACTTAGTCTCAGTATGGAGATATGGATAAGTTTGTTATAGAAAAACCACAAGTGTCCTCCGATAATCAATCACTTGATCAAGAGCATGCAGGTGACAATAATGTTGAAAATGATCCTAGCCCTAGAGATGGCCCACAGAGACAGAAAATAATGTTGCAGGTGAAGAAAATAATGATAACATCAAGGCTACTAATGTTGATGGCAACTTGAATACTTCACCTAGTGCGGATGTTGGTGATTCTTTTCATCTTGATATATTTGGTCCAAGAAATTGGGATTCTCTTGATTCTAAGCAAATTGACATTTTAGCAGAAAAGGGCCCTCAAAGGGACACATCATTTAAGAAAGGTCGTAAGGATAAATATAAAAGGAGGTTTTCTGCAATATTCTACATTAGAATTCTATCAAATGGAGAGCACTGCGATAGGGATTGGCTTGTCTATTCTGAGGAATTAGATAAAGTATTTTGCTTTGGATGTAAATTATTTGCAAAAGGGCATCGAAAAGGTAATTTGGCAAATGAGGGGTACAATGATTGGACACATCTTGGCACTAGACTTAAAGAGCATGAGACAAGTGCAGATCATGTTTTGAATATGCCCGCTTGGTATGAGTTGCGTAGTAGATTGCAAACACATCAAACTATTGATAAATCTGCGCAACGACAACTTGAGAGTGAAAAGGACCACTGGAGAAAAGTTTTGTTCAGAATTGATTGCATTGTAAAATTTCTTTCTAAGCATAATCTAGCATTTCGTGGTACCAATAGCAAATTGTATGAAGATAGCAATGGAAATTTCTTGGGTTTGATTGAGATGTTGGCTGAATTTGACCCGGTTATTCAAGAGCATGTTCGTCGTATTACAAATGAAGAAACTCATGCACATTATCTTGATCATAAGATTCAGAATGAGTTGATACATTTGCTTGCTTCTGCTATTAAGTCTGAGATTGTTAATAAAATAAAGAGTGCAAAGTATTTCTCTGTCATACTTGATTGTACCCCTGATGCAAGCGATCAAGAACAAATGTCTATAATCATAAGATATGTGGATTCATCTTCAAGTCATGTTTGCATAGAAGAATCATTTTTAGGATTTCTAGATGTAAATGATATGACTGGGCAATGACTGTTTGAAGTGCTAGAGAATGAACTAAAGCTTCTTGATCTTGATATAGATGATGTTAGAGGACAATGTTATGATAATGGGTCAAATATGAAAGGAACACATCATGGAGTCCAGAGGAGACTTCTGAATATTAATCCTAGAGCTTTCTATTCTCCTTGTGGTTGTCATGGCCTTAATTTGACACTTTGTGATATGGCCAAGACTTGTGCTAAAGCTAAAGACTTCTTCGGAATTATCCAACGTATATATACAATTTTTGCTAATTCTACTAAGAAGTGGCATATTCTGAAGGAGAACATCACAGGATTAACTCCCAAGTCAGTGTCAGCTACACGTTGGGAGAGTCGTGTTGACAGTCTTAAAGCTATTCGACTTCAATGTGCAGACATTCGGGAGGCCCTACTTCAGGTACCCAACATTTTCATATTATAATGATGTGATTCATTTAGCTATCTCCAAGTATAACATATTTTTTATCATTTCAGGTGGCTGAGACTGATAATGACATAAAAACAAGTAGTGAGGCTAAAGGCTTGGCAAATAATGAACTTGGAGAGTATGAATTTATAGTGGCAATAGTAATTTGGTATGAGGTATTGTATGTTGTTAATTTAGTAAGCAAACACTTGCAAGCAAAGGATATGCTTATTGATGTTGCTATTGAGAAAGTGCAAGGACTGTTTACTTTCTTCAAGGGGTATCGGGAAACTGGTTTTGTAGAAGCATTGGAGACAGCCAAAGGAATTGCACTTGAGGTGGATATTGGTACAACATTTCGTAAAAGACGGGAAATTAAAAGAAAGAGACATTTTGATGAGAACCCAGATGACACAAATGTTGCCACACAGTCTGCAGAGGAATCATTCAGAGTCCACTATTTTGTACGTATTGTTGATCAAGCAATTAGCTCACTTACAAGCAGATTTGAACAATACCAAGGTTACCAGAAAATATTTGGTTTCCTATTTACCTCTGAAACATTGCAGTCCTTGGATAAGAAGAGCTTGAAAACTTCTTGTGATAATCTTGAGGTTGCTCTTAGAAAGGATGGAAAATCTGACATTGATGCCAGTGAACTGTATGTGGAGTTGATATTTCTTCAAAATTTCATGCCAAAAGAAAATATTTGGCCAGTTGAAATTTTAAAGTTCTTAAAGCGGCATGATTGTTTTCCCAATGCAAGTATTGCATATAGAGTTCTTTTGACCATCCTGTGACTGTTGCATTAGCAGAACGGAGCTTTTCGAAATTGAAGCTATTGAAGTCTTATATGGGCACAACCATGACACAACAAAGACTTACTGATTTGTCCACAATAGCACTTGAGAGTGAAGTATTGGAGAAGATTGATTACGAGGATATTATTGAAGATTTTATTTCAAGAAACACTAAAAGAATGATGTTATTTAAGTGAAGACTTTACAACTATGAATAGTACGATTCTTGGTATTTTCCATTGCTATGTAAGATATTATGATCTGAACATTATTATAGTTATACATGTATAGTTTTTTAAGTGAGGGAGGGCCCATTTTATAGTTTCGCACCGGGCCTCACATTTTCTCGGCCCGACCCTGCAAGGAGGGTAAGAGGAAGACAGCTTGGGTTTTGTGAATGACATGTCACAACCAAGTATCTTGGAGGAATGGGCTTCTTAAAGATGAAACTATTTAATTTAGTATTATTAACTAAACAGGGATCGAGGTTATTGCAAGAAAAAATCCATAAGTGCACATATCTTGAGGGCTTTATATTATTCAAATGGGAGTTGCTCTCGGCATTTATGGGGACTCTCCCATTGCAAGAAATTGGTAGTTTGAGCTAGAGGATTTTCTACCAGAACAACAATATGTCAAAGTTATGGTAACAATGTGGGCATTGGGAAGGAAAAGAGACATGCACGAAGATAAATATGGAAGTCCTTTTGCGACGCGCAACTTCATTGAAAATCATCTGAGAGATTTGCAGGAGATCGACACACCACCAGTGCGGCAGCCAAGAGGACCATCTGCGCCATCAAGATAACTTCCGGCACCTGAAGGATTGGCTAAAGGAAATGTCGATGGATCGATCTCTGACAAACAAATGGGGAGCTGTGGCTGCTACATTCAGGTCTGGAAACTGGTGTTTTCATGGGGGCTTCAATTCTGGTGTGTATTAGTGTTATAGACCCTCAAGCATGGAAGCGATGGCTTGTCGTCAGGCATTATGCCTAGCCAGAGATATCAACCTGTGAAAGGGAGTAATCGCAATATACTGTGTAGAAGTGCAATGACCTATTCACGAAGGAAAGCAAAGGATTACAGTCCATGATTATCAAAGATATTTCTTGTATGAAACTTTTATTACAAGACTTCGTTTTTACATATGAAAGAAGGGCAGATAACGTGGATGTTCACAACATTGTGCATTATTATGTAAAAACCTCTATTACGTATGAATAAATGAGCTCGGGAGCTTTGCCTCAATTTTTCTAAGGTAGCTCCTATTCCCTGACCCATGCGGGGAAAATCAAGCTACACCCCCCCCCCCCCCCCCCCCCCCACACACACACAAATTTGGCAGGGCCACATCGCAGCGGGGTGCCCCTGTTTCTTTTTTAGATTTCCAAAAATTCCCAGGATTTCAAAAAAGTTTTGAATTTGAAAATATGTTCATAAATTTTAAAAAATAATTTCAAAAAATGTACATGAATTAGACAAAATGTTCACCAAAAAATCGTGGATTTTAAATAAACGATCACAAATTTTTTAAAAATGTTCATGAATTTAATTTTGTTTCTCATATTTCAAAAAATGTCCATGATTTCAAAAAATATTTACAAATTTGCAAGAAATATTCCCAAATTTCAAATTTTCTAACATTCAGAAAATGTCATGAATTGGAAACAAATCACGAGTAGAAAAAATGTTCATGGATTTGGAAAACAAATTTGAAAAAATGTTCTGTTATTTCAAAACTGTTGATAAAATTTAAAATAATATAAGATTTTAAAAAATGTTCAAAAATTGGAAAATTCTCGATTGAATGAAAATTTTGCGCACTGCAAAAATATTCGTGATTTGAACATTTTTAAATTTCAGAAACAATTGACCAATTTTAAAATTGTTCCTGGATTTCAAAAAATGTTCTTGAATTTTAAATCAAAGAATGGGAAAATAAAGCAGAAAATAAAATAGAAGAAATGGAAATTTTAAAATTTAAAAGGAAAATAAAAAAAGAACACCAAAAGAAAAAAAAGGTGTCATGGAAGGTTCTGGAATATTCACAAAACCAGAAAGGGAGCCTCCTTGACAAATCTATTTGGCCGACTCATATATGCATGCGCGACACCGCTTGAATGCGCGTTTGCTCGACAAACGTCCACCGGTGTGGTGAAAGGGTTTCCACCCATCTAACCCTAAGCGTATCGCTAAAAAAAATCTAACACTAAGCTTAAATTTACCCACACCTCTTTCGCAACCATAGTAGGCGACGCAAGCAGTCCTGCACCCATTCTTTTCTTCAAAATTCAAGTTGAATATTTGGGTCCAAAATACCAACCGCAGGATTTTTTTTTGAAATTTTTTTCCGAAAATCATGTCGAATTTGGTGATCATTTTAGCTGAGTCTTACCTGAAATAGACACAAGGTTTGATAGATACTTGATGGTTTGGTGTTATGGGACGCGGGGGGCGGGGGGGGGGGGGGGGGGGGGGGAGTTTTGAAGAGAGAGAAACGAGATGATGTGGTGGATATGTGAAAATATATGTGACATGTCACTGCTGATTATCACAAAAGCAGAGTCAAATAAGCTAAAACCCGTTTAAACATAATGAGGGTTGTAAAGTGAAAGATTCTACATTTTACGTATTTGAAGGCCACGACTGGTACCTTCACATAAGTTAGGCATTGTGCCACGAAGATTGCAGCTTTACCATTCCTTCTAAAAGCTCTGAACATTAGACCGACGCTTCATGGCATATCTCTACTATTAAAGGGGGGTCGTACATCGTGATGGTTCGACCTCTGCACCGCCCGCCTCGTGCGATAGCTACCCTCATCTCGTGCGATCCCCGCAGAAAAAACCCAGCGAACGAATGAGCCGTTTTCATCAACCTCCGCCCCACGATCAGGCCACCCGCACAGCATGGCATGCAAAAAGCAACGACCAGGCACACACGTCTCACGCCCCCGTCTGCACCCAACCTCCTTGCCCCTCCCGATCTCATCTATCTCCTGAAAAAAAATCGCCACAGCCGTCCAGCCTGAAGCAGCCGCTCTCCCTCGTATTCCTCGCCGCCGTCCACTCCTAGAGCTTCCTCCTCCACCAAGCACCCGCCCTCCCATGGTCGTGGCCCATCCTCCACTTTTCCTCACTGTACATCCCCGCACCGATGTACACGAAGCTCACGCAGGCCGCCATTTATCATGCTCACCACCATCCTTGCGCTCAAGCACAGGCCACACATAGATGATTGCGTTGGCTGCGTCGACGAGGTTGGGAGTCCCTCGACCCAACCCTTGCCCTCGCCTGCATTGACGGGCCCGCCCGTGACGGGACCGAGACCATGTCCATCTCGCCGTGCCTCGTGATCCCCACTGCGGCGCCCTGCCACGTGCTGCTGCCGCGGGCGCACGGCCCGCCGGGAATGCGGGCTTTTCCCCTGCTGCGCGCACCGGCGCGCTCAGGTGAGGCTGCTTGTCCTCGCCGGGTTCCCACGGCGCCCGCCTTCCGTCTACTCACCGTGCCGTCGGGTGATCTCTTTGTGCGTGTATGAAGGGGATACGCCGCTCTGCCGCAGCCGCTGGTCCGGCCGTGGCGGAGCCAGGGGAGCGCCGTCGTGTGCAACGCGTCGGTGTAGCTCAGCCTGCCCACGACGCAGTGGGTCTCCGTCGCGGCCGCCGCGTGAGTGCCTCCCCTCATCTCCTTGTCGATACCTAAAAGTACCTTTTCCGGTGCGATTTGCTCCTACAGAAACGCATGAGCCTATCCGGGCTCCGAATCTGTTCGTGCTTTTGCTTGCGAGAGCTGTAAATTGCGCAACTGCTGGTGTCAGATTGTAAGATGCGCGATCCTGTCATAGATTCTGCAACTTGTCGATGGTTACTCGTTCAAAACTCAGAGGGCATCATACAACAACTGTTAGATGGAGTTGGTTCTTGATCAAACATGAGCTGATATTTTCACAGCAAGTAAAAAAATAAACGCATCATGTCCACAGCTCTAGGAGGTCTGTTTACACATGAACATGACACCTTTGTGTTCAGTAGCATCACTCTGTATCACAGGAATGTTTGAATGTCGTATAGCTCGAATGCAGAAATGTATTCAGCGTTTGGACCACTTGGTGACTTGCTTAGCTTGCTGCAGAATTGTAGTGGTACTTTATGCTTCAGATCCATCATAAGTTACTATTGATCGCATTCATGTTATGATACTAACTTGTCAACACCAAGGTGGTAATCTTGCTTCAGATCTTGGATGAGTTACTGGAGCTATTCAGGCCATGACTCCAAATTGTAATTGCTTTCTTGAGGACCGGCAATCTTGAGTAACTAAAAGTAGTAATAATTCTTTGAAAACTCAGCTCTTGCTATTCGCCATGTAGTTTCTTCCATTCTGCGACATATTTGGTTTTGTCATAAAATGTTGGACTATTATTTGAGCATTTTATTTATTACTCTTTTGCCTGTTGCACAGTGCTCTTGCTTGCTAAAGGCACAGGCATATACAAATCTTTCCTCGTGCCATTGTTTGTTCTGCAAGCACCTAGCCCTGTAATCTCATGGATCAAGTACGGTTCTGCCACTTGGCCCAAAAGAATTATTACCTTTTCCTCTTTTCTTGCTATTTCTACTGGATGTTTATTCTTTTTGAGACAAGAATACTTACTTTTGGCGTACTTATCCTATGGTGTCTATTCCAAATTTTAGGAGTGAATATGGGCTGTGGACTGCTTTTCTTGCGCTTGCAGTGCGTTTGTTCTTACCCTTTCCAAGTAGAGTAACAACGAAGATCCATACGTCCTGCTTAAAATCAAGTATGATATTAGACAAGAGATGGAACAGATATATGTTACTTATGCACGTGTGTCTGTCTATTGCAGATGAGCTAGAGCTTCCACTGTCAACAATGCTGGAGGTCAGCATTGCTCCTTACCAGGTGATGAATGTGAGGTATGTAACATTCTAACCAG
The DNA here is from genome assembly GCA_034509565.1 of Triticum monococcum. Lineage (NCBI taxonomy): Eukaryota > Viridiplantae > Streptophyta > Magnoliopsida > Poales > Poaceae > Triticum > Triticum monococcum. The sequence continues at coordinate 28,822,760 of CM067847.1, forward strand.
TTTGAAAGACATTGGCTGTACTGCTGCATATGTCTTTCATAATTCAACCACTTGGTCAATTGTCCGCTAGATGAAAAGAAAGGAAATTAACCTGTAGAAGAACTTTTAAGCTGAGAATTCATTGCCTAGCTTAGCCAGTGCAACGTGAAAAAGGTATAAGAGGATCTAGCTTAATCCATGTGTATGGTAGGAGATCATATACTTTGCTTTTTTCAATTTTCTAAATTATAGTTTCACCCCTAGCCACATTTACGGGTAAAACATTGTAGTATGCGCAAGCAGCAGATCTAGAGAATCTTTTGTAGGGCGTGAGTTACTTGATAGACATCTAATAAAAAGAGGCATTTTCTTTCAGCTCGATACAGAATATACCAGTGCTATTGGGTGCTCTTTGGTACTACAATTGCCTCACCCACTCTACAAAACCTTGAGTGTATAGGGTCTTTTGTTCTTCACTATTACATTATTAAGGCTGCTAATTTGTGATATGTACAAATGAAAACACATAATGCGACATAATTGATTCATCTGACGATCCAGTGTTCCCTACTCTTTTTGTGTGAACTCCAGCTAGAAATATTTAGCTGGGGTATTTTTTGCCACTTATTATTTGTTACAGAGAGTTGGGTGTTTCTAGACACAAAATATTTTGTTTACTGGTTTGTACCAATGGGTTAGTTCCATCTCAGGTTAAATTAGTCAGTGTTGATAAAAAATGAAATTTGGCCGTAGGTTGATCGATCATTGATGGTACAGATGTGAAACGCAACAATTATATATCTCACTGTGTTGGACCCAAATACCTTCTGGAAAAAAATTCTGAAGGGTGGGATACTAGACCGCCATGTAATTTCAGTTATATCTTTATAAAATAGGTGGAATTTTAGGTATGGTCTGCTATCCCCCCTCCCCCCCCCCCTTCCCTAATTTGGTTCTATTTGTTTTTAAAGTACCTATTTAATTTTGGGTTTCTCCATGTCAAACACAGAGGTTGAATGTATGGATGTTTTTTTTGACGGGAGGTTGAATGTATGGCTACTACATGTGGGTTGTTCTGCTGAAGTTATTTCAGATACATGCCTCAGTTAATCCTTTGCAGGATCTTGAGGTGCGCTTCTGTGTTGTAGTGCTTTGAAGGTGAAGCACATTCCTTGGATTTTGCTCTGTTATTGTTGTAAGAAGTACTCCCTCCGTAAACTAATGTAAGAGTGTTTAGATTAGTATTTTAATGATCTAAATGTTTTTATATTAGTTTACAAAGGGAGTAGTATCTTTGTGCTTTTAGCATTGAGAATATTCAAGGAACTACCTACTACGACATCATATTCTAGGAAAATTAGGTCATAACAGGAGACGATGAATCCGTTATTTTCCTTGTTGTGGGTAGGGTCGAATTTTGAATGACCAAGCTTTTGTATGATTTTGATTGACCAAGCTTGCTTGCTGCTTGCTTGTCAGTCAGGCTATGTTGGTGGATTTTAGAGAGAACTTGTCTTCGAACAATACTATCCAGAAGCAGCAAGGGTAAGACAACCATTGCATTACTACACTTAGATAATTTTGACTTGTTAGCTACACCCTTTGGATGGTGCTACTTGTAGAAAATTATGGACAATCAACCCTTCAAATTTTACCAGACACATCATCCTGGAGTACAAGATATTTTTATAACTATGCCTACAACTCATGATCTCTATGCCTAAATTTATTATTTGGTGGCACTGTGAGGATATTTTCCATGGTGACCAATATCCATTAAGCTATACGAGATTTGAAGATACGAATGTATGTCGACTATTTTATGGACCGAGCGCTTTTGGCAAAGGGCTTGTTAGGACAACGAGAGGACGGTTCTAGACCTTCTACTCAACCAACGTCGACGGAGAGCAAAGAGTTGACCGTGTGTTTGTAGTTGACGGGGAGACAACTGGCAAGGTTGGAACACCAACAATAATGATGAATGACGTGCAAATTTATTGTTCCGTGGTAACGCACGGGCATTAAGTTAATCTTACTTAGAGCAGCATGGTATCCCACGGTTTCATGAGTGTGGCGGTCGACGAGTGGCACGTGTGAGCCCCCGTTCCCCCTGTCTAGAGGTATATGTGGTCACATGCCGATCGCAGTATTCGGAGCACGTAAGCAAAGCTTACAAGAGGTTCCATGGCACATCCCCTGATGCCCAACATGCTTGTATTTGGACCAGCACGCCCCAACATAATTCCTACAGACAAAATGAGTCTACAAGCTAATAAAATACAACCACCTGTGACACTACATCTATGTTACTCTCCACTATGAAGGTAGTAACATAGACTAGTGTCATATGTATGACACTAGCGTAAATTACTCCCCACTATGACTAGTCTTAGAGGTATCGTGCGCTTATCGAAGGAAGCAAGGTCTAACAAAATGTGCAGGTTGAGGGATGTGCATAACCTTAGATCCTGGCATTAATCCAGTAGCCAGCTCCTTGGTGGCGTATAAAAAAAATACTAGTCTACGAGGTGTCAACAGTGGTGGACCTAGGCAGTGGCGAACAATCCTGGGCATGGGCAGCCAGGCCCGACGACCCAGCCCAAGAAACCCGGGTCGGTCCACTAGTAGAAAAAGGGTCAAACGTGAAGCACATTAGTGCCGGTTTGATTTTGGCCCGGTACTAATGATACCATTAGTGCCGGTTCGAACGGATTTGCATTAATGCCGGTTCGTGTTGAACCTTTAGTACCGGTTTATGGCACGAACCGGTACTAAAGGGGTGGTGGCAGGCTGGCGTTAGGCCGGGGCCCCACGATCACCTTTAGTACCGGTTCGTGGCACGAACCGGTACTAAAGGTCTAACCTTTAGTACCGGTTCATGCCATGAACCAGTACTAAAGGGGTATGACCTATAGTACCGGTTTGTGACACAAACCGGCACTATAGGGCAATTTTCAAACTCTACCCCCCCCCCCCCCCCCCCCCCCGCGCGTGTGTCGCAATTTCAGTTCTGAAAAAATCAAAAGAAAATGATAAAAACTTCAAAAAATAAAATCCTTCGAGAGGTAGTTATATTACTACATCTATTAGTTAGGAAAATTTGAAAACTACAATTTGGACATGTTTTGCAAAAAGTGTAGGAAAATGTAAAACGGCTATAACTTTTGCATACGATGTCGGAAAAAACGTATAATATATCAAAAAATTCAGCACGAAAATCCGCATCCGATGGAGACTGCGTACGGCCTGTTTGGAATTGTTTAGAATCCTCAAATTCCAAAAGGAAAAAAATATATGGTCAAATTTCAGTTTTTTAAAATTTTTTGGTTAAATCTGGTCAAATTACTTATTCAAGAAGTATTAATGTTACTACATAATTATTCAAGAATATTAGTGTTACTAAATAATTATTTCAATTTTTTGAATTTTGGTCAAATCTGGTCAAACTATGGTCAAACTTATTCAAGAAATATTAGCGTTACTAAATAATTACTGTTTTTTAGAATAATAGTTTCAAATTCAAACGGTGAAATGTGTGACTTCATGCTCAAGCTAAACTCCTGAGGGTTAATAGGATTGACATCTTACTATTGTCAGGAAAACAACAAGTGCAGACTCAGAAACGAAGGAGAATAGAACCCGAAAGTTAGCATGCTCGGGCTAGAGTAGTGAAAGGGATGGGTGACCGGTCGGGAAGTTAGATGATTTGGAATGAGTGATCCACACTTGAGCAGTTAAAAGAGGTGATTAGAGACTAAATAATCAAATAATTCAGAAAAATTAAAAATCGAAAAAAAAATCAAATTTTTTTCCAAAATTTTCAAAAAGAAATTCAAAAAGAAAACCTTTAGTACCGGTTGGTAACACCAACCGGTACTAAAGGTCCCCCATACCAGGGCGCGAGCTCACGCCACGTGGTGGCACTTTAGCGCTGGTTCGTGCCGAACCGGTACTAAAGGGGGGGAGCCTTTAGTGCCCACCCTTTAGTGCCGGTTATGGTACCGGCACCAAAGGCCCTTACGAACCGGCGCTAAAGCTCCGTTTTCTACTAGTGGGCCAAGCCGAGCTTTGTCTTTGGGGCGGGCTCGGGCCTAAAAATGCAGCCTGTTGCGTATATCGGGTCGAACTTGGGCCTAGGAAATTAGGCAGTTTACACAGAGGCCCGACCCGGCCTGGCCCAAAATTTCTCCGTTTTGTCCCTTCGGGCCGGGCTTGGGCTTATGTATGCGTTTTTTTGGCCGGGCCGGGCCGGGCTCAAGCTTAAACTTTGTAAGTTGGGCTTTGACAGGCCCGGACTGGAGAATGCCCAGGTCTAGTGCGTAACACCCCGTATGTAACCTGCTATATTTGTAACACCCCGGGCGGCATCGTGGGATGAAGCGGCCCGGACCAACCTTACACGTACGCTTATGTGAGACTGGTTCCATCGACTGACATGCACTAGTTGCATAAGGTGGCTGGCGGGTATCTGTCTGTCCCACTTTAGTCGGATCGGATTGTATGAACAGGGTCCTTATGAAGGGTAAATAGAAATTGGCAATTCATGTTGTGGTTTTGGCGTAGGTAAGAAACGTTCTTGATAGAATCCTATAGCAGCCACGTAAAAACATGCAACAACAATTAGAGGACGTCTAACTTGTTTTTGCAGCTAGTGTTTTGTGATGTGATATGGCCAAAGGATGTGATGAATGATATATGTGATGTATGAGATGATCATGTTCTTGTAATAGGAATCACGACTTGCATTTCGATGAGTATGACAACTGGCAGGAGCCATAGGAGTTGTCTTTATTTATTTATGACATGCGTGTCAACATAAACGTCATGTAATTACTTTACTTTATTGCTAAAGCGTTAGCCATAGTAGTAGAAGTAATAGATGACGAGACAACTTTAAGAAGACACGATGATGGAGATCATAGTGTCATGCCGGTGACAACGATGATCATGGAGCCCCGAAGATGGAGATCAAAAGGAGCAAATGATATTGGCCATATCATGTCACTGTTTGATTGCATGTGATGTTTATCATGTTTTACATCTTATTTGCTTAGAACGACCGTAGCTTAAATAAGATGATCCCTCGTAATAATTTCAAGAAAGTGTTCTCCCTAATTATGCACCGTTGCGAAGGTTCGTTGTTTCAAAGCACCACGAGATGATCGGGTGTGATAGATTCTAACGTTCGAATACAACGGGTGTAAGCCAGATTTACACACGCAATACACTTAGGTTGACTTGACGAGCCTAGCATGTACAGACATGGCCTCGGAACACAGAAGACCGAAAGGTCGAGCATGAGTCATATAGAAGATACGATCAACATGAAGATGTTCACCGATATTGACTAGTCCGTCTCACGTGATGATCGGACACGGCCTATTTAACTCGGATCATGTTATACTTAGATGACTGGAGGGATGTCTATCTGAGTGGGAGTTCATTGAATAATTTGATTAGATGAACTTAATTATCATGAACTTAGTCTAAAATCTTTACAATATGTCTTGTAGATCAAATGGCCCATGTTGTCCTCAACTTCAACGTGTTCCTAGAGAAAACCGAGCTGAAAGACGATGGTAGCAACTATACGGACTGGGTCCGGAACCTGAGGATCATCCTCATAGCTGCCAAGAAAGATTATGTGCTAGAAGCACCGCTAGGTGACGCACCCGTCCCACAGAACCAAGACGTTATGAATGCTTGGCAGTCACGTGCTGATGATTACTCCCTCGTTCAGTGCGGCATGCTTTACAGCTTAGAACCGGGGCTCCAAAAGCGTTTTGAGAGGCACGGAGCATATGAGATGTTCGAAGAGCTGAAAATGGTTTTTCAAGCTCATGCCCGGGTCGAGAGATATGAAGTCTCCGACAAGTTCTTCAGCTGTAAGATGGAGGAAAATAGTTCTGTCAGTGAACACATACTCAAAATGTCTGGGTTGCATAACCGCTTGACTCAGCTGGGAGTTAATCTCCCGGATGACACGGTCATTGACAGAATCCTTCAGTCGCTTCCACCGAGCTACAAGAGCTTTGTGATGAACTTCAATATGCAGGGGATGGAAAAGACCATTCCTGAGGTATATTCAATGCTGAAATCAGCAGAGGTAGAAGTAAAAAAGGAACATCAAGTGTTGATGGTGAATAAAACCACTAAGTTCAAGAAAGGTAAGGGTAAGAAGAACTTCAAGAAGGACGGCAAGGGAGTTGCCGCGCCCGGTAAGCAAGCTGCCTGGAGGAAGCCAAAGAATGGACCCAAGCCCGAGACTGAGTGTTTTTATTGCAAGGGAAGTGGTCACTGGAAGCGGAACTGCCCCAAATACTTAGCGGACAAGAAGGCCGGCAACACGAAAGGTATATGTGATATACATGTAATTGATGTGTACCTTACCAGTACTCGTAGTAGCTCCTGGGTATTTGATATCGGTGCGGTTGCTCACATTTGTAACTCAAAGCAAGAGCTGCGGAATAAGCGAAGACTGGCGAAGGACGAGGTGATGATGCGCGTCGGGAATGGTTTCAAGGTCGATGTGATCGCCGTCGGCACGCTACCTCTACATTTGCCTATGGGATTAGTTTTAAACCTCAATAATTGTTATTTAGTGCCAGCTTTGAGCATGAACATTGTATCAGGATCTCATTTAATTCGAGATGGCTACTCATTTAAATCCGAGAATAATTGTTGTTCTATTTATATGAGAGATATGTTTTATGGTCATGCTCCGATGGTGAATGGTTTATTCTTAATGTGTTGGGGAACGTAGTAATTTCAAAATTTTCCTACGCACACGCAAGATCATGGTGATGCATAGCAATGAGAGGGGAGAGTGTTGTCTACGTACCAACGCGGACCGACTGCGGAAGCGATCACACAACGTAGAGGAAGTAGTCGTATGTCTTCCCGATCCGACCGATCCAAGCACCGTTACTCCGGCACCTCCGAGTTCTTAGCACACGTTCAGCTCGATGACGATCCTCGGGCTTCGATCCAGCAAAGCGTCGAGGAAGAGTTCCGTCAGCACGACGGCGTGGTGACGATCTTGATGTACTACCGACGCAGGGCTTCGCCTAAGCACTGCAACAATATGACCGAGGTGGAATTTGGTGGCAGGGGGCACCGCACACGGCTAAGGAACGATCACAGAGGATCAACTTGTGTGTCTATGGGGTGCCCCCTGCCTCAGTATATAAAGGATGGAGGAGGGGGAGGCCGGCCAAGGCTATTGGTGCGGCCAGGATGGGAGTCCTACTAGGACTCCAAGTCCTAGTAGGAGTCCATCAAGAGGGGAGGAAGGGAGAAGGAATAGGAGGAGAAGGAGAGGTGGCCGGCCCCCTTTTCCCTAGTCCAATTCGGACCAAAGGGGAGGGGGGGCGCAGCAGCCTTTTCCTCTTCCCACTAAAGCCCATCAAGGCCCATTACTTCTCCCGTAACTACCCGGTACTCCGAAAAATACCCGAATCACTCGGAACCTTTCCGATGTCCGAATATAGTCGTCCAATATATTGATCTTTACGTCTGGACCATTTTGAGACTCCTTGTCATGTCCCCGATCTCATCCGGGACTCCGAACTCCTTCGGTACATCAAAACTCATAAACTCATAATACAACTGTCATCGAAACCTTAAGCGCGCGGACCCTACGGTTCGAGAACAATGTAGACATGACCGAGACACGTCTCCGGTCAATAACCAATAGCGGGACCTGGATGCCCATATTGGCTCCTACATATTCTACGAAGATCTTTATCGGTCAGACCGCATAACAGCATACGTTGTTCCCTTTGTCATCGGTATGTTACTTGCCCGAGATTCGATCGTCGGTATCCAATACCTAGTTCAATCTCGTTACTGGCAAGTCTCTTTACTCGTTCCGTAATACATCATTCCGCAACTAACTCATTAGTTGCAATGCTTGCAAGACTTAAGTGATGTGCATTACCGAGAGGGCCCAGAGATACCTCTCCGACAATCGGAGTGACAAATCCTAATCTCGAAATACGCCAACCCAACATCTACCTTTGGAGACACCTGTAGTACTCCTTTATAATCACCCAGTTACGTTGTGACGTTTGGTAGCACCCAAAGTGTTCCTCCGACAAACGGGAGTTGCATAATCTCATAGTCATAGGAACATGTATAAGTCATGAAGAAAGCAATAACAACATACTAAACGATCGTGTGCTAAGCTAATGGAATGGGTCATGTCAATCAGATCATTCAACTAATGATGTGACCTTGTTAATCAAATAACAACTCTTTTGTCCATGGTTAGGAAACATAACCATCTTTGATTAACGAGCTAGTCAAGTAGAGGCATACTAGTGACATTCTGTTTGTCTATGTATTCACACATGTATTATGTTTCCGGTTAATACAATTCTAGCATGAATAATAAACATTTATCATGATATAAGGAAATAAATAATAACTTTATTATTGCCTCTAGGGCATATTTCCTTCAGTCTCCCACTTGCACTAGAGTCAATAATCTAGTTCACATCGCCATGTGATTTAGCAGCAATAGTTCACATCACCATGTGATTAACACCCATAGTTCACATCGTCATGTGACCAACACTCAAAGGGTTTACTAGAGTCAGTAATCTAGTTCACATCTCTATGTGATTAACACCCAAAGAGTACTAAGGTGTGATCATGTTTTTGCTTGTGAGATAATTTTAGTCAACGGGTCTGTCACATTCAGATCCATAAGTATTTTGCAAAATTCTTTGTCTATAATGCTCTGCACGGAGCTACTCTAGCTAATTGCTCCCACTTTCAATATGTATCCAGATTGTGACTTTAGATTCATCTGGATCAGTGTCAAAAACTTGCATCGATGTAACCCTTTACGACGAACCTTTTTGTCACGTCCATAATCGAGAAACACATCCTTATTTCACTAAGGATAATTCTGACCGCTGTCCAGTGATCTACTCCTAGATCACTATTGTACTCCCTTGCCAAATCAGTGCAGGGTATACAATAGATCTGGTACACAGCATGGCATACTTTATAGAACCTATGAATGAGGCATAGGGAATGACTTTCATTCTCTTTCTATCTTCTGCCGTGGTCGGGCTTTGAGTCTTTACTCAACTTCACACCTTGTAACACAGGCAAGAAACTTTTTCTTTGACTGTTCCGTTTTGAACTACTTCAAAATCTTGTCAAGGTATGTACTTATTGAAAAACTTATCAAGCGTCTTGATCTATCTCTATAGATCTTGAAGCTCAATATGTAAGCAGCTTTACCGAAGTCTTTCTTTGAAAAACTCCTTTCAAACACTCCTTTTATGCTTTACAGAATAATTCTACATTATTTCCGATCAACAATATGTCATTCACATATACTTATCAGAAATGCTGTAGTGCTCCCACTCACTTTCTCGTAAATACAGGCTTCACCGCAAGTCTGTATAAAACTATATGCTTTGATCAACTTATCAAAGCGTATATTCCAACTCCGAGATGCTTGCACCAGTCCACAGATGGATCGCTGGAGCTTGCACATTTTGTTAGCACCTTTTGGATTGACAAAACCTTCTAGTTGCATCACATACAACTCTTCTTTAATAAATCCATTAAGGAATGCAGTTTTGTTTATCCATTTGCCAGATTTCATAAAATGCGGCAATTGCTAACATGATTCGGACAGACTTAAGCATAGATACGAGTGAGAAAAATTCATCGTAGTCAACACCTTGAACTTGTCGAAAACCTTTTTCGACAATTCTAGCTTTATAGATAGTAACACTACTATCAGCGTCCGTCTTCCTCTTGAAGATCCATTTATTTTCTATGGTTTGCCGATCATCGGGCAAATCCATCAAAGTTCATACTTTGTTCTCATACATGGATCATATCTCAGATTTCATGGCCTCAAACCATTTCGCGGAATCTGGGCTCATCATCGCTTCCTCATAGTTCGTAGGTTCATCATGATCTAGTAGCATGACTTCCAGAAAAGGATTACCGTACCACTCTGGCGCGGATCTTACTCTGGTTGATCTACGAGGTTCAGTAGTATCTTGTTCTGAAGTTTCATGATCATCATCATTAGCTTCCTCATTAACTGGTGTAGGTGTCACAGAAACAGTTTTCTGTGATGTACTACTTTCCAATAAGGGAGCAGGTACAGTTACCTCGTCAAGTTCTACTTTCCTCCCACTCACTTCTTTCGAGAGAAACTCCTTCTCCAGAAAGTTTCCGAATTTTAGCAACAAAAGTCTTGCCTTCGGATCTGTGATAGAAGGTGTATCCAATAGTTTCCTTTGGATATCCTATGAATACGCACTTCTCCGATTTGAGTTTGAGCTTATCAGGATGAAACTTTTTCATATAAGCATCGCAACCCCAAACTTTAAGAAACGACAGCTTAGGTTTCTTGTCAAACCATAGTTCACACGGTGTCGTCTCAACGGATTTAGATGGTGCCCTATTTAACGTGAATGCAGCTGTCTCTAATGCATAACCCCAAAACGATAGTGGTAAATCGGTAAGAAACATCATATATTGCACTATATCCAATAAAGTACGGTTATGACGTTCGGACACACCATTATGCTGTGGTGTTCCAGGTGGCGTGAGTAGTGAAACTATTTCACATTGTTTTAACTGAAGACCAAACTCGTAACTCAAACATTTTACCTCTGCGATCATATCATAGAAACTTTTATTTTCTTGTCACGATGGTTTTTCCACTTTACTCTGAAATTCTTTGAACTGTTCAAATGTTTCAGACTTATGTTTCATCAAGTAGATATCCCCATATCTGCTCAAATCGTCTGTGAAGGTCAGAAAATAATGATACCTGCTGCAAGCCTTAATATTCATCGGACCACATACATCAGTATGTATGATTTTCAACAAATCTGTTGCTTGCTTCATTGTTCCGGAGAACGGCGTTTAGTCATCTTGCCCATAAGGCATGGTTTGCAAGCATCAAGTGATTCATAATCAAGTGATTCCAAAATACCATCAGCATGGAGTTTCTTCATGCGCTTTACACCAATATGACCTAAACGGCAGTGCCACAAATAAGTTGCACTATCATTATTAACTTCGCATCTTTTGGTTTCAATATTATGAATATGTGTATTATTAAGATCGAGATCCAATGAACTATTTTCATTGGGTGTGTAACCATATAAGGTTTTATTCATGTAAATAGAACAACAATTTATTCTTTTACTTAAATGAATAACCGTATTATAATAAACATGATCAAATCATATTCATGCTCAACGCAAACACCAAATAACACTTATTTAGGTTCAACACTAATCCCGAAAGTATAGGGAGTGTGCGATGATGATCATATCAATCTTGGAACCACTTCCAACACACATCGTCACTTCACCCTTAACTAGTCTCTGTTCATTCTGCAACTCCCGTTTCGAGTTACTACTCTTAGCAACTGAACTAGCATCAAATACTAAGGGGTTGCTATAAACACTAGTAAAGTACACATCAATAACATGTATATCAAATATACTTATGTTCACTTTGCCATCCTTCTTATCCGCCAATCACTTGGGGTAGTTCCGCTTCCAGTGACCAGTCCCTTTGCAGTAGAAGCACTTATTCTCAGGCTTAGGATCAGACTTGGGCTTCTTCACTTGAGCAGCAACTTGCTTGCCGTTCTTCTTGAAGTTCCCCTTCTTCCCTCTGCCCTTTTCTTGAAACTAGTGGTCTTGTCAACCATCAACACTTGATGTTTTTCTTGATTTCTACCTTCGTTGATTTCAGCATCACGAAGAGCTTGGGAGTTGTTTCCGTTATCCCTTGCATATTATAGTTCATCATGAAGTTCTGCTAACTTGGTGATGGTGACTAGAGAATTCTGTCAATCACTATCTTATCTGGAAGATTAACTCCCACTTGATTCAAGCGATTGTAGTACCCAGACAATCTGAGCACATGCTCACTAGTTGAGCGATTCTCCTCCATCTTTTAGCTATAGAACTTGTTGGAGACTTCATATCTCTCAACTCGGGTATTTGCTTGAAATATTAACTTCAACTCCTGGAACATCCCATATGGTCCATGACGTTCAAAACGTCTTTGAAGTCCCGATTCTAAGCCATTAAGCATGGTGCACTAAACTATCAAGTAGTCATCATATTGAGCCAGCCAAACGTTCATAACGTCTGCATCTGCTCCTGCAATAGGTCTGTCACCTAGCGGTGCATCAAGGACATAATTCTTCTATGCAGCAATGAGGATAAACCTCAGATCACGGATCCAATCCGCATCATTGCTACTAACATCTTTCAACATAATTTTCTCTAGGAACATATCAAAATAAACACAGGGAAGCAACAACGCGAGCTATTGATCTATAACATAATTTGCAAAATACTACCAGGACTAAGTTCATGATAAATTTAAGTTCAATTAATCATATTACTTAAGAACTCCCACTTAGATAGATATCCCTCTAATCCTCTAAGTGATCACGTGATCCAAATCAACTAAACCATAACCGATCATCACGTGAGATGGAGTAGTTTTCAATGGTGAACATCGTTATGTTGATCATATCTACTATATGATTCACGCTCGACCTTTCGGTCTCTGTGTTCCGAGGCCATATCTGTATATGCTTGGCTCGTCAAGTATAACCTGAGTATTCCGCGTGTGCAACTGTATTGCACCCGTTGTATTTGAACGTAGAACCTATCACACCCGATCATCACGTGGTGTCTCAGCACGAAGAACTTTCGCAACGGTGCATACTCAGGGAGAACACTTCTTGATAATTTAGTGAGAGATCATCTTATAATGCTACCGTCAATCAAAGCAAAAATAAGATGTATAAAAGATAAACATCATATGCAATCAAAATATGTGACATGATATGGCCATCATCATCTTGTGCCTTTGATCTCCATCTCCAAAGCATCGTCATGATTTCCATCATCACCGGCATGACACCATGATCTCCATCATCTTGATCTATGTCAATATGTCGTCACATGGTCGTCTCGCCAACTATTGCTCTTGCAACTATTGCTATCGCATAGCGATAAAGTAAAGCAATTATTTGGCGCTTGCATCTTATGCAATAAAGAGACAACCATAAGGCTTTTGCCAGTTGCCGATAACTTCAACAAAACATGATCATCTTATACAACAACTTATAACTCATCACGTTTTGACCATATCACATCACAACATGCCCTGCAAAAACAAGTTAGACGTCCTCTACTTTGTTGTTGCAAATTTTACGTGGCTGCTACGGGCTTAGCAAGAACCAATCTTACCTACGCATCAAAACCACAACGATAGTTTGTCAAATAGACTCCGTTTTAACCTTCGCAAGGACCGGGCGTAGCCACACTCGGTTCAACTAAAGTTGGAGAAACAGTCACCCGCAAGTCACCTATGTGCAAAGCACGTCGGGGAAACCGGTCTCGCGTAAGCGTACGCGTAATGTCGGTCCGGGCCGCTTCATCCAACAATACCGCCGAACCAAAGTATGACATGCTGGTAGGCAGTATGACTTATATCGCCCACAACTCACTTGTGTTCTACTCGTGCATATAACATCAAACCATAAAACCTAGGCTCGGATGCCACTGTTGGGGAACGTAGTAATTTCAAAATTTTCCTACGCACACGCAAGATCATGGTGATGCATAGCAACGAGAGGGGAGAGTGTTGTCTACGTACCAACGCAGACCGACTGCGGAAGCGATCACACAACGTAGAGGAAGTAGTCGTACGTCTTCCCGATCCGACCGATCCAAGCACCGTTACTCCGGCACCTCCGAGTTCTTAGCACACGTTCAGCTCGATGACGATCCTCGGGCTTCGATCCAGCAAAGCGTCGAGGAAGAGTTCCGTCAGCACGACGGCGTGGTGACGATCTTGATGTACTACTGACGCAGGGCTTCGCCTAAGCACTGCAACAATATGACCGAGGTGGAATTTGGTGGCAGGGGGCACCGCACATGGCTAAGGAACGATCACAAAGGATCAACTTGTGTGTCTATGGGGTGCCCCCTGCCTCAGTATATAAAGGATGGAGGAGGGGGAGGCCGGCCAAGGCTATTGGTGCGGCCAGGATGGGAGTCCTACTAGGACTCCAAGTCCTAGTAGGAGTCCATCAAGAGGTGAGGAAGGGAGAAGGAATAGGAGGAGAAGGAGAGGTGGCCGACCCCCTTTTCCCTAGTCCAATTCGGACCAAAGGGGAAGGGGGCGCAGCAGCCTTTTCCTCTTCCCACTAAAGCCCATCAAGGCCCATTACTTCTCCCGTAACTACCCGGTACTCCGAAAAATATCCGAATCACTCGGAACCTTTCCGATGTCCGAATATAGTCGTCCAATATATCAATCTTTACGTCTCGACCATTCCGAGACTCCTCGTCATGTCCCCGATCTCATCCGGGACTCCGAACTCCTTCGATACATCAAAACTCATAAACTCATAATACAACTGTCATCGAAACCTTAAGCGTGCGGACCCTACGGTTCGAGAACAATGTAGACATGACCGAGACACGTCTCCGGTCAATAACCAATAGCGGGACCTGGATGCCCATATTGGCTCCTACATATTCTACGAAGATCTTTATCGGTCAGACCGCATAACAACATACGTTGTTCCCTTTGTCATCGGTATGTTACTTGCCCGAGATTCGATCGTCGGTATCCAATACCTAGTTCAATCTCGTTACTGGCAAGTCTCTTTACTCGTTCCGTAATACATCATCCCGCAACTAACTCATTAGTTGCAATGCTTGCAAGACTTAAGTGATGTGCATTACCGAGAGGGCCCAGAGATACCTCTCCGACAATCGGAGTGACAAATCCTAATCTCGAAATACGCCAACCCAACATCTACCTTTGGAGACACCTGTAGTACTCCTTTATAATCACCCAGTTACGTTGTGACGTTTGGTAGCACCCAAAGTGTTCCTCCGGCAAACGGGAGTTGCATAATCTCATAGTCATAGGAACATGTATAAGTCATGAAGAAAGCAATAGCAACATACTAAACGATCGTGTGGTAACCTAATGGAATGGGTCATGTCAATTAGATCATTCAACTAATGATGTGACCTCGTTAATCAAATAACAACTCTTTTGTCCATGGTTAGGAAACATAACCATCTTTGATTAACGAGCTAGTCAAGTAGAGGCATACTAGTGACACTCTGTTTGTCTATGTATTCACACATGTATTATGTTTCCGGTTAATACAATTCTAGCATGAATAATAAACATTTATCATGATATAAGGAAATAAATAATAACTTTATTATTGCCTCTAGGGCATATTTCCTTCATAATGAATCTCGAGCGTAATGCTACATATATTCATAGTGTGAATACCAAAAGATGTGAGGTTGATAATGATAGTCCCACATACTTGTGGCACTGCCGCCTTGGTCACATAGGTGTCAAACACATGAAGAAGCTCCATGCAGATGGACTTTTAGAGTCTCTTGATTACGAATCATTTGACACGTGCGAACCATGCCTCATGGGTAAAATGACCAAGACTCCATTCTCAGGAACAATGGAGCGAGCAAACAACTTATTGGAAATCATACATACTGATGTGTGCGGTCCAATGAGTGTTGAGGCTCGCGGTGGCTATCATTATGTTCTCACCCTCACTGATGACTTGAGTAGATATGGGTATGTCTACTTAATGAAACACAAGTCTGAGACCTTTGAAAAGTTCAAGGAATTTCAGAGTGAGGTTGAGAATCAACGTGACAGGAAAATCAAGTTCTTGCGATCAGATCGTGGGGGAGAATACTTGAGTCACGAATTTGGCACACACTTAAGAAAATGTGGAATAGTTTCACAACTCACGCCGCCTGGAACACCTCAGCGTAATGGTGTGTCCGAACGTCGTAATCGCACTCTATTAGATATGGTGCGATCTATGATGTCTCTTACCGATTTACCACTGTCATTTTGGGGCTATACTTTAGAGACTGCCGCATTCACTTTAAATAGGGCTCCGTCAAAATCTGTTGAGACGACACCGTATGAATTATGGGTTGGGAAGAAACCTAAGCTGTCATTTCTAAAAGTATGGGGATGCGATGCTTATGTCAAGAAACTTCAACCTGAAAAGCTCGAACCCAAGTCGGAAAAATGCGTCTTCATAGGATACGCTAAAGAAACTGTTGGGTATACCTTCTACCTCAGATCCGAAGGCAAGATCTTTGTTGCCAAGAATGGGTCCTTTCTAGAGAAAGAGTTTCTCTCGAAAGAAATAAGTGGGAGGAAGGTAGAACTTGATGAAGTATTACCTCTTGAACCGGTAAGTGGCGCAGCTCAAGAAAATGTTCCTGAGGTGCCTGCACCGACTAGAGAGGAAGTTGATGATGATGATCATGAAACTTCAGATCAAGTTGCTACTGAACTTCGTAGGTCCACAAGGACACGTTCCGCACCAGAGTGGTACGGCAACCCTGTCTTGGAAACCATGTTGTTAAACAACGGTGAACCTTCGAACTATGAAGAAGCGATGGCGGGCCCGGATTCTGACAAATGGCTGGAAGCCATGAAATCCGAGATAGGATCCATGTATGAAAACGAAGTATGGACTTTGACTGACTTGTCCGTTGATCGGCGAGCCACAGAAAATAAATGGATCTTTAAGAAGAAGACAGACACGGATGGTAATGTGACCATCTATAAAGCTCGGCTTGTCGCTAAGGGTTATCGACAAGTTCAAGGGGTTGACTACGATGAGACTTTCTCACTCGTAGCAAAGCTGAAGTCCATCCGAATTATGTTAGCAATTGCCGCATTCTATGATTATGAGATATGGCAAATGGACATCAAAACGGCATTTCTTAATGGTTTCCTTAAGGAAGAATTGTACATGATGCAGCCAGAAGGTTTTGTCGATCCTAAGAATGCTGACAAGGTGTGCAAGCTCCAACGCTCGATTTATGGGCTGGTGCAAGCATCTCGGAGTTGGAACATTCGTTTTGATGAGATGATCAAAGCATTTGGGTTTATGCAGACTTATGGAGAAGCCTGCATTTACAAGAAAGTGAGTGGGAGGTCTGTAGCATTTCTCATATTGTATGTGGATGACATACTGTTGATGGGAAATGATATAGAATTCTTGGAAAGCATAAAGGCCTACTTGAACAAGTGTTTTTCAATGAAGGACCTTGGAGAAGCTGCTTATATATTAGGCATCAAGATCTATAGAGATAGATCGAGACGCCTCATTGGTCTTTCACAGAGTACGTACCTTGACAAGATATTGAAGAAGTTCAACATGGATCGGTCAAAGAAGGGGTTCTTGCCTGTATTGCAAGGTACGAGATTGAGCATGGCTCAATGCCCGACCACGGCAGAAGATAGAGAAAAGATGAGTGTCGTCCCCTATGCCTCGGCCATAGGGTTTATCATGTATGCTATGCTGTGTACCAGACCTGATGTAAACCTTGTCGTAAGTTTGGTAGGAAGGTACCAAAGTAATCCCGGCATGGAACACTGGACATCGTTCAAGAATATCCTGAAGTACCTGAAAAGGACTAAGGAAATGTTTCTCGTTTATGGAGGTGACGAAGAGCTCGTCGTAAAGGGTTACGTCGATGCTAGCTTCGACACAGATCTAGATGACTCTAAGTCACAAACCGGATACGTGTATATTTTGAATGGTGGGGCAGTAAGCTGGTGCAGTTGCAAGCAAAGCATTGTGGCGGGATCTACATGTGAAGCGAAGTACATGGCAGCCTCGGAGGCAGCACAAGAAGCAGTCTGGGTGAAGGAGTTCATTACCGACCTAGGAGTCATACCCAATGCGTCGGGTCCGATGACTCTCTTCTGTGACAACACTGGAGCTATTGCCCTTGCCAAGGAGCCCAGGTTTCACAGGAAGACCAGGCATATCAAGCGTCGCTTCAACTCCATTTGTGAAAGTGTTCAAAATGGAGACATAGAGATTTTTAAAGTACATACGGACCTGAATGTAGCAGATCCGTTGACTAAACCTCTCCCTAGAGCAAAACATGATCAACACCGGAACTGCATGGGTGTTTGATTCATCACAATGTAACTAGAATATTGACTCTAGTGCAAGTGCGAGACTGTTGGAAATATGCCCTAGAGGCAATAATAAAATGGTTATTATTATATTTCGTTCATGATAATTGTCTATTGTTCATGCTATAATTGTGTTATCCGGAAATCGTAATACATGTGTGAGCAGATAGACCACAACACGTCCCTAGTGAGCCTCTAGTTGACTAGCTCGTTGATCAAAAGATAGTCATGGTTTCCTGACTATGGACATTGGATGTCATTGATAACGGGATCACATCATTAGGAGAATGATGTGATGGACAAGACCCAATCCTAAGCATAGCTCAAAGATCGTGTAGTTCGTTTGCTGTAGCTTTTCTAAATGTCAAGTATCATTTCCTTAGACCATGAGATTGTGCAACTCCCGGACACCGTAGGAGTGCCTTGGGTGTGCCAAATGTCACAACGTAACTGGGTGACTATAAAGGTACATTACAGGTATCTCCGAAAGTGTTTGTTGGGTTGGCACGAATCGAGACTGGGATTTGTCACTCCGTATGACGGAGAGGTATCTCTGGACCCACTCGGTAATGCATCATCATAATGAGCTCAATGTGATCAAGTGGTTGATCACGGGATCATGCATTACGGTACGAGTAAAGTGACTTACCGGTAACGAGACTGAACAAGGTATTGGGATACCGATGATCGAGTCTCGGACAAGTAACGTACCGATTGACAAAGGGAATTGTATCCGGATTGATTGAATCCTCGACATCGTGGTTCATCCGATGAGATCATCGAGGAGCATGTGGGAGCCAACATGGGTATCCAGATCCCGCTGTTGGTTATTGACCGGAGAGTCATCTCGGTCATGTCTGCATGTCTCCCGAACCCGTAGGGTCTACACACTTAAGGTTCGGTGACGCTAGGGTTGTTAGGAAGACTTGTATGTGATTACCGAATGTTGTTCGGAGTCCCGAATGAGATCCCGGACGTCACGAGGAGTTCCGTAATGGTCCGGAGGTGAAGATTTATATGTAGGAAGTTGTCATACGGTCACCGGAAAGGTTCGGGGGCATATCGGTATTGTACCGGGGCCACCGGAGGGGTTCCGGGGGTCCACCGGGAGGGGCCACCTCTCTCGGAGGGTCTAATGTTGGGGAACGTAGTAATTTCGAAAATTTTCCTACGCACACGCAAGATCATGGTGATGCACAGCAACGAGGGGGAGAGTGTTGTCTACGTACCAACGCAGACCGACTGCGGAAGCGATCACACAACGTAGAGGAAGTAGTCGTACGTCTTCTTCCCGATCAGACCGATCCAAGCACCGTTACTCCGGCACCTCCGAGTTCTTAGCACACGTTCAGCTCGATGACGATCCCCGGGCTCCGATCCAGCAAAGCTTTGGGTAGGAGTTCCGTCAGCACGACGGCGTGGTGACGATCTTGATGTACTACCGACGCAGGGCTTCGCCTAAGCACTACAACGGTATGATCGAGGTGGAATTTGGTGGCAGGGGGCACCGCACACGGCTAAGGAACGATCTCAAGGATCAACTTGTGTGTCTTGGGGTGTCCCCTGCCCCCGTATATAAAGGATGGAGGAGGAGGAGCTGGCCGGCCAAGGTGGGAGGCGCAGGAGGAGTCCTACTCCTACCGGGAGTAGGACTCCCCCCTCCAATCCTAGTCCAACTAGGTTTCCTCAAGAGGGAAGTGAAAGAGAGAGGTGGCCGGCCCCTCTCCTAGTCCTAATAGGACTAGGGAGAGGGGGGAGGCGCAGCCCTATGTGGGCTGCCCTCTCACCTTTCCACTAAGGCCCATGTTGGCCCATTTGGCTCCCGGGGGGTTCCGGTAACCCTCCCGGTAATCCGGTAAAATCCCGATTTCACCCGGAACACTTCCGGTGTCCAAACATAGGCTTCCAATATCAATCTTTACGTCTCGACCATTTCAAGACTCCTCGTCATGTCCGTGATCACATCCGGGACTCCAAACAACCTTCGGTACATCAAAATGCATAAACTCATAATAACTGTCATCGTAACGTTAAGCGTGCGGACCCTACGGTTCGAGAACAATGTAGACATGACCGAGATACGTCTCCGGTCAATAACCAATAGCGGGACCTGGATGCCCATATTGGCTCCTACATATTCTACGAAGATCTTTATCGGTCAGACCGCATAACAACATACGTTGTTCCCTTTGTCATCGGTATGTTAGTTGCCCGAGATTCGATCGTCGGTATCCAATACCTAGTTCAATCTCGTTACTTGCAAGTCTCTTTACTCGTTCCGTAATACATCATCTCATAACTAACATCTTAGTTATTATGCTTGCAAGGCTTATGTGA
This sequence comes from Triticum monococcum, assembly GCA_034509565.1. Lineage (NCBI taxonomy): Eukaryota > Viridiplantae > Streptophyta > Magnoliopsida > Poales > Poaceae > Triticum > Triticum monococcum. The sequence goes on from CM067847.1 coordinate 28,843,109, forward strand.
TGTGTATTACCGAGAGGGCCCAGAGATACCTCTCCGACAATCGGAGTGACAAACCCTAATCTCGAAATACGCCAACCCAACATCTACCATTGGAGACACCTGTAGTACTCCTTTATAATCACCCAGTTACGTTGTGACGTTTGGTAGTACCCAAAGTGTTCCTCCGGTAAACGGGAGTTGCATAATCTCATAGTTATAGGAACATGTATAAGTCATGAAGAAAGCAATAGCAACATACTAAACGATCGGGTGCTAAGCTAATGGAATGGGTCATGTCAATCAGATCATTGAACTAATGATGTGACCTCGTTAATCAAATAACAACTCTTTGTTCATGGTTAGGAAACATAACCATCTTTGATTAACGAGCTAGTCAAGTAGAGGCATACTAGTGACACTCTGTTGGTTTATGTATTCACACATGTATTATGTTTCCGGTTAATACAATTCTAGCATGAATAATAAACATTTATCATGATATAAGGAAATAAATAATAACTTTATTATTGCCTCTGGGGCATATTTCCTTCAGTCTCCCACTTGCACTAGAGTCAATAATCTAGATTACACAGTAATGATTCTAACACCCATGGAGCCTTGGTGCTGATCATGTTTTGCTCGTGGAAGAGGCTTAGTCAACGGGTCTGCAACATTCAGATCCGTATGTATCTTGCAAATCTCTATGTCTCCCACCTGGACTAAATCCCGGATGGAGTTGAAGCGTCTCTTGATGTGTTTGGTTCTTCTGTGAAATCTGGATTCCTTTGCCAAGGCAATTGCACCAGTATTGTCACAGAAGATTTTCATTGGACCCGATGCACTAGGTATGACACCTAGATCGTATATGAACTCCTTCATCCAGACTCCTTCGTTCGCTGCTTCCGAAGCAGCTATGTACTCCGCTTCACATGTAGATCCCGCTACGACGCTTTGTTTAGAACTGCACCAACTGACAGCTCCACCGTTTAAAGTAAACACGTATCTGGTTTGCGATTTAGAATCGTCCGGATCAGTGTCAAAGCTTGCATCAACGTAACCTCTTACGGTGAGCTCTTTGTCACCTCCATATACGAGAAACATATCCTTAGTCCTCTTCAGGTATTTCAGGATGTTCTTGACCGCTGTCCAGTGATCCACTCCTGGATTACTTTGGTACCTCCCTGCTAAACTTATAGCAAGGCACACATCAGGTCTGGTACACAGCATTGCATACATGATAGAGCCTATGGCTGAAGCATAGGGAACATCTTTCATTTTCTCTCTATCTTCTGCATTGGTCGGGCATTGAGTCTGACTCAACTTCACACCTTGTAACACAGGCAAGAACCCTTTCTTTGCTTGATCCATTTTGAACTTCTTCAAAATCTTGTCAAGGTATGTGCTTTGTGAAAGTCCAATTAAGCGTTTTGATCTATCTCTATAGATCTTTATGCCTAATATGTAAGCAGCTTCCCCGAGGTCTTTCATCGAAAAACTTTTATTCAAGTATCCCTTTATGCTATCCAGAAATTCTATATCATTTCCAATCAGCAATATGTCATCCACATATAATATCATAAATGCTACAGAGCTCCCACTCACTTTCTTGTAAATACAGGCTTCTCCAAAAGTCTGTATAAAGCCAAATGCTTTGATCACACTATCAAAGCGTTTATTCCAACTCCGAGATGCTTGCACCAGTCCATAAATGGATCGCTGGAGTTTGCACACTTTGTTAGCTCCCTTCGGATCGACAAAACCTTCTGGTTGCATCATATACAACTCTTCTTCCAGAAATCCATTCAGGAATGCAGTTTTGACATCCATTTGCCATATTTCATAATCATAAAACGCAGCAATTGCTAACATAATTCTGACGGACTTAAGCATCGCTACGGGTGAGAAGGTCTCATCGTAGTCAACCCCTTGAACTTGTCGAAAACCTTTTGCGACAAGTCGAGCTTTATAGACAGTAATATTGCCGTCAGCGTCAGTCTTTTTCTTGAAGATCCATTTATTCTCAATTGCTTGCCGATCATCGGGCAAGTCAACCAAAGTCCATACTTTGTTCTCATACATGGATCCCATCTCAGATTTCATGGCCTCAAGCCACTTTGCGGAATCTGGGCTCACCATCGCTTCTTCATAGTTCGTAGGTTCATCATGATCTAGTAGCATGACTTCCAGAACTGGATTACCGTACCACTCTGGTGCGGATCTCACTCTGGTTGATCTACGTGGTTCAGTAGTATCTTGTCCTGAAGCTTCATGATCATCATCATTAGCTTCCTCACTAATTGGTATAGGTGTCGCAGAAACAGTTTTCTGTGAGGTACTAATTTCCAATAAGGGAGCAGGTACAGTTACCTCGTCAAGTTCTACTTTCCTCCCACTCACTTCTTTCGAGAGAAACTCCTTCTCTAGAAATGATCCATTCTTAGCAACGAATGTCTTGCCTTCGGATCTGTGATAGAAGGTATACCCAACAGTTTCCTTTGGGTATCCTATGAAGACACATTTCTCCGCTTTGGGTTCGAGCTTATCAGGTTGAAGCTTTTTCACATAAGCATCGCAGCCCCAAACTTTAAGAAACGACAACTTTGGTTTCTTGCCAAACCATAGTTCATAAGGCGTCGTCTCAACGGATTTTGATGGTGCCCTATTTAACGTGAATGCGGCCGTCTCTAAAGCATAACCCCAAAACGATAGCGGTAAATCAGTAAGAGACATCATAGATCGCACCATATCTAGTAAAGTACGATTACGACGTTCGGACACACCATTACGCTGTGGTGTTCCGGGTGGCGTGAGTTGCGAAACTATTCCACAATTTTTCAAATATATACCAAACTCGTAACTCAAATATTCTCCTCCACGATCAGATCGTAGAAACTTTATTTTCTTGTTACGATGATTTTCAACTTCACTCTGAAATTCCTTGAACTTTTCAAATGTTTCAGACTTATGTTTCATTAAGTAGATATACCCATATCTGCTTAAATCATCTGTGAAGGTGAGAAAATAACGATATCCGCCACGAGCCTCAATATTCATCGGACCACATACATCGGTATGTATGATTTCCAATAAATCTGTTGCTCTCTCCATAGTACCGGAGAACGGTGTTTTAGTCATCTTGCCTATGAGGCACGGTTCGCAAGTACCAAGTGATTCATAATCAAGTGGTTCCAAAAGCCCATCAGTATGGAGTTTCTTCATGCGCTTTACACCGATATGACCTAAACGGCAGTGCCACAAATAAGTTGCACTATCATTATCAACTCTGCATCTTTTGGCTTCTACATTATGAATATGTGTATCACTACTATCGAGATTCAATAAGAATAGACCACTCTTCAAGGGTGCATGACCATAAAAGATATTACTCATATAAATAGAACAACCATTATTCTCTGATTTAAATGAATAACCGTCTCGCATCAAACAAGATCCAGATATAATGTTCATGCTCAACGCTGGCACCAAATAACAATTATTTAGGTCTAATATTAATCCCGAAGGTAGATGTAGAGGCAGCGTGCCGACCGCGATCACATCGACTTTGGAACCGTTTCCCACGCGCATCGTCACCTCGTCCTTTGCTAGCGTCCGCTTATTCCGTAGTCCCTGTTTCGAGTTGCAAATATTAGCAACAGAACCAGTATCAAATACCCAGGTGCTACTGCGAGCTCTAGTAAGGTACACATCAATAACATGTATATCACATATACCTTTGTTCACCTTGCCATCCTTCTTATCCGCCAAATACTTGGGGCAGTTCCGCTTCCAGTGACCAGTCTGCTTGCAGTAGAAGCACTCAGTTTCAGGCTTAGGTCCAGACTTGGGTTTCTTCTCCTGAGCAACAACTTGCTTGCTGTTCTTCTTGAAGTTTCCCTTCTTCTTCCCTTTGCCCTTTTTCTTGAAACTAGTGGTTTTGCTAACCATCAACACTTGATGCTCCTTCTTGATTTCTACCTCCGCAGCTTTCAGCATTGCGAAGAGCTCGGGAATAGTCTTGTTCATCCCTTGCATATTATAGTTCATCATGAAGCTCTTGTAGCTTGGTGGCAGTGATTGGAGAATTCTGTCAATGACGCAATCATCTGGAAGATTAACTCCCATCTGAATCAAGTGATTATTATACCCAGACATTTTGAGTATATGCTCACTGACAGAACTGTTCTCCTCCATCTTGCAGCTATAGAACTTATTGGAGACTTCATATCTCTCAATTCGGGCATTTGCTTGAAATATTAACTTCAACTCCTGGAACATCTCATATGCTCCATGACGTTCAAAACGTCGTTGAAGTCCCGATTCTAAGCCGTAAAGCATGGCACACTGAACTATCGAGTAGTCATCAGCTTTGCTCTGCCAGACATTCATAACATCTGGCGTTGCTCCAGCAGCAGGCCTGGCACCCAACGGTGCTTCCAGGACGTAATTCTTCTGTGCAGCAATGAGGATAATCCTCAGGTTACGGACCCAGTCCGTGTAATTGCTACCATCATCTTTCAACTTTGCTTTCTCAAAGAACGCATTAAAATTCAACGGAACAACAGCACGAGCCATCTATCTACAATCAACATAAACAAGCAAGATACTATCAGGTACTAAGTTCATGATAAGTTTAAGTTCAGTTAATCAAATTACTTAAGAACTCCCACTTAGATAGACATCCCTCTAATCCTCTAAGTGATCACGTGATCCAAATCAACTAAACCATAACCGATCATCACGTGAGATGGAGTAGTTTTCAATGGTGAACATCGTCATGTTGATCATATCTACTATATGATTCACGCTCGACCTTTCGGTCTCTGTGTTCCGAGGCCATATCTGCATATGCTAGGCTCGTCAAGTTTAACCTGAGTATTCTGCGTGTGCAAAACTGGCTTGCACCCGTTGTAGATGGACGTAGAGCTTATCACACCCGATCATCACGTGGTGTCTGGGCACGACGAACTTTGGCAACGGTGCATACTCAGGAAGAACACTTCTTGATAATTTAGTGAGAGATCATCTCTTAATGCTACCGTCAATCAAAGCAAGATAAGATGCATAAAAGGATAAACATCACATGCAATCAATATAAGTGATATGATATGGCCATCATCATCTTGTGCTTGTGATCTCCATCTCCGAAGCACTGTCATGATCACCATCGTCACCGGCGCGACACCTTGATCTCTATTGTAGCATCGTTGTCGTCTCGCCAATCTTATGCTTCCACGACTATCACTACCGCTTAGTAATAAAGTAAAGCATTACATCGCGATTGCATTGCATACAATAAAGCGACAACCATATGGCTCCTGCCAGTTGCCGATAACTCGGTTACAAAACATGATCATCTCATACAATAAAATCAGCATCATGCCTTGACCATATCACATCACAACATGCCCTACAAAAACAAGTTAGACGTCCTCTACTTTGTTGTTGCAAGTTTTACGTGGCTGCTACGGGCTTAAGTAAGAACTCATCTCACCTACGCATCAAAACCACAACGATAGTTCGTCAAATAGACTCCGTTTTAACCTTCTCAAGGACCGGGCGTAGTCACACTTGGTTCAACTAAAGTTGGAGAGACAGTCTTCCGCAAGCCATCTATGTGCAAAGCACGTCGAGGGAACCGGTCTCGCGTAAGAGTACGCGTAAGGTTGGTCCGGATCGTCTCGTCCAACAATACCGCCGAACCAAAGTATGACATGCTGGTAGGCAGTATGACTTGTATCGCCCACAACTCACTTGTGTTCTACTCGTGCAAATAACATCAAACCATAAAACCTAGGCTCGGATGCCACTATTGGGGAACGTAGTAATTTCGAAAACTTTCCTATGCACACGCAAGATCATGGTGATGCACAGCAACGAGGGGGAGAGCGTTGTCTACGTACCAACGCAGACCGACTGCGGAAGCGATCACACAACGTAGAGGAAGTAGTCGTACGTCTTCTTCCCGATCCGACCGATCCAAGCACCGTTACTCCGGCACCTCCGAGTTCTTAGCACACGTTCAGCTCGATGACGATCCCCGGGCTCCGATCCAGCAAAGCTTCGGGTAGGAGTTCTGTCAGCACGACGGCGTGGTGACGATCTTGATGTACTACCGACGCAGGGCTTCGCCTAAGCACTACAACGGTATGATCGAGGTGGAATTTGGTGGCAGGGGGCACCGCACGCGGCTAAGGAACGATCTCAAGGATCAACTTTTGTGTCTTGGGGTGTCCCCTGTCCCCGTATATAAAGGATGGAGGAGGAGGAGCTGGCCGGCCAAGGTGGGAGGCGCAGGAGGAGTCCTACTCCTACCGGGAGTAGGACTCCCCCCTCCAATCCTAGTCCAACTAGGTTTCCTCAAGAGGGAAGTGAAAGAGAGAGGTGGCCGACCCCTCTCCTAGTCCTAATAGGACTAGGGAGAGGGGGGGAGGTGCAGCCCTATGTGGGCTGCCCTCTCACCTTTCCACTAAGGCCCATGTTGGCCCATTTGGCTCCCGGGGGGTTCCGGTAACCCTCCCGGTAATCCGGTAAAATCCCGATTTCACCCGGAACACTTCCGGTGTCCAAACATAGGCTTCCAATATATCAATCTTTACGTCTCGACCATTTCGAGACTCCTCATCATGTCCGTGATCACATCCGGGACTCCGAACAACCTTCGGTACATCAAAATGCATAAACTCATAATAACTGTCATCGTAACGTTAAGCGTGCGGACCCTACGGTTCGAGAACAATGTAGACATGACCGAGACACGTCTCCGGTCAATAACCAATAGCGGGACCTGGATGCCCATATTGGCTCCTACATATTCTACGAAGATCTTTATCGGTCAGACCGCATAACAACATACGTTGTTCCCTTTGTCATCGGTATGTTACTTGCCCGAGATTCGATCGTCGGTATCCAATACCTAGTTCAATCTCGTTACCGGCAAGTCTCTTTACTCGTTCCGTAATACATCATCTCATAACTAACATCTTAGTTATTATGCTTGCAAGGCTTATGTGATGTGTATTACCGAGAGGGCCCAGAGATACCTCTCCGACAATCGGAGTGACAAACCCTAATCTCGAAATACGCCAACCCAACATCTACCATTGGAGACACCTGTAGTACTCCTTTATAATCACCCAGTTACGTTGTGACGTTTGGTAGTACCCAAAGTGTTCCTCCGGTAAACGGGAGTTGTATAATCTCATAGTTATAGGAACATGTATAAGTCATGAAGAAAGCAATAGCAACATACTAAACGATCGGGTGCTAAGCTAATGGAATGGGACATGTCAATCAGATCATTCAACTAATGATGTGACCTCATTAATCAAATAACAACTCTTTGTTCATGGTTAGGAAACATAACCATCTTTGATTAACGAGCTAGTCAAGTAGAGGCATACTAGTGACACTCTGTTGGTTTATGTATTCACACATGTATTATGTTTCTGGTTAATACAATTCTAGCATGAATAATAAACATTTATCATGATATAAGGAAATAAATAATAACTTTATTATTGCCTCTAGGGCATATTTCCTTCATCTAATGGGCTGTAGAGGAAAGGGGAACCACCCTACATGGGCTGGCCGCATCCCGCCCTTGGGCCCATGCGCCTAGGGTTGGGGGGGGGAAACCGTAAAGGGGGCGCCCCCTTGCTTGGGGGGCAAGCCCCCTCCCCTTGGCCGCCCCCCCTCTAGATCTCATCTAGAGGGGGCCGACCCCCTTCCTCCTTCCCCTATAAATGGAGGGGCAAGGGGAGGGCTGCATACAACATCCAAGGCGCAGCCCCTCCCCTCCCCAACACCTCTCCTCCTCCGTAAGAGCTTGGCGAAGCCCTGCCGGAGTACTGGAGCTTCACCACCACCACGCGCGTCGTGCTGCTGTTGGAGCCCTCTTCCTCAACCTCTCCCTCCTCCTTGCTGGATCAAGGCGCGGGAGACGCCCTCGCTCCGTACGTGTGTTGAACGCGGAGGTGCCGTCCGTTCGGCGCTAGGATCTTCGGTGATTTGGATCACAACGAGTACGACTCCATCAACCCCGTTCTCTTGAACGCTTCCGCTCGTGATCTACAAGGGTATGTAGATGCACTCCTCTCTCCCTCGTTGCTAGATGACTCCATAGATAGATCTTGGTGATGCGTAGAAAATTTTAAAATTCTGCTACGTTCCCCAACAGGCCTACCATCGCCTCGCCTGGGTCTTTGTCTGGGCCCCCGTCGCCCGACCTAGCGTCGTCATCTCCAGTATTGGCACCGCCGGCTCCTGTTCCCGTTGCCCCGCAACGTCCGCATACTCGCAGCCGCAGCGGTATTGTTCAACCCAAGCAGCGTCATGATGGTACTGTCACATATTTGGCTGCCTGTCTTGCTCATTCTGTTGCAGATCCCAATGATGAACCACACAACTATGAGGCCGCTATGAGTATTCCTCACTGGCGGGCTACTATGGAGCAAGAGTACCACGCTCTTATGCATAATGAGACATGGACATTGGTTCCTCCTCCGCCTTGTGTCAACATCATTGATTCGAAGTGGGTTTTTAAAGTCAAGAGACATGCGGACGGATCTATTGAGCGCTACAAGGCGCGTCTTGTGGCTAGAGGGTTTAAACAGCGTCAGGGTTTGGACTATGAGGATACATTCAGCCCAGTTGTTAAGCCTACTACTATTCGGCTTCTCCTGTCTCTTGCAGTATCTCGTGGTTGGTCTCTTCGACAGCTTGATGTTGAGAATGCTTTTCTCCATGGACTGCTTGAAGAGGAGGTTTACATGCGGCAGCCACCAGGGTTTGTTGATCACGCTCAGCCCCATCATCTCTGTCGTCTGACGAAGGCTCTATATGGACTGAAACAGGCGCCTCATGCCTGGCATGCTCGCCTAGCTTCGGCTCTTCGTACTCATGGCTTCGTTCCGTCCAGCTGACAGCTCACTGTTCTTGCTTCAGCGCCCCAGTGTGACTGTGTATTTGCTTGTGTACGTCGATGACATTATTCTGGTCAGCTCCTCTGCAACGGCTGCTGATGCTCTTGTGACTGCACTTGGCAGAGATTTTGCGGTAAAAGATTTGGGACAGCTACACTTCTTCCTGGGTATTGAAGTTGCACATCAGTCTCGTGGTAGCTTAGCTCTCACTCAGAAGAAGTACTCCCTTGACCTCTTGCGCCGTGCTGGTATGCTCAAGTGCAAGCCATCTCCCACGCCCATGTCCTCTACTGATAAGCTCTCGGCTACTGCTGGTACTATTTTGTCTCCTACGGATGCTACCGAGTATCGGAGTATTGTTGGTGACTTGCAGTATCTGACTATCACACGCCCTGATCTTTCCATTGCGGTTAATAGGGTGTGTCAGTATCTTCATGCCCCTACTGATGTGCACTGGTCTGTTGTGAAGCGCATTCTTCGTTATGTGCGTCTCACTGTCTCCTATGGTCTTCATCTGCGACCTAGTTCCTCTGCTATTCTATCTGCATTCTCAGATGCTGTTTGGGCTGGGTGTCCGGATGACAGGCGATCCACGGGGGGATATGCTGTATTTTTGGGTCCTAATTTGATCGCCTGGAGTGCACGCAAGCAAGGCGCTGTTTCTCGCAGCAGCACGGAAGCCAAGTACAAAGCTGTTGCCAATGCGACTGCTGAGCTTATCTGGATTGAGTCTTTGCTTCGAGAGCTGGGAATCTCCCAGTCACATCCTCCGGTTCTTTGGTGTGACAACATCGGTGCTACATTCCTTTCGACAAACCCGGTGTTCCATGCACGAACCAAACATATTGAGATTGACTATCATTTTGTGAGGGAACGTGTTGCACAGAAGCTACTACAAATCAAGTTTATCTCCCCGAAGGATCAACTTGCAGACATCTTCACCAAGCCTCTACCTTCTCCCATGTTCGAGGTCTGTAGGCGCAATCTCAACCTTCTAGATTCATCAGGAGTGAGTTGAGATTGAGGAAGCGTGTTAGACTTTGTAACGTAGCCCAACTGTGTAATCTGTATATTGTGTAACCTTATAAATATATGTGATAGGCCACCCCTAGAGGGTTAAGCCAGTTCCTACAAATCCTACGTTTAACAGGCGTTACATAGTGGCGGAGCTAGCTTGGAATGACTAGGGCCAATAGAAAAAAAATAAACTCTTATAAAGGTAAAAATCTGTATTTTTCTCAATCTATGCAACTATAGAAAAAAAATTCTTCAGGCAATATCCCAAGGTTGGGGGGCACTGGCCCCCCTGGCCTCAACATAGCTCTGCCATTGTACCTAGGAATCTGTCAATGCCAGGGAAGAGCAACAGCAACACATAACCCGGGAGCAGGAGATATTGGAACATCAATTTGAAAGGAGCAATTGAAGCAAGAGCCCAATTTGACCACGGTATTAAGAAATAGATTCTAAATGGACCGTTAACATTTCGACAAAGTGTAAAGATACTAATACCATAAGTCTCATGGGCGTGGGGCACAACCAGGTAAAAGCGTGTAAGGTTTATAGCCGGGAAGACAGATCAAATGCCCAAAAAAGAGGGACGGTAGATCCACCGCCGGTGGTTGTGACCTCATATCTATGGACTAAAGGAGATCAACTAAAATCTACAAAAATAAAATCAGTTTTGCTAAGTCTCAGTCAATTGAGAATTCGTTATGTCTCAGTCGATGCTATATCCCCTAGATCTTGCATGAAGAATCGTACTCGTACCAATATTCTTTTTAGATTTTTCTTTTTCTTTCTTATATACTATATCACTTGACTGAGACCTAGCCACGTCTAAATAAAATTGCATTCAAAGTTGTCTAGTTTGCACTGAAAACTTCACTTTATCCTTTGTACATGTTTACTGAATTTACACTTTGGATGACAGAGATATGCATGCCCTCACACATAATCTCCATCACTAGGAAGGAACCTTCCCTAGACGATGACGTATATATACACCGGCACGTTCGATCGGCCGTATTCCACACGTCGGGGTCAAGCACCGCCGCCGACGGCCGGCCAGCCGGCAGCGCGTACGTCCAATCGGATCCCGTCACGCACGTCCGTACGCAGCTGCGAGGAATCAGCCCGGCAGCTAGCTTCGAGTTTTTGACTAATCCCCCGTCGCTTTCGTCTCCCGGTCCGGCGGCTACGTACGTACGTGCTCCGGGCAGCGATTAGTCAAACCCAAGAACCGGTCGCCGCGGGCGCGCGCGCAAGTTCCACCGTTCTTCCACGGCTAGTCACGGGTCATCGTCGATCAGCGCGACGCCTGGCTCCAGGCCCAGGGCGACGGCGTGCCGACGACGGCCGCGGCGCCGGCGGAGGGGCCGGAGACCGGGATGCCCATGGCGACGCGGCACCAGCCGGGCTGCGCGGGCGGGGCCGGGTCCGGGCGGGCGACGTGGACGTGGACGTCGCCGAGGACGCGCACGGCGAGGTGGACGACGCCGTGTCCCGGCCCGCCGCGGCGCGGGCAGCGGAGCGAGTAGCTGAGCCTGCGGAGCGCGCGCGGCGGGCGGAGGCCGTCCAGCACGTCGGCGGCGGGCACGCGGCACCAGCCGAGCGGCGTGTCGCCGACGAGCCGCGCGCAGCCGGACTCGGAGAGCACCGCCACGCGGACGTCGTCGCGGCCCTCCAGGAACCCCGCGCCCACGGGCACCACCAGGCGCGCGTCCTCGCCCACGTCCTCCCACGAGTGCTCCCCGGCGCCGGACGACGCTGGCGCGACGGCCGTGCTGCAGCCGGCGGACGAGGAGGAGGAGGAGGAGGACACCGCCACGTAGGGCCGCAGCCGGCGCGGGAGCGGCGAGTAGGTGGGCGGCAGGCGCAGCGACTCGGCCGAGAGCACGGTGACCTCCAGCGCCACGCCTGCGCCGCCCCACTCGCCGTCCTTGGGGGGCACGAGCCTCGACGACGGCATCGCGTCCTTGCTCCTTATAGCTAGCTAGCTCACGGCAGGCACAGCTAGGTGATCTCCCTCGATAGGCGGCGGCGTACGGCACGGTGGCGAACGGCGGGTGGGAGTGGGAATGGGGCTGGCGTGGTCGCCGGCCGGTGGTTTATACCCATGGGCGGGGTTGAAGGGTTCCTCGATTTGGACGAGGAAGGCAGGAGGAGGCGAGAGGAGGGAGGGGAGGCAGCTTCTGCATGGAGCGCGCGAAACCGCAGAGAAGGTTGGCGCGAACGAAGGCTATTGCTTTCAGACGTAGCACCCGCACCGGTGACAACTCACACAGGCTTTCTTGGCGCCTTCGCGCTGCCCGCTTGGAAGAAGAGAAGATGGTCGAGTCCAGATCAGTTTTTGTCATTTTTTTTGTTACAAAGTTTGGCATATTTTTCCAGGAACTTTATTACTACTATGTACCGGTACTGGTAGACATGACGGGTCAAAGCTAGTTTCTATGTCTACGTGAGTTCTTGTCTCTATCCTGGAGAATTTACCTTGCAGGTCAAGGGAATGTTCCTGCGTATACAAATCTGGCAAAAGCATAGGAAGGAGCCTGGCCAAAACCCTAGCCGTCAAAGGCGACCGACCCGGCGAGAGGAGGGAGGAGTGCCCCGGCCGGACTCCAGCGTCACCGGGATTTCCTCGCCGCCGGCGGACGAGAGGGGGGAGAAGCCCAAGACATTGTTCCACTTGCGTTCAGTAGTCTGTGTCTTAGTTAGATCTTTGGTTTTCCATGATTTCGGCTCCTGCGACGGGCAAATAGGTTTTCTCCAAATATATCATCCAATAGGTGGTTCTCTCGGCTACGGGCGCTGAATTAGAGAGGCAATGTTTAAGACGTCTTGGATCCACCAGATCTTGGCGGGCGCTTCATGTGACGTCGTGTTGGTGTCGAGATAATGATTCTGTTTGTCCTGCTATTTGCGGTGGTGGTGTTGCAGGAAACCAACACCTACTAGATAATCGAGCATCAGAGGCGGTTTTAGTGCATGGGCATGCGGCGGTTTTTCTGTTCCGCTTCAAACATTGTGTTGTTGAAAGTGCATCTAATCACCAAGGAGAACTTTGGTACTTCCCGTCAACATATCTCAAAGAACTAGTGATGCTTCTAAGTATATAGTAAAGGTGCCCCCCTAAAAATGCTTAAAGACAAGTGTTGGACAAGCCAAAAGATTCTACATTTTCATTTTTAGTGATCCAAGATCATATTGAGTCTTTTGCTACATTTCGTGCTGCAAAAGCACTTTCACTCGGAGCCACATCCTCATCTTGTGGTCGTTAAAAAAATCGTTTGACATTTACTTCATACCCCTAACTTCGGCCTTTGGTATCCAAAGGGTCCATCTTTTGACCTTGTAGGTTACTCAGATTCAGACTATACCGGTGACAAGGTTGACAGGACTTCGGGTACATGTCAATTCCTTGGGAAATCCCTCGTATATTGGTCCTCCAGGAGACATAATTCAGTATCTCTATGCACCACCGAAGCCGAATATATCTCAGTTGGATCATGTTGTGCTCAACTCTTGTGGATGACACACACACTTAAAGATTATGGCATTCATCTCAAACATGTTCCACTTCTTTTTTGACAATGAAAGTGCCATAAAACTACCCATAATTCACATTCAACATTCTCGAACGAAACACATCGATGTTCGTCATCATTTAATTCGTGACCATCTATCCAAAGGTGACATTAATCTTAGCCATGTTCAAACCGACAAACAACTAGCCAACATATTTACCAAACCTCTTAATGAGAACACGTTTGGTCGTTTGAGGAGTGAGCTAACATCCTCAATGCTTCTAACATGCAATGAAATCTCACCCTCATGCATGCACATTATATCCATGTTCTACATTTGATCCTTGATATTTCTCTTGTGATGGACTATTATATGTCTTGGATATCTTGTTGGATATTGAGATTTGCATCTAACCCCTCTAGGTTGCTGGATAAGCTTAAACAATGAGTACTTGCTTGTAATTCTACAAGTTGTATGCCACCAGTCATCACAAGCAAGCAATTATCCCATGTTGTTGGTAAGGCATAGGGACAAGGTAACTCAATTCATCTATAGACATAATATTGTGTAATCCATCACTCCATGTCTATTGGATATCCTTGTTGTCCCCTCGTCTTATTAATGTGTGTAGGAATTGAAAGTTCTTCAATGCCAAAGGATTGCTCCAAACTCTTGATGTCATCATCAACAATAAGCATACACAACGAGTTGAACCACACGAATTCATCAACAACCATACCAATGTAAGTCCATCCTTCTTGAGTAGGGATATAGTAACATTTTTTTAGTGTAAGGGATATAGTAACATTTAGGGGAGTCTTACTGAAAAACTAGTTCATTGATGGCGCGCGTTGCTGCGCCCGTCTCTTTTGATGGTTAAATTATACAGTAATTCATAAATATTAAGACACCAAACATGGATGTTAAGATGGATTTATGTTCACAAGATTCCCATTTTATCATATGATAGAATAATAATTTCCACAAAAACAATCATGCACGAGAAGCTTGCATAATTTAATTATTTCCAACTTGAGTTGGTAACAAAGATAATAACCGAGGAAGTTCAAATGGTAGCAGCAAAAAATAGATCCAAATGGTATAATTTACTTGCAATTAACATTGTCACCCAGTGGAAAATCTGACAATATATACCAGAACAAAACCTAAATCAAACTCACAACAAATAATAGAACAATGACATAATGATCAAACATTACACTGAGATTTCAAACACTATTCATACTTTGTCCTTCCATGCTAGAATCAATGAATGCAAGAATGAAAATAAAATCTAGGTCAATTTATACCATTTTTCGTATTGTTTGTTTTGACAAAAAAGAGCACCTTTTAGGGTTATGAGATGCCCAATCGTGCCCTATCAAAGCAAAAAACTGAAGTGACAGTGACATCAAGATGCAATCCCAACTGCTAGGGAATCTTAATCACTTTATTATTAGTCAACATGTGTAGCTAGTACGTTTACATGGCACCGTTATTGGTAAGGAAAATAATAATAATTCTTATGATGCTATTAGTTGGATGTTAGGAATTCCTTTCTGAACAATCCCAAAATTAAACTGGAAACTCATGTCATCAAAGTGCCATCATACTCATAAATAAGATGACAAGTAGAAAGGATGTTCCATTATGAAATTGCTCTACCTAAAGACTTGTAGATAATCTCTGGTACTGCGCTTTCTCTTCACTAAACACATATTAGTGCTAAAAACATATGGATAAATGGCAAATCTGTATTACTTATGTAAATAACTCAACTCATGAACATTCAAATTTTTAAGCCTAATCACAACCATTAATCTATGTAAAGCGAGTGTACCGTCAGCTAAAACAGTAATATTATAATATATTTATCTTCAAATAGCATATATACATGCTCTACGCTTACTTATAGTAGGTATTTAAAGACATTATAACCGTGTACCCTAGGAGACCTCTCACGCATTTGAAGATAAAATCAAAGGTTTATCATTGGATCCCTGATGGACGGTCGCAAGGTAGGTGCGCGTCGACAAAATTCGCGCGACTCTTCGTGATGCCTCCCCGCACCTCACACCCTCATCGCATCCAACCAATCCCGATCTCAGGCAAAACCTAGATGCGTAGTCGTCATCGAGAGAGAGCAGTCTCCTAGGTCATGCCCACCTCCAAGATCCCACCCCTATCGCCCTCTCTCCTCTCACGGCCCTGGTGTCGCATCTCTTCCTGACAGATAGTGCCGGTGGTCTACCCATCTAAAAGTGGCCGGCGTCGATCCCTTCATCCTCGCCGAGCATGCACGCGGCGCCCTCGGCGATGCCCCCGCCGCAGTCACCGAGAGCGGGCCTTTGACGTCTGGCGGGCCTGGTGCATCCGACGACCAATAATGATTGGAAGAGCGATCGGACGGCCGAAACCAGTGATGGCGTGAGAGGTCTCCTAGGGTGCACGGTTATAATGTCTTTAAATTGAGCTAAGACAACTCCAAAGACTAACAAATCTGAGCTAAAGTGGGCCGTTAATGTGGGCTTTCCACCTCTCGCAGCGGCCCGCGGCCCGCCGGTACTCCTCCAGATCCGATCCGATCCAGGACGAGCGCGCACGTCACGTGGCAACCCCACACCCCCGCATCACCTCCTCTCGTCCCCCCACCGCGTCTCGTCCTCCTCCTCCACCCCGACCCGGCGACCAACCCCGCGATCCGGCGAGACCGAGATGGGGTTCCTGGCGACCTCCGCCATCTTCTTCCTCGCCGGCTTCATCGCCTGCCTCTTCTCGCTCCTCTGCTGCAACCGCGGCGCCTCCACCAACATGTACGTCAGCCCCCTCTCCTCTCCCCCCCGCCTCCGATCCCGCTCCCTCTTCCTGCCTGCCCATCCATCCGGTTCGTCTCGCCGCCGGTCCCGTCCCTGGCTTCGGGTCTGGCGGCGCTGGACACGGCCGGCCCCTCCCTTCCCGCCGGATCGCGGCGGGGTTATGTGGCGGGACCTCGATCTAGGGTTGGGCTGGGCGGTTGGGTCTAGTCTAGAGCTTGCCCTCCCCAGATCCGCGGGCTGATGTCTGTCCGCCGTCGCGTGATCCCCCGGTCGGGCTCCCAGTAGAGTGGCTGCATCGTTGGGGCGATGCTGTGTTCCGCGGGAGCCGCAGCCCCGCGCTGGAAATCCTGTCCAATGCTTCGATTCATCGCCGCTAGTTGCCTCCGCAAGATGAACTCGGGGCATCATAGAGGCTTGGTTCCAATCCTCGGTACACAATTGGGCAAATTAGCAGCTTTTGCCATATGCTTTGCTGTCTCTGCACATAGTTCGCCCAAGTTTAATGCAATCTAAATCGACACCAACTGAGTAGACAGACAGGTTAAATAGCAACGTTTTTCTATGGTCTGTGCGACGTGTCAATGCATTCATCAGTTTATATACATTATTGGGCAAAGACAAGTTTCTCTATGCCTGGAAAACCTTCAACTCTGTTACACTCCCAGAGCCTCTACTTCTCCACTAATTCCAGAAGTTTGTATGCATCCAGTATTTTTGTATAATCATTAACTAACGTTCTTCATGCTTGTTATTATGCAGATTCCATTTGACTCTGGTTATTACCGCTACAGTTTGTTGTTGGATGATGTAAGTTCTTATCCTCTTTACCCTCACTCATATTTGGTTTCTCCTTTCTTCGTATACTTAATAGTTAGATAACCCCAATAACTGTTGACGCCCTGCTCATATCAATTTTTTTTTAAATCTGCTCATATCAAGGTTTATGATGCAAACTTGCAATTGTGACTTCAAAATTTGCAGTTATCAAACTTGCACGCTGCCTGACATAATTTGGCACAAATTATCTGTTGGCTTGCACTAGGTTGCCATTTTGCATTAACTAAAGAAATTCTTTAATGCCAAAGTGTTTGTTAGATTTGGGCCAATATAAATGATGATCAATATATCTGGTATACAACAAATAGTATTATTTGTAGCAGTGAAAAAAGAAAAAACTTGTCTAGGCATGCACTTAAGTGTGCCTACGTGTTGGGTGACAACTGAATGCCTATGTGTCCCTAGGTGTGCACTTACGCGTGATAGGCGCTATGAAGTGCCAAAATGCACACCTAGCACTTTATTTCCTTTTTTTAGATGTAGCGCTTTATTTCCCTGATTTGTAGCTCAACTCGCACATACTCCCTCCGTCCGGAAATACTTGTCATCAAAATGAATAAAAGGGGATGTATCTAGATGTATTTTAGTTCTAGATACACCCCCTTTTGTCCATTTTGATGACAAGTTTTTTCGGACGGAGGGAGTACATATTTCTCTCAACTTGTTCTTGTAATATGCATGCTGCTCAATGTAAATTCACATTTGATATGAGATAAGCCAGAATATTTCTTGTTCAGCACTCAGAGTAAATAATTTGATCAATTGAAAAGAGGTTATCTACCAATTTTTGTTGTTTCCGTAAAAGTCAAATACTCTGTAATCCTCCAGGCATAATGCATCAAATTAGATGCATGTGTTCCAAATAGTTTGATAGCTACCCAGGAAGCCAAACCCAGTATTTAAGATGTGTGAATTGGATTTTTTCTTTGTCAAGCAATATATTTTGTACTAATTAGTTTGAAGGTTTCGATTCTAAGATTTTTTTTTTCTGATTGAAATTAATCATGGGAATTCTCTTACCTATGCAACTTGCTTATTAGAATCATTGCTGCTGCTGTTTTCCTAATTTTTGCTCTAGAAGTGGAGTACAATGGTTCTAGGAACAAGAATAGAAAAGTAACACAAATGTCGCAGATCCTTGAACGGATGTTTGTGGTGCCATTCTTATCTAGTCATGCCAGATTTTCCTGCATTACCTTAATTGGTCTGTTGCTGTTTTTCTGTATATATTTAAAAGAATCGACTGACCTGATCCTGCATTCAGGAGTGCCTCTTTTTGGGATGGTTTCACACCCTGCTTGTACCAGCTCTCATTTTCTAACAAGCCATTAATCTTTCTCTGCAGGTGGGCAATCGTGTACCTCGCCCAGATGAAGCCTTTGATCAACCCCATCCTGAGCGGCGAGTGAACCCCGCGCCCGAAGACAACTTAAGTTCCACTGTTGATGTATCATTATTCGGTCGAGAACCTCTATTCATTTTGTTGCCATGATAACTGAAATAAAGAACCCGCTGTGAGACTTTGCTACTCCGTCCGTCCTCCGGAGACACTTCCGAGGAGGCACGCTGTGATTAGTGTATGCAAATTGTATTATATACACAATAATAATGATGATTCTGTTTATCCATCCCGCCAGCTCTCGGTTCTTTGGTTGGATCTCAACCGCTTGTCATGGCACCATATGTGCTCCGATTTGCAAATTTGTATGAGATTACTACCTTTCTATTTGGAACGAAATGTGCTGTGTGAAATTGTTTTTGGTAGGGCAGCCTGGTTTTACAGAGGCATTTGATTTTGCATGTATGTGTGATCTCAAATTCAAGGATGCGAGAATTCGTTCATACGAATTTCAGGATCCCATTCCTCAAACACATAAATTTCAAGTTTCCTTTAAGAAAATACATTTTTAAGTTTTTACATACAGTACAAAAAGTTGATGTGTACACGATCTTTTTTGAGAATCATTTTTTTAGAATCTAATTTTCATTTTGAGAATCGAGAATCTATTTTTTTAGGAAGAGTCGAGAATCTAATAAAGACAGCCCCAGATCTTTATTCGAATGCGCTGGACATGGGCCTCGGTAGCCTCCAAACCCAGCCCAGATCTCAGACAGTAGGCCCGGCCCATGTGCTAGCCAGTCCTCCCCTCGTCTACTCCGCCACTCCCCTACCCAGATCTCCAATCGGCCGATCGATCCACCCACCCACCCCCAGCTCCGGCCGCCGGCGATGGCCGTCTCCGACCTCCTCCCCCTCCCCTTCCCGGTGCCGCCGTACGCGCTCCACGTCGCCGCGTCGCTGGCCCTCGCGGCCGCCGCGCACTTCCTCCACGTGCCCTCCCTCCTCCTCTACGCCGTCCACACCTACATCCACCCGGACGCCGTGCCCTCCACGGGGCCCCGCGCCGTCCTCCGCCCGCCCGGCTCCGCCCCTCCCTCCGGCAAGCGCGGCGCGGCCGGCCCCCCGGCCTCCGACGGCTCCGCGCAGCTCTACCGCCTGCGCCTCTCCCACGCCACGCTCGCCTCCCGCCCGCACTTCGCCGGCTTCCACCTCTCCCTGCTCCTCCCGCTCGCGCTCCTGCCGCCGGCGCTCCTCCTCCCGCCCTCCCAGGCGTCCCCGCTTTTGCCGCTCCTCCCGCTCGCCTTCCTCTTCGTCGCGCTCCTCCGCCAGGTCGCGCTCGCCTCGCCGCCGCGCCCGGTGCACCTCGTCGCCTCCCTCGCGGCCCTGCTCGCCGCCACCGTGCTCTCCTCCAGCCCCTTCGCCGGCTCCGTCGCCTCGCTCGCCGCGCTCCCGGCCTGGCGCTTCGCGCGCGCCTTCTGGCTCGGCACCGACCAGCCCCGCACCGGGCTCGCCGTCCTCGCCTCCTCCGCCCCCGCGCGCCTCCTCCTCCACCTCGCCGTCCTCGTCTCCTCCGCCGCCTCCATCCTGCAGTGCTGTGGCTTCGTGGACGGCCCCGAGCTGGAGGTCAAGCTGCTGGCCGCCGCGGCTGGGCTGCAGCTGCTCGCCTCCAGGGCTGCCGTGCAGATGTACCTCAACGAGGCTGTGTTCTGCTGGTACCAGCGGCTGCACGCCAACCGCGCGCCCGACACCGAGTACGGCCGCGCCAAGGTGTTCCTGCACAACCACCATCTCTGCGCTGCGGCCACGCAGTTCGTCGCGCCACCGCTGCTCGTGCTGTCGCTGCTGGCACTGTGGTGGGTGCAAGGCAAGGACTTCTTTGAGGGCGTGGAGGGGCTGGACTGGCTTGTCGGGTGGTCCGTCGCCATGAAGGAGGCGGCATTGCTTGCGGCCCGTTGGGTGGTGGCGGTGTGGTCGGCGGTAACCGTGGGCACGCTTGTGGGCTACAAGCGTGGATGGTTGTTCGTCTTGTGACCGGTCATGCCTCTTAGTTTGTTTGCTGTGTGATTGGTTCAGATGGACTTGTATTTGATAGAGCCGGATTCCACGCCGGATTGCCGGAGTTTTGATAGGACGGCGCAAGTCTTTGTTATGGGAGCAATCTGGGATTGAACCTTTTGATTTCGTTGAGGCCCTGCTTTACTGGAGAAGCAATGTATGATCAGTTTATTTTGTTTACACTGTTGGGCAGAGATATTTGACAATCAGAAACTGACTGGTCAGTCACCCTGTTGTACTCTCACTGTATCCTCTTTCGTAGATACCAATGAATCATTTCTTTTTCAGTTGGAGCGAACATGTAAATTGTATCATGATACAAAATCATCTGAATGGAAGTGGTTAAGTGTGTAAATTTCTGCTTCCAGTTGAAGAAAAGAATTGCTCTTCAGTATTTTGTCTCAAATGTGTAGCTCTTGAAACATACTATGTACTATGTATTTGAGAGGCAGACTGCATGCCAGCATTGAAACTTTTTTTTTCTTCTCCGCGTAGCTTAGAGAAAATTAAGATTGGAATTGCCATCTAGATATAAATACTTATAGAGTAAGATAGTTTATCACCAGCCAAATCTGCATATTCTGACGCTTGTAAATACTTATAGAGTAAGATAGGTTATGTAGGTAGTAACCTATTGACCTGATTACATTTCTGTATATGTGTCTGTTCCAGTTTACTTGTTCCAAATATTGTAACAATTTTAGCTTCTTTCAGTGCATATCTGGGAAAGTGGCAATAGTCGTGGCATACAAGGAAAGTGGATTGAGCTGCAAAGCTCAGATTTTGTTTGCGATTGCGAATCTACATATGAAACATTTCTTATATTTTGAAAATTTGAACATGCTTCTTGAACTTCCCATGTAATTGGTGGCTGCAGTTCTCCTGATGCTGACACATCTACCATAAAAAAACATTACTCTTGTTCACACTCCAGTTGCACAATCTAAGCTTTCAAGTTGTACTGAATGATGAGTACTTCATTCTGGACTTTCTAACCGTCTAATCTATTTTGCAGTGATCAAGCAAGCTGCAGAACAAGTGTATTTCTGTCCAGATTAAGCAATAGATGCTTACTCTTTCCTAAATGAACATCAAATTTGGTTTTCCATCTCAACATTGAGTTGTTTCTTGTTCCCTGTAGTTTAGTGGGCACTATTAAGCCAGTTTAGAAAATTTGATCTTTATTCTCATCAACATGTACAGGAATGGACTCTAGATAAGTGTATTTCTAACCATCAAAATTTTCTGTATTCATGAACCGGTTTCTACAAAGGTCCACCTTGTCCAGATACATCAACATGTACAGGAATGGACTCCTGGATCCTTCTTCTCTCTGAATTTGAGTTATAAGGAAAGTGCATTGTGCTGCAAAGCACAGATTTTGTTTGCGATTGTGAATCTACATATGCACCAGTTCTTAAAATTTTGAAATTTTGAACATGCTTCTTGAACTTCTCAAGTAACTGGTGGTTGTTCTGTCTGAGTTATGACTTCGAAGTGTGCTGATTATACTAGGAAGTAGTCTGGACTGCAGTTCTCCTCATGCCAACACATATACCCTACAAATACAGTTCTCTTGTTCACACTCCAGTTCCACAACTGTAAAAATTCAGTTTCCAATGTAAGCTTTTGATTTGTACTGAATACTGACTACTTCATTCGTGGCTTTCTAACCAGCTAACATATTTTACAGTGATGAAGCTGCTTGCTTACCATCACGCTGCATTAGCCATAGAACAAATTCTACCTCCACAGATGCCTACTCTGTTCTGGATGAACAGAAAATTTGGTTTTCCATCTCATTATTGAGTTTTTTCTTGTTCCCTGTAGTTTAGTGTGCACTATTAAGCCAGTGAGAAAAAAAAAAGATCTTTATCTAGTAACTCACAAGTTTGCACTGGATGCGTGTGTCTTTTTTGTTGATATTTCATCTTCACTTCCTCAGCAATCGGTCATTGCTTTGCTAGGATCACTACACTGTCCTCCAAATTATAGTTTTTCTAAATAATAAATAAATTGAAAATACATGTCCATCATATTGCCGTGTCTCATGTTGTATAATCTACTTATGGAGAAACATTTTAAATACGCATATTAATGGAAACCATTTTATTAGTGATAGCAGAGTGGTGAGATAACTTGCATCGCTCAAGTAGTATGTACCTGTCTCCAGTCTCTTTCACACTTGTTAGACTGATCATGCCTTCACCACCTGTAGTGTGGTGAGTGTTTGCTGATAGCCTAAGATAGCCTCCACTTCTCCTTGCGTCTTCCACTTGAAAACAATTCAGCACCACTTTGTATAGTCACTCATCATTGAGGCTTAATCTATGACTTTGCAGTGCAGGGTACTGGAAGGTTGAGCTAGTATGTTACTCGGTGGGTTTGACTCTGCCACTTATCCTATTGCAATCGCCGGAGATTTGAGACGATCCTGCTTCTTGTATGGCAAAGAATGTGCTTTCGGTCAGTGCACGCGCTAAACTCTCTTTTGCATTACATTACACTTACACTTACACCATGCTCTTGATCTTAGCCGAAAAGTCCAGAGAAAGGCATCCAAGTATTGTATTGCTGTGCCGAGGAAGGAGCAAGTATGGCGCGCGTGTCCTGGGAGTGAGTACATACATGATAGAATGGTCCAAAATACCAAACCTGCACGCATCACGGCATCAGGGAAGCATCTTGGAGATGGAGGTGAGCATATTATTATTCTGTGAGCGAAACGAAGCTGCTTTGTATTTGGAACTAACTTCATCGGTGCTCGTAGTGGAGTGTGGGGCATGAGTAAGATACAGTTAACGTCACCCGGATCGGCTTCCATTGGTTTGTGTGCTTGTTGGAAGAGCAGGTGACACTAGGAAAGGAAATCTAATGGAATCCCCCATCCTGGGGGATAACATTTTGGCTTTGGAAGTACACTTGTTGTCCACTACTAAACTCATGCACTAGCAGTTGTGATTAGTGTGTTTCTTAATTGAGATTTGCTGATAAGATCAGATTCAGTCCCGAGAAAAGCCAAGGGGTGATGCCTGTTTTCTAGGAACAAGTCTGAAGGATCCTGGGCAGAACCAATTTATCTGACGTGCGTTCCGCCTAGATATCGACGCCCACTTTGTTTTCTCTTGTTGCATATAGTTTTATTATTCTGAATCATGTTTACACTGTAGGATTCCACGCAAGCAAAATATTATGCATCGTTTCCCAGGAAGAACAGAAGCATTATAACTTCCTTTTGCTATTAATTCACTTGTAAATATGCATACAGAAGAGAAGTTGAGAATAATCGTCGAAAATTGGGACGATCTTGTTAGTCTTGCATCCTACTAATAATTTTCTCTATCTATCAAGCTAAGAGTAGGTGCTCTGATAGTCAGACTACTTTCTAGTCTCTAGGATAAACAATGAAGAACAAAGTGGGGTTGAACTCTAAACAAGAGGCTAGGACTTGGCAATGATTGCAACAGCCATTGGTAGCCAAAATGGGCATCACCTTCACAGGTCATGCAGCCCTATCACCTTGCTGAATTCAATTCTTTATCGCCCATTGGGCTCATGACAAAACCTTTTATATTTTCTTTTCTCCTGGCATTAACCTTGCAGCATGAGAACAAAAGGAAGAGCAGAGGTCAAGAAGATTATTGCAGGGAGGGAATCCATCAAGGTGACACCTTACCAGACCTCCCATCCCTGGTGTTTTCTGGAAGAAACAATAGCAATTTGTGCGTGTACTACTGACCTGATAAATTGTGTCACTACTTGCTGGGGAAAAGAAAACAGCTGGGCAGGAACAGTTCTGCATAGATCTGATTGATCAGAGTAAGACAGGTATACCTGCCTGGAAAGAACTGATACCGTTGCTTCGTTTCGACTTTCAGCCAATTATTTGCAAAGTTGCTGCTGTATGCAGTTTTGTTTTCAGGGGAGCCCACAAAAATTAAGCTG
Organism: Triticum monococcum; assembly: GCA_034509565.1. NCBI lineage: Eukaryota > Viridiplantae > Streptophyta > Magnoliopsida > Poales > Poaceae > Triticum > Triticum monococcum. The sequence goes on from CM067847.1 coordinate 28,867,531, forward strand.
CAAACTGGAGAGAGCTTAGAATATATGGCTACTGCAACAATTGGGAGATCTGTCATAGAAAGCATCGCCTATAAAGTGTTTCCAAATTAGTATTTTCTGGAGTCAAGAGGATCCTCATGGGGCCTTCTTCCAGAAAAGAAGCATAGGAATCACAGGAAAAAGGGAAATGGAGGATCTCCTTGTGCAGTGCATTCCATATATATATTTGGTTTGCTGACCTATAAGTCCTTAATTTAGTATACCATGCTACTTTCTTTCTTGTCAGAGAGCTACTGGACTGATTGTGCATGCTTGCATATACTTAATGATCATCAAAATAAAAAGAGAAGAAAATTATATAGTATTAAAAGATGATAATTTTATAGAAGCTCTATGATAAATTATGAAAGGGGTCGGATAACTACCTATTCTTTTCTGAAGTTGTACTTTTATTATTTATTTATTTTTGCAGGTGGTGCATATAACAATCAACATGGCTTAATTCCCTTCAACTTTCTTATACAATTTGTTTATTTATTTTAGCACCCTTGGCAATAACATCATCTAGAAGATCAGAGGAAGGAGGAAGAAAATGCATGCACACAAGGAAAGCTACATCCTTCAACCCATTTGTATGGTGTTGCACAGTTGCACTCCCTTTTTGTTACTTGTGATGCAGCCATGCACACACCCTAAAACAATGGCCACAAAATCTCTGCGCAGATATGGATTACCACGACTGCAACTACTGTTCCATAATTATTAAGCTTGAGTCTCCATCACCTCCTAATATCCCTCTAATTTTGTTTTGTTTGCTTTTGGCGAATGTGATCTGCTCCTCTTTGCTATCACCCAGCCTTGGAGCTATCTATCTCGCTCCCCATCCACCACCATGGGCCTACTGGAGCTTCTGTTTGACTAACACTACCAAGTACTACTGACTAACAACAACTTCTAATTTCAGTTTGCAAAATCAAACCTAACTCCCACTACTAAGTACTCCCTCTGTAAACTAATATAAGAATGTTTAAATCACTACTTTAATAGTCTGAATAATCTTATATTTCTTTACGGATCCCTTCGTTCGGAATTACTTGTCGCAGAAATGGATGTATCTAGATGTATTTTAGTTCTAGATATATCAATTTCTGAGACAAGTAATTCCAAACGGAGGGAGTATGTCCTAAATAAACTGCCAAAATTCTTACATTTAGAAACAGAGGGTGTACTCATTAACAACACCTTTTCTATAATCAACTGGGTAATCTGGTTTTCGCTCGGTTTCCCCTAATTAACCGAGCAACTCTTTTCTTCTTAATGAATGCAAGAATCCTACCATTTTGAAAATATTTTTTTGAGTACTTTCAAATTACTTTCAACTTCTAAGATACTGTATCCATAGTTTCTTACATCCAATCCACCATGCATGCATTTGCATTCTTACAAATGTTTGTGTTGGTAAAGATCTACAAAAGGGACACCCAGAGCTAGAGGGCATCACATATCTGAATATCGTAGCTAGTACAAAGAGACATACATTCCTGAGAACGCAGAGAAGCCATTGCCAAAAATAAAAACATGAAAGAAACTACATGGCCTTCTTCTCCGATGCCATGTCACAACTCTCACCACAGCCAATGGGGCCACCTTCGGAGGATGAGAGAACGAAGGGACCGGGCAGATCCAGGCCAAACCCCAAGCACGCGTAGGCTTTTGAAGAATGAAGAACGCAATACACACCCGCTCCGAGGAGCAGGGCAGATACTTCGCTTGAAGGAAGATCTGCTCATGTGTCGCGCCACGATGACACCATCTTTAAATGTTGTCAAACACCTGATGACCAAAAGAATTCTGACTTGGCTGTCGTGATACGAAGACCTCAAAGTTGAGGGGAAGAAAAACCGGGCAACCCTGTCACTATTACCGCCGCAATCTGCCGAAGTCACGGACAACCAGAACTGATAAGCTTTGTAGAAGCAGCGGCCGGTAAGTCGTCGTTGTAGACCAGAAGACACCAACTGCAATCTAGATATATAGATAGCCATCCTGGAGAAGCCATCACCAAGGAGGGCCATAAGATAATTCCAATTCTGACTAGATTTTTTTTTCTTTCAAGAAGGAGGATTTACCTCTGGCCTCCGCATCGAGCGATGCACACAACCATAAATTCCGAATAGACAGAGGGGGGTATAAACCTCGCAAATTCTTCCTTAAGGCAACTGTTTGTGGATGAGCTTCCTCAGATGCCATGAACAAACCGGTACATAGTTGCTTAAGTCTATGAAGGAAGATCAATTTCTCAAAAAAAAAAAAGGAAAAAAGAAGTAGAAGGGGCAAGTTATTGGTCACACTCCCTTGAGCCCTTGAGCTGATCACATGGATGGATGAAGTGTTGGTTCGTGCACGAGCTAGCTAAGCTACGCACGCACGAGGGAAAGTGGCAGCAGCAACGTAACTACTCCAGTTCTAGATACATTCATTTTCGAGACAAGTAATTTTGAACAGAGAGAGTAATAGTCAAGTGCTTCGTTATGGCTAGCTGCACGCTCGCTTTCAACCACCGTCGGTGTGAGTGGCACGAGTTTAATGAGATTGTTGCGCGTCTTTGCTTTCTCCTCCTTCCTTGCATCTATATTATATATATGCACGCGTGTGATTTCAAGACGCGTGCATGCATGCACACGATAAAAAGATGCACATAGCCTACAGCGCTATAGCTAGCAAGCCGGCAGTGAATTGGCTCGTCACATTGGGAGGTTGTGCGAGGCGCAGCCCAACTCTGTTTTCTTTTCTTTCGAAAAACTTCCGATCAATCCATCTTTAATCATGGATTAAAACTATATCTAGATTCATAGGCCACCTATCGACGACTATAAGCACCGGAACGAGCCGAAGGCGCGCCGCCGTCATCGCCCCTCCCTCGCTGGAGCCGACAATACTTGTTGTAGTAGACAGTTGGGAAATGACCGTGCTAAGGCCCCATAGGGACCGACACACTGTAACAGCAACCGCCGTCGATGAAGAGTAGCGTAGATTGAAAGGATTCAGTCCAAAGACACGAACGAAGACGAATGATGACCAGATCTGAGCAAATCCACCAAAGTCAGATCCACCGGAGACATGCCTCCACACGCCTACCGACGATGCTAGATGCATCACTGAAACAGGGCTAGGCGGGGAGAATCTTATTCCATCTTCAAGAAACCACCGCCGTCTCGCCTTCTCGAGCAAGACACAAACCCTGACAAAATTCATAAAAAAATTGAAAAACGGAGACCTCCCGCCATCAACGGCCGAGATCCACGGCACCCCATGGCTCTAAGGCCAGTGGAGACGACGCAAACCAGCTTCATGGCATGAGTTTCTCTAGCTAATCATGCCAAGTGGTGAATTAACTCTCACCAATTGCTGTTGGCGAATGTCACCGGGGCACCGCAACGACCAAAAGGCGTGGTCGTGACGTTGCTTGGCAAGCATCGGCTAGTTAGCGGTGCGCAAGTGACCGGAAGGGGCGTGGCGGCGTCTTTCCTCCCGACACTTTCTTCTTTTTGTGTGAGTAGTCCGATAGAATGGAGGGCGACGACTATGGTGACAGACATCGGGGTGGATACCTTATCTCCTGTAAAAACTCAGGATCTTGCCTTATGGGCTTGATAGGGCAGCGTCAATGCCCACGCCTCGTTACCTTGTTGAAGATATTAGTTTGAAGATTTACTTGGGATTTCATAGCCCTTTGTCATAGTCTGGTTGGACCAGCCAACACTGGCGAGCGAGTGTGTTTCCTTCGTAAAGACGTCACTCGTGAAGCATTGCACCGTCATTAAGTTTGGTGATATAATTTGAGGATGCCGCCGCGAGGCATGTCCTATAGAGATTGCCTTACGTTCTTTTTTCCTTTTTGTCCTTTATACACACCGATATTTTCGGCGTTTTCAATAGTTAACAATATTTGATTGTGTGCATCGTTCGATGTTGACGTAGAGGCCGAGGGTCTTCCCCTACGCTGGGTAGGGTAGGGCAGGCACGCCTCTTACTTGATTTGATGGAGAAAGAAGGGGCGGGAGAAACTGCTGGCCAATTAAGACACGATCGCCATACGTCCATCTCGAAACACAGTCTCAAGATCGATTTTTCCTTGGAAGGATCAGCTCAAATATGCCGCACACGTGTGCTCCATCATCCACAGCGCTAGGCGCTAGCGAACAAGCTATATCTATCTAGGCCGGAGCACGTACGCAGAATAGAAGATGTGATGTCGTTTGACCGACGCGCAGGTATTCCCTCTGTTTCTTTTTACTTCACATATAAAATTTGATCAAAGTCAAACTACACAAAGTTTGACCAAATTTATATAAAAGATATATAAACATCTACTCCCTTCGTTTTAAAATTCTTGTCTTAGATTTGTCTAGATACGGATGTATCTAACACTAAAACGTAACTAGATACATCCGTATTCAGACAAATGTAAGACAAGAATTTTGGGACGGAGGGAGTACAATATTAAAAGTATATAGTATGAAAATACATTTTGTGATGCATCTGATAATATTGATTTCATATTGTTAATGTTTATATTTTTTTAATATAAAATTAGTCAAACTTTACAAAGCTTGACTTTAACCAAACCTTATATACAGACAAAAAAAATAAAGGAAGTACTCCCTTCGTTCCAAATTACTTGTTGCAGAAATGAATGTATCTAAAACTAAAATACATCTAGATACATCCATACCTACGATAAGTAATTGGGAACGGAGGGAGTACGTATACATCCCATGCGACGCAGCTAGCCCACTCACCCACTCGCTGACAGACTCCCGACTCCGATCCTCACTGGCATGCATGCGGCCTTGCATCATTTCCTTTCTCATCACACCACCGCTCTCCTCCAACAGCTCTCCCCTCGCTTTATTTCTCTCCATTACATATTTCATCAGTGCTTATTTTTTTATATGAACTCCTTCAATTTAAATTTTGAAATTTTTCCTTTTTTTGGGAAATCCAAAGGCCATATATCAAATAGCATGGATCCATGTAAAGAAACCTTCACAAAAATACGTTCAAGTTCGTGTGTGTGTGTGTGTGTGTGTGGGGGGGGGGGGGGGGGGGGGGGTCTTCGTCCATCTGCAAATAAAGCTCGATGTAGAACGCCTCAGGTCTGACCAAATGGAGTCATGGAACACAAACCTCACGTGGCTCCCCGATGCGACCAAGGCCTCCGTCGGTTGGAACTGGAGCAGAAGGATCAAAACGCATATCCATGTTATCCGCTCCCCAAGACAGTATATGCCACCAACACAAATATGAAAAATAAAGAGCCATACTGATTTGAAGACACAACATCCTTCACACGCCTTTCAACGACACAAAGGAGCACCATCGAAACGAGAGCAAGACCGGAAGACCTTATTCCATGCCATCACCTCGCCACTGCCCTAGGGTCCCCGCACCCTCCTAATGCTGGAGATATAGACGGAGTGAGAGAGCGGACCGCGGTCTCGTCGGGGAGGCAGGTAGGTCCGCCTCCACTCCCGTCGCCGAGTCAAAGGAGATGGGAAGAAAGCGATAATAATCTAATATATTCTTGAAACAGGCTTACTCGCCGCTTTATATATAAAGCAATACTATAAAGTACACGACCGAACGATTCAAGGTGGTGAGGAGGCTCTCTTATAAGCAGATCAAAAGATACAATGTAAACCTAGAACAAGCCAACATCTCGCCGAGGCCCGACCGACAACTCCTGAGCTCCACGACAATCTCCGCAAGAGGGTCACGGTGCGAAGCGTCGTTGTTGCCGAGTCCGAGCAGACAAAGGTTTCCCCCCGGAGCCCTGCCATAATGAGAGACTTCAAGAAGTAAGCGACACCCACGGGCGCCGCCGAAATTCGCCTTTGCTCGCATACGTCACCAGGAGGAGTACCTATCAACACCGCCATGAGGGCTAGCCCATCCACACCAGATCAGAGCCTCCTGCCACTCCACACCTTGCCGCCCACATGATCAAGAATTGGAGTCACCACCGCCACCACGGAACTTGCCGAAAAGCCAACCGTGAAGCCCGCCATCCAGGACCACCCAACCCAACATCCGATACTCAACCCGATATCCAACATTTTAAAACCTTTGTGGAAAACATCTTCTTTATACATGAACTTTACTGATTCAAAGTCGATTAATATCTTGTATCATTGGCGTGTCCATCGCTACGATGAGATAACTTTTCTTTTTGTTTCTGACATTTATATCACTTGACTGAGAGTCTCAGTCGACTGAGGCACATTGAGGGTCAATTTAGTTTGGGAGACGATCGCCATCCGTGTACCAAATTAATGAGCAACGGAGAAATCGATCGTTGGTACGTGCAGTCTCAGTGCATGTCGCTTTCCAGAGCACCTTGCCGCACCGCGCGTCCGTCTCCGTGCGCGCGCGCGTGTGCACTCGACGGAGGAGTCGTCTCCATCGTCTCTCCGGCCGGCTATTTATACCCCCGTCCCCCTCGCTCACCACACCGCTCTCCACTCTCCACCCATCTCTCTCTTTCCCTCCGCTTCCTCTCTCCATGAGCGCCATGCTGAGCTCGCTGAGGTACCTGGCCGGCTCGGCGGGCCCGAGCGGCTACGGCTCGCGCACCACCGCCGAGGAGGCCACCCTGCCCGCCGGCGACCTGGGCCACATCACCGCCATCGTCACCGGCGCCACCTCGGGCATCGGCGCCGAGACGGCCCGCGTGCTGGCCCGGCGCGGCGCCAGGCTCGTGCTCCCCGCCCGCAACCTCAAGGCCGCCGAGGAGACCCGCGCCCGCATCCTCGGGGACGCCGGCTCCGGCGGCGACCGCGTCGTGGTGCTCCCGCTCGACCTCTCCTCCCTCGCCTCCGTCCGCCGCTTCGTCGCCCGCTTCCTCGCCCTCCGCCTCCCCCTCAACCTCCTCATGTACGTCCGTCCGTCCCCGATCCTCATCCTCTCGCCGCCGGCGATCGCCGTGACCAAAACTGACCGATCGGCTCTACGTACGCATGTGCGTGCAGAAACAACGCGGGGCAGTACGCGGAGCGGTTCGCGGTGTCGGAGGACGGCGTGGAGATGACCTTCGCCACCAACTACCTGGGCCACTTCCTGCTCACGGAGCTGCTCCTGCCCGCCATGGCGGACACGGCCAGGGCCACCGGCGTCCAGGGCCGCGTCGTCAACGTCTCCTCCACCGTGCACGCCTGGTTCGCCGCCGACGCCGGCGACGACGGGCCCCTCGCCTACCTCCACCGAGTCACCCGCAAGGCCACGTACGTTCCTCACCTTCCTATTAATCACCACCGTACCATGTAGAGTGTGTATCCATGGTGCTTCGAGATTCACGTGAGTCCTCTGCTGGAAACTTGATGGCCCTCTGCAGGCCGTACGATCCGACGCGGGCCTACGCGCTGTCCAAGCTCGCCAACGTGCTCCACACCGCGGCCCTCGCCGGCCGGCTCCGGGAGATGGGCGCCGACGTCACCGCCAACTGCGTCCACCCCGGCATCGTCCGCACCCGCCTCATCCGCGACCGCGCCGGCCTCGTCACCAGTACGTCCTCCTCCTCCTCCTCCCCTCTTTGTTTCGTGAAAATAATCCGAGGTCGGAAAACACCGTCGTGGTCGATGTGAGGCCGGTGCGTGGGCCCAGGGGCCACGTGTCGGCCTCACACCGCATCGACGGCGGAGTTTTCCGACTTGAGTCATCAACAAATAAACGTGGCGAATGGTGATCTTATTGTACCCTGGAACGACTTGGCCACTGCAGACACGGTGTTCTTCCTGGCGTCCAAGCTCCTCAAGACGGTGCCCCAGGTCAGTGTCACTCTCACCTCACTTCACTTCGGCCGATGATCAACGGTTTCTACGCCGGAGTCCTGACCCTTGTGTGCATGTCCAGGCGGCGGCGACGACGTGCTACGCGGCGGTGCACCCGGCGGTGGCGGGGGTGTCGGGGAGGTACTTCGCGGACTGCAACGAGGCGGCGCCGTCGAGGCTGGCGTGCAGCGCCGAGGAGGCCTCCCGGCTGTGGAGCTTCTCCGAGGCCATCACCGCCGAGAAGGAGAAGGAGATGGGCCTCCCCGTCACCAGCTTCAGGTTCCAGGTCCAGAGCTCCAACGCCGACCGCGGCATGGCCATCGCCTAGGGATCCGAGCACCGCAAAATTAGTTTTGAGTCACTTATTTTGGAACGGAGGGAGTATTACGGTAGAATTAGTATAGCAGTAGCATATATACATATACCAGGTACTACCAGAGTATATATAGCTGTAAATACATACCATATGTATACTGTCAGTGCAACATAATGCTAGTGTGTTCCACTTCCTGAGCAGCCTCCTCTGAATCTTGCATGTCACATGCTCATCTTCCCTGTCCATCAATCACACAAGCTAGATCACAATAGATTAGATCAAATGTTCAACTCCACTAGCATAGCATGAATAATTATCCAGCCCATTGAGCTACATCCTACATAGATACTCTTCTTTTTAGGTTGGCACCCCGCATTAGTGCACTTCATTCACTGTTTGCACGTCAGCTAATCATGCCAGGAATCAAACGAACCGCTTGTCCGTAACTGAAGAGAAAAGGGGGCCCTGGATTTGGTTCCCAGTCCCAAATGGAGCAGCTTGCAATTTCTTAAATCCCACGACGCACGGGCGAAAGAAGTCCTGGATGAAAAAAAGAGAGAGATTGATTATTAGAACACACACAAAAAAAACGCTTGTTAATCATCCGCTTTACGTTCCACTACGAGGAAAGCGCGCCTTTTCAGCTAGCCCTAACACATCAGGAGATTGGCAGGATTCAGCTGGATGGGCATTCGCCAGCAATCATCTCCTGCCCCTCCCCTGCTGATCATAATCATAATAATCGTAAACACAAAGCGGCTTTCGACGAATCAAGCTCGTAACCGAACCTACTGTTCGTACTTAACCAAGTGCTGGGAATGATGTTAGGATATGATTAGCGCAAGATTGGCCTCATGATTGCCTCAATCAGTTGCAGGTTATAATTTAGAAGAAGGCGGAGAAGATTCCTGTGCTGCAATGGGACAACTAATGAATGCCCTGCTTTCACAGAAGTTGCCAAACCCCAAATGGTTTCGTTTGATTGGGAGGTCAGGTGGGCTAATGATGCATGAGTAGCAGCTGGGTTAGGATGGCCCGTAATTTAGTGTTTATATTCGATTCGAGCGGTTTAGTGAAGACAATGATCTCTAGCTACTAAATTTCCAAACCTATCTGATGCACCGTCCACTTCCATTAAGCTGTACAAGAACGCTAAAGAATGACTTTCCTGGCCTCTTCACGCATATTGCAAAGCACAAACTTAATAACCAATGAATATAGGAAAGGAAAAGGAAATTGGTAGGCACATGGTGAACACTACAAAAGCCTGATAAACATTTTGATTATTTTATTTGATAGGAATTGTTAATATCATGTTGCCAGATTTCCTTTCTTAAGGGAATTAACTTGCTAAGACTTGATGCAAGATCAGGACAGAAGCAACATCAGGCTATTTGCTTAATGTAAGACGTTCGAAAAACGCCTTACATCTTGAGGCACTCCCTCTGTCGCAAAATGTAAGACGTCCGTGTCAAAAAACGTCCTACATCTTGAGGCAGAGGGAGTAAACAGGAGCAACCATTTTTGGCAACATAACCTGGAAGAAGCAACCATCAAACTCTTTCTTTAGAGAGAGTTTTTGGCCATGGAACCTGGAAAGCATGCCAGAGAACGAAGTCCTTCAGGATCCATGCTTAGCGGTCCTCAGGAACAAAAGGTAAACCAGACCTGGTTGGAACTGGGAGTCGCTGGGTCCAGGAACTCTTAACCTGGTTTATACAATGTAATAAGGGAAAAAAATGAACATGAGTATCACTCAAACAATAATTATAGGCTTTTCGACACTGCTGAAGCTCAGATATCTCCGCACGAGTATAATTAATAGATAAAGCCGGTGATTTGCAACAAGAACATACTGGAGAAGAACTGAACTGTATAGAACATGGGTGATGGTTTTACAACATCCACAACAACAACATCCGACAATTGAGAATTTGGTTGGTATAACCGGCTAATATCACTCTTACAGTCTACAATTAAAACAATGGTAAGCCTTACAAGCTGATAGGGTTGCAACCCTTATCTGTCGCCCCATTCAGCCGCCTGATTGCTGTTTTGCTGCGGTAACACCACATCTCAAATGCCTCGGTGAGGTCAGGGTATCTGAACTGGTCTGCTTTCTGCATCCATTCCGACAGGATATCCGACTGGTCACCTGAAGGCAATGCTAAAATCAATGAAACAATTGCACTCTCAATGTTCTGGCACAAGCCCGCGTCCATCTGAGGGAATGCCTCGTCTTTCGCCTTTGCATCAAGGAAGCGCTTTGTTGTCCGGATGTACGGGAGCCATGTCTTCACAAGATGCGCTCTGGATGTTGAAGGGAGAATCACAGAGCCATAGCCAACAGCATCCAAGGCCTTTCCAGTCACTTCTATAAGCTTTGTCTTCACAGCCCAGAGACCTGAGCTATACTTCTCGTCCTGAACCACCGAGACAACATGGTCTGAGATTTCTAACCAGCCAGAAACAAACTCGTTCATCAGCTCAATCTTTGTCAAGACAGTGGTTATCCAGTCAATGTCAACTAAGCTGCGCACAATCCTTTGCTCTGCTTGTTCAGGCAATTTATCAAACTCTGAGGCCAAGAGATCCAGTCCGGTCCTAAGGGTTGACAACAGTTTTGTCAAACCTTCCCTCAAGACAGACCTTACATCTTCATCCATCATAACAATTGCAGGGTCATCACCGTCATGGAGCATGAAGTCAATCTGCTCCTGAGCAGCAGTCTTGAGGTCATCAAAGAAAGCAGCAGCTGAAGTCTCCATGGACGTAGCGAAGCGCACAGCGGAGATGAAAACAGTCTTGACAGCGTTGGCACTGGGAGCTTGCAAACGGGCTAACAAAGGTGCAGCAGCTTCTGGGGCCAGGGTCTGAGCAAACTGTAAAATCTCTTCCTCCTCCTTTTCGTCCCAGGAAGCAGATTCAAGGTATCCGATGCAGGTTTCCGCAACGAACTCGGATTTGAGAGAGGTCGCTGCCCGAAGAACGCCAAGAGCCGACTTAACGGAGGTGATTGCGTCCTCAATCGAATCTCTCGAAAGATACATAAACTTCAACAACTTGACATAATGGTCATACTCAGCCCTCGGGCACTGGACTTCAATGCAGTTATTGCTACCACCAGAACGGGCATCACTTCGACCCAGCAAGTCCACGAAATACTTGCTCCTGTTGGAGAGGACGGACGAGTGGCAGGGAAACCATTCTGGCTGCTCGCCGCGAGCGCCGGTCCTTCTAAAGCAAACACGGACATCGCTCGTAGACTCGTCAGCAAACTTGTATCCATCAACTGCATCAACCGTCTCCATAGTGAGCGATAAAGTATACACTGGAGATCAGTGGCAGCAGTCTTCCACCTTCATTTGCAACAGAAACCCCACAAGCCTGCACAAACATCATGAAAACACGATCAGTTGCTTCGACCACGGGTGCAAAACAGAAGTGCTGGTTATACATAAATCCTACGGCATTGGTACCCAAAGCAAATAAATGGAAATAAATAGCATGCTGCCCGACGTCCGAATCTGAATCCGATTTAGAGTCGGCATTCAGACACCTGGTTAACTAACTACTCAGACCTTGCTTTATTTAGATTGTTTCGTCCGCGAGAACCTCTTCAGGGGTACTAACTAATGGCACTGGAGCGCCAGAACACTCACAAATTGACCAGAGCTAACACCGGACATACTGCCCATAGCTGACACCTGCCTCTGGTCTGCTCCAGAAAAACAACACCCCAGTTCCTCACAGTTGGGACTAAAAATCAGTACGCGGATGTTGTAGATCCGTGGGCATCGTGCGCGCTAGAGCAAAGGGGAAATCCAGGGGGTTCGTCGGAGTATCTACAACCGGTGGCCTGGAACTGGAACTCAGCAATCCTCCGCCCCGACCGAGCAAAACCGACTCCTAGGCGATCGTCGGGGACCGAAGCCGGCGCCACGAGGGCGCTGTACCGGCGCGTTCTCCCTAACCCGCGCTTCTAGCGACGGAGCACCGCCCAGATTTGAGCGCGGCCGCGGCGAAATCCGCGACAGGGATGATGTCCGCGGACGGGGTGGGTGGGTGGATGGATGGATGGATCGGGGGCGCGGTACCTAAGGAAGCCGGCTGATCGCCGCTCCGGCGGAGGGAGGGCGAGCGTGCACGTCGCTCGTCGCCGTCGCCGGGGAGGGGGGGGAAGCGGTGGCCGGTGGGGGTGGGGCGTTGCAACTTGGGGGCGAGTGTGGTGCGGTGGGATGGGAAGGGGGGTGGGGTGGGGTGCACGCGGTGGGGGAGCGGATGGCCGGGCTACATCTGGCCCGTCCGTTTCTGATCGGGCCGCCACCTGGCCAGCGGACCATAGATGGATGTTTATCCACGCCGACCTCGCTTGCGCCCACAGGTGCGCAATGTTGACCGAAAACTGCCGAGTAAATTTCTCAAAAGAGGGAAAAAATTTAAGTAAAAGGCATCCAAGGTCATAATTTTCTTTTTTTTATCAAAGTTGCCAAATCGATTCTGTTCTTGGGGAACATATATCTAGGTCCTGCTAACCAGAGTTCGATTGGGGTGTCGCTTCAGCTATCATCACATCGGCAAGGGGCGCTTCGACTACCGCCACGTCAGCAAGGGCTCGTGGCGGGACATATTTGCGCGGGAATCGTTTGATTTTCTTTTCTTCAAAAGGGCCCATTTCCCAATCTCTCCTCTCTCTCTCCCCCTGTGAGCGAAAGCTTGTTTCTAAGGAAGGGAGCGAAGAAGAAAGGCTCGCTGTCACCGCCTTCACATGCAGCAGTACTAGCTCCTCGTCCTCCGTAGCTACCGCGAGAGTTGTTTGTCGTCTGCCAATTCAGGACTCAGGAGGGTCATTTGGCTTGACTCGAAACCAACACTCTCAAATGAGAATGTGTCTTCTATGAATACCCTAATGACTGGTTTAGAATCATGGATTGTTTGAAGTTCAAGTTGATTTCACGAAGCCCTCAATCCAAAGAGGCGATCATGTGTCAAGTTCACATCCATAAACTGGCTATTTTTGCCATCAATTTATGTCTTTTTGGTCAAGTCCTTAGAATTTCTCACTATTAGTACTATGCGGATCAACTCCTTATGCGGCCTTATCATAAAAGCTATAAAAATATCCGAAAATAAGCCACAAACCCTCAATTAAGAGAACATGTAGATGGTACCGACAAAATTGCAACCAAAACCCTAACTTACTATTCCCATGACAAATGTGGGCTAAATCCAAAAATATATATATATATATATTATATATATATATATATATATATATTTCATATTAGGGTTTCCAACTTTGAGTCGTCCACACGAAGCAACAAACACATAATTCGGGCGTCCAAACAATGAAAGCTACCCGAGGATGAGATTAGAGTTTCTCTTGCTGTAATGTAGATTAGGATCTCTGACTCGCTGCACCAGGAGCATCTTCACAGAGACTGTTGTCAGTTACTCGCTAGATGATGGCCAATGTGTCTCGATGGAGCAGCTACCGACCGCCACCCTTTGGTTGTCTTCAGTTCGCCAGAGCGGAGGGTGATGAAAATGAGGCATACCTCAACTGAGAGATAAATACAATGGGGAGTGGGGTTTGCGACTATCCACGTCTTGCAACCGGTGCCCCCTGCTAACATCTCGGGGGTCAAAGATCCATGCCGACTAGTCAAGGATGTATGCTGCTGCTTAGATGTAGTTTCTACTTCCAGCTTTATTTTGGTATTCTACTGAAGTCTTGTGAATTTGACATTTGGGGGGGGGGGAGGGTGTCCTGTGAGTCCCCTAATTGGTTTGGAGTAGTCTAGTTCTTGAATCAAAAGAGAGAGTTGCGTCTTCACTCTTATGATTCTTTCCCTTGCTCTTTTTGCTTGTTTCCTTTGGTTGTAGGTCCTAGAATCTTAGTAGTGTGAACGCCTAATGGTTTCTATTACTAGAAATAGGGGGAAACCCCTTTTGTTCAAAAAAAATTACAATCTCGGTTCTTGGATTACAGTGGGGTATATGGCTAACTTAGCAAGCATTCAAAATAGTATACTTAATTTTAAGGCAATAGGTGATGACCCACAAGTATATAGGATCAATCGTAGTCCTTTTGATAAGTAAGAGTGTCGAACCCAACAAGGAGCACAAGGAAATGACAAGTGGTTTTCAACAAGGTATTCTCTGTAAGCACTGAAATTATAAGTAACGAGTAGCTTGATAGCAAGATAATTTGTAACGAGTAAGGAACGACAATGGTAACAAAAGTGTAGCAAGGTAGCCCAATCCTTTTGAGGCAAAGGATGTTGGGGAACGCAGTAATTTCAAAAAAAAATCCTACGCACACGCAAGATCATGGTGATGCATAACAACGAGAGGGGAGAGTGTTGTCCACGTACCCTCGTAGACCGTAAGCGAAAGCGTTATGACAACGCGGTTGATGTAGTCGTACGTCTTCACGATCGACCGATCCTAGTACCGAGAGTACGACACCTCCGCGATCTACACACGTTCGGCTTGGTGACGTCCCACGGACTCATGATCCAGCAGAGTGTCAAGGGAGAGTTTCATCAGCACGATGGCGTGATGACGGTGATGATGATGCTACCGAAACAGGGCTTCGCCTAAGCACCGCTATGATATGACCGAGGTGGATTATGGTGGAGGGGGGCACCGGCACACGGCTAAGGGATCAATGATCAACTTGTGTGTCTCTGGGGTGCCCCCTCCCCCGTTTATAAAGGAGTGGAGGAGGGGGAGGGTCGGCCCTCTATGGCACGCCCTGGAGGAGTCATACTCCTTCCAGGAGTAGGATCCCCCCGTTCCCTAGTTGGACTGGGAGAGAAGGAAGGGGGAGAGAGGGAGGAAGGAAAGGGGGGTGCCGCCCCCCTTCTTAGTCCAATTTGGACCAGAGGGGGAGGGGGTGCGCAGCCTGCCCTGGCAACCTCTCTCTCTCTCTCTCTCCACTAAAGCCCATTAGGGCCCATATACTCCCCGGGGGGTTTTGGTAACCCCCGGTACTCCAGTATATGCCCGAACTCACTCGGAACCTTTCCGATGTCCAAACATAGGCTTCCAATATATTGATCTTTATGTCTCGACCATTTCGAGACTCCTTGTCATGCCCGTGATCACATCCGAGGCTCCGAACAACCTTCGGTTCATCAAAACACATAAACTCATAATACCGATCATCACCGAACGTTAAGTGTGCGGACCCTATGGGTTCGAGAACTATGTAGACATGGCTGAGACACGTCTCCAGTCAATAACCAATAGCGGAACCTAGATTTTCATATTGGCTCCTACATATTCTACGAAGATCTTTATGGGTCAAACCGCATAACGATATACGTTGTTCCCTTTGTCATCGGTATGTTACTTATGGATTGCCTACCAAAGATGGCAATACCTAGATCTATTCTTGCTTGTTATGCCTAGCTAGGGGCGTTAAAGGATAGCGCTTGTTGGGAGGCAACCCAATTTTATTTTTATTCCTTGCTTTTTGCTCCTGTTTAGTAATAAATAAATTATCTAGCCTCTGTTTTGGTTGTGTTTTTTGTGTTTAATTAGTGTTTGTGCCAAGTAGAACCGTTGACAAGACTTGGGGAAAGTCTTGTTGAACTTGCTGTAAAAAACAGAAACTTTAGCACTCACGAGAACTGCTGTCATTTTTATTTGGAGAGTGTTATTTAGTTAATTCTTTTTACAGATGATTAATAAATAAATTCCTCACGTCCAGCAATTTGTTTTAGAATTTTTGGGGTTCCAAATCTTGCGCTAGATACAGATTACTACAGACTGTTCTGTTTTTGACAGATTCTGTTTTTCGTGTGTTGTTTGCTTATTTTGATGAATCTATGGCTAGTAAAATAGTTTATAATCCATAGAGAAGTTGGAATACAGTAGGTTTAACACCAATATAAATAAAGAATGAGTTCATTACAGTACCTTGAAGTGGTCTTTTGTTTTTCTTTCGCTAACAGAGCTCACGAGTTTTCTACTTTAAGTTTTGTGTTGTAAAGTTTTCAAGTTTTGGGTAAAGATTTGATGGATTATGGAACAAGGAGTGGCAAGAGCCTAAGCTTGGGGATTCCCATGGCACCCACAAGATAATGTAAGGACACCCAAAAGCCAAAGCTTGGGGATGCCCCGGAAGGCATCCCCTCTTTCGTCTACTTCTACCGGTAACTTTACTTGGAGCTATATTTTTATTCACCACATGATATGTGTTTTGCTTGGAGCGTCTTTTATGATTTGAGTCTTTGCTTGTTAGTCTACCACAATCATCCTTGCTGTACACACCTTTTGAGAGAGCCATACATGATTTGGAATTTGATAGAATACTCTATGTGCTTCACATATATCTTTTGAGCTTTATAGTTTTGCTCTTGTGCTGCACTTATATCTTTTAGAGCACGGTGATGGATTTGTTTTATAGAAACTATTGATCTCTCATGCTTCACTTAGATTATTTTGGGAGTCTTAATATCATGGTAATTTTCTTAAAATCCTAATATGCTTGGTATGCAAGATTAATAATAAAACTTTCGTATGAGTGTGTTGAATACTAAGAAAAGTTTGATGCTTGATGATTGTTTTGAGATATGGAGGTAATAATATCAAAGTCATGCTAGTTGAGTAGTTGTGAAATTGAGAAATACTTGTGTTGAGGTTTGCAAGTCCCGTAGCATGCACGTATGGTAAACGTTATGCGACAAATTTGAAACATGAGGTGTTATTTGATTGTCTTCCTTAATTATGAGTGGCGGTCGGGGACGAGCGATGGTATTTTCCTACCAATCTATCCCCCTAGAAGTATGCGCGTAGTGCCGAGGTTTTTGATGACTTGTAGATTTTTGCAATAAGTATGTGAGTTCTTTATGACTAATGTTGAGTCCATGGATTATACGCACTCTCACCCTTCCATCATTGCTAGCCTCTTCGGTACCGTGCATTGCCCTTTCTCACATTGAGAGTTGGCGCAAACTTCGCCGGTACATACAAACCCCATGATATGATATGCTCTTTCACACATAAACCTCCTTATATCTTCCTCAAAATAGCCACCATACCTACCTATTATGGCATTTCCATAGCCATTCCGAGATATATTGCCATGCAACTTTCCATCATTCCGTTCATCATGACACATTCATCATTGTCATATTGCTTAGCATGATCATGTAGTTGACATAGTATTTGTAGCAAAGCCACCGTTCGTAATTCTTTCATACATGTCACTCTTGGTTCATTGCATATCCCGGTACACCGCCAGAGGCATTCATATAGAGTCATCTTTGTTCTAGTATCGAGTTGTAATCATTGAGTTGTAAATAAATAGAAGTGTGATGATCATCATTATTGGAGCATTGTCTCAAGTGAGGAATAAAAAAAAGAGAAAGGCCATAAAGAAAAGAGAAGGCCCAAAAAAAGAGAAAGGCCATAAAAAAAGAGAAGGCCCAAAAAATGAGAGAAAAGAGAGAAGGGACAATGTTACTATCCTTTTACCACACTTGTGCTTCAAAGTAGCACCATGATCTTCATAGTAGAGAGTCTCTCATGTTATCACTTTCATATACTAGTAGGAATTTTTCATTATAGAACTTGGCTTGTATATTCCAACAGTGGGCCTCCTCAAGTGCCCTAGGTCTTCATGAGCAAGCAAGTTGGATGCACACCCACTAGTTTCTTTTGTTGAGCTTTCATACATTTATAGCTCTAGTGCATCCATTGCATGGCAATCCCTACTCCTTGCATTAACATCAATCGGTGGGCATCTCCATAGCCCATTGATTAGCCTCGTTGATGTGAGACTTTCTCCTTTTTTGTCTTCTCCACATAACCCCCTCATTATATTCTATTACACCCATAGTGCCATGTCCATGGCTCGCGCTCATATATTGCGTGAAAGTTTATAGGTTTGAGATTACTAAAATATGAAACAATTGCTTGGCTTGTCATCGGGGTTGTGCATGATGGTAGCATTCTTGTGTGACGAAAATGAAACATGACTAAACCATATGATTTTGTAGGGATGAACTTTCTTTGGCCATGTTATTTTGAGAAGACATAATTGCTTAGTTAGTATGCTTGAAGTATTATCATTTTTATGTCAATGTGAACTTTTGTCTTGAATCTTTCGGATCTGAATATTCATACAACAATTAAGAAGAATTACATTAAAATTATGCCAAGTAGCACTCCACATAAAAAATTCTCCTTTTATCATTTACCTACTCGAGGACGAGCAGGAATTAAGCTTGTGGATGCTTGATACGTCTCCAACGTATCTATAATTTTTGATTGCTCCATGCTATATTATCTACTGTTTTAGACATTATTGGGCTTTATTATCCACTTTTATATTATTTTTGGGACTAACCTATTAACCAGAGGCCCATCCCAGAATTGCTGTTTTTTGCCTGTTTTAGGGTTTCGAAGAAAAGGAATATCAAAGGGGTCCAAACGGAATGAAACCTTCGGAAACATGATTTTCTCATCAGATAAGATCCAGGAGACTTGGACCCTCCGTCAAGAAAGCCACGAGGCGGTCACAAGGGTGGAAGGTGCCCCCCTAGGGCGCGCCCCTGCCTCGTGGGCCCCTCGAAGCTCCACTGACGTGCTTCTTCCTCCTATATATATCCACGTACCCCCAAACGACCGGGGACGGAGCCAAAAACCTAATTCCACCGCCGCAACTTTATGTATCCATGAGATCCCATCTTGGGGCCTGATCTGGAGCTCCGCCGGAGGGGGCATCGATCACAGAGGGCTTCTACATCATCATCCAAACCCCTCCGATGAAGTGTGGGTAGTTTACTTCAGACCTACGGGTCCATAGTTAGTAGCTAGATGGCTTATTCTCTCTTTTTGGATCTCAATACAATGTTCTCCCTCTCTCTCGTGGAGATCTATTCGATGTAATCTTCTTTTTGCGGTGTGTTTGTTGAGACCGATGAATTGTGGGTTTATGATCCAGTCTATCTATGAATAATATTTGAATCTTCTCTGAATACTTTTATGTATGATTGGTTATCTTTGCAAGTCTCTTCGAATTATCAGTTTGGTTTGGCCTACTAGATTGGTTTTTCTTGCCATGGGAGAAGTGCTTAGCTTTGGGTTTGATCTTGCGGTGTCCTTTCCCAGTGACAGAAGGGGCAGCAAGGCACGTATTGTATTGTTGCCATCGAGGATAACAAGATGTTTTTTTACCATATTGCATGAAACTATCCCTCTACATCATGTCATCTTGCTTAAGGCGTTACTCTGTTTTAACTTAATACTCTAGATGCATGCTGGATAGCGGTCGATGAGTTGAGTAATAGTAGTAGATGCAGAATCGTTTCGGTCTACATGTCTCGGACGTGATGCCTATATACATGATCATACCTAGATATTCTCATAACTATGCTCAATTATGTCAATTGCTCAACAGTAATTTGTTCACCCACCGTAGAATACTTATGCTCTTGAGAGAAGCCATTAGTGAAACCTATGGCCCCCGGGTCTCTTTCTCATCATATCAATCTCCATCACTTTATTATTGCTTTGCTTTTACTTTTTACTTTGCATCTCTATACCAAAAATACCAAAAATATGATTTATCATCTCTATCTGATCTCACTTTCGTAAGTGACCGTGAAGGGATTGACAACCCCTAAGCGCGTTGGTTGCGTTGAGCTATTGTTTTTGTGTAGGTACGCAGGACTCGAGCGTAGCCTCCTACTGGATTGATACCTTGGTTCTCAAAAACTGAGGGAAATACTTACGCTACTTTGCTGCATCATCCCTTCCTCTTCGGGGAAATCCAACGCAGTGCTCAAGAGGTAGCAGTACCTCCCTACTAAACTGATAGCAAGGCACACATCAGGTCTGGTACACAACATTGCATACATGATAGAGCCTATGGCTGAAGCATAGGGAACACCTTTCATTTTCTCTCTATCTTCTGCAGTGGTCCGGCATTGAGTCTGACTCAACTTCATACCTTGTAACACAGGCAAGAACCCTTTCTTTGCTTGATTCATTTTGAACTTCTTCAAAACTTTATCAAGGTATGTGCTTTGTGAAAGTCCAATTAAGCGTCTTGATCTATCTCTATAGATCTTGATGCCTAATATATAAGCAGCCTCACCGAGGTCTTTCATTGAAAAATTCTTATTCAAGTATCCTTTTATGCTATTCAGAAATTCAGTATCATTTCCGATAAACAATATGTCATCTACATATAATATCAGAAATGCTACGGAGCTCCCACTCACTTTCTTGTAAATACAGGCTTCTCCAAAAGTCTGTATAAAACCATATGCTTTGATCACACTATCAAAGCATATATTCCAACTCCGAGAGGCTTGCACCAGTCCATAAATGGATTGCTGGAGCTTGCACACTTTGTTAGCACCGTTTGGATCGACAAAACCTTCTGGTTGCATCATATACAACTCTTCTTTAAGATATCCATTAAGGAATGCATTTTTGACATCCATTTGCCAAATTTTATAATCATAAAATGCGGCAATTGCTAACATGATTCGGATGGATGTAAACATCGCTACGGGTGAAAAGGTCTCATCGTAGTCAACTCCTTGAACTTGTCGAAAACCTTTTGCAACAAGCCGAGCTTTGTAGACAGTAACATTACTGTCAGCGTCAGTCTTCCTCTCGAAGATCCATTTATTCTCCATGGCTTGCTGATCATCGCACAAGTCAAGCAAAGTCCACATTTTGTTCTCATACATGGATCCCATCTCAGATTTCATGGCCTCAAGCCATTTTACGGAATCTGGGCTCATCATCGCTTCCTCATAGTTCGTAGGTTCGTCATGGTCAAGTAACATGACCTCCAGAACAGGATTACCGTACCACTCTCGTGTGGATCTCACTCTGGTTAACCTACGAGGTTCGGTAGTAACTTGATCAGAAGTTTCATGATCATCATCATTAGCTTCCTCACTTCCTGGTGTAGGAATCACTGGAACTGATTTCAGTGATGAACTACTTTCCAATAAGGGAGGAGGTACAATACCTCATCAAGTTCTACTTTCCTCCCACTCACTTCTTTCGAGAGGAACTCCTTCTCTAGAAAGGATCCATTCTTAGCAACGAATATCTTGCCTTCGGATCTGTGATAGAAGGTGTACCCAACAGTCTCCTTTGGGTATCCTATGAAGACACTTCTCCGATTTGGGTTCGAGCTTATCAGGTTGAATTTTTTTCACATAAGCATCACAGCCCCTAACTTTAAGAAACGACAACTTGGGTTTCTTGCCAAACCACAGTTCATAAGGTGTCGTCTCAACGTATTTAGATGGTGCCCTATTTAACGTGAATCCAGCCGTCTCTAAAGCATAAGCCCAAAACGATAGCGGTAAATCAGTAGAGACATCATAGATCACACCATATCTAATAAAGTGCGGTTATGACGTTCAGACACACCATTACGTTGTGGTGTTCCAGGTGGCTTGAGTTGCGAAACTATTCTGCATTGGTTCAAATGAAGTCCAAACTCATAACTCAAATATTCACCTCCACGATCAGATCGCAGAAACTTGATTTTCTTGTTACGATGATTTTCCACTTCACTATGAAATTCTTTGAACTTTTCAAATGTTTCAGACTTATGCTTCATTAAGTAGATATACCCATATCTACTCAAATCATCTGTGAAGGTGAGAAAATAACGATATCCGCTGCGAGCTTCAATGTTCATTGGACCACATACATCAGTATGTATGATTTCCAATAACTCTGTTGCTCTCTCCATTGTTCCGGAGAACAGAGTTTTAGTCATCTTGCCCATGAGGCATGGTTCGCAAGTACCAAGTGATTCATAATCAAGTGATTCCAGAAGTGCATCAGAATGGAGTTTCTTCATGCGCTTTACACCAATATGACCTAAACGATAGTGCCACAAATAAGTTGCACTGTCATTATCAACTCTGCATCTTTTGGCTTCAATACTATGAACATGTGTATCGCTACTGTCAAGATTTAGTAAAAATAGACCACTCATCAAGGGTGCATGACCATAAAAGATATTACTCATATAAATAGAAGAACCATTATTCTCTGATTTAAATGAATAACTGTCTCGCATCAAACAAGATCCAGATATAACGTTCATGCTCAACGTTGGCACCAAATAACAATTATTTAGGTCTAAAACTAATCCCAAAGGTAGATGTAGAGGTAGCGTGCCGATGACGATCACATCGACTTTGGAACCATTTCCCACACGCATCGTCACCTCGTCCTTAGCCAATCTCTATTTAATCCGTAGCCCCTGTTTTGAGTTGCAAATGTTAGCAACTGAACCAGTATCAAATACCCAGGCACTATTGCGAGCATTAGTAAGGTACACATCAATAACATGTATATCAAATATACCTTTCACTTTGCCATCATTCTTCTCCGCCAAATACTTGGGGCAGTTCCGCTTCCAGTGATTAGTCCCTTTGCAGTAGAAGCACTCAGTCTCAGGCTTAGGTCCAGACTTGGGCTTCTTCACTTGAGCAGCAACTGGCTTGCTGTTCTTCTTGAAGTTCCCTTTCTTCCCTTTACCCTTTTTCTTGAAACTGGTGGTCTTGTTGACCATCAACACTTGATGCTCCTTCTTAGTTTCTACCTCCGCAACCTTTAGCATTGCGAAGAGCTCAGGAATCGTCTTATCCATCCCTTGCATATTATAGTTCATCACGAAGCTCTTGTAGCTTGGTGGCAGTGATTGAAGAACTCTGTCAATGACACTATCATCAGGAAGATTAACTCCCATCTGAGTCAAGTGGTTGTTGTACCCAGACATTCTGAGTATATGTTCACTGACAGAACTATTCTCCTCCATTTTGCAGCTGTAGAACTTATTGGAGACTTCATATCTCTCAATCCGGGTATTTTCTTGAAATATTAACTTCAACTCCTGGAACATCTCATATGCTCCATGACGTTCAAAACATCGTTGAAGTCCCGGTTCTAAGCCGTAAAGCATGACACACTGAACTATCAAGTAGCCATCAGCTTTGCTCTGCCAGGTGTTCATAACATTTGGCGTTGCTCCTGCAGCGGGTTTGTCACCTAGCGGTGCTTCCAGGACAAAATTCTTCTATGCAACAATGAGGATAATCCTCAAGTTACGTACCCAGTCCGTGTAGTTGCTACCATCATCTTTCAACTTAGCTTTCTCTAGGAACGCATTAAAATTTAATGGAACAACAGTACGAGCCATCTATCTACAACAACATAGACATGCAAAATACTATCAGGTACTAAGTTCATGATAAATTAAAGTTTAATTAATCAAATTACTTAAGAACTCCCACTTAGATAGACATCTCTCTAATCATCTAAGTGATCACGTGATCCATATCAACTAAACCATGTCCGATCATCACGTGAGATGGAGTAGTTTTCAACAGTGAACATCACTATGTTGATCATATCTACTATATGATTCACGCTCGACCTTTCGGTCTCAGTGTTCTGATGCCATATCTGCATCGGCTAGGCTCGTCAAGTTTAACCCGAGTATTCTACGTGTGCAAAACTGGCTTGCACCCGTTATATGTGAACGTAAAGCTTATCACACCCGATCATCACGTGGTGTCTCAGCACGACGAACTGTAGCAACGGTGCATACTCAGGGAGAACACTTATACCTTGAAATTTAGTGAGAGATCATCTTATAATGCTACCGCCGAACTAAGCAAAATAAGATGCATAAAGGATAAACATCACATGCAATCAATATAAGTGATATGATATGGCCATCATCATCTTGTGCCTTTGATCTCCATCTCCAAAGCACCGTCATGATCACCATCATCACCGGCTTGACACCTTGATCTCCATCGAAGCATCGTTGTCGTCTCACCAACTATTGCTTCTATGACTATCGCTACCGCTTAGTGATAAAGTAAAGCAATTACATGGCGATTGCATTTCATACAATAAGATGACAACCATATGGCTCATGCCAGTTGTCGATAACTCTGTTACAAACATGATCATCTCATACAATAAAATTTAGCATCGGGTATTGACCATATCACATCACAACATGCCTTGCAAAAACAAGTTAGACGTCCTCTACTTTGTTGTTGCAAGTTTTACGTGGCTGCTACGGGCTGAGCAAAAACCGTTCTTACCTACGCATCAAAAACCACAACGCGGTATAGCGATTGCTTTTTGATCTCCAGAAAGAACCCTGTTCATTGAATCCGATTCAACTAAAGTTGGAGAAACTGACACCCACCAGACACCTGTGTGCGAAGCATGTCGGTAGAACCAGTTTTGCGTAAGCGTACACGTAATGTCGGTCTGGGCCGCTTCATCCAACAATATTGCCGAATCAAGAAACAACTAGTGACGGCAAGCAATATGTATATATCCACGCCCACAACTCCTTTGTGTTCTATTCATGCATATAACATCTACGCATCAACCTGGCTCTGATGCCACTATTGGGGAACGCAGTAATTTCAAAAAATTTCCTACGCACACGCAAGATCATAGTAACGCATAGCAACGAGAGGGGAGAGTGTTGTCCACGTACCCTCATAGACCGTAAGCGGAAGCGTTATGACAACGCGGTTGATGTAGTCGTACATCTTCACGATCGACCGATCCTAGTACCGAAAGTACGGCGCATCCGCGATCTGCACACGTTCGGCTTGGTGACGTCCCACGAACTCATGATCTAGCAGAGTGTCGAGGGAGAGCTTCATCAGCACGACGGCGTGATGATGGTGATGATGATGCTACCGGAATAGGGCTTTGCCTAAGCACCGCTACGATATGAGTAAGGTGGATTATGGTGGAGGGGGCACCGCACACGGCTAAGGGATCAATGATCAACTTGTGTGTCTCTGGGGTGCCCCCCTCCCCCGTATATAAAGGAGTGGAGGAGTCCTCTATGGCGCGCCCTGGAGGAGTCCTACTCCCTCCGGGAGTAGGATCCTGTCGGGGATATACCCCGCGGCGTAAACCGGACGGAAGTATAACCCGGTTGGACTAGGCATTTCATTGGTAAACCGCCAGAGGATTGGCGGTTTACGTGATTGGCGGTTTACATGTCTGGCGGTTTATGTGTCTGGCGGTTCACTGGTATGACGATTCACGAGCCTGAAGACTCATTGGTGACCCGGCGCGTGTTCCAGATGGATGACAAGGCCCAAGGCCCAACATGCCGGTTTATGATAATGGTGGGCCGGTTTAAGAGGAAAGGCATGAGGAACATTTATCTTACAAGGAGTTAAGACCTGGACTTGTATCCGGTTTGTATTAGAGATAGACTAGTCCCAATCCTAATAAGACTCTACATGTAACCCGCCCCTCCAACATATATAAGGAGGGGCAGGGCTCCCCAAAAGGGGGAAGACTCACAAGTTCCACAAGTTGGACAAGTTAGATTTAGACAACAGCTCTCGAGATAGAGCAAACTTGTAACCATGGTCATCATCATCAATATCAATGAAGCAGGATGTAGGCTTTTACCTCCACCGTGAGGGGCCGAACCTGGGTAAAAGCATCACGTCTCTCATCCCGCTCAACCCCTCTCAAGCTAACACATAGATGCGTTGGCCTCGCGACTAAGTCCTGACACTAAGGACATCTGTCGTGACAAATCCACGACAGATCCCCCTTTCCCTAGTTGGACTAGGAGAGAAGGAAGGGGGAGAGAGGGAGGAAGGAAAGGGGGGCGCCGCCCCCTTCCTAGTCCAATTAGGACCAGAGGGGGAGGAGGCGCGCGCCCTGCCCTAGCTGCCTCTCCCTATCTTTCTCCACTAAAGCCCATTAGGGCCCATATACTCCCTGGGGGGGTTCCGGTAACCCCCCCGGTACTCCGGTATGTGCCTGAACTCACTCGGAATCTTTCCGATGTCCAAACATAGGCTTCCAATATATCGATCTTTATGTCTCGACCATTTCGAGACTCCTCGTCATGTCCGTGATCACCTCCGGGGCTCTGAACAACCTTCAGTTCATCAAAACACATAAACTCATAATACCGATCGTCACCGAACGTTAAGTGTGCGGACCCTACGGGTTCGAGAACTATGTAGACATGACTGAGACATGTCTCCAGTCAATAACCAATAGTGGAACCTAGATGTTCATATTGGCTCCTACATATTCTACGAAGATCTTTATGGGTCAAACCGCATAACGATATACGTTATTCCCTTTGTCATCGGTATGTTACTTGCCCAAGATTCGATCGTCGGTATCTCAATACCTAGTTCAATCTCGTTACCGGCAAGTCCCTTTACTCGTTCCGTAATGCATTATCCCGCAACTAACTCATTAGTCACATTGCTTGCAAGGCTTATATTGATTTGCATTACCGAGAGGGCCTAGAGATATCTCTCCGACAATCGAAGTGATAAATCCTAATCTCGATCTATGCCAACTCAACAAACACCATCAGAGACACCTGCAGAGCACCTTTATCATCACCTAGTTATGTTGTGACGTTTGGTAGCACACAAAGTGTTCCTCCGGTATTCGGGAGTTGCATGATCTCATAGTCATAGGAACATGTATAAGTTATGGAGAAAACAATAGCAAGAAACTAAACGATCATCGTGCTAAGCTAACAGAATGGGTCAAGTCAATCACATCATTCTCTAATGACGTGATCCCGTTAATAAAATGACAACTCATGTCTATGGCTAGGAAACTTAACCATCTTTGATTCAACGAGCTAGTCAAGTAGAGGCATACTAGTGACACTGTGTTTGTCTATGTATTCACACATGTACTAAGTTTCCGGTTAATACAATTCTAGCATGAATAATAAACATTTATCATGATATAAGGAAATATAAATAACAACTTTATTATTGCCTCTAGGGCATATTTCCTTCAGTCTCCCACTTGCACTAGAGTCAATAATCTAGATTACATAGTAATGATTCTAACACCCATGGAGTCTTGGTGTTGATCATGTTTTGCTCGTGAGAGAGGCTTAGTCAACGGGTCTGCAACATTCAGATCTATATGTATCTTGCAAATCTCTATGTCTCCCTCCTTGACTTGATCGCGGATGAAATGGAAGTGTCTCTTGATGTGCTTGGTTCTCTTGTGAAATCTGGATTCCTTTGCCAAGGCAATTGCACCAGTGTTGTCACAAAAGATTTTCATCGGACCCGATGCACTAGGTATGACACCTAGATCGGATATGAACTCCTTTGCCAAGTTCATTATAAATACGTGTCTGGGTTGTGACTTAGAGTCATCCGGATCAGTGTCAAATCTTGCATTGATTTAACGATTTACGATGAGCTCTTTGTCACCTCCATAAACAAGAAACATATCCTTAGTCCTTTTTAGGTATTTCAGGATGTTCTTGACCACTGTCCAGTGATCCACTCCTGCATTACTTTGGTACCTCCCAGCTAAACTGATAGCAAGGCACACATCAGGTCTGGCACACAACATTGCATACATGATAGAGCCTATGGCTGAAGCATAGGGAACACCTTTCATTTTCTCTCTATCTTCTGCAGTGGTCTGGCATTGAGTCTGACTTAACTTCACACCTTGTAACACATGCAAGAACCCTTTCTTTGCTTGATCCATTTTGAACTTCTTCAAAACTTTATCAAGGTATGTGCTTTGTGAAAGTCCAATTAAGCGTCTTGATCTATCTCTATAGATCTTGATGCCTAATATATAAGCAGCTTCACCGAGGTCTTTCATTGAAAAATTCTTATTCAAGTATCCTTTTATGCTATTCAGAAATTCAGTATCATTTCCAATCAACAATATGTCATCTACATATAATATCAGAAATGCTACGGAGCTCCCACTCACTTTCTTGTAAATACAGGCTTCTCCAAAAGTCTGTATAAAACCATATGCTTTGATCACACTATCAAAGCATATATTCCAACTCCGAGAGGCTTGCACCAGTCCATAAATGGATTGCTGGAGCTTGCACACTTTGTTAGCACCGTTTGGATCGACAAAACCTTCTAGTTGCATCATATACAACTCTTCTTTAAGATATCCATTAAGGAATGCAGTTTTGACATCCATTTGCCAAATTTCATAATCATAAAATGCGACAATTGCTAACATGATTCAGACGGACTTAAGCATCGCTACGGGTGAAAAGGTCTCATCGTAGTCAACTCCTTGAACTTGTCGAAAACCTTTTGCAACAAGTCGAGCTTTGTAGACAGTAACATTACCGTCAGCGTCAGTCTTCTTCTTGAAGATCCATTTATTCTCCATGGCTTGCTGATCATCGGGAAAGTCAAGCACAATCCACACTTTGTTCTCATACATGGATCCCATCTCAGATTTCATGGCCTCAAGCCATTTTGTGAAATCTGGGCTCATCATCGCTTCCTCATAGTTCGTAGGTTCGTCATGGTCAAGTAACATGACCTCCAGAACAGGATTACCGTACCACTCTCATGCGGATCTCACTCTAGTTGACCTACGAGGTTCGGTAGTAACTTGATCAGAAGTTTCATGATCATCATCATTAGCTTCCTGACTTACTGGTGTAGGAATCACTGGAACTGATTTCAGTGATGAACTACTTTCCAATAAGGGAGGAGGTACAATACCTCATCAGGTTCTAATTTCCTCCCACTCACTTCTTTCGAGAGGAACTCCTTCTCTAGAAAGGATCCATTCTTAGCAAAAAATATCTTGCCTTCGGATCTGTGATAGAAGGTGTACCCAACAGTCTCCTTTGGGTATCCTATGAAGACACTTCCCCGATTTGGGTTCGAGCTTATCGGGTTGAAGTTTTTTCACATAAGCATCACAGCCCCTAACTTTAAGAAACGACAACTTGGGTTTCTTGCCAAACCACAGTTCATAAGGTGTCGTCTCAACGTATTTAGATGGTGCCCTATTTAACGTGAATCCAGCCGTCTCCAAAGCATAAGCCCAAAACGATAGCGGTAAATCAATAGAGACATCATAGATCACACCATATCTAATAAAGTGCGGTTATGACGTTCAGACACACCATTACGTTGTGGTGTTCCAGGTGGCTTGAGTTGCGAGACTATTCTGCATTGCTTCAAATGAAGTCCAAACTCATAACTCAAATATTCACCTCCACGATCAGATTGCAGAAACTTGATTTTCTTGTTACGATGATTTTCCACTTCACTATGAAATTCTTTGAACTTTTCAAATGTTTCAGACTTATGTTTCATTAAGTAGATATACCCATATCTGCTCAAATCATCTGTGAAGGTGAGAAAATAACGATATCCGCCACGAGCTTCAATGTTCATTGGACCACATACATCAGTATGTATGATTTCCAATAACTCTGTTGCTCGCTCCATTGTTCCGGAGAACAGAGTTTTAGTCATCTTGCCCATGAGGCATGGTTCGCAAGTACCAAGTGATTCATAATCAAGTGATTCTAGAAGTCCATCCGAATGGTATTAAATAGCATGCTCAATATCAGAGGGGTATTAAATACCATAATGGATCTAAACATATAATCTTCCACCGAATAACCCATATAGTAATCAACTACAATATGTAACCAACACTACTAGTCACCCACAAGTACCAATCTATAGTTTCGGTACAAAGATTGAACACAAGAGATGAACTAGGGTTTGAGAGGAGATGGTGCTATTGAAGATGTTGATGGAGATTGCCCTCCCCAAGATGGGAGAGTTGTTGGTGATGATGATGATGATATCACCCTTTGAGAGGGAAGTTCCCCCGACGGAATCACTCCTTCGGAGGGCAAAAGTGCTCCTGCCCAAGTTCCACCTCGAGATGGCGGCGCTTCGTCCCGAAAGTCCTCTCCTTATTTTTTCTAGGTCAAAATGACTTATATACCAGAAGAGGGGCACCAGAGGTGGGCCGAGGAGGGCACAACCCACCAGGGCAAGCCTGGCTCCCTAGCGTGCCCAGGTGGGCTGGTGGCCCTCGCTGGTACTTATTTGCTCCATTATTTCTTACATATTCCAAAAAATCGCCGTGAAGTTTCAGTCCATTTGGAGTTGTGCAGAACAGTTAGCCTAACGTAGCTTTTTCAGGTCCAGAATGTTGGAAATATGCCCTAGAGGCAATAATAAATTAGTTATTAGTATATTTCATTGTTCATGATGATCGTTTATTATCCATGCTAGAATTGTATTGATAGGAAACTCAGATACATGTGTGGATACATAGACAACACCATATCCCTAGTAAGCCTCTAATTGACTAGCTCGTTGATCAATAGATGGTTACGGTTTCCTGACCATGGACATTGGATGTCATTGATAACGGGATCACATCATTAGGAGAATGATGTGATGGACAAGACCCAATCCTAAGCCTAGCACAAGATCGTGTAGTTCGTATGCTAAAGCTTTTCTAATGTCAAGTATCATTTCCTTAGACAATGAAATTGTGCAACTCCCGGATACCGTAGGAGTGCTTTGGGTGTGCCAAACGTCACCACGTAACTGGGTGGCTATAAAGGTGCACTACGGGTATCTCCGAAAGTGTCTGTTGGGTTGGCACGAATCGAGACTGGGATTTGTCACTCCGTGTAACGGAGAGGTATCTCTGGGCCCACTCGGTAGGACATCATCATAATGTGCACAATGTGACCAAGGAGTTGATCACGGGATGATGTGTTACAGAACGAGTAAAGAGACTTGCCGGTAACGATATTGAACAAGATATCGGGATACCGACGATCGAATCTTGGGCAAGTACTATACCGCTAGACAAAGGGAATTGTATACGGGATTGATTGAATCCTTGACATCATGGTTCATCCGATGAGATCATCGTGGAGCATGTGGGAACCAACATGGGTATCCAGATCCAGCTATTGGTTATTGACCGGAGAGTTGTCTCGGCCATGTCTGCATGACTCCCGAGCCCGTAGGGTCTACACACTTAAGGTTCGATGACGCTAGGGTTATAGGGAAAGTATGTACGTGGTTACCGAATGTTCTTCGGAGTCCCGGATGAGATCCCGGATGTCACGAGGAGTTCCGGAATGGTCCGGAGGTAAAGATTTATATATGGGAAGTCCCATTTGGTCACCGGAAAAGTTTCGGGTGCTATCGGTAACGTACTGGGACCACCGGGAGGGTCCCGGGGGTCCACCAGGTGGGGCCACCAGCCCTAGAAGGCTGTGCGGGCCAAGTGTGGGAGGGGACCAGCCCCAGGTGGGCTGGTGTGCCCCCCCACCAAGGCCCGAGGCGCAAGGAAGAGTGGGAGGGGGCAAACCCTAGGTCCAGATGGGCCTTAAGGCCCACCCAGGTGCGCCCCCTCTCTCCCCCCTTGGCCGCCACCCTAGATGGGTTTTGGGGCTGCCGCCACCCCTGGGGAGGGAACCCTAGATGGGGGTGCAGCCCCTCCCCTTCCCTTATATATACTTGAGGTATTGGGGGATGCAAGACACACGAGATCATCTCCCTCTTGGCGCAACCCTACCTCTCTCCCTCCTCGTCTCTCGTAGTGCTTGGCGAAGCCCTGCTGGAGTCCCGTGCTCCTCCACCACCACCATGCCGTCGTGCTGCTGCTGGACGGAGTCTTCCCAACCTCTCCTTCTCCCCTTGCTGGATCAAGGCATGGGAGACGTCACCGGGCTGCACGTGTGTTGAACGCGGGGGCGCCGTTGTTCGGCGCTTAGATCGGAATCAACCGTGATCTGAATCGCTGGGAGTACGACTCCTTCATCCGCGTTGTTGCAACGCTTCCACTTAGAGATCTACAAGGGTATGTAGATGCACTCCCCTTCCCCTTGTTGCTAGATTACTCCATAGATTGATCTTGGTGATGCGTAGAAAATTTTAAATTTCTGCTACGATCCCCAACAGTGGCATCATGAGCTAGGTCTATGTGTAGTTTCTATGCACGAGTAGAACACAAGTTGTTGTGGGCGTCGATTTTGTCAATTTACTTTCCGTTACTAGTCTTATCTTGATTTGGCGGCATCGTGGGATGAAGCGTCCCGGACTGACCTTACACGTACTCTTACGTGAGACAGGTTCCACCGACTGACATGCACTAGTTGCATAAGATGGCTAGCGGGTGTCTGTCTCTCCCACTTTAGTCGGATCAGATTCGATGAAAAGGGTTCTTATGAAGGGTAAATAGAAATTGGCATATCACGTTGTGGTTTTGGCGTAGGTAAGAAATGTTCTTGCTAGAAACCTATAGCAGCCACGTAAAAATTTGCAACAACAATTAGAGGACGTCTAACTTGTTTTTGCAGCATATGCCTTGTGATGTGATATGGCCAAAAGGATGTGATGAACGATATATGTGATGTATGAGATTGATCATGTTCTTGTAATAGGAATCACGACTTGTATGTCGATGAGTATGACAACCGGCAGGAGCCATAGGAGTTGTCTTAATTTATTTATGACCCGTGTGTCAACTTAAACGTCATGTAATTACTTTACTTTATTGCTAAAGCGTTAGCCATAGTAGTAGAAGTAATAGATGACGAGACAACTTCGAGAAGAAACGATGATGGAGATCATGGTGTCATGCCAGTGATAACGATGATCATGGAGCCCCAAAGATGGAAATCATAAGGAGCAAAATGATATTGGCCATATCATGTCACTATTTGATTGCATGTGATGTTTATCATGTTTTACATCTTATTTGCTTAGAACGACGATAGCTTAAATAAGATGATCCCTCGCAATAATTTCAAGAAAGTGTTCCCCCTAACTGTGCACCGTTGCGAAGGTTCGTTGTTTCGAAGCACCACGTGATGATCGGGTGTGATAGATTCTAATGTTCGAATACAACGGGTGTAAGCCAGATTTACACACGCAATACACTTAGGTTGACTTGATGAGTCTAGCATGTACAGACATGGCCTCGGAACACGGAAGACCGAAAGGTCGAGCATGAGTTGTATAGAAGATACGATCAACATGAAGATATTCACCGATGTTGACTAGTCCATCTCACGTGATGATCGGACACGGCCTAGTTGACTCGGATCATGTTTCTCTTAGATGACTAGAGGGATGTCTATCTGAGTGGGAGTTCATTAAATAATTTGATTAGATGAACTTAATTATCATGAACATAGTCTAAATTGTCTTTGCAAATATGTTGTAGATAAATAGCTCATGTTGTAGCTCCCTGTTTCAATACGTTCCTAGAGAAAGACCAAGTTGAAAGATATTGTAAGCAATGATGCGGACTGGGTCCATAGTCCGAGGAGTGTCCTCACTGCTACACAGAAGGCTTACGTCTTTGATGCACCACTTGATGTGCAAACCCCTACAACATCGTCTGTGGATGTTGTGAACACCTGAAAGACACATCCTGATGACTACTTGATAGTTTAGTGCACCATACTTTACGGCTTAGAATCGGGATTCCAATGACGTTTTGAACGCCATAAGACATATGAGATGTTCCAAGAGCTGAAATTGGGATTTCAGGCTCATGCCCGTGTTGAGAGGTATGAGACCTCTGACAAGTTCTTTTGCCAACAAGATGGAGGAGAATAGCTCAGCTAGTGAGCATGTGCTCAGAATGTCCGGGTGCTACAATCACTTAAATCAAGTGGGAGTTAAACTTCTAGATAAGATAGTGATTGATAGAGTTCTCTAGCCACTATCACTAAGCTACTAGATCTTCGTGATGAACTATGACATGCAAGGGATGGAGTTGATCCCGGAGCTGTTCGCGGTGCTTAAGACCGCAAAAGGTAGAAATCAAGAAGGAGCATCAAGTGTTGATGGTTTAACAAGACCACTGGTTTCAAGAAGGGAAAGGGCTAGAAGGGAAACTTCATGGATGGAAAACCAGTTGCCGCTCCAGTGAAGGAACCCAAGGTTGAACCCAAACCCGAGACTAAGTGCTTCTATTGTAAGGGGAACAGTCACTGGTAGCGGAATTACCCCAAATGCATGGTAGATAAGAAGGCTGGCAACTTCAACAAAGTATATACGTGTTATTAATGTGTACCTCACTAGTACTCCTGGTAGCACCTGGGTATTGGATACCGGTTCAGTTGCTATTATTGGTGACTTGAAGCAAAAGCTACGAACTAAACGGAGACTGGCTAAGGGCGAGGTGACGATGTGTGTTGGAAGTGTTTTCAAAGTTGATGAGATCACCATCGCACGCTCCATCTGCCTTCGGGATTAGTATTGAACCTAGATAAATGTTATAAGGTGTCTACGTTGAGCATGAATATGATTAGATCATGTTCA
This sequence comes from Triticum monococcum, assembly GCA_034509565.1. Classification (NCBI taxonomy): domain Eukaryota; kingdom Viridiplantae; phylum Streptophyta; class Magnoliopsida; order Poales; family Poaceae; genus Triticum; species Triticum monococcum. Next base: position 28,901,817 of record CM067847.1, read on the forward strand.
TTGCAATACGGTTATTCATTTAAGTTAGAGAATAATGGTTATTCTGTTTACATGAATAATACCTTTCATGGTCATGCACCCTATGTGAATGGTTCATTGAATCTCGGTCGTGGTAATACGCATGTTCACGCCAAAAGATGTAGAGTTAATAATGATAGTACCACTTTCTTGTGGCACTGCCGCTTAGGTCATATTGGCATAAGATGCATGAAGAAACTCCATGTTGATGGATGTTTGGAGTCACTTGATTTTGAATCGCTTGACACATGCGAGCCATGCCTCATGGGCAGGATGACTAAGACCCCGTTTTCAGGTACAATGAAACGGGCAAGTGACTTGTTGGAAATCATACATGCTGATGCGTGTGATCCAATGAGAATTGAAGCGTGTGGTGGATATCGCTATTTTCTCATCTTCACTGACGATTTGAGTGGATATAGGTATATTTACTTAGTGAAGCACAAGTCTGAAACATTTGAAAAGTTCAAGCGGTTTCAGAGTGAAGTTAAGAACCATCATAACAAGAAGATCAAATTCCTACGATCTGATCGATGAGAATTTCTGAGTTATGAGTTTGGCAATCACTTAAGACATTGTGGAATTGTTTCACAGTTGAAGCCACCAGGAACACCACAGGGTAATGGTGTGTCCGGACGTCGTAATCGAACCTTATGAGATATGGTGCGATCTATGATGTCTCTTACCGATCTACCATTTTCATTTTGAGGATATGCGTTAGAGACAGCTGCATTCACTTTAGATAGGACACCATCTAACTCCGTTGAGACGACGTCGTATGAATATGGTTTGGCAAGAAACCAAAAAATTGTCGTTTCTTAATGTTTGGGGCTGCGATGCTTAAGGCTTCAGCCAGAGAAGCTCGAACCCAAAAGCGGACAAACACATCTTCATAGGATACCCAAAGGTGACAGTTGGGTATACCTTCTATCTCAGATCCGAGGGCAAATTGTTTGTCGCTAAGAATGAGTCCTTTCTCAAGAAGGAGTTTCTCTCGAAAGAATTGAGTGGGAGGAAGATAGAACTTGATGAGGTTGTCGAACCTTTACTTCAACCAGAGAGTGATGCAACACAGAAAGATGTTTTCTGTGGCACCTACGTCTGTTGAATAGGAAGTTAATGATAGTGATCATGAAGCTTCGGATCAAGTTGCTATCGAACCTCGTAGGTCGACAAGGATATGTACTACTCCTGAGTGGTACGGTAATCCTGTCTTAGATATCATGTTGTTAGACAACAATGAACCTACGAGCTATGGAGAAGCGATGGTGGGCCCATATTCCGACAAATGGTTAGAAGCCATGAAATCCGAGATAGGATCCATGTATCAGAACAAAGTATGGACTTTGGTGGACTTGCCCGATGATCGGCGAGCCATTGAGATAAATGGATCTTTAAGAAGAAGACGGATGTGGGCGGTAATGTTACCGTCTATGAAGCTCGACTTGTGGGAAAGAGTCTTTTCACAAGTTCAAGGAGTTGACTATGATGAGAATTTCTCACCCGTAGTGATGCTTAAGTCCGTCGGAATCATGTTAGCATTAGCTGTATTTTTCGATTATGAAATCTGACAGATGGATGTCAAAACAGGTTTTCTTACTAGTTTTTGTAAGAAAAGTTGTATGTGATATGATAAAAGGTTTTGTCGATCCTAAGGATGCTAAAAGGTATGCTGGCTCCAGCGATCCTTCTATGGACTAGAGCAAGCATCTCAGAGTCAGAATACATGCTTTGATGGAGTGATCAATGTTGGGGAACGTGGTAATTTCGAAAATTTTCCTACGCACACGCAAGATCATGGTGATGCACAGCAACGAGAGGGGAGAGTGTTGTCTACGTACCAACGCAGACCGACTGCGGAAGCGATCACACAACGTAGAGGAAGTAGTCGTACGTCTTCTTCCCGATCCGACCGATCCAAGCACCGTTACTCCGGCACCTCCGAGTTCTTAGCACACGTTCAGCTCGATGACGATCCTCGGGCTCCAATCCAGCAAAGCGTCGAGGAAGAGTTCCGTCAGCACGATGGCGTGGTGACGATCTTGATGTACTACCGACGCAGGGCTTCGCCTAAGCACTACAACGGTATGATCGAGGTGGAATTTGGTGGTAGGGGGCACCGCACACGGCTAAGGAACGATCTCAAGGATCAACTTGTGTGTCTTGGGGTGTCCCCTGCCCCCGTATATAAAGGTTGGAGGGAGGGGGGCTGGCCGGCCAGAGAGAGGGAGGCGCAGGGGGAGTCCTACTCCTATCGGGAGTAGGACTCCCCCCTCCAATCCTATTCCAACTAGGACTCTCAAGGGGGAAAGGAGAGAGAGGGGGGCCGGCCCCTTCTCCTAGTCCTACTAGGACTTGGGGAAGGGGGGGGGCGGCTAGCTGTGGGCTGCCCCTTTTCTCTTTTCCACTAAGGCCCAATAGGCCCATTAGTCTCCCGGGGGGTTCCGGTAACCCTCCCGGTATTCCGGTAAAATCCCGATTTCACCCGGAACACTTCCTATGTCCAAACATAGGCTTCCAATATATCAATCTTCACGTCTCGACCATTTCGAGACTCCTCGTCATGTCCGTGATCTCATCCGGGACTCCGAACAACCTTCGGTACATCAAAATGCATAAACTCATAATAACTGTCATCGTAACGTTAAGCGTGCGGACCCTACGGTTCGAGAACAATGTAGACATGACCGAGACACGTCTCCGGTCAATAACCAATAGCGGGACCTGGATGCCCATATTGGCTCCTACATATTCTCCGAAGATCTTTATCGGTCAGACCGCATAACAACATACGTTGTTCCCTTTGTCATCGGTATGTTACTTGCCCGAGATTCGATCGTCGGTATCCAATACCTAGTTCAATCTCGTTACCGGCAAGTCTCTTTACTCGTTCCGTAATACATCATCTCACAACTAACATATTAGTTGCAGTGCTTGCAAGGCTTATGTGATGTGCATTACCGAGAGGGCCCAGAGATACCTCTCCGACAATCGGAGTGACAAACCCTAATCTTGAAATACGCCAACCCAACATCTACCATTGGAGACACCTGTAGTACTCCTTTATAATCACCCAGTTACGTTGTGACGTTTGGTAGTACCCAAAGTGTTCCTCCGGTAAACGGGAGTTGCATAATCTCATAGTTATAGGAACATGTATAAGTCATGAAGAAAGCAATAGCAACATACTAAACGATCGGGTGCTAAGCTAATAGAATGGGTCATGTCAATCAGATCATTCTACTAATGATGTGACCTCGTTAATCAAATAACAACTCTTTGTTCATGGTTAGGAAACATAACCATCTTTGATTAACGAGCTAGTCAAGTAGAGGCATACTAGTGACACTCTGTTGGTCTATGTATTCACACATGTATTATGTTTCCGGTTAATACAATTCTAGCATGAATAATAAGCATTTATCATGATATGAGGAAATAAATAATAACTTTATTATTGCCTCTAGGGCATATTTCCTTCAATCAAAGCTTTTAGGTTTATACAATGTTTGCTAGAAACTTGTATTTACAAGAAAGTGAGTGGGAGAACTACAACATTTCTGATAAGTATATGTGGATGACATATTGTTGATCCGAAATAATGTAGAATTTCTGGAAAGCATAAACGGTTGTTTGAAGAGTGATTTTCAAAGGAAGACCTAGATAAAGCTGCTTACATATTGGGCATCAAGATCTATAGAGATAGATCAAGGCGGCTGATGATACTTTCAAAGAACGCACACCTTAACATGTTTTTGAAGGAGTTCAAAATAGATCAGTCAAAGAAGGGGTTCTTACCTGAGTTGTAAGGTGTGAAGTTGAGTAAGACTCAAAGATTGACCACGACAGAAGAAAGAGGAAGGACGAAGGTCGTCCCCTATGCTTTTGTCATAGGCTCTATACGGTATGCCATGCTGAGTACCGCACCTGATGTGTGCCTTGCCACATGTTTGGCAAGAGGGTACAAAGGTGATCTAGGAGTGGATCACCAGATAGTAGTCAAAATTATCCTTAGAGGAATAAGGAAATGTTTCTCGGTTATGGAGGTGATAAAGAGTTCAACGTAAAGAGTTACGTCGATGCAAGCTTAACACCTATCCGGATAGCTCTGAGTAGAGATACCGGATACGTATAATGGAGCAAAAATTTGGAATAGCTCCAAGTGGAACGTGGTAGCAGCATCTGCGATATGACATAAAGTTTTGCGAAATACATAGGGATCTGAATTTTGCAGACCCGTTGACTATAACCTCTCTCACAAGCATAATATGATCAAACGTAGAAGTCATTGAGTGTTAATCACATAGTGATGTGAACTAGATTATTGAGTCTAGTAAACTCTTTGGATGTTGGTCACATGGCGATGTGACCTGTGAGTGTTAATCACATGGCAATGTGAACTAGATTATTGACTCTAGTGCAAGTGGGAGACTGTTGGAAATATGCCCTAGAGGCAATAATAAATTAGTTATTATTATATTTCATTGTTCATGATAATTGTTTATTATCCATGCTAGAATTGTATTGATAGGAAACTCAGATACATGTGTGGATACATAGACAACACCATGTCCCTAGTAAGCCTCTAGTTGACTAGCTCGTTGATCAATAGATGGTTACGGTTTCCTGACCATGGACATTGGATGTCGTTGATAACGGGATCACATCATTAGGAGAATGATGTGATGGACAAGACCCAATCCTAAGCCTAGCACAAGATCGTGTAGTTCGTATGCTAAAGCTTTTCTAATGTCAAGTATCATTTCCTTAGACCATGAGATTGTGCAACTCCCAGATACCGTAGGAGTGCTTTGGGTCTGCCAAACGTCACAACGTAACTGGGTGGCTATAAAGGTGCACTACGAGTATCTCCGAAGTGTCTGTTGGGTTGGCATGAATCGAGACTGGGATTTGTCACTCTGTGTAACGGAGAGGTATCTCTGGGCCCACTCGATAGGACATCATCACAATGTGCACAATGTGACCAAGGAGTTGATCACGGGATGATGTGTTACGGAACGAGTAAAGAGACTTGCCGATAACGAGATTGAACAAGGTATCGGGATACCGACGATCGAATCTCGGACAAGTACTATACCGCTAGACAAAGGGAATTGTATACGGGATTGATTGAATCCTTGACATCGTGGTTCATTCGATGAGATCATCGTGGAGCATGTGGGAACCAACATGGGTATCCAGATCCCGCTGTTGGTTATTGACCGGAGAGTTGTCTCGGCCATGTCTGCATGACTCCCGAGCCCGTAGGGTCTACACACTTAAGGTTCGATAACGCTAGGGTTATAGGGAAAGTATGTATGCGGTTACCGAATGTTGTTCGGAGTCCCAGACGTTATGAGGAGTTGCGAAATGGTCCGGAGGTAAAGATTTATATATGGGAAGTCCCGTTTGGTCACCGGAAAAGTTTCGGGTGCTATCGGTAACGTACCGGGGCCACCGGGAGGGTCCCGGGGGTCCACTAGGTGGGGCCACCAGCCCTAGAAGGCTGCGTGGGCCAAGTGTGGGAGGGGACCAGCCCCAGGTGGGCTGGTGCGCCCCCCCCCCCACCAAGGCCCAAGGCGCAAGGAAGAGTGGGAGGGGGCAAACCCTAGGTCCAGATGGGCCTTAAGGCCCACCCTAGGTGCGCCCCCCTCTCTCCCCCCTTGGCCGCCACCCTAGATGGGTTTTGGGGCTGCCGCCACCCCTGGGGAGGGAACCCTAGATGGGGCGCAGCCCCTCCCCTTCCCCTATATATACTTGAGGTATTGGGGGCTGCAAGACACACGAGATCATCTCCCTCTTGGCGCAGCCCTACCTCTCTCCCTCCTCGTCTCTCGTAGTGCTTGGCGAAGCCCTGCTGGAGTCCCGCGCTCCTCCACCACCACCACGCCGTCGTGCTGCTGCTGGACGGAGTCTTCCCAACCTCTCCTTCTCCCCTTGCTGGATCAAGGCGTGGGAGACGTCACCGGGCTGCACGTGTGTTGAACGCAGAGGCGCCATTGTTCGGCGCTTAGATCGGAATCAACCGCGATCTGAATCGCTGCGAGTACGACTCCTTCATCCGCGTTCTTGCAACGCTTCCGCTTAGTGATCTACAAGGGTATGTAGATGCACTCCCCTTCCCCTCATTGCTAGATTACTCCATAGATTGATCTTGGTGATGCGTAGAAAATTTTAAATTTCTGCTACGATCCCCAACACAGAATTCCAGCTGCTGATATTCTCCCTCTTTGTGTGAACCTTACATATTATAAAATAAAAGGCATTAGAATTACTTCAAAAGACATTATTATGCATAAAAACAATATAAATAAGAGTAGAAAAACATGATGCAAAATGGCGTATCAATAGGTAGAAATGCTCTCATGGACACTCGTTCTAGATCAAAGCAAACTTCTGAGTAAGCTGTATACCAACAACCAACTCAAGATTAGTGACCTAGCGACAAACACAAACCAACACCTGCGGGGCCAGATTGCATTGATATGCACTAGAAGTTTCTTCATACAATTGTAGGTGTCGTGTATTAATTGTCCTATGATGGATGGACAACACATGGCGAAACTCATAAGCCCGTCTCCGGAAAATAATGCTCACCACACATATCTAGCGTTGAATACATATAAATAAGTTGGTTGATGTTGTAAGAACCTGGTAGCAGAATAGTTGTTGATAAAATAAATAACAAAGAAAAGACACCTACTACATGATAAGGCAGTATGTAGCAACACATAAAAAAGGGTAATATGTAACAAGCCCATATCTTTCAATGCCAAATTATTTAGTAAGTTGAGTGAAAGCCATGAAAAAATAGTTTTTATCTCTAAAATCAAATCACAGACTATGGCAATCACTCATTTTCAGGGAAACTTTGCTTAAACATAACATACAAATATTATATTTGAAATATATATTTTATACTATCTTGAAAATTTAGGCACCTCAGCTATTTAGATATTTTTTTGGATTTATTTGTAACTAAAGAAGAATCAATACGGACGGAGTTGCAAAAGAAAGAAAGAAAGAAAGAGAAACGCGTGCGCCTGCCACCCACCATACGTAATAACTTTTGGCGAGAAAAGAAAATAGGTTGTCAGATCTCCTTATCTTCTCGCTGCTGCCTGCCTGGATCCAAACCCTAGCCCAGCCGCCTCTCTCCCTCTCTCTCCTCAGAGGCTCAGATCTCCTAGCCTAGCTGCCACCATGCAAGGAAGGAACCAACCTCTCTCCTCAGATCCATGGAATGGCTTCACTCTTCCTTCATTCCAACTGCCTGCGCACCCTTCTTTCATGGCGATGGCGACAGAGATGGGATCTAGCCCCGCCCCGCCGGATCGAGATGGCTGGACGGCAGCAACGTGCGTCCCACAACTACTATAGATGGGAAACAGCACGGTCCGCTCCCGGCCGGAGACTCTCGCAGTGGCCGGAGCGCCAACGTTTGCCGACCTTCATCGCCTCTTCTCTTCTTCGTCTGATGGGTGAGTCCTCTGCTAACTCCACCAAGCTATTCTTCTTTCATCTAATCTAATCCCCCCTCTAATCTAATCTAATCTAATCTAAGGAAACCAATCCATCCTTACCGCCATGTTTCTTCTGTCTTGTCTTGCAGGTTGGTTTGGTTGGATCTCTCTCCATCTATTTTATGTTACAGTATTACACATGGATATTTCTCATCCATCCATCGACTAAAACGAATAGCCCAGCCCTGTTAGGCCGTCTCCTGTGTATGTATGTATGTATGTATGTATGTATGTATGTATGTGCAGAGTTTTTTTTGTTTTTGTTTTTGTTTTGTTATAATCTTCTATATGTATATCACCGGAGGACAAAGCAAAATAAAATAAATCCTTCTTCAGAAGAAGATTCACCCGATCGAGTACTGTTTTCAGGCTGTTTAGATCTGTCGGAATTTTTCCTAAAAGTATTTCAAACTCTTTCAAAGCATTCATGCAGTCTTTTGTGTTTTAAGAAAAAATAATAATAATATAAATCTCAAACCTCTTCTTGCAATTCCTTTATTACTTCTTTTGGTGGTGTACAAAACACTCTTTGATGACTTCTTTTTTCTTTTGCCACACCCCTTAGTACCACTTAACTTATATAGGTCCTAATACATACAGAGATAACAATCCAAAGTATTTTCTCCCTCCGTCCTATAATATAAGACGCTTTTTGACACTACACTAGTGTTAGAAAAACGTCTTACATTATAGGACGGAGTAGTACATTTTATTTGCCTAGCTCTGTCGCTAAGCCTTTTGATCCCTCACATTCTTTAGTGTCATTGTTAGTCCACTTTTCGCCAGCGCCGGGGAGGGAGTTATTGGCTAGCATTTGTGTTAGTGAATGGAAGATAGATGCTTGCTTGATACTACTCCCTCTGTAAAGAAAGAAATATAAGATTGGTAGTGATCTAAATGATCTTATATTTCTTTACATATGGAGTACAAGTTTAGGGCCTCTTTGGCTTGCTAGTAAAAGCAGAGGAAAATTGTTGGACTATGAAAATTTTCTTTGGTGCATCTATTTGCTTTAGGAAAGAAGAAAAGGAAAAAAAAGCAAAGAGTTTTCCTTTGGTCTATGTCCCAAAGGCAAAATAAATAGAAATTTGACATCAAGATACCGGACAGACGAGAGTTAGTTTTTTTAGCGTAAGAACATTCAAGTCATACTTTTGCTTGTGATTTGATTTGACTTAAAAAATTGATTTTGTTTTGTGTTTCTGTTAGGTTTTTGATTTTTTAATCAAGTTTCATAAAGTTAACAATATTTATGTGTCTAATAATCGTTCTGCAAGCATGGTTCTATCAGATTGGTGCATTGTCAAATCGTGAGGTTTATTTACTTTTTGAAGTATGTGCTCATCTTTTGGGGATATGGGCACAGATGGAGTGGTTCACAGCCTGTCCCCATTTTCATTTTGGTAGCAGTCGTGTCGATGCCAAAGCTGTCCACTCGTTCTCTCTCTCTCTCTCTCTCTCTCTCGCTAGCAATAGTTTTTTTTAGTACTACTTACCTCGCTAGCAATAGCTTTTTCTTGTGTTGTACAATTACCTGACCGTCTCGTGTATCCTTCTTTTGTAGTACGCTAGTATTGCTTCATTACCTGAAGGTCCTTCATTTTGGTATTCATTCAATTCTTTCATGCTTGTTGTTCAGGTAATTAAGGACCTTGGATTCCTTGGCCTGTTCTCATATGATGATGTTGCTCTCTATACAATTGTTTGTTCGCCTTCACTTGCATGACAGGCCGTCTGGATTTGCCCGTGACAGGCCGTCTGCTGCTGCATTTGATTTCTTGCTTGTGAAGGTGTCTGGATCCTGATGCATAGTCAACTTTATCATGACACATGAACTCTCGGTAATCCTTCTATTATCAATTTCTCTCTTTCCCGCCTACTCTTTTATGATACTTTCTCTTCCAAAAAAAATAGCACCTGAGATTACAAAACTTATGTTAAATCGTATACTTTATTTTTTCATGTTGTTTTGGTCTGACTAGACAGTTTACTGTTTTTTTTTGTTTCTATTAAATTTTGCCAAACACCTGAAGTTACAAAATGTATGTAAAAGAAGAGATATGCGTGAGGATGGAGTAATTAGTTAGCAATTTTGATTTAGTTAGGTAATAATGGAAGGGCAGATGCTTGCACTTAGTAAGAGAGTGTAGGGCCTTTGATTTGAGTTTTACTACTCCCTCCGATCCATATTAGTTATCGTTCAAATGAACATATCTAGCACTGTAATACATCTTAGATACATCTGTTTGAGCGACAAGCAATATGGATTGGAGGTAGTTTTCTTGTGTTTCTACCAAGTAATAAGATCTTGATTTTTATATTGTAGTGAACCAAAAACACAATTTACCAAAATTTATGAGTCTTTCCGTTCTGCAGGCTATCATATTGGTGCCTACCAGAATCCTGCAAATCACATCGGCCTTTTTTATTTTATTATTCAAGTCCCTGCTCATATTTTGGGAATGGCGTCCACGTTTTTATGTTCCAACCAAGCTTCGGCGTCCATGTTTCCTCCCAAGTGATGAGCAGAGGATCTGTGTGAATAGCTTGTTCCATTTTCTTGGTGTTTTACTTGACGTGCCGTCCACTTCTTTTTTTGCAATTTCCTTGCTGTACATGTTTATCAGGATCTTGTTGGAACTTACCCTCTCTCTCCTTTGTTCAGGCATCTTGGGTTTGCTAGTGCCAGGCAGAGATGCTACATTTGTTGTCTTGTGATGTGAATAAGGTGTCCACGTCCACAAGACATCAACTCATTGGTAATCATTTATTCTTTTTTCTTGCCAAATCCTTTCTTTGCTTTACTGTTATGATAGTGTTTTGAACCTATAAACTAGTCCTCATTTCTTACCTTAGCATCAGTACAATATACTCACTCCATCCCATAATATAAGATCTTGTTACATCACATACTTGATGCAACAATATCTTATATTATGGGACGGAGGAAGTACTAATCACTTGTTCCCTATATACCAAAATGTAAGACGTTTTTTGGTTTTGCATAGGGCATGTGTTACGGAGGGAGTAGTTTAAGTAATAGCTACTCTATGGGCAACACAAAAACCAGGCTGAGTGGCGATTACTGAAATTTTCGTCCCTCATTTTAGTTTTCCTACTCAATTAGCGCATGCCAGTTTCCTACTCAATTAACGCATGCCACTTTGGTTCTACAACTAACATAATACAAAATATCTGAGCTAGTTCTTGCACTTACAGAGGCTAGTTTTACCTAACCAAAGAATTCTAATATGCATGCAACTTACCAGTGGGTTTCAACGCTCCAGCAATTCTAATACACTTGGTATCTCTGCGCTTTGAAGTTTTAGATGTTCAGAAATTCAGGTAGAAAGCTCGGTGTTTTGGGCCTACGAGTCTAATATTACAACTAGTTAGGCAAATATCATCAACTAGCTAGTACACTGTAGATCATATCTTCCCAGAACACACATCCACCCAATCAAACAGATTAAAGTCTACCACCACATGGATATTCATTGTTGTGACAGAAAAACTGGACAGTGTTCTCCTCCACTAATATTATGGCTCGTTCAAAGATGCATACGATAGCCACCAGTAGACAAAATTTGCAGTGGCAAGAATTTTGGGAATCATTTTTTGATGAATATGTAGCAATACTAATTATTAATTTTGATCGCCTTGTTGTTCAGGCCTCCTCCAGAACGGGCATTGCTTAAGCCTGCAAGCACAAAAGAGAATGGTTAAGATATACTCACTATGAGTAAATCAAAGTAGTCAACCTGAAAAAATAAAGCAATAAACCATCATATAGAGCAATAAACCATCAGAATAAATGGTTAATTTCCAGTTCTAAGTGCCTGTGCAATTCCACCTTGTTACATCTAAGCTCATTTCAAGTTTGATATTTAATTGCAGGGATAAAGCGGCGTGATACTGGATTGGCTCCACCAAGCCAGTGGGATCTTGTGTCTGATAAACAGATGATGCTAGAGGAGCAACCATTGCAGGTGAATTAGCAGGATGTCCGCCTTAACCTTTTCTACAATGCATAGAACTAGTGGTTATGTTGTGACCTTTGTGCTTTATCATCTCCCTCACAGTAAATTAAATTCTGTCGTGATTATCACTAGATGCACGGAGATAACAAGTCCAAATACTGATGATGCCAAATGTCATAAAAAACAGATCGCAAAGGTCTGTCATCATTGTACTATCTTAGGCCAATCACATCTTCTGGAGGTTCGGACAAAGTTCCCCCCACTGATATCAAGGAAGGAATGATAGTTCGGCAAGTTGCCTGTTCTCTCTAGTGAGTTACATCTTGGCTATTGCCTACTAGCATGATCTACTCCCTCTGTAAAGAAATATAAGAGTGTTTAGATCACTAAAGTAGTTATCTAAACGCTCTTATATTTCTTTACGGAGGGAGTAGCGATAAGCACTATGATATAGTAAGCAACAGTTAATTCAGGTGTTCTTGCTGCAAGGAGTCATATTATGTTTATGCTTTGTGTCCACACTTTCAGTTTGACTTGTAGATTCTGGACACTTTGATTTTTAACAAGACCGGATAATGATAATAAGATGCAAGGATAAGCTTGCAAGATGTGCATGCAAAGAAGAGAATTTAAATCTCAAACTGAGCTAGCCTTGTCCACAACCCAGCTCTTGTGACTACTTTGATTCAATACCCTGTTGGAGATAATTACACAAAAGCTCCAGAAATAGAGCACATTGATTGTACCATAGGTGACTTAAACCCCCATTGATATCCTAGTGTGATGCAGGACAGGAAGAAATTCAAATAGTAACAAAGGGCTTGAGCACAAAGATCCAGGACGATATATATGCTCTATGTATGCAAATCTACCTAGTGAGCTTGAAACGAACATCTTTGAGACAATGTAAGTCTTGTTATACTCTTTTTATTGTTATAGATGTTGACAACTGAAATAAATCAGGACCTGTAAATAACTTTATGAACCAGATAGATGAGTAAAAGATGTGTAGCCTTTTTGTTTTATCGTTATAGATGTTGACAACTGAAATAAATTAGGACCTGCAAAAAACTTTATGTATGTATCTATGACCTTCCTTTTGGGGACAAGGATAGATAGAAAAGATGTGTAGCAGGACATAATTTCACATATATGATGGCTAATTAAACAGGATAGCATGACACAATTTCACATGTATGATGGCTAACTAAACAGGATAGAATGATATACTTCAAAATATGATGACTATGTAAACAGGATGACATGATATAACTATACGATGTGTCTATTAAAGTGGTTGGCATGCCATAAATCACAAACATGCCATCGATGGAAACATGATGGCATGATATAATTCACGGATAGAATGACATAATTCAAAATATGATGACTATCTAAACAAGATGAGATGATATAACTATATTATGTCTTTAAAAAATGGGTTGACATGCCATAATTCAGATACATGTTGTTTATGTAAACATTTTGGCATGATATAATTCAAATATATGATTTATATACTAAGCAAGTGAGCAGAGGGCAATCGCATATATGATGTGTCAACTAAGGATATGCATTCAATATTGTGTATTTGATGTAAAAACTAAGCATTGCAATACAACATGCATGATATGAGTAATATAGCCTTGCCAAGTTTGAGATACACCTCAGGGGGATAATAGGACTGGTCATCTACCTCTGAATCCTCCTCTGAAGAGTTATCTGTAACCAGCAAGATATCTGCTTCAGCAGGTAGCATTGTCTGCTCTGAAGACCTTGTTTTCACTCCAGATTTATCCATCACCAATTCAAATGGCTGATGCACAGGAAGAGCAGTTGAATATATAATCATTGTCGACAAATGCAACGAGAAATACAAAAAAGGACGGCATGATATAATTCACATATATGACGCTTGGCTAAACAACATGGCATTGCATAATTCACATATATAATGCCTTGCAACAAGATAGCATTGTATAATTCACATATATAATGTCTTGCAACAAGATGGCGTCGCATAATTCACATATATGGTAATTAGACACTAAACAGGTGGCATTCACATAAAGCATGTCTAAACTAAGCAAATGACATAGCAATGCAAGATACCATACGCACGATATGAGCAACATAACACTGCCAAGTTAGAGCATGCACCTCGGGGGGGGGGGGGGATAGGACTGGTCATCTGTCTCGGAATCCTCCTCTGAGGAGCTATCCGTAACCAGCAAGACATGCGCTTCGTCAGATAGCATTGTCTGCTCTGAAGACCTTGTTTCCACTTCAGATTTTTCCATGACCGTGTCGGATGGCTAATGCACAGTAAGAGTAATTGAATGTACTAAAATTGTTGACAAATTTAACATGTAATAAAAAAATGATGGCATGATATAATTCACATATAAGATGACTGTCTAACCAGGGTGGCATTGCAAAATTCACATATATGATGCCTGAGTTATTTGAATAAACGATCTTTGTCTTTGAGTTTTAAGAAATGACGATAGAATGCATGTCTCCTATGTCGACAAAAGACTAACGAAGAACTTGTAAATGATTAGAAATTAGAAAAAAGTCTGAATATTATACCATTGAATAAATACATATTTATAATTAAATGTATAAATGTGCGGCCAAAACCGTCCGTGTTGGGTCAGTTCTACGTGACGATTATGAGTGCACAAAATCGCACAACCGCGAGTTGTGACGCGCCACAATTATTTCTGCCGCAAGCACAAGTTCCAAAACCCTCGTTACCAAAACTCCTCCCATGCTTTTTTTCTCCACAAGCAAAAAATGCCTCCCCTCCTCCTCATCTTCTTGATTTAAGCAAATAACCACCCCCACCACCACCCAAAGATTAGGATGCCGACATCCACCCCTCCCCAAGCTCCACTAACATTGCATGTTAGGCCTGGCTTATCTCTGTCATGTCCCGCCTCATCTCTATCCAAACAATGTGGTCAGCTATGAATTGCCAAGGGAGAACATGAAATTTTTCCATACCTTGTGTAATTCACCATGATATGAAGAGAAAAAACTACGCAAGTTTACAAAAAGGTGCCATGAATCCTCATTTGAAGTTGTCATGAAGATGTGTTGAAGATTACCACCCCTGCCCTCCCTACCCTTCTTCGCTAAGCAAAACTTAGAAAGTGCACGTTCTGAAGAGGGGGGGGGGGAGGGTGACGTGTTTTAAGTGATGACATGAAACTGTAAAGAGGTTGTCGTGTTAACGACATCTGCAAGGGCATAGCCATTTTGCCCCATGTGTCTGCTCGGACAGTCTGGACACAAAAACAACCACCGAACGGGCTACCCCAAACCTAGCCCATATGTTTGGATTTTTTGGACTCCCCCAAATCCGGCCCATGTGTGGGGGGTGTTGGGGAACGTAGTAATTTCGAAAATTTTCCTACGCACACGCAAGATCATGGTGATGCACAGCAACGAGAGGGGAGAGTGTTGTCTACGTACCAACGCAGACCGACTGCGGAAGCGATCACACAACGTAGAGGAAGTAGTCGTACGTCTTCTTCCCGATCCGACCGATCCAAGCATCATTACTCCGGCACCTCCGAGTTCTTGGCACACGTTCAGCTCGATGACGATCCTCGGGCTCCGATCCAGCAAAGCGTCGAGGAAGAGTTTCGTCAGCACGACGGCGTGGTGACGATCTTGATGTACTACCGACGCAGGGCTTCGCCTAAGCACTACAACGGTATGATCGAGGTGGAATTTGGTGGCAGGGGGCACCGCACACGGCTAAGGAACGATCTCAAGGATCAACTTGTGTGTCTTGGGGTGTCCCCTGCCCCCATATATAAAGGTTGGAGGGAGGGGGCTGGCCGGCCAGAGAGAGGGAGGCGCAGGGGGAGTCCTACTCCCACCGGGAGTAGGACTCCCCCCTCCAATCCTATTCCAACTAGGACTCTCAAGGGGGAAAGGAGAGAGAGGGGGGCCGGCCCCTTCTCCTAGTCCTACTAGGACTTGGGGAAGGGGGGGGGGGGGCGCAGCCAGCTGTGGGCTGCCCCTTTTCTCTTTTCCACTAAGGCCCAATAGGCCCATTAGTCTCCCGGGGGGTTCCGGTAACCCTCCCGGTATTCCGGTAAAATCCCGATTTCACCCGGAACACTTCCTATGTCCAAACATAGGCTTCCAATATATCAATCTTTACGTCTCGACCATTTAGAGACTCCTCGTCATGTCCGTGATCTCATCCGGGACTCCGAACAACCTTCGGTACATCAAAATGCATAAACTCATAATAACTGTCATCGTAACGTTAAGCGTGCGGACCCTACGGTTCGAGAACAATGTAGACATGACCGAGACACGTCTCCGGTCAATAACCAATAGCGGGACCTGGATGCCCATATTGGCTCCTACATATTCTACGAAGATCTTTATCGGTCAGACTGCATAACAACATACGTTGTTCCCTTTGTCATCGGTATGTTACTTGCCCGAGATTCGATCGTCGGTATCCAATACCTAGTTCAATCTCGTTACCGGCAAGTCTCTTTACTCGTTCCGTAATACATCATCTCACAACTAACATATTAGTTGCAGTGCTTGCAAGGCTTATGTGATGTGTATTACCGAGAGGGCCCAGAGATACCTCTCCGACAATCGGAGTGACAAACCCTAATCTCGAAATACGCCAACCCAACATCTACCATTGGAGACACCTGTAGTACTCCTTTATAATCACCCAGTTACGTTGTGACGTTTGGTAGTACCCAAAGTGTTCCTCCGGTAAACGGGAGTTGCATAATCTCATAGTTATAGGAACATGTATAAGTCATGAAGAAAGCAATAGCAACATACTAAACGATCGGGTGCTAAGCTAATGGAATGGGTCATGTTAATCAGATCATTCTACTAATGATGTGACCTCGTTAATCAAATAACAACTCTTTGTTCATGGTTATGAAACATAACCATCTTTGATTAACGAGCTAGTCAAGTAGAGGCATACTAGTGACACTCTGTTGGTCTATGTATTCACACATGTATTATGTTTCCGGTTAATACAATTCTAAGCATGAATAATAAACATTTATCATGATATAAGGAAATAAATAATAACTTTATTATTGCCTCTAGGGCATATTTCCTTCAGTCTCCCACTTGCACTAGAGTCAATAATCTAGATTACACAGTAATGATTCTAACACCCATGGAGCCTTGGTGCTGATCATGTTTTGCTCGTGGAAGAGGCTTAGTCAACGGGTCTGCAACATTCAGATCCGTATGTATCTTGCAAATCTCTATGTGTCCCACCTGGACTAAATCCCGGATGGAGTTGAAGCGTCTCTTGATGTGTTTGGTCCTTTTGTGAAATCTGGATTCCTTTGCCAAAGCAATTGCACCAGTGTTGTCACAAAAGATTTTCATTGGACCCGATGCACTAGGTATGACACCTAGATCGGATATGAACTCCTTCATCCAGACTCCTTCGTTTGCTGCTTCCGAAGCAGCTATGTACTCCGCTTCACATGTAGATCCCGCTACGATGATTTGTTTAGAACTGCACCAACTGACAGCTCCACCGTTTAAAGTAAACACGTATCCGGTTTGCGATTTAGAATCGTCCGGATCAGTGTCAAAGCTTGCATCAACGTAACCTCTTACGGTGAGCTCTTTGTCACCTCCATATACGAGAAACATATCCTTAGTCCTTTTCAGGTATTTCAGGATGTTCTTGACCGCTGTCCAGTGATCCATTCCTGGATTACTTTGGTACCTCCCTGCTAAACTTATAGCAAGGCACACATCAGGTCTGGTACACAGCATTGCATACATGATAGAGCCTATGGCTGAAGCATAGGGAACATCTTTCATTTTCTCTCTATCTTCTGCAGTGGTCGGGCATTGAGTCTGACTCAACTTCACACCTTGTAACACAGGCAAGAACCCTTTCTTTGCTTGATCCATTTTGAACTTCTTCAAAATCTTGTCAAGGTATGTGCTCTGTGAAAGTCCAATTAAGCGTTTTGATCTATCTCTATAGATCTTTATGCCTAATATGTATGCAGCTTCCCCGAGGTCTTTCATTGAAAAACTTTTATTCAAGTATCCCTTTATGCTATCCAGAAATTCTATATCATTTCCAATCAGCAATATGTCATCCACATATAATATTAGAAATGCTACAGAGCTCCCACTCACTTTCTTGTAAATACAGGCTTCTCCAAAAGTCTGTATAAAGCCAAATGCTTTGATCACACTATCAAAGCGTTTATTCCAACTCCGAGATGCTTGCACCAGTCCATAAATGGATCGCTGGAGTTTGCATACTTTGTTAGCTCCCTTCGGATCGACAAAACCTTCTGGTTGTATCATATACAACTCTTCTTCCAGAAATCCATTCAGGAATGCAGTTTTGACATCCATCTGCCATATTTCATAATCATAAAATGCGGCAATTGCTAACATAATTCTGACGGACTTAAGCATCGCTACGGTGAGAAGGTCTCATCGTAGTCAACCCCTTGAACTTGTCGAAAACCTTTCGCGACAAGTCGGGCTTTATAGACAGTAATATTACCGTCAGCGTCAGTCTTTTTCTTGAAGATCCATTTATTCTCAATTGCTTGCCGATCATCGGGCAAGTCAACCAAAGTCCATACTTTGTTTTCATACATGGATCCCATCTCAGATTTCATGGCCTCAAGCCACTTTGCGGAATCTGGGCTCACCATCGCTTCTTCATAGTTCGTAGGTTCATCACGATCTAGTAGCATGACTTCCAGAACTGGATTACCGTACCACTCTGGTGCGGATCTCACTCTGGTTGATCTACGTGGTTCAGTAGTATCTTGTCCTGAAGCTTCATGATCATCATCATTAGCTTCCTCACTAATTGGTATAGGTGTCGCAGAAACAGTTTTCTGTGATGTACTATTTTCCAATAAGGGAGCAGGTACAGTTACCTCGTCAAGTTCTACTTTCCTCCCACTCACTTCTTTCGAGAGAAACTCCTTCTCTAGAAAGTTTCCGAATTTAGCAACAAAAGTCTTGCCTTCGGATCTGTGATAGAAGGTGTATCCAATAGTTTCCTTTGGATATCCTATGAAGACACATTTCTCCGATTTGGGTTCGAGCTTATCAGGTTGAAGCTTTTTCACATAAGCATCGCAGCCCCAAACTTTAAGAAACGACAACTTTGGTTTCTTGCCAAACCATAGTTCATAAGGTGTCGTCTCAACGGATTTTGATGGTGCCCTATTTAACGTGAATGCGGCCGTCTCTAAAGCATAACCCCAAAACGATAGCGGTAAATCAGTAAGAGACATCATAGATCGCACCATATCCAGTAAAGTACGATTACGACGTTCGGACACACCATTACGCTGTGGTGTTCCAGGTGGCGTGAGTTGTGAAACTATTCCATAATTTTTCAAATGTACACCAAACTCGTAACTCAAATATTCTCCTCCACGATCAGATCGTAGAAACTTTATTTTCTTGTTACGATGATTTTCAACCTCACTCTGAAATTCTTTGAACTTTTCAAATGTTTCAGACTTATGTTTCATTAAGTAGATATACCCATATCTGCTTAAATCATCTGTGAAGGTGAGAAAATAACGATATCCGCCACGAGCCTCAATATTCATCGGACCACATACATCGGTATGTATGACTTCCAATAAATCTGTTGCTCTCTCCATAGTACCGGAGAATGGTGTTTTAGTCATCTTGCCTATGAGGCACGGTTCGCAAGTACCAAGTGATTCATAATCAAGTGGTTCCAAAAGCCCATCAGTATGGAGTTTCTTCATGCGCTTTACACCGATATGACCTAAACGGCAGTGCCACAAATAAGTTGCATTATCATTATTAACTTTGCATCTTTTGGCTTCTACATTATGAATATGTGTATCACTATCATCGAGATTCAACAAGAATAGACCACTCTACAAAGGTGCATGACCATAAAAGATATTACTCATATAAATAGAACAACCATTATTCTCTGATTTAAATGAATAACCATCTCGCATCAAACAAGATCCAGATATAATGTTCATGCTCAACGCTGGCACCAAATAACAATTATTTAGGTCTAATATTAATCCCGAAGGTAGATGTAGAGGTAGCGTGCCGACCGCGATCACATCGACTTTGGAACCGTTTCCCACGCGCATCGTCACCTCGTCCTTTGCTAGCGTCCGCTTATTCCGTAGTCCCTGTTTCGAGTTGCAAATATTAGCAACAGAACCAGTATCAAATACCCAGGTGCTACTGCGAGCTCTAGTAAGGTACACATCAATAACATGTATATCACATATACCTTTGTTCACTTTGCCATCCTTCTTATCCGCCAAATACTTGGGGTAGTTCCGCTTCCAGTGACCAGTCTGCTTGCAGTAGAAGCACTCAGTTTCAGGCTTAGGTCCAGACTTGGGTTTCTTCTCTTGAGCAGCAACTTGCTTGCTGTTCTTCTTGAAGTTTCCCTTCTTCTTTCCTTTGCCCTTTTTCTTGAAACTAGTGGTTTTGCTAACCATCAACACTTGATGCTCCTTCTTGATTTCTACCTCCGCAGCTTTCAGCATTGCGAAGAGCTCGGGAATAGTCTTGTTCATCCCTTGCATATTATAGTTCATCACGAAGCTCTTGTAGCTTGGTGGCAGTGATTGGAGAATTCTGTCAATGACGCAGTCATCTGGAAGATTAACTCCCATCTGAATCAAGTGATTATTATACCCAGACATTTTGAGTATATGCTCACTGACAGAACTGTTCTCCTCCATCTTGCAGCTATAGAACTTATTGGAGACTTCATATCTCTCAATTCGGGCATTTGCTTGAAATATCAACTTCAACTCCTGGAATATTTCATATGCTCCATGATGTTCAAAACGTCGTTGAAGTCCCGATTCTAAGCCGTAAAGCATGGCACACTGAACTATCGAGTAGTCATCAGCTTTGCTCTGCCAGACGTTCATAACATCTGGCGTTGCTCCAGCAGCAGGCCTGTCACCCAGCGGTGCTTCCAGGACGTAATTCTTCTGTGCAGCAATGAGGATAATCCTCAGGTTACGGACCTAGTCCGTGTAATTGCTACCATCATCTTTCAACTTTGCTTTCTCAAGAAACGCATTAAAATTTAACGGAACAACAGCACGAGCCATCTATCTACAATCAACATAAACAAGCAAGATACTATCAGGTACTAAGTTCATGATAAGTTTAAGTTCAGTTAATCAAATTACTTAAGAACTCCCACTTAGATAGACATCCCTCTAATCCTCTAAGTGATCACGTGATCCAAATCAACTAAACCATAACCGATCATCACGTGAGATGGAGTAGTTTTCAATGGTGAACATCGTTATGTTGATCATATCTACTATATGATTCATGCTCGACCTTTCGGTCTCCGTGTTCCGAGGCCATATCTGTATATGCTTGGCTCGTCAAGTATAACCTGAGTATTCTGTGTGTGCAACTGTTTTGCACCCGTTGTATTTGGACGTAGAGCTTATCACACCCGATCATCACGTGGTGTCTGGGCACGACGAACTTTGGCAACGGTGCATACTCAGGGAGAACACTTCTTGATAATTTAGTGAGAGATCATCTTATAATGCTACCGTCAAGCAAAGCAAGATAAGATGCATAAAAGGATAAACATCACATGCAATCAATATAAGTGATATGATATGGCCATAATCATCTTGTGCTTGTGATCTCCATCTCCGAAGCACCGTCATGATCACCATCGTCACCGGCGCGACACCTTGATCTCCATCGTAGCATCGTTGTCGTCTCGCCAATCTTATGCTTCCACGACTATCACTACCGCTTAGTAATAAAGTAAAGCATTACATCGCGATTGCATTGCATACAATAAAGCGACAACCATATGGCTCCTGCCAGTTACCGATAACTCGGTTACAAAACATGATCATCTCATACAATAAAATCAGCATCATGCCTTGACCATATCACATCACAACATACCCTGCAAAAACAAGTTAGACGTCCTCTACTTTGTTGTTGCAAGTTTTACGTGGCTGCTACGGGCTTAAGTAAGAACTCATCTCACCTACGCATCAAAACCACAACGATAGCTCGTCAAATAGACTCCGTTTTAACCTTCTCAAGGACCGGGCGTAGTCACACTTGGTTCAACTAAAGTTGGAGAGACAGTCTTCCGCAAGCCATCTATGTGCAAAGCACGTCGAGGGAACCGGTCTCGCGTAAGAGTACGCGTAAGGTTGGTCCGGATCGTCTCACCCAACAATACCGCCGAACCAAAGTATGACATGCTGGTAGGCAGTATGACTTGTATCGCCCACAACTCACTTGTGTTCTACTCGTGCAAATAACATCAAACCATAAAACCTAGGCTCGGATGCCACTGTTGGGGAACGTAGTAATTTTGAAAATTTTCCTACGCACACGCAAGATCATGGTGATGCACAGCAACGAGAGGGGAGAGTGTTGTCTACGTACCAACGCAGACCGACTGCGGAAGCGATCACACAACGTAGAGGAAGTAGTCGTACGTCTTCTTCCCGATCCGACCGATCCAAGCACCGTTACTCCGGCACCTCCGAGTTCTTGGCACACGTTCAGCTCGATGACGATCCTCGGGCTCCGATCCAGCAAAGCGTCGAGGAAGAGTTTCGTCAGCACGACGGCGTGGTGACGATCTTGATGTACTACCGACGCAGGGCTTCGCCTAAGCACTACAACGGTATGATCGAGGTGGAATTTGGTGGCAGGGGGCACCGCACACGGCTAAGGAACGATCTCAAGGATCAACTTGTGTGTCTTGGGGTGTCCCCTGCCCCCGTATATAAAGGTTGGAGGGAGGGGGCTGGCCGGCCAGAGAGAGGGAGGCGCAGGGGGAGTCCTACTCCCACCGGGAGTCCCCCCTCCAATCCTATTCCAACTAGGACTCTCAAGGGGGAAAGGAGAGAGAGGGGGGCCGGCCCCTTCTCCTAGTCCTATTAGGACTTGGGGAAGGGGGGGGGGGGGCGCGGCCAGCTGTGGGCTGCCCCTTTTCTCTTTTCCACTAAGGCCCAATAGGCCCATTAGTCTCCCGGGGGGTTCCGGTAACCCTCCCGGTATTCCGGTAAAATCCCGATTTCACCCGGAACACTTCCTATGTCCAAACATAGGCTTCCAATATATTAATCTTTACGTCTCGACCATTTAGAGACTCCTCGTCATGTCCGTGATCTCATCCGGGACTCCGAACAACCTTCGGTACATTAAAATGCATAAACTCATAATAACTGTCATCGTAACGTTAAGCGTGCGGACCCTACGGTTCGAGAACAATGTAGACATGACCGAGACACGTCTCCGGTCAATAACCAATAGCGGGACCTGGATGCCCATATTGGCTCCTACATATTCTACGAAGATCTTTATCGGTCAGACCGCATAACAACATACGTTGTTCCCTTTGTCATCGGTATGTTACTTGCCCGAGATTCGATCGTCGGTATCCAATACCTAGTTCAATCTCGTTACCGGCAAGTCTCTTTACTCGTTCCGTAATACATCATCTCACAACTAACATATTAGTTGCAGTGCTTGCAAGGCTTATGTGATGTGTATTACCAAGAGGGCCCAGAGATACCTCTCCGACAATCGGAGTGACAAACCCTAATCTCGAAATACGCCAACCCAACATCTACCATTGGAGACACCTGTAGTACTCCTTTATAATCACCCAGTTACGTTGTGACGTTTGGTAGTACCCAAAGTATTCCTCCGGTAAACGGGAGTTGCATAATCTCATAGTTATAGGAACATGTATAAGTCATGAAGAAAGCAATAGCAACATACTAAATGATCGGGTGCTAAGCTAATGGAATGGGTCATGTTAATCAGATCATTCTACTAATGATGTGACCTCGTTAATCAAATAACAACTCTTTGTTCATGGTTAGGAAACATAACCACCTTTGATTAACGAGCTAGTCAAGTAGAGGCATACTAGTGACACTCTGTTGGTCTATGTATTCACACATGTATTATGTTTCCGGTTAATACAATTCTAGCATGAATAATAAACATTTATCATGATATAAGGAAATAAATAATAACTTTATTATTGCCTCTAGGGCATATTTCCTTCAGGGGGGCAAAATGGGTCTTGCAAGACTATCCGTCACGTCGCCCGATGGGAGCTCCTACTCGGCGCTGTAGGCGCCCGAACATGCAAATGGCGCCTACAGCGCGCCCTCTGTGGGCCAATTCTACACTCGGCCCAGAAACAGAGTCGTTCGCGAAAAAAGGTGCCACGAATCCTCATTTGAAGTTGTCATGAAGATGTGTTGAAGATTACCACCCCTGCCCTCCCTACCCTTCTTCGCTAAGCAAAACTTAGAAAGTGCACGTTCTGAAGAGGGGGGGGGGGGGAGGGTGACGTGTTTTAAGTGATGACATGAAACTGTAAAGAGGTTGTCGTGTTAACGACATCTGCAAGGGCATAGCCATTTTGCCCCATGTGTCTGTTCAGACAGTCTGGACACAAAAACAACCACCGAACGGGCTACCCCAAACCTAGCCCATATGTTTGGATTTTTTGGACTCCCCCAAATCCGGCCCATGTGTGGGGGGGGGGGGGGGGGGGGGGGGGGAATGGGTCTTGCAAGACTATCCGTCACGTCGCCCGATGAGAGCTCCTACTCGGCGCTGTAGGCGCCCGAACATGCAAGTGGCGCCTACAGCGCGCCCTCTGTGGGCCAATTCTACACTCGGCCCAGAAACAGAGTCGTTCGCGGAAAAAGGGATGCAAAAAATTGACAGAATGGGGATTCAATCTCGCGCCACACTTGCCTGTAATTTCTTCTCTTAACCACTACAGCTACATAACAATAGTGAACAAATACAACGCGAGTTGTTTTAGAACTAATGCGACGCGCTATTTATTAATCAGCCATTTACTATACCACTGAGATTTTTTAGTTATTTGGAAACAATTGGGAAAATGTCTATTTTTCTAATAAAAACAGTTCGTTCAATTGTGGAAAAAGTTCATGAATTTCACAAAAGTTCATCAGTTGTTGAAAAAAGTTCATCAATTTTGAAAAAGTTCATTGAAAATGAAAAAAGTTTATCGGATTTGAAAAAAGTTAACTGGTTTTGAAAAAAAATCATTGAATTTGAAAAATGTTCACCAATTTTGAAAAAAAATCATCGATTTCTAAAAAAGTTCATCAATTTTTTTTAAAAAGTTCATTCAATTTGAAAAGGATCATCGATTTTGAAAAAAATTCCTCAAACTTGAAAATAGTTCATGTATTTGAAATAAAGTTCATCGGTTTTGAAAAATGTTCACGAACTAAAAATCCTTGCATTTAAGAAAAAATAAAAGAAAAATGAAACGAAGTAGACAAAAAGGAAATAAAGAAAAAGAACAAAACGAACTGACAAAGCAATAAAAGAGGAAAACGAACGGACAGAACAAGAAGCTGGTTAGTGGCCTGGTGGTTATCGCGCATGCTTTACCTTTTTTAGATAAAACGAAGATGAACCATTTTTGAGAACAAAGAGGTAGTTGGGCCGGCCCACCACGGGGGGCTGCAGGCGCCCGTTAGTTTGCGAAATGCATACTAACAGGCGCCTGCAGCGCCAAATAGGAAACGCCCGGACCGACAGCATGCATCCACCCCTTTTATACCCAATCCACTCTCCCCCTCTCCGCCACCTAATCTCTAGCCGACCACCACGTGCCAAATTCTAGTTATAACTAACTTAGCACTTCTGAAAAAGAATAAGGACCTGTGATGCGATTTTTACTCAAAAATGTCAATGAAAAAAAAAATGACACATTGGTGCTTTGCATTTTGAAAGAGTTATAGATCCATGGAACTGATGCAAGCTACCTCTGTGATCCGACTCACCAGAACAAGGAAACACGTAGGATTGTAATGGCATGTCATCATCTTGGATCCAATCTGATTTAGAATTTTTGTATGGATCACAGTCATGATAGTCAAACAACCCACAGACGTATCGTTCTAAGAATTATAAAAATCCTCATAATGCCAGAATAAAATAGCTTTAGCTCTAAGAATAATAAAAGTCTTCGTTTTATATTCCATTGAATCAAATAGGCTAAGGCAACATGCAACGTTTTTATTCTTGGCTGTAGACAATGCTGGCCAAATTGATAATGGCACATCATTTTTTGTTGTTGCCAAATTTGGAAGTTTCATGTATCAAATCTTTCCCTTCATCCCATGGTCTTCAAATGGGACCAAACACACAGCTTCAACCGTTTAAACCCAAACTCACTCCCTCTACATGTCATCAAACAAACCTAAATAGAACCATCTTTACAAAGGCAAAACAATTTATTTTCGGATAAACTTACACAAGCAGCAAACTTAAGAATCGCTTTGCACAAAAAGAGAAAGACAAAAGGCTTCACGATGAGCGGCAAAATGGAGGATGCAAAGATACATACACCCTTTTCTCTGGGAAAGAATGAAGCATGCAACTGAGACCGGTGACATGTCATTCATCGCCAGGAACACACTGGTGCGGTTGTCCTAGTAGGGCTCCAGGGATTCAACGACTCTCCTCGCTTGTATTTGCAGGGCCATCTGCCTCTGCTCTGCATCAAGGGTGGATCCAAACCGGCTTGCTGCCCATATGAGCGATGCACACTGTTCCCCGAGTAGGTTTCTCATCTGCTCATGTATGGGAGTGTTTTCCTTCACATAAACATGCCCGATGAGCAACAGTAAAAATTCCCCGCATTTCAACCTGCATTATTAAAGTGTTAAGCGAACACGAAAATTCAGTCAATCGAACAACAACTAAACAAACTGGAGAAACGAATATGCAGTTGATACTGTTTCTAGTAGAGAGGAGCTGGAGAGGCCAGAGCTTTGTAATGGAAATTCAAAACTAGGAAGGCATAATATTCAGCTGCTTATCTCAACCGTTCATCGTGTACACACTTAGCCACCCAAAACAATATAACAATAATGAACACGTAGAGGTCAACAACTGATACATTTCAAAGATAGCGTCGCAGTGGGCATTTCTGTAACCAAGCCAGAGTTGGACACATGTAGACATCTTACTTGTTCATAACTCTTCAATTTACGGATGAGATGTAGGCAGATCAATCAGATGAATGAAGTATCTTTTAGCT
The DNA here is from genome assembly GCA_034509565.1 of Triticum monococcum. Lineage (NCBI taxonomy): Eukaryota > Viridiplantae > Streptophyta > Magnoliopsida > Poales > Poaceae > Triticum > Triticum monococcum. Next base: position 28,928,483 of record CM067847.1, read on the forward strand.
ATAATTTACATGGAACACATGTAGACATCTTACTTGTTCATAACTTAGGTTCAAATTGTTGGGCATGCATTCAGAGTTAATATAAGAACACTTCAGGATTTATACTTGCCTTATGTGTTCTTCCACTTGAATATCCTTCAAAAGCTCAGCAACCTTTTCAAGTCCACAGTATTCCTCAAAGTCCTGTAGAAGGAAGCAGTTATATAAGGTACAGACTAGCTGAAGAACAAAAATAACTGCAGTGACCAGAAATAATCAAGCCCAACAATTTATTTAACGCGCTCACACTGACTATTAATCATGTTCTGGAATGAAAATTAGTACTCAGACATACTGGGCCAAACAGAGCATATCTTGAAAGACAAACCATCAAAGATTTAGGCATTTCAACCATGCCAGAGTTATTTGCTAGCTTATATTTGGAACTTCTTTCTTCTACAAAAAATTTAGGACAACCGTAAAAGATTCAGGAAAGAGGTAAAGCGTACAATCTGATTCGAAGGTGAATCCAACATCAACGATATCAGAGCATCTAAGCACACCCCTTGCTCAGTTGGACCTCGGCTGGCTAATATATTCAGCAGTACCTACACCAATTGAAGTCATTAATTGCATCAAGAAGACCCAAGAACAATAGTGCTAAAAAAAACAAATGAGCAGCGGATACCTGCACAGACTTGTACTTGTGGGCCAGAGCAGTGCATCTGCTATACAAAAGGCAGCAACCTTCCAAAACTCGAAGAGCTAGAGCAATTTCGGAATCTGTTGAGGGGCTCGTAATCTTGGTTGGTTCGACTCCAAATATATGGTCCAATGTCACAGCAGGATCCTTTGGTTGATGCAATGAATTCTGAAAGAGAACTGGAATAACTGTCACAGAACATAAACATGTCAGCATCGCTCCTTACTCAGGTGCACACGTACATTTCAGCCAAATAAATGTGTATCTTAATAACACCGAGTGATGACACTGTACACACCAAAAGAACTAAGTAAGGGAAAAAAAGACTTGGTAGTTTTCTTTGGAATCTCATGGCAGGCTATATTAGACCCTAATGATCATTCGACTCCAAGCAATCCAACACCGGACTAATTGATTTACAGACAAGGGAGCCCAGCCCAGTTTGTATCGAAATTCGCGGTTCATTTATGGTATTCCAAGCTGAAGCTGAGAGCTGCAACACTATGAGGGTTGTGGGGTATAAAACCCCACTCACAGTCATGCATCCATATGAGCAAGATTATTTTCCCATTTATAACAAGCTAAGCCTAATATAACACGTGCCGATCAGGCTGAATAACATGAATGACAGATGATGGAGCTGGTTGGGACATTTATCACCTAAATACTGAACAGCATATTCCGACAAACTGCTCCCACAAAACAGCGCCGACGAAATAACTCAAAGCCTACCGCGTGTAATTCCCAACAGAGGTTCCCCAATGCTCCTACTGGTTACTGAATTTTAGCCATTGCTACTAGACAAGCATAATATAACTAGCATTTCCCCCATTGATTCCATCCAAACACCCACTGATCATCGGCGTTGCGTTGATTCCATCATCAGGCCCCAGTATCCAGTGTGTTCTCTATCGCGTTGGGTGGATCAACATCGCCGAAATGGGCGGGGAGATCGACCGTGGCCAAAAGAAATCACCTTGGAGATCGGGGATGGACTGGGAGTGGCGGAAGAGGAGCAGCTGCGAGTCGTCGGGCGCGGCGGCGGTGGAGCGGAGGAAGCCGAGCAGGCTGCGGAGCCCCCGCGCGCGGAGGAAGGAGAAGTCGGCCCCGGCGTCGCGCAGCCCGGCCCGCAGCGCCAGCGTCACCTCCCGGTACAGCCGCCGCCGCGCCAGCGCCTCCGCCAGCTCCCCGCCCCCCTCCGCCCGCGACGACGACCCCTCCCCTCCCCCCGCCTCCACCGCCGCCTCCTTCCGGCTCATCCCCGCCCCCCGCCTCCGGTCGCCGGCGACCTCGCCTCTCCTCTCTCCCCCCGCTGCTCCTTTCTTTCTCCCAAAATTCCCCTTTTGCCCCTGGGTCACCGCCGAGAGAACCCAACGCCTTCTTCTTACCACCCGTAGCCCACCCCCGGCCCAACGAACCCGCAGCGAGGCCCAACGGGCCCGGAGCTGTGACGGGCCAGGGAAGCCGAGGCCCAAGGAGCCCGGAGCTGTGACGGGCTAGGGAAGCCCAGGCCCAACGAGCCCGGAGTGGTGGCTAGTGGAGGGAGGGGAGGGCCGCCTGGCGCCGCCAAAACCCTCAGAAACCCCCGGCGAGCGGCGAGGAGAGGCGGCGATGGCGACGGCGACGAGGGCGAAGGACCTGGCGCGGAGGTCGCCGAAGAAGTACGTGGAGGAGGCGCTCTACCGGCGGCTGTTCCGACGGGGGTCGACGCCGCAGGCGGTGCGCGAGGAGGTGGACGGCTTCCTCGGCAGCCGCAAGCGCGCCTTCAAGTGGGAGGTCGGCGTCTGCGTCCGCCGCCTCCGGCGCCAGGAGCTCTACCGCCCCGCCCTCAAGGTCCGTCCCCTCCTCCCCTCCCGATCTCGTCCGTAGTCTCGATTCGTGCTCTGCTCCGTGATGCCCTCCGCTGTCGCAGTAGACTAGATCTGACGGCGGTAGTATGGTCACGGCGGGGAATAGACGATGTGAGGTGCTGCTTACTGGTGTGGCAGTGTGCCATGGGTTACTTGTCATCCAAAGATCGAGATTTGTGTTGCAAATTTGCTTGGCAGGCCTCAAAATCGTCGGTTCTTTAGTCCACCGCAATGCTTAATTTGATTGTTATCCGCGTTGTATGTTTGCTCTCTGGATATCGAGATTGTTGTGGGAGTATTGACGCTGTCGAATTGCCGAGTGAAACAATGATAAATGTCTGAAACATTGAAACGAAAAGAAATGCCCCTCTAGGTGTTCCTCCATTTATCTCCCCCCTCTACCCGGTGTTGTTCATGCGAACAGGACAGGTCTGTTGTTGGTGGTTCGGTTGTGGAATGCAGTGCTGAGTGGTGTCGGATACATATGAGTTTTGTTGTTCAAGACATGTTCTGTTCTGGTTAGGTGAATGCAGTGTAGGCTGCTGGGATACAGCAAATGTTGGACCGCACACTTTGGTTGGTTCAGATAGTCGATTGTCCATAGATTGACTCCATTTCTGCTGAAAGTCTGTCATTTCTGTGTTACAGCTGACCTGTTCATCTGTATGCTTCACTGCATTGATGACGCTTCATCTGCGGTTTTCTGAATTAGCTTTAGCTTCTCTCTTTCTATTTCTCTTGCACAGTTTGGTTCTCAGTCTTATGGTTTTGTCTTGGCACTGTCTCGTTCCTTTTTTTTCTATTGTATGCCTCATTCTGAATAAGCATGGCCTCATATGCTCTGTTGCCTGTTGACTGTTGTTGTCAATAATCAAGGTGATCTATCTCCCATATCTTGACATCATTGCAAGTTGTTGTGCTTGTATTCATATTTAGTACGTATCATAGTAATCTTTGTCGGATTTGCTTAGTATCTTTTCACAGGTTAGCTGTTATGTTTTTAAATGTTCCCATACTTATTGGCACTGAGCACACTTTGACCCAATTTTTTTGGATGTTTGTCGCTATGTTTGCTTTGTAAATAATCTCTTTTCTGGATCTAATGCTTTCAAATGTGCTTTTCCATACTCAGTGTGAACCTTTCTATGATATTTCCTTGCATTATTTGCACCTAGAGTGGACCCTCTCAACTAGATAACTGTCTAACTGGGTATCTGACTTTTCTAGCAGTACTACATTTGTTTGAATTTTGGTACGAGACAGTGTAGATAATGTTTCAGCTGCATGGGTTTAAACGACTTCTCTGTTCTTTGGCCTGCTTTTTTTTTTCTTTTAGGTTAAACCATAAATGTGACATTATGGACTGTGAATATCTCTGTTTTGTTAAATTGTACTCCCTCAATCCCATAATATAAGAGCATTTTTGACACTACACTAGTGTAAAAAACGCTCTTATATTATGGGACGAAGGGAGTACCAGTTTACCTGGAGCTGTAATTGTCCACTCAATCTACACTGCTACATAACATAACAAAAATTATATAACTGGTCTGTAATTGTCCAAATGGAAATAATACTATGTGTGTTCCATTGTGGTCTGTTAGATGCATGCCATGACATTTTAAATACTACCATGACTGCTTGACATCTGACTGTAGTACTTCTGCTTCACGGTTTTCTCCAATGCTTCGTACTAGCTGGTTAGTTGCCTACCAAGTTGTAGATTCTAGTTCTGTAGCAACCTCTCATCTGAATGCCCCTCAATCTAGTAGTAGCCTGTAAATGTGTATGTAAGTGCTGTTGTAGTATTAGCTCCCTCTTATTCATGTTACTACTATGTGAACATTAAAGAGTTTACACTGATGGGCGTTCATTTGTGTTTTCATTCTTAGTTTACCTGGAGCAGCACTAGTAAAGTCGCCTATATTTCTTTTCACTGCTCAAGTTCTTGTGAATAACTCTGCTTAAAACAGTTTTCTCTTTTTGAGATTTATGCCCTGATTTATTATGATGGTGTGCCAAGTGAATCAGTACAGAAAATGCATATACTCCCTCCGATCCATATTAATTGACGCTCACTTAGTACGAGTAGTATATCCCACTTGGTGATTATTATGTGATCTTGAATGTTGCACATCTGCTTGTGGTGGTCCTTTACCCCTTCTATTGTTTATTTCTGCAGCTTACTGAAGTTATGACTAGGAGAGGCATGAATCCTACAGTCGGTGATCAAGCAATCCGCTTGGATCTTGTTGCCAAATCGAGAGGCATCGCTGCTGCTGAGAAGTACTTCATGGACCTCCCAGAAACTTCTAAAACACATCTCACATATGGCGCTCTTCTCAACTGTTACTGCAAGGAGTTAATGACTGAGAAGGCTGAGTCCCTTATGGAGAAAATGAAGGAGCTCAACTTTGCTTTCACTGCTATGTCCTACAACAGCTTAATGACACTATACACCAAGGTCAACCAACCTGAGGTGGTTCCCAGCATCATCCAGGACATGAAGGCAGATGATGTATTGCTTGATGTCTATACCTATAATGTTTGGATGAGGTCCCTTGCAGCTCGTCAAGACATATTAGGGGTCGAGAGGGTGATTGAAGAGATGACAAGGGATGGCCGTGTAGCTCCTGATTGGACAACATACAGTAACCTGGCTTCCATATACGTTGATGCTGGACTGCCTGAGAAGGCAGAAGCCGCTCTTAAGGAGCTGGAGAAGCGCAACACTGGCAATGATCTTGAAGCCTACCAGTTCCTCATTACACTGTATGGGCGAACACAAAATTTAGTGGAAGTTCATCGTGTTTGGCGGTCATTGAAGCGGAATAATCCTAGGAAGGCAAACATGAGCTATCTTAACATGATTCAGGTTCTGGCGAACTTGAAGGATCTGCCTGCTGCTGAGGCCTGCTTCAAAGAGTGGGAAGCCCGGTATATCCGTCCACCTAAGACTAAAGCAACTGATGCTGTGACAACTGAAACTTCTAAGTTGGAAGAAGAAGCTTCAACCGAGGCATCTAATAATGATTCTGATGTTAAGGAAACAGAGGACAAGGGAACAGAGGAGCTTGACCTGAAACGTCCTAAATACGACATCCGGGTTGCAAATGCTCTGATGAAAGCATACGTTACAGAGGGTATGCTTGACAAGGCCATTGCTCTCAAGAAGCGTGCCAAGATGCGCGGAGGAAGGCTTAACGCGAAGACGTGGGCGATTTTCATGGAGCACTATCTCAAGGTAGGGGATCTGAAGAATGCCCATTGGTGCGCCGACCGTGCAATCAAGAAGGGGCACAGCAGCGGCAGAATCTGGGTGCCGCCACATGACGTGACTGAGACCTTGATGGGCTACTTTGAGAAGAAGAAAGACGTGGACAGCGCTGAGAGTTTCGTCGAGGTGCTAAAGAAGGTGCAGAAAGATCTGGGGACGGTGGTGTTCGAGCCGCTGGTACGGACGTACGCGGCGGCTGGAAAGAAGTTCCCCGGTATGCGACACCGTCTGAAGATCGAAAACGTGGAACTCAGCGAGGAAACTGACAAGCTGGTCGATTCCATATGTGTTGATTGATTATGTTTATTAGAATCCCACTTTGTTCCATCTCAATAACAGACAGCAGTATGCTCTCAATTTTTTTTGCTGTTTTCTTCTGCAAAACCTGTAACACCAAATGTTAGCCGGACATTTATTTCGGTTCGCCAAGGTCTCTGCACACCATCGGAGTCCTTTTGCTGTTGAAATGCTCTGCTTTTCTGTGGTACTGTGGCCTTGTCTTCGGTGAACCGAATGAATTATAAATGCTTCAATTGTTTGAAACAAAAATTGAATTTATGTACTGTGCAATTATCCTCTGCTTTTCAGTTGGACTGTTTGAAATACTCTGCTTTTCAGTTGGACTGTTTGAAATACTCTGCTTTTCAGTTGTGTCGTGGCCTTGTCTTCGGTAAAGAATGAGCTATACATGCTTTGCTTGTTTGAAGCAAAAATTGAATTTGCGTGTGAGTATCTGACTGCAATGCCCTTAAATATGTGATATGCGGTGTGAAGAATGATTTCTTTGCTACTCTGAATTATACATGGTTATGTGACATTGTGACTGGGTACTTGAAAGTGCATCTGTGAGACTCTGAATGCGTCTGAATTGTACGTAAAAAATTGTGAAGATCTGTGGCATTGTTATTGCAACCATTATTTGGTGTTTAATGCAAAAATAAATAGAAGCTGTATACCTTGTCACAGAGATTACAAGTGGACGGATGTAAAGTGAAAATAGCTTATAAGAACATACTACTTTTTCTCGTTGAGCAGGGAATAGCCACATAAATGATCAACACGCTTGGACTTGATTTTCAGAGTGAAAACCATGGTCTAGCCTTTAGTCGCTGTTTCGACTGCTGCTTCTATCTCCTCACCACGGTGATTTCTGGGGAAATGATATTTTGCCTGAATTTAGTTTTCATCAGCATTCACCCAATGAAGTACTTGACACTCTTTTCTTTGCAGTGTCCTTGTTTGGCATTACTAACAACCATATAACTTGTTTCAGATGGGTAGGAGTGTTGATGAATTCTTTCCTGTTTAATGTAGCACTGATCCTACTCTGCTCCATCAGGTATGTTGCCAAGGTCTTCTTTTAGAAGTCCATGTCTTATTGTAAGTTCCCATGAAATGTTTGAAGGCAGTAACTTTAAAAGAATTAAGGAAGCTAGTGGAGATATGCGGCAGATCTATAGAAGGTGTTAACACAAATCATTAGGCCTCTGCATGAATTGAATGTGAATTTGTTATTCTTTAAGAAGTCTTCTCTATTGAATTTTTACACGCTCGTGTATTATGCAGTGTGATTCAGTTCTGCACGACAGCTTTTGTGCACTACGCACAAGCAACTGCAGCTCAGGAGATCTTTGACCACACGCTACAGTCTCTTCATGGAATTAAATATCTTTACAAGTAAGCCTTGAACTAGCATTAAGTCAGTAGAACTATCAACCTGCAGTTGATGATTCAATAGCTCAATCTATATCGTTGTAGACACTAGAATCTCAGAGTTATATATACATACCGGAAGACTGCTATTCAACATCTGAATATGCAGGTACAATATTTTTCAGTATGGATTTTTTGCTCTTCTACTATGCACTTTTTGTAAGTCACTTCCTCGGAAGTACTCAGCTCACAAAATTCTGTAAAAGTTGAGCTTATTTTAATCATCATAATCTTTGTCCAGGGATGGCGGAAGAGGAAACCGACAGGAAGGTTCCGGCTATCAAATTGATTTTCGGTTTGCTCTGTAAGCAAAGCCTGACAAATTCAACATCATATTTGTTCCTGAGTGATAGTTTGGTTAGCGATGTATATGATCTTGCTCTCTGGAAGAGCTGGGGAGTTTTCATCAGTGTAAATTAGCGACAACGAAAATCCTGGAAGATGAAAACACCCATGGACACGGATGTTAAAGCAGAAGAACCTTGTTTTCCTTTGTAATGTACACATTCCTTGTCTTGGTTCCTGTCTGTATTATTATTATTTGATGATTATCAATCGGGTGATGTTATTCTTCAACTTGATGGGTCTGTGAGAGATGTTCTGTGTGCTCCTTTGTTGTTCCTTTGCGGTTCTGACTCAAATTAGTTCAGTTATTTTCTTTTGCATGTAGCATTCTGTGACTACCACGCACACTTGTAGATTGTATCAAGGATGGCTTGTCTGGATCTTCTATTGTTGTTTGCCTGTCTTTCTGGAAATTGCACTTTGCTTTTCAATTGAAAACTTTTCATGTGCTGATCACTAACTACTTGAGAGACTTGATTTCTATCTTGACAACACAACATGTGAAATAAAGAGTAGAAAAAAAACTCTTGTAAAGAAAATGAAAGAAGAAAACATAAACTGCAAGGCTGTTGTGTACATGGGATAATCCCAGGGACCAGAATTACTCCAGTCCCGTCCACCCCGTCCCCCGTGTCGCCCACCCCGCGGGCGACCCGGGCGGAACCCTGGCCGCCGGGCGAGCTCCCTCCTCGCCAAATCTCCCTCCCCTCGCCGCCGCCAGCAGGCGCCGCCGGGCAAAGCTCGCGTAGCATCGGCGGCGGCGGGGCACTCCGGTTCTCCCTCTCATGGTGCTCGGGCGTTGCAGGGCGTCCGCCGTGGGAGCGTGTGATGAGCGTGTACGGCGCGCGGGAGCGCGTGCGTTGCGCGGATGTAGGCGTGGGGATCTGGCTCCCATGGTGCGGCGGCGGCTGGCAGATCGGATCTCGGGGCGGCGGCCTCGATCGGTGGCGTGCGGTGCGGCCTGCCTGGCGGGCGGCACCCGCGGGTGCAGATGGGGGGCCTTCCACGGCTGCGGTGACGTGGAGGTGGCGGCACTGCGGCGGCTCCTCGATGGCCGACCGGAGTTCCATGGGAGGCGTCGCCTCCGACTCGATCTACTCCGGTTTGTGCTGGCTACGGTAGCGACTACAGTCGACGCCAATACTACCTGGATGGATCTGGCGGGTGGGCATGGGTCTGGGGGAAACTCCAGGCCGGCGTGGCGGTGTAACGCCCCGAGACCGATGCTCGAGAAGACTTCTATATGTTCCGGGTTTCGCCGTGTGTTTCTTTTGTGCCTGCCCTTTTATTTGTGCATTGCATCATGTCATCATGCAACCCGTTTTAAAAAACTACACCAAATAAACCATATGGATCTTCGATCCATTTAAACCGAGGGAATTCACCTGGTGAGTTCTCTTTATAACATATCATCCCAGTATTTAGGGACCTACTATAAATATTCCATTAGTTTGGAATTAACCGCAAACACACTTGCAATTTAAACTCTCAAGTGTCTTCTGCTTCAAGTTTCACCTTCAAACTTTGCCAACAATTCTTTTCCCTTTTATCAAGACTCTTCCTATTTTTCCCAACATTTTTGGACCTTCCTAACCCTCACTTCCTATTCAAACCATTTGATTTTAAATCAAATGAGTTTGAATTTAAAACTTTCAAAAATGCCCACTCCATTTTTCTTGGAACATGCGCATTTTTGCGAGTCCGTGAAAATTATCCCCATGCCCAGATTCCGTCCCTAACTTCTCTTTCTTTTCTTTCTCTTTTTCTGTTTTGTTTTTAAATGGGAAAAGAGATTTTAGAGAAAGAGAGAGAGGGAGAGTAAACCAGCAGGCCCGCAGCCTTCTAAGGCCCAGCCGGCGCCCTCCCCGCTGGGCCGGCCTCTAGGCCTATCTAATCCTAACCCTAACGCCAGGGGAGGCCTCCCACTCGATCCCCTGGCCCGATCTCTCACGAATCCCTCTCCCTCCGCCGCCAGACCCATCTCCTCGATCCCCATCTTCCATCTCTCCCTCCTCTCGCTCTCCTCGCATCGCACCAGAGGAGGAGACCCGCAACCCGATCCCCATCCCTCGACCTCACCACTCGGCGGCGACCAAAGCCGGGGCGCCACCCACCTCCCTCCACCGTCAAGCTCCAGCACCACGTCGACGCTCCGCCTCCTGCCGACTGGCCTCGGCCACCAGTGCGCCACGGCAAGCCTCGCCGCCATGTCCGGTCGCTGACGGCGACCACGACTAGCGCCTGCGCCTCCCTGCTGCCGAAGCCTCGCTGCCAAGTCCCGCCTGCGCCCTCGGGACTCGCCGGACCCCTTCCTCTACTCCAAGTCCGCCGGCCACAGGTGCCGCTGCCGGCTGCCGCCCCATCGCCATGCGGTCCTCGTCCACCTCCTCGTCCATGCCTCCCCGTCGTTCTTCCTTCATGTGGACGGCTGCAGGAGCGCCAACGCCACCATGCCGCCGTCCCGCGCTCAAGCTCCTCCGCCCCTGGGCTCCGTTCGCGCCGCCGTTTGCCCGGATCCGACGCCGGCCGACCAGGATCCGCTTGTCTTCGCCGTCACCGGCGCTACAGGAACCATGCTTCAAGTCCCCGTCGTCAATCTGGCCTCGCACATCTTGTTTGACCCAAGGAGACCCACACCGACGGCAAGACCAAGGATGCCCGAACGAGTGCTGACCGGAACGCCTAAGTACCACTACTTCCACGACGACGCGTCTTGTTCATCTACCGCCGTTTTTGGAACCGCTAAGAACGGCAAGTACCTCGGCAAGTACCTTGGCGCTCGATGCATAGAACGACTACCGTCGCCGACGACCCGAGTACCACTACCGTCGACCCTCGAAGACTCCGTGGACGTCAAGATCCTCGCCGTGGCCTCGAACATCTACGGAATGTGCACGACTACAAAATGGGTACCACTACCATTGCCGAAGACCCGTGTAACGGTATCATCAAGTCCGACTACCGTCGTGTGTACAACTACTTCCTCTACCATCGCCGAGTACCACTACTTCCCACGACAATGTGAACGACTACACCGCTTGACCCGAACCGCTCCGCGAACACACACTTCGAAGGTATAACCGCCTAGAACGACCGCCCGTGGACGAATGCATGTGTGATGCATGAGCTGCACCCTATGTTTGCACCGTGCCCGAGTTGTCACTTGCTCGGTCCTCCTCTTCTGCCGCTAACCCGTGGGAACCCGGTTACCGGGATCACCCCACCATCTTGCACGACATGCTCCCGTCACACTTCCTTTTGAACCGGCATCTCAAAGGAGTTACCGGAGACCGATATGTTGCCGTGGCACCATTTTCGTTATCGTTGCCGTGGCATCCCTTTTGTTTCCGCCACGATGAAAAATGCTTCTTTATGCTCATGTCAACTTTTAATAAAAATTGCATAAAACTTGCACATGTCATCCGCATCATGATAACAACAATTAAAATGTTTAAATTGTTGTTGCATTAAACTACTAAGGCATATGGGGATTTATCGGATTTGTTGTTTGTTATATCCGGCCCCAATTAAATTGTTTATATGTTGTAGTGTTGTTATGCCTCACCTCTTGCCATGTTAATCAACATTTAATATTGTTGGGTAGTTAAACGAGATCGAACTAAATAACTTGTTGTGGTGTTTCATCAATATGCAACTCGTTGCATATAGAGCTCCACTTAACTTGTAGTTTTTGCTTGTGCACTTTGCCATGTCATGCCCTCTTTAAACCGGACATGCATCATAATTGTTTGCGCATCATGCCATGTTATGTGATGGTTGTTTACCATGTTGTGTGCTTCTTTTCCAGTGTTTGCTTCTTCGGGTTGGTTCCGGTAACGTCACGGTTGTGAGGATCCGTTCGTCTACGTTCCGTTTGTCTTCTTCATGGACTCGTTCTTCTTCCTTACGGGATTTCAGGCAAGATGACCATACCCTTGAAATCACTTCTATCTTTGCTTGCTTAGTTGCTCGCTCTTTTGCTATGCCTATGCTGCGATACCTACCACTTGCTTATCATGCCTCCTATATTGTTGAACCAAGCCTCTAACCCACCTTGTCCTAGCAAACCGTTGATTGGCTATGTTACCGCTTTGCTCAGCCCCCCTTATAGCGTTGTTAGTTGCAGGTGTAGATTGAAGTTTGTTCCTTGTTGGAACATGGAGATGTTGTTCCTTGTTGGAACATGTTTACTTGTTGGGATATCACTATATATCTTATTTAATTAATGCATCTATATACTTGGTAAAGGGTGGAAGGCTCGGCCTTATGCCTGGTGTTTTGTTCCACTCTTGCCGCCCTAGTTTCCGTCATATCGGTGTTATGTTCCCGGATTTTGCGTTCCTTACGCGGTTGGGTTATAATGGGAACCCCTTAACAGTTCGCCTTGAATAAAACTCCTCCAGCAAGGCCCAACATTGGTTTTACCATTTGCCATCTAGCCTTTTTCTTTCCCTTGAGTCGGCCGGCTCAAGGGTCATCTTATTTTAACCCCCCCGGGCCAGTGCTTCTCTAAGTGTTGGTCCAACTGAGCGATGTCCGAGGCTACCATGGGCAACTCTGGGCTGGCTTACCCGACGTCTGACTCATCCGGTGTGCCCTGAGAACGAGAGATGTGCAGCTCCTATCAGGATTTGTTGGCACATCTGGGTGGCTTTGCTGGTTTAGTTTTACCCTGTCGAAATGTCTTGTTGTACCGGGATACCGAGTCTGATCGGAACGTCTCGGGTGGAGGTCTATTCCTTCGTTGACCGTGAGAGCTTGTCATGGCTAAGTTGGGACACCCTGCAGGGATTTGAACTTTCGAAAGCCGTGCCCGCGGTTATGGGCAGATGGGAATTTGTTAACGTCCGGTTGTAGAAAACCTGAACTTGACCTTAATTAAAATACATCAACCGCGTGCGTAACCGTGATGGTCTCTTTCCGGCGGAGTCCGGGAAGTGAACACGGTGTTGGAGTTATGTTTGGCGTAGGTTGTTTTAGGATCACTTCTTGATCATACTTTTATCGACCGTGCTTTGCCTTCTCTTCCCGCTCTCATTTGCGTATGTTAGCCACCATATATGCTAGTCGCTTGCTGCAGCTCCACCTCATACCTTTTACCTTACCCATAAGCTTAAATAGTCTTGATCGCGAGGGTGCGAGATTGCTGAGTCCCCGTGGCTCACAGATACTTCCAAAACCAGTTTGCAAGTGCCGTTGAGTCCGTGCAGATGACGCAATCCAGCTCAGGAGGAGCTCGATGAAGATCTTGTCCTTTGTGTTGATTCGTTCTAGTTGATCAGTAGTGGAGCCCAGTTGGGGTCGATCGAGGACCTTTGTCGCATTTGGGGTTCTTCTTTTATTTTGGTTCCGTAGTCGGACCATGAGTGTATTTGGATGATGTAATGCTTTATTCTTGTAATTGTGTGAAGTGGCGATTGTAAGCCAACTATGTATCTTTCCCCTATTGTATTACATGGGTTTGTGTGAAGATTACCTCACTTGCGACATATGCCTTCAATGCAATTATGTCTCTAAGTCGTGCCTCGACACGTGGGAGCTATAGTCGCATCGAGGGTGTTACAGCGGCCGCACCATAGTTGACGCCCTCGGCGCCGATTCCCTTCTTGGAGGCTTCGATGTGGATCCTACGCCCCTACCTCTGCCATGAGCGCAGGCGAAAGCCTCTGTTCCTCTGTTTGGGCGACAATGGCACTTTGGTGTCGTCTTCCTTCCTGAAGGCGTCGGTCGGGACTGCTCAGGGTGGTGGAGTTGCTGGTAGTTCGGATTCGACGCGAGATGGCATGTAGGTGGAGCGGTGTGGCATCAACCGTATCATTGGCGGTGGGTCTCGGCGGCATGGAGCAGTGGAGACTTGTCGTCTGATGCGTGGAGATAGACTCGCGCAGGGGGAGTAAGCTGTCCGGCGTCATGGTGGCGTTGATGGCAGAGAGGCCTGGCAAGGGCCGTGCATCAGTTCTGCTATGAGGATGGACCGATGAAAGATGGAGGTGACGGCCCTTGCAGCATGCGGTGCTCATTGGGAGTGTGCCGGACCGGTGTGAGATCTAATCCAGGTAGTGGCTTGGATAGGACACCCGGCTTTAGATATTAGGCTTTGGTGCGATGTTTGTTTGGTATCAGACCCGGACATTCGGCACACCTTCATCAAGGGCTTAGGAGTAGCAACAGTGTTGCCAAGATGGTGGCTTCAGACTTATTGATGTATCACCTTGTATGGTCTTTGTGAATAATTAATAATATGGCTGCATGCATTGCCTAAATGCAGAGGCTCGGGGTACATCCTTCTTTTCTAAAAAAAATCAGGTCAATGCCAAGCTTAATGCAGTAACTCCAGCATGTCAGTAAAATAGCCAATACAGGTTAATACATGTGATAATCACAAGCGAGCGAGCGAATTATTTGGATGACAATTTGGAACATTATTTCTTTTCTAGTTGATCTAAACTGTATGTATGATTCGTAATCTGTAAATACAGAATCAGGCAAACACTATTGTTCATGTTGTGAAAATAGGTTGCATTTAGAGAACTAAAATCATGGCATCCCCGCAAAAAAAAACCCCTAAAATCATGGCTTCGCTCTACACATTCTAAAACATGCGCTGGAGGGATGCTAGGTCATATTTGTAATGATGCATTTTTTCCCTCAAACCATATAACAAATCTGCATGCATGTGTTATATCTTAGATGAAGAATAGGAGTACAAGACCATTCATGAGTCATGACCATCAAAAGAAAAACAAGCTGCAGCAATCCTAAGACAGCTACATGCTCTGAGTACAAAGGTAGAGGTTTTCAGCGTCTCATCTGATCTGCTCAATAACTCTTAGAATGGCGGTGGAAATGTTGCAGAAAGCCCTGCCATCTCTCTCTCTCTCCAAATGCTCCAGGTGATAAGGACGACCATGGTTTTCAGAGTTTTCCTCTTGACGCCTTTCTTGAGCTTCTTGAATGCCAGCAGTTGCTTAACAAGATGTCAATAACATCACATTTTTAAGTCAAGATGTTCTAGATTGCGTAGTACACGTATGTAATCTGAACAGCTATTCACACATCCCTTCAGTTTCCTCTAAGATCTCACCTCACTAGCGAGAACACACACCAAAAGTCTGTCTAGCTCAGCCTCTCATAACCCGAGGACCAACTAAAGGAGCACAAATACACACCATACATGGTCTAGAAGCACATAGAGATATATAGAGATAGAGCAGCTACGAAAGTATGATGCTGCTGAATGGTATTTTGCTCATGTGGAGTTAACTAGCATGACCAGAATGCAAGAAAAGTATGAAGGAACTCATCACATGCCATTGATGTGAGCAATAATCCTGAAGCGACTTAAAATATATATTTGCAAGTAAAAATATGCAATTAAACTTCCTATATACCAGTAGAAGTGCATGTTAGACTATCTTCCGTAGATGCGCATAATTTTCTGTTGATCACCATAGAGAAAAATGCCAATTACTTGTATACATTGTGGATAACAATCAGTTCCTGCTAGAATATTAGCTCCTTTTCGATGGGAGGCAAAGTTGACTCATTGTTTTTTCTTAACAATTCATGGGGTGGGAAAAACAATGATACATTGTTTCCACTAATGGCAAAGCTAGCAAAGATAATTGCACCAAAAGGTACAGAGAGAAGTTATTAGTAGCACAGACAGAACCTTAATTTCAACTGTCAATGTAGTATGATGTTGGGTGACGTGATTCACAAGCCATGTAGTATCTTCATAAAAAAAGGGAACTCATTTCTTTGAATGTTCAAAATGTTATTTTTAGAAAACTGCAGGTACAATGTTTTCCAGTACGGCTTTGTTGCTCTGCCATACTCATTTTCTTCTACTACGCACTTTTTGTAAGTCCTTTTTTTTAAATACTCAACTAATTCTCGGACGAATTTTGTAAAAGCAGAGCTTACTTTAATCACATTATCTTTGTCCAGGAATGGCGAAATAGGAAACCGACAGGAAGGTTCCAGCTCTCAAATTAATTTTCGGTTTGCTCTGTAAGAAATGCCTGACGAATTCAACATAATATTTGTTCCTGAGTGATAGTTTGGTTAGCGATGTATATGATCTTCAAAGCGCTTTCTGGAAGAGTTGGGGAGTTTTCATCGGTGTAAATTTGTGGCAACGAAAATCTTGGAAGATGGAAACACCCGCTGACATGGATGTTAAAGTAGAAGAATCCAGTTTCATTTGTAATATACACGCCAAATATATTCGCATCGCCTCCCTGGGCGACACCAGGGGGCCAAAAAACCTGCGCCGCCAGCAGCCTCCCTCGGTCATCCTCCTGACGCCGCTGCCGCCGGCGAGGTCCGCGGTGGTGGCGGGCCTGGTGCCAAGGCGCTAGGGCGGGCGGATCTGCAGCGGGATCCCCTTGAGGCGGCAGGGGCGTCTCTTGTGGTGCGCCCGTGGGCAGCAGGTAGGGCGGCGCCCCTAGCCTGGGCGGCGGCGGGCAGCGGTCCAAGACGGCGATGGGCTTCCCTTCGTGCATGGATGGTGGCACCACTCCATGGATGAACTGGTGGATGGCTCTGCCTGAAGATGGGTCGCGGTGGCCACGGATCTGGCGTCCCATCCAGATCCACCGCGGCGTGGTCTTGGCCGGCCGATGGTGCGTGGAGGGACCGGTGAGGATATGGAGGATCTCTACGGGAGTACCAGTAGCGGCTTACGTTTTCTTGGCGAGACTCCTCGCGGTTCTAGCCAGCCACGAGATCAGGACGACACAGCTTTCGGTGAAAATCGCGCCTGACTGCGGTCTTGGCGGACGATGACGGCGTCTCTGACGTCGTTTCCTTCTTGAGGCATCGTTGTTGTAGGTCACGTCAATCTGATCGGGAGGTTTCGGAGGAAACCCTAGATCTGGGTCTACCGGATCGGACGATGTCGACGTTTCGATGTCGTTCTCCTTTCTGGGGCATCGTTTTGGACCAAGTGCTAGTTGGAGGGGACAAGAGGAGGAGCGGTGTTTCATCTTGTCCATTGATGACGGCGGATCTCGATGGCGTGGCGCAGTGGAGACTCAGCGCCTGATGAGCGGAGATGGACTCGCGCAGGAGGGTGACGCTGCCTGGCGTCGTCGTGGTGTCGGTGGCAGCTAGATCGGGCAAGGTTGATGTAGCAGTACAACTCTGAAGATGGATTGGTGGCAGGTGGCTGCGGCGGCCTCATACCCGGCAGGTGTCCTGGTTGAGGAGCACGCTGGACTGGTGGGTGCCCATACCCGACAGGCGTCCTGGTTGGGATCTCAAGTCTTAGATGTTAGGTTTGGTTGCGAGGTCTGTTTGGTATTAGGCCTAGACTTTCAGCGCCCCTTCATCAACTGGATAGGAATAGCGATAGATGTTGCTTAGTCGGTGGCTTTAGTCTTATTGTTGTATGCCTTTGTAAGGTCTTGTGTCAATAATTAATAAAATGGCCGTATGCATCGTCCAGATGCAGAGGCCGGAGGTCATCCTCCTTTTCTAATTTTTTTTGTAATATACACATTTGTTGCCTCGGTTCTTATGTGTAATATTATTTTATGATCATCAATTGACTGATGTTATTCTTCAAGTATATGGGTCTATGAGAGATGTTCTGTGTCCTTTGTTGTTCCTTTGCGGTTCTGAGTTAAATTAGTTCAGTTATTTCTCTTGTATGTACCATTCTGTGATTACCACACAAACTTGTAGATTGTACCAAGGATTGGTTGTCTTGATCTTCTATTGTTGTTTTTCTGTGTTTCTGGAAATTGCACTTTTCTTGTCAGTCGAAAACTCTTCATCTCTGCCTGTCGCATGTCTGATCACTAACTACTTACGAAACTTGATTTCTGTCTTGACAAATGCTGATATGGCAACACAACTTGTGAAACAAAGAGCAGAAAAGAAAACATAAGCCAAGGCATGCTTAGATCAAAGTTAGATGCCCAAACCTTGAAGGCTGTCGGCCAAGCTTTTGTGCATGGGGTAATCACAAGCAAAGGATTTAGGAATTGTAAAATATAGATTTGGTTCATAATATGCGAAAACGAAAGTGAACCACTTTTCGTTGCATTCAATCTGGACCATATCAGGTCAATGCCAATCTTAATGCAGCTTTGCATTGCATACAATCTGGACCATATCAGGTCAATGCAAAGCTTCCTGGACCAGCTAATCACATCTATTTTCAGTTTCTTCTAAAATTTCATCTCACTAGCAAGAAGATACACCACAAGTCTTTCTAATTCAGTGCTCCACAACCTAAGGACCAGCCAAAGGAACACAAACACAAAAGATGTATAAATGGTCTAAATTGTATGTAGAGGCAGAGTGAGCAATATTCAAAACTTCTAGTTAACTTAGCAGCTCAGAAAGTGTGATGCTGCCAAATGGTGTCTAGTTCACGAGTTAACTAGCATGACCATAGTGCAGTAAGAGCATGAAGGAATTCATCATACGCTATTGATGCATATGCATTAAGTTCGAATCGACTAGAATCCAGATTTCCAAGTCAAACTATGCAACTAAACTCCGTAAAGCAGCAGAGATACATCTAAATGTTCCTCATGTTGGTCAGATAAATGCACATGATTTTCAGTTGTTCACAACAGAGAACAATGACGGTCAAATGTATACATTGTGGATAATATTCACTTCCTGAATCTTGACCCATACTGTGATTACCATACAAACTTCTATTTATGCAAAGGATGCCCTATCTTGATCATCTCTGTCTGTATGCCTCTCAGGAATCGCAATTTGCTTCTAAACAACAAGCTATATCATTATCTGTTGGGCATGCATCAGATTTATAGAGTTCGTCAAGCTGGGAGAAATTGGCATTCTAGCCGACATGATTGATCGGTTTCTACAAGACCGCCATGTCAGCTGCCGCCTGACCATGATATAGTCTGGCTCACTAGCTACTATGCCGCCATCGACCACCAGCTCAGAGCTCAGGTCTCCGGTGACCCCCTCCAGCCCTTGAAACTTCTCTTGCAGTTTACCATCAGCATGATGCAGAGGTCGCTGCCGAGGAACCGAAGCACGTCGCCCTCCTCCTGAATCCTGACCCCAGTTTAGCATGGACAAAAGCACAGGAAAATAAATACCACTTCTGGGAGTAATTCAGAAAGACATGCTGTTGACAAACTGATAATACATATAAACAACGTGCACATGGATAACTCCATTTCTATATTCTCAATATAGTCTTGGGAAGGAAGAAGTATCATATTGCCACGCTCTTTAATTACTCCTCCACTTTGTATACTTCGTTCATCTTCTCTCGATGGACATGCTGCACACTTCTCAACATGACACATTGTACAAACTTCGATTCGAACAAATGAAGCATTTCTCCATGGTACAAAATTAGGTGTCTTCGATGGGACAGAATCATGTCTATGAATGTTGGATCTATAGCACTAGCAGCACACTTTCCTGTCAATTTTTCATCGTTTCTCAGAAGGCACACACCAATGACCAGATTGTAATTAGTCCATAATTTATTTCAGTTTCTTCTAAAATCTCAACTCATCGGCAAGAGAACATATCAAAAGTTCAGTAATCGAATGTACACTCATAACCTGATGAAGAAGCACATAAAAGGTGCATATGGTTTAGAGGTATATAAAGAGACGGGGCGGGCAAAACTTTGGTTAAATTAGTGTGATAAGTGTGACGCTGCTGAATGGTGCGTAGTTCATGATGAGTAACAGTGTCTCTTGTGTTGGCCACCTGCAGTTTATTTTCCGTTGTTGGCCATGTATACATGGGGTAAATAGTCATTTTCAGTTTGAACTAATACCTCAACTCATTTTCAATGGGAGACAAAGTTGCATCTCATTTTTGACTTGCTCATAGAGTGGAGGAAATGAGCTAGACACGGCTCTGTTGCTTTTTCCATTTTTTTCGAAAAGGGGAAAGACCCCGGCCTCTGCATCATCATGATGCACACAACCATTTTTATTAAAAGGAAATAAATAGGTCTGAAACGTACATAGTATCAACTAAAACGACAAAAAGTAAAAAGAAAACACCCTGTTCACACTCTTTTACCATGCAATTTCAGCCAATTTTGATCATACCCTGTTAAAGTTAAGCTTGCTTATTTTGACCATAAGAATCATTTTCCAGGGAGGTACCACCTCTAAATTAGTTCTGGTTTGCTACTTAGGCGTATGACCTTGTAAACTGCTTTCTCGAAGAGCCGGGGACACAACAGCAGTAGGATTTGGGTGCCACCACCCGACGTGACCAACACCTTGATGGCCTACTTTGAGAAATTCATCGAGCTGAATAAGGTACATAAAGATCTAGGGACGGTGGTGTTTGAACTGCTGGCACAGACGTACACGGTGGCTGGAAAGAAGTTCCCGGGATGCGACATCATCTGAAGATAAAAAATGTAGAACTCAGTGAGGAAACAGACAAGCTGGTCGATTCCATCTCTGTTGATTAATTATGTTGATTAGCACCCCACTTTATTTCATCTCAATAACAGACAACAGAATGCTCTCAAACTTTTTGTTCTTTTCTTTTGCAAAACCTCTAACTTCAGGATGAATAATGAAATGTTAGCCTGACATTTATTTCTCCTCATCCGTTGTTTTCTTCTGCATGATTTTCAGTTGATCACAACAGAGAATAATGCCATCACATATATACATTATGGATGAACAATCATTTCCCTCTAAGTTAGGTCAGGCCATTTCTCATATATACCATACTGTGATTACAATACAAACTTCTATTTGTACAAAGGATCTCCTGTCTTGATCATTTCCCGCTAAGTTAGGTCAGGCCATTTCTATTTGCACAGGCTCGCAGCAATGGTGTTGTCAGTCATCGGATCAGAGCGCAGATCATTTCATCTTTATATACTGCACAGATCGAGACTTCAAACAAACTTGGCACTTTTCCATGGGACAAAATCAGGTTCAACATTTGCCAGGCTTGCATCAGAGAATCAGGCCTATGCATGTTGGATCTGCAGCAGCCCACTTTCCTATCAATTTTTCATTGTTTCTCATTGGCCCAATCCTTCGACCAGAACACATATTGTGTACATTATCTTTCAGTTTCTTCTAAGATCTCAACTCATCAGCAAGAAAACATATCAAAAGTTCAGTTGTGAGTGCACACTTAACACCTGCAGAGACGGTGCATATGGTTCAGACATATATATGGAGAGAAAGTGGTCAATGTTTAAAACGGTCAGTTAAATTAGCAGCGCGATAAGTGTGATGTGTGTCGCAAAAAAGGAGATAAGTATGGCGTTGCTGAATGGTGTGTACCTCATGAGGAGAGGAGTACCAGTTAAATGTTTCTCACACTGGCCAGCTGCGTACACTTTTCGGTTGGTCACATGCCGATCACATGTATACGTTGCTGTAAAGATTCATTTTCAGTTCTCTCTCCATTCTCTCACTTTCGTTGAGGCAAAGTTGCATCTCATTTTCGTTTCCAATCTCCTGATAGAGGGGACAAAACTAGATATGCATGAGGGCGAAGGTCTAGAGAGAAGCTGGCATGGACGTACACTGTGGCTGGGAAGAAGTTACCCGGGTTGCGACACCGCCTAAAGATCAAAAACATATGGAAGTCAGCGAGGAAACTGCCTAGCTGGTCGACTCCATCTGATCCATCTTCTTCCTTCTCCTCCTCAGCATCAACCTTCTTCCTCCTCCTCCTCCTCCTCCTCTCTGTCCTTCTTCTTCCTCCTCCTCCTCCTCTCCATATATATGTTGATTACAGGTGAGGGCGTGAGGCCCACACATAAGCATCAACCTTCTTTCTCCTCCTCCTCTTTGCATTTCAACAAACACCTCATGTGCATCACCGGACGGTGGCGCGAGGCGCCCCAACGTGGGCGAGCTGCTCAAAGAGGCCTGCGTCCTGGCGGCGTGCTCTGCCGGACGCCAGCACCAAGCAGCGACCCGAGCACGCACGCTGGTGTCTCTTCAGGCGCAAGCAACCACACGAACGCGTACAGACCTAGTTAGCTAGCTAGCACTGCTGCACCTGCACACGTCGTTGCTCTCCGAATAGACCAACACGTACGATGGATGGGAATGAGCTATGAGGCTTTCAGCCCGTCGTACCACTAGGTGCTGCCGCTGCTCGCTCCCTTGCCCGGTTGAGCCGAGCCAGGCGGACGGACACTACGATGCGACCTGCCACGCTCGCGGTTCTCTACAGGCATCCATAGCGCCAGAGTAAATTGCTCATCACATTTGTGATTAGGGTACTTCAAAATTTTGCCAAAACTCACAAATTACCATCAACTCTGCGTCAAGTGAGTAACAAATCTCACTAATTCTTGCGTGAGCCACTACCGGAAAAGGGTCCTACCCCGACAGCCAAAACAATGCCGACGGCCACCGTCGGCCTACTTGGAGCTATGTCGACAGCCACGTCCTGGCCGTCGGCTTATCCTAGCCGTCGGGCTACCCCGAGCTAAGCCGACGGCACCCGTCGGCATAATATGGCCGTCGGCCTAGCTGCGAATACGCCGACAGCAGCCGTCGGCATAGCAGTGGGCCCGGCGACCCTGCCCGTGACCAGCGACTAACGCCGTCAAATCTATGCCGACGGTTGGGACGGGCGCCGTCGGCATATCTCCGCATGCCACGTCACCAATCCGCGGCGCACCGTCCAGCACATATGCCGACGGCGGCCGTCGGCATACCCACCATGTCACCGATCCGCGGCACGCCGCCCACCTAAACCCTGCTGTCTCTATGCCGACAGCAATGTCGTCGGCATAGTTATTTTATTTTTTATATATGTTTTTATTCTTTTTATGTATTATTATATTAACTGACATGTAGCATATGCTTTTTTATGTATTATTATATGAATATATATGCACTTTGTCATTTTTTCCATAGATTATGAATATATATATATATATATATATATATATAGTTTGTATTTTTTTCGAGCACGTTAATAATGTGCCATCATGTTCTTTTGAATATAGGTCCTTATATTTTATTAAAATGAAAAACAGCTATGCCGATAGAAGTTTTGTGGCGGTTGCAAACGCCCGGCACCCGTCTCCGGAGTGTGACCCCCTCACGTCCGCGGTGTGCCCCCCTCACGGACGGCGCCCCCGCCGGCACCTGGAGGACGAAAACAGCCGCATCGGGTCTATACGGAGGGGACGTTGCTCCCAAGTGTTTCTATAGGATGACCTACCACAACCGAGTGGTGTTTTGTCATATCCGAAGAGGCGGCACGCATCTCCGAGGCGTGCCCCCCCTAACGGACGGTGCTGCCGCCGGCACCTGGAGGGGGGAAACGGACGCGTCGGGTCTTAGTATTTAGATCCAGCTGCCATCAAGGAGAATTTCATGTCCCTTAGGCGGGACGGGTGGTGTTGTGGCATGCCCGAAGAGGCGGCACGCATCTCCGGGGCGTGGCCCACCTCACGGACGGCGCCGCCGCCGGCACCTGGAGGGGAGAAACGGACGCGTCGGGTCTACACGGAGGGTATGTAGTTATGGGTTTGGCCTGGATGTTGCTCCCAGGTGTCCCTCTGGGCTGACCTGACACAACCGGATGGAGAGGTCCACTGGTCAAAGCCCGTCCGCAGAAAGTCAAAGGGCTAGATCTCTTGGTCAACTGCTCCAGGGTTAGGCGGGACGGGGGCCCTGGGGGGGGGGGGGTAGCAATGCCACCGGAGCGTCGCACCGGCCCCTCATACATGCGGGGTGGTGTTGTGGCATGTCCGAAGAGGCGGCATGCGTCTCCAGGACGTGGCCCCCCTCACGGACGGCGCCGCCGCCGGCACCTGGAGGGGGGAAACGAACGCATCGGGTCTACACGGAGGGGATGTACCAGTGGGTTTGGCCCGGATGTTGCTCCCAGGTGTCCCTATGGCTGACCCGGCACAACTGGGTGGAGAGGTCCACTGGTCAAAGCCCGTCCGTGGAGAGTCAAAGGGCTAGATCTCGTGGTCAACCGCTCCAGGGTTAGGTGGGACGGGGGCCCTGGGGGAGTATGTTCCTGATGGCGATGAGGAGGAGGGCGAGGAGGAGGAGGCCGAGGAGGAGGGTGAGGAGGAGGGCGAGGAGGGTGGTGGAGGGGAGGTTGATCCCGAGTTGTGGGGTGACTTGCCACCTGGTGCTCCGCAGGGGTGGCTGTGTGGTAATGCCGGACTACCTACACCACCTTCTATCGAGGCGCACAAGTGGCTCATTGAACCTGCGGGGACAGAGTAAGTGCCTCTCAATCATATTTTCAACACATGACAACATTTTCTTATTCTACACATGGCAATCCTTTGATTCTTTTGCAGAAACTAGATCCTTCGCGGAAAGGGCCGTAAACCGAACGACCTTATCACTGTCCTGTCGAAGGAGTTTTGGTCTGGCCTATTCTGCCCGCGGCCAGACAGGGACCCGCAGCTACGGGTTTGGCCACGAGCTGGGCCCACTACGAGGCTTGCAGCAACGCGGAGTATGGGACGGCTGCTAAGGCCGTGATCACCAAATTTTGGGTAAGTTCTCCTCTGAATCACTTGTCTTCAGTTTCGTTCATAGTTTATCATTGAATCACTCAACTCATGCCTTGTTTGCTTCTGGTTTATGCATGATTGCAGCAACTCTATAGAGTTCTTGACGAGCACAAGGCCAGAGCCGACGGAGTCTTGCTTGCGGCTGCGAAGAAGAAAGCTCGTCAGTTGCAGTACGAGGTGCGCTGGGTTGCCGTCTCGCAGTACTACCACATCTACTTACAACAAAAGATGACCAAAACTCAAGCGCAGAGGCAACGACTTACCTTGAACAGGGAGCAGTTCATGATGGTAACTATTACTAACTTATCATTGTTTCAAGCAGTCAACTATATGTTTCGTGCTCACATGTCATGCTTCCAAAATTTGCATAGGTTGTTCCTCGTTGACGCTGATGTTGCTCCCTGGTGTCCCTATGGCTGACCCGACACAACTGGGTGGAGAGGTCCACTGGTCAAAGCCCGTCCGTGGAGAGTCAAAGGGCTAGATCTTGTGGTCAACCGCTCCAGGGTTAGGTGGGACGGGGGCCCTGGGGGAGTATGTTCCTGATGGTGATGTGGAGGAGGGCGAGGAGGAGGAGGCCGAGGAGGAGGGTGAGGAGGAGGGCGAGGAGGGTGGTGGAGGGGAGGTTGATCCCGAGTTGTGGGGTGACTTGCCACCTGGTGCTCCGCAGGGGTGGCTGCGTGGTAATGCCGGACTACCTACACCACCTTCTATCGAGGCGCACAAGTGGCTCATTGAACCTGCGGGGACAGAGTAAGTGCCTCTCAATCATATTTTCAACACATGACAACATTTTCTTATTGTACACATGGCAATCCTTTGATTCTTTTGCAGAAACTGGATCCTTCGCGGAAAGGGCCGTAAACCGAACGGCCTTATCACTGTCCTGTCGAAGGAGTTTTGGCCTGGCCTATTCTGCCCGCGGCCAGACAGGGACCCGCAGCTACGGGTTTTGGCCACGAGCTGGGCCCACTACGAGGCTTGCAGCAACGCGGAGTATGGGACGGCCGCTAAGGCCGTGATCACCAAATTTTGGGTAAGTTCTCTTCTGAATCACTTGTCTTCAGTTTCGTTCATAGTTTATCATTGAATCACTCAACTCATGCCTTGTTTGCTTCTGGTTTATGCATGATTGCAGCAACTCTATAGAGTTCTTGACGAGCACAAGGCCAGAGCCGACGTAGTCTTGCTTGCGGCTGCGAAGAAGAAAGCTCGTCAGTTGCAGTACGAGGTGCGCTGGGTTGCCGTCTCGCAGTACTACCACATCTACCTGCAACAAAAGATGACCAAAACTCAACTGCAGAGGCAACGACTTACCTTGAACAGGGAGCAGTTCATGATGGTAACTATTACTAACTTATCATTGTTTAAAGCAGTCAACTATATGTTTCGTGCTCATATGTCATGCTTCCAAAATTTGCATAGGTTGTTCCTCGTTGACGCTGATGTTGCTCCCAGGTGTCCCTATGGCTGACCCGGCACAACTGGGTGGAGAGGTCCACTGGTCAAAGCCCGTCCGTGGAGAGTCAAAGGGCTAGATCTCGTGGTCAACCGCTCCAGGGTTAGGTGGGACGGGGGCCCTGGGGGAGTATGTTCCTAATGGTGATGAGGAGGAGGGCGAGGAGGAGGAGGCCGAGGAGGAGGGTGAGGAGGAGGGCGAGGAGGGTGGTGGAGGGGAGGTTGATCCCGAGTTGTGGGGTGACTTGCCACCTGGTGCTCCGCAGGGGTGGCTGCATGGTAATGCCGGACTACCTACACCACCTTCTATCGAGGCGCACAAGTGGCTCATTGAACCTGCGCGGACAGAGTAAGTGCCTCTCAATCATATTTTTAGCACATGACAACATTTTCTTATTGTACACATGGCAATCCTTTGATTCTTTTGCAGAAACTGGATCCTTCACGGAAAGGGCCGTAAACCGAACGGCCTTGTCACTGTCCTGTTGAAGGAGTTTTGGCCTGGCCTATTCTGCCCGCGGCTAGACAGGGACCCGCAGCTACGGGTTTTGGCCACGAGCTGGGCCCACTACGAGGCTTGCAGCAACGCGGAGTACGGGACGGCCGCTAAGGCCGTGATCACCAAATTTTGGGTAAGTTCTCTTCTGAATCACTTGTCTTCAGTTTCGTTCATAGTTTATCATTGAATTACTCAACTCATGCCTTGTTTGCTTCTGGTTTATGCATGATTGCAGCAACTCTATAGAGTTCTTGACGAGCACAAGGCCAGAGCCGACGTAGTCTTGCTTGCGGCTGCGAAGAAGAAAGCTCGTCAGTTGCAGTATGAGGTGCGCTGGGTTGCCGTCTCGCAGTACTACCACATCTACCTTCAACAAAAGATGACCAAAACTCAAGTGCAGAGGCAACGACTTACCTTGAACAGGGAGCAGTTCATGATGGTAACTATTACTAACTTATCATTGTTTCAAGCAGTCAACTATATGTTTCGTGCTCACATGTCATGCTTCCAAAATTTGCATAGGTTGTTCCTCGTTGACGCTGATGTTGCTCCCAGGTGTCCCTATGGCTGACCCGGCACAACTGGGTGGAGAGGTCGACTGGTCAAAGCCCGTCCGTGGAGAGTCAAAGGGCTAGATCTCGTGGTCAACCGCTCCAGGGTTAGGTGGGACGGGGGCCCTGGGGGAGTATGTTCCTGATGGTGATGAGGAGGAGGGCGAGGAGGAGGAGGCCGAGGCGGAGGGCGAGGAGGGTGGTGGAGGGGAGGTTGATCCCGAGTTGTGGGGTGACTTGCCACCTGATGCTCCGCAGGGGTGGCTGCATGGTAATGCCGGACTACCTACACCACCTTCTATCGAGGCGCACAAGTGGCTCATTGAACCTGCGCGGACAGAGTAAGTGCCTCTCAATCATATTTTCAGCACATGACAACATTTTCTTATTGTACACATGGCAATCCTTTGATTCTTTTGCAGAAACTGGATCCTTCGCGGAAAGGGCCGTAAACCGAATGGCCTTATCACTGTCCTGTTGAAGGAGTTTTGGCCTGGCCTATTCTGCCCGCGGCCAGGCAGGGACGCGCAGCTATGGGTTTTGGCCACGAGCTGGGCCCACTACGAGGCTTGCAGCAACGCGGAGTACGGGACGGCCGCTAAGGCCGTGATCACCAAATTTTGGGTAAGTTCTCTTCTGAATCACTTGTCTTCTGTTTCGTTCATAGTTTATCATTGAATTACTCAACTCATGCCTTGTTTGCTTCTGGTTTATGCATGATTGCAGCAACTCTATAGAGTTCTTGATGAGCACAAGGCCAGAGCCGACGTAGTCTTGCTTGCGGTTGCGAAGAAGAAAGCTCGTCAGTTGCAGTACGAGGTGCGCTGGGTTGCCGTCTCGCAGTACTACCACATCTACCTGCAACAAAAGATGACCAAAACTCAAGTGCAGAGGCAACAACTTACCTTGAATAGGGAGCAGTTCATGATGGTAACTATTACTAACTTATCATTGTTTCAAGCAGTCAACTATATGTTTCGTGCTCACATGTCATGCTTCCAAAATTTGCATAGGTTGTTCCTTGTTGACGCTGATGTTGCTCCCAGGTGTCCCTATGGCTGACCCGGCACAACTGGGTGGAGAGGTCCACTGGTCAAAGCCCGTCCGTGGAGAGTCAAAGGGCTAGATCTCATGGTCAACCGCTCCAGGGTTAGGTGGGATGGGGGCCCTGGGGGAGTATGTTCCTGATGGTGATGAGGAGGAGGGCGAGGAGGAGGAGGCCGAGGAAGAGGGTGAGGAGGAGGGCGAGGAGGGTGGTGGAGGGGAGGTTGATCCCGAGTTGTGGGGTGACTTGCCACCTGGTGCTCCGCAGGGGTGGCTGCATGGTAATGCCGGACTACCTACACCACCTTCTATCGAGGCGCACAAGTGGCTCATTGAACCTGCGCGGACAGAGTAAGTGCCTCTCAATCATATTTTCAGCACATGACAACATTTTCTTATTGTACACATGGCAATCCTTTGATTCTTTTGCAGAAACTGGATCCTTCGCGGAAAGGGCCGTAAACCGAACGGCCTTATCACTGTCCTGTTGAAGGAGTTTTGGCCTGGCCTATTCTGCCCGCGGCCAGACAGGGACCCGCAGCTACGGGTTTTGGCCACGAGCTGGGCCCACTACGAGCTTTGCAGCAACGCGGAGTACGGGACGGCCGCTAAGGCCGTGATCACCAAATTTTGGGTAAGTTCTCTTCTGAATCACTTGTCTTCAGTTTCGTTCATAGTTTATCATTGAATTACTCAACTCATGCCTTGTTTGCTTCTGGTTTATGCATGATTGCAGCAACTCTATAGAGTTCTTGACGAGCACAAGGCCAGAGCCGACGTAGTCTTGCTTGCGGCTGCGAAGAAGAAAGCTCGTCAGTTGCAGTACGAGGTGCGCTGGGTTGCCGTCTCGCAGTACTACCACATCTACCTGCAACAAAAGATGACCAAAACTCAAGTGCAGAGGCAACGACTTACCTTGAACAGGGAGCAGTTCATGATGGTAACTATTACTAACTTATCATTGTTTCAAGCAGTCAACTATATGTTTCGTGCTCACATGTCATGCTTCCAAAATTTGCATAGGTTGTTCCTCGTTGGTGCTATGGAAGGCATGACGGATGGGCGAGTTTGGTGGATAGGTGGCTCGGCGACGATGTAGAGTTTGCTGCCAAGAGCATCAAGGCCCGGGCTAACCGTGGAAAAGACGGGACACACGGCCAAGGAAACAGGAACCACTGGGGCTTCAAGGCCATGAAGGTATATCTATATGCATGATGCATTTTTGTTCTTCTTTACTGTCATGTTCTTATGTATGGATAACTTCTGTTTGACGTTGCAGTAGGACAAGTTGAAGAGGCCGCTCTCAGACATTGAGTCGTGGAAGCTGGCCCGCGAGCGGAGTCATCCCAAGGAGGGCGAGAGCCAGTTCTACGGCAAGACCGAGGAACACCTGGAGTCTTACACTCAGCACTATCAGAAGTTGCATCCGGATGTTCTGTTCCTGAGGTCGCCCAGTCTCAGATCGACGACACGACAGTGGTGGCCATCCAGGGGAAGTCACATGGCCGGTATCCGTGTTTCGATGGCTTGATAACTCCTTCGATCTCGTACACACGGCTTCGGTCTACCAACCCGAGCCAGTTAGAGAGTACGGGGCGTTCACAGACTCCCTTAGCCCGCCAGCATGCTGTGAGTACTTCCCCTTTATCTTTTTCTCTCTAGCATTCTCAGTTCATTTTTAGCATTGCTCACTTAGAAACAACCTAAATTATGTAGGCATATAAGGCCTTTGTCGAGCATAGGAATCTCGAGGTGCGAGAGTACTTGCAACGAGTGAAGGCAAATGATGATTACAACCGTCAGATGATGGCGGTTAGTTTTGCCCTCTTAAAACCAAGCTAAAATTTTGCACTTTCATTCCTTCTGACCTTCTAGTTTGCTTGTTTAACTAACATCCAGGCTATGTTGGCGTCTTGGAGTAACCGCACGGATCCACCACAAATGGGACCCCCACCACCACCTACGGGAGAACCCCCACACGTGCCCACGTTCGATGAATGGGTGGCACTAGGCAGTGATAGTCCGGTTAGTACATTTGCCTAACTACTGACAAACTAGTTCTCGTTCATTCAACACTATCATATCATATTTACCGTTAGAATCTTCTCTCAAACATGTACGGGACCGGTGGCTCGACTCCTGCTCCGTCGATCCCAGTCACTCCGATCTTCCAGAGTGATGGTGGTCGCGGTGGCGGTTTTGGCGGAGGTGGTCTTAGCGGTGGTGCTTTTGGCGGAGGTGGTCTTGGTGGTGGTGCTTTTGGCGGAGGTGGTCTTGGTGGTGGTGGTTTTGGCGGAGATGGTCTTGTTTGATGTCATGATGATTCCGTGCATGTGGCCGTCATGCCATGCCTTTCATGTTGCTACTTTTATTATGTTCCATGTCTTGCACTAGTTTTATGTTCATGAACTTTCGCCGGTGATGATCTTTAGATGATGATGATGAACTTGAGTATGTTTAGATGATGATGATGAACTTGAGTATGTTTAGATGATAAACTGTCATATTTCTGCATAATTCTATATTATTCAGCTTTGAAATGCTGTCAAATGAATTGAAAAAGAGAAAACAGAGAAAAAAAAACTATGCCTACGGCAAAGCCGTCGGGATATATAAGCCCAGGAGATACCAGTACGCGCCACGTGGCAGAGATATGCCGACGGCAAAGCTGTCGACATAGTTTTCGGTCTATGCCGACGGCTTTGCCGTAGGCATATCTCTGCCGCTAGGAGAAACCAGGGGCCGGCACGTGGCAGAACCATGCCTACGGCAAAGCCGTCGGCATAGATTCTGTCTATGCCTACGGCTTTGCCGTAGGCATAGACCTGCCACCAGGAGGCACCACGGGGTGCCACGTGGCACTAATATGCCGACGACTAGGCTGCCGACATAGATTTAAATCTATGCCGACAGCTTGTCCGTCGGCATACCTCTGCCACGTGCCATTCCACGATTCGCCCGCGCTTTTGATGGCGCCATCCGTTGCCGTCAGACGGAAAACAGTGCCGATGTTGGTGATGCATAGCAACGAGAGGGGAGAGTGTGATCTACGTACCATTGTAGATCAACAACGGAAGCGTTGACGCAACGTAGAGGAAGTAGTCGTACGTCTTCCCAATCCGACGGATCCAAGCACCGTTACTCTGGCACCTCCGAGTTCTTAGCACACGTACAGCTTGATGACGATCCCCGGGCTCCGATCCAGCAAAGCGTCGGGGAGGAGTTCCGTCAGCACGACGGCGTGGTGACGATCTTGATGTTCTACCGTCGCAGGGCTTCGCCTAAGCACTGCTACAATATGATCGAGGTGGAATATGGTGGCAGGGGGCACCGCACATGGCTAAGGAACGATCTCAATGATCAACTTGTGTGTCTAGAGGTGCCCTTGCCTCCGTATATAAAGGAGCCAAGGGGGAGGGGGCCGCCGGCCAGGAGGAGGGCACAGGAGGAGTCTTACTCCTACCGGGAGTAGGACTCCCCCCCAATCCTAGTTGGACTAGGATTCCCCGAGGGGGAAAGAGAGAGAGGGGGGCCGGCCACCTCTCCTAGTCCTAATAGGACTAGGGGAAGGGGGAGGCGCGTGGCCACCTTGAGCTGCCCCTTTCTCCTTTCCACTAAAGCCCATTAAGGCCCATATGGCTCCTGGGGGGTTCCGGTAACCTCCCGGTACTCCGGTAAAATCCCGATTTCACCTGGAACACTTCCGATGTCCAAATATAGGCTTCCAATATATCAATTTTTATGTCTCGACCATTTCGAGACTCCTCGTCATGTCCGTGATCACATCCGGGACTCCGAACTAACTTCGGTACATCAAAGTGCATAAACTCATAATAACTGTCATTGTAACGTTAAGCGTGCGGACCCTACGGTTCGAGAATAATGTAGACAGGACCGAGACACATCTCCGGTCAATAACCAATAGCGGGACCTAGATGCCCATAATGGCTCCTACATATTCTACGAAGATCTTTATCGGTCAGACCGCATAACAACATACATTGTTCCCTTTGTCATCGGTATGTTACTTGCCCAAGATTCGATCGTCGGTATCCAATACCTAGTTCAATCTCGTTACTGGCAAGTCTCTTTACTCGTTCTTTAATACATAATCCCGCAACTAACTCATTAGTTGCAATGCTTGCAAGGCTTATGTGATGTGCATTACCGAGAGGGCCCAGAGATACCTCTCCGACAATCGGAGTGACAAATCCTAATCTCGAAATACGCCAACCCAACATCT
This sequence comes from Triticum monococcum, assembly GCA_034509565.1. Taxonomy (NCBI): domain Eukaryota; kingdom Viridiplantae; phylum Streptophyta; class Magnoliopsida; order Poales; family Poaceae; genus Triticum; species Triticum monococcum. Next base: position 28,960,652 of record CM067847.1, read on the forward strand.
ACCTTTGGAGACACATGTAGAGCTCCTTTATAATCACCCAGTTACATTGTGACATTTGGTAGCACACAAAGTGTTCCTCCGGTAAACGGGAGTTGCATAATCTCATAGTCATAGGAACATGTATAAGTCATGAAGAAAGCAATAGCAACATACTAAACGATCGGGTGCTAAGCTAATGAAATGGGTCATGTCAATCAGATAATTCAACCAATGATGTGACCTCATTAATCAAATAACAACACCTTGTTCATGGTTAGGAAACATAACCATCTTTGATTAACGAGCTAGTCAAGTAGAGGCATACTAGTGACATTAAGTTTGTCTATGTATTCACACATGTATTATGTTTCCGGTTAATACAATTCTAGCATGAATGATAAACATTTATCATGATATAAGGAAATAAATAATAACTTTATTATTGCCTCTAGGGCGTATTTCCTTCAGTCTCCCACTTGCACTAGAGCCAATAATCTAGATTACACAGTAATGATTCTAACACCCATGGAGCCTTGGTGCTGATCATGTTTTGCTCATGGAAGAGGCTTAGTCAAGGGGTCTGCAATATTCAGATCCGTATGTATCTTGCAAATCTCTATGTCTCCCACCTGGACTAGATCCCGGATGGAATTGAAGCATCTCTTGATGTGCTTGGTCCTCTTGTGAAATCTGGATTCCTTTGCCAAGGCAATTGCACCATTATTGTCACAAAAGATTTTCATTGGACCCGACGCACTAGGTATGACACCTAGATCGGATATGAACTCCTTCATCCAGACTCCTTCGTTCGCTGCTTCCGAAGCAGCTATGTATTCCGATTCACATGTAGATCCCGCTACGATGCTTTGTTTAGAACTGCACCAACTGACAGCTCCACCGTTTAATGTAAACACGTATCCGGTTTGCGATTTAGAATCGTCCGGATCAGTGTCAAAGCTTGCATCAACGTAACCTCTTACGGTGAGCTCTTTGTCACCTCCATATACGAGAAACATATCCTTAGTCCTTTTCAGGTATTTCAGGATGTTCTTGACCGCTGTCCAGTGATCCACTCCTGGATTACTTTGGTACCTCCCCGCTAAACTTATAGCAAGGCACACATCAGGTCTGGTACACAGCATTGCATACATGATAGAGCCTATGGCTGAAGCATAGGGAACATCTTTCATTTTCTCTCTATCTTCTGCAGTGGTCGGGCATTGAGTCTGACTCAACTTCACACCTTGTAACACAGGCAAGAACCCTTTCTTTGCTTGATCCATTTTGAACTTCTTCAAAATCTTGTCAAGGCATGTGCTTTGTGAAAGTCCAATTAAGCGTTTTGATCTATCTCTATAGATCTTTATGCCTAATATGTAAGCAGCTTCACCGAGGTCTTTCATTGAAAAACTCTTATTCAAGTATCCCTTTATGCTATCCAGAAATTCTATATCATTTCCAATCAGTAATATGTCATCCACATATAATATCAGAAATGCTACAGAGCTCCCACTCACTTTCTTGTAAATACAGGCTTCACCGAAAGTCTGTATAAAACCAAATGCTTTGATCACACTATCAAAGCGTTTATTCCAACTCCGAAAGGCTTGCACCAGTCCATAAATGGATCGCTGGAGCTTGCACACTTTGTTAGCTCCCTTTGGATCGACAAAACCTTTCGGTTGCATCATATACAACTCTTCTTCCAGAAATCCATTCAGGAATGCAGTTTTGACATCCATCTGCCAAATTTCATAATCATAAAATGCGACAATTGCTAATATGATTCAGACAGACTTAAGCATCGCTACGGGTGAGAAGGTCTCATCGTAGTCAACCCCTTGAACTTGTCAAAAACCTTTTGCGACAAGTCGAGCTTTGTAGACAGTAACATTACCATCAGCGTCAGTCTTCTTCTTGAAGATCCATTTATTCTCAATTGCTTGCCGATCATCGGGCAAGTCAACCAAAGTCCATACTTTGTTCCCATACATGGATCCCATCTCAGATTTCATGGCTTCAAGCCACTTTGCGGAATCTGGGCTTACCATCGCTTCTTCATAGTTCGTAGGTTCATCATAATCTAGCAGCATGATTTCCAGAACAGGATTACCGTACCACTCTGGTGCGGATCTCACTCTGGTTGATCTACGAGGTTCAGTAGTATATTGTCCTGAAGTTTCATGATCATCATCATTAGCTTCCTCACTAATTGGTATAGGTGTCGCAGAAACAGTTTTCTGTGATGTACTACTTTCCAAGAAGGGAGCAGGTACAGTTACCTCGTCAAGTTCTACTTTCCTCCCACTCACTTCTTTCGAGAGAAACTCCTTCTCTAGAAAGGATCCATTCTTAGCAACGAATGTCTTGCCTTCGGATCTGTGATAGAAGGTGTACCCAACAGTCTCCTTTGGGTATCCTATGAAGACACATTTCTCCGATTTGGGTTCGAGCTTATCAGGTTGAAGCTTTTTCACATAAGCATCGCAGCCCCAAACTTTAAGAAACGACAACTTTGGTTTCTTGCCAAACCATAGTTCATAAGGCGTCGTCTCAACGGATTTTGATGGTGTCCTATTTAACGTGAATGCGGCTGTCTCTAAAGCATAACCCCAAAACGATAGCGGTAAATCAGTAAGAGACATCATAGATCGCACCATATCTAGTAAAGTACGATTACGACGTTCGGACACACCATTACACTGTGGTGTTCCGGGTGGCGTGAGTTGCGAAACTATTCCACAATTTTTCAAATGTACACCAAACTCGTAACTCAAATATTCTCCTCCACGATCAGATCATAGAAACTTTATTTTCTTGTTACGATGATTTTCAACTTCACTCTGAAATTCTTTGAACTTTTCAAATGTTTCAGACTTATGTTTCATTAAGTAGATATACCCATATCTGCTTAAATTATCTGTGAAAATGAGAAAATAACGATATCCGCCACGAGCCTCAATATTCATCGGACCACATACATCGGTATGTATGATTTCCAACAAATCTATTGCTCTCTCCATAGTACCGGAGAACGGTGTTTTAGTCATCTTGCCCATGAGGCACGGTTCGCAAGTACCAAGTGATTCATAATCAAGTGGTTCCAAAAGTCCATCAGTATGGAGTTTCTTCATGCGCTTTATACCGATATGACCTAAACGGCAGTGCCACAAATAAGTTGCACTATCATTATCAACTCTGCATCTTTTGGCTTCAACATTATGAATATGTGTGTTACTACTATCGAGATTCATCAAAAATAGACCACTCTTTAAAGGTGCATGACCATAAAAGATATTACTCATATAAATAGAACAACCATTATTCTCTGATTTAAATGAATAACCGTCTCGCATCAAACAAGATCCAGATATAATGTTCATGCTCAACGCTGGCACCAAATAAAAATTATTTAGGTCTAATATTAATCCCGAAGGTAGATGTAGAGGTAGCGTGCCGACCGCGATCACATCGACTTTGGAACCGTTTCCCACGCGCATCGTCACCTCGTCCTTCGCCAGTGTTCGCTTAATCCGTAGTCCCTGTTTCGAGTTGCAAATATTAGCAACAGAACCAGTATCAAATACCCAGGTGCTACTGCGAGCTCTAGTAAGGTACACATCAATAACATGTATATCACATGTACCTTTGTTCACCTTGCCATCCTTCTTATCCGCCAAATACTTGGGGCAGTTCCGCTTCCAGTGACCAGTCTGCTTGCAGTAGAAGCACTCAGTTTCAGGCTTAGGTACAGACTTGGGTTTCTTCTCTTGAGCAGCAACTTGCTTGCCGTTCTTCTTGAAGTTCCCCTTCTTCTTCCCTTTGCCCTTTTTCTTGAAACTAGTGGTCTTAGTGACCATCAACACTTGATGCTCCTTTTTGATTTCTACCTCCGCAGCTTTCAGCATTGCGAAGAGCTCGGGAATAGTCTTGTTCATCCCTTGCATATTATAGTTCATCACGAAGCTCTTGTAGCTTGGTGGCAGTGATTGGAGAATTCTGTCAATGACGCAATCATCTGGAAGATTAACTCCCATATGAATCAAGTGATTATTATACCCAGACATTTTGAGTATATGCTCACTGACAGAACTGTTCTCCTCCATCTTACAGCTATAGAACTTATTGGAGACTTCATATCTCTCAATTCGGGCATTTGCTTGAAATATTAACTTCAACTCCTGGAACATCTCATATGCTCCATGACGTTCAAAACGTCGTTGAAGTCCCGATTCTAAGCCGTAAAGCATGGCACACTGAACTATCGAGTAGTCATCAGCTTTGCTCTGCCAGACGTTCATAACATCTGGTGTTGCTCCAGCAGTAGGCCTGGCACCCAGCGGTGCTTCCAGGACGTAATTCTTCTGAGCAGCAATGAGGATAATCCTCAAGTTACGGACCCAGTCCGTGTAATTGCTACCATCATCTTTCCACTTTGCTTTCTCAAGGAAAGCATTAAAATTCAACGGAACAACAATACGAGCCATCTATCTACAATCAACATAAACAAGCAAGATACTATCAGGTACTAAGTTCATGATAAGTTTAAGTTCAATTAATCAAATTACTTAAGAACTCCCACTTAGATAGACATCCCTCTAATCTTCTAAGTGATCACGTGATCCAAATCAACTAAACCATAACCGATCATCACGTGAGATGGAGTAGTTTTCAATGGTGAACATCGTTATGTTGATCATATCTACTATATGATTCACGCTCGACCTTTCGGTCTCTATGTTCCGAGGCCATATCTGCATATGCTAGGCTCGTCAAGTTTAACCTGAGTATTCCGCGTGTGCAAAAACTGGCTTGCACCCGTTGTAGATGGACGTAGAGCTTATCACACCCGATCATCACGTGGTGTCTGGGCACGACGAACTTTGGCAACGGTGCATACTCAGGGAGAACACTTCTTGATAATTTAGTGAGAGATCATCTTATAATGCTACCCTCAATCAAAGCAAGATAAGATGCATAAAAGATAAACATCACATACAATCAATATAAGTGATATGATATGGACATCATCATCTTGTGCTTGTGATCTCCATCTCCGAAGCACCGTCATGATCACCATCGTCACCGGCGCGACACCTTTATCTCCATCATAGCATCATTGTCGTCTCGCCAATCTTATGCTTCCATGACTATCGCTACCGCTTAGTGATAAAGTAAAGCATTACATCGCGATTGCATTGCATACAATAAAGCGACAACCATATGGCTCCTGCAAGTTGCCGATAACTCGGTTACAAAACATGATCATCTCATACAATAAAATTTAGCATCATGTCTTGACCATATCACATCACAACATGCCTTGCAAAAACAAGTTAGACGTCCTCTACTTTGTTTGTTGCAAGTTTTACGTGGCTGCTACGGGCTTTAAGCAAGAACCAATCTCACCTACGCATCAAAACCACAACGATAGTTTGTCAAATAGACTCCGTTTTAACCTTCGCAAGGACCGGGCGTAGCCACACTCGGTTCAACTAAAGTTGGAGAGACAGTCGCCCGCAAGCCACCTGTGTGCAAAGCACGTCGGGGAAACCGGTCTCGCGTAAGCGTACACGTAATGTTGGTCCGGGTCGTCTCGTCCAACAATACCGCCGAACCAAAGTATGACATGCTGGTAGACAGTATGACTTGTATCGCCCACAACTCACTTGTGTTCTACTCATGCATATAACATCAAACCATAAAACCTAGGCTCGGATGCTACTGTTGGGGAACGTAGTAATTTCAAAAAATTTCCTACGCACATGCAAGATCATGGTGATGCATAGCAACGAGACGGGAGAGTGTGATCTACGTACCCTTGTAGATCAACAGCGGAAGAGTTCACGCAACATAGAGGAAGTAGTCGTACATCTTCCCGATCCGACCGATCCAAGCACCGTTACTCCGGCACCTCCGAGTTCTTAGCACACGTACAACTCGATGACGATCCCCGGGCTCCGATCCAGCAAAGCGTCGGGGAGGAGTTCCGTCAGCACGACGGCGTGGTGACGATCTTGATGTTCTACCGTCACAGGGCTTCGCCTAAGCACTGCTACAATATGATCGAGGTGGAATATGGTGCCAGGGGGCACCACACATGGCTAAGGAACGATCTCAATGATCAACTTGTGTGTCTAGAGGTGCCCCCTGCCTCCGTATATAAAGGAGCCAAGGGGGAGGGGGCCGCCGGCCAGGAGGAGGGCGTAGGAGGAGTCTTACTCCTACCGGGAGTAGAACTCCCCCCCTAATCCTAGTTGGACTAGGATTCCCCGAGGGGGAAAGAGAGAGAGGGGGGCCGGCCACCTCTCCTAGTCCTAATAGGACTAGGGGAAGGGGGAGGCGTGCGGCCACCTTGGGCTGCCCCTTTCTCCTTTCCACTAAAGCCCATTAAGGCCCATATGGCTCCCGGGGGGTTCCGGTAACCTCCCGGTACTCCGGTAAAATCCCGATTTCACCCGGAACACTTCCGATGTCCAAATATAGGCTTCCAATATATCAATTTTTATGTCTCGACCATTTCGAGACTCCTCATCATGTCCGTGATCACATCCGGGACTCCGAACTAACTTCGGTACATCAAAATGCATAAACTCATAATAACTGTCATCGTAACGTTAAGCGTGCGAACCCTACGGTTCAAGAATAATGTAGACATGACTGAGACACATCTCCGGTCAATAACCAATAGCGGGACCTGGATGTCGATATTGGCTCCTACATATTCTATGAAGATCTTTATCGGTCAGACCGCATAACAACATATGTTGTTCCCTTTGTCATCGGTATGTTACTTGTCGGAGATTCGATCGTCGGTATCCAATACCTAGTTCAATCTCGTTACTGGCAAGTCTCTTTACTCGTTCTGTAATACATAATCCCGCAACTAACTCATTAGTTGCAATGCTTGCAAGGTTATGTGATGTGCATTACCGAGAGGGCCCAGAGATACCTCTCCGACAATCGGAGTGACAAATCCTAATCTCGAAATACGCCAACCCAACATCTACCTTTGGAGACACCTGTAGATCTCCTTTATAATCACCCAGTTACGTTGTGACGTTTGGTAGCACACAAAGTGTTCCTCCGGTAAACGGGAGTTGCATAATCTCATAGTCATAGGAACATGTATAAGTCATGAAGAAAGCAATAGCAACATACTAAACGATCGGGTGCTAAGCTAATGAAATGGGTCGTGTTAATCAGATAATTCAACCAATAATGTGACCTCGTTAATCAAATAACAACACCTTGTTCATGGTTAGGAAACATAACCATCTTTGATTAACGAGCTAGTCAAGTAGAGGCATACTAGTGACATTAAGTTTGTCTATGTATTCTCACATGTATTATGTTTCCGGTTAATACAATTCTAGCATGAATGATAAACATTTATCATGATATAAGGAAATAAATAATAACTTTATTATTGCCTCTAGGGCATATTTCCTTCAGCCGACTGCTATACTATGCCGACGGCTGACGCTAGGCCGTCGGCATAGGCCCCTATGGCGACGGCTATACTACGCCGACGGTCTGACAAGACTACGCTGACGTGATCTACGCCGACGGGTCTATGCCGACGGCAGCCGTAGGCATAAATCTATGCCGACGGCATAGGACCTATGCCGACGGCATAGGACCTATGCCGACGGCCCTGGGCCATAGGCATAGTCCGCGAGTCCGGTAGTGAGCTCCTTCTACCAGCGAAACTGACAAGTTGGTCCACCTGTCATCCTGGCATGGCGTGCTTGCGTGCACAGCATGCTGAGTTGGACAACGGTCCCACCTGTCTATGACTCAAGTATTTCTTTTTTCATCTTTGTACTTCTCAATCCATTTGTCTCCTCGGCGTTTCTACAAACAGGCAATGCCATCCTTGGCGGGGCTCGCTACGGCAGGCTATGGCGTGAACGAGGTTGCAGGAGGTGATAGCGGCTCACGGCACCCGCGTCCACGAGGCTTCAACAAGCTCCATCCTCTGGAGGTGTGCAAGCACCTGCTAGCGAGGTTCATCGTGCTGCTACTGTTGTCCATGTTAGGAGCTGTGGCGGCGGCCGGGTCCAGCAGAGGAGGGCTCGGGCTTGGCGAGCACCTCAACTGGCTCGCTGGCCATGGATCTCGGGCGCGCTAGGAGCTGCGGTGGCAACCAGGTTGGCAACAGATCCAGCAGAGGAGGACTGAGAGAGGTGAGCACCTCCTCTGGTTTACTAACCAAGGCGCTTGAGTGGTGTCCATGGATCTGCAAGGAGCTGCGGCGGCGGCCAGGTCAGCGACCGGATCGAGAAGAGGAGGGTCAGACAAGGCGAACACCTTCTCTGGCTCGCCGACAATGGTGCTCGAGTGGCGGACCAGGAGGGACGGTGGCACGGCGTCAGGGGGTGGACGGCGACGCAGCTCAAGGGTCCAGCAACGAATGAGATGGCGGCGGAGGCACGACGCTACACAGATGAGAGAGAGGAGGTAGGAAGAGAGGAGGAGAAGATAGTGGAGATGACATGTGGGATCCATTGCCACCTCAGCAACTTATCCACATAGGCTTACCATGTCACCCTGACGTGTGGGTCAAACTTGTCTGTTTTGCTGTTAGTCGCGGCTGGCAGTTCGTTTAGTGCATTTTGTTATTCACTGTGCAGAAGTGATGGTCTTTTGTGATTTTTGGAAAAAACGGTACTTTTGGAGTTCCTTAGCCACAAATATGGTGGTTTTGAGCAATTTACTCATAGTGCGACCGCGGCTCTGGCGCTAGCGGGGGCGTGGGTGCCACCTCAACCGCGGTGCCCGGTGTGGCCTTCGGCTGCGGTGCGGACATGCGTACGCCAGGCGTCCCCCTACCACCCATATTTCCTTGTGCCATGGTCCTCCAGCCCGAGCGAGATGGCGACGACTTCATGGCCAGTCAAGCGCGGTGTGTGGCACTTGTGGTCGCACTCGAGCCGGAACCCATGGTCCTTTGCCCCGGTGGCAGCGCGCTCCAATTCCAAAGGGTGCTGCAATGCACACAAGGTGCTTGTTGAAATGCCAAAGAGAAGAAGGAAGGAGGAGGTTCATATTGACGCGTGGGCCCCACCTATAATAATGGTCAACTTAACGGTCAAAATAAACGGGGTTGACCTTGTCACCATGTCAGCCCTGACGAATGGGTCCCGCATGTCATAAACATGTTTAAATCATCTAAACTGACCATTATCTGAAAGTGGTAGTTTTTAGTCACAAAATTAAGAAATATTGATAGTTTTCGGTCACTTTATAAAAAGTGGTTGCTCTGTGGGACGCATGCCCCTAAAGTGGCAGGTTTTTTTTGTCAAACATTCCTCTCAAAATAATACTACCTCCATCTCAAAATAAACGTATTTTTAGCCAGCGAATGTCATGGCGTTTGTTAGGATAGCAAAAGTCATGAAAGTCTATCATTTCTGATCTTGCGCCGAAACAGTTGAGAAGTTTCTAACTGACCGTGCAGGCTATTGGAAACAATGGCGCCGTCAGAGGTCAGGTTCTCCGGCGCCCCCCTCCAGTCCATGAAACGTCCCTTGTAGTCTACCAACTTCATGACACCATGGCCACTGTCGGAGCATGTCACCTTTCGTACAGACACAACTCAGTCAGGGATAGACACAGGAACATAATGAAATGAATAATTTATAAACACCGACGATTGCTTTAAGGATGGTGAAAAATTAATAATATGCACACAGCGCACACAACCTTGGGAAAGACACGAACATGCTAAAAATAAACCACATACTTGGCTCCAATCCATAACACTTCGAATCATTTTCCTATCATTTTTCATGGTTTCTCACTGGATAGATGAATGTGAACGTGTTGTCTGTTGTCCACATATTTTTCAGTTCCTTCCAAAATCTCAGTAATCAACAAGAAAAAGCATCAAAAGTTCAGTAATGAGTGCACACCCATAACGTGATGACAAACCGAAGGAATACAAGCAGAAAAGGTGCATATGGCTTACACATATATATATAAAGAGAGAGAGAGAGAGAGAGAGAGAGAGAGAGAGAGAGAGAGAGAGAGAGAGAGAGCAATGTTCAAAACGTCGATTGCATTAGCAGCACGATAAGTGTGACGCTGCAACTGAATGATGTGTAGCTCATGAGGAGTAACATCGTTTCACGTGTCAATATGTCAATATGGTGTGTAGCAAATGAACTTCCTCTGTTTAATTTGCATGCCAATCACATGTATACACTGGGGAGAAACAATCATTTTCTGTTTTATCTAATATCTCAGCTCATTTTCCCTGGGAGGAAAAGGTGCATCTCATTTTTTATTCCGCACTGCTGAAGAGTGGAGAAAACTAGACATGGCTTTGTCGCGTTTGCCAAAGTTGTTTTACTATGCATTCTTTGCAAATCCTTCCTTTCAGAGTATCCAGCTAGTTCTCAACAAATTTTGAAGAAGTCGAGCTGGTAATTTTAATCATATTCTTTGTTCAGGGATGACGAAACTCTGTCTGAAATTGCACTTTACTTCTCTATACTGATCGTGGTCACTCACCATCTTGAAGTTTACAACTGAAGAAACTTAATTTATATCTCGAAAATTGGTGATACATAAATATAACCAATGAAATGAAAGAAAAAGAGTGAAAAAGGGAGAACACCATAAGGCAATTGGCAGGAAACTGAAAGAAGGAAACTGAAATCAAGTCATCCATTTGTAGCGCAGTAGGACTCATCAGGGTATCATCTGCTATCTAGGTATCCAGCTGACAGCCACACGGATGTTCACAATCCTGCCAGCATGGCGTTTGTCACCCATACAGGGTAGTCAATGAGCATTCCGCGAACCCACCAAGGCCGGTGTTCGCACCGAGCAAGCTCCGGTACTGGCCTCCTTGTGGCAGGCCTCTGCTTACAGACTTTTGCCGCATGACGCACAACCTCCACGGGCTTTTGCCGCACAACCTCCCTATAGTTATGTGACGGGTACTTGAAATGTGCCTAGGGCTAGGGGTGCGTTCGTTTGAATTATAATTTTTTTGTCAATGTTATCCGAGGAACGCTGGATGCTTGGAAATACACTTTTTAAGTACTTGGTACAAACAAAAAATTTATGACGTACTTAGCGTCACTGTACACGCTTTGATAAATCTCGTCCGTTGCTTCTCAACTGAACAATCATAGAACTCCTGGGGTGATGCGACCCAGTGTAATATAAATTCCGAGGTCTTTGATGTTTCGCCTGAAGCCGGTAATGTTCAAAAATACACTGCATGTACACCTGATTACATACAGCCAAGTCACGAAGATGAACATGCACTAGTAAATGGCATGGTCATGCAAACTGGTGTGTTGGAGACCACATGCATAGATGAGGAAAAGAAGGGCGTTCAGTTTGAGATTAAATGCCACCGTATCAGACGTGCATGTGGAGGAAACCAAGGAAAAGAGCATCCTAATTATTTTGGTAAGCCACGATTAGAAGATGGCATGAAGGAGTCCACGAGCCATCGTGATTGTTTCCTTGGCAGAATTATCTGCTACGCCAGAATTAAAACAAGAAGATTATTTACGTTTATTTTTCTACCTCGCAAGGAGAAGATAAACATGAGGATTCTTTTTATTTGGGAATTATTCAGTTTAAAGGACGCCGGCTGGGGTCCACCACAGACAGGGAAGAAGCCACATCAGAACTAGCAGTTTTTGTTTTCTTAGATAGATCAAGTCGGTTTAGCATATACGTAGGAGTTATCTTTTCTTTTAAATATGTAGAAAATGCTTGCTTTCCAAGCTACTTATGGTGTGCGTGCGTGAGGTCTTTGGACCAAGTCAGGGTGCGGCTATTATATAAAGCCTATCTAGTCCTTTGTAAAAAAAAGGTTATTTTTATATGAAATAGACACGATGTGTTTTTTAGGGTAGACACCCGTATTAAGTTTTGAAGGGATCTTTAAAAAACCTCTGTGTTGCGATTTCTCTTCGTGGAAATTGTTTTGCGCGTGAGTACCTTCGTCGAGATTGGTTTTCTCGTGCTGGGCCACAAGGTTCAAACCCTCTACTTCGTGTACATCGCGTGCGCGGGCGAGAGGTTACTGCTGCTGCTGCTGCTGCTGCTAGTGTGTCGTGAAAGGTCGGGCCGCAACAACAGATCGGATCTCACCATCGAGGTTTGGTCTATATCATGGGGAGTAGTAGCAAATTGGTGTTTTTCACACAGGTCAGCTGTGTGTACTTTTCGGTTGTTCACATGCCGATCACATCTACACTTTGTGGGTAAAGAATCATTTTCAGTTTGATCTAAGTTCTTTGCTCTAAGTTCAGTTTGCTCAAACTTTAAAATGTTTGACTTATAGGACGATCTTAGAACTTCAATTATTTTGAACAGAGGAGCTAGGAACAAGCAAAAAGTGAATCGCTTCTACTCAACAAACTTTCGATCCATTATATCTTGATGTACTCACTGGGGACTTCTCAATAGGACACACTTTACAAAGAAATCGAACCAACTGAGTACTGACCATGGGATTTGCAGCAAAAATTTTCCTGTTGAATTGTCCTGTTTTCTCAGTGGGCCAGCATGGAGGAACAGACCGACCATTGTCCACATTCTCTTTCAGTTTTTTCTAAAATCTCAACTCAACAGAAAGAAAAACATATCAAAAGTTCAGTATAAGTGTACACTCATAACCTGATGACCAACCGAAGGAACCCGGCCAATAAAGGTGCATATTGTTAGACATATATAAAGAGGCATAGGGCAAAGTGGGCAATGTTCAAAACGTTAGTTGCATTAGCAGCACGGCAAGTGTGATGCTCAGAATGGTGTGCAGCTGATGAGGAGTAACAGTATTTCTCGGGTTGGACAGTGGCACCAACATTTTTTTTGTTCACATGCTAGTCACCAAACATGAATCTGACAGATCAGCCGCCAATGAGTCTGAGTAAACATGTTGTAAATTGTGTTTATATCATTTAGTATGCACTTTCCAAGCTATTTCCCCAATGCAAAAGGGCTAATATGCTTTTCCCATACTCACAACTTCCTTGCTCTGTTTAAGTTCTAGATACATACATTTTTATCCATTTCTTCGACATGTATTTTTGGACGAAAGTGCTAGAATAGTTGAATAGAGATAGAGTTTGTACAGAGATAGAATTTTATTTAACTTGTATTCTCCTCTATCTCTTCTTCTGTTATCCCCTTCGATAGATCCTCTCATAACGATCTGATCTATTAACTTGTAAGCCACTGCATTCCATCGATAAATACAAGTGCGGCCCGAGCAAAGGGTTCAACGCTTCCATATCATTTTACATGGTAATAGAGCCTCTACCTCATTAGATCAAAAGAGATTGCATCTAGCTACCTTCCACGACTGAGGTCACGTCCACCACCTCCGCCGCCATGACGCCCGGCACCATGGGAGCGCTCACCACCACCTCATCTTCCACCTTTGCCTCATCATCCACCACCACCAACACCTCCCTCGGATCGCCACCACAAGAGAAGCTGATGAGGGGCAACTTCCTGTTATGGAAGACCATCGTGCTGCCCCAGATCAAAGGCGCACAGATGGAGCACCACCTCGACGAGAAGATCCCGGCACCGCCGGCACCCTGACCATCACCAACGACGGCAAAGAAGAGCAAGTTGTCAACTTTGCGAGATCCCTCTGGCATGCACAGCGGCAACAACTTCAAGGATACTTGATGGGTTCTCTTTCTCGTGATATTCTTGCACAGGTCGGCATGCTCCAGACGCCGGCCGAGGTGTGGCGCACCATCCATGCCATGTTCGCTGCTCAGAGTCAAGCTCAAGCGATCAACACCCGCATCGAGCTCACCAACTTTAAAAGGTAATATGACCATGGCTGACTACCATGGCAAGATCGAAAGTCTCACCGGTGAAGTCGCGTGCACCGCCGCACGCCCTCTGATCCGGAGATCGTCTCAAAAATTCCCGCCGGACTGGACATGGAGTACAATCTGGTGGTCTCCGCGCTCGCTGCTCGGGTGGAGCCTATCACAGTCCAGGAGCTGTAAAACTAGCTGCTGCGCTTTGATGCCCGCCTCACCCTTCTCCAAGGAGGCGACCTGCGGCAATCCTTCGTCAACTCAGCTTCCCGTGGCCGCGACTGTGGCCGTGGTCACTAGGGGCAACGTGGCGGTGGACGTGGACGAGGCAACCCTCAGGGAGATGGTGCCCGCTCTGGTGGGGGCTACGACCCCAACGCCGGGGGCGGATACAGCAAGAACACCGGCGGCGGCGCCGGTGTCGACAACAACCATAGTCGTCGCCTTTCTTCTTCCCGGGGTCGCCCTTACTGCCAGCTCTGTAAGAAGTTTGGCCATGAAGTCATGGACTGCTGGCATCGTTATGACGAAGATTACGTCCCAGATGCTCGTCATGTTGCTGCTGCCATGCGTGAACAAGGCGGTGACGGCGTCCGGTATGTTGAACATACGGAGAAACTCAACTCCTTTTTCCGTAGCATTGGGATTGCTCATCATGTATCTTGTCTTCATGCTCATCAACAGAATGGCTTTGCTGAGCGCAAATATCGTCATATTGTTGAAGTTGGTCTCTTTCTTTTAGCCCATGCAGCCATGCCTCTCAAATATCGGTATGAAACCTTTATCACAGCCACATATCTTATCAATCGTCTTCCTAGCAGAGTCATTGGCAATTCTACTCCTTTAGAGTGACTATATCATCAAAAACCTTCCTAGCAGAGTCATTGGCAATTCTACTCTAGGCGGCACAACGAGGTCATCCCTGACATTGTTCAAGCTCGTCGCCCTTGAAATTTAGCATCACTAAATGGGGAAGTTGTGAATGTGCTATATGTCTAGCACACTCTATCTAGGCCATGGATATGGGTCGGTAAATAACTGAAGGAATGATAGTTGTTCAACAAAACACACTTGAAATTCTTTGAACCGAGAGCAGGAGCACAATGTAGAAGCCTACATTGCCCAATTAAACCCAATAAGAGTCGCGCAATGTGCGCCTACCCGCGGCGTCCACGTGGCCAGAAGGGATTCGCAATGCTCTAGTTGATCATCGTGGGTGGGTCCCAGCTGTTGCAGGGATTGTACTGCCTAGGAGCGTTGTACTGCTGCGAGCCCGCAATGTACTGCTCTTTTTCTCGTCTCCTCGTCCCTTCTTTCATCCCATGCGCACGCCTCCCCCTTCCTCCTCGCTCTCGGCCACCCCAAATCCCAGACCTCCATGCACGAGCGGGTGGCCGTGGTACGATGGGCGCCATGAGCCCACGACAGAGGAGGGAGAAGCAGGTGAGGGTGGGGGTGAGCTCGCCATCTCTCTCGCGAACGGCGCCGGCTGGGATCGTTTCTCTCCCTCGGCGTCGCCGAATCTAAGGAGCCACCGCGGGGATCCCGGGAGAAGCACCATCCTCGACCAGATCGGACGAATCCGACCGTCGCGGCGGGCAATTCCGGTCCGCGACAGCGTCACGAGAACCGCCCCTAACGCTCGTCGAATCGATCGCAGGCCAGATCGTGTTCAACAAGCTCAGGGAGAGATCCGACCAGTTCGCGGCGAGGGGACTGGTGAGGTCCGAGGAGAGCAAGCAGAAGATCGGGGGAGCCGACGACGTCTACGTCTCCGACATCAAGGAGGCGGAGCACCTCGCACCCGCCGTCCAGGGCGCCGACGCGCTCGTCATCCTCACCAGTGCCTCCCCCAAGATGAAGCCAGGGTTCGACCCCACCAAGGGCGGCCGACCCGAGTTCTACTACGAGGATGGAGCCTACCCTGAGCAGGTTGGGTTTCCTTTCCTGTATTGTGCCCCTCTTCTGTATTTCAGTGGCATGCCATATCCTGAAACTCCGCTTAGCCGAGTGCCGTATCCTGGAATCTTTATCAGTTATTAAATAGTGATGAATTTTGGTATGGATGCGTGGCAGGTGGATTGGATTGGGCAGAAGAATCAGATTGATGCTGGTAAGCTTCGTCTTGGTTCTGCATTTTATTTGTGCATAAGTTTATCTGGATGTTTGTTGAGTTGGATTGTGTGTTGGGCAGCCAAAGCAGCCGGGGTGAAGCACATAGTGCTGGTGGGATCTATGGGGGAACAAATCCCAACCATCCACTGAACAGCCTTGGCAATGGCAATATACTGGTAAGTTGTTTGGGATGAGTCGATGAGTCTGTTCAGTGTTCACATGTACTTGATTGCAGTTCATTTGCTCTAGCTTTCACAAAAAAAAACTAATTATCTGGTACACTTTAGAACTATCCCGTGAGCATTGATTGGCTATAGACGAGCCATCTGTCTCAGAAGTCTGAAGGATTGTTCATCATAGACCCAACGATCTCTGTTAGAGTTGTGTCGAATATTGTGTACAGGGTAGGTTACAGTTGGACTAGGAGTTGTGTTGTGTTTACATAGGATATGTAGTCGTGTCCAAGTAGGACACTTGTATCCTAGGCCTCTCATATATAGTGGGGCTAGACACACGATGTAACCTATGCCAACATAATAGCACCGCAACGCAGGGGAAGCCGGCGGCTTGTGCTGGTGTCCAGGGCGACCGGATGCAGTATTGTGACGGTGTCACGGGGAGGAGCGCCCGTAGTCAAGCCCCGGGGATGTAGCCATATCGGTGAACCTCGTTAACAAATCTCGGTGTCGTGCTCATGTAATTGCTTGGTCCTCGGATAATCAACGGTATGCCTCGGATTTATTCTAACAAGTGGTATCATGAGCTAGGTTGTTCGGAGGCTGCAGATTGTTGATCTAAAGGATGTATCAAGTTTGAGATGCAGCCGGTTGCGGCATGGTTCTCGACGAGATTGGAAACAGTAATCAGAAAAGGCGGAGTTCTCGGCGGCGGCGCATGTGCTTGAGACGCGCGGCGATCAATCAGGCGAGCGTCAAGCGGCGCGTGCGAGACAGCAGCGATGCGGTTCAACTGATGGCGCGTGGCAGGCGGTGGCAGCGGCACAAGACACGTGACAGGGCGTTATGGCGGCGTGTACGCAGAGGTGCGTCTCGCGGGCAGTCGAGGCTGGCAGAGCGGGATGTGTCCGGCGTGGCCTAGAGATGCGTGGGTGGCCGAGGCGAGGCTGGCCGAGCGGGATGTGTCCGGCGTGGCCTAGAGATGCGTGGGTGATGCAGGCCGAGATCGATTCCGCGTGAGCACCGGATTTGTTTAAAGGAAAAAAAGAGGACCGAGTCCTCAAGTGGGCACGACGAGAGGCAGATCGATTCAGCGGAAGAAAAATCCATCAAGCCATCGGGAGCAGGGAGCACTACTTGTGTAGAAAATTGGCAAAGCAAGCCAGCATTGGAATTGGTGCCAGGGAGCAATCACGTGAAGACTAAAGCAACTCTTTTCGATTTGCAGCAGTACACACGTACTTGGGGATCACGGAAAGAAGCTCGGATAATTTTTTCACAGGGTTAGTCATACAAAGAACCATGCCGTCATCGGGTACCAGGTTTGAGATGAAGTTCAACGGGACTGGAAGCTTTGGGTTATGGCAGACAATGGTGAAGGATTTGTTTGGCACAACAGGGATGCTTGAAGGCGTTGCGGGAAGTCATGTCAGCTGTGATGGAATTATCATGTGATGGATGGAAATTCTTGGAAGACAATTTGAGAGCCTCGAGCGTGTCATGCAGTCGGAGAAGTTCGGCTGGGTCGGACTAGATAGTCTGACGGGTCGACGTGAGTCGGTTGGTACAGAAGTCGGTGGTGAGATCGGTGATGACGACATTGGATCGTGCTGCTGATGGTGACCGACTTCTGGGGCATGGAAACACGTGGCGCAGGCCCGAGGGCTTGTGTGGCTTCGACAAGACTATGGCGCGGGATTGATTCAAGGTGGTGTATACATAGAGCTTGAAGTCGATGAGGCGCAGGGGTGGACTGATCATCTACCATGGAGTATTGTTGAAGGTGGAGCTGGATTGAGGGGCTATGGTGTAAGGATTCAGAGAATCGAAGCCTATTCAGCAGGCGGGAAAAAGCGAGTGACATGCAGTTCGGATTGGAGCCCAGTGGTCTGATGGAAGTGTGAAACTCGTCATCGGTCGGTGATGATCGATGGTACTCTGCAGTGGGGGTTGAGTGGTGTGGGTTCGCTACCCTTGAGACTCGACCGGGACAGCGGAGGCTCGACGCGGTAATAGCAGCGAGGCGTGCGGTACGCACGGGACATGGAGACGGGCCAGGGCTCTGGTGGTCATACATGTGGTGAGGTAACTGTGAATTTGACTCGGGATGACTACAAGAAACGGTGAAATTCCTTCAAGTTTCAGACAGGCGGTCAAGAAAGGAGCGGTGATGTTGAGTTCAGGTAACTCTTATGTGTGATACCCAATATGTGAGTTGTTTATTTTCACGCAGGCCAGTGATCAGTGTGTGATGGCGTTGGACGGATACTCTCGAAGTTGGGAGCACAAACTAGACTAACAAGGAACTTAATTTTGATCGAGTGTTGACTGTGGTCAAGTAAAGAAGGGACTACAAGTTGCAGGTGGAGTCGCATGGAGTATTTGGAGTAGCAGCGGTACTCATGGAATAAGCTCAAGTCCAATGTACATGGAAGTTTGATGCATTGACGAACTCAAGGTGGTGTAGAATATTCGCCAAGGTGGAGTTTGTTAGAGTTGTGTCGAGTATTGTGTACAAGGTAGGTTACAGTTAGACTAGGAGTTGTATTGTGTTTACATAGGATATGTAGTCGTGTCCAAGTAGGACACTTGTATCCTAGGCCTCTCATATATAGTGGGGCTAGACACACGATGTAACCTATGCCAACATAATAGCACCGCAATGCAGGGGAAGCCGGGCTTGTGCTGGTGTCCAGGGCGACCGGGTGCAGTATTGTGACGGTGTCACGGGGAGAAGCGCCCGTAGTCAAGCCCCGGGGATGTAGCCATATCGGTGAACCTCGTTAACAAATCTCGGTGTCGTGCTCATGTGATTGCTTGGTCCTCGGATAATCAACGGTATACCTCGGATTTATTCTAACAATCTCCACATGCAGGAGAGGCATCTCAATGGGTTCCCCGAGGTGAGCACGATGCCGAGGAGAGATGGCGTCGAAGACGGCGTCCAAGGACATCATCTGCTCCGCCGCCATGTTCAGCGAGTTTGGTGGCGGCGACGGCCGGTCTAGAAGCTCCTTAAACCATGCTGCCTGCCGTGAGGGGAGACACCATCACCGGCGCCCCCGAGAAGCTCGTCCATGGGCCATGGCCATGGGTAGGGCGTCTTGGAGCGGTTCTAAATCTTGTTTCGTTTGGTGCCGGGTTTCAATCAATGGATTCTTCTAGTGTTTATTTTCATTATCTGAACGTACGCCGGGAGCAAATGGACGCATGCGAGCGCTGTGCCCATGGGTATGTGTGAATCTTCATCATGTTGTTGCCATCCATGTCCAAGTCATGCTTTTGCGGTGAATACTGGGTTCAATAAGTGTCATGGATTTCCTTAGTAGATGCCAATGAATGTATATGCTGATAAAAACGGGGAAGAACTCATTTAAATTAGGAACGCTACAAGACCTCTCGGCGTTTGTTGATGATTCATTACATTATGCATACTTGTCAACATATAAAATTGTGTATTACCTGCATCCATTCTTGTTTTCTTCTTTATCCCCGATCTGAATTTTGTATCTAAACATGAGATATGTGGAGGGCTCTAATAGTATGAAAAGTTGCACGAGCAATTGCTATTATAGGCCACCCAATTCCAAATGCAAATGATTCCCACTTGATTCAGATTATTTTACCACAAAAGCAACTTGGCCACAAGTCAGACATTTGAGGACTCACTTTTTCTCTCAAATAATTATTGCTGGATAAATTTCTAAATTCAGTAACCATTGCTTTATTGTGACAAACATGCTGGTATACATTTGTAGGTATGTCTTATATTGCTCGTACACTCACAATGTCGTGCCAAATGGGAAGTTCTTTTCACCTGTGTCTGCTGAAGCATAGACTGACAAACCCATTGTCTGAACTAAAGCCTGGAATTGATCTACTTGGTCCAGTCGGCGAACTGTTTTTTGATATGTTTGACAGAAATGAACCATTTAATGAACCTTCTCTTTATAATTGTTGTCTCATCGGAAAGTTTTGCTTTATATGATAATACAATGTCGGTCTCATATTGTAGATGTTCATGCCCTTTCTTTTTTCACCTTGCAGAGCGATGATGCTACTACTCACTTTGAGACAGCTGTGACATGTGTTCTTAACACTTCTGGCAAAAATGTTGACATTTCTGCAGCTTTATATATACATGAGTGAGCCTAATTTTTCTGTTCAAATACTTCATGTTTTCCCTCGATTAAATTGATAAGCTTCTTTCTCTTTTCTTTTCGACATGGGAATTGATGTTAGTATTTTGTATCATTATGTTAACCTTGGTAGACTGATGGTTAGCATCCGGCAACCACAGAGATTTATTGATTTTTTAGTCCCTTATGTATATATCTTATATTTGTTCTATTCGTCACGAGTGAATAGTTATTGTTAATCTGAGTTCACATTTTCATATGTGTTCAGTTTTCTTTGACCACCAATCTTTCTCACTATACTCTCTTATACTCAATGTCATGTTATAATCAATGACATTCATTCAACTATCTTTTGCATAATACTTTTTTATTGCATCTGTTTTGACTGAGCAAATATTATGTAGTTCTTATATCCTCCTGTTAGTACAAGTGTAATGTTTGACAAGCAGTTCTGACATGAACTAACTGTTTTTCTTTGTCTTCACAATACTTTCAGGTGGAATACACAAAAGGACAAGCTGCAAGAATACATTCAGGAAGATGATGAAACCCTCCCACTCAAGAATGCAGATCGCGCCGTTAGCTGTGACACCTGATTCATGCTTGGTACCGACAAGAGGGCATCATTATGACGAATTGGTCGTGGTTTCGCCATCACGCCAACATCCGCGAGGGTGACATCTGTGCTTTCTAT
The DNA here is from genome assembly GCA_034509565.1 of Triticum monococcum. NCBI lineage: Eukaryota > Viridiplantae > Streptophyta > Magnoliopsida > Poales > Poaceae > Triticum > Triticum monococcum. The sequence continues at coordinate 28,981,572 of CM067847.1, forward strand.
TTTAAGCATCTTAGGAGGCTTTGATCCGACAAACTATGCCTCTCTTTTGGACAATTGGCCATCTTTTGGAGCATCTTAGGCTTTGATTTCAATTGATGGCTATGCTCTGGCATCCACTCTGTAAGATCACAATCTACCTGTTAATATATATCTCCTGCCTTGGTCTGCTTGCAATCCTATATGAATGGACACATGATCTATTTCCCTTAAGTGCACTGATTTTTCAACATTTGTGTTTCTCTGTACAGTGTATATTTCTTTTCCTGCTGCTAAGTTTGTTCGATGAAGATACCATCGCTAATTAGAATAAAAAGGAGTGTTCAAGGAGCGAGTACAACCAGGCAACGCCCAGCTCCCCCTCAAGAGGCGCGCCACGGGCGCACCCCAACACCTAGTTATTATTATACATGGTGTCTTATCATCACTACAAAATACAAATAGATATTGGAACTCAAAAAGCAAATAGTTTCATCTTGATGAATTGAGAAATTGCATTCATACCAAGGATTTGGATCCCAAGTGCACGTTTTTTCTCACGGGGCACTGAAATTCTCGGTTACCGCGGTATCCGTGAAATCCCGGAAAAGTTTCGGACGAAATTTCAATTTGAATTTTGAATTCAGCTTTCCTCGGTATACTATAGATTAGGCCTGGACTCCTTTATTCGGCGATCACCTTGTGGCGCATTGGTAAGGTCTTCTCCCTGTTTCTCTTCCCTCGAGTTTGCTAGATCGAATCACGCCGGCAACATTTATTTTCACGTGCATCTTCCTTTTCATCCTAAAAAATGTGGAAAAAATAACCTGCTATGACACTCAAACCCGAGACCTCAGGACTCAGGTCATCTAAATAGGACGGCCACACTGACCAGTACGCCAAGACTACCTCCTGTTCGTTGTAAGTTCCTAGCGTATCTAACTTAACAGTCCGAGTTTAAATTCAAATTTTTTGAAAAGATTCAAAAAAATTCGCTCGGTACAAAGGTTTCTCGTGGGGTGGCGAAAAACGCGGTTACCGGACGGTATCCGAATATTCCGCCCGGTACCCAAAACCATGATTCATACAATGAATTGTTGTAGCAGGCCAGGTTACAAGACAAGCAAGCCGAGTTCCGAACTTCCGATGCATGACAATTGTCTGTGAACACTTTCTCCCGTGCTTCCTCGCTCAGCCTCGTCGCCTCGGCTCTCTCACCGAAGTAGTCGTAGTCGACCTCCACGAATCCCATGGAGGCGTACTCGCTACGGACCCAGGCCTGGAATCACGCGAACCTGTCTTCGTCCTGATAGCAGTCGTGGGCACACGCGTACAGCAGCATCGTTGACTCGTCCTTCTCCTCCTTCGGCGACGGCAACAGCGACGGGTTGGCGCACTTGACGGCTTGAGCTCCCGAATCTCGGCCCAGACGGGTTCATTCGGCTGTGCGTGGATCCACTTGATCTCCTCCAGCGGCAGCCGCCACATTTTTTTAGCTGGAGTCTCGTTTTCATCTCCTTGGGCACCGGCGACCGTCTCCGCCGCAGAATTCTTCTTGTCTACCTCGGAACAGTCGACCCTTTTGGCGGCACGCGAACACTCCTCCTCCGCAACAACCTTAGCCTTTCGTTTAAAGAAAGGTGTGGCTGCTTCCGGGTGCAGGTGCACCCGCATGAACAGTACACATAAAAAATATATATAACATGAAAGAAAAAATCTGATTTTTTTGACATCAAACTAGATCAACAGATTTAGTTTTTTGCAAAATTTCGTGACCAAATAACCTTTGAGGAGCCCTCAGCAAACAAAACAAAATCACTCATCAAAAGTGAACAAAATTTTGAACACAGATTAGTTTTTTTTTTGCCGAGGGCTCCTCGAATGTTATTTGGTCGCGAAATTTTGCAAGCAACTAAAACTTTTGATCTAGTTTGTTGCCCAAAATTTCAGATTTTTTCGATTTTGTTTTGTATCTTTTTCAACTGTATTGTTCATGCGGGTGTAGATGCACCCGGGAGTAGAAAGTCCACTCTCGTTCGTTTATTAAGGCGGAAATTCAACCCACAGATGACGCCTGCCATAGGCTGATCCGATGGAGGGATCTCGCAAGCAAGAGGCTGGAGGATTCTGGCCAGACAAATGTGGGGCAACAAGAAGGCAGAACTAGGCAGAATTGATCCTTATATTCAACTTTGTTTGGCCGCCGACTCGGCATGGGATTAGCCAAACCTAAATTCTCTCAAACTCGAAAACTAGAGCTTGCCAGGTCAGCATGACAACAACCTTCAGTAGATTCATTTGGGGCAAAAGTAAGCCCAAGTAAAGGGTGCATAGTGTTGGGGAACGTTGCAGAAAACAAAAATTTTCCTACGGTTTCACCAAGATCCATCTATGAGTTCATCTAGCAACGAGTGATCGGATGCATCTACATACCTTTGTAGATCGCGAGCGGAAGCGTTCAAAGAACGGGGATGATGTAGTCGAACATGACGTGATCCAAATCACCGGAGATCCTAGTGCCGAACGGACGGCACCTCCGCGTTCAACACACGTACGGTTTGTGTAACGTCTCCTTCTTCTTGATCTAGTAAGGGGGAAGGAGAGGTTGAGGAAGATGGCTCCAGCAACAGCACGACGGCGTGGTGATGGTGGAGCTGCAGTACTCCGTCAGGGCTTCGCCAAGCACTATGGAGAAGGAGGAGGTGTTGGAGAGGGAGAAGGAGGCAACCAAAGGCGTGTCTCAAGAGCCCTCCTTCCCCCACTATATATAGGAGGGCCAAGGGGGGGGGGGGGGAGGGGGAGGGGGGCGCCGGCCTAGGAGATCCAATCTCCTAGGGGGCGGCGGCCAAGGGGAGGTTTCCCTCCCCCCCCCCCCCCCCCCCAAGGCACCTAGGGGTGCCTTCCACTAATGGGACTCCTCCCCTATGGAAACCCTAGGCGCATGGGCCTATTGGGGCTGGTGCCCTTGGCCCATGTAGGCCAAGGCGCACCCCCTACAGCCCATGTGGCCCCCCGGGGCAGGTGGCCCCACCCGGTGGGCCCCCGGGACCCTTCCGGTGGTCCCGGTACAATACCGATAACCCCGAAACTTATCCCGATGGCCGAAATAGCACTTCCTATATATAATTCTTTACCTCCGGACCATTCCGGAACTCCTCGTGACGTCCGGGATCTCATCCGGGACTCTGAACAACGTTCGGGTTACTGCATATACATATCCATACAACCCTAGCGTCACCTAACCTTAAGTGTCACTAGTAGAAAAAGGGGCTATGGTCCAGGCCGCCTCAGCCCATTAGTCCCGGTTCAGTCTTGAACCGGGACCAATGTGGGCATTGGTCCCGGTTCGTGAGCCCAGGGGGCCGGCCGGGCCACGTGGGCCATTGGTCCCGGTTCGTCTGGACCTTTTGGTCCCGGTTGGTGGGACGAACCGGGACCAAAGGGCCTCCCTCCTGGCCCACCACCATTGGTCCCGGTTGGTGGCTTGAACCGGGACCAAAGGCTCCCCTTTAGTCCCGGTTCATGCCACAAACCGGGACCAATGAATTGCCTATATATACCCCCTCGCGCAAGAGCAGAGCACAGTGCTCTGTTTTTTCTGGCCGAGGGGGAGAGGCCTTTGTGGTGCTCTAGCTCACCTCCTATGCACATGAGGTGTTCGATGGAATGCCCGAGCCACACTACTTAAGCTTTCTCCTCTCGAAGCTCGACCTCCAAGCTCCATTTTCCTCGAGATTTGTCTAGATTTAGCGGTCCGTCACGCCCCGTCCCCGTCTTCACCGCCATCGATCACCCGCGCCGATCTCATCACCGACACCACCGTGGTGAGCCTCTTATTCTTATCTTCTTTCTGAAAGGAAAAATATTCTTACTTGTATGTTTAGATAGATACTTGTATCATTTTCTTACATTTATTATTGCATCTTATATAGTGCGATGGTTTTGGTATCCGCCCCCGTCGGCCCTCGTCCTGTCTATGATTCGGATTTGGTATGTATATTATCTTTATAACTATTGGTTCATTTATTGTTTATGAAAATTATGCCGACCAACGTGACATAGATTTTATTTATCTAGGATGTATGTGAATCGGAAATGCCAACCGACCTTGTCGAGAGGTTAAATTTAGTTGAAGAAGAAAACAATTTGTTGAAGGAAAAAATAAAAAAATTGAGGAGGAGAAGATGATATTGGAGTTGCATGTTGCGGATGTCGTCGATGATCACAAGATCAAGATGGATGCAATGCGCTTGAAGATTAGAAAGATTAGAAAATATGCCATTCATACCGAGGCTTGGTATCATTATGCCGTTGGATCAATTGTTACCTTGGTTGCGATTATGATCGCATTTGTTTTCGCATTGAAATGTTTTACATAGTTTCAATGTATGGTTTAATTAATTAGATGCTCTAGAGAGCTATATGTTGTTAGATGAGAACTATGTATGCACTTTGGTTTTAATGTGATGATGAACTTCTATTAATTTGGACACTTAATTATATATAATGCACGCAGATGAACCGGCAATGGATGTACGGTGACAGACACACCCGCGAGTACATTAAGGGCGTGCATGAGTTTCTCGATGCGGCTGAGGCAAACAAGCAGAATGGTTTTATGTGTTGTCCATGCACTGAATGTGGGAATACGAGGTCTTACTCTAACCGGAAAATCCTTCACTCCCACCTGCTTTACAAGGGTTTCATGCCACACTATAATGTTTGGACGAGGCACAGAGAAATAGGGGTTATGATGGAAGACGGCGAAGAAGAAGAGTACGATGACAACTATGTGCCCCCTAAATACGGTGATGCTGCAACGGGGGGAGCTGGTGAAGATCAAGAGGAACCAGACGATGATGTGCCCAATGATGCTGCCACGGGTGAAGCTGCTGAAGATCAAGAGGAACCAGACGATGTGCCCGATGATGATGATCTCCGCCGGGTCATTGTCGATGCAAGGACGCAATGCATTAGTCAAAAGGAGAAGCTGAAGTTCGATCGCATGTTAGAGGATCACAAAAAAGGGTTATACCCCAATTGCGAAGATGGCAACACAAAGCTCGGTACCGTACTGGAATTGCTGCAGTGGAAGGCAGAGAATGCTGTGGCTGACAAAGGATTTGAGAAGCTACTGAAAATATTGAAGAAGAAGCTTCCAAAGGATAACGAATTGCCCGACAGTACATACGCAGCAAAGAAGGTCGTATGCCCTCTAGGATTGGAGGTGGAGAAGATATATGCATGCCCTAATGACTGCATCCTCTACCGCGGTGCATACGAGGATCTGAACGCATGCCCGGTATGCGGTGCGTTGCGGTATAAGATTAGACGAGATGACCCCGGTGATGTTGACGGCGAGCCCCTCAGGAAGAGGGTTCCTGCAAAGGTGATGTGGTATGCTCCTATAATACCACGGTTGAAACGTCTGTTCAGAAACGAAGAGCATGCCAAGTTGATGCGATGGCACAGTGAGAACCGAAAGAAAGATGGGAAGTTGAGAGCACCCGCTGACGGGTCGCAGTGGAGAAAAATCGAGAGAAAGTACTGGGATGAGTTTGCAAAGGACCCAAGGAATGTATGGTTTGCTTTAAGCGCGGATGGCATTAATCCTTTCGGGGAGCAGAGCAGTAATCACAGCACCTGGCCCGTGACTCTATGTATGTATAACCTTCCTCCTTGGATGTGCATGAAGCGGAAGTTCATTATGATGCCAGTTCTCATCCAAGGCCCTAAGCAACCCGGCAACGAAATTGATGTGTACCTAAGGCCATTAGTTGAAGAACTTTTACAGCTGTGGAATGGAAACGGTGTACGTATGTGGGATGAGCACAGACAGGAGGAATTTAACCTTAAGGCGTTGCTGTTCGTGACCATCAACGATTGGCCCGCTCTCAGTAACCTTTCAGGACAGACAAACAAAGGATACCACGCATGCACGCACTGTTTAGATGACACTGAAAGTATATACCTGGACAAATGCAGGAAGAATGTGTACCTGGGCCATCGTCGATTTCTTCCGACCAACCATCAATGTCGAAAGAAAGGCAAGCATTTCAAAGGCGAGGTAGATCACCGGAAGAAGCCCGCCATGCGCACCGGTGATCACGTGCTTGCTATGGTCAATGATTTACCCTACGCCATCTTTGGAAAGGGTCCCGGTGGACTAGCTGTTCCGAATGACGCTGAAGGACATGCACCCATGTGGAAGAAGAAATCTATATTTTGGGACCTACCCTACTGGAAAGACCTAGAGGTCCGCTCCTCAATCGACGTGATGCACGTGACGAAGAACCTTTGCGTGAACCTGCTAGGCTTCTTGGGCGTGTATGGGAAGACAAAAGATACGCCGGAGGCACGGGAAGACCTGCAATGTTTGCACGAAAAAGACGACATGCCTCCGAAGCAGTATAAAGGTCCTGCCAGCTACGCTCTTACGAAAGAAGAGAAAGAAATCTTCTTTGAATGCCTGCTTAGTATGAAGGTCACGACTGGCTTCTCGTCGAATATAAAGGGAATAATAAATATGCCAGAGAAAAAGTTTCAGAACCTAAAGTCTCATGACTGCCACGTGATTATGACGCAACTGCTTCCGGTTGCATTGAGGGGGCTTTTACCGGAAAACGTCCGATTAGCCATTGTGAAGCTATGTGCATTCCTCAATGCAATCTCTCAGAAGGTGATCGATCCAGAAATCGTACCAAGGCTAAGGAGTGATGTGGCGCAATGTCTTGTCAGTTTCGAGCTGGTGTTCCCACCATCCTTCTTCAATATCATGACGCACGTCCTAGTTCATCTAGTCGACGAGATTGTCATCCTGGGGCCCGTATTTCTACACAATATGTTCCCCTTTGAGAGGTTCATGGGAGTCCTAAAGAAATATGTCCGTAACCGCGCTAGGCCAGAAGGAAGCATCTCCATGGGCCATCAAACAGAGGATGTTATCGGGTTTTGTGTTGACTTCATTCCTGGCCTTAACAAGATAGGTCTCCCTAAATCGCGGTATGAGGGGAGACTGACTGGAAAAGGCACTCTTGGAAGAGACTCAATAATATGCAGGGACGGATATTCTTGGTCTCAAGCACACTACACAGTTCTACAGAACTCTACCTTGGTGACCCCGTATGTCGATGAACACAAGAACAGTCTGCGCTCCAAACACCCGGAGCAATGCGACGACTGGATTACATGTGAACACATCAGGACTTTCAGCAGTTGGTTGGAAACACGTCTCAGAGGTGACAACACTGTTTGTGATGAGTTGTACTTGTTGTCCAGGGGACCATCTTTGACTGTATTGACTTACAAAGGATACGAGATAAATGGGAATACATTTTACACGATCGCCCAAGATCAAAAGAGCACCAACCAAAACAGCGGTGTCCGCTGTGATGCAGCAACCGAGAGCGAAAAGGACACATATTATGGTTACATAGTGGACATATGGGAACTTGCCTACGGACCTGATTTTAAGGTCCCTTTGTTTAAGTGCAAATGGGTCATTCTGTTTGGCGGCGGCGTACAGGTAGACCCACAGTACGGAATGACAACAGTGGATCTGAAAAATCTTGGGTACACTGACGAACCGTTCGTCCTAGCCAATGATGTGGCACAGGTTATCTATGTGAAGGACATGTCTACCAAACCGAGAAAAAGAAAAGATAAGGAAGAGAATACATCATACGATGAGCCAAAGCGCCACATAGTTCTCTCAGGAAAAAGGGACATCCTGGGAGTGGACGGCAAGACAGACATGTCTGAAGATTATGAAAAGTTTCATGAAATTCCTCCCTTCAATGTCAAGGCTGACCCAAGCATCCTGATAAACAATGAAGATTATCCATGGTTATGGCGCAATAAGCAAATGACACAAGCGAAGAAAAAGTGAAGACTTTCTCCCGCAATAAGAAAATGCTATGTGGGTGAAATTATGATACCATGCATCCCAACTTTCAACTTTTTCAGAGTTCATTTGAAATGCTTTCATGTCTTATGGTTTGAAACTTTGATACTTCGAAAGTGATTGTCCATTTTGTACACGAAGTGCATCAAGTTTTTTTGTCGTAACCCTCTCTACTTTTTGGAACATGCTATGTGGGTGAAATGATGATACCATGCCAACTTTCAACCTTTTCAGAGTTAATTTTGAAATGCTTTCCAATTTCAGAGTCATTTAGCTCAAAGAATGAATTAATAGCAAACAGAATGAACTACAAAACTTTTATGAAAATAAAAACAATCAATTAAAATATTATGTTATGATCAACTAAAATAAAACTATAAATTCTTCAATAGCAAAAAGAATATAATTTGTGTGACCTAAAATCAAACTATAAGTATTTAATTGTAAGTATAAATAAAAAATAAATAGCAAAGAAGAAAAAAATTCTAATTTTATAGTAAAGTTATTCATAAACTAGTGATTCACACAAATTTTTAAAAATTCAAATTTAAACTATTTAAAATTTAAAACTAATGGCACTAACAGAAAGTTTATAATTTTTGTGACCTAAAGGCAAAAAGAAATCACTAAAAAACTATAAGTATTTAGTTGTAAGTATAAATAAAAAATAAATAGAAAACAAATTCTATTTTTATAGTAAAGTTATTCATAAACTAGTGATTCACACAAATTTTTAAAAATTCAAATTTAAACTATTCAAAATTTAAAACTAATGGCACTAACAGAAAGTTTATAATTTTTGTGACCTAAAAGCAAAAGGAAATCACTAAAAAACTATAAGTATTTAGTTGTAAGTATAAATAAAAAATAAATAGAAAACAAATTCTATTTTTATAGTAAAGTTATTCATAAACTAGTGATTCACACAAATTTTTAAAAATTCAAATTTAAACTATTCAAAATTTAAAACTAATGGCACTAAAAGAAAGTTTATAATTTTTGTGACCTAAAAGCAAAAAGAAATCACTAAAAAACTATAAGTATTTAGTTTTAAGTAGAAATAAAAAAATAAAAAACCAAAAAAATGTAGAAATAAAAAAGAAAAAACCAAAAAAATGCCACCTACTAGGCCTCCGCGGCCTGAATACGACTAGAAACCCTACATGGGCCAGGATTCAGGCCCGTAGAGGCCCAATAGGCCCACAGGCAGTAGCACATTTAGGCCCGAAAGCCTGCATTAGAGAGGAGCTCGAAATGGGTGGCACAGCAGCGCTTATAAGCAAGTGCCGGCGCCCTTCAGCTAGCGATGTGGGACTAAACTTTTGGGCGCGGGCAACACAAGGGCATTGTCCCGGTTGGTGGCACCAACCGGGACTAAAGGTGGCATTGGCCACGGTTCGTGGCACCAACCGTGACCATTGCCCCCCTTTAGTCCCGGTTGGTGCCACCAACCGGGACCAAAGGCCGCCGCTTCCCGCCCTTTGGGCTGCTGAAAATTGGCCTTTGGTCCCGGTTCATGGCACCAACCGGGACCAAATGGGGGCATTGGTCTCGGGTCGTGCCACGAACCGGGACCATTGCTATGCCAATATATACAGCACTTGCGAAATTTTCGCCAACTGCTCCATTCCCCATCGCCGACGCCGCCAGGCTGCTCGTCCTCCTCATCGCCGTCGCCACGCCCTGCCCCGTCGTCGCCCCGCGCCCCTGCCCCGTGCTCGCCGTCGCCGTCGCCCCGCGCCCCTGCCCCGTGCTCGCCATCGCCGTCGCCCCTGCCCTCGCCGCCTCCGCCGTCCTCGTCCCGCCCCCGCGCGCCTTGCTCGCCGTCGCCGCCCCGTGCTCGCCGTCCCTGCCCCGTGCTCGCCGTCGCCGGCGCCCGCGCTGTGAGCCGCCGCCCTCGTCCCGCCCCCGCGCGCCTTCTTCTCCCTCTTCTCTGTTCATACATTTTTTCTAATGTATATGTCTATTTTTTATGTTCATATATATATGTGTATATGTGTATGTGAACAATTAGGATTTTTTCTATTTTTTTTTCTGTTTTTTAGAAAAATTAGGATTTTTTTTCTGTTCATACATGTCTATTTTTTCTGTTCATATATGTGTATATGTGTATGTGAACAATTAGGATTTTTTCTATTTTTTTCTGTTTTTTTAGAAAAACTAGGATTTTTTCTGTTCATAAAATGTATATGTGTATGTGAACAATGTATATGTCTATTTTTTCTATTCATATATGTGTATGTGGCTATAATGTATATGTGTAAGAAAGGAGAAGAAGAGGGGAGAAGAGGGTCATCGATAACTTTAGTGAATTTTAGGTTATTTTCATTTTAGGTCATTTTAGGCGGGGAAGAAGGGGAAGAAGAGGGAGAAGAAGAGGGGGTCGAGAGGGGGTCTAGGGTCGCCGAGGGGTCGAGGGTCGTCGAACATGAGAGGAGGAAGAGGATAAAAAAAGAAGAGGAATAAGAAAAGAAAAAAGAGGAGAAGAAAGAATAGAGGAGAAGATCTCCTCTATTCTTTCTTCTCCTCTTTTTTTCTTCTTCTTCCTCTTTTTTTTATCGGGAACGAGGGTCGTCGAGGGTCGCCGAGTGGTAGAGGAAGAAGAGGATAAAAAAGAAGAGGAAGAAAAAAAAGAGAGGGATCGACGGTCGCCTAGGGGTCGAGGGTCGAGGGTCGAGAAACCCTAAATAGAAAGTATCGTTGGTGTGAGATACATGTACCGTCGGTGTCGGACACTACATCCACATCCCACAAGTGGCGCGGGTTTCGATGCCCACGTCACTTGTGGGACGTGGATGTAGTGTCCGACACCGAAGGCCACATGTATCTCACACCCACGATACTTGCTAGCTATTTAGGGTTTCCTCTACCGAAAAGAAGAGGAGAAATAAATAAGAAGAAGAAAACAGAAGAAAAAGATATTCTATTTTCTCTTCTTCTCCACTATTCCTTTCTTCTTCTCCTCTTTTGTTTCTTCTTTTTTTTCTTTGATCTTCTCCTCTAGCTATTCCTTTCTTCTTCTCCTCTATTGGTCGAGGGTCGGGAACTAGGGTAGAGGGTCGAGGGTCGTTAAGGGGTCAAGGGTCGAGGGTTTCAGGGTCGTTGAGGGTTCGAGGGGTCAAGAATCGCCGAGGGGTCGAGAGAGGTTTCCTAGTGTCAAAGTATTGAAGAAATCCATGCCTTCATCATTAGCCGTAAGTAACCAGGGCATGTTGGTACGAAGTTCTGCAAAGTTGTTCTGGAATGGAGTCCCGGATAGAATAATCCGCCTTTTGGTACGAATTCAGCAAAGGCCTTCCAAATAGCGATATTCGGAAGGCTCTTGCTGAACTTTGTACCAAAAAGCGAATTATCCTATCTGGGACTCCGTTCCAGAACAACTTTGAAGAGCTTCCTACCATCATGCACATGTTACTTTCGCCTAATGATGAAGACATGGTTTTGTTGAATCCTTTGACACTAGGCAACCTCCCGACCCCAAGGCGATCCTCTCGAACATGAGAGGAAGAAGAGGATAAAAAAAGAAGAGGAAGAAGAAGAAAAAAGAGGAGAAGAAAGAATAGAGGAGTTCTTATCCTCTATTCTTTCTTCTCCTCTTTTTTTTTCTTCTTCCTCTTTTTTTATCGGGAACGAGGGTCGTCGAGGGACATATATAGATGTAGTGTCGTCGTTGTCGATATATACCCCCTCCCGATAGCTTACTATGATTAGGTAGCTAGTTCTACGTTTGGCACTAATATATCCATCTGTCATGTTTGAATAATAATTGCCATGTTGTAAATATTTGTAGAAACTATGGACACCGCCCTAGACGAAGCAACAAAAGAAGCGTTGTTGAGGGAGATAATCGCACAAGGAAGTGATGCCATCTCATACTATCTCAACGATATCGATGGTCTGGAAGGAGAGGGTGAACAAGCTGGCTACGGTGACCTAATGCCGGTGCAAGAAGAAGAACATGAGGACGGCGCCGGTGACCCAATGCCGGTGCAAGAAGGAGACCGTGATGACGGCTCCGGTGACCGAACCGAGTCCGGCCAGGTATATATATTAGTTAAGCCTATGGTGACTAGCTGATTGATGAATTCATTGTTTTGGTATGTACACATATTAATTAAGTCTTTGTTCTTTTCTCTAGCCCTCCGGATCGAGCACAACTTCGGTAAAGATACGAGGCCCGAAGAAAAAGTTGAGCTCGGATGAAAAGCTTGAGATCACAGCAATCGCGCCCGACGGCCAACCTATTGAACCCCTCCGGACAAAGAGTGCATTTGTTGCTCAGTGCGGGGTTCTGGTTAGGGACAAGATCCCGATAAGCATCCAGCAATGGTTTAAGCCGGCTACAGAAGACCCTGAGGTGTCTTATGTCAATGATATGCAGAAAAATGATCTTTGGACTGAGCTGAAGTCAAATTTCACCCTACCGCCAGAGGATAATCCAGAGAACCCAATTAAAGAGAAATTAATCAAGTCTTTTGCTCTGAAGAGGATGGCAGATCTATTCAGGAGGTGGAAGAAAGAGCTGAATAGGTTTGTCGATAAAAAAGAGACACCAGAATTCAAGGGCAAATATGAGAAGATCAGAGATCACTGGCCCGCATTTGTGGCCTACAAGACATCGGAAAAGAGTAAGAAGATGTCGGCGACAAACAAGCAAAATGCCGTGAAGAAGAAGCTTCACCATCGCACGGGGTCAGGTGGCTACCTCGTAGCCCGGCCTAACTGGTCTAAGGTTGAGAATGATCTGGTTCATAAAGGGATCGAACCAGAGACAAATAACTGGCCAGACCGTTGCCGGACTTGGTTCTTCGGGGCTGGCGGAACCTTGGACCCTGAAAAAGGGAAATGCATTTGGACGAACAAACAAATGGACATACTAGTCAGTAAGCTTAAGCACTATATCGACGCAGCGCAGGAAGGGACGTTCTTTCCAGACAGAGAGCACGACGAGCTCACAATGGCCCTCGAGAATCCTGAGCACCCTGGACGGACACGAGGCACGCCAGGCTCCGTTCCGTGGAAGGTTGGGTTTCCGGACGCAGGCGGTTACAAATCCCATGAGAGGAGGAAAAAAGTGCAGCAGACCGAACTGCAGGCACTGCGCGCAAGGGTACAAGCGATAGAGGAACGAGAAGCAAATCGCAGCAAACGTACTGCCGAAGCCTCCCCCGAAGCTACCCCGCCATCTCAGCGCAGAAGCAGCGTGGCTTCCACCGAGCTGCTTCAGCTGCAGCATGCCTTGACGGCTCCTGCCAGCTATCCTGTGGATGCTATAACGGAGTCTCAAAATTGCCACCTTATGACGCAATGGATGAATTTGAAGGTCAAGGCGGCTGTTGGCTCTGTTTATCCTACTGAACCCGGCGCAACTTTTCACTACCGGCCGATTCCAGAAGGATATGCTAGGGTGATGGTGGATGAGATAACAGAGGGATTTGAGGACCTCCAGCTTGACCACCCTACCGGTGAAGGGGAGACTCGGCTGGGGTCTGCTCTGAAGACTCCATGCCTATGGCGGAAGGACCTCATCAACCTTCCGAACTGGACGCCTCCGCCTCCTCCTCCTCCTCCGGCGAGTCAGGGCACTCCGCCTCCTCCACCGCCTCCTCCTCCGGCGAGTGACGATCAGGGCCCTCGGCCGACTCCTTCTCCGGCACGTGGCGGCACTCCGCCTCCGTCTCCGCCTGCGCCGACGCGCCCGAGCAGCCAACCTCCTCCTTCTCCGCCTCGTCAGCAAGGGCAGAAGAGACCTGCCGCTGCTCCAGCTGCTCCGGCAGGTCGTAGTCCTTCTCCTCCGCCTCTTAAGCAAGTAAAGAAGACAACCGCTTCGTCTGCTCGGTCGGCGTCTAGCAGTACAACCAGAGGCGGGAGGACATACAGATTCGGTCCTTCTCTGAAGACTCCAGAGAAGTTACCATACAAGAGGACCCAGGAGGAGAACGCCGAGATCGCGCGAGAAGAAGTGAGGAAATTCTTTGAAGGGGTGAAAGCAAAGAAACATCCACCTCCGGAGGAGAAGGTAGATCGGGTGAAAGTGAAGCGCACTCTGGCTGCCCTGACAAAACCACCAAAGTCTGATCCGCCGAAAGGAAACTATGACCGCATTATTGGAAAGGAATTTGCCGAAGCGGAGCGGTCGGGAAGTACTGTCAGTGATGAAAGGCTGAAAAAACGACGAGCTGGGAAACAAATTGCCCAGCTCGGCAAACAAGCGAAGCAATCATGCCCCCCGCTCAAGGTGCCTAGCCACAACGTCGCTAATGATCCGAGGATGGTGCCCGGTTATAATAATCTTGCAGATTACCTGCCCGACGAAGTACATTATGAACCCATGGACATGTAGATGCAAAGATACGAGTACGGGAAGCCTCTCGTCAAAGATGAAAGATCTCTATCAACGATGATGCGAAGATTGCATGATTGGTACTTGAAAATCTGCAGAGACTCTGGGGGGAGGAGTACTTTGTATGTGAGAGTTAAAAAGGAGCATGACCTCGTTGGAATTGATCTGTTGCCTATTCCATTTGAGGAGTTCTATCAGTTTTTCAATCAATTGGCCCTCGATAAAACAGCGGTCGCCTGCTACTGTCTGTAAGTAGTACTACTTCTGTCATTAAGTTTCTCTATATAGCTTAGCTCTTTCATTGCATGTATTTATAATCATCCTCACTATATTATGCAGATTGAAGATTGTCGAATTGAAGAAAAGACAAGTCGGTGATATTGGGTTCATTAACACATATCTCATAGATGCAACTCAGGTTAAATTTCATGCCGCAGAAACCGAGGCCAGCATGCTACAATCATTGATAATAAATCAAAACAAAGATATAATACTCTTTCCTTACAACTTCAAGTGAGTGTTACTGTCTTGTGCGTATTCGGTTTCCCTTATATATTAGTCAAGGTTATAGTAATGTAATTGATGAGTTATGCATGCGTGTGCAGTTACCACTATATTCTCCTACATATTAAGCTTGAGCAGGGACTAGTAACTGTCTTAGACTCAAGACGAAAAGATCCCAAGGACTATGCAGACATGCCTCAAATACTCGAGAAGTAAGTTAAATCGATCATTATCCACCATATCGGCAACTTTGTTCATTTCCTGATATATCAAGTAATTGTTTTCTTTGTCCGGCAGGGTTTGGAGAAAATTCACCAGAAAAGTTCCGGGACTGCCGAAGGAGCTGCAATTTAGACACCCGAAAGTAAGTAGTAGCTATAGTAGCATTTTAAGCGCATCTACTAGTCATTCAAGCGCTAGTTTCATCAATACCATTTGGCATTCTTGCTTATCAGTTTGATTAACCTCTATTTCTTGTAAAGTGGTTGTGGCAGGAATAAGGGAATGATTTCTGTGGATACTATGTTTGCGAGTCCATCCGCCACACGACCTGTGAGCGGGGCTACACTGAGGAACAATATGAAGTACGTAAATAACAACATTCACAATTTTATTTTATTACCATCATTTGTGTTGAGTTTCATTCATTCATATATATATATATATATATATATATATATGTATTGACCCCCTTCTTTAAATTAGATGTTTCGGAAGCGGGATGAACTCCTAGCACCAGCTCGCATGCGAGGAATTCAAGAGGAATTGGCGGCATTCTTTCTTGACCACGTGATCCCTGAAGACGGAGAATTCTATGTTAAACCTGAGTCCGTATGATTATATTTGTAAGAGATAATTACTGTATATATGTAGCCGGTAGTGTCAGATAGATATACGAGAACTTGTTGTTCGACCAATCTCTCGGAGTAGGAGAGGTGGTCGATATCACTTCTCTCGGTATGCATATATGTTCATGACGATCTTCTTTTTCCTTCGTTTGCTTACTAGCTAGCCAGCGTGTCTAGTCCTCTCTATACGTATGTATAGTACGTAGCGTCGACCAAGCACGAACATAAGAGAGGACACTTCTCTATATTAATTATAGCTAGCTAACACAATATATGAAACACCTAAATTAACCCCCCAAAACCCCCAACCCTCCCCCCTTTCAAAAAAAAACTAAAACCCCAGCCACAGAAATGCTGACGCGTGGATGCCTATTGGTCCCGGTTGGTGCCACCAACCGGGACCAAAGGGTCTCCTGCCTGGGCTCTGCGCACAGCCCACGTGGAGGGGCTTTAGTCCCGGTTCTGGATTGAACCGGGACTAAACGGGGGAGGTATTAGTACCGACACTTTAGTCCCGGTTCAGGAACCGGGACTAAAGGCCCTTACGAACCGGGACTGTAGGCCCTTTTTCTACCAGTGTGTGTAGACCCTACGGGTTCGGGAGACAGGCAGACATGACCGAGACGACTCTCCGGTCAGTAACCAACAGCGGGATCCGGATACCCATGTTGGCTCCCACATGCTCCACGATGATCTCATTGGATGAACCACGATGTCGAGGATTCAATCAACCCTGTATGCAATTCCCTTTGTCAATCGATATGTTACTTGCCCGAGATTCGATCGTCGGTATCCCAATACCTCGTTCAATCTCGTTACCGGCAAGTCACTTTACTCGTACCGTAATGCATGATCCCGTGACCAGACACTTGGTCACTTTGAGCTCATTATGATGATGCATTACCGAGTGGGCCCAGTGATACCTCTCCGTCATACGGAGTGACAAATCCCAGTCTTGATCCGTGTCAACCCAACAGACACTTTCGGAGATACCCGTAGTCTACCTTTATAGTCACCCAGTTACGTTGTGATGCTTGGTATACCCAAAGCACTCCTACGGTATCCGGGAGTTACACGATCTCATGGTCTAAGGAAAAGATACTTGACATTGGAAAAACTCTAGCAAACGAACTATACGATCTTTATGCTATGTTTAGGATTGGGTCTTGTCCATCACATCATTCTCCTAATGATGTGATCTCGTTATCAATGACATCCAATGTCCATAGTCAGGAAACCATGACTATCTGTCGATCAACGAGCTAGTCAACTAGAGGCTTACTAGGGACATGTTGGTGTCTGTTATTCACACATGTATTACGATTTCTGGATAACACAATTATAGCATGAATAAAGACAATTATCATGAACAAGGAAATATAATAATAATGCTTTTATTATTGCCTCTAGGGCATATTTCCAACAGTCTCCCACTTGCACTAGAGTCAATAATCTAGTTACATCGTGATGAATCGAACACCCATGGAATTCTGGTGTTGATCATGTTTTGCCCTAGGGAGAGGTTTAGTCAACGGATCCGCTACATTCAGGTCCGTATGTACTTTACAAATATCTATGTCTCCATCTTGAACATTTTCACGAATGGAGTTGAAGCGACGCTTGATGTGCCTTGTCTTCTTGTGAAACCTGGGCTCCTTGGCAAGTGCAATAGCTCCAGTGTTGTCACAAAAAAATTTGATTGGCCCCGACGCATTGGGTATGACTCCTAGGTCGGTGATGAACTCCTTCACCCATATTGCTTCATGTGCTGCCTCCGAGGCTGCCATATACTCCGCTTCACATGTAGATCCCGCCACGACGCTCTGCTTGCAACTGCACTAGCTTACTGCCCGACCATTCAAAATATACACGTATCCGGTTTGTGACTTAGAGTCATCCAGATCTGTGTCGAAGCTTGCGTCGACGCAACCCTTTACGACGAGCTCTTCGTCACCTCCATAAACGAGAAACATTTCCTTAGTCCTTTTCAGGTACTTCAGGATATTCTTGACCGATGTCCAGTGTTCCTTGCCGGGATTACTTTGGTACCTTCCTACCAAACTTACGGCAAGGTTTACATCAGGTCTGGTACACAGCATGGCATACATAATAGAACCTATGGCTAAGGCATAGGGGATGACACTCATCTCTTCTATATCTTCTGCCGTGGTCGGACATTAAGTTGAGCTCAATTTCATACCTTGCAACACAGGCAAGAACCCCTTCTTAGACTGATCCATATTGAACTTCTTCAATATCTTATCAAGGTATGTGCTTTGTGAAAGACCTATGAGGCGTCTTGATCTATCTCTATAGATCTTGATGCCTAATATATAAGCAGCTTCTCCAAGGTCCTTCATTAAAAAACTCTTATTCAAGTAGGCCTTGATCCTGTCCAAGAGTTCTATATCATTTCCCATCAAAAGTATGTCGTCTACATATAGTATGTGAAATGCTACAGAGCTCCCACTCACTTTCTTGTAAACGCAGGCTTCTCCATAAGTCTACGCAAACCCAAACGCTTTGATCATCTCATCAAAGCGAATGTTCCAACTCCGAGATGCTTGCACCAGCCCATAAATCGAGCGTTGGAGCTTGCATACCTTTTCAGCATTCTTGGGATCGACAAAACCTTCCGGCTGCATCATATACAATTCTTCCTTAAGGAAACCATTAAGGAATGCCGTTTTGACGTCCATTTGCCATATTTCATAATCGTAGAATGTGGCAATTGCTAACATGATTCGGACGGACTTCAGCTTCGCTACCGGTGAGAAAGTCTCATCGTAGTCAACCCCTTGAACTTGCCGATAACCCTTAGCGACAAGCCTAGCTTTATAGATGGTCACATTACCATCCGCGTCTGTCTTCTTCTTAAAGATCCATTTATTTTCTATGGCTCGCCGTTCATCGGGCAAGTCAGTCAAAGTCCATACTTCGTTTTCATACATGGATCCTATCTCGGATTTCATGTCTTCTAGCCATTTGTCGGAATCCGGGCCCGCCATCGCTTCTTCATAGTTCGAAGGTTCACTATTGTCTAACAACATGATTTCCAAGACAGGGTTGCCGTACCACTCTGGTGCGGAACGTGTCCTTGTGGACCTTCGAATTTCAGTAGGAGCTTGATCAGAAGTATCTTGATCATCATCAATAACTTCCTCTCTAGTCGGTGCAGGCACCTCAAGAACATTTTCTTGAGTTGCGCCATTTTCCGGTTCAAGAGGTAACACTTCATCAAGTTCTACTTTCCTCCCACTTACTTCTTTCGAGAGAAACTCTTTCCCTAGAAAGAATCCATTCTTGGCAACAAAGATCTTGCCTTCGGATCTGAGGTAGAAGGTATACCCAACAGTTTCTTTAGGGTATCCTATGAAGACGCATTTTTCCAACTTGGGTTCGAGCTTTTCAGGTTGAAGTTTCTTGACATAAGCATCGCATCCCCAAACTTTTAGAAACGACAGCTTAGGTTTCTTCCCAAACCATAATTCAAACGGTGTCGTCTCAACGGATTTCGACAGAGCCCTATTTAAAGTGAATGCGGCAGTCTCTAAAGCATATCCCCAAAAAGATAGCGGTAAATCGGTAAGAGACATCATAGATCGCACCATATCTAATAGAGTGCGATTACAACGTTCGGACACACCATTACGCTGAGGTGTTCCAGACGGCGTGAGTTGTGAAACTATTCCACATTTTCTTAAGTGTGTGCCAAATTCGTGACTCAAGTATTCTCCTCCACGATCTGATCGTAGAAACTTGATTTTCCTGTCACGTTGATTCTCAACCTCACTCTGAAATTCCTTAAACTTTTCAAAGGTTTCAGACTTGTGTTTCATTAAGTAGATATACCCATATCTACTCAAATCATTAGTGAGCGTGAGAACATAACGATAGCCACCGCGAGCCTCAACACTCATTGGACCGCACACATCAGTATGTATGATCTCCAATATGTTGGTTGCTCGCTCCATTGTTCCTGAGAACGGAGTCTTGGTCATTTTATCCATGAGGCATGGTTCGCACGTGTCAAATGATTCATAATCAAGAGACTCTAAAAGTCCATCTGCATGGAGCTTCTTCATGCGTTTGACACCTATGTGACCAAGGCGGCAGTGCCACAAGTATGTGGGACTATCATTATCAACCTTACATCTTTTGGTACTCACACTATGAATATGTGTAACATTACGCTCGAGATTCATTAAGAATAAACCATTCACCATAGGAGCATGACCATAAAACATATCTATCATATAAATAGAACAACCATTATTCTTGGATTTAAATGAGTAGCCATCTCGAATTAAACGAGATCCCGATACAATGTTCATGCTCAAAGCTGGCACTAGATAACAATTATTAAGGTTTAAAACTAACCCCGAAGGCAAATATAGAGGTAGCGTGCCGACGGCGATCACATTGACCTTGGAACCATTCCCGACGCGCATCGTCACCTCGTCCTTTGCCAGTCTCCACTTATTCCGCAGCCCCTGCTTTGAGTTACAAATGTGAGCAACTGCACCGGTATCAAATACCCAGGAGCTACTACGGGTACTAGTAAGGTACACATCAATTACATGTATATCATATATACCTTTTGTTTTGTCGGCCTTCTTGTCCGCTAAGTATTTGGGGCAGTTCCGCTTCCAGTGACCACTTCCCTTGCAATAAAAGCACTCAGTCTCGGGCTTGGGTCCATTCTTTGGCTTCTTCCCGGCAGCTTTCTTGCCAGGCGCGGCAACTTCCTTGCCGTCCTTCTTGAAGTTCTTTTTACCCTTGCCCTTCTTGAACTTAGTGGTTTTATTTACCATCAACACTTGATGTTCCTTCTTGACTTCTACCTCTGCTGATTTCAGCATTGCAAATACCTCAGGAATGGTCTTTTGCATCCCCTGCATATTGAAGTTCATCACAAAGCTCTTGTAGCTTGGTGGAAGCGACTGGAGGATTCTGTCAATGACCGCATCATCCGGGAGATTAACTCCCAGCTGAGTCAAGCGGTTATGTAACCCAGACATAGTGAGTATGTGCTCACTGACAGAACTATTTTCCTCCATCTTACAGCTAAAGAATTTGTCGGAGACTTCATATCTCTCAACCCGGGCATGAGCTTGAAAAACCAATTTCAGCTCTTCGAACATCTCATATGCTCCATGTCTCTCAAAACGCTTTTGGAGCCCCGGCTCTAAACTGTAAAGCATGCCGCACTGAACGAGGGAGTAGTCATCAGCATGTGTCCGCCAAGCGTTCATAACATCTTGGTTCTGTGGGACGGGTGGATCACCGAGCGGTGCTTGTAGGACATAATCTTTCTTGGCAGCTATGAGGATGATCCTTAGGTTTCGGACCCAGTCCGTATAGTTGCTGCCATCGTCTTTTAGCTTGGTTTTCTCTAGGAATGCGTTGAAATTGAAGACAACGTTGGCCATTTGATCTACAAGACATATTGTAAAGATTTTAGACTAAGTTCATGATAATTAAGTTCATCTATTCAATGAACTCCCACTTAGATAGACATCCCTCTTCTAGTCATCTAAGTATAACATGATCCGAGTCAACTAGGTCGTGTCCGATCATCACGTGAGACGAACTAGTCAACGTCGGTGAACATCTTCATGTTGATCGTATCTTCTATACGACTCATGCTCGACCTTTCGGTCTTCTGTGTTCCGAGGCCATGTCTATACACATGCTAGGCTCGTCAAGTCAACCTAAGTGTTTGCATGTGTAAATATGTCTTACACCCGTTGTATGTGAACGTTTGGATCAAACACCCGATCATCACGTGGTGCATTGAAACAACGAACTGTCGCAACGGTGCACAGTTAGGGGGAACACTTTCTTGAAATTATTATGAGGGATCATCTTATTTACTACCGTCATTCTAAGTAAACAAGATGCAAAACATGATAAACATCAAATGCAATCAAATAATAATAGTGACATGATATGGCCAATATCACACAACTCCTTTGATCTCCATCTTGGGGCTCCATGATCATCCTGTCACCGGCATGACACCATGATCTCCATCATCGTGTCTCCATGAAGTTGCTCGCCAACTATTACTTCTACTACTATGGCTAACGCGTTTAGCAATAAAGTAAAGTAATTTACATGGCGTTTGTCAATGACACGCAGGTCATACAAAAATAAAGACAACTCCTATGGCTCCTGCCGGTTGTCATACTCATCGACATGCAAGTCGTGATTCCTATTACAATAGCATGAACATCTCATACATCACATATAGATCATTCATCATTCATCACAACTTTTGCCATATCATATCACAAAGCACTTGCTGCAAAAACAAGTTAGACGTCCTCTAATTGTTGTTGCAAGTTTTACGTGGCTGAATTAGGGTTCTAGCAAGAACGTTTTCTTACCTACGTGAAAGCCACAACGTGATTTGTCAACTTCTATTTACCCTTCATAAGGACCCTTTTCATCGAATCCGCTCCAACTAAAGTAGGAGAGACAGACACCCGCCAGCCACCTTATGCAACTAGTGCATGTTAGTCGGTGAAACCGGTCTCACGTAAGCATACGTGTAAGGTTGGTCCGGGCCGCTTCATCCCACAATACCGTTGAAGCAAGATACGACTAGTAGCGGCAAGAAAGTTGACAACATCTACGCACACAACAAATTGTGTTCTACTCGCGCAAGAAGAACTACGCATAGACCTAGCTCATGATGCCACTGTTGGGGAACGTTGCAGAAAACAAAAAATTTCCTACGGTTTAACCAAGATCCATCTATGAGTTCATCTAGCAACGAGTGATCGGATGCATCTACATACCTTTGTAGATCGCGAGCGGAAGCGTTCAAAGAACGGGGATGATGTAGTCGAACATGACGTGATCCAAATCACCGGAGATCCTAGTGCCGAACGGACGGCACCTCCGCGTTCAACACACGTACGGTTAGCGTAACGTCTCCTTCTTCTTGATCCAGCAAGGGGGAAGGAGAGGTTGAGGAAGATGGCTCCAGCAGCAGCACGACGGCGTGGTGATGGTGGAGCTGCAGTACTCCGTCAGGGCTTCGCCGAGCACTATGGAGGAGGAGGAGGTGTTAGAGAGGGAGAAGGAGGCAACCAAAGGCGTGTCTCAAGAGCCCTCCTTCCCCCACTATATATATAGGAGGGCCAAGGGGGGGGGGGGGCGCCGGCCTAGGAGATCCAATCTCCTAGGGGGCGGCGGCCAAGGGGAGGTTTCCCTCCCCCCCAAGGCACCTAGGGGTGCCTTCCACTAGTGGGACTCCTCCCCTATGGAAACCCTAGGCGCATGGGCCTATTGGGGCTGGTGCCCTTGGCCCATGTAGGCCAAGGCGCACCCCCTACAGCCCATGTGGCCCCCCGGGGCAGGTGGCCCCACCCGGTGGGCCCCCGGGACCCTTCCGGTGGTCCCGGTACGATACCGATAACCCCGAAACATATCCCGATGGCCGAAATAGCACTTCCTATATATAATTCTTTACCTCCGGACCATTCCAGAACTCCTCGTGACGTCCGGGATCTCATCCGGGACTCCGAACAACATTCGGGTTACTGCATATACATATCCCTACAACCCTAGCGTCACCTAACCTTAAGTGTGTAGACCCTACGGGTTCGGGAGACAGGCAGACATGACCGAGACGACTCTCCGGTCAGTAACCAACAGCGGGATCTGGATACCCATGTTGGCTCCCACATGCTCCACGATGATCTCATCGGATGAACCATGATGTCGAGGATTCAATCAACCCCGTATGCAATTCCCTTTGTCAATTGATATGTTACTTGCCCGAGATTCGATCGTCGGTATCCCAATACCTCGTTCAATCTCGTTACCGGCAAGTCACTTTACTCGTACCGTAATGCATGATCCCGTGACCCGACACTTGGTCACTTTGAGCTCATTATGATGATGCATTACCGAGTGGGCCCAGTGATACCTCTCCGTCATACGGAGTGACAAATCCCAGTCTTGATCCATGTCAACCCAACAGACACTTTCGGAGATACCCGTAGTCTACCTTTATAGTCACCCAGTTACGTTGTGACGTTTGGTATACCCAAAGCACTCCTACGGTATCCGGGAGTTACACGATCTCATGGTCTAAGGAAAAGATACTTGACATTGGAAAAACTCTAGCAAACGAACTATACGATCTTTATGCTATGTTTAGGATTGGGTCTTGTCCATCACATCATTCTCCTAATGATGTGATCTCGTTATCAATGTCCAATGTCCATAGTCAGGAAACCATGACTATCTGTCGATCAACGAGCTAGTCAACTAGAGGCTTACTAGGGACATGTTGGTGTCTGTTACTCACACATGTATTACGATTTTCGGACAACACAATTATAGCATGAATAAAGACAATTATCATGAACAAGGAAATATAATAATAATGCTTTTATTATTGCTTCTAGGGCATATTTCCAACACATAGCGCAGCCCAAAAATATAAATATCTTTCTTTTATCAAAAATACAAGAAAGTGTCATCGGTAAACAACAAACATCTCGTTATGGAGCAAGTAGTGTTGCAGATATTTGAAACAAGTTTCTAAAAACAGACATTTGAATCAAGTTTGTATAGAGATTGGAGGCTTCCTTTGGAGATATATGTTAAATCTCTACTGTTACGTGCCTCAGGTTACGGAATGCACCTTTGTTTAGGGAATCCACCTATGGACCTGGTTTTGTTCCTTAATCCTATTATATAATCATCCTCTTGAATTTGACTATGGAGCCAGCTACCTAATTAACTATAGGCTTCCAACTCATCCCTAAAAAACTGCCTCTAGGCATAGCATTACACAGATATATGCAAGATCCACCGCAAGATAACCAAAGTATACATTGGACTACTATCTACAGATGCCAATCAGTGGTTGAAAAGGGAGAAAGCCTACTTGAAACAATAATCAGCAAAGGCTAACTCGCCCCCAATTAAGTACCTCTCAACAGGCCCCTTTGCTAAACTATGTTAAACTTGAAGCATGGACAATAGTTGCTAATTTTGGATTTCAGTTTACTCTAAAATCTCACATGCTACCGGTTACAACATGAGTATCTTCATATGAAGAAATTCAAAGGAAATGTCCTGTTGGACGATATATGTAGCTACATCAGGACTAGATAGAACTGCTACAAACTGCGAGAAGACCTCGATACTTTGTGGGGAAAGGGATGGAGAAGAGAGATTGGTAACTACAACCATGAATGTGCAATGCTGAATGGAGCAACTCATGAACAATGCCGTCTACTAGCATGATCAGGAAATAGCAACCACATGATGAAAATCATGATGCTTTCGTTTTTACGTAGAAAGTACTCCCTCTGTCCCAAAATAATTGTCTCAACTTTAGGGCATCCACAAATTTGCTCCGGTATTTGTCCATGGACATGGGGGGACCAGTCCGTAATCCGGATGTGGGAGATGGCCGTCCAACGCCGCCCGCATACATTTCAACCATTGTTTGAACTAAACGAACAAAATTCAAGCAAACACGGCAGATTTCATATAAACCGAGTGAATTATTTATATTTTGGACAATTTTTAACTAAAAACTATACGGGAGTAAGGTAAAACTAGTCTACGGCCGGCGCCAGCGGATATCTATTCCCATGACACAGATACCCTTGACTAGTCTAGGGCCACAGCGGATCTTCATTGCCTTTCCCATGTCCGGCAGCCTGCTCATCGGACTGCCGTGAGCCCCGGAGGTATATGCTTCAAAGGAAAAGGCGGCTCACTTCCCCATGTTCAACAAATGCCGCTCATCGGAGTGGAACTGCTGAGATGAGCTTCAGCCAGAGGGGAAGGGGACGACTGTGGCCTGCGACCGGGCAAGACACCGGCTATGTACATCGGCGTCGCCTTGGTGATGGCTTTCATGGGACCCAAGCGGCAGCAGCCTCCCCTGTTGTACTCCCCCTCGATGATCGCGGTGGGTACAGATGTGATGGCCACCGTCTTGTTGATCTCCTCGAAACCAGCTTCTTTCTCTACAAGCAGGGCACGGTGCAGATGTGATGGCCACTGTCTCATCGATCTCCTCAAAGCCAACATCTCTCTCTGCTGGCCGGGTGCGGCTACCGGAACGTTCACGGTGGATGCCACGGTCGCAGGCACGGGAGGAGCGGTTCGACATGGCATCGTCCACTGCAGCAATGATGACCGTGTTGTCGTGCTCCCCCGCGTGCTGGCCTAATCAACTCGCCACTCCTCGGCAAGCATGATTAGAGCAACGAATTGTTGAAGAACACACCGGCTTGGAGCTTCTACCTCCGCTTCCTGGCCTGCAGCGGCCCAAAGCATCGAGGGTGGTGGAGCAGAGAAATTCCTTGCTCGACGGGCCATCCAACCATCTTTTAGGATAGATAAATCCTCTTCCTACTCGCTGGATGTCATGGAGATTGTGGGGGAAATGGTGCAAGAAGATGGGAGCAGAGTGTGGTGCGATTTTCGCCCAATGTCTGGCACCACATAAATAGTGGGTGGACGGCAGGAGCCAACCGATGTTGTGTTTAACGATGGGCGGCTCGAGAACGGACGCGTGGCTGGATTAGGTTTCTCAGCACACAAGTGAGTTTAATGGAGGAAGACAGGCAGTTTGTGTCCGTTCGAATGCGGCGAGGATGTGTGTTCAGCCATGATACGTCTCCATCGTATCTACTTTTCCAAACACTTTTGCCCTTGTTTTGGACTCTAACTTGCATGATTTGAATGGAAATAACCCGGACTGACGCTGTTTTCAGCAGAATTGCGATGGTGTTATTTTTGTGCAGAAATCAAAGTTCTCGGAATGACCTGAAAATCCATGGAGACACATTTTGGAATTAATAAAAAATACTGGCGAAAGAATCAGCATCAAGGGGGCCACACCCTGTCCATGAGGGTGCAGGGCGCCCCCCTGGGGCGCGCCCCCCTGCCTCGTGGGCCCCCTAAGGCTCCACCGACGTCAACTCCAACTCTATATATTCACGTTCGAGGATAAAAAAATCAGAGAGAAGGATTCATCGCGTTTTACGATACGGAGCCGCCGCCAAGCCCTAATCTCTCTCAGGAGGGCTGATCTTGAGTCCGTTCGGGGCTTCGGAGAGGGGAATCCGTCGCCATCGTCATCATCAACCATCCTCCATCACCAATTCCATGATGCTCACCGCCGTGCGTGAGTAATTCCATCGTGGGCTTGCTAGACGGTGATGGGTTGGATGAGATTTACCATGTAATCGAGTTAGTTTTGTTAGGGTTTGATCCCTAGTATCCATTATGGTCTGAGATTGATGTTGTTATGACTTTGCTATGCTTAATGCTTGTCACTAGGGCCCGAGTGCCATGATTTCAGATCTGAACCTATTATGTTTTCATGAATAGTTGTGAGTTCTTGATCCTATCTTGCAAGTCAATAGTCACCTACTATGTGTTATGATCCGGTAACCCCGAAGTGACAATAACCAGGACCACTCCCGGTGATGACCATAGTTTGAAGAATTCATGTATTCACTAAGTGTTAATGCTTTGGTTCGGTACTTTATTAAAAGGAGGCCTTAATATCCCTTAGTTTCCAATAGGACCCCGCATGTCATGCAAGTTCTTTTCCGTAAGCACGTATGACTATATTCAGAATACATGCCTACATTACATTGATGAACTGGAGATAGTTCTGTGTCACCCTATGTTATAACTGTTGCATGAGGAATCACATCCGACATTGATCCATTGCCTACGAGCTTTTCACATATTGATCTTTTCCTAGTTACTTTTCCGTTGCCACTGTTACGATTACTACAAACACTGCTACTATTACTTTTGCCACGCGTTACCGTTACTTCTATACTACTTTTGCTACTAAATACTTTGCTGCAAATATTAAGTCTTCCAGGTGTGGTTGAATTGACAACTCAGCTGCTAATACTTAAGAATATTCTTTGACTCCCCTTGTGTCGAATCAATAAATTTGGGTTGAGTACTCTACCCTCTAAAACTGTTGTGATCCCCTATATTTGTGGGTTATCAAGCCACATGTGCAGCGGGCGGCACTCTCTTAGCGGGTGTGCCTCTTCAATGCCAGCAGTGAGAGGTCACGTCCATTCTGCACCGGCGTCAATGTGGAGCGGCTGGTTTCCAGTGGCATGAATGTGGGCAGCTGGTGCCGGGCGGGAACTCGCGTGGGTGCGGGTGCGGGTGGGGGTGGGGTGTGGTTGGTGGGCCAGAGCAATCAGACGCGGGCGTGGCAGCAGTCCGGACATCCACAAAGTTTCCCCACTTTTGTCTTTGATTTGCGGGAAAAAATGCCTTTGGACCGCCGAGCGCACCGATACATGCCCGCGTTGGACGGCACAACACATCCGGACCGCGCCGTCCGGACGGTTGCGGGCGCTTTGAGGGTCTACATTGGAGATGCCCTTGGTACAATTTTAGTAGAAAGTTATACTAAAGTTGAAACACTTTTTGATAGCATGTATGGTTATTGGGCTCTTGATGTCTATCAATATGGATGGACGAGATTTTCTCCTATTGATGGAAGTGACAAATTGATAGTATAAACATTGTGCTGTTAGGTAACTCCATTTCCATGATTCTCAACATAATCTTCACGAAGGAAGTACTATAATACTGTCAAGCTTTAATAATTCAGAACAAATGACCCACTTTGCTTACCCTAGACACTTTGAATCATTTTGTCTCAATGCTCACACCAAGGGCTATTCAACGGGACACACTCCACACACTTGAAGTCGAACAAACTGAGCTCTTCTACACGGGATAAAATAAACTCCACTTTGTAAGGCTTCCAGATCAACCGGACAAATCAGGTATATGGATGCTGAATCTGCAATATCCATAGGATATTTGATGGGCTTGTACGCTTCTCAATTAGACATATAATCAGTTCTATATGTGCTGGATTTGCATCAAAGCATTTTTCCTATCAAAATTTCATGGTTTCTCAGTGGGCACACACAGAGACCCAGACGCGCAAGAGGATTGTCCACAGTCTCTTTCAATTTCTTCTAAAATCTCAACTCATTAGCAAGAAAACGACTCATATGTTCAGTAGTGAGTCTACACTGTAACACCTGCAGAAAAGGTGCATATCGTCTAGACATATATAAAGAGACAGAGCGGGCAGTGTTCAAGATGTCTGCTACTTTAGCAGTGCAATAAGTGTGATGGGGCTGAATAGTGCGTTAGATCATGAGGAGTATCAATTGATGTTCCCACACCTTTCCGGACGCACATACCTTTCAGCTGTCACCATACCTGTCACACGTATAGGTTGGGTTATAGAGTCATTTCCAGTTTGCTCTAAATTCTGGTTTCAGTTTCACCGACAGACAATTCTTGTCAAGCTCGCTATTTTGGTTTTTGGCTCTTGGTCCCTGAGATTTTGCGTTCCATACGTCCATTACTCTTGGATGAACTCCTCTTTTCAAAGTTTACCAGAATCCTCATTTATGTCACATTATTGTAACCTGAGATATAAGACTAGGTAATTTGTGAACTGAATCAGGAATCATACAGTTTCCAAGCCAGCCCCAACAATCTGGGGGGTCAGTGGTAATATGTTTTAAATTTTTTCTTCACAATGTAACCGTACAGTGTTTTGCGGCTGTTTTCCAAAAAAGCTAGGGTAAGCTGACCCCACAGCTAACATGTATTTCGCCACTGGTTTCCATTGAATACTTTCTCCTCTGGCCCCTAAATGTCTCTCGCAGTTTACCAAGGACAGGACATAGTGGCTGCCACCCTGGAGCATGTCGCCTTGACCAAGTTTCACGGATAGGCAAAAACACAAGAGAGAAGTTCTTGTTACAACCCTGAACTTGCAACTCTGTTTAAAGTTTAACCTCACACTTCAAAACCGGCCATCCCATACCATGCACTAACGACCCAGTTTAGAAATCAACCCCTGTCTGGTTTTGACTCACTTGAGCGGTAATAAACAATTTAGATATACTAGGCAAATACGTTCAAGGATGGTGTCAAACTGATAGCGCAAACATTGAACATATGAATAACTCTGTTGTTATATTCTCGTCATAACTTTGGGAGGGAAAAAATATCACTCACGCGCTCTTTAATCACCTAGAACAAGCAAAAAAGAAATTGGAATCTCCACTACACATCTCGATCCAGAGTGAATTGCAAAAAACCACCACATTAACGCCTAGGTTTGCTGAAAACACTGCTTTATGAATTTATGCCAGAAATCACTGATTCTTAGTCTAATCTTTTGCAGAAAACATTGATCGGTCTTTTTGAGCATTTTAACCTCGATTAAGACATGTGGGTCTCACAAAAGCTGATGTGGCATAACTGTTGGTTCCAGGCAGCATTAGAAAAGGTGTGATAGGCATTTACCAAACAGTCCCTGATATTTTTGCATAGGCACCCTTCAATCAAAAAAAGAAAATGCAATCGGGACCAGTGGCGAATCTACCGGCCAGGCTTCGATAGGCTCGAGCCTACCCTCCAAATTCGCGAAATATTTTTTTACTACTAGGCTTCAGGATGTTTGTTAGGCCCAGCCCAGGAAAACTTGTCCAGCAAGCCCATCAAAGCAAATTATGTGGCCAGCCACCAGCACGCGCACGAGCAATCAGCCACCAAACCTAGCCGCCAGACGCAGCCTCCCCACCCAGACTGCCGGGGAACTCGTCGCCCATGCCCCAGGCGGCCAGGCCCTCTGCAGCTCGCCGTCTCCACCCTCGCCCGTCGCTCGCCATCAGCTAGGGAAGACGTCCGCTGCTCCGTTGCGGCGCTGCCGTTCAGCAGTCCAATCTAGGAGGACCGGTCGACGGCGCTGGTTATTTCTTCTCAGTTCCTGTCTCTGTACAATTTATTAACTATTTCTACATCCAACAGACTAGTTGCAATTGCTAGTTTAGTTAGTTCTAGTCAGCCGCTAGTTTAGTTCTAGTTATAATCAATCCATAAACTAATTGCTAGCTTTGTATCATTTTTTGTAGAAATGAAGCGAAAGAAAACTATGCATAGTTGGTTTGCAAGTAGTTCAAATACACTTTCTATTGTTCCTGTATCCAATGTTGCCCCAAACAATGTTATTGTTGAACCTACCCTCGTTGAGAACATAACCCCCCATAATCTACAGCTACAATAGCATTAGTAAGAAACAAAACCAATATCGTCTTTGTCCTTTTTTAGTTGCTTCTCTAGTACTTGTTGTATTGGCGTGCGAATTGTATGAAGCTTTGTTATATGGCCAATCATGCTACTAGTATTGGTCTTGAGAAATTTCATGTCAATTTGAACACATGTTTGTTCAAAATTTGATGTTTAAAAAAATAAAAATTTTCTTATAATTACTTCATCTTTCCGGTAGTAATCTATGAAAATTTCAGTTTATTCGCACAAATGGATTAGGAAATAATCATATTTTTCTTCAAAAGAGCGTTTAGTTTTCTCGGCGTAAACTTTGAGCCCACCCTCCATTTTCTTTCTAAATTCGCCACTGATCGGGACGCCATGCCAGTTTGGTGTACTCTGTCACCTGCGACCACACGCTGCTGCCCATGCCACGCACCAGCGGCGGCGGAACTCACTGTCACTGCTTGCTCCGGCGATGTGCCCGTGCTGCACGCCGACACTTCTGCTTGTGCCTGCGCTATGCGCCGCCGCGCCACTGCTTGTGCCCCTGTTGCGCCGGTTCGCGCCGCTGCTCGAGCTCGTGTTGCGCGGGGCCGTGCCACCGGCTGGGGAAATAGAGGATGGAGAGGAAGGAGAAGGGGCGGCGGCGGGATGCACGGGTGCATCGCCGTGTCACTTGGGGCCGGCCTTCCGTTCTTGCTCGGCAGGCGAGCATCGTGGCTGGGGTCGTAGTGGCTTGGGGCCAACCGACACAGGGGCCTGGGTCGTGCGGCTTGGGATCCGCCGGCGCGGGGGACGGGGCCGCACAGCTCGGGATCGGCCGGCGCGGTGGTGGGGATGGGACTGGGCGGTTGATTTCTTTTAATGGAGATTTTTTTTAGGGAGAGGAGGGGTGTTTTGCAAAAAGACCCCATCTAACGTTGTTTATTATGAAACGGTACGCCACGTCAGCAAACGGTGGGCTTCATATGTCATAATCGTTATCAAATGGGCCAAAGCTTCCAACTAGTGTTTTATGGGAAATACTACGCCCTACGCACTTCCAATTGAACAAGCTGATCAATTCTTCATAGGATAACCTGATCGGCGTTCGCAGCACAACATATTGATGTTGCAGTTTCCTGGTTTATCAGTGGTCAAACGCTGACCCTAGCCAGGACAATTGACCACATTATCTTTCAGTGTCTGCTAAAATCTCAACTCATCGGCAAGAAAAGGCCATCAAAATTTCAGTGATAGTGCACACTCACAACCAGATGGCTAACGAATGGAACCATAAGAAAAGGTGCATATGTTCGAGATATATAAAGAGACGGATTAAGCAGTGTTCAAAAGGTCGATTACACTGGCAGCACGATAAGCGTGATGCACGTGATGAATGGTGTCCATCGCATGAAGAGCAACTGGTTCTCGTGTTGGCCAGCTGCACATAATTTTCTCATTCAAACTAAGAGCATCTCTAGCCGGTCCATTCAGTTTATTCTAAAATCTCTCCTCACTAGCAAGAATACACAACAATAGTCTGTCCAATTCAGCATCGCATAACCTGAGGAGAAAATAAAAGAACACACCACAACCACAAAGGGTGTAAATGATATAGAAGTACATATATAGGCAGAGTAGATGTTTTGAATG
Source organism: Triticum monococcum (assembly GCA_034509565.1). NCBI lineage: Eukaryota > Viridiplantae > Streptophyta > Magnoliopsida > Poales > Poaceae > Triticum > Triticum monococcum. The sequence goes on from CM067847.1 coordinate 29,013,898, forward strand.
GTGCCTAGCTCATGAGGAGTAAGTTACCATAACCACAAAGATATTTCGCCGTGACAAAGAGCTGAAGCAGATCCACAATGGAATATGTTTTCATATTGTATTTAATTAATAATATTTAAAATATAAATTTAACCAAACTTTATAAAGTTTGATTTGAGACAAAAACTAAGGGCTTTGCGGCACCGGTCGTTTGGGATATCAGTGGTGCCGAGCCACACCCTTGAAATCCCCTTGTGCGTGTCGGGTCCTGGCATGCGCCCGCCCATGCAGGTTACAAGAAAGTGGGCGAATGTAAATAGATATAAATAAATTAAATGAACATAGTACTTTTTCTCATTCAGTAGAGTAGCTAAAGAAAAACCATGCATTCAGTAGAGTAGCTAAAGAAAAACCATGCATTCATTTAATCACAATTCCAATTGAAAGTACTTCTCCATCAGACCGAATCTGGTGAGTATCGCCGGGTACACACACTGCTGCATGCGACATAATTGCTTTATGCGTGCTCAATTTTCCTGGATTCTCAATGGAGACGCACAATGCTGGTTCAGATTGTTCATATTCCTTTTCAGGTTCTTCTAACATCTCAACTCATTAGTAAGAAAACAAACCAACATTACACATTCTACATCTCATAACCTTTTTTTACATGTACATCTCATAACCCGATGACCGATGGAAGGAACCCAAGGGAAAAGGTGCATATGACATATTGATATATAAAGAGACTGGGCAATGTTCAAAAGGCCGGTTGCATTAGCAGCGTAATAAGCATGAGGCTCCTGAATGTTGTGTTTCTCATGAAAAGTAACCATGTTTCTCGCGTTGGCCAGCTGCATATAAAATTCTGCCATTCACTGGCTGATTGCATGTATATGTTGCGATAAATAATCACTTCATTTCGAATTAAAACCTCAATCCCTCTTTTTCTTGGATGTAAAGTTGCACCCCTTTTTTCTTCTTCTTACGAGCCACTGATACATTGGATGAAATTAGACATGGGCTTGTTGCTCTTGCTGTTCTCACACAATTTTACTATGCAATTTTTGTAAGCCCTACCTTTTCAAGTACTTAGCTAATTCTCAACAATTATCTAGAAGTTTTTTTTAAAAGGAGGAGGACCCCAGCCTCTGCATCTGGGCGATGCATACGGCCACTTTATTAATTATTCTCACAAGACCTTATAAAGTCGTACAACAGTAAGACTAAAGTCACCGTCTAAGCAACAACTGTCGCTACTCCTATCCAATTGATGAAGGGCACTGTGAAGGAAATATGCCCTAGAGGCAATAATAAAGTTATTATTTATTTTCTTATTTCATGATAAATGTTTATTATTCATGCTAGAATTGTATTAATAGGAAACATAATACATGTGTGAATACATAGACAAACAGAGTGTCACTAGTATGCCTCTACTTGACTAGCCGTTAATTAAAGATGGTTATGTTTCCTAACCATGGACAAAGAGTTGTTATTTGATTAACGGGATCACATCATTAGATGAATGATCTGATTGACATGACCCATTCCATTAGCTTAGCACCCAATCATTTAGTGTGTTGCTATTGCTTTCTTCATGACTTATACATGTTCCTATGACTATGAGATTATGCAACTCCCGTTTGCCGGAGGAACACTTTGTGTGCTACCAAACATCACAACGTAACTGGGTGATTATAAAGGAGCTCTACAGGTGTCTCCAAAGGTACATGTTGGGTTGGCGTATTTCGAGATTAGGATTTGTCACTCCGGTTGTCGAAGAGGTATCTCTGGGCCCTCTCGGTAATGCACATCACTTAAGCCTCGCAAGCATTGCAACTAATGAGTTAGTTGCGGGATGATGTATTACGGAGCGAGTAAAGAGACTTACCGGTAACGAGATTGAACTAGGTATTGGATACCGACGATCGAATCTCGGGCAAGTAACATACGATGACAAAGTGAACAACGTATGTTGTTATGCGGTCTGACCGATAAAAGATCTTCGTAGAATATGTAGGAGCTAATATGAGCATCCAGGTTCCGCTATTGGTTATTGACCGGAGGCGTGTCTCGGTCATGTCTACATTGTTCTCGAACCCGTAGGGTCCGCACGCTTAAGGTTTCGATGACAGTTATATTATTAGTTTATGAGTTTTGATGTACCGAAGGAGTTCGGAGTCCCGGATGAGATCGGGGACATGACGAGGAGTCTCGAAATGGCCGAGACGTAAAAATCGATATATTGGACGACTATATTCGGACATCGGAAAGGTTCCGAGTGATTCGAGTATTTTTCGGAGTACCGGAGAGTTACAGGAATTCGCCGGGAGAAGTATTGGGCCTTATTGGGCCATACGGGAAAGAGAGAGGGGCTGCCTAGGGCAAGCCACGCGCCCCCCAAGGCCTAGTCCGAATTGGACTAGGGGGAGGGGCTGCGCCCCTTCCTTGTTTCCTACTCCTACTACATGGAAGGACTCCTAGTTGGACTAGGAAAGGGGGAATCCTACTCCCGGTGGGAGTAGGACTCCCCTAGGGCGCGCCATAGAGAGGGCCGGCCCTCCCCTCCTCCACTCCTTTATATACGGGGGCAGGGGGCACCCCATAGACACACAAATTGATCCACGTGATCATATTCTTAGCCGTGTGCGGCGCCCCCTGCCACCATAGTCCTCGATAATATTGTAGCGGTGCTTAGACGAAGCCTTGCGACAGTAGTAAATCAACATCGTCACCACGCCGTCGTGCTGACGGAACTCTTCCCCGACACTTTGCTGGATCGGAGTCCGGGGATCGTCATCGAGCTGAACGTGTGCTAGAACTCGGAGGTGTCGTAGTTTCGGTGCTTGATCGGTTGGGCCGTGAAGACGTACGGCTACATCAACCGCGTTGTGCTAACGCTTCCGCTGTCGATCTACAAGGGTACGTAGATCACACTCTCCCCTCTCGTTGCTATGCATCACCATGATCTTGCGTGTGCGTAGGAAATTTTTTGAAATTACTACGTTCCCCAATAGTGGCATCTGAGCCTAGGTTTTATGGTTTGATGTTATATGCACGAGTAGAACTCAAGTGAGTTGTGGGCGATATAAGTCATACTGCCTACCAGCATGTCATACTTTGGTTCGGCGGTATTGTTGGATGAAGCGGCCTGGACCGACATTACGCGTACGCTTACGCGAGACCGGTTCTCCCAACGTGCTTTGCACATATGTGGCTTGCGGGTGACTGTTTCTCCAACTTTAGTTGAACCGAGTGTGGCTACGCCCGGTCCTTGCGAAGGTTAAAACGGCATCAACTTGACAAACTATCGTTGTGGTTTTGATGCGTAGGTAAGATTGGTTCTTGCTTAAGCCCGTAGCAGCCACGTAAAACTTGCAACAAACAAAGTAAAGGACGTCTAACTTATTTTTGCAGGGCATGTTGTGATATGATATGGTCAAGACCTGATGCTAAATTTTATTGTATGAGATGATCATATTTTGTAACCGAGTTATCGGCAACTGGCAGGAGCCATATGGTTGTCGCTTTATTGTATGCAATGCAATCGCGCTGTAATGCTTTACTTTATCACTAAGCGGTAGCGATAGTCGTGGAAGCATAAGATTGACGAGACGACAACGATGCTACGATCGAGATCAAGGTGTCTCGCCGGTGACGATGGTGATCAAGACGGTGCTTCGGAGATGGAGATCACAGGCACAAGAGGATGATGGCCATATCATATCACTTATATTGATTGCATGTGATGTTTATCTTTTATGCACCTTATCTTGCTTTGATTGACGGTAGAATTATAAGATGATCTCTCACTAAATTATCAAGAAGTGTTCTCCCTGAGTATGCACCATTGTGAAAGTTCTTCGTGCTGAGACACCACGTGATGATCGGGTGTGATAGGCTCTACGTTCAAATACAACGGGTGCAAAACAGTTGCACACGCGGAATACTCAGGTTATACTTGACGAGCCAAGCATATACAGATATGGCCTCGAAACACGGAGACTGAAAGGTCGAGCGTGAATCATATAGTGGATATGATCAACATAGTGATGTTCACCATTGAAACTACTCCATCTCACGTGATGATCGGACATGGTTTAGTTGATTTGGATCACGTGATCACTTAGAGGATTAGAGAGATGTCTATCTAAGTGGGAGTTCTTAAGTAATATGATTAATTGAACTTTAATTTATCATGAACTTAGTCCTGGTAGTATTAGCATATCTATGTTGTAGATCAATAGCTCGCGTTGTTGCTTTCATATGTTTATTTTGATATGTTCCTAGAGAAAATTGTGTTGAAAGATGTTAGTAGCATTGATGCGGATTGGATCCGTGATCTGAGGTTTATCCTCATTGCTGCACAGAAGAATTATGTCCTTAATGCACCGCTAGGTGACAAACCTATTGTAGGAGCAGATGCAGACGCTATGAACGTTTGACTAGCTCAATATGATGACTACTTGATAGTTTAGTGCACCATGCTTAACAGCTTAGAATTGGGACTTCAAAGACGTTTTGAACGTCATGGACCATATGAGATGTTCCAGGAGTTGAAGTTAATATTTTAAGCAAATACCCGAGTTGAGAGATATGAAGTCTCCAACAAGTTCTATAGCTAAAAGATGGAGGAGAATCGCTCAACTAGTGAGCATGTGCTCAGATTGTCTAGGTACTACAATCGCTTGAATCAAGTGGGAGTTAATCTTCCAGATAAGATAGTGATTGACAGAATTCTCTAGTCACCATCACCAAGTTAGTAGAACTTCGTGATGAACTATGATATGCAAGGGATAACGGAAACGATTCCCAAGCTCTTCATAATGCGGAAATTGATGAAGGTAGAAATCGAGAAAAACATCAAGTGTTGATGGTAGACAAGACCACTAGTTTCAAGAAAAGGGCTGAGGGAAGAAGGGGAACTTCAAAAGGAACAGCAAGCAAGTTGCTGCTCAAGTGAAGAAGCCCAAGTCTGGACCTAAGCCTGAGACTAAGTGCTTCTACTGCAAAGGGACTGGTCACTGGAAGCGGAACTACCCCAAGTGATTGGCAGATAAGAAGGATGGCAAAGTGAACATAAGTATATTTGATATACATGTTATTGGTGTGTACTTTACTAGTGTTTATAGCAACCCCTCAGTATTTGATACTAGTTCAGTTGCTAAGATTAGTAACTCAAAACGGGAGTTGCAGAATAAAGACTAGTTAAGGGTGAAGTGACGATGTGTGTTGGAAGTGGTTCCAAGATTGATATGATCATCATCGCACACTCCCTATACTTTCGGGATTAGTGTTGAACCTGAATAAGTGTTATTTGGTGTTTTGCGTTGAGCATGAATATGATTTGATCATGTTTATTGTAATACGGTTATTCATTTAAGTAAGAGAATAAATTGTTGTTCTGTTTACATGAATAAAACCTTATATGGTTACACACCCAATGAAAATAGTTCGTTGGATCTCGATCGTAGTGATACACATAATCATAATATTGAAACCAAAAGATGCAAAGTTAATAATGATAGTGCAACTTATTTGTGGCACTGCCGGTTAGGTCATATTGGTGTAAAGCGCATTAAGAAACTCCATGCTGATGGGATTTTGGAATCACTTGATTATGAATCACTTGATGCTTGCGAACCATGTCTCATGGGCAAGATGACTAAGACTCCGTTCTCCGGAGCGAGCAACTGACTTATTGGAAATAATACATACTGATGTATGCGGTCCGATGAGTGTTAAGGCTCACGGCAAGTATCACTGTTTTCTGAACTTCACAGATGATTTGAGCAGATATGGGTATATCTACTTGATGAAACATAAGTCTGAAACATTTGAAAAGTTCAAAGAATTTCAGAGTGAAATGGAAAATCATCGTGACAAGAAAATAAAGTTTCTACGATCTGATCACGGAGACAAATATTTGAGTTACGAGTTTGGTCTTCAGTTAAAAACAATGTGAAATAGTTTCACTACTCACGCCACCTGGAACACCACAATGTAATGGTGTGTTCAAACATCATAACCGTACTTTATTAGATATGGTGCGACCTATCATGTTTCTTACCGATTTACCACTATCGTTTTGGGGTTATGCATTAAAGACAGCTGTATTCACGTTTAAAAGGGCACCATCTAAGTCCGTTGAGACGACACAATCTGAACTGTGATTTGGCAAGAAACCAAAGTTGTCGTTTCTTAAAGTTTGGGATTGTGATGCTTATATGAAAAGGTTTCATCCTGATAAGCTCAAAACCAAATCGGAGAAATATGTCTTCATAGGATACCCAAAGGAAACTGTTGGGTACACCTTCTATCACAGATCCGAAGGCAAGACATTCGTTGCTAAGAATGGATCCTTTCCAGAGAAGGAGTTTCTCTTGAAAGAAGTGAGTGGGAGGAAAGTAGAAAACTTGATAAGGTAATTGTACCTTCTCCCTTATTGGAAAGCAGTTCATCACGAATATCTGTTCTTGTGACTACTACACCAATTAGTGAGGAAGCTAATGATGATGATCATGTAACTTCAGATCAAGTTACTACCGAATCTCGTAGGTAAACCAGAGTGAAATCCGCACCAGAGTGGTACGGTAATCCTGTTCTGGAGGTCATGGTACTTGACCATGACGGACCTACGAACTATGAGGAAGCGATGATGAGCCCAGATTCCGGAAAATGGTTTGAGGCCATGAAATCTGAGATATGATCCATGTATGAGAACAAAGTTTGGACTTTGGTTGACTTGCCCGATGATCGGCAAGCAATTGAGAGTAAATGGATCTTCAAGAGGAAGACGGACGCTAATAGTAGTGTTACTATCTACAAAGCTAGAATTGTCGCAAAAGGTTTTCGACAAGTTGAAGGTGTTGACTACGATGAGAGCTTCTCACTCGTATCTATGCTTGAGTCTGTCCGAATCATGTTAGTAATTGCCGCATTTTATGAAATCTGGCAAATGGATAAACAAAACTGCATTCCTTAATGGATTTATTAAAGAAGAGTTGTATATGATGCAACCATAAGGTTTTGTCAATCCGAAAGGTGCTAACAAAATGTGCAAGCTCCAGCGATCTATCTGTGGACTGGTGCAAGCATCTCGGAGTTGGAATATACGCTTTGATGAGTTGATCAAAGCATATAGTTTTATACAGACTTGCGGTGAAGCCTGTATTTACAAGAAAGTGAGTGGGAACACTACAACATTTCTGATAAGTATATGGGAATGACATATTGTTGATCGGAAATAATGTAGAATTATTCTATAAAGTATGAAGGAGTTTTTCAAAGGAGTTTTTCAAAGAAAGACTTCGGTGAAGCTGCTTACATATTGAGCTCCAAGATCTATAGAGATAGATCAAGACGCTTGATAAGTTTTTTCAATGAGTACATACCTTGACAAGATTTTGAAGTAGTTCAAAATGGAGCAGTCAAAGAAAGAGTTCTTGCATGTATTACAAGGTGTGAAGTTGAGTAAGACTCAAAGCCCGACCACGGCAGAAGATAGAAAGAGAATGAAAGTCATTTCCTATGCCTTGGCCATAGGTTCTATAAAGTATGGCATGCTGTATAACAAATCTATTGTATACCCTGCATTGATTTGGCAAGGGAGTACAATAGTGATCTAGGAGTAGATCACTAGACAGCGGTCAGAATTATCCTTAGTGAAATAAGGATATGTTTCTCGATTATGGACGTGACAAAAAGGTTCGTCGTAAAGGGTTACGTCGATGCAAGTTTTTGACACTGATCCAGATGATTCTAAGTCTCAATCGGGATACATATTGAAAGTGGGAGCAATTAGCTAGAGTAGCTCCGTGCAGAGCATTGTAGGCATAGAATTTTGCAAAATACATACGGATCTGAATTTGGCAGGCCCGTTGACTAAATTTCTCTCACAAGCAAAACATGATCACTCTTTGGGTGTTAATCACATAGCGATGTGAACTAGATTATTGAATCTAGTAAATCCTTTGGGTGTTAGTCACATGGAGATGTGAACCAATCACATAAAGATGTGAACTATTGGTGTTAATCACATAGCGATGTGAACTAGATTATTGACTCTAGTGCAAGTGGGAGACTGAAGGAAATATGCCCTAGAGGCAATAATAAAGTTATTATTTATTTCCTTATTTCATGATAAATGTTTATTATTCATGCTAGAATTGTATTAACAGGAAACATAATACATGTGTGAATACATAGACAAACAGAGTGTCACTAGTATGCCTCTACTTAACTAGCCCGTTAATCAAAGATGGTTATGTTTCCTAACCATGGACAAAGAGTTGTTATTTGATTAACGGGATCACATCATTAGATGAAAGATCTGATTGACATGACCGATTCCATTAGCTTAGCACCCGATCGTTTAGTGTGTTGCTATTGCTTTCTTCATGACTTATACATGCTCCTATGACTATGAGATTATGCAACTCCCGTTTGCCCGAGGAACACTTTGTGTGCTACCAAACGTCACAACGTAACTGGGTGATTATAAAGGATCTCTACAGTCGTGTTTCGAGATTAGGATTTGTCACTCCGATTGTCGAAGAGGTATCTCTGGGCCCTCTCGGTAATGCACATCACTTAAGCCTCGCAAGCATTGCAACTAATGAGTTAGTTGCGGGATGATGTATTACGGAACGAGTAAAGAGACTTGCCGGTAACGAGATTGAACTAGGTATTGGATACCGACGATCGAATCTTGGGCAAGTAACATACCGATGACAAAGGGAACAACGTATGTTGTTATGCGGTCTGACCGATAAAAGATCTTCGTAGAATATGTAGGAGCCAATATGAGCATCCAGGTTCCGCTATTGGTTATTGACCGGATACGTGTCTCGGTCATGTCTACATTGTTCTCGAACCCGTAGGGTCTGCACGCTTAAGGTTTCGATGACAGTTATATTATGAGTTTATGAGTTTTGATGTACCGAAGGAGTTTGGAGTCCCGGATGAGATCGGGGACATGACGAGGAGTCTCGAAATGGTCGAGACGTAAAAATCGATATATTGGACGACTATATTCGGACATCGGAAAGGTTCCGAGTGATTCGAGTATTTATCGGAGTACCGGAGAGTTTTCCGGGAATTCGCCGGGAGAAGTATTGGGCCTTATTGGGCCATACGAGAAAGAGAGAGGGGCTTCCTAGGGCAAGCCACGCGCCCCCCAAGGCCTAGTCCGAATTGGACTAGGGGGAGGGGCTGCGCCCCTTCCTTGTTTCCTACTCCTACTACATGGAAGGACTCCTAGTTGGACTAGGAAAGGGGGAATCCTACTCCTGGTGGGAGTAGGACTCCCCTAGGGCGCGCCATAGAGAGGGCCCGCCCTCCCCTCCTCCACTCCTTTATATACGGGGGCAGGGGGCACCCCATAGACACACAAGTTGATCCACGTGATCATATTCTTAGCCGTGTGCGGCGCCCCCTGCCACCAAAGTCTTCGATAATATTGTAGCGGTGCTTAGGCAAAGCCCTGCGACAGTAGTACATCAAGATCGTCACCACGCCGTCGTGCTGACAGAACTCTTCCCCGACACTTTGCTGGATCGGAGTCCGGAGATCGTCATCGAGCTGAACGTGTGCTAGAACTCGGAGGTGCCGTAGTTTCGGTGCTTGATCGGTTGGGTCGTGAAGACGTACGACTACATCAACCGCATTGTGCTAACGCTTCCGCTGTCGATCTACAAGGGTACGTAGATCACACTCTCCCCTCTCGTTGCTATGCATCACCATGATCTTGCGTGTGCGTAGGAAATTTTTTGAAATTACTACGTTCCCCAACACGCTGATAGTTTGGGCCTAATACCAAACAGACATCGCAGTCAAACCTAAACATCTAAGACCTGAGGTCCCAACCAGGACGCCTGCCTGGTATGGGGCACCTTCCAGTCCGGCACACTCCTCAACCAGGACGCCTGCCGGGTATGAGGCCATCGCAGCCACCTGCCACCAATCCATCTTCAGTGCTGTACTGCCGCACCACCTTGCCCGGCCTCTCTGCCATCGACGCCACCACGACGCCTGATAACGTCACCTTCCTGCACGAGACCCTCGCCAGACATCGGGCGCCGAGTCTCCCCTGCGCCAAGCCGCCGAGAAACGCCACCATTAATGTGCAGGATGAATCACCGCTCCACCAATTATTCCGTCCACTGGTCCCTCGAGCCCGTGTACACCTCCAAGAATGACGCCACAAGAGGTAAACGACACAATAATGCCACCGTCATCCGATCTACTGATCTAGGGTTTCCCCCGGAGGTAGCACATAGTGGCCTGAAACTTCTCAACAGCGATGCCTTCAACAAGGGAATGACACTGAATAGTGCCGCCATCGCCGGCCTCGGCAGCAGCCGCGAGCAGGTCTTCACCTAGATCTGTTTCAATGGCCTCCATCAAGCATCTCGTGCACGAATCGTCCACCACCGCGGCTGCCGCGTCGCCCGTCGCGAGTCCACAGCCACCGACACATCCTCCACCGTCCGGGCCGCCGCCCCGGGATCCAGCCCTCGCTGGCTGCCGGAATGAAGCCACCGAGCCTCATCGAGGGCGGCCAACGAGGGCGGAGAAGTTAGATCCGGCCAAGCCCGGCCAGGATCTGGCCTCTCCCCGCGCTGAAGCCGAGGTTGCGCCCGGAGGGCCAGATCTGAGCCGGATCCGCGCCTGCGCCGCCGCCCCTGCGCCAGCCCCGATCCGCCGCCACGCCATGGTCTTTCACCGTGCAGCCACCACGGCCTGGACGCCCGCCCGCACCGCACGGCCGAGAGCCCCGCCACCACCACGCCCCGCACCAGCGTCACGCCCCCGCCGCGCCGCCGCATCTTGCGCTGCCGCCACACACCGGGAGGGGAAGAGAACCTTGCCGCCGCCAACGCCCACGGGCTTCGCCCGGCGGCGCCATCTGGCTGCGGCAGGGGAAGGGTGGTTGGAGGAGGCGGCCGCGGAGTTGAGGCTAGGGTTCGCCCGACGCCGCTCGCGAGAGCGACGCGAGGCGTGCGGGTTGCCACTAGAAGTAGAGTTTGCTTATTTCAGTCATTAATTTTTGTCCAGGGATGGCTTGCGAGGAAACCATCTGGGAGGTTCCAACTCTCACATTAATTGTGTTTTGCTCTGTAAGTGAAGCCTGACATATTCAGAGCGATAGTTTGGTTTGTGATGTACTCCACTTGCAAACTGCTCCGCGTGGCCCACAGCCCACACGAACTTCTGCTGCTGCTCTGAAGTATATATGGATATGTGATTGGTACTGGAAAGATGCACCTGGGGTCAGTTGTTTCGAATTGTAGTTTTTCTTTGTCAGCATTATCTGAGGAACTTGGTACAAGAAAAAAATGTATCACATACTTAGCTCCACTCTATGTGCTTTGATATATCTGGTCTCTCGCTTGTCAACTGAACACAATGTACACACTTATACTTTGAATAGATTTTAGCCTGGCTCGCATGCTTCTCGGGGCGGCGGCCTCGATCGGCAGCGTGCGGTGCTGCCTGCCTGGCGGGCGGCGCCCGCGGGTGCAGATGGGGGGCCTTCCACGGCTGTGTGGGCGACATGGAGGCGGCGGCTCCTTGATTGCCGACCGGAGTTCCATGGGAGGCATAGTATCCGACTTGATCTACTCCGGTTCGTGCTGGCTACGGTAGCGACTACGGTCGACGGCAATACTACCTAGACGGATCTGGCGGGTGGGCATGGATCCGGGGGAAACTCCAGGCCGGTGGCGGCCGCACCAAAGTTGACGCCCTCGGCATGGATTCCCTTCGTGGAGGCTTCAGTGTGGATCACACGCCCCCCACCTCTGTCATGAAGGCAGGAAAAAGCCTTTGTTCCTCTGTTTGGGTGACGATGGCAGGTGTCGTGTTCCTTCCTGAAGGGGTCGGCCGGGGACTGCTCAGGGTGGTGGAGTTGCTGGTAGTTTGGAGTCGACGCGAGATGGCATGTAGGTGGAGCGGTGTGGCATCAAATGTATCGTCGACGGTGGGTCCCGGCGGCATGCCGTAGTGGAGACTCGGCGTCTGATGCGCGGAGATGGACTCGCGCAGCAGGAGGAAGCTGTCTGGCTTCATGGTGGAGTTAATGGCAGAGAGGCCTGACAAGGTTGATGCATCAGTTCTGCTCTGAAGATGGACCGATGAAAGATGGAGGTGACGGCCCTTGCAGTGTGCGGTGCTCACTGAAAGTGTGCCAGACCGGTGTGGGACCCAATCCAGGTAGTGGATTGGATGGGACACCCGGCTTTAGATGTTAGGTTTGGTGCGAGTGCGATGTCTGTTTGGTATTTGGCCCGGGCATTCGACACACCTTTATCAAGGGGATAGAAGTAGCAACAACGTTGACAAGATGGTGACTTCAGACTTATTGATGTATCACCTTGTATGGTTTTTGTAAATAATTAATAATATGACTGCATGCATCGTCCAGATGCAAAGGCCGAGGGTACATCCTCCTTTTTAAAAAAAATACGTGCTGGATTAGCAACAGAGAATTTCCGGCTGAATTTTAGTGAATTCCCACATATTGACAAGCACACTCGTCCTAGACTCCAATTGTCCCCATTTAATTTCAGTTTCTTCTAATATCTCAACTCATTAGCCAGCAAACAAGATAAAAATTTCGGTAGTGAATGTACACTCATGACAGTTGCAAGCTGCAAAAAGGATACATATGGCTTAGAGATATATAAACACACAGAGTGGGCAATGTTCAAAACTTCAGTTAAATTAGCAGCGCCGCTAAGTGCGATGTGACTGAAACAGGTGATGAGTCGCAATTAGTGTTTCTCACACAGGCCAGCTGTGTGTACTTTTCAGTTGTTCACATGCCAATCCCATGTACCCTTTGGGGGTAAAGAATTGTTTTTTTTTTCAACTTCCAATTCCTAGCAGGGTGGACAAAGCAAAGATATGAATGAGGTGAAGGTATACAGAGAAATAGGTTCAGTTAAGTTAAAGCATGTAAAGGCTGCGTCAGCATATCACACCATGCATCATCTTCATGGTCGACTATATGTTTGTCGACCTATCAGTGTGGCCATTTTCCTCCACAACATGGTAACTTTAGGGTAAACATTATGACAACTTCAGTATAACATCATGGCAACTTTTGGCCAAAAGTTTATGAAGATCTTGTCGAGACCGATTTAATGATGAAAATGATTTTTTAATCAGATTTTTATTTAAGAAATAAAACATTAATTTTTAAGTCTGAAAAACAAAAAAATCATTAATATCATTTGTTTGACGTGGCATGATGGATGATAATGAGAGTGTTTGTATTATGTTGTTTCGTGCCACACCTGCGACACTTATCATTTGAAGTAATTTATATTTACCTGTTAAATTATTTTCAGGGATAGTAAGAACATTGATAATAAATGTTGGATATAATCTCGGGGACGGAAGCAAGCGAAGATGAATCACGTAGTTGGCTCCACCCCGGTGCTCTACCCACTTCTATTTATGTTGCCTCTAAGAGCATCTATAGCCGCATCTGACAAATATGACCACTTAAATGGCTGCGGAAGCGGCGGGTTCGCATCTGCGGATAGTGACTGGTCACTCCTCAAATTTGCGCAACTGCATCCGAACACTTCACAGGTCATCCTAGAGTCCATCCATGATCAACCGGCTGACCTCCATATAGACCTCATCGTGGATGGACTCTAGGATGACCTGTTGCTCCATCATCTTCGCGGCTTGGGCAACGGCGAATTCCGCCTCCGCGTCCTCCAAATTGAACCCGGAGCAGGCTGCTCCGCCTAGTCCTCCTCCGGATCCACCACCTCCATCGGCTCTGAAAGCTGCTCTCCCTCCTCCTCCTCCACCGACTGCTGTTCCTCCTCCTCCTTCTTTATCTCCAGTGAGTTCGGAGGCAGCCCGACAGCGATACGGGAGGCGTGCCTCGCCTGGATCTCCTCTACAATCTGCCTCCGGCACTCCGGCGTGAGCATCACGTACGTGGTGATATTCTGCCGGACCATGGCGATGCTGGAGAGTGTGGGGAGAGCAGGGGAGAGGACGCGGATGGATTCAGGTTGCGGCGCACAGAGGAATGAGATGAATGGGCTAGGGTTGGGGGAAGCCAACCGGTTTAATAGCCGGATTTGGCCTCAGAGCCTAGCAAAAATGGACAGGACTTATATATGCCCAATTAACCCGGACGAATGGAGTACACATAATTGTGAAGTCGAATCTCTGAAAAAAAAAAGAGTCGAAAGCTTGTGGTGCATTCCGAACTTGTAAAACAACAGCTCTATACAAAACACGTCTGTGGAGGAGCTTCCGTCAGCCAGTAGGAGATCCTATGGACGACTGACTGGTGCACAAACATTGTGGCGTTATATATCAGTAAATTATCCATGTTTGGGAGATTTGTAGCGCAGAGCTATGCCCCTGAAATCCCATGGTGTGTGTCTGGGTCCGTCATGCGCTCGATCGATAGATCCATGCAGATTAAAAGTGGATGAATATAAAGAGAAATAAATAAATCAAACAGATATACTTTTTTTAGAAAAAGAGGAGGACTCCGGTCTCTTGATCTGGGCGATGCATGTAGTCACTTTATTAATCACTCATAAAGGTTTTACAAAGAAATACAACTATAAGTCTGAAGCCACCGTCTAGACAACAACTGTCGCTACTCCTATCCAGTTGATGCAGCGATGTTGATAGTCTGGACCTAATACCAAACAAACCTCGCACTCAAACATAACATCTAAAACCTGAGGCCCCAACCAAGCCACTGTCGGGTATGGTGCATACACTGGCCCGGCGCGCTCTCAGGGCCGCCGCCGTCAACTGCCATCACTCCATTTTCAGAGCTGTACTGACGCATCAACCTTACCCGGTCTAGCTACCGCAGATGTCACCACGGCGCCAAACGGCACCACCTCCCTGTGCGCGAACTTCTGAGCACGTCGCAGTCGCCGCTGGTACACCTCAGCACCATGTCGCCAAATACCACCAGCCAACGCAGCTTGAAGTCTTTGGAAGATCTGTTGTGCGTATGGCTTATCGATATATAAAAAGACAACGTGGGTAATGTTCTAAAGGCCAGCTACATTAACAGCGCAATAGGCATGGCTGCTGAATGGTGTGTTGCTCGTGAAGTGTAACATTGTTTCTCGTGTTGGCTTCTGCTGTTCACATGCTGATTGCATGTATATGTTGGGGTAAATAATCGTTTCATTTCGAACTAAATCTGCAGCTCATTTTTTCTTGGACGTAAAGTTGCACCCCCTTTTTCTTCTTACAAACGACTGATAGATTGGATGAAACTAGACATTGATTGTTGCTCTTGCTGTTCTCAGTCTATTTTTCTATGTAATTTTGTAAGCCCTACCTTTCGAAACACTAAGCTAATTCTCAACAATTACGTAGAAGTTGAGGTTGGTTATTTCAGTCATACATATTTGTCCAGGGATGGCTAATGAGGAAACCTGCAGGAAGGTTCCAACTCCTCAACTGTGGTCTGCTCTGTAAGTGAAGCCTGAGAAATTCAGAGTGATAGTTTGGTTTGCTATGTATATGATCTTAAAAGAGCCGGCGAGCTTCTATCGGTGCAAATTAGTGACCATGAAAAATCATGGAAGATAAAAACGCCCACATTCCATGTCTCGGTTCTTCCTTCTTGTATTATTAATTTATAATCATCAATTAGTTTAGCCCATGTTACTCTTAAAGTTGATGCATTCTCGTACCGTGGGAGACACTCTGTATGCCTCTCTGTTACCTCCAGATCCCGTCCCCTCCTACCGTCCTCCTCCCCTCTGTCTCCCGTTCAGATCCCCTCGGCCTCCCGTCCACCTCCCCTCCAGATCACGTCCACCTCCCTCCCAATCCCCTCAGCCTCCCGTCCGCCTCTCCTCTCGCCGCCGCCGGATCCCGGCTGGGAGCCTGTGCGGGGGGATGATGGCGGCAGCGGGGCGTCCCTTCGTCGCGGCTTGGAGGCGTGGCTGTGACGGTGGATCTTCAGTGGGCGCCTCGAGACGACATGTGCGTGGCCATTGCGCCGGTCACGCAGCGATGATACCTCCTCTCACTACTAGGGAAAACCTTATACACAGAATGTTACCAGTAGCGCTTGTTAAAATGAGGCGCTACTAGAACGGCGCTACTGTTACCCGCTTAGCAGTAGCACGGCAGGAACAGAACGCGCTACTACTATAATTGCCACACCGTTCCCGACGTGCTAGGTATAATAGTAGCGCCCTTCTACGAACAGCGCTACTACTACGGATTTTAGCAGCAGCGCGTTTTGCCTCCCCACGCTACTGTTAAAGCTATTTTCACCTAACCCCCCGCACGGCCTGATTCCCGCTGCTCTGCTTCCTTCCCCAATTCTCCTCTACTATTCCTCGTCGGCTCCGCCTCGCCGCCGTCTCCCCCGACCCCGCCTCGCCACTGTCTCCCCCGACCCCGCCTCGCCGCCGTCTTCCCCGACCCCGCCTCGCCGTCGTCTCCCTCGACCCGCCTCGCCGCCGTCTCCCCCGACCCCGCCTCGCCGCCGTCTCCCCCGACCTCGCCTCGCCACGCCTCGGTGCCGCCGTCTCCCCCGACCCCATCTCTCTCCCCGCCCTCTGTAAGCACTCTCCCCTTTCGATCCCTTTTCTCTGCTTAGTATGAACCCTAGCTATTTAGTGCTAGTTAGTATGAACCCTAGGCTATTTTTAGTGCTAGTTAGTTAATTACTTATATGGTAATTAGGGCAGTAGTTCCTAGGTACTAATTAGTTAGTAAGAACTAGGTACTAATTAGGTATTTGTTTATTTTTATTTATAGTAAGTCTATTTTTAGTAAGAACTAATTGAATTAATAGAACTCGTTAGTAAGAACTTGTTGCTATTTTTTTAGTTAAAGCAATTTTCCCGCATCGACGTCGACGATGCCTATCCCGCATCCTCGTCGTTGAGTCGGCGGAGGACGACACCTGCTTGACCAGACGGGCCATGTCCGGGACTGGGCTCCGCCGGGGTGGTACTGAGAGGCGCTACCTATCGGGAGGCGCAGGTTGGTGAGGAGCCAGCCTGTCGTTGACCCGAACCTTCTTTGGTGGCGGTCGCGTGGGCCGGTCACGGTCCAGAGGCTCGAGGACCCTGCGGAGGTGGTGCGTCACCGTGTCAGTGAGGAGGATGCGCATGTCCGTCGCTACTTGTTTGCGTTGGAGCACATGTTCTCCAATACCTGGCAGGTTCTGCAGGGATCTCACTAGAGCTATGATCCTGTGATGGTTCCTTCTCTGTGGGTGTCCACCGCCCGCGCCGATACCCGTCGTGTGCTAGGGTTTTAGTTGTATTAGTGATGTTATATGTATGACACTATTCGGGATGTATTAGTGATAATATTCGATAATATACGGACGCATGAGATGATTTACTTTTGCTTATTGAATGCATGCTAATTTGAGTCCTATAAGATATTTTGAAATGTATATCTTGTGTTGCTCAAATAGGATATGTGCTTGCCCAAGTGGCCGGTCATGTTTGCAGGTTACACCTCCGACTGGCTTATATTTTGCCGTAGTGTTGATTCATTTCCATTCCGGCAAATTTCAGGTGCTCGATATGTCCTATTTTAGCAAAGGTCATGCCGGATTTTTCCGTGAATTTTGGCATGACTTGTGCAGAATATGTAGGAAATATCAAGTGCCCCGGATTTGTGTGTTGAGTATCCTGATAATTGTCTTCGATCGATTTTCAATAAATATTTTAACTATGAACATAGGAAATGTCTGACGACGAAAAGGATTTCGGTATTTGCAAATACTGCGAAGACGAGCGCGGCCCGTGCGACGAAATCTTCCTAAATGATGATAGGCGCTTCAGCATCAAGCTGGACGAGAACTTCGAAGTGGATACAGTAAGTCACAACGACAAGTCTTTTTTCGTAATTAAGCATGACATTTGCTTCATTTGCTTCAACTTATAATTTAAGCATGACAAGTCTTTTTTTACTATTCTACTAGCGTATCCCCTGCCATGCAAGAGTTTTTGTATTGAATAAGATAGGTTTCAGTTGTACTATGGAGGAAAAGAAATTTTACTTGAAGACCGAGCATGGTTATATTTTCAACGTAAAATTATACAATTCAGATGACTACACCTATTTTGGATGCAAAACATGGTGATCATTATACAAGACTTATGAATTTGAGCCTGATATGGTTATCACCTTTGATATTCGTCCGGAAGATGATATTGAAGGTAATACCGACATCTGGGTCGATGTGCAGACGCCTCTAGTTATAACATTATGTAAGTTTCTCAACCATATTTATGTCTTTGATATTGTTTACTCAAAAATAGTTGACAACTAATTTGTATTGTCAGCTTATTTCGGTGCAAGCAAACATGTCTATCGCTTGGTAGACAGGACCCACTACTGTCTCGGGGCTGAACTAAACTGCGAGGAGCTAAGTCATTATGTTTCATGGCTTGAGGATCTTGATACTGTCAAGACAAATTTTCTTCCTGCACTTAGAAACGTTAGTACTGAAAACGTGCGACCAATAGTGTTCATAATGAACTACGGTCACATCTATTTAGGAAGGATGGTAAGATTTTTACTATTTGTCCTCAGTGCATCTTTTTCATACATTATTTTTGAAGCTAAACTTCATTGCTAAGTATGTTACCTTACGATGTTCTTCAACAGGGACTCCCGATGAATGTTGTGCCTTATGGGATCGAGAGTAAAGGTACCATGAGTATTATTAGCTTACGGCCAAGATATCCTACAGATTACTTTAGTGCATTCAAGATTAGCGATGGATGCTTAATAGTGCAAGACTGGACCAAATATGTGATGGGGGAGCGCAGAGAAGTACTAGGGGGCAGCAAACAGATGCGCTACCCACGATTAGGAGACATGTTCGCATGCTCCAACTTGATCAAGGAGGAGAGCTACACATGTTTTATGTTATTTTACCTAAGAGAGAGCAGCAGGAGTGATTAGCTAGCTAGAAATGAGTTTGAAGATGATGATGTGCTACACTATTACTATGATGATAAAATAGCTAGTGTTGGTGGTAATGACTATAATGATTATTATTAGCTAGTGTTAGTGGTGATTAAATAAATACTGTTGGTGGTAATGACTATGATGATGATTAAATAGCTTGTGCTGGCGGATTAGATTCAAGTGGAGGCAACATGTGGTGCACATCGAAAGTACTACTAGTCCAAATTAGATCAAGTTTGGATTAGTAGTATACTTTTGACATGCACCACATATTGCCTCCACTTGAAGCTAATCCACCTTCATTTGACACACTGTTATGGACATAATGATGTAAACCTCATAACTGGTATTGTACCAATATTTATACGATGGCGCATAAATACACTAAAAATAAAAAAAATAAAAAAGAATACTAGTAGCGATGGAGAAAAAACACGCTGCCAGTAGTTACATTAGCAGTAGCGTGGGAGTGAACAAACGCTGCAGCTATTTGTCCTAGCAGTAGCGCGTGCGGGCACGCGTTACTGCTAGGCAATAGCTGTAGCGCCTTATTAGTAGCGCGCCTACCCGTGCTACTAGTGAGCACAAAACCAGCGCTACTGCTAGGGTTTTCCCTAGTAGTGTCTACCTTTGCCTGTCTTCATCATTGGTCCAAAGAGATCTGGTCGGTGGGTGTTGCCTCGCGGTGGCTTCCCGGCGACGGATCAAGTGGAGGAGGAGATGGTGTCCTAACTGCTGAAGCGGGTGAGGATGCCACCGTCGGCGGCGGCGCCCGCGGGTGTTGTTTTCCTCGTTGGAGACGATGGTGGGGATGTCCCTTGCTCAATTGTTTCCGGGGGAAACCACAAATCCGGAGGAGGCTACTATTGACGGCGATGCCCGTGGGCGTCGTAGTCCTCGTTGCAGGCGTTGAGGGGCCTCCTGGATCGGATGATTGCGACGTCTTCGTCGTCACCTCCATGGGGCATCATGTTTGGAGACATTCATCGGCTTGACGGACATGTGGACGGCGTGGTGATTGTGCGTCAGTAGGCGGTGGAGCGGTGCTTAATCCTACACATCGATGGCGGTGGATCTCGGTGGCGTGGCGCAGTGGAGACAAAGCGTCCGATGGGTGACGATGGACTCGTGCAGGAGGATGACGCTGTCTCGCGTCGTGGTGGCGTCGATGGCAGATAGGCCTGACAAGGTCGATGCGCCGGTATCTGATCTGAGGATGGATCAGTGGATGAAGGAGGTGACGGCCATTGCAGCATGCGCATGTGGTGCCCACTAAAAGTACGCCGGACCGGTGCGTAACCCAGTCCAGCATTAGATATTAGGTGTTGGTGCGATGTCTGTTTGGTATTAGGCTAGGACATTCAGCATCCCTTCATCACGGGGACAGGAGTAGCGACAGATGTTGCCAAGATGATGGCTTCAGACTTACTGATGTATTACCTTTGTAAGGGTTTTGTGAATAATTAATAAAATTGCTGCATGCATCGCCGAGATGCAGAGGCCGGGGGTACATCCTCCTTTAAAAAAAATCGTATGTACCACCCCATACTGTAATGAAGGACACCTTGTGCTTCACTGAAAACTACACTTCCCCGATGATTGTGATCACTCACTATCTTGAAGTTTACAATTCAAAAACTTAATTTATGTTGTGAAAATTGATGATATGGCAACATAACTCATGAAAGAAAAACGATTGAAAAAGGAAAACCACTATATGGCAATTGCAAGCAAGTGAAAGAAGGAAACTGAAATCAAATAATTCATATATAGCAATAGGACTCGTTAGACATTGGCTACTATCTAGTTGACGACAAAAGGAATGTTGACAATCCTGCTGGAATGGCGTTCGTCACCCAGGCGATGTAGTTGATGAGCCCCGCTGCGAACCCGGGAAGGCCGGTGATTGCACCGGGCAGGCTTAGGTACCAGCCTATCTGTGTCAGCTGATGTTAAGAGACTTTTGCCACCTGACCCACAGTCCCCACAGTTGTTTCTTATCGAGACAAAAGCCAAAACTTGAATTCATTCTCTCGATGGACACTATTGAGTGCTTCTCAACTGTACACAAATTCTAAAACTCTGAGCGCTTCTGCATGGACCAACATTGGTTCCACTTTTGCCTGGGACATAATCAGTTCTAACACAATGTACGCACACATCTCAATTATACGTATTCAGGTCTACTGGATGCTATGTTTGGATCAGTGCATTTTCCTGCGTGAGAGACACCGCCATTCAGGCCATTGTCCACATTCACTTTCGGTTTCTTCTAAAATCTCAACTCCTTGACAGGAAAACATTTCAAAAGTTCAGTAATATTGTACTTCTAGGAAACTCATGAGCAACAGAAGCAACAGCTGCAGAAAAGCTGCATATGGTGTAAAGATATATATAGAGACAGAATGGCCAATGCTCACAACTTTGGTTAAATTATCAGCTCGATAGGTGTGATGTTATTGGGTTAATGTTGTGTTTCTCATGAAGAGGAACAATGCTTCTATGATTGGCCAACTGTGCATAACTTTCAGTTGTATACACAGTACACACTGAGTGCTTTTTAACGGAACACACTATACACACACTTTGACTCAAACAAATGGAGCACAGAATCAGGTTGATTTTGGCCGCACTTGTGTGCTTGTCACTGGGCCAGAATCTAATCTACGGATGCCAGATTTGCAGTAGCGCATTTTCTCAGTGTGCGCATGGATAGGTTCCACGGTGCCATTGTCTACTTTCCCTTTCATTTTTTTTCTTCTAACATCTCCACTCATTAGCAAGAAAACATATCAAATGTTCAATAAGAGCACGCACACCTTATAACCTCATGACCAACAGAAGGAACACGCACAGAAAATGGTTAAAGGGACAGGTCAGGTGTGGGAATGCTCAAAAGTTTGGTTAAATTATCAGCGTGGTGAGTCTGATGCAGCTGAATTAATGATGTGCGTGTAGCTCATGAGTCATGAGAGGAGCAACAATGTTTCAGGTGTTGGCCAACTTTCTTAGAAAACGATCAACAGTTGTTCACATGCCAACCATATGTGTCGTTAATAATTGTCTTCATTTCACTCTAAATGTTCAGTTCCTTTTCACTGAGAGGCAAAGAGTTGCGTGAACTAGATATGGCCGCTGCGCCGGCGGCTCGCCTAGACATAGCCAATAGGAGATGCACATTTAGAAATGTAAAACAGAAGATATAAAAATTTACATCTCCAAAAAGTGATTTTTGCATCTTCAACAAAGAAGCAACTTCAACAGAAGATGTATATCGGAGATGTAAAACAACAGCTTCAATAGATGATGCAAATGGAGATGTAAAATTATACTCCCTCCATTCCATAATGTAGTGCATATAGATTTTTCTGAATGTCAAACTTTGCCAACTTTGACCAATTTTATAGAGAAAACAGTCTATATCTACAGTACCAAACATTTACATTATGAAAATATAACTCATGATGTATCTGATGATCTGCATTTGGTATTTTAGATGTATCTATTTTTCTCTATAAATATGGTCAAAGTATGTAATGTTTGACTTTAAAAAAATCTATAGGCACTACATTATAGAATGGAGGGAGTACTTCAACTAGTACTCAGGCAGCAGCGGGGTGGTGGCGGTAGGCGAGGTGGCGGTGCGGGGCGGCGGGTGGGGCTGCGGGCGGTGGTGCGGGGCTGTGGGAGGGGCAGCGGTGCGGGGTTGCAGGCGGGGCGGAGGGCGGTGGTGTTGGGGCTGTGGCCTGATCGAGCGGCGACGGGAGAGCGGGGCGGCGTCAGCGGTGGAATCGGGTGGCATCGATGCGGGAAAGCGGCCAGTGATACTGGCAGGGTGGCGATGCAGCGGCCGGTGACGGGGGCGGGGCGGCGGCGGTGCGGGGATGCGGGCAGTGATGCGGGCAAGACGGCGGCGACGGTGGAATCGGGCGACGGCGTAAAAGCACCTCATTAGTGGGTGCGGTGGCGGCCAGTGGTCGAAACCGGCAGCTAGGGTGCCAGAAGGGTTGGGCGGGCAGCGACGGCGTCGATTTTGGGTGGGCGGGCGGCGGTCACGCGGAAGCAGACGAAAGGCAGATGGGCAGTTGGCAATTTTACATCTCCTATAGGTGGAGATGTATAATTGCATCGCGAAGTGTTGTATTTTACATCTTCCTGAGGCGGAGAAGTAATTTTTTTTGCGTCTACATCACCTGTTGGGGAAGGGTTTTTGGACTTGAAGACGCAAAAGTTAGTTAGTTTTGCATCTACATCTTCTATTGAATATGCTCTAATCGTCTCAAAATAAAATTTCCTAGATAACTGCTATTAGATGTTTTTTCTGTACTTTCCTTCAGTAGCGTAGTTGCATGTGCCCTGCGTGTGATTCTGTTATCCTAGGATCGGCATTGTTTACGGACTACCTCATAACCTTTTACTGTTGGGTCGCGTACTTTGTTCGGTTGTGGCTTTATATATATGGGCTTGCTAAAACTCAGTCTACTGCTCATCTTTGAATTTTTGCATGGAGATTCGTGTTGTACTGACCACCGTCCAATGAACCTCCAAGCATTTTGTCTCACCTTTTACAACATATATTCCCACCGGTTGCAGCAACATCCGTCGTTGCTGGTTGCAGCATGTCGTCTCACTGATCATAACATACAGTCGCAATATCGGTCATCATTGCATGTAAAACTGCCGCAACATTTTGTATCGCCAATTGTAGCATCTAGTCATGCCACTTGTAGCAAAACTACTATACTGACATCACTCGATAAGTCTCAGTCGACTGAGTCTAGACACTTGTATATAATAGCAGGGAGAATGGGTGAAAGCCTGATTTAGAGAGAGGTGCTCCAATCTCTACTGATGGTGCTAGCAATACGTCTGGGTGGGTTCGCCGACGGTGGCTCTGTAAAATGCGCTACTAATCATTCCGGAGCAGAACACGTCGAGCTGGGGCCGACCAGCCCGTGCTCCACGTACTCGGGCGCTAGGCAAACCCTGCGTGGCCACCACGTGCCGGGTCATCCACAGCCCGCCGACGGCAATCGCGCGCACGAAGCCGAAGTTTGAGAGCTTGGCGCGGAAGCACGCGTCGAGTAGGATGTTGCTGCTCTTGAGATTCCTGTACACGTAGGGAGGGTCGGTGTAGTTGTGCAGGTAGTTGAGCCCGCCTGCCACGTCCAGCGCCACCTGCACGCGCTGGCTCCATCCGAGCACCTCGCCGCCGTAGCCAGTCGCTGAGCGCGCCGTTCTCCGCGAACTCGAAGACCATGTGCATGTTGCTCGAGTGGTTGAGGCGCCCCTGGACGCTCACCTCAGCCTCAGCGCCCATGTCGTCGCCGGGCACGCGCTTCACGGCCGCGGCGCCGCGGTTGATCACCGTGCGGTAGACCGACGAGTTCCCGATACGCTGTTCCTCCGAGAAACCTGATGTAGCCCTCTCTAGATCCCCGTAGTCGTGCACGGTCAGCGACCAAACTGCCTCATGCACGTCCACTGCTTTCACCGTCGGCCACATCAAAGCTCCCTTCGCCGTAGCTGTTGGCATGAAGCAGCGCCTGGTAGTTCGCGCGGAAGCCTTTAGCGACGGTGACGAGGAACCTCATCCCGGCCGCGGCCTGCGCGGCCGACGGGCATGCGCAGCAGGAGCAGCACTGTGAGCTCGACGCCGGCATAGACGTCGCTGTCGCGCTCGGGGTTCTGCACCATGAGGTCCTGGCACGACGTGGAGAGCCTCTGGTACGTCTCGTTGGCGATGGAGAAGTAGGTCTCGTCGCGGAACTGGAGTGACTGCCTCACTGGACAGCGTAGGCGGCGGCGTGCTGGCGATGTAGGTGGCGCATGCCGGCGAGCTCGAGCGGTTGGTGCATGGTCCCGGAGACTAGCTAGGCATGATCAAGCTTACTTGAACATGGTCTCAGGCTCTCAGCTGGAATGATTTGGCTCTCAGCTGGTCAAGTGTGGTCGATCAGGACGACTTTTCCAACCTTTTTGTTACGCAAGAGCTCAGCTGCCCGCACAAGACAGGGAGCCCCCCACCCACTTTCAGCTGCGTGGGCCCAGAATCGTCAGCATCCTCGGTAGCGTCGTGCCAAGTCTTGTGAAAGAGTACACACGATCTTGGTCGTTGACGCTGATGAAAACACACGAGCGGACACACACACGAACGTTGTATTTGGTGACCTCTTGCTATTGACGTACCTTCGTCTACAGTACAAGATTCCAACAGTGTCTGATCTTGAGAAAACTAGCAAAGCCCGTGTGGCGGCACGCCGCGCTCGTCGATACAGTCCGTCTATATGGAGCGTGTTTAGTTTTGAGATGACAGAGTTCTGTATGCCAAAAATGTTGGCATGTCCCGGTTGGTTTCTTTTTCCTGATTTTTAGAATTTTTTTGCAGTGGCAAACTGGGTTTAGGATTGTTGACGGAAGGAGTTAGGAGACCCCTAGATGGTGGAAGACACCCTTTTTTTAGGGAGAACAGTTGAATTTTACTTTATATGTGCACAATCTCTGTTTGTACAAGACAACTCTGCAAATGGTTAAAGAAGAAGGAAGCGAGCTATGCTATGAGTAAGCAGAATGTACATCCCTCTTGTTATCTTTTTACTGAACATTTCTTCCTTAGGGTCCTACGGGTGATCAAGCCTAAATATTCCTTCATTTTTCTTCAGCCTTGGAAGAAAATTTCCTTAAGGCCTACTCGGCTAATTGTCCAGAGGAACCGGTAGCTCGTTGATATAAGTGAGTGTAGTTGGTGACAGAGGATCATCCCAGCTAGTATCAGGAAATGGCGGCTGCATGTGTGTGTCTCTGTGTCCCTTCTAATCTCGATCCCCTTTCATCCCATTCCTCAAGTTGTATCGCTACCAGAACTGAAATCCACCATAGATCAAGAGGAGAAGAACTAGTATGACCCTAACAGGCCCCTGCCCTGGACCATGCCGCCTTCTCCTTAGTCCTTGCCAGGTTCACGGGTAGGCAGAAACATAATGTAATAAACAATTTAGAAATACCGAGCGAATACATTAAACGATGGTGTCCAACTCTTTTTTTTTTGCGGGGAACCATGGTGTCCAACTGATAATATAAAGATTGCACAGATGAATAACTGTTGTTATATTCTCGTCATAATTTTGGGAAGGAAATAAGTGCCACTCACACTCTTTAATCAACCAGAACAATCGGAAAATGAATCTTCCTTTTTGTACACACACTTCGGTCCATTTTATCTCGAAGCACATACGGGGTGCTTCTCAACAGGACACATTAGACGCACTTCAAATTTAACAAGCACAACATTTGCAGCACAAAAATTTCCTGTCAATTTTTCCTGCTTTTTAGTGGGCACAGACAAAGAACGAGGAGCACGATTGTCTGCATTTGCTGTCAGTTTCTTCTAAAATCTCCACTCATCGGCAAGTAAACACATCAGAAGCTCAATATTAGTGTACGCTCATAACTGAATGACCAACGGAAGGGAACCCAACAACAAAGATGCATATGACTTAGAGATATATAGAGCAGAGCGAGAAATGTTAAAAAGGTCGGTTACATTAGGGGCACGATAAGCGTGATGCCGCTGAATGGGGCTTAGTCATGAGCAGTATGTGTTTATCATGTTGGCCAGCCACACATATTTTTCTCTCGTTCACATGCTAATCACATGTATACATTGGGATAAGTAATCATTTTCATTTCAAACTAAAATCTCAGCTCGCTTTTTCTGGGAGGTCAAGTTGCAACTTATAATTTCTTTCCTGAACTCTGATAGACTAGAGGAAACTAGACATGGATTTTTTCCTCTTGCTGTCCTCACACTCTTACTATGCAGTTTTTGTAAGCCTTTCCTTTCGAAGTACTCAGCTAATTCTCAACAAATTTTGTAGAATCTTTCAATCATAATATTTGTCCAGGGATGGCAGACGAGAAAACCTACGCGAAGTTTCCAACTCTCAGATTGACTGCTGTTTGCGCTATAAGTGGAGCTTGACAAATTCATAGTGATATTTTGGTTTTGACATATATAAAGAGATAGGGTGGGAATGGTCAAAACTTTGGTTAAATTAGCAGAGCGATGGGTTGATGCTGCCGAATTAGTGGTGTAGCTTATTGAGAAGCAACAATGGCCAGCTGCCCATACTTTTCAGTTCTACACGCTGAGTGCTTTTCAACACATTGTACACACTTGATTCGGAACAAACAAAGTACTCCCCGTAGGATAGAATCAGGTTGATTTTTGCCAGGTTGCGTGCTTCTCGGTGGGACAGAACCAAGTTTGTGGAAACACATGTTGTCCTTGGGCGCACAGCAAGGATCTCAGGGTGCATTGTCTACTTTCCCTGTCAGTTTCTTCTAAAATCTCAACTCATCGGAAAGAAAACATATCAAAAGTTCAATAACAATCGTACACTTTATAACCTCATGACCAACAGAAGGAACACCTACAGAAATGTTCATATAGTTTTGAGATATATAAATAGACGGGGCGGGGATTGCTCACATCGTTGGTTAAGTCAGCAGTGCAAAGTGTGTGAT
Organism: Triticum monococcum; assembly: GCA_034509565.1. Classification (NCBI taxonomy): domain Eukaryota; kingdom Viridiplantae; phylum Streptophyta; class Magnoliopsida; order Poales; family Poaceae; genus Triticum; species Triticum monococcum. Next base: position 29,041,369 of record CM067847.1, read on the forward strand.
GCTGCTGAATAATGGTGTGTAGCTCATGAGTCCGGTGTCAGCCATCTGCCCATATATAATTTCCAGTTGTCCACATTTCTTATGAAACGATTCAGTTGTTCACATGCCGATCATGCCGATCATATGCAAGGTAACTCAACGCTACTCCCTTCGTCCGCGAATAAGTGTACATCTAACTTTTGTCTTAAGTCAAAGTTTTAAAACTTTGACCACCTTTTTAGGAAAAAGTAAAAGCATTTATGGCACCAAATTAGTACCACTAGATTCATTTTGAAATGTACTTTAATAATATATCAATTTGATGTCATATATGTTACTACTATTTTCTATAAAGTTGGTCAAAATTTTAAAACTTTGATTTAGAATAAAAGCTAGATGTATATTTATTCACGGACGGAGGGAGTATGTTCGCGGGAGGATCGACATAATTCAGCCAACAGTTAATTAGGTGCTCTCGTTGAATCAAGTTTATGTAGGATGTCACCCGCAAAAAAAAGGTGTATATAGGACGCCTCACAGTGTCCTTCCTGGGGCCCTCCTCCGGTTTTGACATCTCACACTTTGGACACATCTCAAAACGGAATTAATTCCCTAATCACTTTGTTACGTATTTGGAAATGGTACAACAGCATCCATACGATATGCTATCAATCACCTATGTACTTTCCATCTAACAGAACATAGCGTTCATCTCGCAGGTCGCCGTACCGTGTCTCGCCACTGTGCCGAACGTGGAGGCGCCCCCACCACTTCTCCCATGCTGACCTCTGCCTCCGCCGGTGATGACGACGTGCTCGACGTCATTCAGGTAAGCGGCGGCAACGGCGATGGTCACAGGGAGATGCCCACCGACACACATGGCATTTTCAATTTTTCATTGCATCGTCGACCCTCATGAAAGCGGCGGCCACAGCACAGCGCCGAGTTCGTCACCCAACACCCAACACCGGCACCGGCAGAAAGCGAGCGATCTCCGCATTCCACAAGCTCCACGGTCATGGTGACATTTAGAAATGTGATACTCGGAGATATTGGGTCAGGGTTAATTAGTTGATGTAATTAAGAGATGTTCAGGAAAAGAACATTCAGTGTTCCTTGGTCACAGTAGCTATGTGTTGTAGATTGTAAACATTCAGATATCCTACCACATTAAAATTGATGTTGAGTTTCTTCAAAATCCTACCGGTAATATGTAACATCTTAAGATTGAATGTTGGCATTTGGCCAAAAAATGGAATTCCTGTGGCAACTTTCTGATATTTGTTGATCCACTTTAAACTTTGGGTACACCGAGAAAGTTATTTATCAGTGCATGATGTTGCAAGTTTCATAGTTTGTGTTGGTGATGGACTGTTAATGCAAACGTGATGACAGCCTATGTGAGTATTGAGTAACACAGTCGCTAGAGCTGAAATTAATGCTTTTTTTGCGGGTAAAACACTTGTATTACTCAACCACTGGAGGATTACAGTCAACAATGTTCAGCTCAATCACATTAGGCGGGCCAGACCCCAACAATGTCATGGTTCTACCTTCCGTACGAGCAAAAATAACTAAACAATTGCTAACCTTGTTCTGTGAATGTCGAACATGAGTAATCACGAGTAGAAAAAGGGCCTAATGTGAAGCACATTATTCCCGATTTGTAATTGAACCGGCACTAATGTGCTCATTAGTCCCGGTTCCAACGGCTAGGCGGACGGCGATCATTAGTACTGGTTCGTGGCGAAACTTTAGTACCGGTTCATGTCACGAACCGATACTAAAGACGTGGTGGCAGGCTTGTGTCAGGCTGGGGCCCTACCAGCACCTTTAGTACCGGTTGGTTATATGAACCGGGACTAGAGATGCACCTTTAGTCCCGGTTCGTATAACCAACCGGTACTAAAGGTTATCCTATATAAACTCCTTCGTCGAGCCCGAGCGCTCTGTTCTTCCCATTTCCCCTCTCCTCTGTTTTTTCCTCTTCCTCTCGACTTCACACTCCATTTATGCCAAAATTTATGAAGATTTGAGGGCACCTCATCCATCCAAGTGATCACAAAGGTTAGCAACTTTGTCCTTTCATCTCTCATTGCTAGATTAGCTATTGCAATGCTCTATAAGTATAGTGATTTGTGGGTTTTATTTTGGGAGGAATTATATGTGGTAGTATTTGATTTATATGCAATTTGAGGTCAAAATAACTCTTAGTTTGCATATGTAGGTGTGGTTTACTTAGTGCCTTCCTGTCTCCGTCCTAACCACCGTCGATCGCCCGCATCGTACCGTCGCCGGCACCACCTTGTGGTGAGCCTCTTGTTCTTATATTTTTTATATAAAAAATCATGTTTGTGTGATTTAGATATATAGTTACTCGTATAATTATCTTACCCCTACGTTGTTTGTTATACATAGTGCCATGGTTTTGATAGCCGTCCCCGTCGGCCCTCGTCCGGGTTATGATTTGGATGTGGTATATTCTCTTTTATAACTATTTCTTGCATATATTGTTTATGAAAAATTATTCCCATCAAGTTGACATAGATATTTTTATCTAGGAGGTTCATTTCAACCGACCCTATTGTCGAGAGGCTAAATTTAGTTGAAAGAAAAAACGAGTATTTGAAAGAAAAATTGAAAAGAATTGAGGGGGAGAAGATGGAATTTGAGTTGCATGTTGTCGATGTCGTCGATGATCACAAGATCAAGATGGAGAGAATGCGCTTGAACATTAGAAAGATTAGAAAATATGACATTGATAGTGAGGCTTGGTATCATTATGCTGTTGGATCAATTGTTACCTTATTTGCGATCTTGATCGCATTTATTGTTGCATTTAAATGATTTAGCTAGAGAGTTATTTATATGTTGCATTTAAGTGTTGTATGAACTTTATGTATAAACTTTTATTAATTTGGTCTATTCGGTCAAACTTTTCTGCTTGCGGCTGAGACAAACAAGCGGGCGGATGGTTTTATACCTTGTGCATGTGCTGGCTGTAAGAATGATCAGAATTATTCTAAGTCAAGAACCATTCACGTCCACCTGTTTGAGTCTGGTTCCATGCCTCACTATAATGTTTGGACCAAGCACGGAGAAAGATGGGTTATGATGGAAGACAATGAAGAAGAAGAGGACGACGACAACTATCCTCGCCATGGGTTCCTTGAATACGATGGTACAACAATGGGGGAAGAAGCTGAGCCGGCAATGCGGAAAGAAGCTGAAGAAGAGGCATCAGATGAGCCTGCTGATGATCTAGGTCGGGCCATTGCTGATGCAAAGAGAAACTGCGCAAGTGAAAAGTAGAAGAAGAAGTTACAGCGCATGTTAGAGGATCACAAGAAATTGTTGTGCCCGAATTGCGAAGCTGACTAGAAAAAGCTGGGCACCACACTTGATTGCTGCAATGGAAAGCAGAGAATGGTGCATCTGACAAGGAATTTGGAAAGTTGTTGTTAAAAAAGATGGTTCCAAATGACAATGAATTTCCTGAGAGTATGTACGAAGTAAAGAAGGTTATCTGCCCTCTAGTATTAGAGGTGCAGAAGATACATGCATGCCCTAATGACTGCATCCTCTACCGCGGTTAGTACGAGGATTTGAACGCGTGCCTGATATGTGGTGCATTGCGCTAGAAGATCAGCCGTGATGACCCTAGTGATGTTGAGGGCGAGTGCCTCAAGAAGAAGATTCCTGCCAAGGTGATGTGGTATGCTCCTATAATACCACCATTGAAATGTTTGTTCCAAAACAAACAGCATGCCAAGTCGATGCGATGGCATAGAGAAGACCGTAAGAAACACGGGAAGTTGTGAGTACCCGCTGACGGGTCACAGTGGAGAAAAATCGAGAGAAAGTACTGGGAGGACTCTGCAGTTGACACAAGGAATGTATGCACGGGAGGACCAGCAACATATGCATGAAAAAGACGGCATACATCAGGGTCATGCCAGCTAAGCTCTTATCAAAGAAGAGAAGGAAATCTTCTTTGAATGCCTACTCAGTATGAAGGTCCCGTATGACTTCTCGTCGAATATAAAGGGATAATAAATATGATAGAGAAAAAGTTTCAGAACCTAAAGTCTCGTGACTGCCACATTATTATGACGCAAAGGCTTCCGGTTGCATTGGGGGGGCTTCTATCGAAAAACATTCGATTAGCCAGTTATGTGCATTCCTGAGTGCAATCTCTTAGAAGGTAATCGATCCAGAAATCATACCAAGGTTAGAGAATCATTTGGTACAATGTCTTGTCAGTTTTCAGTTGGTGTTCCCACCATTCTTCTTCAACATCATGATGCACATCCTAGTTCACCTATGCGAAGAGATTAACGTTCTGGGTCCTGTATTTCTACACAATATGTTTCCCTTTGAGAGGTTCATGGGAGTATTAAAGAAATATGTTCATAACCGTGCTAGGCCAGAAGGAAGCATCTCTAAGGGCCATGAAAATGAGGATGTCACTGAGTTTTGTATTGAATTTATTCCTGATCTTAAGCCGATTGGTGTTCGTGAACCGCGGCATAAGGGCAGACTGGGTGAAAATGGCACGCTAGGACAGGAACAAATAATATGCATGGCCGGGCATTCTCTCACTCAAGCACACAACATAGTTCTACAAAATTCCACCTTGATGGCTCCGTATATGGAGGACACAAGAATATTCTGCGCTCCAAACACCTGGAGCAGTCTGACGATTGGATTACACGCGAACAAACGGGGACTTTCGCCGGTTGGTTGCAGACACGTGCCATGCATGACGCCGCTGTTTAAGATGACCTATACTTGTTGTCCCAGTTACCATCTTCGAATATAATGACTTTCAAAGGGTACGAGATAAATGGGAATACATTTTACACGATCGTCCAAGATAAGAAAAGCACCAACCAAAATAGCGGTGTCCGCTTTGATGCAGCAACCAAGAGGAGAAAGGACACATATTATGGTTACATAGAGGACATATGGGAACTTGACTATGGACGTGGTTTGAAGGTCCTTTTGTTTCGGTGCAAATGGGTCAATATGACACGAGGCAGGGTAATAGAAGACCCGCATTACGGAATGAGAACAGTGGATCTCAACAATCTTGCGTAAGCAGACGAACCATTCGTCCTAGCCAATGATGTGGCGCATGTTTTCTATGTGACTGACATGTCTACCAAGCCGAGAAAAATAAAAGATAAGGAAGCCAATATATCATACGATGAGCCAAAGCGCCACATAGTTCTTTCAGGGAAAAGGAACATCGTGGGAGTGGATGACAAGACAGACATGTCAGAAGATTATGAAAAGTTTGATGAAATTGCTCTATTTACAGTGAATATTGACCCGAGCATCCAGTTAAATGAGGAATATTGTCCATGGTTACGGCACAAAGGGACACATGTGACGAAAAAGTTTCACACCCAAAGATCCCACTCTGGGATGTGGTCGGCTTCACTGTCATCACTTTCTTCTCTACTGAGTTTCCGGACTTGTCTATCTAGAAAGTCCCACTTTGGACAAACCGTAGGGAATCTCTGTAATAGTTAGGGTGCTTATGTGTTTTGGCATTTGAGACATGTACTTTTGTGCTTCGAACAAACGTGTACCTTTCTGACTTCATTTGCTATTTTGCAGCTCATTTACTGATTTTTTAGAGCTAAATGACGCTGAAATTGAAAAGCAGTACAAATGAACTCTGAAAAGGTTGAAAGTTGGCATGGTGTCATCATTTCACCCACATAGCATGTTCAAAAAAGTAGAGTGGATTGATACGTCTCCGTCGTATCTACTTTTCCAAACACTTTTGCCCTTGTTTTGGATTCTAACTTGCATGATTTGAATGGAACTAACCCGGACTGACGCTGTTTTCAGCAGAATTACAATGGTGTTATTTATGTGCAGAAAAAAACGTTCTCGGAATGACCTCAAACTTCACGGAGTGACTTTTCAGAAAATATGAAAAATACCTGCAAAAGATGAAGGCCAGGGGGCGCACCACCTGTCCACGAGGGTGGGGGCGCGCCTGCCCCCCTAGGGTGCGCCCCTACCTCATGGGCCCCCTATTGCCTCTCCGACTCCAACTCTAACTCCATATATTGTGTTTCGGGAAGAAAAAAATCAGAGAAGAGAAATCATCGCGTTTTACGACACGGAGCCGCCGCCAAGCCCTAAAACCTCTCTGGAGGGCTGATCTGGAGTCCGTTCGGGGCTCCGGAGAGGGGAATCCGTCGCCATCGTCATCATCAACCATCCTCCATCACCAATTTCATGATGCTCACCGCCGTGCGTGAGTAATTCCATCATAGGCTTGCTGGACGGTGATGGGTTGGATGGGATCTATCATGTAATCGAGTTAGTTTTGTTAGGGTTTGATCCCTAGTATCCACTATGTTCTGAGATTGATGTTGCTATGAGTTTTCTATGCTTAATGCTTGTCACTAGGGCCCGAGTGCCATGATTTCAGATCTGAACCTATTATGTCTTCATCAATATATGAGTGTTCTTGATCCTATCTTGCAAGTCTATAGTCACCTATTACGTGTTATGATCCATTAACCGTGAAGTGACAATAATCGGGATACTTACCGGCGATGACCGTAGTTTGAGGAGTTCATGTATTCACTATGTGTTAATGCTTTGTTCCGGTACTCTATTAAAAGGAGGCCTTAATATCCCTTAGTTTTCGTAAGGACCCCGCTGCCACGGGAGGGTAGGACAAAAGGTTGCATGCAAGTTCTTTTTCATAAGCACGTATGACTATATTCGGAATACATGCCTACATTACATTGACGAACTGAAGCCAGTTCTGTGTCACCCTAGGTTATGACTATTACATGATGAACCGCATCCGACATAATTCTCCATCACTGATCCATTGCCTACGAGCTTTCCATATATTTTTCTTCGCTTATTTACTTTCTCGTTGCTATTGCTATCATCACTACAAAATACCAAAAACATTGCTTTTACTACTGTTACCGTTTCCAGTACTATCATATTATTTTGCTACTAAATACCTTGCTGCAGATACTAAGTTTCCAGGTGTGGTTGAATTGACAACTCAGCTGATAATACTTGAGAGCATTCTTTGGCTCCCCTTGTGTCGAATCAATAAATTTGGGTTGAATACTTTACCCTCGAAAACTGTTGCGATCCACTATACTTGTGGGTTATCAAGACTATTTTCTGGCACCGTTGCCGGGGAGCATAGCTTTATTCTTTGAGTCACTTGGGATATATATCTGCCTATCATTATGAAGAACTTGAGAGATCCAAAAACCAAGATCTATCCCTCAACTACGAGGGGAGGTAAGGAACTGCCATCTAGCTCTACACTTGATTCACCTTCTGTTTTGAGTAAGCTTGCGACACCTACACCTGCTTCTGCTATTCGTTCTGATATGTCGCATGTTATTGATGATGCCACTTCTGCTATGCATGATACTTATGATGAAACTACTTCTATGCTTGATACTACTGTGCCACTTGGTAAATTTCTTGATGAACAACTTGTTAGAGCTAGAGAAATTGAAAATATTGAATCTGATGATACTGATGAAAGTGACGATGAAGAATCACTTGTTATTCCTAAGGGTTATGTTTTTTATCAACAAGCTTCTTTAGTTATTTTAGCTTGCAAAAATAGAAATGAACTCAAAAGGCTATTAGCTAAATGGAGTAAGCAATCTCTAAATGCTAGAATGAAACCTGACCCTACTTTTGCTACTTCACCTATCTTTGTTACTGATAAGGATTATGAATTCTCTGTTGATCCTAATATAATTACTTTGGTTGAATCTGATCCTTTTCATGGTTATGAATCTGAAACTGTTGTGGCACATCTTACTAAATTAAATGATATAGCCACCCTGTTCACTAAAGATGAGAGAACTCGTTACTTTTACATCCTTAAAATATTTCCATTCTCATTAAAGGGTGATGCTAAGATATGGTTTAATTCTCTTTATCCTGGTTGTGTGCGTAGTCCCCAGGATATGATTTATTACTTCTCTGCTAAATATTTTCCTGCTCATAAGAAACAAGCTGCTTTAAGGGATATATATATAATTTTGTGCAAATTGAAGAAGAGAGTCTCCCACAAGCTTGGGGGAGGCTTCTCCAATTACTTAATGCTTTGCCTGATCATCCTCTTAAGAAAAATGAAATACTTGATATCTTTTATAATGGACTAACCGATGCCTCCAGAGATTACCTGGATAGTTGTGCTGGTTCTGTTTTCAGGGAAAGAACACCGGATGAAGCTGAAATTCTATTGAGTAATATGTTGACAAATGAAAATAATTGGACACCTCCGGAGCCAATTCCTGAGCCTATTCCTAAACCAACTCTGAAGAAGAGGGGTATTCTATTTCTCAGTCCTGAAGATATGCAAGAGGCGAAGAAATCTATGAAAGAAAAAGGTATTGAAGCTGAAGATGTTAAGAATTTACCTCCTATTGAAGAAATACATGGTCTTAATTTACCGCCTGTTGAAGAAACATATAATCTTAATCCATTACCTATTGAAGAAACTCATGGTCTTGATAAACCGACACAGATAGTAAAGGTAAACTCTCTCTACAGATATGATAAAGCTAAAATCCCATTTACTAAATTTGCTAGCCCATGCTTAGATGAGTTTGATAAATTTATGGCTAAGCAAGAAGATTTTAATGCTTATTTTGGTAGACAATTGAAATACAATTCAAATATGCTTGAACACTTGGGTGATTATATGGCTAATGTCAAAAGTGAACTTAAACTTATTAGTAAACATGCTTCTATGGTTACCACTCAAGTAGAAAAAGTACTTAAATCTCAAAATGATTTGCTCAATGAATTGAATAGTAAAGATAATGATAATGTTGTTAGAGTTATGACTAGAGGTGGTAAAATGACTCAGGAACCTTTGTATCCTGAAGGCCACCCTAAGAGAATTGAGCAAGATTCTCAGAGAAATAATATAGATGTACCTAGTTCTTCTAAAAAGAAGAAAAAGAAAAATGATAGGACTGTGCATGCTTCTAGTGAACCTATTACTGAAACACCTGAGAATCCAAATGATATTTCTATTTCTGATGCTGAAACACAATCTGGTAATGAACCCGAAACTAGTGATAACGTTAATGATAATTTTCATAATGATCCTCAACCTAGTAATGATAATACATAGAAACTGAACCTGATGTTGATCTTGATAACCCACAATCAAATAATCAACGTTATGATAAAAAAAACTTTGTTGCTAGGAAACATGGTAAATAAAGAGAGCCTTGGGTTCAGAAACCCATGCCTTTTCCTCCCAAACCATCCAAGAAAAAGGATGATGAGGATTTTGAGCACTTTGCTGAAATGATTAGACCTATCTTTTTGCGTATGCGATTAACTGATATGCTCAAAACCAATCCTTATGCTAAGTACATGAAAGATATTATTATAAATAAAAGAAAGATACCAGAAGCTGAAATTTACACCATGCTTGCTAATTAAACTTTTAAGGGTGGAATACCAAAGAAACTTGGAGATCCCGGTGTACCAACTATACCATGCTCCATTAAAAGAAACTATGTTAAAACTGCTTTATGAGATCTTGGAGCCGGTGTTAGTGTTATGCCTCTCTCTTTATATCGTAGACTTGATTTGAATAAGTTGACACCTACTGAAATATCGTTGCAAATGGCTGATAAATCAACTGCTATACCTGTCGGTATTTGTGAGGATGTGCCTGTTGTAGTTGCAAACATTACTATTTTAACGGACTTTGTTATTCTTGATATTCTCGAGGACTATAGTATGTCTATTATTCTTGGAAGACCCTTTTTGAATACTACAGGGGCTATTATTGATTACACTAAAGGCAATGTCACTTTTCATGTTAATGGTAACGAGCATACGGTACACTTTCCGAGGAAACAACCTCAAGTTCATAGTATCAACTATATTGGAAAAATGCCATCGATTATATTTGGAGGTTTTGAATTTCCTCTTCCTACTGTCAAGAAGAAATATGATATTCTTATTATCGGAGATGTGCATATCCCCGTTGAGATAACATAGTGTTATTCAAAATTTCTCCGGTTCCATATTATTCGGAATGAGTTCGTTAATAAGACTTGATCAACCTTGTTAGTGGATTCATTTTAATGATCATGAGATGGATGAAACTAGAAGGCACAACCTTCTGTACCCCACTTTTACTTTCTGATATTTATATTAAATAAAATAAAAATAAATATTTTTCTGTCTGTTATCTGTTTATCCGTGCAATATAAAAATACCTCGAAAATAAAAGTTCTCCAAATGCCCTGAAATTTAAATATGATTTTTTCTAGAATATTTGACACTGAGAACAAAGCAGGGGGGTTAACCACCTGCCCATGAGGGTGGAGGGCGCGCCCTACCCCCTGGGCGCGTCCCCCTGCCTCGTGGGCCCACGGTGGCCCTCCTCCACTTATCCTTTCACCCACGCACTCCTTCTTCCTCCCACAAACACGAATAACCAGCTCAAACACGAGTTCTAGCTCACTTTGCTGCCATTTTCGATCTCCTTGCTCAAAGCACCTCTCACAAAACTGCTTGGGGAGATTGTTCCTTGGTATGTGACTCCTCCATTAGTCCAATTAGTTTTTGTTCTAGTGCTTTATTCATTGCAAATTTTTGCTGCTTAGGTGACCCTGTTCTTGAGCTTGCATGTCAAATTTATATGGTCAAAAATAGTCTTGATGCATGATATAGGCTCTAGGCACTTGTAGGAGTAATTGCTATCAATATTATTGAGTTTGGTTTACTTTGATTTTGAATTTACTAAAAATTTCAGAATTTTTCAAAAAATGATGAGGAGACTTTTGAGGGGCTCATCGAGCCAAAGCTCGAAGGAATAGGCATCGCAGCCTAAGTATAATCTGCCGCGCACCACGGAGGTTAGGGCGTGTGAATGGCCTTCTGAGGATTTCTTGAGAGCAGCCGAGATTTATGAAGATTTTCATGAATTGACTAAGAATGCAAGCCTTACCGCCTTCCTCCATGACCAATGTGATCAGTATCTCTTACTCAAAAATATCTTTGTGCAAAACTTTCATTTTTATTCTAGGAGCTCACCACCTACGGTGGAGTTTTATTTGTATGATGAGCATAAGGAGATGTCACTTTATGATTTTTGTCGGGTTTGTTTAGTCCCTTTTGAGGGCAAGACAGAAACACCACATCGCGATGATGTGGAGGGGTTTATTGATACTATCACTGTAGGGGAAACAATGAAGGTTTCCGATGCACGAATCACTAGCATACATTTTCATGTTTTACGTTATTTTGCATTATTTGCTAGTCGTTGCTTAATTGGTCACGGACACTGTGGAAACCTTAGTATCCCTGATATTATTATTTTGCTCCACGGTTTATATGGTGATAGCTCTGTTAGTATGGGCGGCATTATTGCCAAACGGTTAAGTCTGAACCGTACAAAGGGCCCCATCTTTGGAGGCATCTATGCTTCACGCCTAGCTGCACATTTTAACATACCTATTAGGCATTATAAGAAGGAAGAAAAAGTGTTACCTCGTGTTTATCTAGATTATAAAAGTATGGTGGCACATGATTTTATTGTTAAGAATAGGGAAGGAGAGCTTAGATATCAATTGTTCTTTAATAAACATCATCCTGAGACTATTACCCTGGTTGCTCCTTGTTTGTTTGATTTATCTGTAGGCCAGTACCTTGTTCCGTTGAAGGTTATTCACGCCTAGCGGAACCCTGCACCAGCCGTGGAGCCAGAGCCGGAACCACAAGTTGATCCTTCACGAAAGTCTAATTACCAGTGGGATCCGGAGATGATTGTCAGCCAGTGGCAATCGAAGTCTTCCTCTTCTTCTTCTCAGTACAACCCCAACTATTATTATAGATATCCGCCAGGCCAGCCATGGCCATAGACCAACTTAGGCCAAAAGCCTAAGCTTGGGGAGTACGTATTTCCCACCGACATTACATTTATGCTCACAAACTCATTGCTAGATGTCGGTGCTCATACTTTTTCATTGTATCATCCATGCTAGATTATTTTCCTTTTTATGCTTTCTTCTTGTGTGTTTAATAAACCTTAAGAAAAACCAAAAAAAAATTTAGTTGTAGCTTTTAATCAGTTTAATTTCCATGCTTGTAGTAGTAATTAAAAAGAAAACCCAAAAAGATTTCCTATTCTTCTTTTGCTTGTTGGGAGCTTTCCCGTGTAAATAGTTTTATTTTTTTTCTTTTCTTTGGAGGTCGATAGGAGAAGACCATAATTAAATTGTTGAAGTGGCTCTTATATGCATTATTGTTTATCTGACAAAAGAGCCCATATTGCCTTGTCTTCTCCTGTTTATTGAATGCCTGCAGATTCCAGCTTAGTCCAATGCACGTGCATTATTATTATTATTATTATTCACATCGTTCGGCCGTGCAAGTGAAAGGCAATTATGATTAAACTTGAGACCTATGCGTTATTGCAAATGTGGTTAGTTATAATCTTTGCTGAAAACTTGAAAGCTGGCTTTACATATTTACAACAACAAGAGCAAACAGAGTTTGTAAATTTTTTTTTATCACTTTCAGTTTGTCAACTGAATTGCTTGAGGACAAGCAAAGGTTTAAGCTTGTCAACTTTTCCAAACACTTTTGCCCTTGTTTTGGACTCTAAATTGCATGATTTGAATGGGACTAACCCGGACTGGCGCTGTTTTCAGCAGAATTACCATGGTGTTATTTATGTGCAGAAACAAACGTTCTCGGAATGACCTAAAACTTCATGGAGTGACTTTTCAGAAAATATGAAAAATACCTGCAAAAGATGAAGGCCAGGGGGCCCACCACCTGTCCACGAGGGTGGGGGGCGCGCCCCTACCTCGTGGGCCCCCTGTTGCCTCTCCGACTCCAATTCAATATATTGTGTTTCGGGGAGAAAAAAATCAGAGAGAAGAACTCATCGTGTTTTACGATATGGAGCCGCCACCAAGCCCTGAAACCTCTCGGGAGGGCTGATATGGAGTCCGTTCGGGGCTCCGGAGAGGGGAATCCGTCGCCATTGTCATCATCAACCATCCTTCACCACCAATTTCATGATGCTCACCGCCGTGCGTGAGTAATTCCATCGTAGGCTTGCTGGACGGTGATGGGTTGGACGGGATCTATCATGTAATCGAGTTAGTTTTGTTAGGGTTTGATCCCTAGTATCCACTATGTTCTGAGATTGATGTTACTATGACTTTGCTATGCTTAATGCTTGTCACTAGGGCCCGAGTGCCATGATTTCAGATCTGAACCTATTATGTTTTCATCAATATACGAGTCTTCTTGGTCCTATCTTGCAAGTCTATAGTCACCTATAATGTGTTATGATCCGTTAACCCCGAAATGACAATAATCGGGATACTTACCGGTGATGACCGTAGTTTGAGGAGTTCATGTATTCATTATGCGTTAATGCTTTGTTACGGTACTCTATTAAAAGGGAGTCTTAATATCCCTTAGTTTCCGTAAGGACCCCGCTGCCACGGGAGGGTAGGACAAAAGATGTCATGCAAGTTCTTTTCCATAGGCATGTATGACTATATTCGGAAGACATGCCTATATTACATTGACGAACTGGAGCTAGTTCTGTGTCACTCTAGGTTATGACTGTTACATGATGAACCGCATCTGGCATAATTTTCCATCACCGATCCATTTCCTACGGGCTTTCCATATATTGTTCTTCGCTTATTTACTTTTCCGTTGCTATTGCTATCATCACTACAAATTACCAAAAACATTGCTTTTACTACCGTTACCTTTTGTTACCGTTACCACTACTATCATATTATTTTGCTACTAAATACCTTGCTGCAGATACTAAGTTTCCAGGTGTGGTTGAATTGGCAACTCAGCTGCTAACACTTGAGAGTATTCTTTGGCTCCCCTTGTGTTGAATTAATAAATTTGGGTTGGGTTGAATACTTTACCCTCGAAAACTGTTGCGATCCCCTATACTGGTGGGCTATCAAGGATTACGGCAAAAACTGGATGCACTTCGTATACAAAATGGACAATCCCCTTCGAAGTATCAGGGTTTCGAACGAAAACTCATCTGTTACAAAGGCATTTCATTTTTTAAACCTATCACAACTCCGAACTTTTTATGCGTTCAGTATGCACCATTCAACGCCACGTCATCAACTTTCAACCCTTTCTAACATCATTTACTATTTTTTGTGCATTTACTGATTTTTCGAGCTAAATGACTCTAAAATTGAAAATCAGTACAAATGAACTCTGAAAAGGTTGAAAGTTGGCATGGTATCATCATTTCACCCACATAGCATGTGCAAAAAAGTAGAGAGGGTTATGGCAAAAAAGTAGAGTGCGTGTACAAATTGGATAATCTCTTCCGAAGTATCAGGGTTTCAGACGAAAACTCATTGAGCCCATGGATACACTTAGTGAGGAGGACATAAAATGAAATATGTCCGCGGAGATCCTTTGGTCAAACCTAAGGAGGTCAAGAAGCTCTCAACGAGAATGTATGAATTGCATCAATGGTACATAAAAATTGCCAAGACTACCAATCAAGAGTCTCTCATGCTGAAAGTCAAGGAAGAGCATTACTTCAATGAGACAGCTTTGTGTGTTGAGTATATAGAACTGTTTCAGTTATTCAATCAGGACGCACTCGACAAATCTATCGTCAGTTGCTATTGTCTGTAAGTGATTTCTTTCTGTAATTTAAGTCTCAAGCTAGCTATAGTGCTAGTTGATCATTACCTGTAATTATCCTCACTATATTCTTTTCTGTGGTATTATGCAGGATTAAGATGTATGAAGTGAAAAAAGCTGGACGCTATGGCATTGTGTCCATTGACCCAAATACCATTAATGAAGAGACATGGACATATGAATGGTATCGAGCAGACATAGAGAAAAACTACTGGCTCTAACAGAAAGTTTGTAACTTTTTGTACCTAAAGCAAAAATATTCACAAAGAATCTCTAAATACAGCAAAAAAACAACTCAGAAATAAATAAAAGAAAATAAATAAAGGAGAAAAAAAGCCCTCCTACTGGACCACAACGGTCTGCATACAACTAGAAACCCAACCTGCAGTTGGGCCAGGATGCAGGCCCGCAAGGCCCAGTAGGCCCACAAGGCAGTGCGGCAGAGTTAGGCCTAGAAGACTGCTATAGCGAGGAGTTCGAGACAGCAGCCGCGTCGGGGCTTTTGAACTAGTGCGGGCACCCCTTGGCTAGCGAGATGGGACTAAACTTGCCCGCACTGCACCTGCGCCAGCGCACCCCTTTAGTACCGGGTCGTGGCTCCAACCGGTACTAAGGGGGGGGGGGTCTTCAGTACCGGTTGGAGCCACCACCCGGTACTAAAGGGGTGCGCTTCCCGCTGCTTGGCCTAGCCAAAACAGACCTTTAGTATCGGTTGGTGGCTCCAACTGTTACTAGAGGTCCATCTTATATATACAACACTTGAAAAAAAATCAGTTTCCCTATGTTCTTCCTCTCCGTCGACGACTCACCGCCTACCCCGATCGACGCTGTCGCCGCCCACGCCGTCACTGCCCCCGACGTGCCACCCACCGCCCCTGTCGAGCGCCACCCCTCCCTTGAGCTCGCACGCCGTCGCCGCCCCCGACGCCCCGCTGTGAGCCCCTGCCGCCATGGCCGCCCTCCCATAGCTAGATCAAGCCCGCACACACACACACACATGCATATGTCGAACACACACACACACACACACACACACACACACACATTTTCTTATTTTCTGTTTTTTTAGTTTTAGTTATAGAAATGCTAGATGAATTTTAGATATAGAAATGTTAGTTAGATGAATTTTGACATTTTCTTTCATTAGATGATTAGATGTATATAGAAAAAAGTTATGAAATTTTATACTTTTAGTTATATATATATATATATATATATATATATATATATATGTTATATGAATTAGATATACAAATGGCTAGAATTTAGTCGACCGCTTCCATTACATGCCTAAGCGGTAACAGCACTGCAAATGGCCTCTACCACCACCATAGTCCCTATCTGCCATAAAAACAAACGAAGCTAGTAAATATTAAAAATTGTTAACTAACAGCAGTCCAAATTAGTTTCTTAGAGGAATTTATTGAAATAATTTTTGACCTGATAAACAAATAATTTGAAGAAAATAAAATTAAAAGGAAAAGTAAAAGGAAAAGTAAAAGGAAATTTACATTTGTTTACAGAAAGATGGTATTAAGGATCCAATGGCGAGAAGGTTGGGGGAACACCATCGTTAGGCCAGGGGTGATCCTCCTTTTTTTAAAAAAAATCAGTCCATTGAATGGATGATTTGACTAACTGAAAATAATTTTCTTCAATTTTCGTCACCAGAACACAATAGAGATCACATACCTATGTTTTGCAGTGTAGGGGTTCTAGTTAGTGTTGTGTCACCCAACATCGACTATAGAACATGTATTTCATTGTAGCACTACAACTACATCATATTAGTTCTTCACAAAACTATTAGTTCTCTGTTTCTCACACACCTAATGACAACACATATGTCCAAGATTTCCCTCCTAGGGAAGTTAGCCTGCAAGTAAGAACAAATGCATCTGATGTGTTCCAACAAATGGTAGTGGGGTGCGCATAGGCATGTTCAACTCACCTCAGTCGGAACAACAACAATATAGTAGAGGAAATCAAACTCAATTAAGATAAGCGTAAAATGAGATTCGTAACCAACTGGACCATGCTTACCTGGATCTTGGTCGCCATGAGAAATCAAGAAGCATGGGGAAGAGGATGCCTTGGCCAAGCTAGTGGCTGAGAAGTAAGCGTGATTCCAATTAGCTCCTTCAGGAGGTATCTATGTAGTGGTGCCATCTTAGATATACTCCGGGAAAAGCTAAAGAAGACCATCGGATCTAGGGACAATATAAAGTGGATTCAGTTGTGACTCATATTGGAGTGCCTAATTAGTATAGCTATAGATAGACCATAGATAGATAGATAGATAGATAGATAGATATGCATGGTTGGGTAGGGAGACGTGGGTTGAGCCCACACCCGAGTTGGCAACAACCAGCGATCCAACGTCTCATATTCGTGGTGTTTCCGTTAGTGACTCATAACTAATGGTCACGAAACACACGCGCATGGGCAGCGGAAAAGGAACGCGATGGAACAATTCCTATTCTCAAGTTCCAATAGCATGTGGAAGATGATTTCTTTTAAAGAGGTCCAAAACTTCCTTCACTTTCAAGGTGGTATTAAACTTCCCATCAACTAATCATAACATCCACACGGACCTTTAGATATTTTTTCGAAATTGTTGGATGCGACTAAAGCCCATCCAATATTTCAACAAGACCCAGAGGCCGCTACGTCTTGACGAGCCGGTGGCTGCTGCACCTCCACACGTCTCTTCCTTCCCAATTAGAAATTGGCTGACCCGAATGTATTTCTAAACTGATCATAAAAAACCATAGAATAAGTCTGCAGAATTCCATTGAAAGTGTGCTTTCCGTGTGAATTCTGCATTACTAGGCATTGCCTCCAGCCCAGTAGGACTTGAGGCAACATTACACACACACACACACAGCTGCAAAATTTCCAAATGCTGAAACCATGGCGATGGTGATGCACTAAATTATATACCATTGTACGTTCAGAGATCATGACGCTGGTGATTGCATCGCCAGGCTTCTGATGACAGATGCAACCCTTGTGCTCGTCCCCTCCCATGGTGGCCGCCGGTGGTCGCCTACTCCACCGCTCACTGACTGAGCTCCCACGAGATTCTACAGTCTGCACGCGGGTGACGCGACAATCGTCACATGAAACAAGCCCACACAATTTGTATCAGTACTACGGTACAAGGTCTTTTTTGTTGGATATGTCTGACTGCCACATGAAAAATTTGACAGGAAGTGTTGTCCGACAACGAGCATAGGCTCCCCTCTGCGCAGTGGCCATTGCATCCTGCCACTAGTAAACTGGCATAGAGAGACAGCGGGTGGAGACATAGAGAGAGCCGGAGGACCTGATCTCCAAGCTGGTGGCCGGCGGTGCCATAATCAAGAGCCTATGCCTGCCACTAGTAATGGGGATAAACATGCACAAAGGTAGGTAAAGAGGGAGACTAATATTTTTCAACAAGGTGTGGGCGAAGCATGTGGAAATTTAGTGCATCACCTTTTATATTCTCAGCATAAACATGGGAGAGACGCTCTTTAATTACTCGGAACAAACAAACAATGAATCACATACTTGGCTCAAATGCTCACTATGTGTGCTTAATTCATTCGATACATAGACACTATGTGTGCTTCTCAAATGGACACACTGTACACAGATTCTAACACAAGGAGCACTTCCACGGGGAACAATAAGTTCGACTTCTCCCTGGGACATAATCAGTTCTATCGGGTCTAATGGATGCTGTGTTTGAATCTCGCATTTTCGTGTGTCCGAGACACCTTGCGGGCAATTGTCCGCATTCACTTTTGGTTTCTTCTAAAATCTCAACTTGTTGACAAGAAATAATATCAATATTTCAGTGATATTGTACATCTCATAAACTCATGAGCAACAGAAGCAACACCTACAGAAAAGTTGCATATGGTTTAGATATATAAAGAGACAGAGTGGGATATGGTCACAACCTTGGTTAAATTATCAGCACGATAGGTGTGATGCTGTCGAATTAGTAGTGTGTTTCTCGTAGTAACAATGCTTCTCGGGTTGGCCAGCTGCGCATAACATTCAGTTGTATAGGGAGTGCTTTTCAACGGAACACACTATACACACTTTGACTCAAACAAACGGAGTACGGAATCAGGTTGATTTTTGCATTTTTGCGTGCTTCTCAGTGGGACAGAATCTAATCTGTGGCGCATTTTCTCAGTGGGCGCATGGAGAGGTTCCACTGAGCCATTGTCTACTTTCCCTTTCAGTGTTTTCTACAACTTCAACTCATCGGCACGAAAACATATCAAAAGTTCAATAACAGAGCGCACAACTTATAACGTGATGACCAACAGAAGGAATACGTACAGAAATTTTCCATTTCATTTGAGATATAATAAAGAGACAGAGGTGGGAATGCTCAAAACCTTGGTTAAGTTAGCAGTATACCTGGCCTTCCGTCGGGCCGGAGCGGACTTCAGGCTGGGCCTAACCAAGCCCGAAGCGAAGAACCTATGCCCAGGCCCATTCCAGCCATCAGGCCTAAAATCAAGGTCCATGCCGGGCCTATCAGCGCAAAAGCCCGTCGGGCCTCGGGCCAGGCCTTTTACTAAATCGCAAATACGACACATGCCCGGTCCCGGCCTGGCCCGACCTTCAGGCTCAAAACCTAGGCCCAGGCCCAGCCTGTGGGTAAGACCAATTTGGGGCGGGTCGGGCTGGTATGGCCGGGTATCCCATGGCCAGGTATAGTTAGCAGTGTGATAAGTCTGATGCAGTTATTTTACTGGGGTGTGCAGCTTGGGCTAGAGCTTGTCGGCGCGTGTGAGGCAGGGAAATAGTGCGGAAATCTTTGGAAGTGGACTGCCAGTCCATGCTCACTGGCTAGCCTTTGAAAACTGCTCGTTGGGGGCGGCTGGGTGGCCGGCAGCGGGCCCGGCAACTAAATGGGGCCGGTTGGAAGTGGCTGCACGGCAGACATGCGTGCTTGAGGACAGACACCAAAAGGACACATGAGCATCCGTTCAGTGTCCGCCTGCACGCAAATCCTACTCAAATTTGCGTCGTAATTATATCGAGGCAGGCATAAGCGGGACAGAATTTGAGCCCGAAGCCACGCTTTGGACAATGACATTTGTCCGCTTTAATCTAAACAGACTCGCATGGACCAAATGGGTCGCCGTGTTGGAGTTGGTCTGAGAAAACCATTCAGTTGTTCACATGCATGCAGATCATATGTGGCATTAATAATTATTTTCATTTCACTTTATCCTTGTAGTTCCTTTTCACTGAGATGCAAAGAGCTGCATCTCATATTTATTTTTTGAAACTCAAGATGGTGGACCAATCTTTTAGTTAAATTATCAACGTGTTAACTGGCGCGAATACATACCCAGATGTGCAAGTTAGTTAGCTGCTCCCGTTGAAGAATGAATTGTCGTGGTTTATTTGATGGTGATAGAAATACAAGTATATGTAGGATGCCTACGTCTGGGTGGGCCGGCGAGAGCACACCGACGGTGACCCGCCGTGTAATAATATGGACTTGTTGTTCCGGATCTCCAAGTCAGGATGAACCGCCTGCCCTCCAACCCAGGACGAACCGCCTGCCCTCTTGCCGCCCTCCAACCCTGGACGAACCCCCTGCCTCCTCTGCTCGTGGCCGCCGACGCTCCTGCCTCGACCTTACCTCACCGCTGGGCTTGCCGCCACCCCCCACCATCCCTGTAAAGCTGGAAAACTACCCGATTTGTTCGGCGAACCTACATCCCCAGCACCCCTAAGATAGACCCAGAGACTGTTGCTTCTCGGCAAGCACCTGCACCCTGGCACACCAAAGATAGACATGTTGAGTAAATTAGCAATTTTTTATTAATCTAATCGAGAAATAAATCACGAACATGGCATAAACAGTATTAATCTCGTCCAAATAGTATGCATAGGGTGTGGCTAGGTCTCAGCCGACTGATATTTAACCAAGTCTCAATCAAGTGACATGACATGTAAGAGAGAAAAAAAAAGACTGAAAAAATAAAACGGCTCTCAATGTAAGATCTCACGAATATAGTATCGACTGAGATTTCGTAGTCTCAGTCGACTGAGACTTGGCAAGACTGGTACGCATATAGTTGAAATGTCTATGCAAAACACTAGTATGCTCAACGTAGAAATTAATAGTAGAGGGATAAATGAGTTATACCTTCTAGTCGGCCAGATCGAAGCCGCAGTGGTGGCAGCAATAGTGGCAGCATGCTCGGGGCTTCTTCTCGGCTTTAGTGGACATAGTGATGACGAAGGCAACGAGGGCATATTCTACGTAGTGGACGAAGATGAACAACAGTGAGTAGTGGCGCCAGAGAAGCTTCAGACGGCTGTTCTCTTATATGGCTATGCACAGGGTGGAGGGATGGGATCACTGTCAACAGCATGAGCAAAACTAGGGTGGGCATTGCGTGAGGAGGTAGAGCAGATGCGATCAGATCTGGGTGACGGTTAAGGTTGCCGACGCATCCAATATATCGGCGCAGTCTGGTAGGGAGACGTGGGTTGAACCCACGGCCAAGTTGCCAACAACCAACGATCCGAAGTCTTAGATTAGTGGTGCGTCCATTAATGACTCATAATTAATGGCCAATTAATTCTGACAGAATTGAAGCGTACGTACTACATAGGTCCCAGCTCAGCTCGATCACGGAACACGACTCGCACACACGCGCCAGAGCCACTCATGTTATCAAGCTCCAATAGTATGTGAAAAAGATCCATTTTAAAGAGGTCCAAAACTTCCTTCACTTTTGGGATGATATTAAACCTCCCATCAAATAATTATGATACCCGCACGAATTTTCAGTGATATTTTTTTAAATTGTTGGATGAGCTTAAAGCCCATCCTATATGACCCACAGGCCGTTGCTTCCGGGCAAGCCGGCAGATGCTGCACCTCCACGCACTTCTTTCTTCAGAAGCAGAAATTGGCTGACCCTAATTTACTTTTCCAACCATTAACGTGCAGCTAAACTGATTATAAAAAAACATAGAATAAATCCGCAGAAGTTCACTGAATGTGCGCTTTCCATGTGAATTCTGCATTACTAGACATTGCCTCCAGCCCAGTAGGACTTACGGCAACATTACACACACACACAGCTGCAAAATTTCCACATGCTGAAACGTTGGAGATGGTGATGCACTAAATTAAGTACCATTGCACGTTCAGAGATCACTACACTGGTGATTGCATCGCCAGGCTTCTGATGACAGATGAGACCCTTGTGCTCGTCCTCTCCCATGGTGGCCGCCGGTGGTCGCCTCCTCCACCGCTCACTGACTGACCTCACACGAGATTCTACAGTCTGCACGCGGGTCACATGAAAGAAGAGCGCCCACACAATTTGCATTAGTACTATGGTACAATGTTTTTTTTTTAATGGAGATGCCGGGCGAAGCCTGGCCGGCTGGGCGGCGGCGGGGCTTCTTCCCATCCATCTCGTTCTGGCTGGCGCGGGACAGTGGGGACGAGAGGAGCGCCGGGCTAACGCAGGGTTCGGCGACGTGGCGGCGGGTCTCCCGGCTGCGTCGTGAGCGGCGCGGTGGCGGCGGCCTGCGAGTCGCGAGGTGGTGGATGCGTCGGGACTGCCCGGTGGTCGCAGGTGCCACCGGATCCGGATCGGATCCATCTGGATCCTGGCTTCGGACTCCGTCAGCCGCCGCGGGGTGATGTTGGTCATCACTGCAACGTCGGACTACTGGTTTCGGCGTCTGGAGATCTACAACGGGTTCTTATCAATCCTCCTTCCGGTGGGTCAAGCCCCATGGATCTTCCATCTTCGCAGGTTTTGGATCGTGGCTTCTCGCCGGATCCGGAGCAGGCGTAGGATTGGTGGCATAGGATGGGGACCGGAGGAAACTTTGGTCGGCTAGGCTGGCCCAGCATCGGCGACGTCACTCAACGCCGTTATCCTCCGTGGAGGCGAAGCCGAGGACTCTCCTATCCACCTCCGAACCCATCCCGGACGAAAGTTCCAAATTCATTCTGGATTGGGCGGCAGCGGCGTCCTACGCGTCGTATCCTCCATGGAGGCACCATCTTGGGAGGACCTGCTGTTCGGGGGAGAGATGATTCAGATGGTGGGCTCCGAGTACCTCCAGCAGTGGCGACGGTGTGGAGGTTGCCAGGTGGTGCGGCGTTGTATCTTCCGCGTCGATAACGATGTTTTTGGCAGCATGGTGCGGCTACATATCGATGATGGATGCGGCTGGATGGACGAGCGCGGGGCGGTGGAGCTGTCTGGTGCCATGGTGGCGTCGACGGCAGCGAGACCGGACAATGTTGATGCAGCAGTATAGCTCTGAAGATGGATCGGTGGCAGGTGGCTGCGACGGCCTCATACCCGGCAGGCGTCCTGGTTGAGGAGCACGCCGGACTGGTGGGTGCCCATACCCGGCAGGCGTCCTGGTTGGAGCCTCAGGTCTTAGATGTTAGGTTTGGCTGCGAGGTCTGTTGGGTAGTAGACCTAGACTATCTGCGTCCCTTCATCAACTGGACGGGAGTAGCGACAGATGTTGCTTAGACGTTGACTTTAGTCTTACTGTTGTATGACTTTATAAGGTCTTGTGTTAATAATTAATAAAATGACCGTATGCATCATCCAAATGCAGAGGCCGGGGTCTTCCTCCATTAGAAAAAACAAAAAAGATCAGAAAGATCTGACTGGAAGTGTTGTCCGACAACGAGCATAGGCTCCCCTCTGTGCGGTGGCCATTGCGTGCCGCCACTAATAAACTGGCATAGAGAGACAGCGGGTGGAGACATAGACAAACAGCCAGAGGATCAGATCTCCAAGCTGGTGGCCGGCGGTGCCATAACCCAGAGCCTATGCCTGCCACTAGTAAGGGGGATAAACATGCACAAAGGTAGGTAAAGAGGGAGACTAATATTTGTCGACAAGGTGTGGCCGAAACCTGTGGAAATTTAGTGTATCACCTTTTATATTCTCAGCATAAACATGGGAGAGATGCTCTTTAATTATTCGGAACAAACAAAAAATGCTCCAACCACCGACCTCTGCTTAATTTCATTCTATGCATAGACACTACATGTGCTTGGCAAATAGACACACTGTACACAGATACGTTTGACTTTTCCCTGGGACGTAATCAGTTCTATCCGGTCTAATGGATGCTGTGTTTAGATCTCACATTTTCGTATGTCCATGCCAGCTTGGGGGGAATTGTCCACATCCACTTTCGGTTTCTTCTAAAATCTCAACTCGTTGACAAAAATACATATCAAAACTTCAGTGATATTGCACACCTCATAACCTCATGAGCAACAGAAGCAACTCCTACAGAAAAGTTGCATATGGTTTAGATATATAAAGAGACAGAGTGGGCAATGCTCACAACCTTTGGTTAAATTATCAGCACGATAGGTGTGATGCTGTTGAATTGATAGTGTGTTTCTCGTGAGGAGTGACAATGCTTCTTTCGTTGGCCAGCTGCGCATAACTTTCAGTTATATACGGAGTGCTTTTCAACGGAACACACTATACACACTTTGACTCAAACAAACGGAGAAGGAATCAGGTGGATTTTTGCCGCGCTTGCGTGCTTCTCAGTGGGCCAAAATCTAATCTGTGGCGCATGTTCTCAGTGGGCGCATGGAGAGGTTCCACAGAGCCATTGTCTACTTTGCCTTTCAGTTTTTTTTCTAGAATCTCAACTCATCAGCAAGAAAACATATCAAAAGTTCAATAACAGAGCACACATCTTATAACGTCATGACCAGAAGGAGGAACACGTAGAGAAAATTTGCATTTGATTTTGAGATATATAAAGAGAGAGAGGCGGGAATGGTCAAAACTTTGGTTAAGTTAGCAGCATGACAAGTCCGATGCAGCTGAATTAATGGGGTGTGCGGCTAGGGCTAGAGTTTGTCGGGTGCGTGAGGGGCCGGGAAAGAGTGTCGAAATCTTTGGAAGTGGACTGCCAGTCCAATGTGCACGGGCTAGCCTTTAAAGTGCTCATTGTGTGAGGCTGGGTGGCTGAAGGGGGCTCGGCGATTAAATGGGGTTGGCATGGCAGACATGCATGTCCGAGGACGGACACTGAGAGGACACGCGGGAGTCCGTTTAGTGTTTGTCTGGATGCGAATCCTGCCTAAATTCACGCCAAATTAGATCTAGGCAGGCATAAACGGGACAAAATTTGCGCCCGAAGCCATGCTTTGGGCCATAACATTTGTCCGTTTCAATCTAAACAGACGTGTGCCGATCATATGTGGCGTTAATAATTGTTTTCATTTCACTCTAATTTTCCGGTTCCTTTTCACTGAGAGGCAAAGAGTTGCATCTCATATTTATTTTTCCAAACTCAAGATGATGGACCAAGCTTCGAGTTTTAAGTTATCAGCGTGTAAACTGGCACGAATGCGTACCCAGATGTGCAAGTTAATTAGGTGCTCCCATTGAAGAATGAAGTGTCGAGGTTTATTTGATGATGATAGCAATACAAGTATATGTAGGATGCCTACGTCTGGGTGGGCCGGCGAGAGCACACCGACGGTGACTCAGGGTGGACAGCACGAGCGGTCTTTAGGACCGGCTCGTGGCCCGCTCGGTCCGGCCAGGCTCGGTCCTGGCCCGTGTTGTGCCTAGCTAAGCTCAGCTCACCAGCGTAGTTAGCCGTTTAGAATAATGGCATGCATGCAGTCCGATGGGACGGAGTCATGCACATGCATATAGCTAGGACGTGAGGCGTGCTCTTTGCACAATCGCTTGTTTTCTGTTTTTCTGTTGGATGTAACCTCTCGGTCAGTATGGTGCTGGTGATGTAGTCGTGGGATGGCGCGACGTACGCGGATCCGGAGCAGCCGATCCGGAGTTAGTTAGCCTCTGTAATCGCTTTGAGTTAAGAGAAGGAATAATAGAAAACGCTGTCAGATAGACGGCACAGAATATACTGGTGTCTCCTCCCTTGCGTGCGTTCATCTCTCTCTCGCTCCTCTCGATCCCATCGGCAACGACAATTGGTATCAGAGGCCGGGTGTTTGATCCTTGGCGCGGCGGCGGTGTTTGATCCGCCGTGGTCATGTCCGGGGACGAGTCGGACGGAAAGAACAAGGGCGACACGAGGTCGCCGTCGAAGACGTCCTCATC
Source organism: Triticum monococcum (assembly GCA_034509565.1). NCBI lineage: Eukaryota > Viridiplantae > Streptophyta > Magnoliopsida > Poales > Poaceae > Triticum > Triticum monococcum. The sequence continues at coordinate 29,067,189 of CM067847.1, forward strand.
CAAAGCGCCGCTCGCGCGCCTCTCCGGCAGCGGCAGCGGCGAGTACCGCGTCGTGGAGCACGTCGTGCGAGAGGAGTCGGGGTCGTCCATGATGCTCAAGCGCACGAACTACCAGGAGTGGGCGCTGGTGATGCAAGTTAAGTTGCAGGTCGCCCGCGTCTGGACTGCGGTGACCGACGCCGCCGCCGACGAGAATGACGACCGGCGCGCGCTGCAGATCATCCTCACCGGCGTCCTACCGGAGATGCTGCGCGTGCTGGCCGCGAAGGACACGGCGAAGATGGCGTGGGAGACAATCAAGACCATGCGGATGGGCAGCGAGCGCGCCCGCGAGGCCAAGGCGCAGGTGCGTCGGCGGGAGTTCGAGGATCTCCGCTTCAAAGACGGGGAGTCCGTCGAGGACTTCGGGCTGCGTCTCGCCGCCCTCATCGCCGATCTGGAGCTATACGGTGACCCCGTCACCGAGCACAAGGCCATTCAGAAGTTTCTCCGAGTGGTGCCGCGGAAGTACCGCCCGATGGCCATGGCAATCGAATCCCTGACCGATCTGAAAACAATGTCCATTGAGGAACTCGTCGGACGTTTCTCTGCATGCGAGGACCACTACGACCTCGACGACGGTGCGCAACCCACCGGGCGCCTTCTGCTCACTCAGGAGGAGTGGCTGGCCCGTGAGAAGCTGGGCGGCGGCTCATCGTCCGGTGGCGGCGGCGCCGTCAAGAACAAGCAGCCGGCCAAGACCAAGTCTCCCGGCGGAGGCAAACCTGCGGCCGGCAACAGCGGCGCTGGTGGGTCGGGTGAAAAGAAGAAAGGAAAGTGTCACTTCTGTGGGAAGCCTGGTCATTGGAAGAAGGAGTGTTGGTCGTACCTTGACAAACAGGGACAACAAGGGAAGCAGGAGCAAGCAAATCTTGTGCGTGCTGGGGATGAGCATGATCAGGGGCTTCTAATGGCCGTGGTCACCACCACTGCAGCCTCAGAGGCAGTGGCGCCGCAGGCAGTGTTTCTCAACGAAGAGAAGTTGATACCCGTTCCTTTGCCGGACAGGGTGTGGTACTTTGACACCGGCACCAGCAGCCACATGACAGGCGAAAGGTGTTGCTTCTCCACGCTGGATGAATCTGTGCACGGGACAGTCAAGTTTGGAGATAGGTCACATGTGGCAATCTGTGGGAGAGGTTCAGTGGTTTTCAGGACACAAGGGGGCGAGCAGCGCGCTCTGTCAGAAGTGTACTACATCCCGAACCTGAGAAGTAACATAATCTCACTTGGACAGCTCGACGAAGGGGGGTGTCAGGTTGATATTCAGAGTGGTGTGATGACCATACATGATCCGTCTCGGCGCCTGCTGGCCCATGTCCGGCGCACTAGCAGCCGGCTGTACACCGGGGTGCTGACCATTGACACGCCGGCATGCCTGCTGACAAAGGTTGAGGACGAGACTTGGAAGTGGCACGCAAGGATGGGGCATTTGCATTTAGCACTACGCGCCATGTCTGCAAAAGGAATGGTCAGAGGCATGCCGGAGATAGCTCACATCGAGCAGTACTGTGATGGGTGTGCACTTGGAAAGCAACATCGTGCCCCGTTTTCACAGGCAACTTCTTATCGAGCAAAGCAGGCACTAGAGCTTGTGCACACAGATTTGTGCGGACCCATCACGCCACCAACTCCAAGAGGCAACAAATATTTCATTCTGGTTGTTGACCATTACAACCGTTATATGTGGATCGAACTGCTCGGGTCCAAGGATGAGGCATACAGTGAGTTCAGAAAAATCAAGGTCATGGCAGAGGCTGAAGGTAGATGCAAACTTCGAGCTTTCAGATCCGATCGTGGTGGGGAGTTCAACTCAACCGAATTCAGAGAATATTGCAATGAACAAGGAGTGAAGCACTACACCACGGCGCCCTATTCTCCTCAACAGAATGGCGTGGTAGAGAGGCGAAATCAGTCAGTTGTAGAGATGGCCAGATGTCTGATGAAAAGCATAGCTGTACCTGCATATTTCTGGGGAGAGGCACTAAAAACTGCGGTGTACCTTCTGAATAGAGCTCCCACCCGCAACCTTGAGGGTGTCACACCGTAGGAAGCGTGGCACAGTCAGAAGCCTGCAGTTCAGCACCTGCGTACCTTCGGGTGCACCGCACACGTCAAGCTGCTCGGGCCGGGCATCATCAAGCTCTCCGACCGGTCCAAACCTATGATCTTTGTTGGATATGAAGAGGGTGCCAAATGTTATCGCGTCTATGACCCTGAAGGCAAGAGAGTTCAGGTGACCCGGGATGTTATCTTTGAGGAAGGGCGTCCTTGGAGCTGGAACGCGGCGACCGCGCCCACGACGCCGGCCTCGCCGACCACATTCTCTGTGGTGTACACGACGAATCCAGGGGTCGAGGAGCTGGACAGTAGAGTCGTTCATTGCGTCTCGCCCGCCTCGGCGGCGTCCCCAACATCATCACCCGGGACACCGCACGCGAAGACGGAGACGACGATGCGGGGAACTCCAGTGCCGCACACGCCCACAACTGGTACCAGGACGCCACCGGGATCGCCAGCGATAAGATGGGCCACTCCACCAACGCATGATGACGGGCGTGATGTGGACTCTGGACCGATCAGATACAGGCGCCTCTCCTGTGTTCTCGACGCCACTGAAGAAGATGCAGTGTACGAGGATTTTGAGCACTGTTTACTCAGTGCCGAGGAGCCGCGGGACGTGGATGAGGCGCTCGGGAACATGTCCTGGAAGGCGGCGATGGACGAAGAAATCCGGTGCATCGTCGAGAACAGGACCTGGGAGCTCGCTGACTTGCCGGCCGGACACAAGCCCATCGGTTTGAAATGGGTCTACAAGGTGAAAAGGGATCCAGATGGCAGCATCACAAAATACAAGGCTCACTTGGTTGCCAAGGGATATGTGCAGCAGCAAGGAGTGGATTATGAAGAAGCGTTTGCTCCCGTGGCCAGACTGGAGACAGTTCGCGTTCTGCTCGCGCTCGCCGCGCACCACCGCTGGGAAGTGCACCATATGGATGTCAAGTCAGCATTCTTGAATGGTGATCTCAGTGAGGAGGTTTATGTGGTACAACCACCTGGATTTGCTGCTGTAGGAGAGGAGCACCGTGTACTGAAGTTGCACAAAGCTCTTTATGGACTGTGTCAAGCACCAAGAGCCTGGTATGCAAAATTACATGATTCACTAATATCCCTCGGTTTTGCTCGAGCCCACTCGAACATGCAGTCTACAGGGCGTGGTGATGAGTCCACTTTTCTGTTGGTGGGTGTATATGTGGATGATCTTGTCATCACCGGTACAGATCAAGGGCTGATTAGTGAGTTCAAGGAACAAATGAAGACACTCTTCAAGATGAGTGATCTGGGGCTGCTCAGCTACTATCTCGGCATTGAGGTGTCGCAGAGAGCAGGGGAGATCACCCTTCATCAACGGAGCTACGCGGCAAAGATTCTGGAAGCCGCGGGCATGGAAAACTGCAATGGCTGCAACACCCCGATGGAATGCCGGCTAAAGTTGAGGAAGGAGGACGGTGGTGAGCTCTTTGATCCCACTCGGTATCGCAGCGTGATCGGGAGCCTTCGCTACCTTGTCAACTCCAGACCTGACATCGCCCATGCCGTCGGTATTGTGAGCAGATTCATGGAGCAACCAAGCACGCATCACTGGGCGGCCGTGAAGCAAGTTCTCAGATATGTACAAGGCACATTGAACTATGGCTGTCGCTACATGGCGTCATGGCCGGTCGCGGCGAGGTGGAACTGGTCGGTTACAGCGACAGTGACCACGCCGGCAACATAGAAGACCGAAAGAGCACCTCCGGCAATGTCTTCTTCCTCGGCAACAATCTTGTTACATGGTGCTCGCAGAAGCAGAAGGTTGTGGCGCTCTCTTCATGCGAGGCCGAGTACGTTGCAGCGGCAGCGGCAACTTGCCAAGGCGTGTGGCTGTCGCGTTTGGTCAGTGAGATGCTCGGGAAGCCGCCGGCCAAGTTCAAGCTCTTCGTTGACAATCAGGCTGCTATTGCTCTCAGCAAAAATCCAGTCCATCATGACCGAAGCAAGCACATCGACATCAAATATCACTATATCCGCGATTGTGTTGAGACGGGTCAGGTGGAGGTGGATCATATCCGCACTCGGGAGCAGCTAGCTGATACACTGACGAAGGCGCTGGGGTGTGTTACTTTTGTGGAGATGCGGCAGAAGCTTAAGGGGGTGACATGTTGGGCCTAGCTAAGCTCAGCTCACCAGCGTAGTTAACCGTTTAGAATAATGGCATGCATGCAGTCCGATGGGACGGAGTCATGCACATGCATATAGCTAGGACGTGAGGCGTGCTCTTTGCACGATCGCTTGTTTTCTGTTTTTCTGTTTGATGTAACCTCTCGGCCAGTATGGCGTTGGTGATGCAGTCGTGGGATGGCGTGACGTACGCGGATCCGGAGCAGCCGATCCGGAGTTAGTTAGCCTCTGTAATCGCTTTGAGTTAAGAGAAGGAATAATAGAAAACGCTGTCAGATAGACGGCACAGAATATACTGGTGTCTCCTCCCTTGCGTGCCTTCATCTCTCTCTCTCGCTCCTCTCGATCCCATCGGCAACGACAATTGGTATCAGAGGCCGGGTGTTTGATCCTTGGCGCGGCGGCGGTGTTTGATCCGCCGTGGTCATGTCCGGGGACGAGTCGGACGGAAAGAACAAGGGCGACACGAGGTCGCCGTCGAAGACGTCCTCATCCAAGGCGCCGCTCGCGCGCCTCTCCGGCAGCGGCAGCGGCGAGTACCGCATCGTGGAGCACGTCGTGCGAGAGGATTCGGGGTCGTCCATGATGCTCAAGCGCACGAACTACCAGGAGTGGGCGCTGGTGATGCAAGTTAAGTTGCAGGTCGCCCGCGTCTGGACTGCGGTGACCGACGACGCCGCCGACGAGAATGACGACCGGCGCGCGCTGCAGATCATCCTCACCGGCGTCCCGCCGGAGATGCTGCGCGTGCTGGCCGCGAAGGACACGGCGAAGATGGCGTGGGAGACAATCAAGACCATGCGGATGGGCAGCGAGCGCGCCCGCGAGGCCAAGGCGCAGGTGCGTCGGCGGGAGTTCGAGGATCTCCGCTTCAAAGACGGGGAGTCCGTCGAGGACTTCGGGCTGCGTCTCGCCACCCTCATCGCCGATCTGGAGCTATACGGTGACCCCATCACCGAGCACAAGGCCATTCAGAAGTTTCTCCGAGTGGTGCCGCGGAAGTACCGCCCGATGGCCATGGCAATCGAATCCCTGACCGATCTGAAAACAATGTCCATTGAGGAACTCGTCGGACGTTTCTCTGCATGCGAGGACCACTACGACCTCGACGACGGTGCGCAACCCACCGGGCGCCTTCTGCTCACTCAGGAGGAGTGGCTGGCCCGTGAGAAGCTGGGCGGCGGCTCATCGTCCGGTGGCGGCGGCGCCGTCAAGAACAAGCAGCCGGCCAAGACCAAGTCTCCCGGCGGAGGCAAACCTGCGGCCGGCAACAGCGGCGCTGGTGGGTCGGGTGAAAAGAAGAAAGGAAAGTGTCACTTCTGTGGGAAGCCTGGTCATTAGAAGAAGGAGTGTTGGTCGTACCTTGACAAACAAGGACAACAAAGGAAGCGGGAGCAAGCAAATCTTGTGCGTGCTGGGGATGAGCATGATCAGGGGCTTCTAATGGTCATGGTCACCACCACTGCAGCCTCAGAGGCAGTGGCGCCGCAGGCACTGTTTCTCAACGAAGAGAAGTTGATACCCGTTCCTTCGCCGGATGGGGTGTGGTACTTTGACACCGGCACCAGCAGCCACATGACAGGCGAAAGGTGTTGCTTCTCCACGCTGGATGAATCTGTGCACGGGACAGTGAAGTTTGGAGATAGGTCACATGTGGCAATCTGTGGGAGAGGTTCAGTTGTTTTCAGGACACAAGGGGGCGAGCAGCGCGCTCTGTCAGAAGTGTACTACATCCCGAACCTGAGAAGTAACATAATCTCACTTGGACAGCTCGACGAAGGGGGGTGTCAGGTTGATATTCAGAGTGGTGTGATGACCATACATGATCCGTCTCGGCGCCTGCTGGCCCGTGTCCGGCGCACTAGCAGCCGGCTGTACACCGGGGTGCTGACCATTGACACGCCGGCATGCCTGCTGACAAAGGTTGAGGACGAGACTTGGAAGTGGCACGCAAGGATGGGGCATTTGCATTTAGCACTACGCGCCATGTCTGCAAAAGGAATGGTCAGAGGCATGACGGAGATAGCTCACATCGAGCAGTACTGTGATGGGTGTGCACTTGGAAAGTAACATCGTGCCCCGTTTTCACAGGCAACTTCTTATCGAGCAAAGCAGGCACTAGAGCTTGTGCACACAGATTTGTGCGGACCCATCACGCCACCAACTCCAAGAGGCAACAAATACTTCATTCTGGTTGTTGACGATTACAACCGTTATATGTGGATCGAACTGCTCAGGTCCAAGGATGAGGCATACAGTGAGTTCAGAAAAATCAAGGTCATGGCAGAGGCTGAAGGTAGATGCAAACTTCGAGCTTTCAGATCCGATCGTGGTGGGGAGTTCAACTCAACCGAATTCAGAGAATATTGCAATGAACAAGGAGTGAAGCACTACACCACGGCACGCTATTCTCCTCAACAGAATGGCGTGGTAGAGAGGCGAAATCAGTCAGTTGTAGAGATGGCCAGATGTCTGATGAAAAGCATAGCTGTACCTGCATATTTCTGGGGAGAGGCACTAAAAACTGCGGTGTACCTTCTGAATAGAGCTCCCACCCGCAACCTTGAGGGTGTCACACCGTAGGAAGCATGGCACAGTCAGAAGCCTGCAGTTCAGCACCTGCGTACCTTCGGGTGCACCGCACACGTCAAGCTGCTCGGGCCGGGCATCATCAAGCTCTCCGACCGGTCCAAACCTATGATCTTTGTTGGATATGAAGAGGGTGCCAAATGTTATCGCATCTATGACCCTGAAAGCAAGAGAGTTCAGGTGACCCGGGATGTTATCTTTGAGGAAGGGCGTCCTTGGAGCTGGAACGCGGCGACCGCGCCCACGACGCCGGCCTCGCCGACCACATTCTCTGTGGTGTACACGACGAATCCAGGGGTCGAGGAGCTGGACAGTAGAGTCGCTCATTGCGTCTCGCCCGCCTCGGCGGCGTCCCCAACATCATCACCCGGGACACCGCAGGCGGAGACGGAGACGACGATGCCGGGAACTCCAGTGCCGCACACGCCCACAACTGGTACCAGGACGCCACCGGGATCGCCAGCGATAAGATGGGCCACTCCACCAACGCATGATGACGGGCGTGATGTGGACTCTGGACCGATCAGATACAGGCGCCTCTCCTGTGTTCTCGACGCCACTGAAGAAGATGCAGTGTGCGAGGATTTTGAGCACTGTTTACTCAGTGCCAAGGAGTCGCGGGACGTGGATGAGGCGCTCGGGAACATGTCCTGGAAGGCGGCGATGGACGAAGAAATCCGGTGCATCGTCGAGAACAGGACCTGGGAGCTCGCTGACTTGCCGGCCGGACACAAACCCATCGGTTTGAAATGGGTCTACAAGGTGAAAAGGGATCCAGATGGCAGCATCACAAAATACAAGGCTCACTTGGTTGCCAAGGGATATGTGCAGCAGCAAGGAGTGGATTATGAAGAAGCGTTTGCTCCCGTGGCCAGACTGGAGACAGTTCGCGTTCTGCTCGCGCTCGCCGCGCACCACCGCTGGGAAGTGCACCATATGGATGTCAAGTCAGCATTCTTGAATGGTGATCTCAGTGAGGAGGTTTATGTGGTACAACCACCTGGATTTGCTGCTGTAGGAGAGGAGCACCGTGTACTGAAGTTGCACAAAGCTCTTTATGGACTCTGTCAAGCACCAAGAGCCTGGTATGCAAAATTACATGATTCACTAATATCCCTCGGTTTTGCTCGAGCCCACTCGAACATGCAGTCTACAGGCGTGGTGATGAGTCCACTTTTCTGTTGGTGGGTGTATATGTGGATGATCTTGTCATCACCGGTACAGATCAAGGGCTGATTAGTGAGTTCAAGGAACAAATGAAGACACTCTTCAAGATGAGTGATCTGGGGCTGCTCAGCTACTATCTCGGCATTGAGGTGTCGCAGAGAGCAGGGGAGATCACCCTTCATCAACGGAGCTACGCGGCAAAGATTCTGGAAGCCGCGGGCATGGAAAACTGCAATAGCTGCAACACTCCGATGGAATGCCGGCTAAAGTTGAGGAAGGAGGACGGTGGTGAGCTCTTTGATCCCACTCGGTATCGCAGCGTGATCGGGAGCCTTCGCTACCTTGTCAACTCCAGACCTGACATCGCCCATGCCGTCGGTATTGTGAGCAGATTCATGGAGCAACCAAGCACGCATCACTGGGCGGCCGTGAAGCAAGTTCTCAGATATGTACAAGGCACATTGAACTATGGCTGTCGCTACATGGCGTCATGGCCGGTCGCGGCGAGGTGGAACTGGTCGGTTACAGCGACAGTGACCACGCCGGCAACATAGAAGACCGGAAGAGCACCTCCGGCAATGTCTTCTTCCTCGGCAACAATCTTGTTACATGGTGCTCGCAGAAGCAGAAGGTTGTGGCGCTCTCTTCATGCGAGGCCGAGTACGTTGCAGCGGCAACTTGCCAAGGCGTGTGGCTGTCGCGTTTGGTCAGTGAGATGCTCGGGAAGCCGCCGGCCAAGTTCAAGCTCTTCGTTGACAATCAGGCTGCTATTGTTCTCAGCAAAAATCCAGTCCATCATGACCGAAGCAAGCACATCGACATCAAATATCACTATATCCGCGATTGTGTTGAGACGGGTCAGGTGGAGGTGGATCATATCCGCACTCGGGAGCAGCTAGCTGATACACTGACGAAGGCGCTGGGGTGTGTTACTTTTGTGGAGATGTGGCAGAAGCTTAAGGGGGTGACATGTTGGGCCTAGCTAAGCTCAGCTCACCAGCGTAGTTAACCGTTTAGAATAATGGCATGCATGCAGTCCGATGGGACGGAGTCATGCACATGCATATAGCTAGGACGTGAGACGTGCTCTTTGCACGATCGCTTGTTTTCTGTTTTTCTGTTTGATGTAACCTCTCGGTCAGTATGGCGTTGGTGATGCAGTCGTGGGATGGCGTGACGTACGCGGATCCGGAGCAGCCGATCCGGAGTTAGTTAGCCTCTGTAATCGCTTTGAGTTAAGAGAAGGAATAATAGAAAACGCTGTCAGATAGACGGCACAGAATATACTGGTGTCTCCTCCCTTGCGTGCCTTCATCTCTCTCTCTCGCTCCTCTCGATCCCAGCGGCAACGATAGCCCGGCCTAAAATCCAGCCAATCCGGGCCCTGCTGACGGGACTGAAAATCCCTCGGCCATTTCGGTTAAAGCTCGTTCCGACCAAGCGGACCGACGAACACGAGCTATGGCATGGCGGGGGCGTGGCAGGGGCATGTCGGGATGAGGCGAGGGCGTGCCGAGGGTATGGCAGTGGCGTGGCGGGGGCATGTCGAGGTCGTGGCAGGCGCGTGGCGAGCGCGTGGCCTGAGCTGCGTGGCGACCGCGTCGGTCGTGCGCTGGTTAGCGCCGCCGTCGTTCATCCGCGTGGCCACAGCCTCCGTGACGCTGGCAAGCATGTCTACTGGATGCGCCATGCTCGGATCTATCACCTGGAAGGTAGAACTTGAAGCGGGAGGCCCTACACCGCAGCTGTACACTGGCCGTCGTGCACCGGCCGTCGTGCCAGATTCTTCATCGTTGTTGCTACCCGAGCTCTGCTTGGCTGCCGTGCCGTCCACCGTGAGTCACAAAAATCGCCGGACACCTCCACGACGAGCCTCGCTGCCTCCAGCGCCCTTCCTACATTGTCGTGCTCCGGCACGAGCTCTGGGGTGACCACCGGCCGGTCCAAACGAGCCGCTCGGTCCGGCTCGGGCTTTCGTCGCTGTGGTTCGGTCCTTGAAAACAGGACCACAATGCTGCTTGGTCTGGTCCAGTCCAAACCGCCGACGGCCAGTCCAAACCGCCGACGGCCAGTCCAAACGACTGCTCGGTCAGGGACCGGACCGGCCCGGACCGTGTCCACACTGAACGGTGACTGTTAGAAGTAATCTTGAGCTAGCTGCAAGGTTGTGTCCTAGTTAGGCTGAACGTGTAGTAGTAGTATTCGGTCCACGTTGTCCTGGTAGGAGTCCTAGTAGTAGTTTTTTTTTGCATGGTACTACGTGTCTTATTCATGTCATAAAGAACGAAGTACAAGTCATGTAAAGACCGATATGACAAAATTGAAAAGATAGCAGAATATCTCTGAACTTGACACCAACGCCCGTCACCTGCCTCCGGCACCACCACAGTAGCCACCGAAGAAAAAAAAATGACGAATCACTTTCTCACCCGAGCTCGACGCGGCTCCATCGCTGTTATGCAGCTTTGCGGACCTCCAAGGTGGTTCACCAAAAGTGAAGCCCTTACTGTTGAATGAATCAGACCGGGGCAACACCCCGGACACGCCATCGAACTCCAGATCTAGGACCCCACCACGACTAAAACGCCGAAGGAGGAAACCATATCTGCCATCCAATAACCACGAGCCCAGCACATGCTCCGTCTTCCAGATGTCGTCGATGCAGACCACAATCTGCATCCGCTCCTGGACTACCTCCCAAACTCCGCGCCGACGCTGGAGCAAACGCCGTCGCAACGGCGGAGCCCGAGGACACAGGTCCACCACGAGGATGCCACCGCCGCCACGCCATCCTTGCTTGAACAAACTGGTTTCCAAATCCATCTCCAACCATAGGACCGATGGCCTCGTCAGGAAAGGATTCAAGAATCTTTATTCAGCGTTATCATCGTCACCGCCGAAGCAAAAACAATAAACAACCTAAAAACCTAGACTACGAGAATAAAAACGATCCACACGCGTGAATCCGGCGGCTTCTCTCAGCACCGATGACCAAGGTCGCTGATGGAGGGGAGCCGCCGGAGAGCGGCGTTGGAAGATCGGCCTCCCCTAGCAGCGGCTAGGGTTCCAACCGCCAGGGACGAGAGGAAAACAGGGACGAGAGAAAAACGATCTGGTGGCTCCTAGTAGTAGTCAGCTTTGCCGAGTTGGTACGTGTGTGTTGGAGTCTAGTCTAATTAAGTTTGACTAGCCGTGTCAGGTACGAACAAGTTTAGTTTGAATCGGCTTGGTTGCGTGTATATATATACGTGCACCCGGCGATGCATTGTATTATCGAGGAGAAAACAAGAAAAGAAACAAAGAGGGAAAAAGAGAGGCACGACAGATGCTTTTGGCAAAAGTTATCGTGTGCACGTCTCTGTTCTGATTTGATGTGATCGATTCTGGGGGCGGAATTCCAACAGTGATCCGCCGAAATCACTAATTAAGGAGTACTCGTTGCAAAAAACACTCCACTTTCCCAGGTCGCGACAAGTGGCGCACATGCAGCGCGCCACTTGTCGCAACCTGGAAGTTTTCCTTTTTTTCATAGATCCGTTTATTCAAAACGTTTTATCTCTTAAACCGTGCGTCCAAATCTCGAATCATTTTCACCATTGGATTCCTCGCGTCGAAATTTTTAAAACTAGATCCCATGTTGATAGGTTTTGACGAACTTTTTTTTTCAGAAAAAAAACCGGACGAAAAAACCGAATCGGGAGCACGGTTTTTTTCCCTTTCCGAAAGAGGCACGCCCGTGCCTCTCGCAAAATCACAACCATGCCTCTCGTGGAAGCAAAACTGTGACTCTTGTGTAAGGGAAAAAAAAACAAAAAACGTGTTTTTTTTCGTTTCCGAGAGGCACGACCGTGACTCGCGAAAGCACAACCGTGCCTCTCACGAAAACAAAACGGTGACTCTCGCGAAAAAAAAACAGAAAACGCGTATTTTTCCCTTTCCGAGAGGCACGGCCGTGACTTTCGCGTAAGCACAACCGTGCCTCTCGCGGAAGCAAAACTGTGACTCTCACGAACGAAAAAGAAACAGAAAATGTGTTTTGTTTTTCCCTTTTCGAGAGGCACGGCTGTGACTCTCGCGAAAGCACAACTGTGCCTCTCGCGAAAGCAAAACCATGACTCTTGCGAAAGAAGAAAAAACAGAAAACGCATTTTTTTTCGTTTCCAAGAGGCACGGCCATGACTCTCGCTAAAGCACAACCGTGCCTCTCGTGAAAGAAAAAACGTGACTTTCACGAAATAAAAAAAATGCATTTTTTCGCGAAAAATAATTGGAAGTTTTTTTGGTCGAAAAGGTAAGAAAGACCGGGGAAAAACCAAAACGTTGAAAAAACAGGAAAAATAACCGTTTAATAAGCCGAAAACATGTGCGGAAAAATAAAAAAATAAAATCCGAAAAGAGCATCCAGAGCGTGACACGTGGCGAATAGCTGAGACCGCGTCAAGTGGCGTTGATCGTTGCGAGGCTCCCAAAGGAGCGCTCATTAACTAATTGCTCCCGTGACCCGCAGTGTAATAATGTGGACTTATTGTTCCCGAGCAGGTGGAGATTTGTGTGTACAACAGAGAGACATTTTCGCAGAAGCCAACTGCAAGTTTTTGTTTCTTTTGACTGAAGTTCACTTAATGTTTTGATTAGCATCTCTGTTGCTTTATAAATAAAGCAGCAGCCTGCAATCTGAAAGGGCTTGTGAAAATCCCAAGGTCATTGTTGCTGGGTCGCTATTACAAACAACAAGTGTCCAAGTGAACTATATTTGCCAGCTTACTTATAAGAGAAATGTCTAACAGCTCCCGGGTGCCCCTACACCCTCATGAACAGTAAATTCATATAAAACTGAAAAAAAATCAAAAAATTCTGAAACTTTTAGGGATCAAGGATTATCAAAGGTTTGATGTTCCTGCAAAGTTTCAGCAACAAATAACCTTCGTGGAGCCCTCATCAGAAAAAACAAAATCACTGCTAAAAAATGTACATAAACTTTGAACAATGATTTTGTTTTTTATATTTGAGTGTTCTTCCAATGTTATTTTTAACTAAAACTTTGCAAGATCATCAAAAGTTTCATGATGTTAGATGTCCAAAAATTTCAGATTTTTTTAAAAAAATTTGAATTAGTTTTGAATTTACTGTTCATAGAGGGTGTAGGGGCACCCGGGTGCTGAAAGTCCTATCTCCACTTATAATTGAATGAATTTTGATAGGCAGGTGGAAGAAATAACATGGACAGGTGTCAGGTTTATCTTGGAACATACCAACCTCATGAGATTTGCTGAAGATTTCGGTTCTTCTCGAAATTGGACCATTTGCAGACACTTTCACTTCCCTTATATACCTGCATAGCGCAAACAACGAAGCGACAACCAAGTCATGTTCTAAAATGATCTTTACTAGCTAAACCAGCCAGCATAAGCGCCTGCTGAATTCATTGTACACGGACTCTCAAAGGGACACACTGTACATAGGTTGTAACACACCGCGAGCTCCTCTCCATGGAATAGAATCAGTTCGACTTTTGCCTGGGACATAATCAGTTCTAACAACCGTGTATTACATGCTGGATTTGGATTGGCGCATTTTCCCGTGTTTTCCTAGGCGAAAACCAGTTACCTACAGGGAGATTATCCTCATTCTCTTTCAGTTTCTTCTAAGATCTCAAGTCATGCACAAGTAAACACATCAAAATTGCAATGATAACGTACATCTCATAACCTGGTGACCAACAGAAGGAACACCTGCTGAAAAGTTGCATATGTTTTAGATACATATAAAGAGACAGATTGGGAATGCTAAAAAATTTGGTTAAATTAGCAGTGCATAGGTTGATGCTGCTGAATTGATGGTGTGTAGCTCATTGAGTAACAATGCTTCTTGTGTTGGCCAGCTGCTCATTCTTTTCAGTTGTACACACTGAGTGCTTTCCAACGGAACACATTGTACACACTTCGACTCAAACAAACAGAGTACTCTCTATGGGACAGAATCATGATGAGTTTTTGCCGGGCTTGCATGCTTCTCAGTGTGACAGAATCAGGTTTGCAAAAACTGAATTTTCAGTGGGCTCACAGCAAGTTTCCCAGGGTTCATTGTCTACTTTCCGTGTCAGTTTCTTCTAAAATCTCAACTCGTCAGCAAGAAAAGATATCAAAAGTTCAATAACAATCGTACACCTTATAACCTCATGACCAACAGAAGGAACACCTACAGAAATGTTCATACAGTTTTGAGATATATAAATAGACGGGGTGGGGATTGCTCACAACTTTGGTTAAGTTAGCGGTGTAAAGCGTGTGATGCTGCTGAATAATGGTGTTACTCAGCTGCCAATAATTTCCTGCGGTTCACATTTCTTATGAAACGATTCAGTTGTTCACACGCCAATCATATGCAGGGTAACCCAATACTTATTTTTAGTTCGCCGGAAGATCGACATAATTCAACCAATTGTTAGTTAGGTGCTCCTGTTGAATTAAGTGTCGAGATTTACTTGACGATGATAGCAATACAAGTTTATAGCACGCCTACGTCTGGGTGGGCCAAGCACACCGACGGTGACCACTCGGTGTTATAACATGGACTCAGAGCATCTCCAGCCCCCCCCCCCCCCCCCCCCGGGCTTGAAATAGTGTCGCCCTAGGGGGCGTGCTGGCAGAAAAAACGGCGTGGGGCCGATCGGGTTCCCAGTCGCCGCTCTCAGGTTGCCCCCAGGCGCCGTTTTTAAAGGTTTTAAAAACATACTCGACCAAAATTCGGCCAAACACGACATAGATTCGACGAAATTTAGGCGTTCCATCGTTTTTTAACATATAGGGGAAAACTACTACTACTGCCACGCTGCCGCTACCCTCGCCCGCCTACACGCCGAAGAGCTTGATGAAGGCGCTGTAGTCGCCGCCGCCATCGTCCTCCTCCTTCTTCTTCTTCACGCCGTCCCTACCGGACCACTGCCCGAGGTCGCCCTGGCGGACTGGGTTAGCTTGCGGCGGTGCATCATCATCGCTGTCCTCGAGGACAATGACGCGGCCCTCGTCGCGACCGCGCCACCGAGCGGCGATCTCCAGGGCGCGGCGCTGGTGCTCCATCTCCAGTCGGGCCCAGTCCTCACGCGCCCACTTGAGGGCGGCCTCGTCGTCGGCGGCCATGTCCTCGTGCTCGGTCTTCACGGCGACGAGGCCCGGCTCCGTCTTCGGCTTGACGAGGCGGGAGGAAGGAGCGGAGGAGGCACGGCGGACGCCCTCGTTGACGACGAGGGCGTAGCCGCGGGTGCGTCGGCTGAGTGGCGTCTCCACGGGCTCGGCCTTGACGTTGGCGAGCGCCGACGACCCGGAGGAAACGGGAGGAGGAGCGGGAGGAGGAGGAGGAGGTCCCGCTCGCCATGCGCCTCGGCAGCCAAGGGCCGCCACTTCGGTGATCGACCGGGGCCGCCGGGTACTCGAGCGGCGGCTCATTGCCGCCCTCGAGGAGCTCAAGGGCGAAGTGGAGCATGCGCCTGGGCATGCCCCACCACAGACGGTGGCCGTTGGTGTTGTAGTGCCCCCTCACCGGCGCGTTGTTGGTGGAGGCGAGCTGCTCCTCGTGGCGGCGTTGGAAGTACGTCGCCCAATGCTCGTGGTTGTTGGCAGCATACGCCGGGCAGCCCCAAACTTTGAGATAGTTTGACCCTTCAATAAAGTTGAAAATACACTCTTTCAAGGACGGAGGGAGTAGTACAAAACAGCGTTCGTTCGAATGTACCGGATATTTCTGTTAGCAAATTAAGGGAAGGGGTGAAAGCCCGGTTGGAGAGAGAGAAAATCAGCTGGGCCATTGGTTTGCTGTCCGATGAAGCCAGATTGACGGAAGGTTTTCTCTGGGTGTGGCCAAAAAAATTGATATTGCACCCTTTTTGCCTAGTAGTCTCTCTATAAAAGAAGATACACAAAACGTCCGATACTTGTCAGCATGCAAAGTGTGTTTGCACTAGCTAGGGACAAACGTACATACGTACATGCTTGTTGTATTCACAATGGTAAACAATAAAATATACATATCAATACATTCACGTATCACGTGTGTAGCACTGTGCTCTTATATTAGGATTATCGTTAAACAATTGGTACAATAGACTAGACTATGATCTAAAACGAACCAGGTAAAAAGACCCACATAGCGGAAAATCCGAAAGATTTGTCTGCCGGGCTTATAGTCTTGGATCTCATGTTGAACACCTCACCATTGTCGATGAAATAAATAGCATCCTCTTCAATCTCGCCACCTGCAAAACAAGACTTGCTGGAGCATTTGCTGAGAAACAGTGCACGGCCATGTAGCCCACTCAATACAGCCACCCACGTGCTTGCACTGGTGTCCGCCTCAAAAACCTCCACCTTACTAGTGAAACCCTCATGGCCACAAGGACGTTGCATCTCACGCCTCACCATAAGTAGCTTCCCTTGCGATTCGACCAGGTACCAGATGGTCACCACAACAACATGGGGTCTCTCAACATCGTCTGCAAAGTGCATACCATCGTTAATTATGCAGTCGCCTGTTCTCTTTCTCAATGCATCCTTGTCTTTCTCAACATTGCCAATCAGGCATGTGATGACACGCTTAATGCTGGTAACTGTGGGTATGCCCTTGCTATCAAAGGCGATACCGAAGGAGATGAGGTTCTCAGCCTGTGTGATGGCATAGAGTGTGTCTCTGAGAAACGCGACGTCGATGATACGGGTGAAGGGTTGATGTCGTGGCTTGGGTAACCACACGCCCTTGCCTCGCTTTAGCAAGATGATGGGATGATTCTGGTTGTTGGTCCTTATAGCGACGAGCCCATCAAAGCCTGACTGCATGAGCACCTTGTGGATCCTAAATGATTAGGAAACGCTGCCAATGAGTGTGTCGAGCTCCGGGAGCTCCACTAGGGTCCTTGAGAAAGGATTAAGCAGCGTGTGGGTATGCCGGTTCCGATCAACATCGGTGAGGCGACGGGCAAGAAAACCGTCGGTGGAACCAATGACACGCTCGTTTTCCGGGAGGGGGAAGATATCGTGGGGGCCGCTCTCAAAGGGACGCAATAGGAACCCAGTCGGGTGCACGACTATGGGTAGCTTGATGGGGTAGGGCACCGTGAGCCAGGAACGGCAGACTGCTCGAAATCGAGCGTGGTCAATCGGGTCAAGGAGGCCGGCGATGATGATACGCAGAAGCTCTTGTGGGAGATCCGACCACGCCGAAACGGACGCCATCATCATCGATCTATGCTGCTCAATACAGCGGTTGGCACTGGTTCCTACGTAACTTTGCACCAGGAAAGATATTTTTTTATAGATTAGCGAGGCCTCTCGTTGGGTCCGAAACGAGAAACGAGTCCCGGACAGAGTCTTGTCCGATACGATAAGGAAACCTTTATCTGCATCCGTTTCAAACTATCTCTTTTTGCCGTCCGAGATTACAACTACCCACTGGCCCGTACGAAAGAGTTTGAATCCCCGGTGTTAAACAACAAAGGAGGCCCTACGTTTAATAAGATAAGAAAAATACAAGCAAGCATGGAAAGGATCGATGGATATAGAGTCCAGGATCTCGCACCGGGCGTCTATGACATGGTAGCACCGAGAATCAGAAACACACGGACGGTGGAGCAAGCAATGCAGGAAACGCTTGGGCTAGGGACGTCGGACCCGAGCATGCCCTTCTGGCCATGAACAAGTACCTCAAGCTCTGGCAAAGGTTAGATGTGGTGAACCTAACACATGACGCAAGAGATAGAATCAGATGGGCATGGGAAGCAAATGGCACTTACTCGGCGAAATCGGCTTACATGGCCAAGTTCATGGGAAGAGAGGTTGTACCTCCAATGCCATTTTTTCACCTGGCTCGCAATGCGGAACCATTCTTGGACTTCTGATAGACTGGCTCGGAGAGGCCTCCTGCATCAGCCGTCTTGCCCGCTGTGTGACCAGCACCCGAGTCCATACGACACATTCTACTCAACTGCATTCTCTCGAGGACTGTGTGGGCTCAGATTTGGACCGCGCTCGGAAGACTTGACCAAGCTCCAGGATCGGCAGATGAGTTAGTGGAGTGGTGCACGACGAGGCAATGCGGCACCTGCTCTCCAAAGGATTTGAAAGCCATAACCACGCTCTCTCTGGGAGCTTTGGAAGCATAGAAACGATGTGGTCTTCGACGATGCTCCGCCTTCCACTCGGCAGGTGACCGAGAACATCGGTCGCGAGGGGAGAATAAGGAGAGCTGCGGGACTTCTCAAAGGGGACTTGGACTCCTTCTTTGGCGGGATAAAGACGTGGGATGATAGCGAGTAGTCTGTTAGAGTGTCGGTGGTCAAGGTTGTGGCAACGACTTACGATCTAATTGTTGTAAACCCTGGTGGAGGGCTCTTCACCCCTTTCTTCTATTAATATACGATATGCACAGTCGTGCATATTCTAGAAAAAAAAAGCAAGCGTGGAAATGTTATTTTGTTTGGTGCTGCTCTCGATCGCCAACGAGTTTTTTATTTATTTTGAAAAACGGTTGATCTATTCATCTCCAATCATGTCAGTACAAGGAACATCAGAAATAATAAAAATTGCATTCAGATTCATATACCACCTAGCGACGACTACAAGCACTAAAGCGAGCGGAAGGTGTACCGCCATCATCGCATTTCTCTCGCCGAAGCCGGACACAATTTGTAGTAGACAATTGGAAAGTCGTCGTGCTAAGGCCCCATAGGACCAGCACACCAGAATAGCAACCGCCGCCGATGAAGATAAGCTTAGGTCGGAAGGATCCAACTTGAAGACACAAGAACAAAGACGAACAAAGACCGGATCCAAGCGGATCAACCAAAGACAACCACCGACCGAATCCCACAAAATCCGCCGGAGACACACCTCCACATGCCCTCTGACGATGCTAGACACACCATCGGAATGGGGGCTAGGTGGGGAGAACCTTATTCCATCGTAAAGAAGCACATCAAGGCAATAAACATCATACCACCTAGGATGGGAAACATGAACGAATCACACATGTAATACACAAGTTATTCCTCTAGGGTTCTTGATATTACTATAGGGAAAAAGTAGATGGCGATGATGATGACAGTAGGGATGATGTTGGAGCCCTCTTTATGAGGATGGTGGAGGCGGCGTCCTCCTCGTGCCGGTTCCTCCCTCCGGATCACTCCGGTGGCTAGGGTTCCTGCTTCTAGACGAGTATCTGGTGTCTCTGGGCATCTGATCCACGATCCATCTTTAGGGGGTGAATATAGCTGATCTGGTGGCGACGATGGCACTCCATACAGCCGCTCATACGGGCGGGCGCGGTTATATGGAACGTCGTCTTTTGCTCTTGACCTCCTACAGCGACTGCTTCTTTGCCTAGTTTACTTCTTTCTCCTATGGTAGGTGATTGATGATCCACAAGTATAGGGGATCGCAACAGTTTTCGAGGGTAGAGTATTCAACCCAAATTTATAGATGCGACACAAGGGGAGCCAAAGAATATTTGCAAGTATTAGCAGCTGAGTTGTCAATTCAGCCACACCTGGAGATTAAATATCTGCAGCAAAGTGATCAGTAGCACAATAATATGATAGTGTTGATAGCA
This sequence comes from Triticum monococcum, assembly GCA_034509565.1. Taxonomy (NCBI): domain Eukaryota; kingdom Viridiplantae; phylum Streptophyta; class Magnoliopsida; order Poales; family Poaceae; genus Triticum; species Triticum monococcum. The sequence goes on from CM067847.1 coordinate 29,086,800, forward strand.
GTGGAAATAGTGGTAGTAACGGTAACAGTGATAGTAGTGGTTTGGCAGTAGTTGGAATAGTAGCAATAGCAATAGTAACTTAGCAATAGCAATATGTGGAAAACTCGTAGGCATTGGATCGGTGAATTCGTTGGATGATATTCATCATATAATAGTCATAACCTAGGGCGATACATCACTACCTCCAGTTCATAAATATAATGTAGGCATGTATTTTGTAAATAGTCATACGTGCTTATGGAAAAGAACTTGCATGATATCTTTTGTCCTACCCTCCCATGGCAGCGGGGTCCATATGGAAACTAAGGGATATTAAGGCGTCCTTTTAATAAAGAACCGGCACAAAGCATTAACACATAGTGAATACATGAACTCCTCAAACTACGGTCATCACCGGAAAGTATCCCAATTACTGTCACCCCAGGATTTACGAATCACAACACGTAGCAGGTGCATATGACTAGCAAGATCGGATCTAGAACATAGATATAATTGTGAAAACATAAACGGTTCAGATATGCAATCATGACACTCAGGCCCTAGTGACAAGCATTAAGCATGGCATAGTCATAGCAACATCAGTCTCAGTACATAGTGGATACTAGGGATCAAGCCCTAACAAACCTAACTCGATTACATGATGAATCTGATCCAACTCCTCACCGACCAGCGAGCCTACGAAGGAATTACTCACTCCCGGTGGGGAGCATCATGGAATTGGTGATGAAGGATGGGTTGGTGATGACGAAGATCAAAGATTCCCCTCTCCGGAGCCCCGAACGGACTCCAAATCTGGCCTCCTGATGAAGAACAGGAGGTGGCGGCGGCTCCGTCTCGTAAAACGCGATAATTCTTCCTCTCTAATTTCTCTCTCCGAAAATAGGTATTTAAGGAGTTGGAGTTAGGGTCTGCGGGGCCACCAGGTGGGCACAACCCACCGGGGCCGCCAGGAGGGGGGCCCGTGATACGTCTCCGTCGTATCTACAATTTTTTATTGCTTCATGCCAATGTTTTGCAACTTTCATATACTTTTGGCAACATTTTATATCATTTTGTGAGACTAACATATTGATCCAGTGCCTAGTGCCAGTTCCTATTTGTTGCATATTTTTTGTTTCGTAGAAAATCCATATCAAACGGAGTCCAAACGCGATAAAAATTTACGTAGATTTTTTTTGGAATATATGTGATTTTTTGGGAAAAAGAATCAACGCGAGACGATGCCCAATGCAGCGGCAAGGCAGGGGGCGCGCCCTGGGCCCTTGTGGCCACCCCGTAAGGCGGTTGGTGCCCTTCTTCAGCCGCTAGAAAGCTAATATCCGGATAAAAATCGTGTTAAAATTTCAGCCCAGTTATAGATCTCCGGAAATTTAAGAAACGGTGAAAGGCCAGAATCTGGGAACGCAGAAACAGAAGGAAACAGAGAGAGAGATCCAATCTCGAAGGGGCTCCCGCCCCTCCGCCGCCATGGAGGCCATGGACCAGAGGGGAAACCTCCCATCTAGGGGGGCAAGGAAGAATAAGGAGGGGGGCTCTCTCCCCCCCCTCTCCCGTGGCGTCGGAATGCCGTCGGGGCCATCATCGTGATGGCAATCTACACCAACAACTTCGCCGCCGTCATCTCCAACTCTCTCCCCCACTATGCAGCAGTGTAACACCTCTTCTACCCGCTGTAATCTCTACTTAAACATGGTGCTCAACGCTATATATTATTTCCCAATGATGTATGGCTATCCTATGATGTTTGAGTAGATCCGTTTTGTCCTATGGGTTGATTGATGATCGTGATTGGTTTGAGTTGCATGTTTTATTATTGGTGTTGTCCTATGGTGCTCTCCGTGTCGCGCAAGCGTGGGGGATCCCCGCTGTAGGGTTTGCAATATGGTCATGGTTTTCTTATTGTCTGCGTTGCGGGGGTGATAGCAGCCTAAACACGGATAAGTGGGTTATGGCGTATGGGAATAAAGAAGACTTGATACTTTAATGTTATGGTTGGGTTTTACCTTAATGATCTTTAGTACTTACGAATGTTTGCTATAGTTCCAATCATAAGTGCATATGATCAAGTAGAGAAAGTATGTTAGCTTATGCCTCTCCCTTATATAAAATTGCAATAATGATTACCGGTCTAGTTATCGATTGCCTAGGGACAAATAACTTTCTCGTGACAAAAAGCTCTCTACTAAAACTAACTTAGTTGTTTCTTTATCTAAACAGCCCCTAGTTTTTATTTACGTGTTCTTTATTATTTTGCAGACCTATGCTATCACACTTACAAAGTACTTCTAGTTTCATACTTGTTCTAGGTAAAGCGAACGTTAAGCGTGCGTAGAGTTGTATCGGTGGTCGATAGAACTTGAGGGAATATTTGTTCTACCTTTAGATCCTCATTGGGTTCGACACTCTTACTTATCGAGAAAGGCTACAGTTGATCCCCTATACTTGTGGGCTATCAAGACCTTTTTCTGGCGCCGTTGCCGGGGAGCAATAGCGTGGGGTGAATATTCTCGTGTGTGCTTGTTTGCTTTATCACTAAGTAGATTTTATTTGCTGTTCTAAGTTGTTATCTATCTTTAGTTATGGATATGGAACACGAAATACCAAAAAAAATAGGTGTACTTGCTACTCATGGAGATGGGGAACCTCCTAAAACCCTCGATGCTTGTTATGTGAAAAATATTGAAGACTACTTTGATAATCCTGAGAAAACCCCGTTCAACTTGATAATGGGAGACACGTTGGATCAACGTGGATACTTTAGGGATTATCGCTTGACTCAAAAAGGGAAACTTTTATGGGATCAAATTCATAAGTTGCATTGGTATGCTTGGAATTTATGCTAGAGATATGATTATACTTGTTGCTCTAGGATGAAGGCTCGACATCTTCCCTTTTCTTGTAGATTTAATGATAATGAAACTTTATATTCTTATGATAATGGTATATATGATTACTATGATGGGAAACGAATAGAAGAATTCGTTGCTTTTAAGGGTGCTTATGAAATTGAATCTTTGTTTGAAAAGTATGAAGCTTTCAATGATGATGTTTATAGGCCTGAAAATTTTGCTATACTTAAATATGTTGGGGAACGTAGTAATTTTGAAAATTTTCCTACGCACACGCAAGATCATGGTGATGCATAGCAACGAGAGGGAGAGTCTGATCTACGTACCCTTGTAGATCACAACGGAAGCGTTGACACAACGTAAAGGAAGTAGTCGTACGTCTTCTTCCCGATCCGACCGATCCAAGCACCGTTACTCCGGCACCTCTGAGTTCTTAGCACACGTTCAGCTTGATGACGATCCTCGGGCTCCGATCCAGCAAAGCGTCGAGGAAGAGTTCCGTCAACACGACGGCGTGGTGACGATCTTGATGTACTACCGACGCAGGGCTTCGCCTAAGCACTGTAACGGTATGATCGAGGTGGAATTTGGTGGCAGGGGGCACCGCACACGGCTAAGGAACGATCTCAAGGATCAACTTGTGTGTCTATGGGGTGCCCTCTGCCCCTGTATATAAAGGATGGAGGAGGATGAGGCCGGTCAAGGCAAAGGTGCGGCCAGGATAGGGAGTCCTACTAGGACTCCAAGTCCTAGTAGGAGTCCACCAAAAGGGGAGGAAGGGAGAAGGAATAGGAGGAGAAGGAGAGGTGGCCGGACCCCTTTTCCCTAGTCCAATTCGGACCAAAGGGGAGGGGGGGCGCAGCAGCCTTTTCCTCTTCCCACTAAAGCCCATCAAGACCCATTACTTCTCCCGTAACTACCCGGTACTCCAAAAAATACCCGAATCACTCGGAACCTTTCCGATGTCCGAATATAGTCGTCCAATATATCGATCTTTACGACTCGACCATTTCGAGACTCCTCGTCATGTCCCCGATCTCATCCGGGACTCCGAACTCCTTCGGTACATCAATACTCATAAACTCATAATATAACTATCATCGAAACCTTAAGCGTGCGGACCCTACGGTTCGAGAACAATGTAGACATGACCGAGACACGTCTCCGGTCAATAACCAATAGCGGGACCTGGATGCCCATATTGGCTCCTACATATTCTACGAAGATCTTTATCGGTCAGACCGCATAACAACATACGTTGTTCCCTTTGTCATCGGTATGTTACTTGCCCGAGATTCGATCGTCGGTATCCAATACCTAGTTCAATCTCGTTACCGGCAAGTCTCTTTACTCGTTCTGTAATACATCATCCCACAACTAACTCATTAGTTGCAATGCTTGCAAGGCTTAAGTGATGTGCATTACCGAGAGGGCCCAGAGATACCTCTCCGACAATCGGAGTGACAAATCCTAATCTCGAAATACGCCAACCCAACATCTACCTTTGGAGACACATGTAATGCTCCTTTATAATCACCCAGTTACGTTGTGACGTTTGGTAGCACCCAAAGTGTTCCTCCGGCAAACGGGAGTTGCATAATCTCATAGTCATAGGAACATGTATAAGTCATGAAGAAAGCAATAGCAACATACTAAACGATCGTGTGCTAAGCTAATCGAATGGGTCATGTCAATCAGATCATTCAACTAATGATGTGACCTCGTTAATCAAATAACAACTCTTTTGTCCATGGTTAGGAAACATAACCATCTTTGATTAACGAGCTAGTCAAGTAGAGGCATACTAGTGACACTCTGTTTGTCTATGTATTCACACATGTATTATGTTTCCGGTTAATACAATTCTAGCATGAATAATAAACATTTATCATGATATAAGGAAATAAATAATAACTTTATTATTGCCTCTAGGGCATATTTCCTTCAGTCTCCCACTTGCACTAGAGTCAATAATCTAGTTCACATCGCCATGTGATTTAGTAGCAATAGTTCACATCACCATGTGATTAACACCCATAGTTCACATCGTCATGTGACGAACACTCAAAGGGTTTACTAGAGTCAGTAATCTAGTTCACATCTCTATGTGATTAACACCCAAAGAGTACTATGGTGTGATCGTGTTTTGCTTGTGAGATAATTTTAGTCAACGGGTCTGTCACATTCAGATCCGTAAGTATTTTGCAAAATTCTATGTCTATAATGCTCTGCATGGAGCTACTCTAGCTAATTGCTCCCACTTTCAATATGTATCCAGATTGAGACTTTAGATTCATCTGGATCAGTGTCAAAAACTTGCATCGACGTAACCCTTTACGACGAACCTTTTTGTCACGTCCATAATCGAGAAACATATCCTTATTTCACTAAGGATAATTCTGACCGCTGTCCAGTGATCTACTCCTAGATCACTATTGTACTCCCTTGCCAAATCAGTGCAGGGTATACAATAGATCTGGTACACAGCATGGCATACTTTATAGAACCTATGAATGAGGCATAGGGAATGACTTTCATTCTCTTTCTATCTTCTGCCGTGGTCGGGCTTTGAGTCTTTACTCAACTTCACACCTTGTAACACAGGCAAGAAACTTTTTCTTTGACTGTTCCATTTTGAACTACTTCAAAATTTTGTCAAGGTATGTACTTATTGAAAAACTTATCAAGCGTCTTGATCTATCTCTATAGATCTTGAAGCTCAATATGTAAGCAGCTTTACCGAAGTCTTTCTTTGAAAAACTCCTTTCAAACACTCCTTTTATGCTTTACAGAATAATTCTACATTATTTCCGATCAACAATATGTCATTCACATATACTTATCAGAAATGCTGTAGTGCTCCCACTCACTTTCTCATAAATACAGGCTTCACCGCAAGTCTGTATAAAACTATATGCTTTGATCAACTCATCAAAGCGTATATTCCAACTCCGAGATGTTTGCACCAGTCCACAAATAGATCGCTGGAGCTTGCATATTTAGTTAACACCTTTAGGATCGACAAAACCTTCTAGTTGCATCATATACAACTTTTCTTTAGCAAATCCATTAAGGAATGCAGTTTTGTTTATCCATTTGCCAGATTTCATAAAATGCGGCAATTGCTAACATGATTCGGACAGACTTAAGCATAGATATGAGTGAGAAAATCTTATCGTAGTCAACACCTTGAACTTGTCGAAAACCTTTTGCGACAGTTCTAGCTTTGTAGATAGTAACACTACTATCAGCGTCCGTCTTCCTCTTGAAGATCCATTTATTTTCTATGGCTTGCCGATCATCGGGCAAGTCAACCAAAGTCCATACTTTGTTCTCATACATGGACCATATCTCAGATTTCATGGCTTCAAGCCACTTTGCGGAATCTGGGCTCACCATCGCTTCTTCATAGTTCGTAGGATCATCATGATCTAGTAGCATGACTTTCAGAACAGGATTACCGTACCACTCTGGCGCGGATCTTACTCTGGTTGATCTACGAGGTTCAGTAGTGTTTTGTTCTGAAGTTTCATGATCATCATCATTAGCTTCCTCACTAACTGGTGTAGGTGTCACAGAAACATTTTTCTGTGATGTACTACTTTCCAATAAGGGAGCAGGTACAGTTACCTCGTCAAGTTCTACTTTCCTCCCACTCACTTCTTTCGAGAGAAACTCCTTCTCCAGAAAGTTTCCGAATTTAGCAACAAAAGTCTTGCCTTCGGATCTGTGATAGAAGGTGTACCCAACAGTCTCCTTTTGGGTATCCTATGAAGACATATTTCTCCGATTTGGTTTTGAGCTTATCAGGATGAAACTTTTTCACATAAGCATCACAACCTCAAACTTTAAGAAACGACTACTTTGGTTTCTTGCTAAACCACTCTTCAAATTGTGTCGTCTCAACGGACTTAGATGGTGCCCCTTTTTAACGTGAATGCAGCTGTCTCCAATGCATAACCCCAAAACGATAGTGGTAGATCGGTAAGAGACATCATAGATCGCACTATATCTAATAAAGTACGGTTATGACGTTCGGACACACCATTACACTATGGTGTTCCTTGTGGTGTGAGTAGTGAAACTATTTCACATTGTTTTTTAACTGAAGGCCAAACTCGTAACTCAAATACTCTTCTCTACGATCAGATCATAGAAACTTTATTTTTTTGTTACGATGATTTTTCACTTCACTCTGAAATTCTTTGAAACTTTTCAAATGTTTTAGACTTATGTTTCATCAAGTAGATATACTCATATCTGCTCAAATCATTTGTGAAGATCAGAAAATAATGATACCTGTCGCGAGCCTCAATATTCATCGGACCACATACATCAGTATGTATGATTTCCAACAAATCTTTTCTCGCTCCATTGTTTCGGAGAACGGCGTTTTAGTCATCTTGCCCAAAAGGCATGGTTCGCAAGCATCAAGTGATTCATAATCAAGTGATTCCGAAAGCCCATCAGCATGGAGTTTCTTCATGCGCTTTATACCAATATGACCTAAACAGCAGTGCCACAAATAAGTTACACTATCATTATTAACTTTGCATCTTTTGGTTTCAATATTATGAATATGTGTATTATTAAGATCGAGATCCAATGAACTATTTTCATTGGGTGTGTAACCATATAAGGTTTTATTCATGTAAACAGAACAACAATTTATTCTTTTACTTAAATGAATAACCTTATTACAATAAACATGATCAAATCATATTCATGCTCAACACAAACACCAAATAACACTTATTTAGTTTCAACACTAATCCCGAAAGTATAGGGGAGTGTGCGATGATGATCATATCAATCTTGGAAATACTTCCAACACAGATCGTCACTTCACCCTTAACTAGTCTCTGTTTATTCCGCAACTCCCGTTTCGAGTTACTAATCTTAGCAACTGAACTAGTATCAAATACTGAGGGTTTGCTATAAACACTAGTAAATTACACATCAATAACATGTATATCAAATATACTTATGTTCACTTTGCCATCCTTCTTATCCGCCAATCACTTGGGGTAGTTCCGCTTCCAGTGACCAGTCCCTTTGCAGTAGAAGCACTTAGTCTCAGGCTTAGGATCAGACTTGGGCTTCTTCACTTGAGCAGCAACTTGCTTGCCGTTCTTCTTGAAGTTCCCCTTCTTTCCTTTGCCCTTTTTTCTTGAAACTAGTGGTCTTGTCAACCATCAACACTTGATGTTTTTCTTTGATTTCTACCTTCGTTGATTTTAGCATCACGAAGAGCTTGGGAGTTGTCTCCGTTATCCCTTGCATATTATAGTTCATCACGAAGTTGTACTAACTTGGTGATGGTGACTAGAGAATTCTGTCAATCACTATCTTATCTGGAAGATTAACTCCCACTTGATTCAAGCGATTGTAGTAACCAGACAATCTGAGCACATGCTCACTAGTTGAGCGATTCTCCTCCATCTTTTAGCTATAGAACTTGTTGGAGATTTCATATCTCTCAACTCGGGTATTTGCTTGAAATATTAACTTCAACTCCTGGAACATCTCATATGGTCCATGACGTTCAAAACGTCTTTGAAGTCCCGATTCTAAGCCGTTAAGCATGGTGCACTAAACTATCAAGTAGTCATCATATTGAGCTAGCCAAACGTTCATAACGTCTGCATCTGCTCCTGCAATAGGTCTGTCACCTAGCGGTGCATCTAGGACATAATTTTTCTGTGCAGCAATGAGGACAAACCTCAGATCACGGATCCAATCCGCATCATTGCTACTAACATCTTTCAACACAATTTTCTCTAGGAACATATCAAAATAAACACAGGGAAGCAATAACGCGAGCTATTGATCTACAACATAATTGCAAAATATTACCAGGACTAAGTTCATGATAAATTTAAGTTCAATTTAATCATATTACTTAAGAACTCCCACTTAGATAGACATCCCTCTAATCCTCTAAGTGATCACGTGATCCAAATCAACTAAACCATAACCGATCATCATGTGAGATGGAGTAGTTTTCAATGGTGAACATCGTTATGTTGATCATATCTACTATATGATTCACGCTCGACCTTTCGGTCTCCGTGTTCCGAGGCCATATCTGTATATGCTTGGCTCGTCAAGTATAACCTGAGTATTCCGCGTGTGCAACTGTTTTGCACCCGTTGTATTTGAACGTAGAGCCTATCACACCCGATCATCACGTGGTGTCTCAGCACGAAGAACTTTTGCAACGGTGCATACTCAGGGAGAACACTTCTTGATAATTTAGTGAGAGATCATCTTATAATGCTACCGTCAATCAAAGCAAGATAAGATGCATAAAAGATAAACATCACATGCAATCAATATAAGTGATATGATATGGCCATCATCATCTTGTGCTTGTGATCTCCATCTCCGAAGCACCGTCATGATCACCATCGTCACCGGCGCGACACCTTGATCTCCATTGTAGCATCGTTGTCGTCTCGCCAATCTTATGCTTCCACGACTATCACTACCGCTTAGCAATAAAGTAAAGCATTACATCGCGATTTCATTACATACAATAAAGCGACAACCATATGGCTCCTGCCAGTTGCCGATAACTCGGTTACAAAACATGATCATCTCATACAATAAAATCAGCATCATGCCTTGACCATATCACATCACAACATGCCCTGCAAAAACAAGTTATACGTCCTCTACTTTGTTGTTGCAAGTTTTACGTGGCTGCTACGGGCTTAAGCAAGAACTCATCTCACCTACGCATCAAAACCACAACGATAGTTTGTCAAATAGACTCCGTTTTAACCTTCTCAAGGACCGGGCATAGCCACACTCGGTTCAACTAAAGTTGGAGAGACAGTCGCCCGCAAGCCATCTATGTGCAAAGCACGTCGAGGGAACCGGTCTCGCGTAAGCGTACGCGTAAGGTTCGTCCGGGTCGTCTCGTCCAACAATACCGCCGAACCAAAGTATGACATGCTGGTAGGCAGTATGACTTGTATCGCCCACAACTCACTTGTGTTCTACTCTTGCAAATAACATCAAACCATAAAAACCTAGGCTCGGATGCCACTGTTGGGGAACGTAGTAATTTCAAAAAAATTCCTACGCACACGCAAGATCATGGTGATGCATAGCAACGAGAGGGGAGAGTGTTGTCTACGTACCAACGCAGACCGACTGCGGAAGCGATCACACAACGTAGAGGAAGTAGTCGTACGTCTTTTTCCCGATCCGACCGATCCAAGCACCGTTACTCCGGCACCTCCGAGTTCTTAGCACACGTTCAGCTCGATGACGATCCTCGGGCTCCGATCCAGCAAAGCGTCGAGGAAGAGTTCCGTCAGCACGACGGCGTGGTGACGATCTTGATGTACTACTGACGCAGGGCTTCGCCTAAGCACTGTAACGGTATGATCAAGGTGGAATTTGGTGGCAGGGGGCACCGCACACGGCTAAGGAACGATCTCAAGGATCAACTTGTGTGTCTATGGGGTGCCCTCTGCCCCTGTATATAAAGGATGGAGGAGGAGGAGGCCGGTCAAGGCAAAGGTGCGGCCAGGATAGGGAGTCCTACTAGGACTCCAAGTCCTAGTAGGAGTCCACCAAAAGGGGAGGAAGGGAGAAGGAATAGGAGGAGAAGGAGAGGTGGCCGGCCCCCTTTTCCCTAGTCCAATTCGGACCAAAGGGGAGGGGGGCGCAGCAGCCTTTTCCTCTTCCCACTAAAGCCCATCAAGACCCATTACTTCTCCCGTAACTACCCGGCACTCCAAAAAATACCCGAATCACTCGGAACCTTTCCGATGTCCGAATATAGTCGCCCAATATATCGATCTTTACGTCTCGACCATTTCGAGACTCCTCGTCATGTCCCCGATCTCATCCGGGACTCCGAACTCCTTCGGTACATCAATACTCATAAACTCATAATATAACTGTCATCGAAACCTTAAGCGTGCGGACCCTACGGTTCGAGAACAATGTAGACATGACCGAGACACGTCTCCGGTCAATAACCAATAGTGGGACCTGGATGCCCATATTGGCTCCTACATATTCTACGAAGATCTTTATCGGTCAGACCGCATAACAACATACGTTGTTCCCTTTGTCATCGGTATGTTACTTGCCCGAGATTCGATCGTCGGTATCCAATACCTAGTTCAATCTCGTTACCGGCAAGTCTCTTTACTCATTCTATAATACATCATCCCACAACTAACTCATTAGTTGCAATGCTTGCAAGGCTTAAGTGATGTGCATTACCGAGAGGGCCCAGAGATACCTCTCCGACAATCGGAGTGACAAATCCTAATCTCGAAATGCGCCAACCCAACATCTACCTTTGGAGACACCTGTAATGCTCCTTTATAATCACCCAGTTACGTTGTGACGTTTGGTAGCACCCAAAGTGTTCCTCCGGCAAACGGGAGTTGCATAATCTCATAGTCATAGGAACATGTATAAGTCATGAAGAAAGCAATAGCAACATACTAAACAATCATGTGCTAAGCTAATGGAATGGGTCATGTCAATCAGATCATTCAACTAATGATGTGACCTCGTTAATCAAATAACAACACTTTTGTCCATGGTTAGGAAACATAACCATCTTTGATTAACGAGCTAGTCAAGTAGAGGCATACTAGTGACACTCTGTTTGTCTATGTATTCACACATGTATTATGTTTCCGGTTAATACAATTCTAGCATGAATAATAAACATTTATCATGATATAAGGAAATAAATAATAACTTTATTATTGCCTCTAGGGCATATTTCCTTCAAAATATTGCTATGAGAATTATGAATAAAATGCAGATATTGATGCATTTATTGAGAAAGTCTCCGTTGTCCAAGAAGAGACTAATATTTTGCAGCAAATTATGGAAGAAGAAAATGATGACACTGTGAGCTTATTAGATGAAAAAGATGACGAGGAGAGCGAAGAACAAAAGCAGGAAGAGTGGATTAGCTACACGTGCCCACCTTCTAATGAGAGTAACTCTTCAACTCATACAGCTCCCTTCGTACTTATCGAAGGATGAATGCTATGATGATTGCTATGATCCCTTCGATTCATTTGAAATATCCCTTTTTGATGAACTTGATGCTTGCTATGCTTGTGGCCATGATGCCAATATGAATGATGCTTATGGAGATGAACTTGCTATAGTTCCTTATGTTAAAAATGAAATTGTTACTATTGCACCCACGCATGATAGTCCTATTATCTTTTTGAATTCTCCCAACTACACTATATCGGAGAAGTTTGCGCTTATTAAGGATTATATTGACGGGTTGCGTTTTACTACTACACATGATGATTTCGATAGATATAATATGCATGTGCTTGCTGCTCCTACTTGCAATTATTATGAGAGGAACTACATCTCCGCCTCTCTATGTTTCCAATACGATAAAATTGCAAGAAACTGTTTATACTGTGCATTGGCCTTTACTTTATGTGCATAATTGTTCTTTTATGACATGCCGATGCATAGGAAGAGAGTTAGACTTTGTTGTTGCATGATATATCACTACAAAAAATACACTTCCGTGATGATACGTGTTTTTCACAGTAGGTCACGTTTACTGTCATGCATGTACATTCATGACGATTTTATGACAGAATCAAGATAGTCATACCTGTGCTATCGTAGAAGTGTTCCATGACATTACCAAAATTATCATCACAGAAGTGTCCACTTCCATGATGATAAATCATGCGTCATAGAAGTGCTTTCGTCAAGGGTGACGGACACGTGGCATCTGATACGTCTCCAACGTATCTATAATTTTTGATTGTTCCATGCTGTTATATGATCAATCATGGGTGTTTTATAATCATTTTATACCATTTTTTGGTACTAACCTATTGACATAGTGCCAAAGGCAAGTTGTTGTTTTCTGCATGTTTTTTACATCAGAGGAAATCAATATCAGACAGAGTCCAAACGCAACGAAACTTTACGGAGATTTTTTTTGGACCAGAAGAAACTTAATGGGCCTTGGCTGCGCCTGGGGGGTGCTCCGAGGAGAGCAAAACCCACCAGGGCGCGCCAGGAGGCCCAAGCGCGCCCTGGTGGGTTGTGCCCACCTCGGGTGCGCCCGGACCGCCTCTTTCCTCTATAAATACCCCAATATTCCAGAAACCCTAGGGGAGTCGACGAAATATTGATCCAGCTGCCGTAGAGTCCAGAACCACCAGATCCAATCTAGACACCATCTCAGATGGGGTTCAGCACCTCCATTGGTGCCTCTCCGATGATGCGTGAGTAGTTCTTTGTAGACCTTCGGGTCCGTAGTTAGTAGCTAGATGGCTTCCTCTCTCTCGTTTGATTCTCAATACAATGGTCTCTTGGAGATCCATATGATGTAACTCTTTTGCGGTGTGTTTGTTGGGATCTGACGAACATTGAGTTTATGATCAGTTATATCTTTATATATATATCCATGAAAGTATTTGAGTTCTTTTGATCTCTTCTACGCATGATTTCTTACAGCCTCGTATTTCTTCTCCGATATTTGGGTTTTGTTTGACCAACTTGATCTATTTATCTTGCAATGGGAAGAGGTGCTTTTTAGTGGGTTCGACCTTATGGTGCTTGATTCCAGTGACAGAAGGGGAACCGACACGTATGTATCGTTGCTACTAAGGATAAAACGATGGGTTCTATCTCTACATAAATAGATCTTGTCTACATCATGTCATCATTCTTATTGCATTACTTCGTTTTTCCATGAACTTAATACACTATATGCATGCTGAATAGCGGTCGATGTCTGGAGTAATAGTAGTAGATGCAGGCAGGAGTCGGTCTACTAATCTTGGACGTGATGCCTATATAATGATCATTGGTTGGATATCGTCATGATTATTTGAAGTTCTATCAATTGCCCAATGGTAATTGTTTTCCCACCATTTGCTATTTTTCTCGAGAGAAGCCACTAGTGAAACCTACGGCCCCCGAGTCTCTTTCTCATATATTTGCCTTTGCGATCTAATTTTCCTTTGCATTTATTTTCAGATCTATTAAACCAAAAATACAAAAATACCTTGCTGCAATTTATTTTGTTTGGCGTTCGATCTATCAATCTACTACAATTTCCTCACGTCTGTTTTGCCTATCTTGAGGTGTCGTACCCGAAAGGGATTGACAACCCCTTTTACACGTCGGGTTGCGAGGATTTGTTATCTGTGTGCAGGTGTTGTTTACGTTCTGTTGCTTGGTTCTCCTACTGGTTCAATAACCTTGGTTTCTTCACTGAGGGAAATACCTACAGTCGCTGTGCTGCATCATCCCTTCCTCTATGGGGAAATACCGACGTAGTCCTAGCCGACATCAAGAGGAATTTCTGGCGCCGTTGCCGGGGAGGATCTTCAACATATACCAGGTTCCTAATCACAAATCTCATCTCCTCGCAATTTACATTATTTGCCATTTGCCTCTCGTTTTCCTCTCCCCCACTTCACAAAAATTTGTTGTTTTATTCGCCCCACTTTTTCGTTCGCTGTTTTCTTGCCGGATCTGTTTTTGTGTGCGTTCTTGTTTGCGTGATCATGATGTCTCAAGGAAAATATTATGATTTTCCTTACCCCAATAATTTTCTTGAAATATAGAAAAGTACTAAAGAATATGTGACTACACAATTTGAGCATAATAAGTATTTTACCGAGGAACTTAAGGAGCACTCCGTTGTGCTAGATGCTATTACAAAACAGCTTGATGATATTAGTAGAGAAGTTTGCAATCTCCAATCTAAGTATGCTTTTGCTGAAAGTTTGCTAGGAAAATATCCGATGCACAAGCTACCTTAGTAAATCAAATGGATGCTAAATCAATCTCGTTAGAAGATAAAAGTGTTGAAGATCTTAAGGTGATTGGTGTTTCTTCTATTGATTCCTTGTTTAGTAAAATTAAGATTGATGAAAAAGGGACTGGAGAAGAGTCAACTTTAGCTAGAAGGCGTCCCGATAATTTGGAGGGTGAAAATCTTGTTGACAAAATTGATAAAAGTGGGTTTGGAGAGGTCAAAACTTTAACTTGTGATGATCCCACTATTTTGGATTACAAAGACTTTAATTATGATAGTTGCTCTTTGATTTATTGTATTTCTTTGTTGCAATCCATAATAAATTCACCCCATGCCTATGAACAAAATAAGCTTTTACTAAACATATTGTTGATACTATGATGAAAGCTTTTGAAGAAAAATTGGAATTAGAAGTTTCAATTCCTAGAAAATTACATGATGAGTGGGAACCTACTATCAAAGTCAAGATTAAAAATTATGAGTGTTTTGCTTTATGTGACTTGGGTGCTAGTATTTCTACAATTCCGAAATCTTTATGTGATGTGCTTGGTCTTACCGATATTGAAGAATGCTCTTTAAATTTGCACTTGGCGGATTCCACTATTAAAAAGCCTATGGGAAGAATTAATGATGTTCTTATTATTGCAAATAGGAGTTATGTGCCCATAGATTTTATTGTTCTTGATATTGATTGCAATCCGTCTTGTCCTATTATTCTTGGTAGACCGTTATGCACTATCGGTGCCGTGATTGATATGAAAGAAGGCAATATTAAGTTCCAATTTCCCTTCAGGAAGGTTATGGAACACTTCCCTAGAACAAAAATTAGGCCTCCATACGAATCAATCATGAGGGCATCTTATGGATCTCGAACCAAAGATGACAAAACTTAGATCATTGCTTTATGCCTAGATAAGGGCGTAAAACTATAGCGCTTGTTGGGAGGCAACCCAATGAATAAAATTTATTTTTTCTTTTTGCTTTCTGTTCTTGTGTGTTTGCAAAATTATGCTACTGTTATGATTGTGTTTTTTGTGTTTTAATTAGTGTTTGTGCCAAGTAAAGCCTTTAGGATCTTCTTGGGTGTTAGTTGTTCGATCTTGCTGAAAAACAGAAACTTATGGACTCACGAAAATAATTTTGATAAATCACAGAAAAGTTCTTTTGGCCCGATTCTTTTTTCCAAAGATTAATATACAAATTACCCTTGTCGTCCTAATTTTTCATAATTTTTGGAGTTACAGAAGTATTCGAAATAGTCAGATTGCTACAGACTATTCTGTTTTGACAGATTCTGTTTTCTTTGTGTTGTGTGCTTATTTTGATGGCTCTATGGTTTTCTTGGATGAGTTTTTTCCATAGAAAAGTTGGAATATAGTAGATATAATACAAAAACAAAATGTGAATTGGTTTGGTACAATACTTATAGTAGTGGTTTTCTTTCTTATACTAACACATCTCGCGAAGGTTTTGTTGAGTTTTGTGTGATTGAAGTTTTCAAGTTTTGGGTTATCTTATGATGGATGAACGAAGGATAGAAGAGCCTAGGATTGGGGATGCCCCGGCATCCCAAGCTATTATCCAAAAATGAGCAACCAACTAAGCTTGGGGATGCCCCCGAGTGGCATCCCCTCTTTCTTCTACGACCATAGGTATTTTACTCGAAGCTATATTTTTATTCGTCACATAATATTAGTTTTGCTTGGAGTGTCTTGTATGATATGAGTCTTTGCTTGTTTTATTTTGTGTTTTAATTCTAGACCCCTTGCTGGACACACCTATTTGAGAGAGCCAAAATTATGTCATGACTTGTTAAAAATGCTCTCTATGCTTCACTTAAACTCTTATGAGCTATGGACTTGCTCTAGTGCTTCACTTAGATCTTTTTAGCACGGTGTGCTTAGTATTTTTGAAGAAATGCTCACTTGCTTCATTTATATTTATTTGAGAGTTAGTAAAATTTTCAAGAAATTCTCTCTTGCTTCACATAGATTATTTTGAGAGAAAGAAAAAAAATTATGCTCATGATCTTCACTTATATTTGTTTGAGCTTATGAAAAGCAACACATGAAAATTAGTCCCAAAGTGATAGATATCCAGGAAGGATACAATTAAAAATTTCATGAAGATCATTGGACAAAATAAACTTGATTCTTAGTAATAGTTTTGAGATATGATGATGTGAGTTATGTTGATGAGTAATTATGCTTTAGTAAGAATATTGGTGTCAAGGTTTGTGATTCCCTATGCAAGCACGAAAGTCAATAGTCATGCAATGAAATTATATCCTACTTGTGGTGCATTATTCGGTGTTAATTATGCTTAATGCTTTCTTATGAGATTATTCGTTTCTTGGTTGGTCGCTTCTTAATCTTTTGCTAGCCTTCACTTTGCACTAAGTATGATCTCTACTTGTGCATCCAAAATCCTTTAAACCAGTTTTGCCACATGAGTCCACTATATCTACCTATATGTGGTATTCTTATGCCATTCTAAGCAAATTTGCTTGTGCCATCTCTATTTTCAAAATAAACTTCTCTTTTGTGTGTTTGTTTCGCTCGCGGAGCGGTGAGGGTGGCTAATACTTTCCATGCTGGATGTGTTATTCTCATGAAGAGTGTTTATTCACTTGTCATTGCATGAGAGTAAGGCAAAGGTTTTAAGGATGCCCAGTCCCGAAATGAAAAAAATACTTTATTTTGTCAAATAATAAATTCCTTGGAAACTGTTGGTATGGAGGGAAACCGTGGATACGGCTAGCCATGGAAAGTGCCAGTATGGTGGAAAAAGGAATAACTTTGATTTTCTGTTTGGGAACCGCCTATGATATATCTAGCATGGAAAGTGTTGGGAACTCTAAGTCGTTTTCGTTGGTGGGATGGATACACCTCCCAAAATGTTTTTATCTCTAAGTTTTTTGCTTTGACCTCTGGCACCTCTACAAATCCCTACTTCCCTCTATGAAGGGCCTTTCTTTTACTTTATGCAATTTTTATTCTGAATTTGAGTCTCCATCTTCTCTTATAAAAGCACCAACTAGGAGACAATATGATCGTACTTGAGTATTGGGTGCAGCTAATATACGAGTGTGTTTCATGAGTGGATCAATGTTTGAGCATGATCGGCTAGGGATAACTTATTTTAGCATTGATATTTTGAAGGACATGGTTGCTTGTTGATATGCTTGAGTATTTAAATTATCATGTCAAAACTAGACTCTTGCTTTGAATCACATAAAAGTCCAAATGTCCATGCTATAAAGAAAAGAATATGATATGACATGTTAGGCAGCATTCCACATCAAAAATTCGTTTTTATCACTTACCTACTCGAGGACGAGTAGGACTTAAGCTTGGGGATGCTGATACGTCTCCAGTTTATATCATTTTTTATTATTCCATGCTGTTATACGATCAATCTTGGATGTTTTATAATCATTTTATAGTCATTTTATATCATTTTTGGTACTAACCTATTGACATAGTGCCAAAGGCCACTTGTTGTTTTCTGCGTGTTTTTTACATCGCAGGAAATCAATATCATACGGAATCCAAACACAATGAAACTTTATGGAGATTTTTTTTGGACCAGAAGGAACTTAATGGGCCCTGGCTGTGCCTGGGGGGTGCCCCAGAAGGCATCCCCTCTTTTTCGTCTACTTCTATCGGTAACTTTACTTGGAGCTATATTTTTATTCACCACATGATATGTGTTTTGCTTGGAGCGTCTTTTATGATTTGAGTCTTTGCTTATTAGTTTACCACAATCATCCTTGCTGTACACACCTTTTGAGAGAGCCATACATAATTTGGAATTTGATAGAATACTCTATGGGTTTCACTTATATCTTTTAAGTTATATAATTTTGCTCTAGTGCTTCATTTATATCTTTTAGAGCACGGTGGTGGATTTGTTTTATAGAAACTATTGATCTCTCATGCTTCACTTAGATTATTTTGAGAGTCTTAATAGCATGGTAATTTGCTTAATAATAGTATGCTTGGTATTCAAGATTTGTAAAACTTTCTTTTGAGTGCGTTGAATACTAAGAAAAAAATTGATGCTTGATAATTGTTTTGAGATATGAAGATGGTGATATTAGAGTCATGCTAGTCGAGTAGTTGTGAATTTGAGAAGTGCTTGTGTTAAAGTTTGTGATTCCTGTAGCATGCACATATGGTGAACCGTTATGTGATAAAGTCGGAGCATGATTTATTTATTGATTGTCTTCCTTATGAGTGGCGGTCGGGGACGAGCAATGGTCTTTTCCTACCAATCTATCCCCCTAGGAGCATGCGCGTAATACATTGCTTTGATAACTTCTAGATTTTTGCAATAAGTATATGAGTTCTTTATGACTAATGTTAAATCCATGGATTATACGCACTCTCACCCTTCCACCTTTGCTAGCCTCTCTAATACCATGCACTTTTCGCCGGTATCATAAACCCACCAAATACCTTCCTCAAAACAGCCACCATACCTACCTATCATGGCATTTCCATAGCCATTCCGATATATATTGCCATGCAACTTTCCACCATTCCGTTCATTATGACACGCTCCATCATTGTCATATTGCTAGCATGATCATGAAGTTGACATCGTATTTGTGGCAAAGCCACCATTCATAATTCTTTCATACATGTCACTCTTGATTCATTACATTTCCCGGTACACCGCCGGAGGCACTCATATAGAGTTATATTTTGTTCTAAGTATCGAGTTGTAATTGTTGAGTTGTAAGAGAAATAAAAGTGTGATGATCATCATTTTTAGAGCATTGTCCCAAGTGAGGAAAGGATGATGGAGACTATGATTCCCCCACAAGTCGGGATGAGACTCTGAACGAAAAAAAGAGGCCATAAAAAAAGAGAAGGCCCAAACAAAAAAAATGAGAGAAAAAGAGAGAAGGGACAATGTTACTATCCTTTTACCACACTTGTGCTTCAAAGTAGCACCATGATCTTCATGATAGAGAGTCTCTCATTACGTCACTTTCATATACTAGTGAGAATTTTTCATTATAAAACTTGGCTTGTATATTCCAATGATGGGCTTCCTCAAAATGCCCTAGGTCTTCGTGAGCAAGCGAGTTGGATGCACACCCACTTAGTTTCCTTTGAGCTTTCATATACTTATCACTACTAGGAAAAGGCCTACTAATGGCGCACCAGTTTTGCCTACTAATGGCGCATCACTGGTGCGCCATTACTAGCACGTCATTAGTAATTTTTAGTAATGGCGCACCACTGGTGCGCCATTAGTATCTGGTATACTAATGGCGCACCACTGGTGCGCCATTAGTATCGGCCACGGTGCGCCATTAGTATAGGCCACTGGTGCGCCATTAGTATAGGCCATGGTGCGCCATTAGTATTTTTGAATTTTGAAGGCGGGAAAATAGCAGTGGCGCACCGTCTAACCCCCACCGTGCGCCATTACTATTTTTGAATTTTGAATTTGGATCTGGATCGTGATTTTTTGCCCATTTTTTGCTAGTTTTTTTTGCTCGTTTTTTGGCACGATATTAATTCAAATTTTGTTCCTGTTTTTGGATCTTGTACGTTCTTTTGCCATGTTCATTTGCCGGAGAGGAGTTCGCCGGAGAGGAGGAGGAGGAGGTCACCGGAGAGGCGCTGGCCTACATCGCCGGAGAGGAGGAGGAGGTCGCCGGAGAGGAGTTCACCGAAGCATCGGAGAGGAGGAAGGAGAAACCATGAGGGAATGGGAGGAGAGGAGGGAGGAGGAGCTCACCGGAGAGGAGGGAGGAGAAACCGTGAGGGGAGGAGGGAGGAGGAGGTTCCCGGAGAGGAGGAGGTCGCCAGAGAGGAGCAGGAGGAGGTCGCCGGAGAGGAGGAGGAGGAGGTCGCCGTAGAGGAGAAGGAGGTCGCCGGAGAGGAGGAGGAGGAGGTCGCCGGAGAGGAGGAGATGGAGTGGAGGAGAGGAGGAGATGGAGTGGAGGAGAGGAGAGGAGGAGATGGAATGGAGGAGAGGTGGAGTGGAGGAGGTGCGCCGAGCCATGTATACGACATAGTAATGGCGCACCGTGGGCAGGTGCGCCATTACTAACTTTTTTTGACTAATTTTGAATTTTGAAGGCGGGAAGATACTAATGGCGCACCACGGGCAGGTGCGCCATTAGTAACTTTTTTTATTTTTTTGACTAATTTTGAATTTTAAAGGCGGGAAGATACTAATGGCGCACCACGGGCAGGTGCGCCATTAGTAACTTTTTTTATTTTGTTGACTTATTTTGACTTTTGAAGGCGGGAAGATACTAATGGCGCACCATGGGCAGGTGCGCCATTAATAAG
The DNA here is from genome assembly GCA_034509565.1 of Triticum monococcum. Taxonomy (NCBI): domain Eukaryota; kingdom Viridiplantae; phylum Streptophyta; class Magnoliopsida; order Poales; family Poaceae; genus Triticum; species Triticum monococcum. The sequence goes on from CM067847.1 coordinate 29,107,766, forward strand.
TTTGAATTATTTTTAATTTTTTTGGCTCTCCAGATCTTAAAAGCCCCGTATCCTTTTTTCTGTTAGGTTTTTGAGGATTTTAAAAATGTGTAACAGGTTTCCCCCAGTTAAATTTGGATGTAACTTTTCGAGTAGATGATTTTTCATATAAATTTTTTTTTCATCCGAGTTAGTATGCAAAAGTTATGCCCATTTTTACAAATTCTCGAGAGATTTTGCAAATGAAGTCGAAATTCATATTTGCAAATTTTCCCAACAACTAGACCACATATCACATGGGAAACTTATTTTCTTTTATTTTTTTGACATTTTCATCATTTTCTTTTATTTTTTTAAAACTGAAAAGGCGATCCACGGGGGGGCGGGGGTGAGTGCATTCGGTGGAAGTGGTGGCCAAGGTGCGCCATTAGTAGTTTTGAAAAAAAAAATTCAAAAAAAAAATTTACTAATGGCGCACCGTGGATTCAACTAGTAATGGCGCACCACTCCCACGGTGCGCCATTAGTAGTTTTGAAAAAAATTAAAAAAAAATTTTTACTAATGGCGCACCGTGGATGTGGTGCACCATTAGTATTTGGACACTAATGGCGTACCAACACATGGTGCGCCATTAGTATATACTAATGGCGCACCACATGTCTGGTGCGCCATTAGTGTCAATTCCATCTATAGCCCTTTTCCTAGTAGTGTATAGCTCTAGTGCATCCGTTGCATGGCAATCCCTACTCACTCGCATAGATATCTATTGATGGGTATCTCCATAGCCCGTTGATATGCCTAGTTGATGTGAGACTATCTTCTCCCTTTTTTGTCTTCTCCACAAACACCATTCTATTCCACATATAGTGCTATATCCATGCCTCACGCTCATGTATTGCATGAAGATCGAAAAAGTTTTGAAAATGCCAAAAGTATGAAACAATTGCTTGGCTTGTCATTAGGGTTGTGCATGATTTAAATACTTTGTGTGGTGAAGATAGAGCATAGCCAGACTATATGATTTTGTAGGGATAGCTTTCTTTGCCCATGTTATTTTGAGAAGACATAATTGCTTTATTAGTATGCTTGAAGTATTATTATTTTTATGTGAACATGAACTTTTGTCTTGAATCTTTTGAATCTAAATATTCATACCACAATTAAGAAGATTTACATTGAAATTATGCCAAGTAGCACTCCGCATCAAAAATTCTGTTTTTATCATTTACCTACTCGAGGACGAGTAGGAATTAAGCTTGGGGATGCTTGATACGTCTCCAGCGTATCTATAATTTTTGGACATTAATGGGCTTTATTATCCACTTTTATATTATTTTTGGGACTAACCTATTAACCGGAGGCCCAGCCCAGAATTGCTGGCTTTTTTGCCTGTTTTAGGGTTTCGAAGAAAAGGAATATCAAACGGAGTCCAAACGGAATGAAATCTTCGGAAACGTGATTTTCTCATCAGATAAGATCCAGGAGACTTGGACCCTCCGTCAAGAAAGCCACGAGGTGGTCATGAGGGTGGAGGGCGCCCCCCCTAGGGCGTGCCCCCTACCTCGTGGGCCCCTCGAAGCTCCATCGGCGTACTTTTTCCTCCTATATATATCCACGTACCCCCAAACGATCAGATATGGAGCCAAAAACCTAATTCCACCGCCGCAACTTTCTGTATCCACGAGATCCCATCTTGGGGCCTCTTTCGGAGCTCCGCCGGAGGGTGCATCGATCATGGAGGGCTTCTACATCATCATCCAAGCCTCTTCGATGAAGTGTGAGTAGTTTACTTCAGACCTACGGGTCCATAGCTAGTAGCTAGATGGCTTCTTCTCTCTTTTTGGATCTCAATACAATGTTCTCCCCCTCTCTCGTGGAGATCTATTCAATGTAATCTTCTTTTTGCGGTGTGTTTGTTGAGACCGATGAATTGTGGGTTTATGATCAAGTCTATCTATGAATAATATTTGAATCTTGTCTAAATTCTTTTATGTATGATTGGTTATCTTTGCAAGTCTCTTCGAATTATCAGTTTGGTTTGGCTTACTAGATTGGTTATTCTTGCCATGGGAGAAGTGCTTAGCTTTGGGTTCGATCTTGCGGTGTCCTTTCCCAGTGACAGAAGGGGCAGCAAGGAACATATTGTATCGTTGCCATCGAGGATAACAAGATGGGTTTTCTTATCATATTGCATGAAACTATCCCTCTACATCATGTCATCTTGCTTAAGGCGGTACTCTGTTTTTAACTTAATACTCTAGATGCATGCTGGATAGAGGTCAATGAGTGGAGTAATAGTAGTAGATGCAGAATCGTTTCAGTCTACTTGTCTCGAGCGTGATGCCTATATACATGATCATACCTAGATATTCTCATAACTATGCTCAATTCTGTCAATTGCTCAAGACTAATTTGTTCACCCACCGTAGAATACTTATGCTCATGAGAGAAGCCACTAGTGAAACCTATGGCCCCCGGGTCTCTTTCTCATCATATCAATCTCCATCACTTTATTATTTCTTTGCTTTTACTTTATTTACTTTGCATCTCTATACTAAAAATACCAAAAATATTATTTATCATCTCTATCAGATCTCACTTTCGTAAGTGACCATGAAGGGATTGACAACCCCTAAGTGCGTTGGTTGCATTGAGCTATTGTTTTTGTGTAGGTACGAGGGACTCGAGCGTAGCCTCCTACTGGAGTGATACCTTGGTTCTCAAAAACTGAGGGAAATACTTATACTACTTTGCTGCATCATCCCTTCCTCTTCGGGGAAATCCAACGCAGTGCTCAAGAGGTAGCAATAGGCTATTGTTCACTCTCAACGGGAACATTAGTAGATGAAACATTGTGTAACATAGCAGATTCATTAAAGATAACATTTCTGCTAATAACCACCGTCTGGGTTTCAGGATTCCACAATTTAAAACCTTTAAAACCAGACTTATAACCAAGAAAGATGCACTTAACCGCCCTAGACTCCAATTTTCCATTATCAACATGAGCATAAGCAGTGCAACCAAAAACTCTCAACTGTGAATAATCAGCAGGTGAACCAGACCATACCTCAATTGGAGTTTTCTTATTAAGAGCAATAGATGGTGAACGGTTAATGAGATAACAAGCAGTGGAAGCAGCCTCGGCCCAAAAACGCCTATGCAAACTTGCATTGGACAACATGCAACGGGCTCTGGAAATAATTGTCCAGTTCATACGCTCAGCAATACCGTTTTGTTGAGGAGTATAAGGAACGGTGTAATGTCTGACAATGCCTCCAGACTTGCAATAATTCTTAAATTTCTTATAACAGAATTCCATATCATTATCAGTGCGAACTATTTTTACCTTCCTTTCAGTTTGCCTCTCAATCATAATCTTCCACTCCTTAAATGCTGAGAATGCTTCATATTTATGCTTCAAGAAATAAGGCCAAACTTTTCTCGAATAATCATCAATAATAGTCAGCATGTAACTGGCACCACCTAGTGACTTTCTGCGAGATGGTCCCCATAAATCAGAATGCACATAATCAAGAATACCTTCAGTTGTATGGATCGAAGTATTGAACTTCACCCTCTTGTGCTTGCCGAAGATACAATGCTCATAAAATTTCAATTTACCAGGTTCATATCCATCAAGAAGACCTCTCTTATTTAATTGTGCTAAACCAGCTCACTCATATGCCCAAGACGCATATGCCAAATGAGCATCACAATCAGAATTCTTTGAAATAACTGGAGTAGCGTTACCTGAAACGGTAGAACCTCAAAGGTAATAAAGACCATTGGTCAAACTTAAGTCACCTTTCATCACAACAAGGGAGCCTTCGGTGACCTTCAAAATACTATCTCCACCTGAATACCTGTACCCCTTTGTATCAAGGGCACTCATAGAAATAAGATTTCTCTTCATCTTCGGAATATACCGAACATCTGTCAAAGTTCTGATTATGCCATCAAACATCTTGATTTGAATAGAACCTATGCCTTCAATCTTGCATGGTGAATTATCAAAACCCAAAATGGAACCAGCAGCAGTAGTGGAATCAAAAATATTAAACCATTCTTTATGTGGACACATATGAAAAGTGCATGCGGTGTCAAGTACCCATTCATCATTGGTCTCAGCACATCCAGCAATAACGACACAAGCATCATCGGAACTATCATCACGAGCAACGTTAGCAGAATTTTCACCTTATTTGTTCCCTTTCCTCTTTTCTTTATTCTGCAACTTGAAACACTCTGAGATGTCATGCCCGTCTCTCTTGCAATACCTGCAATACTTCTTGTCTCTGTATTGCGACCGCCCCTGTAGTCATTTTTACTTTTGACTCTGTTTCCATTATTGGAGTTCTTCTCCTTTGTCCTGCCACGAACAGATAATCCATCGGCTTGGGATGAACTTGAACCATCATGAGGAACCATTAATTTCATCCTCTCCTTAGAGTTCAAAGCTTCATAAACTTCATTAAGTGCGAGAGTATCACGACTGTATAATATGGTGTCTCTAAAATTGGTATAAAAACTTGGCAGTGAACAAAGTAACATTAAAACAGTATCTTCCTCTTCATACTTAACCTCCATTGCAGCTAGATCAGAAATGATCTCTTTAAATTCTGAAATATGATTCAAAACATTACCTTCATCGGGTAACCTGTGTAGGAATAATTTTTGCTTCAGATGCATCTTGCTGGTAAGATCGTTTGCCCTGCAAATGCCTTCCAGCTTTAACCATAGAGCGGCGGCAGTTTTCTCGCTCAAAACTTCCTGCAAAATATTCTTATGCAAATGGAGCTGAATTTTTTACAAAGCCTTACGATCAAATCTTTTCTCCTCATCAGTCCAGTTCTTAACTCGGTTCTTTCCAAAACTATCCAGTGCTTCACCATAGTCGGTCTGTGCCAACAACGCCCGCATCTTGACTTGCCATAGGGTAAACCTTGTGTCACGGTCCAGCAGCGAAAAATCGTACTTCATGAAAGCTACGAGTAGATAATTCTATGTACACAAAGTAATACAAGCCGGTAGAAAAATTCTGGACGGAATTTAATATGCGGAGCAATGAAACAGAGTAAATAGCATCTGGCAGCTTCCTCTTGTGCACGTACCAACCGAGGACAAAGAACAAAAGAAACTGAACTAGTACGTGAGCAGTAGCAGCAGCAGCTTAGGTAGGTGTTCTCGGGACTTCATCCTTTTGAGAGCTCACGTGGAGTAGTAGCAGCAACTCGGCCACTTGCGACTTTACGGCTTGATGGAGACGCACCGCAGCGGGGATCAATTTTCTGTCAGACCCGATGACGTGCTGCTCGGCGGATCAGACAACGGAGGCTTGATGATTTCAGAAATAGCAGCAGTAATTGATTAGCTGCTGGACAAATCGCTCCTCGCGGAGCGTCTCGGTTGCGGCGCGTGGCTATAAAGAACCAGCGGAACTCCAAACTGTTGTTGGTCTCAGCAAATCGATCTGGCTTCGGATCGCCATGTCGCGTCGGCAGCCACAGACGCTAGTACCAACGTAAAGGCCCACACCATTTGTACTATGTCTAGTCCAATTCGGTATAATTTAAATTACAATTTAACATATGACATAATTAGAAATACATTAAAATAGATTTCATTCACCACACAAGCAAATTCTCCAATGAACGAAAGCATAAATTATTTTGTTGAAAAGGAAGGTGGACTAATAAATAACATTACTAAGAAGGGCGGAAGCACGAAATAATTGCATCGGATGCAAATTTGAATAACGGTGGTTACAAGTTTTGCTCCGTAAGGAAGCAGCCTGCCTAAAACCTGTAAGTTGTTTGGCAATGCATGGTAGTTAATTCCACGTAATTAGAGGCCCATATGCACACGTGATTTACGGGAGCAGTCCCATGCTTGTTTAGCGGGTCATTTAGAAGCAACAAATTAAACAAATCCAGCCTAAGTCTGGTGGGCCTAACAAGTACTACATCGGACGACCACCGTGCTTCCAATCAAACGGCATACGACTAGTCTGATGCGAGGCAAATCACCAGTAGTCTGATGCCTAGTGATGCCGGGGATTAATATTTGTCGACAAGGTGTGGCCGAAGCCTGTGGAAATTTAGTGCATCACCTTTTATATTCTCAGCATTAAACATGGGAGAGATGCGTTCTTTAATTACTCGGAACAAACAAAAAATTAATCACATACTTGGCTCCAACCACCAACCTATGCTTAATTCATTCTATACATGGACACTATGTGTTGCTTCTCAAATGAACACACTGTACACAGATTCTAGCTAATTTTTAAAATAATACATTTTTTAGTAATTTGCACAAATATTATGCCCAAAAAATTATTTTCAAAAATAATACACCGTCGGCCAGCAGCTGGCCGACTGGTCCTAGTCAGCTAGCAGCAGGCTGACTGGGTCTTATCAGCCAACTGCGAGCCGACAGGTGGCTTCTCGGCCACGCGGAGGCCGACTATTGGCCAGGCCACGTCGGGCGCTGGCTGTCGGCGCGGGCTGGGTCACGGGCGACCCAGTCAGCCAGCTGCCGACCGATCGGCCAGCTGCTGGCCGACAGGGAGCCGGCCCCGCAGCACACGTCTCTTTCTCCTCTCCTTCTTCTTTCCCTTTCTCCCACCGCATGCTTCTCTCTGTTCTTCCTTCCTCCTCTCTCTTACACGAACTAGCTCCAATTAATACACCAAAATGATCCGTTTTTTCGCGGATTTGGCACCGTGAATGGGTTCTACATAGTTAGGGGAGCCAAAAGAGACCTCGATCTACTGATGGGGTAGCTTGTGGTGGTCGTGGTGAGCATTTTGTTGGAGCATTTTTTCAGCGCATTGGTGGAGGTTGTGTCGGTGGTGGATGTGGAGGTGGTGGTGGTGAAGCTGGGGCAGTGTGGTGGAGGTGAAGCTCCGGTAGTTTGGTGGAGTTTCTGGCTCCAGTTCCGGTGATTGAAAGCCGCCGTTCGTCGTTCGCACGCACGCTACAAGGGTATATTTCAACAAACATTTTTATTTTCGAAGTTGCGTGCAATTATTTTTATTTGCTCCGGTAGTAATGTAAATACATTTAGGTAGTCGTGGTGAGCATTTTATTTCCCGGTACCGGTGTGCAATTATTGTTATTTGCTCCGGTAGTAACGTAAATATATTTAGGTGGTCGTGGTGAGCATTTTATTTCCCGGTTCCGGTGTGCGATTATTCTTATTTGCTCCGGTAGTATACGTAAATATATTTAGGTGTGTCAGTAATTGGAGTTGCTCCGGTAGTCAACCTAAATATTTAGGTGTTCTTGGTGAGCATTTTAAGTTGTTGCTTAATACTTGTATTAGTTGCTCCGTTAATATTCTGTAATATATAGCTAGCTAATATATAGACATGTCTAATATTTCTTAGTGGGGGTATATTAAGTTGTTGCTTAATACCTGTATTTCGTTGTTAAAAAAAAATAGGTGAGCCGAGATGTCTGATTTAGTGAACTTCAGATTTTGCTATGGTCCTGGTACTATCCAAGCAACTGAGATGGGAGCAGATCTGAGTAAATTTACTCATATAGATGTGCCAATGAACGCACCTCAAACATGGTCTGTCAGTCAGTTGAAAGAATGGATTGCGACAAGTTTAGGTCTTGATACTGAAACACACACCGTCGGTGTTCATGCATTGCGGACACGGTCAAGTTCAAAAATTTACTTTTATTTGAGGCCGATAGAGCGAGACTCCGAATGGGTGCGGTGGTTACAAGGTTGTGAACGAAGGGGGTGCAATCATGTTGCTTTAGTTCTTCCCGTCGTGAAGGAGGTCACTGCACATGAAGGCGAGGGTGGCTACGATCCTGGTCATAGCAGTGTAGGGAGGCACTTATCTATGTCAAATGCTGGAGATGATGGTTACGAACAAGGACAGAGAAGTCAGGTAGAAGGAGGAAATGCTTATGGTTATGAACCAGGGCAGAGTAGTCAGGTAGAAGGAGCAAATGCCGATGGTGATTACAATGGCGAGGTGGACGCTAACAAGGTAGATGGGCACATGCGGGACCAGATGGAAGAAGAAGACACCGATGTTGAAAGGGGTCATGCCGATGATTCTGGCGAGTCAGCTGAAGAAGAAAACGCAGAGGAGGTCCCGAATCCTGCATCGTAGAATCATGACTTCTCATCTGCAATGACCATGAATGATGGACATGATTCAGCCTGGCAATATCACCAGAACAATATTGTGACGGGTGCTATGTATCCGAACAAGCAAGCCCTGAAAGATGCAATAATTAACTGGGCAATGTCCACGCAAAGGGTTTTCACAGCTCAGGTGTCCAGTCAGAAATTCCTGACAATGGTATGCAAGAACGTAGATTGTCCCGCCAGGGTGCACGGCTTTCTCCCCAAGTATGGCATAAGTTGTGTGATAAGTGACTTAGTTAATCACACTTGTCTTATTCCCTGCATCCCTCAGGATCATGCCAACCTTTCATCCACGCTTATTGCTCAGTTGTTTTACGATGAGATAGTGCAGGGCAAAGCTATGGAAGTGAAGGCAGTCCAGACAAAAGTCTTCGCCAGGTTCAAGTACAGAATTTCTTATGGCAAGGCTTGGAGGGCTAAGCATGCGGCGCTTGAGAGGAAATTTGCAGGATACCTTGACACACGAACTCTACCAGGACGTGACCACCTTTGGACGATCACTGTCGTCTGGACCTCTTCTTCAGCACCGTCCAGTGCTACAGCCCTTCTTGGAACGAACTCAGAACAAGATATGGACTGTGTACGAGGCTATCACGTGCACCCGAAGAACCGACGTTGTTCAGCACCAGCAGCAGCCGCCGCGTCACTCCATGCACCGACATCAACCACGTCCACGTCTAGCACATCAGCTGACAACCAAGCCACCCCGTCCTGACCAACCTGGCAGTTCAATGTGGCAGCAACCACAGCAATATGGTCCCACGTCGAGCTTTGTGTTTTCTCCACAGCCACATCAACACGGTCCCTCGTCGAGCTTCGTGTTTTCTCCACAGCCACAGCAGCACGGTCCCCTCGTCGAGCTTCGTGTTTGAGCCAGAGCAGCCGTCACAACCAGCAGGTAAGTGTCTTCATTTTTATTGTTTTCAACATTAATTGAGGCGACCTCATTCTTCATGACTAAACGTTCCATTGTGCAGGAGCCTACGGATATCATGCGTCTATGTCAGCATCACATGATACGTGGGGGAGTGATCAACATCCCGAGGAGAACATACATGCTCAGATGTCGCTGCACACCCAGTGGATGAACATGTATTCGACTCCTCCACCAGGCCCCACACAGGATACACAGCATGACCAAGGAGAGTCTGAAATTCCTTCTCGTAACATTAGGCCACCTAACAGGTTGGGATGGTCGCTGCTTCCAGATCCGCCTCCCCGCCAGGCCAGACGTCATCACTGACGCTTCCATCTATCAGTAGAGACATGACCATCCACTTATGTATGAGACTTATGTCTATTCTATGTATGAGACAAATGACTATGTACTTATGTATGAGACATATGCCTACTCTATTTTAGTACTCTGTTATCCGAACTACAACATCATATTTAGATAGAACATAATGCTCGTACAACAAGATAGTATAAACAACTAGATAGAACTACATCTAAATTAACGGTACATACGACTAAACTTACAACATACATCATAAAAACTACATGAAGTCATCATCGTCATCCTCTGTCGATGCAGAACTCTTGCTCTTCGAGGATGCAGAACTCTTACCCTTGGACGATGCAGAACTCTTGCCCTTCGAGGATGCAGTACTCTTGCCCTTGAACGATGCAAAACTCTTGCTCTTTGACGATGCAGAACCCGGAAGCGGCGGCATGAAGATATCATCTCCGTCCTCGCACTCCTCAGTCCATAAAAATGGATGCTTTTCTGCAGTCCTTCTGAAAGTTTCACTATTCGGCTCCACTACCTTCTTCCACCTTGCATGCAACCTAAGAAGTTCTATACGTCCCTCCTCATAGGTCCTTTCAGGCCACCCAGACATACGTAATTCGTGAGCCAACTCATTCATTATGGTGTCACTACCGGTGAGTGTGACGCCCGGGTAATTAAGCTACAGTGATCCACGCTAATCATGCCACGTCATCCCGGTTACTGTTGCTAGGCTTTCGTTAGATCAAACCGCGTCAAATTCAAATCTAAATTAATGTCAACAATAAAAGTTTTCGAAAGTTGAAACAAAAATGTTCGATGGATGCCGAATATTACAAGGGTAATTATAATAAAGCAAACACATTTTTATAAAATGTCTAGATAATTTAAAATGAATTAAAACAGAAAAAAAAGAAAAGAAACTACAAAAACAGGAAACAAAACCAATCAAAAAAAGAATAAAAGCCCCCCTGGCCTACTGGGCCAACGGCCCAGCCGGCCAGCCACTGGCCCAATCGGCCCCTCACCCCTGCATAACCCCCCCCCCCCCCCCGCCACCGTAGCAAACCCTAGACCGATCCCCATCTCTCCCTCGTTCCCCACTTCGTGCCGCACGTCACTCCTCCCGCACGAACCCCCCACTCCTTGCTCTCTTCCCTCCCTCGATCTAGATCGAGACCGGGGTGGGCTCGCCCTTCGCTCGGTGTCGAAGCCTCTCGCCGGCGCGGCCCGAAGACCACCCCGACGACCGCGCCGCCCGTCGCCGTTGGCCGCCGCCGCCCGGAGCGCTTCCTCGCCGGCCTGCCCCTCTCCGTCGCGTCGTCCCCGACGCCCCCCTCGACCCCCGGTGCCCTGGCCCTACCATCCCCCTGTGAGGCCTCCCTCCTCCTCTCTTCCCTACACGCGCCCGCCGGCGGCATCCCGCGTCCGTCGGCGCCGTCTCGCGTCCACGCCCGAGGCCCCTAGACCACGCCCCCTGCCGCCTCCAGTGCGCGCATGGCCGCCCCCGCGCCCGTTTGCCGGCGCGTGACCCGCGCCCTTGTCGCTACTCATCGCCGCAACCGCGCCTGCGTCCCGCGCGCCTTGGCCTTGGCCTCGTGCCATGTCGGCGCCCGCCTCTGCGAGCTGTCGCACCGCCCGTCCCTGCTGCCTTGTCGCCTGCGGCCTCCTCGCGTGCGAGCCGCTGCTTGCTACCTGCTGTTGCTGTTGCCTGCATGCTGCCTAGCTGCTGCTTTGCTGCTCCTTCTGCCTGCTCCTACCCCGTTGTCGTTGCTCGCGTCGTAGCCGCCCAGCCCACGCGCATCTCCGAGTGCTCCTGTATGCTCCCGTGCCATGGCCATGACTTGCCTGTGCTATGTGCACGACCGTGTGTGAGGCCGGTTGGCTCTCTGTACAAGCGGCCAACCCACTAAACAAGGGCCTAATTAAAAGATTGTTAGGGGTACTTAGTGATAAGTTAGCTTGTAGTCCATGGCAAGTGGGACCCCCCCTATTAAATTAGCTAGATGACTTATTGACACATGTGCAAATGACATGTGGGGCCTATGCCCCAGAACGATAAAAAAATGAATAAAATAAATAAATAATAAATAATAAATAAATAAATAAATAATCATGTTAATTAATCTAATCAACTAGTTAACTTAATTAACCTTTAATTAGACTAAACAGTCAATGACGAATGGGATCCACATGTCAGGCTGACCAGGTCAGCTACTGACGTCATGCTGACGTCAGCAAACACTGTTCTGGATAATGTTGATTTAAATAATTAAATAAATCCTAAAATTGATTTAAATCTTTTAAAATTAATATAAAATAAACCGTAGCTCGGATGGAAAAACTTTGTACATGAAAGTTGCTCCGAACGGCGAGATGAATCCGGATACGCAACCCGTTCGTCCGCCACGCATCCCTAGCATAGCAAACACGCAACTTTCCCCCTCCGGCTACTCTGCCCGAAAATGCGAAACACCGGGGATACTTTCCCGGATGTTTTCCCCTTTCACCGGTACCACCTCGTAACGCGTTAGGGCACATCTAGCATCACACCTTGTCATGTCATGCATTTGTTTGCGATATATTTATTGTTTCTTCCCCCTCTTCTCTCGCTAGACACCGAGACCGACGTCGGTGCTACCCAGTACGACTACGGTGTTGACGACCCCTCCTTCTTGTCTGAGCAACCAGGTAAGCCCCCCCTTTGATCACCAGATATCGCCTACTCTTCTCTATACTGCTTGCATTAGAGTAGTGTAGCATGTTACTGCTTTCAGTTAATCCTATACTGCTGCATAGCCTGTCCTTACTACTACTGTTGTTACCATTACCTGCTATCCTACTGCTTAGTATAGGATGCTAGTGTTCCATCAGTGACCCTACACTCTTGTCCGTCTGCCATGCTATACTATTGGGCCGTGATCACTTCGAGAGGTGATCACGGGCATATACTATATACCTTGCACTGTTACATTACCTGTGGTACTGTTCGGAGATGGGGGCTGAAGGGGCAGGTGGTTCCACCCAGGTAGTGGTGGGCCTGGGTTCCCAACGGCCCCCGACTGTTACTTTGTGGCGGAGCGACAGGGCAGGTTCAGACCACCTAGGAGAGAGGTGGGCCTGGCCCTGGTCGGCGTTCGCGGATACTTAGCACGCTTAACGAGATCTGGGTATTTGATCTGAGTCTGGCCATTTGGTCTATACGCACTAACCATCTACGCGGGAGTAGTTATGGGTATCCCGGCGTCGTGGTATCAACCGAAGCCTTCGTGACGTCAGCGACTGAGTGGCGCACGCCACATTGGATTCTAAGCTCGCGCTTGTATTAAGGGGGCTAGATCTGCTTCCGGCCGCGTTCGCAACGTGCAGGTGTGCTAAGGGCGATGGGCCCAGACCCCTGTGCGCTTAGGTTTAGACCGGCGTGCTGACCTCTCTGTTGTGCCTAGGTGGGGCTGCGACGTGTTGATCTCCCGAGGCCGGGCATGACCCAGGAAAGTGTGTCCGGCCAAATGGGATCGAGCGTGTTGGGGTATGTGGTGCACCCCTGCAGGGAAGTTAATCTATTCGAATAGCCGTGATCTTCGGTAACAGGACGACTTGGAGTTGTACCTTGACCTTATGACAACTAGAACCGGATACTTAATAAAACACACCCTTCCAAGTGCCAGATACAACCGGTGATCGCTCTCTCACAGGGCGACGAGGGGAGGATCATCGGTTAGGATTATGCTATACGATGCTACTTGGAGGTCTTCAGTCTACTCTCTTCTACATGCTGCAAGACGGAGGCTGCCAGAAGCGTAGTCTTCGAAAGCATTAGCTATCCCCCTCTTATTCTGGCTTTCTGCAGTTCATTCCACCGATATGACCCTTTACACATTTACCTATGCATATGTAGTGTAGCTCCTTGCTTGCGAGTACTTTGGATAAGTACTCACGGTTGATTTCTCCCTCTTTTCCCCCTATCCCTTCTACCTGGTTGTCGCAAACAGATATTGGAGCCCAGGATCTAGACGCCACCGTCGACGACGACTCCTACTACACCGGAGGTGCCTACTACTATGTGCTGCCCACTGACGACGACCAGGAGTAGTTTAGGAGGATCCCAGGCAGGAGGCCTGCGCCTCTTTCGATCTATATCTCAGTTTGTGCTAGCCTTCTTAAGGCAGACTTGTTTAACTTATGTCTGTACTCAGATATTGTTGCTTCCGCTGACTCGTCTATGATCGAGCTCTTGTATTCGAGCCCTCGAGGCCCCTGGCTTGTAATATGATGCTTGTATGACTTATTTTATTTGTAGAGTTGTGCTGTGATATCTTCTCGTGAGTCCCTGATCTTGATCGTACACGTTTGCGTGTATGATTAGTGTACGGTCAAATCGGGGGTGTCACAAGTTGGTATCTGAGCCGACTGCCTGTAGGAATCCCCCTTTCCAACTCCTTGGCCGAAGTTGAGTCTAGTCGATGAAAACTATTTTACTAACATGGCTGTGTGGCCCATGGGCCCACGTCGCCATTGGGTGGTAGTAGGATCTTTTATTCCTCGCCTATACCCTGGGACTCTGATATCTCTTCTATTCGGGTTAAATGATTTTACTAAATCTAACATTAGGATCTCGTTATCATTTTCACCCGGAGAGCCCCGTATTTCTGACGATCGCCTGCTGCACCAGAAGATTTCGAAGTTACTCACCGATGTTCTCTCGAGACCTTGTGCATGTTGCTTTTGCCATTCCCTACCACCGAAAAATCCCGATGGATAAATACTTACACATGTCGTTCTTACTTTTATTCCCAGTTGTTCTTGTTATTAGAAGATACCCCGAAATACTCGTCGTTGTTTGGATAATCCTTTGAGCTTACTGCCTTGTTGTTCTTTGTCACCTGAATACCCCTACGGATAATTCTCGCACTTATTGAGTATCCGCTCATCCCCCAGTTGTTCATGTGTTTCACAATGGTCATCGACATCAATTCGATCCTCCAAAAATCCTTAGTAGCTTATTGCTCTGCAATACTTGGCTGCTTGCATTATGGATGCTTTCCATATGTCTGGCAATATTCATCAGTATCCTTAGGCATCGTCTTTTTGATCCTATTGATTCAACATGAGTGCGAATGCATGCAATCATTAGTTGATCCTTTTGAATTATCTTTCCGGCTCAGACGTCATTTTAAACACGAGCTGGTTCTCAACAAATCCAATTGCCGTCGATTGTACCCCTAGGGCTATTCAACTTATCCATCCGTAATCAGAACATTGCTTCTGATCCCTTGAATTGAAAATCATAATTCATTTGCATTTGTGCTCTGGATTAGTCAGTTGTTTCCATAATCCAATGCCTTTGCATTCTTTCCTCTTCTGGTTGAGTACCGATGCTCACATAAGATCCTTTGAGGACCACCGGATCCTTTGTTGGATTTTATCCGATAGCGTCCTTCATATTCAATCCCTTTGGAAGTTCTCTCTCCATTGGTAAATCCTATCCTCTGATTGGCCAACCATGCTCTGCTTTCAAGCTTGTGGTATTTACTATTGAAGCTTGTGGTATATGTTTCCACGATACCCTGACGGGTTGAACATATGCCTTTTTCTAATCCGTGTGAACCCGGAAATTACTATGGGTCATACTCTACTGGTGTTATGACGGATAAAATTTCAACACCACAACTTCGTTGAAGGCGAGAAGTAAATGAAAGGTTATGCATCAAAGAAGTGGGAGTCGACCTTGAACTTTGTGTTCATGCCCATGGACACGATGTAGATCCTGTCATAGAAGCTTCTTGCAATATTAACTATTTCCTTGATATGACATCATCTGGTACCTATGTATTGATCATTTGCAATCATGATCCCGATCACATTTTCTCCTTGATTCCATTTCTCAGACAAGTTTAAGCACTTGTCTTCTACGGAGTAATACCCCAGACCAACCTCTACTTTGATTTGTCGTCGAGTATTACCCCCCTGGTATCTCAAGATTATCACGGAATTGCATAACCTCTTATGAGTTCTTCATCAAGTGCTACATTCTCATTGATTCCAATTTTTCATGAGCTCTGAGTAATTTAACACTCAAAGACATCGATAATTGAATCGAGTCCGCACTGCGATTCAACAACTCTTAGTAATCTTCAATGCATACGAGTTTCTACTCGATCGTGTCATTCCCAGCTGATTGACCACATCATCATCGTCAAGCTGACTGCTTGACCATTCTACCTATGTCCTTCATCCTCGAGACACAATCCCGACAGTGCTCTAAGCTTACATCGAACTTTCACCACCATATTGCTTGTCTTGAGAGACAACTCTGAATTCTGTGATGGCATCTTATCTATGGTTATAATAACCTTTTGCTTCACCATTCCCTTGGCCTGATGTCGTCGCCAAGTGATTGCATCCTCATGGAGCCTCTCGACAAAATTTGTTGTGATCATCATCATAATTTTAACTCCTTCCAGGATACCAATCGAATTCATGATGAGAAATACCGTCCTTGCCCTCGATGATTTGTGTTATCATCGACCACTTATTGCCTTTTGTTCAACACAAACTTGTTCATGTTTTGTGTTATACCTTGAGTTCCTTGTTACCCAACATTGTTCTTCTTTACCTTGGATATTACCACATTTTATGGCAAGAATGTCGTGAGAATTTCACCACCTCCTGAGAATTCTTGATACGAGTAATACTTATCACCATCACCATTCCTTCTGGGTCCTTGTGTTGTTCCTAACCGGAATACCGACAAATGGTCTGTGATGTGTAAATTCTAAACTTCTAGCAACCCTATTGCTTTGAAGTTATTGGTCTACAGTTTCATTCTAAGTCTATTGCTTATTGAATCATCATTCGGACATTAATCGTGCTACCTAGTCCAGATTCCTGGGTGCACCCTCCTATCATTGTTCAGTTATGTATGTTTCCCTCGAGCATACATCATTATATCATTTGATACGACAAATGATATTTCCTTGTTCACATAATTGTGGAAATCAATCCTTTGGAAATCTCGATGATTTGTTGCTGAGCCTATCAGCCACCTCCTCATCCTCTCCTTGGTTTACTGATGAACTCTTGTTTCAGAGCTCACTTCCATAGATCATTTCCGAGAATCTCACAATGTCATCTCGTCAAATTGTGTTGCACCTTTTCTTCTCAGGCATCCTGATGTCTGAGGTATCCTGACACCAATCAGATCTGAATCTCGGTCAGATACGATGATTGGAACATATTTCCAAGAGTTATAACAATGGTCTTTATATGACCCGGTAAGATGATGTCATGCCTAGCACACCTGGCCGGAGGACCTATTGTCATAGTTTCCTTTTTAGCAAGCTTAGCGATTCTTCCATGAGGAAATCGTAAGACTTATTTTATAAGTTGTTCCTGATGAATCCTTTGCGTATGCAAAGTCCGACCTTTGCTTCAAGACCATGTCAATGCTATCTCGAAGCATGTATGTGGTACTCCTATATCAATAAGAACATTTGAAGCACAGTGCTAAATTTTCCTTATCAGTTATCCAAACACCATTGTATGGGTACATATCATGATTCTTCTTATCCCTTTTATCTGAATGGTCATGCCTTTGGTCTCATGTCATGGATAACATTCTCTACTTGTCCTTGGTAAGGATATACCCTTGAAATATGTGTTTAAACACATTCTTCCTTTCCATTTAACCTGATGATCACCTTTTCCTTTCCATTGGATTGTTTGACCTTTCTTGTGATCTATATAATCTAAGAAGTAATAATTCACTGCTTATGTAACCACATCAGTGTACAATTCTGTCAGTAAGACCCTGTTACTTTTGTTGATGACAATCCGGTAACCACCGATGGATGAGAACTTTGCCTATTGGTCCGCCTCGTAGCAACGAGCAGGAAAATGGTTCTCTTTGTTCCTCGCCCTTGGTACCAACATTGTTGCCGACATAACTGACATGGTACTCTCTGACATGCCTTGCTATCGTGACCGTGCAATATGTCACTGCTCCTTTTAAAAAAACCACATGGTGGGCCCATAACCCACAGGTCCCAGGATCAAAACCTGACTCTCCTATACACCCTGTTGCCAAAGTTATTCCTAGAGCTTGACTTCGAATGTAATTTGCGAGCCACCTTCCTAGTGATCAATTCTGGTCTCGGACACAATACTTATTCCCGTTGCTCTGAACCCCATTCACACTCTATTTCAGGCAATGAACGATTGCCTATCCGCTTGAAACTTCTTATTGCACCGTCTTACTTTGCTCTCGATGTGTTTCATTTGTTCAACTCGAGAGATACTCATATGTTCATACTTGGGAAACCCCCAGAAGATTTTCCCTTATAACATCCTATCGTTGTAGAGCTGCCCCTTACCTATTCATAAGTACGATGGAGATCCCGAAGAAAGGTTGACAATTGATCATGGTGACTTGAAGCAGTGAAATGAAGACATCAACGAAAGGGATCAACCACTTAGAAAGGGCAGCCAAGACCGAGAAGACTCGTTAGGTTTTTCGCTACCAACACCTTCGCCCCTTACTCCACCGCTTAAATCTCGGGACGAGATTTCTTTTAGTGGAGGAGAATTGTAACGCCCGGGTAATTAAGCTACAGTGATCCCACGCTAATCATGCCACGTCATCCCGGTTACTCTTGCTAGGCTTTCGTTAGATCAAACCGCGTCAAATTCAAATCTAAATTAATGTCAACAATAAAAGTTTTCGAAAGTTGAAACAAAAATGTTCGATGGGTGCCGAATATTACAAGGGTAATTATAATAAAGCAAACACATTTTTATAAAATGTCTAGATAATTTAAAATGAATTAAAACAGAAAAAAAGAAAAGAAACTACAAAAACAGGAAACAAAACCAATCAAAAAAAGAATAAAAGCCCCCCCCGGCCTACTGGGCCAACGGCCCACCCGGCCAGCCACTGGCCCAATCGGCCCTCACCCCTGCATAACCCCCCCCCCCCCACCGTAGCAAACCCTAGACCGATCCCCATCTCTCTCTCGTTCCCCACTTCGCACCGCACGTCACTCCTCCCGCACGAACCCCCCACTCCTCGCTCTCTTCCCTTCCTCGATCTGGATCGAGACCGGGGAGGGCTCGCCCTTCGCTCAGTGTCGAAGCCTCTCGCCGGCGCGGCCCGAAGACCACCCCGACGACCGCGCCGCCCGTCGCCATTGGCCGCCGCCGCCCGGAGCGCTTCCTCGCCGGCCTGCCCCTCTCCGTCGCGTCGTCCCCGACACCCCCCTCGACCCCCGCTGCCCTGGCCCTACCATCCCCCTGTGAGGCCCACCTCCTCCTCTCTTCCCTGCACGCGCCCACCGGCGGCGTCCCGCGTCCGTCGGCGCCGTCCCGCGTCCACGCCCGAGGCCCCTAGACCACGCCCCCTGCCGCCTCCCGTGCGCGCATGGCTGCCCCCGCGCCCGTTTGCCGGCGCGTGACCCGCGCCCCTGTCGCTACTCATCGCCGCAACCGCGCCTGCGTCCCGCGCGCCTTGGCCTTGGCCTCGTGCCATGTCGGCGCCCGCCTCTGCGAGCTGTCGCACCGCACGTCCCTGCTGCCTCGTCGCCTACAGCCTCCTCGCGTGCGAGCCGCTGCTTGCTACCTGCTGTTGCTGTTGCCTGCATGCTGCCTAGCTGCTGCTTTGCTGCTCCTTCTACCTGCTCCTACCCCGCTGTCGTTGCTCGCGTCGTAGCCGCCCAGCCCACGCGCATCTCCGAGTGCTCCTGTATGCTCCCGTGCCATGGCCATGACTTGCCTGTTCTATGTGCACGACCGTGTGTGAGGCCGGTTGGCTCTCTGTACATGCGGCCAACCCACTAAACAAGGGCCTAATTAAAAGATTGTTAGGGGTACTTAGTGATAAGTTAGCTTGTAGTCCATGGCAAGTGGGACCCCCCCCTATTAAATTAGCTAGATGATTTATTGACACATGTGCAAATGACATGTGGGGCCTATGCCCCAGAACGATTAAAAAATGAATAAAATAAATAAATAATAATAATTAATTAATTAATTAATCATGTTAATTAATCTAATCAACTAGTTAACTTAATTAACATCTAATTAGACTAAACAGTCAATGATGAACGGGATCCACATGTCAGGCTGACCAGATGAACTGCTGACGTCATGCTGACGTCAGCAAACACTGTTCTGAATAATGATGATTTAAATAATTAAATAAATCCTAAAATTGATTTAAATCTTTTAAAATTAATATAAAATAAACCGTAGCTCGGATGGAAAAACTTTGTACATGAAAGTTGCTCCGAACGGCGAGATGAATCCGGATACGCAACCCGTTCGTCCGCCACGCATCCCTAGCATAGCAAACACGCAACTTTCCCCCTCCGGCTACTCTGCCCGAAAACGCGAAACACCGGGGATACTTTCCCGGATGTTTTCCCCTTTCACCGGTACCACCTCGTAACGCGTTAGGGCACATCTAGCATCACGCCTTGTCATGTCATGCATTTGCTTGCGATATATTTATTGTTTCTTCCCCCTCTTCTCTCGCTAGACACCGAGACCGACGCCGGTGCTACCCAGTACGACTACGGTGTTGACGACCCCTCCTTCTTGTCTGAGCAACCAGGCAAGCCCCCCCTTTGATCACCAGATATCGCCTACTCTTCTCTATACTGCTTGCATTAGAGTAGTGTAGCAAGTTACTGCTTTCAGTTAATCCTATACTGCTGCATAGCCTGTCCTTGCTACTACTGTTGTTACCATTACCTGCTATCCTACTGCTTAGTATAGGATGCTAGTGTTCCATCAGTGACCCTACACTCTTGTCCGTCTGCCATGCTATACTACTGGGCCGTCAGCACTTCGGGAGGTGATCACGGGCATATACTATATACCTTGCACTGTTACATTACCTGTGGTACTGTTCGGAGATGGGGGCTGAAGGGGCAGGTGGTGGTGGGCCTGGGTTCCCGACGGCCCCCGACTGTTACTTTGTGGCGGAGCGACAGTGCAGGTTCAGACCACCTAGGAGAGAGGTGGGCCTGGCCCTGGTCGGCGTTCGCGGATACTTAACACGCTTAGCGAGATCTGGGTATTTGATCTGAGTCTGGCCATTTCGTCTATACGCACTAACCATCTACGCGGGAGTAGTTATGGGTATCCCGGCGTCGTGGTATCAGCCGAAGCCTTCATGATGTCAGCGACTGAGTGGCGCGCGCCACATTGGATCGTAAGCTCGCGCTTGTATTAAGGGGGCTAGATCTGCTTACGGCCGCGTTCGCAACATGCAGGTGTGCTAAGGGCGATGGGCCCAGACCCTGTGCGCTTAGGTTTAGACCGGCGTGCTGACCTCTCTGTTGTGCCTAGGTGGGGCTGCGACGTGTTGATCTCCCGAGGCCGGGCATGACCCAGGAAAGTGTGTCCGGCCAAATGGGATCGAGCATGTTGGGGTATGTGGTGCACCCCTGCAGGGAAGTTAATCTATTCGAATAGCTGTGATCTTCGGTAACAGGACGACTTGGAGCTGTACCTTGACCTTATGACAACTAGAACCGGATACTTAATAAAACACACCCTTCCAAGTGCCAGATACAACCGGTGATCGCTCTCTCACAGGGCGACGAGGGGAGGATCATCGGTTAGGATTATGCTATATGATGCTACTTGGAGGTCTTCAGTCTACTCTCTTCTACATGCTGCAAGACGGAGGCTGCCAGAAGCGTAGTCTTCGAAAGGATTACCTATCCCCCTCTTATTCTGGCTTTCTGCAGTTCAGTCCACCGATATGACCCTTTACACATTTACCTATGCATATGTAGTGTAGCTCCTTGCTTGCGAGTACTTTGGATAAGTACTCATGGTTGCTTTCTCCCTCTTTTCCCCCTATCCCTTCTACCTGGTTGTCGCAACCAGATATTGGAGCCCAGGATCCAGACGCCACCGTCGACGACGACTCCTACTACACCGGAGGTGCCTACTACTATGTGCTGCCCGCTGACGACGACCAGGAGTAGTTTAGGAGGATCCCATGCAGGAGGCCTGCGCCTCTTTCGATCTGTATCTCAGTTTGTGCTAGCCTTCTTAAGGCAGACTTGTTTAACTTATGTTTGTACTCAGATATTGTTGCTTCCGCTGACTCGTCTATGATCGAGCTCTTGTATTCGAGCCCTCGAGGCCCCTGGCTTGTAATATGATGCTTGTATGACTTATTTTATTTGTAGAGTTGTGTTGTGATATCTTTCCATGAGTCCCTGATCTTGATCGTACACGTTTGCGTGTATGATTAGTGTACGGTCAAATCGGGGGCGTCACAAGTTCGTCCCATGGAACTATCCTATTGTCCATCCTGAAATCGGTAGCTAGCCTCAGAAGAGTCCTGCTCATCTCAGGGTGAAAACTACGATCAAAAGGATAATGGGACATCTCAACTACACTACACCGGAATGCTTATCCTCCTCTGTCTGAAGGGGGTTTTATAGGTAGGGATGAGAAAATGGCGGGAAAGAACGACTGCGGTATGGCGGGAAATGATTGGCGGGAAACGGGTGGCGGGAAAGAGTTGGCGCGAACATATGGCGGGAAATGGGTGGCGGGAAAGAGTTGGCGCGAACATATGGCGGGAAAGAGTTGGCGCGAACATATGGCGGGAAAATATTACGGGCAAAGGGTTGCACCAAATACGTCATAGTTTATAAAAAAAATCCAGGGAGCATTCGGGAAAAAAATGGTAGCATGCACCGATCGGCCCACAGCAGGCCAATTAGTCCCTGTCGGCCCGCAGCTGACCAATTAGTCGTTGTCGGCCCACAGCAGGCCAATTAGGCTCTGTCGGCCCACTACTGGCCGACTAAACCTGAACTGGTGGCCGACAGGCCAATCGGCCAGCAGCTAGCCGATAGGGTCTCAGTCGGCCTGCTGTGGGCCGACTAGGTCCACTCGGCCGGCTGCGGGCCGACGGTGTATTATTTTCGAAAATTATTTTTTAAGCATAATATTTGTGCAAATTAATAAAAAAATGTATTATTTAAAAAAGTAGCCAGATTCTAACACACGGAGCATCTCCACGTGGAACACTATGTTCGACTTTTCCCTTGGACCTAATCAGTTCTATCGGGTCTAATGGATGCTGGGTTTGGATCTCGCATTTTCGTGCATCCAAGCCACCTTGGGGGCAATTGTCCACATTCACTTTTGGTTTCTTCTAAAATCTCAACTCGTTGATAAGAAAACTTATCAAAAGTTCAGTGTTATTGTAGATCTCATAATCTCATGATCCACAGAAGCATGTAGAAAAGTTGCATATGGTTTAGAGATATATAAAGAGACAGAGTGGGCAATGCTCACAACCTTTGGTTAAATTATCAGCATGATAGGTGTGATGCTGTTGAATTAATAGTGTGTTTCTCGTGAGGAGTGACAAAGCTTCTTGTGTTTGCCAGCTGCGCATAACTTTCAGTTGTACAGAGTGCTTTTCAATGGAACACACTATACACACTTTTTTTACTCAAACAAACGGAATACGGAATCAGGTTGATATTTGCCCCACTTGTGTGCTTCTCAGTGGAACAGAATCTAATCTACGGATGACAGATTTGCAGTAGCGCATTTTCTCAGTTGGCGCATGGAGAGGTTCCACGGGGCTATTATCCACTTTCCCTTTGTGTTTCTTCTAAAATCTCAGCTCATGTCAGCAACAAAACATATTAAAAGTTCAATATCAGCGCAAACCTTATACCTCACGACCAACAGAGGGAACACATACAGAAAATGTGCATTTGATTTTGAGATATACTCCCTCCGTAATAAAATATAAGAGCATCTCCAGCCGCGTCCCCAACAGCCCCCCCAGAGCGACTTTTTCAGCGTCGGCGCCCGAAAAACCCCCCAGTCGTGCCTCCAAGACGCTGAAATCCGCCGCCTCGGTCCGTTTTTGGGCCCCGCGATCCCATGCCGAACCTAGTGCACTGGGGGGCACTTGGGGGCTCCAGCGTCAGAGGAAAATACGTCTGGGTCACACTATCAGGCGAAAAGTCAAGGCAATCATCCAAATTCGCCCCCCAACCCCTGCACGCTCAGCCACCACCCCGCCTATCCCGGCGCCGCCCACTGCCCAGCACCGCTAGATAGGCCATTCCCTGCCGGAAAAGAGAGAAGGTTTGGCCGTGGAACCTGTCCACCACCTTTCGGGCGTGTTTTCCGGCGCTCCGGCCGCACACGGAGGCATACCGGCGGCTTTGTGCCCATCGCGCCTACCAGGTGTTCAGCGATTTTCCTGCTCGGCGATGGACTCGGACGACAAGGAGGCGCTCACGGCGTTGCTGGAGGAGGAAGCCGATGCCGACGTCCAGGACAAGGAGCATCTCATGGTCCTCACCGCCCTCGCCAGCCTGCTCACGAGCAATGAAAAGCCGCGGCGAGGTGGCACGATGCCGGGGCGGCTG
Source organism: Triticum monococcum (assembly GCA_034509565.1). NCBI lineage: Eukaryota > Viridiplantae > Streptophyta > Magnoliopsida > Poales > Poaceae > Triticum > Triticum monococcum. The sequence continues at coordinate 29,131,574 of CM067847.1, forward strand.
AAAGCAAAGAACCGGCATCGTCTGGAAGGCTATTGCATGTTCTACTTCAACTACTTCGTCGACGCTCCATTACACGACGAAAAAGCATTTCGGCGCCGTTACCGGATGAGCCGAAAGCTTTTCCTCAGGATTGTAAATTCCATCCGGGAGTTCGATAGCTACTTCAAGTGCAAGAAGGATTGCATGGGAAAATTTGGATTCACCTCAATCCAGAAGTGCACGACAGCTATGACTATGCTTGCATACAGAGCTCCCGGTGATTCACTCGATGACTATGGGCGCATGGCTGAGTCCACGACCATTGAGTGTTTCTACAAGTTCCACAGGGCAGTGGTGGCAGTGTTTGGACTGCAATACTTGCGATCGCCCAATGCCGAAGACACTGCTCGGATCCTAGCACAGAATGCAGCAAGAGGATTTCCTGGGATGCTTGGAAGCATCGATTGCATGCATTGGATATGGAAGAACTGTCCAGTTGCTTGCCAGGGGATGTACAAAGGCACCAAAGGCGGTTACAATGTGGTACTTGAGGCATTGGCCACACATGACTTTTGGATTTGGCACTCCTTTGGTATGCCAGGAACTCACAATGACATCAACGTGCTACAGTGCTCCCCTGTCTTTGCCAAGCTTGTTAAAGGTCATTCTACTCCGGTGAATTTCGAAGTCAATGGGCGACACTACAACAAGGGGTACTACCTAGCTAATGGCATCTATCTGAGAGGGTCTACATTTGAGAAGACTATATCAAACCCTATGCCAGGAGGCAAGAACTCTCACTTTGCGAAGGTTCAGGAGGCTTACATGGAAGGGTGTCGAGCGGGCATTTGGTGTGCTCCAATCTCGATTTGTTGTTGTCCGGTACCCCGCTCAGACCTGGTCAAAAGATCAAATGTGGCAGATCATGACTTGCTTTGTCATCTTGCACAACATGATCATTGAGAGCGAGTAGGAAGAGCCAGTGTTTGACATTGAATCATATTACAGGCAGGATCCTCTTGCGCAAGTTGATCACCAACTACCGGCAATCTGGACTACCTTTCTCAATATGCGTTAGGAGATCCGAGACCCACAGGTGCATCAACAACTGCAGTAGGATCTAGTGGAGCACCAATGGAGGCTCAAGGGCAACGCCTAGCTCGACGTGTGATGAAATATGAGTTTTTGTTTGTTGAACTATTTGCCGAACTATTTGATTTTTACTGATTTTCTTTGATGAACTATGTGGTAAAAAAAAATATTTTTGTTGAATTTGTATCAAACCAGGGCAAATATGGACCCATTTGCGTCGGTATTGAGCCAATTTTTCGCCAAAGTGAGCCAAAAAGCGAACACATTTGCGTCAAAAATAGGCCGATATCGGCGGCTGGGAACCCAATCGCCCCAACGCCAATTTTAGCGTCGGCTAGCCCCCAAAAAGCGATTTTTAAGCCTGCTAGGGGACCAACGGCTGATGATGCTCTAAAAGCTGCAAAATCATCTTATATTTTAATTAAGGGGTAGCATAAAGAGACAGAGTGGGGAAATGCTCAAAACTTTGGTCGTGCATATAGTCAGCGACCACATCGCCTCGCGAACGTCCACTGCCTCCACCGTCGGCCACATCAAAGGTCCCTTCGCCGGAGCCTGCTGCTGCGCCAGCGCCGCGAGCCGGAACAACGCCAGCGCCAGGAGCAGGTGGTGGACGGCGATGGCGCGGCCAAGTGTGATCGGGACGACTTTTCAAACCATTAGTTGCACAAGAGGTCAGCTGCCCGGGCAAGACAAGGAGTCCCCCACCCACTTTCAGCTCCGTGGGCCCAGAATCGTCAGCATCCTCGGTGGCGTCGTGCCAAGTCTTGTGAAAGAGCACACACGAACGTTGACGCTGACAAAAACACAACGCACACACACGAACATTGTATCTGTGACCACCTGTCATTGAGGTAGTATTGTCTATACAGTACAAAATTCTAATCGTGTCTGATCTCGAGAAAATGTTTGGGTATATTCATATATTTGTATGTCTATTTTTTGAAAGGCGCTACACACAAGCACTCATACATACACACATACACTCATCATTATGAACGCACGTACACACACCCTATCTGTATGAACACCTTCGAGGGACTGAACTGACACACCATTTTGACATCTATCTATTTATATATAAAATGTGCTTGATGGGTTAACCAGAAAAAAGATAAATAGGGTAGAAAATCACACAATAATTAGAAACATCCGACCATTGTCCCTTCAAAAATACAATAGAAAAAAAACCAGATCTCACATCCCTCAAAGAAAAATATAATAAAAGGAGAAACACACCCACGTATGCACCTAGCCTTGCATCTATCTACTTGTCCCTTCAAAAATACAAAAGAAAAAATATATCAGATCTCGCATCCCCGAAAGAAAAGAAAAACTAAAAGGAAAAAACTCACTCAGCATACAGACCTTAAATACTACACCCTTCCATAAAAAATAGGGAAACGTTTGGAATCGGCAGGCCGGCCGAAGCTTCGGCCGGTGCCTCACCCACGCGCTCGCTACGTTTTCATATACAGGCAACACGTAAGCTGGTGGGACCACGTCTAGTGCCTTATCTCTTTCCAGCCACTACTTTTCGTCCTTCCTGGCGCAATCCTCGTCTATTCCCCATCATCTCTCTAAACAAGCCCTGAGCACCACATCCTTCATTTTTTCAGATCCCGGTGATCTGCTGCTCCGGCGAGCGGTGGCCGGAGTTATTGCAGGGGTTCGGCTACTCCGGCGAGTGGTGGCCGGAGTTACTACAGGGGTGAGGAGCGGACGTTGCCTGCTGGGAACTGAGCCACCCACTGCTGCGAGCGGTGGCCGGAGCTGAGTGGGCTGCAATCACGACAGTGCTGCAGCGCTCGTCGTCATGGCCACCCGCAGCTGGGTGCGTTGCTCTCCAAGGTCGGGGCGGCGGGATTTTTGCTACAACCATGTTTTGTTTTTGCTGGAACCAGCCGATGTTTTTGCTACCACCCCGACATCCCAAACTTACTACCACGGTGATTTTTGTTGGAACCGGTGAACCATTTTTCTACAACGGTTTTGATTTTTGTTACTGCCCGGTGTTTGTGGATTTTTGCTACATCCATCTTTATGTGAGTCCTGCAACTCTGTTTTTTGCTTCAACCAGCCATTTGTTTTTGCTGGAACTATCAGACATTTTTGCTGGAACCAGCGATTTCTCATGGATGCGAGTACAGATACATTTTTCTTCGTTGGGATCGGCAAGCCATTTTTGATACAACCAGTGAGCAGTTTTGCTTCAACCGGCATCTATTTTTGCTGGAACTAGCAATTCCAGAGCTGCGACAACCGATGCTTTTTTAGAGCCGTGACGGGTCAGCACTGTGAGCTGCGACGGCCACCGCGGCAAGACATGCTGCAAGGTCGCCGGGGCTGCTGGAACGGCGGTCGCGGGGGTGCGTGGGGGGGAGGGGGGAGGGTGAGGAGGAGGTTTGATACAACCCGGTAGCAAGGGCGGCAAGCAGGCGAGCAATGGCGATCTGGTGAGTAGCAGCGACCCGGCGAGCGACAGCGATCCAACAAGCGACGGTGGTCCGGCTAGCTTCGAAGGCCGGTCGTCTCGTTCTCGTCCTGCACTGCGCTCGCGTGATTTGGGGGCAAAAGCCAGAGAGAAGAGTGCTTTGAGGAGGAAGACCATGATCTGACGGTTAAAACACAGCGTATCGGACGCGTACGGTGCGACCGGCCCAAATTTGGGTCGGCACGCCGGCGCCTAGTAGTCGCCTAAAAAATAATATCTACACCCACATACACATCTTGCATCTATCCACACGTCCCTTAAGAAACAAAAATAATACCAGATGTCGCATCCCTCGAAGAAGAAGAAACTAAAAGGAAAAACTCACCCACGTACAGACCTTGAATATATCTACACCCTACGTATATATGCAGCTTGCATGTTATACACGTCCGTTGTCCGTTGAGAAAAGAAAAAACTACCAGATCTCCCTCGGAAAGAAAAAAACTACGACATGAATCTCACGCATATGGACTATAATGATTACAAACTAGATGATACCTCGCGCGTTGCTGCGGGAATTTTGTATTGATGAATAGAAATATTGATGGAGTGCAGAATAGAGAAATCATGATAGTGTTTTATACTAACAATTAGTGCAAACATCAAAGTTCTTTCCATGGTATGGAACTGAAGCAAGCATAACCAAATGAGAGTTGTTCTGGATTGCAGTTGCACGGCCAACCATTAGTGCAAGGAATATAGAACAAATTTGTCACTGCATCTATAGGATAACTACTGTTTCATTAGTGATACTGCATGGCAAAGAAGCAAATATAAATTTTTCAAAAGAGATGAGTATCCATTCATGCAGATACATGCACGGGATCATCATGAAATAGGGAATGAACATAGCATTGTTAATGTGGAATAAGAAAATGATTTGGAATGTCATACCTTTAAGAGAGAACTCTACTAATGCTGAAGGTAATTTAGCATTGAAGTAGTACTTATGAGGAAATAGCTTAAATCACCTTACCCTCATATATACATGAATTAACCTTCTGCTTCGTCCATTCTTCAGTCTTTAATTAACACAATAATGGAAGATCAACAGATTACAAACACAAAGAGATGGACCGGTGGACTGCTCATATATCCAAAATCTTTGAACAAAACCCAATGCACATATATTAATGTGTGATGTCAAATTGACTATTGACTCATGGTTCAGTCGAGTATGTATCAATAATAACAGTGACCTTCAGATTAGATAATTAGGAAAGAATCCCATTTACCTTGCTGACAGGAACAATGAAGCCAATGATAGGAGTTCAGCTTGCTAACTGAAATCCCACAAGCTTCCAACTCTAGTGATGCTGAGACAACATAATTAAGAGAAAAAAATAGATATCCTTACTGCAAATGGCCCTTAACTTCCAAGCCGACCGACTGACTGTGCTCCATGACGGAGCAAAGGCAGGAGAGGTGACGGGCTCCACCGCGGGGCAGCGGCAAGACTTCCTGTTGGTGCCGCGACGGCGCAGACTGGGGCGTAGAGGGCAGCGCGACTGGGTGAAGCCAGTACGAACGATCGGAGGTGGTCGTTCCCTCGTTCCAGGGGAATCCCATGCGAGTTCCAACGACGCGCTGTAAGCGTGCCATGGTTCCTTGCTGCGGCGACAGCGCGGACTGGGTTGTGGAGGGCAGCGTGTCCGGGTGTAGTCCATATGGATGGTCGGAGGTGGCCGACCGAGCAAAGCTCATGCGGATGACAACAACATGCTGTAGGCTTGGCGGCGGTTCCGTCCAGGTGTGACGCGGTGGTGCATTACTCAGCCCCATCTTAGCGTCGAGGTCTCTCGCGCCGGAGCTCAGTTTCTATTGTTGCAGCTCGATTAGAGTAGGTGAGAAGATCGAAGATGCATCGTCAAGGGTCTAGGCCCCTCTGTTATGGCTGCCTCATTTGTTACGAAAAGTAAAGGCCATGTCGCTTCGGTGGCTATGATGGCTGTGTATCTCCCACGATCTGTTGGTTTGTTATTTGGATGAGGTGGCAGATTTGTTAATTAAAAAATAACAGCTGAGGGGCACATGCATGGCTGTTACTGTTGGAAAAAGGACGCTTAGTTGCAACGGGATGGCCGATGTGGCTGGCACTGCATTACGTGGTTGGTTGTGATTGGATGCTGATGTGTCTATCTTGCATATTGAGATAAATTAAATAGTGGGGGTGAACTTCTTAAGTACTATATAGGATCGGGAAGACAACTTTGACCTAGAAAAAAGAGCAACACATTTGGTTACATGCATGCTAACTCCAGTTTACTACTTATTTAAAAAAAATGAGTACTACAGCTCCCGTAAAATAACTAATACCAGTTTGTGTTTCCTAAGGACTTTGATAGGTCTAGCATGACGAAGAGGAGTTGCTTACGGGAGTAAGCAATCTGCATATGCTCACAAGTCCATCGATAAAGTTCAGCATCAACATACATACAATTTTGGAGCTCTTATATATACATGTGATTATATGAGGCCTTTTTTTTTTCTTGGCCCTCGTGTTAAAAGGACTTAATCAAGCCACAATCAAATTAGAATTTAAGTAAACAGATTAAAATAACATTAACTACAAACAAATTGGTGACCTGGTCGAGACACCGGATAAATTATTCAGTAGCCCCAATAAGTTACTATTTTCTTTAAATGTAACTTTTTATGTATTGAATAAGATGTCATGATTAAAATTGTTAATCCGACATTCCTTATATGCATGACACATAGGTTAATTGGCGACTTAATCTACCAACAACATATTTACGACCAGACAAAAGAATCATATTTTATTCCAACTAAAATTCCACAAACTTTTAGTAAGGAACCTAGCTAAGATATAACATATGAAAAATTGCCGAGTTAGTATATAAACACCGGCTAATTAATCTATCAGACCTAGGATATATTTAAATTATTCTTTTTAAAGGGTACTTTTATTACAACATGTTATTGTTTACTTTCAACGGTCCTTACTCAGCATACCGATTGGATATGAATTGTGGTCTCATACAAGTGCTTTCCCATTCGCTTTTGCTCGATGTATGACCATACTAATAGGTACAAATACCTCGTTTTAATGTGCACTGGTCAAGTTGCAGGCCATGATCTTTGTTCCATGGTCGACCTTGGCTCCACTTTTTGCTCCATAGCGAATAGGTGATGAAATGGCATCGCGGTTTACTTTTTCTATAATCAGATAATTAGTTCCTTCACTGCAAACATAGTCTTTTCACACCTACTTTTTGTACCATAGTCCTACAGGATTCAAGGACAAAGTCCGACACGTGAGGCTGGACCGCAAGCTGGGACCATATGAATGGTAATTCTATGTGGCACTATAACTTCCAACACAAATATTTTTAAATTTCTTGCTAACTACCTCTCTTCCTTTCTCATGACCCCGCTTGATAAAAAGTTAAATACGCTAAGTGTATATGTGTTTAGAAGATTGAAACATGTGAAGTGTCTTTCACTGGCTACTCAAAAACATATATGTCATACTTTGCTCAATTAAATAGCAAACAAATTATATATGTGCTCGAGGAGTCTTCTAATTCAGGTTGCATCCAGTACTCAATACCTTGAAATACCCAAACAAAAGATGTGGAAATCCAAATAAATGAGAAATATATTCTCTCAACTATGTTTACTATACCATAAAATATCAAATCTGATATCAACATGGAGATTAAATAATGAATTAATTAACACAAATTCAATGTTGATAGTGATGTTTGGTCATAGTCAGAACCCAATTAAGTTAGCTAATCTTCAGCCACATATGTCTCTCACAAAACCATAGATCAAATTAGAATATGAATTGCCTAATCTTCCAATACTTATCTGGTGATTGTTTTAAAATAATGAGAAATTTATTCTCTCAACTATAGGGTGGGTGTAGGCTCCATGATGGTACATTTAAACCCTCAGTTCCTGACATTTCATAAATTAGTTCCTCGAACTGGCTTCAACTATTATAATCGTATGTTTATCTCATGTAGGCCAGAAAAATATTTACAAAAATATTATGCTTACCAGTCCTCTATTTTGAACTTGCATACAAAATTATCTTTTAAGATCATGCATACACAAGGGGCCTTTAATAAGTTTGCTTTCTGCTACTATTCAATTTAGCAGAGACAATGGAATATGAAAAACGTTGCATTCCTAACATTTTCAGAACAGTATAGGAGGCGCCCTCGCATTTGCGAGGGCCACTGTGCTAGTTGATGGAAACACCGCAGACGTCTTCGTAATCAACGGGGTCGTCTCCTTCCACTGAACTCACATTGTTGAAAGGCATGAGATAAATCTAGAAAAAAGCGACCATCAATGTGAGTCTAAGTGACGCTCACCTTGCGTGTGTCTGATCTTGAGATTCATGGCATGTTGTCTATGTTTGACAATTTTCATCTTTGTTTCAGATTGGTATGTTAGGTTTTCCTTTTCTTGAACTTTGAAACAAGAAAAAATCTTACATGATATTTTGTAGTACTCTGAAACATTACATTTTTTTTAAAGGCCAGCATTCAACTGACCGGTTTCTGCCGTGTGTCGTCCGCCGCCTCGCGCCCATTACGTGTGTCGTCCGCCGCCTCGCATCCTGGGCGCGGCGTCGCACAACTTCTACACCAAGCCAAAATAGCTGCTCGGCGGCGGCTTTGAAGGACACAGCTTGACGCACAGGTCCTTCATGGCCGGTTTCCGCCATCCGATGCAACTCCACTAGCTGCTTCATCTGGTTGTTGAGGAGGGGAGGGCGCTCGGCTACCTCAATACAATTCGCAGATGAAACTTTGGTAGAATATTCCCCAACCTTCCCTTGTACTCCATGCAGGGCCGGCCCCGGGCCCCCGAAGGCTAATGACTTTGTTCCCTTGCGTTGTGATATTTAGGAAACACTTGTGATTTTTAGGAAAGAATACTGTTTCTTAAAAAGGTAATGGATTATTTCCTATGTTACATATCGACTGATTTTTTGCATGCGTGATGTTTAAGAAATAATTATTTTCCATGTAACAGATTGACTGATTCTCAAAAAGGGAAAGAACTATAATAGATTGATTAATTTAGGCCTTACTGCACGCGCGTGGTCTTCTCGTCTTTCTACTTCACCTCTGGAACGAAACAGCCATGCTATTGCCAATGTCGGCTGCGTCGTCTACTTGTGATTTTCGGAGATTCCGTTAACCTCCTCTTCAACGCAAATCTCCTCTTTTTAGTCATGCAGATTGTTCGGTTCGTGAAGCTAATCCTCGTACATATCTCTCTCACACTCTAATTTCTTGTATTGTTTTGGAATAGAAAATGGAAACTAGGGCTTATGTTCGTGACTCGCAAGCAGAAGCAAAAGCTTGCAATTTTTAATGTTCTAGCCATCCAGGTACATCACTCCATGCCTCTTTCTTACTATTAATTTAGCAAGATTTTATCTGGAAAATATCATCTAACAATGAGAAGAAAAAAGGAGAATATGCAAATGAGTTTATTGAGTACCAGAAAAGTACATCTACTAATTCCCTGCAAATAAAGAAAGTACTTCTACTAGGGATTTTGAGGAATTAGCTTTAGTTAGTTACTGTTGAATAACAACCTAGCGAAAAATTATAGGATGATAAAAATATTAGTTGGCACCAAAGGTTAATTCACCTAATGGAAAATATATATAAGCATTGATTAACAAGAGCGACAAAATTTATGTGAATGATTATGACCCCAGTTTTTCTAAATAGTCGACATGACAAGGCAACATAAATTCTAGTGTCATGAGTATTCACTTGCATTTGAAATAGAAAAAAAGTATATGGGTTTAGGGCCCCTTTTGTTATCTTGCCCCGGCCCCCCGAAATCTCAGGACCGGGCGTGACTCCATGCCCCTGGGTTTTCGCAAGTGGGTGACTCGGTAAGGAGAATGTTTTGCCCAAGTTTCCCTGCCAGAAAAATATTCTAGCTAGTGGTTGCTTCACATGTGCCTACATGGCCAAGAAAATGGTTTTACTGCAAGTGATCAAAAGTTGCACTAGTGAACATCATCTTAGGTCACATAATAACTATATAGGAGTATAAGGAGCTATAGCGATTATTTCAGAACTTTTCTAGAAGTGGCAATCTGGGTTCCTTTGTAAACACCTATTATGGAGAATATTCTTTATAAGAAAAGAATATTTATTAGTGAGATGAGACTTAGGAATTCGGTAAGATATAGACTTGGCATGGTTGTTGGAGTGGCTCGCTCCACTTCACCTTGATAGGAAAGAAAGCTCCATAAGATCCCAAGAACAACTCAAAACCAGAAAGTCCAAATAAAATCCAAAAGCAAAAAGGAAGGACCAAAAATTAGGGTGTTACAAACCTAACCCGCTTAGGATGAATCTTCTCTCTCCCAAGTGGCATCGTCCTCTGTTTGATGTGCTCATTGCACCTTGTACAACTTAAAGATCTTGTTGCGCGTCCTTCTTTCCACCTCATGAAGGATGTTCTTCGCATGTCAATTCCTAGCTTACTTCCAAACCCTTGAGCTCTGCCTATCTAGTGGGTGAAGTTATGCACCGATGCAAGCTGGATATATGGAACAAATTGTGAATGAAACACTCTGCGTTCCACAAGCTAGGGGAGAGAGAGAGAGAAGAGAGAGAGAGAGAGAGAGAGAGAGAGAGAGAGAGAGAGAGAGAGAGAGAGGCTACAAATGATGAAACTATTTTTGAAAGATATCATGAAGATGTTAAAGCTTTAGATGTTGTTGATCCTAGTATTTGAAACATCTGATGCACAAGACCAAGAAAATCAATTTGCTAGAAGTTTTTGTGCATGTTAGGGAAGAGAGATATTATCAAGAAGCTATGGTTCCTAGGAAGTTGGGATAAGGATGGGAACTCTCCATTAAAATTAGCATCAATAATTTCATATACAATGCTCTATGTCATCTTGGATTAGGTTAAAACACCAAATGCACAAGTGTCCTGTGGTTGACTGCAATGTCTGTTCATCAGTCAATGCAGTCAATGCAAGTTAGTATGAGTAGTCAAAAATGTTGAGTTCAGTATGACTTCAGTGCAGAGAATATGTACATTGTAGGATCATTGTCATGCTTACATATTTTAGAAGTTAATTCCGTGTTGCTACTATTCGTCATAAGGCGTCAACTGTTGAGCATAATACATGTCTCTGAGATATACATGCATACATACATACATACATACATACATACATACATACATACATATATATATATATATGCAGGTGGCGCATGCTTGACATATGTACATTGCTATAAGCGCGAGCATTTTTTGAAAAAAAAATGAAATTCGAAAATATGAAAAGGAAACAAAATTTGCAGCCAGAGCCAGGAGCTTTTGTATAGCCTGACAATTAATAACCCACGCAACTAGATTCTTTCTTAGTCTGATAGATCAGCAAGAGATGCATCTTCCTTAATTTTGTCACCGGCAACATCATGGATGCAAGACAAAATGAACTTGTTTAGCAGGGATCTTGGATATGCCAGCTTAATTACATGAGGAATCCGGCATATAAGAAACAAACAGGAAACGACGGTGCAAGAAAAAGTGCAAGCGAGGGACATGTATGCAGGGTCGGAGCTAAAGACAGAGCAACACAAGTACCAAGTTGGTAGGTTGCAGCAGTAAAGTTAGGTACATACATATATAATTCCGTAACTTGCGCTGTAATGAGACACAACATGTAGTATGATATCTCACCATGTACTAAATTTTACAAGCTACCTACAGCGAAGGCTGCTAGCCTTTCACCGGGAGGGAGAGAGAGAGGGGATAATTTTGTTTTCTAGATCACCTCCATTCAAGGTAGTATGCGGTCCCTGGAGCCAAAATAGTGCAGCGCAGCATGCGGCACGAGCTGTGTTTCTTTTCCACTAACCAGATGGCGCGTGGGCCAGCTTGGCGGGAAGCCGGCCCAGGAGTCAGCCACATCCACAACGGCCTGGGCCCCACCCGTCGGAGAGGATGGCTCCGAACGATCCTTCCTCCGAGCACAAGGGTTGGTGGTCGACCCGTGTATTTAAACACATGGCATGGCATCCATGGGTGCTCGACGCAGCTAGCGCAGGCAGAAGCTAGGCAGCCAGAGCCAGGTGATCCGGCACCCTCCTCCCGAATTTATTTCTCCTTCCTCTCGCAGTTGCTTGTTTGTTTGTTTGATCCACGCGCGTCCATCTCCCTGTTTTGGCAATAATCCTGGGGCCCAAGCTGGGTTAGGCAGTGGTTCAGTTCAGATCCATGGCAGTTGCAGTAGCTGTAGCCGAGGATGCAGCAGGCGTATTTTAGATCTAGTTAGCTATGTAGCTTAAGAAGAAGAAAAAACATGCATCTGCGTGGATTGAAAGCTAGTTAAGTTCATACATCCATCCATCTAAAAGCCCAATCGAACAAATGAAGAAACAACATTTCTGTTGTACGCCGCATCTAAAAGCACTCGAGACTTGAGGCAACCGTAAGCCGCCGCCTCCTTACCTTGCGCTCCCCATGCATATATGTCTATCTAACCATTCTTGCTCCCATCCAGAGTTTTGGCACGCAGGCTAGACATGGCCAGCAACAAGGATGCCGAGTTGGAGGCAACACTGCTCACGCTGGAGGAGGGAAGAACAACACCCCCGCCGTTGGAGCCGATAGCACCGCAACCGCTCCCGCCAGCAAGGGATGTGGCGCAAGGATCATCGTCGTCCCAGCAGACGGAGCTGACACCACTGCCACGGCTCCCGCCGCCAAGGTTTGGCAAACTCATCACGGTGCTGACTATCGACGGTGGCGGGATACGCGGGCTCATCCCGGCGGTTGTCCTGGGCAGCCTCGACCAAATGATACAAGTAAGTCAACCACTATCACCGTCTGTCTTCAAATGTTATGTTGGAGGTACAGACACTTACGTAAATCATGGGTTGTACTCCCTCCATTCCGTAATATAAAACGTTTTTTGCCACTAGTGTAGTTTCAAAAAAAAACGTTTTATATTATGGGACGGAGGGAGTATCTAATTAAGTAACCTGATCCATCTCTGTTGATCTTTCCAGACTATTGATGGAGCAGATGCCAGGATAGCGGACTACTTTGACGTGATCGCGGGCACGAGCACAGGCGGCCTGATCGCGGCAATGTTGGTGACGCCGGACAAGAACGGGCGGCCAAAGTACACTCCTCAAGAAATCAAGGATTTCTATTTAGAGGATGGGCCTAAGATCTTCCCTCCCAAGAGGTAATTGATTTATTGTTATTTATTTATTTTTGATAAAGAGGTAGTTGATTCGTCCGACAGATTAAGTCGTCATCCTCCAGCTCCCGAAAGAAAGCCTATAAATTTTGTTAGGTCAAATTGTGTAACATTTGACCAAGTTTACAGTAAAAATTATCCACAACTACAATACCAAATATATATATATATATATATATACACATTTATTATGTATTCAGTGGTACCAATTTTGTATTGTAGCCATTAATAGTTTTTTTTCTATAAACTTACTGGGTGTGTCTAGGGCACATCTAGATGTGCTCTAGTTATTGCACATCTAAGTAAGTGAATCATGCATAAAGAGGAAAAGAAAAAAGAAAAAGAAAATATCCACACATATCTCAACGTAAGATCAATGACATATGACTTAGATGTGCAATACTTATGGCACATCTAGATATGCTTTAGCAAAACTGAAACTTAATAAACTTTGCACTATTTAACCGAAATAAATAGTTAACTAGTACCCCTTATAAAGGTTACCCAAATGCCTGGTGACGGTAAAGGGTGCAGCGTCACATGTGGGCTTTCCTCTGGATCGGTAGGACGGGAAAGATGGTGTACGTTGCTTTTGCTTTTTTTGTGAGATATACCTTTTATGTCAAAATATCTGAAAAACCGTGTGTCCAAATTATGAACCATTTTCACTGCTGCACTCATCGTATCGAGATCTTTAAAACTAGATCTTATGTTAATATGTTTCAACGAATATTTTTTTTTTGAACTCGATGTGTACTCCTCCATGTAGTATACTTGTACTCTCTATGGTAGTGTAGTTGTGTTCCCAGTCTGTCATTTTAAGCGTGTACCACAACGTTGACGCGACACGAAGCACACCTTTGACGTGATGTGAAGCACACCCCCACGCGCAGCGTAGCACACCTTAGGGGGTACACATGTGCGTCGAGGAGCACAAGTTCGCAGCACACCTACTTCACATCGTGCAATACAAGTACAGAAACTTGGCAGCACACAAGAAATCAAGGAAAAATATAAAAAAATCTGAGAAAAAAACAAAGAAGAAAAATAGTCTCCGCCTGTAGCCTCGATCTGTCACCGTACCACAGCTCCGCTTCGCTCCCTCCTCCCTCCATCCATTGTGTCTCAAATGCTACATCTACGTACCAGTTTTACTTAATTAACGTAACAGACCAGATAGAAATTTGTGATTGGGATCAGAGGGAAGTTGTGGCCCACCCTAGTTAAAATCAGGGGACAGAATTATTGCGGGAAGGTTAACTAAAAAATTACGTTAGTCTTCGTAAGTGTAGCGTTATCATAAAATTTATAGTCCTTCATTTGGAAGACGGAGAGAAGAATCTATCTATCTATCCTCTATCTATCTATTACATTATTAAAACGATAGAAAACGTATGGCTCGGATGTAACAACAGAAAAATAGTTAAAAAGAACGGCTATGATTTACATGATAAAATCATGTATAAGCATGTCTCCTTATCCCATATGTACACAATAGATACCACATCATAAGTGCCTTTTATTACGTGAACTCATGATTAACCGCTAATAAAAGGTATTGCCGCCGGCCGAATATTAAATTTATGGGCCAAGCACAAGTTGAAGCACAGAGAAAAAACATACATGTTCTTTTTTTATGCTCCACTACATCACATGCTAATCAAAGGAACTAGCTAGCCTCCAACTTCGTTCAAGAAAAAGCAAGCCTCCAACTCTATTTTTCTGATCCCAGAAGATGCTAATCTGCATGACTAATTGGCATATAATTTAGTTATTACGAGCATGTAGTGGAAGGAGAGATAAGAAAAAAAATGAATGTGCAATTGAAAATAATAGTAGATGCAGAAATTTTAAAGATTAATAAACATTATAAAAGCACAAACATAGGCGATATTTCCTTCTGCGGCAACACACATAGATGTTCAGTATACAATAATTAAAATCTACACAGCTTGAAAATTTAGTGAACAAAAATGCGAGAACAAATGCATCATGTATTTTCTTAGGAGGTATGTTTGACACATAATTTGGTATTGCTTCGATTGATTAGGAACATGCAATAGGGTGAAGACTAAGAAAAGTATGGCTGGGCAATCGGAGATACACAAATTATAAATAACAGTGTGAAAAAGGTACAAATAGGTGTTCAATATAAAATAATATAAACTATGTAGCTTCAAATATAAACTGTGTAGCATAAAACAAGACCCAACGGTGAGTAGGAAGACAATATTTTGTCATAAGGCATATATGCCCAATAATTTTACATGGGGTATATAGGGATTTAACCAAGGTTAAACGGTAATAAGGAGATAACGAAACAAAAAACTGTATACCGAATGGAGTA
Organism: Triticum monococcum; assembly: GCA_034509565.1. NCBI lineage: Eukaryota > Viridiplantae > Streptophyta > Magnoliopsida > Poales > Poaceae > Triticum > Triticum monococcum. The sequence continues at coordinate 29,146,726 of CM067847.1, forward strand.
AACCAGCCCTTTAAAGAAACCTGGCGAAACATCCGACTAATATAAGTAACGATGTTAGCAAAGTATATGCGAATATAGTCCAAACAATCATGAACTTTAAAATGCCTCCAATATGTTGATTTAAGATGAAACTGATGTGCTCTCACTTGATTACGGTTAATTGTGATTATTAATTTTTAAGAAATAGTAGATAAATATTTATGATCTAGATAAAGAAAGGGCGGGTGTGATGGTCCAAAACCGTGACGAACACATTTTTGTTTAAAAAATTGTTTTACAAGACAAGCGATCCATCACAAGAAATCCCTTATTTTATAGTGTTCCCATGTGTCAAAAGTACCAGCGGGATGAGTTAATAGCCATGATTTCACTTTGACAATTAGCGTCGGGCTAGAAATCTTTAATTTCATCTAATCCTAAATGAAAGAATTTAAATTTAAATATCTCGCATATATCATCCAATAGCTGTTATTTTTGGTATGTATGCTCCATACTGTCGTATGTAAGGATCGAGTATTGAATAAAAAGAGATTAAAAATCAGTATTTGCCAACAATTGTGAACTTAATGTAGATATTTGTATTATTTTCTTCACCATTCCTACTTTTATTGAAAAATTAAATTGGAACATTTGGCTCCCAGGGGAGAACATTGTAATGTTAGGATGAGTGAAAAAAATTGAGAATTAGAGTAAGATGAGAAGACATCAAAGCAATGCGGGTCATATACGATGTAGTACTAATAGAAAAACATAATTGCAATGTGGCAAGACAGAAGATTTTACCAGTTTTAATAACATTCACCAATAATTATGTTGACTTAGACTGAACAACATCGAGAATGAACTATAGTAAGATGAGAAGACATCGAAGCATTTCGATCATCTACGATAATTAATAGGAAAACATAATTGCGATGTGGCAAGTGACGAGACAGGGAATTAAATGGACAATAAAGTTCATATAAAGCCATGAATATTACAAATATTTCTAAATACACTAAAAGTTGTGACAAGGTATCAAGGAATGAGGCAAAAGAGCATTTGGTCTGTCAATGTCACACATCCAGATGTTTGACACCGACTTAGTAGAAATTTGGAAAATACAGAGCAATAGATAGAAAATCTAGCCTCGCAAATGTGTGGGTCACCCCGCTAGTTAAAAAAATATTAGGAGAAGTGAATAATCTTCTATATGTAAATAGGTAGCCCCCACTAACTATTTCTCTCAACAAGCAAGCATGCCACATCATCACATAATATGCATGAGAAAAGGCTGACCTCCACTACCATATGTCCCTCAACATGCAACCATGCCACTTCATATGAACATGCATGGAAAAAAGATTCATCTCAACATGCAAACATACATGAGAATTTTCATTCTATTTATATTTAATTAATACATTACAACTATACAGTGATCAAACATTATATATTTTATGTATTTTTAGCTTTAGCTTTTTATATTATTACTTCAAATATTCACCTCCTAATCTCTTATACAATGAATCACATTGAAAATTGTTGCAAAATATTTCCACAATAACATGTGGCGTAGCATCTAGTTAATTATTATTTTTTAAGACATTTATCATCTAGGAGTAGTTAATTAAATCTCAGTCTGTTGTTTCACAGGTGGTGGGGGCCATTGGGCATGGTACGCGCTTGGTGGGGGCCCAAGTACGATGGCACCTTCCTTCAGGACAAGATCAGGAGTGTGACGGGCGAGCACACCATCGACCAAACCCTCAGCAGCCTTGTGGTGCCTGCGTTCGACGTGAATAGGCTGGAGCCTGTCATCTTCTCCACATACAACAGCCAGCCATGTGCAGCAGCGAAGAAACCGCTCCTGTCGGATGTCTGCATCGGCACGTCAGCTGCGCCAACCTACTTCCCGGCGCATGGTTTTGACGACTTGAGCACCGAGGAGACCAAGATGTCAGAATTCCACCTCATCGACGGCGGCGTGGCCGCCAACAACCCCACCATGGCTGCCATATCAGCGGCCACAAGGGAGCAGCTGCTCGGAAATTCAGACTTCCACAGCGATGGTGTGGATTACAAGAAATACCTCGTCGTCTCAATCGGGACAGGGTCTGCGGTGAAGGCAAAGGGGGTATACACCGCGACGGACTGTGCCAAGTGGGGCGCCTTAAACTGGATCCACAACAGGAGCAACAACCACAGCCCCATCATCGACATCTTCTCCCACGCCAGCGCCGTGCTGGTCGACTGGCAGGTCCGCATGCTCTTACACAACAGTGACAACACTGACCAGGAGCAGAACTACCTCCGCATCCAGGCTCAGGTACATACATACATGCTCCCTCTGGTTCTTTTTTACTCCGCATATTAAATTTGTTTCAAGTTAAACTACATAAACTTTGACCTCATTTATCTAACTGTTTATCTAAAACAAAAAACAGTAGCATTTACAATACAAAAGTTATGTAGTATGAAAAATTAATTTTATGATGCACCTAATGATATTGATTTTATATTATGAATGCTGATATTATTTCTTATATAGTTGGTGAAACATTGTGAAGTTTGACTTCCAAGAAAAGGGAGTAGCAATTAATCAGCCACAGGATCTAAAGAGCTTAATTTTTTCCTCCCCCATCGTGTTTAAGTGACTGACTACAAACTTGACACATCTATGCTACATAGGGTCCATTGTTCAGGGAAGACATGCTGCCAATGGATAACGCGACTCCAGACAACATGAAGGAACTGGTCAACATCGGGAATATGCTGCTGAAGGAGAAGGTGGCTATGGTGAACTTGGCCTCGGGGAAGTACGAGACGGTCGAGGGCCGGAACATACCCTCCAACGATGATGAGCTCGAGCGCTACGCCAAGCTTCTCATCGCCGAGCGCAACTTGCGCATTCGCGGATATGAGTCGAAGTCATTAAAAGACTATCCGAACCGTCATGCGCGTCACCGTGATAGGGAATGTGGCAATGAATTTGGGTATATGTGCCGGTCACTCGATTAGCCTGCGATGTCAACCTTGGTATTTGCAGGCTTAGTCTCTCGAAAGTGCTTACTGGAATAGCATGTGTCTGCGTACATTTATATGCATGGGTGCATGGATATGATAGTATGTGTTTGTATTGTGTTTCTAAAAAAAAAATATGCATGTACCACTAATGCTCTTTCGGGTTGTATCAGATCGAATGCCTCGCTGCAAGACCGCCCTGTGTGTCCAATCCTGTTGGCTTTAGATCGCTAGATCAATTCACCAGGAGTTGAAATCACGTACATGCAAAACTTGCAAGCAAGCAAGCAGCTAGCTTGATTGATCTACAGGAGCAATTCGTGCTCGTGTAGGCGTATGTGAACCTGGCTTGCTAGCTCTCCAGTGGATCGAAACGATCTTTGACAGAGCGACTCTCGTAAGGTTCGATGGAAACTGTTTTTGCGGTGCGGTCGACTTGTGTACGAAACAAACTGGACAGAGGAAAAATCTTTTGATGATAGCTACAGGGCGTGTCGCTCCTGGGCTTTTCTTTTCTCTTATTTTCTTGATGTGTTACAAGGTCTGGGGTACACGCATGATCAAACAGACTAGTACACAATCGTGTTTAGCTCTCACATTAACCCCCTTAAACACATGTCCTCAATGAGACCTGGATCCCAAATATGACTGCTACTACTCATAATCAATATCTTAGGCATTGCGTTTGCCATTCTTCATAGCATTTTAGGGGCCGACTTTACTGCCATCAGCTCATTCCTAGGTTGACGGCAACACTCTCCTTTGGCCGCATCTTCAAACTTCACCTGTTCTTCAGTGCTTAGTAGATTGTCTTTCGGATTCTTGAGGGGACATCTTTTGAACCCGAGCATGATCAAACATTGGTATAACTTTGAGTTCCAAGCTTTTGGCGCTTGCTTCAGCCCATAAAGTGCCTTCTTGATCTTGTAAACTGTCCCTTCTTCGCCTTTCTTCTCGTAGTCGAGGGGTTGTTCCACGTGCACTTCTTCTGTGAGGTCGTCGCCGAGGAAAGCGGATTTAACATCCATATGATGAACCTTCCAATCCTTTTGTGCTGCCAAAGCTAGGAGCACTCTCACTGTCTCGAGTCGAGCAACCGGTGCAAACACCTCCTCATAGTCAACTCCTTAACGTTGTACATAGCCCTTTTCAACGAGTCTTGCTTTATACTTCACAATGGCACCCTTAGTGACCTTTAACTTGTAAACCCACTTCAAACCTTTGGCCTTCTGGTTCGGAGGTCGGGTTACTAAAGTCCACGTGCCATTGCTCTCGATCGCTTTCATCTCCTCATCCATGGCGTGCATCAAAATCGAACTTTTGCTCGCCTCTAGGAAGTTAGCTGGCTCCTCAACTCCGAGTAAACACAAATCGGAGTACTCGGGCGTAACTGGCTTTGCGTACTTGTAGACTTTCTTGAGGGTCTTGTAGCGACGAGGCGCGGAAGAATCCGTTGTGGCTTGCCAAGGAGGCGACACAAATTGTGTCGGCGTCGATGAACTTGAGGAAGACGGTTGAGTCTCGGGCGTGGTAGATGCCAGCTCGTTGGAATCCACGTCGTCGGCGTAGTCATCGTGATCATGACCATCATCTTGATTGTCATGATCACTATGTGCCTCGTTGTCGATGTCATTGTCGAGATCCCTACCTGTGTCTTGTGTGTCATTGTCGCTATCACCTTGCGACCCATGCACGTCGTCGTTGGTGTCGTCACCATGATGATCACTACCATTGTGGTCACCTTGGTTGGGCGTCTTGCCAACCACCTGGACGTCCTCCCCAGCATCATCATTAGTTGGAAATTCAACAACGAATATGTTACTGTTTGGAGCATCGTCGGCTGCTGCGCTCCAATCCCACGCTTGGTTTTCTTCAAACACGACGTCGCGTGAAATCCGTAGACGCTTGGTTTGTGGATCATAGAAGCGGTATGCCTTCGTGCCGGAACTCCTCTCGTATCCGATGAACACCATCTTGGTGTTGCGATCGGCGAGCTTTGAGAGATGCGGCTCCGCCGTCTTCACATGCGCCACGCACCCAAATGTTCGTAGTGTTGGGGAACGTAGCAATAATTCAAAATTTTCCTACATGTCACCAAGATCGATCTAGGAGATGCTAGCAATGAGAGAGAGGGAGTGCATCTTCATACCCTTGATGATCGCTAAGAGAAACCGTTACAAGAACGCGGTTGATGGAGTCGTACTCGCGGCGATTCAAATCGCGGAACATCCAATCTAGCGCCGAACAGACGGCGCCTCCGCATTCAACACACGTACAGCCCGGGGACGTCTCCTCCTTCTTGATCCAGCAAGGGGAGAGGAGAAGTTGAGGTAGGACTCCAGCAGCACGACAGCGTGGTGGTGGAGTTTGTGGTATTCCTGCAGGGCTTCGCCAAGCTCTACGAAGGAGAAGGAAGAGTTGGAGGAGGGAGGGGTTGCGCCAGGGAAGGGGGTGCGACTGCCCTCTCTCTCCCTCACTATATATAGGGGGAGGGGGTGGAGGAGGCCCCTAGGGTGCCCTAGGGGAGGGGCGGTGGCCATAGGGGAAACCCTAGATGGGTTTGTGCGCCCCCACCCCTATGAAACTTTCTCCCCAAGCCGGGAGGGGTGGCTGCCCTAGGGGAGGCGCCCCCACCTCTCCAAGTTATGTGAGATAGGGTGGGAGGGGCGCTCAGCCCCTTAGTGGGCTGATGTGCCCCCTCCCCTTGGCCCATAAGGCCCCCCAACGCTTGTCGGGGCCTCCGAAACCCCTTTCGGACACGCTGGTCGTCACCTGGTACCCCCGGAACAATTCCGGACTCCAATACCCTTCGTCCAATATATCGATGTTCACCTCCGGACCATTGCGAAACTCCTCGTCACGTCCGGGATCTCATCCGGGACTCCGAACAACCTTCGGTAACCACATACTATTTCCCATAACAACTCTAGCGTCACCGAACCTTAAGTGTGTAGACCCTACGGGTTCGGGAACCATGCAGACATGACCAAGACATCTCTCCGGCCAATAACCAATAGCGGGATCTGGATACCCATATTGGCTCCCACATGTTCCACGATGATCTCATCGGATGAACCACGATGTCGGGGATTCAATCAATCCTGTATACAATTCTCTTTGTCTATCGGTATGTTACTTGCCCGAGATTCGATCGTTGGTATCCCTATACCTTGTTCAATCTCATTACCGGCAAGTCTCTTTACTCGTTCCATAACGCATGATCCCGTGGCTAACTCATTAGTCACATTGAGCTCATTATAATGATGCATTACCGAGTGGGCCCAGAGATACCTCTCCATCACACGGAGTGACAAATCCCAGTCTCGATTCGTGCCAACTCAACAGACACTTTCGAAGATACCTGTAGTGTGCCTTTATAGCCACCCAGTTACGTTGTGACGTTTTGCACACCCAAAGCATTCCTACGGTATCCGGGAGTTGCACAATCTCATGGTCTAAGGAAATGATACTTGACATTAGAAAAGCTTTAGCAGACGAACTATACGATCTTGTGATATGCTTAGGATTGGGTCTTATCCATCACATCATTCTCCCAATGATGTGATCCCGTTATCAACGACATCCAATGTCCATGGTTAGGAAACCATAACCATCTATTGATCAACGAGCTAGTCAACTAGAGGCCTACTAGGGACATGTTGTGGTCTATGTATTCACACATGTATTACAATTTCCAATTAATACAATTATAGCATGAACAATAGACAATTATCATAAACAAGGAAATACAATAATAACCATTTTATTATTGCCTCTAGGGCATATTTCCAACAATCTCCCACTTGCACTAGAGTCAATAATCTAGTTCACATCACTATGTGATTGTAATGAATCCAACACCCATGGGGTTTGTTCATATGTCGCTTGTGAGAGAGGTTTATTAGTCAATTGGTCTGAACCTTTCAGATCCATGTATGCTTTACAAATCTCTATGTCATCTTGTAGGTGCAACTACCATCCACTACTTGGAGCTATTCCAAATAACTGCTCTACTATACAAATCCGGTTTACTACTCAGAGTCATCTGGATTAGTGTCAAAGTTTGCATCGACGTAACCCTTTACAAGGAACTCTTTTACCACCTCCATAATCGAGAAAATTCCTTAGTCCACTAGTTACTAAGGATAAATCCGACTGCTGTCATGTGATCCATTCCTGGATCACTCTTGTACCCCTTGACTGACTCATGGCAAGGCACACTTCAGGTGCGGTACACAGCATAGCATACTGTAGAGCCTACGTCTAAATCATAGGGGACGACCTTCGTCCTTTCTCTCTCTTCTGCCGTGGTCAGGTCTTGAGTCTTACTCAATACTCACACCTTGCAACACAGCCAAGAACTCCTTCTTTGCTGATCTATTTTGAACTCCTTCAAAATCTTGTCACGGTATGTATTCATTTGAAAGTACTATTAAGCGTTTGAGATCTATCCTTATAGATCTTGATGCTCAATGTTCAAGTATCTTAATCCAGGTTTTCCGTTGAAAAACACTTTTCAAATAACCCTGTATGTTGTCCAGAAATTCTACATCATTTCTGATCAACAATATGTCAACAACATATTGTAACGCCCTCGATGCGGCTATATCTCCCACGTGTCGAAGCACGACTTCGAGGCATAACCGCATTGAAAGCAATGTCGCAAGTGAGGTAATCTTCGCAAACAACCCATGTACATAAATAAAGGGGAAAGATACATAGTTGTCTTACACTCGCCACGTCACACAAATACATAAATAAGTCATTACATTCATCCAATACACTCAAGGTCCGACTACGGAACCAAAATAAAGATCAACCCCCAAATGCGACAAAGTCCCCGATCGCCCCAACTGGGCACCACTACTGATCATCTGGGAAAGACACGTAGTAACGACGAGAGTCCTCATCGAACTCCCACTTGAGCTCGGTCATATTATCTGGAGCGGTATCATCGGTCCCTGCATCTGGTTTTGGAAGTAAACTGTGAGTCACTGGGACTCAGCAATCTCGCACCCTCGCGATCAAGACTATTTAAGCTTATAGGTAAGGTAAGGTATGAGGTGGAGCTGCAGCAAGCGACTAGCATATATGGTGGCTAACATATTCGCAAAAGAGAGCGAGAAGAGAAGGCAAAAGCACGGTCGAACAACTATGATCAAGAAGTGATCCTAGAACAACCTACGTCAAGCATTACTCCAACACCGTGTTCACTTCCCGGACTCCACCGAGAAGAGACCACCACAGTTACACACGCGGTTGATGCATTTTAATTAAGTTAAGTTTCAGGTTATCTACAACCGGACATTAACAAATTCCCATCTGCCCATAACCGCGGGCACGGCTTTCAAAAGTTCAAATACCTGCAAGGGAGTCCCAACTTAGCCCATCACAAGCTCTCACGGTCAACGAAGGATATTCCTTCTCCCAAGACGATCCGATCAGACTCGGCATCCCGGTTACAAGACATCCTCGACAATGGTAAAACAAGTCCAGCAACACCGCCTGAATGTGCAGACAAATCCCGATAGGAGCTGCACATATCTCGTTCTCAGGGCACACTCAGATGAGACTAGCTACGAGTAAAACCAACCCTCAAGTTTCCCCGAGGTGGCCCCGCAGGCAGCTCAGTCGGACCAACACTCAGAGGAGCACTGGCCAGGGGGGTTTAAATAAAGATGACCCTTGGGCTCCGGAAACCCAAGGGAAAAAGAGGCTAGGTGGCAAATGGTAAAACCAAGGTTGTGCATTGCTGGAGGAGTTTTATTCAAGGCGAACTGTCAAGGGGTTCCCATTATAACCCAACCGTGTAACGAACGCAAAATCCGGGAACATAACACCGATATGACGGAAACTAGGGAGGCAAGAGTGGAACAAAACACCAGGCATAAGGCCGAGCCTTCCACCCTTTACCAAGTATATAGGTTCATTAAGATAAACAAGATAATATGGTGATATCCCAACAATAAACATGTTCCAACAAGGAACAATCTCCAATCTTCACCTGCAACTAGCAATGCTATAAGAAGGGCTGAGCAAAGCGGTAACATAGCCAAACAACGGTTTGGTAGGACAAGGTGGGTTAGAGGTTTGACATGGCAATATGGGAGGCACGATAAGCAAGTGATAGGTATCGTAGCATAGGCATAGCAAAAGAGCGAGCAACTAGCAAGCAAAGATAGAAGTGATTTCGAGGGTATGGTCATCTTGCCTGCAAAGTTCTCAGAGTTGCCTTAATCCTCGAAAGCAAACTCAACGGGCTCCTCATTCACGTACTCGTCTCACGGCTCTACCCAAGCAAGGACAACAAGCAAAAGGAATGCAATCAACCACGTGCAATGCTCAAGCAACATGATGCAAACATGGTATGATATGCGGGATGCGATATGTGATGCATATGCATGATTTGCAAAGGAATGATTGAACCTGGCCTCAACTTGGAAATCCAAGAGTGCCACTGGAAAGGGGAGTTGATTTCGGTTGAAATCGATATAAAGATCACCGGAATCGGATGCACGGTTTGGAAATGGCAAGCAAAACAAATATGGCACCGGTCTGCGATAATCAGCAAGTGACCATATAAATGCATCAAGATAAATAAGCTATTGCAACCAAATATAGCAACAAAATACATGGCAGGGATCCACTCATAAAGCTTGACAAAAATGAACACTGAGCTACGGCTAATTCACTCATTAATAAGTTCAAACAAGTATGGAAAAAGTGCAAATGATAATAGGTTTCAGACTCAGTGAAATTAACATCATGTCAGGAATTTATTATCAGGAAGCAATTTTTAGAGCACGATAACTACATGCTACAGGAACATATCATGGCAAGGCAAGGCATGTCATGAAGCTACTCAAAGCATATAAAAAAAGTCCCTTAGTGACCTTGAGCCAAAAGGGATCAGAAAATACAATTGCAAGCATGTGAATATAGCAAAAACATAAACAGATTCAGACTTAGTGAAAAACTGGAGCATGCAAAACAGATTAACAAGTAGGTATGTTTGCGAGCTCGATGAACTCACTACAAGGCATTGCATGACAAACTAAGCATACACCCATCAAGAAGACATGGCATAGAAGCTATAAATGGCAAGAACAACATCATAACATGCACGGATCAATAGCAATAACCTCGGCAAAATCGCTAAACATGTTAACAATCTGTCAAGAACATTTTATAGCAAAAGTAGAGCTCGATTGACTCAAGCTAGGTTGCTTCATAATTGCAAACAAAGACTTGGATGGATATATCACAACAATATTAACAAAACATCCTTACTGATCATCCTCAAAAGAGGTACGGATCATTAGGAAACAACATGAACATATGGCATAAAAACAATAACAGGACAAGGACTTAGTGAAATTCTAAGTCCCTGAAATCAGCATCATTGAGTAAGCTACTTTGCATGCTTGTGCTAGTCACCACAAAGATCACAAAAATACATGGGATACACCCCTGTAAAGATGGCATTGCATTTTACAAAACACATGTAAAGCTCAAGATCATAGCATGCACACATTAATCATGACAAAAATGACAAAAGTGCATTTGCTGAAACAGATTTGAAACTTTCCTCACATAGCCCTCTTCCAACAGCATTTCGGGCATCAAGATGAGCTCAAATGAAAATGATGCAATGAGATGAAATGATGTACTAACATTTTGATATGCTACACGCACGAATCGGAGCTACGGATGCAGAGTTATGGCATGTCAAAGTATGCAAATAAACTAGGGTTTTAGGGGAAAAGTCAACCGAGGTGGTTCCATATCCAGATCCGTCGGGGTACTATAGCAACTCGCGAAACTCGCCGGAAATGGAGCCGTGGTGGCCGGAGGAGAGGGACTCGCCGGAGCTGTTCTAGGTCGCCGGAGCTGCGGGGAGGCTCGCCGGAGGAAGTCGGACTTGGAGAGCTCACCGGCTCGAGTCGCCGAAGCTTGGGAAGACGAGGGACGTGGCTGCCGGCGTCGGGCGGCTAGGTCGCCGGAGTTGGCGGCGCGGCGGCGCCGGTGAGAGGCGGGCGGCGCGGCGCCGGACGCGGGGGCGACGCGGTGGATCGGGCGGCGAGGCAGCGAGGAGGCACGGGCATGAATCGGCAGCGGCTTGGGCCGGGGGCGCGCGCGCGGGCTCTCCCGGGTCGGCGGCGGGGAGATGCGGCCGAGCAAGTGGGGGCGCGCCATGTGGCGGCGGCGGTGCAAACCGGACGTGTCCGTCAGCGGAGTTGTGTCCGGTGGCGCGGGGAGCGGAATTTTAGGGTTTCGCCCGGATTTGAAATGTAGGGATCTTTATATAAGGGTAGAGGGAGCTAGGAAGCTCCAAAAGAGGTGCGGTTTTTGGCCACGCGATCGTGATCGAACGCTCTAGATGATGGAGGAGGTTTAGGTGGGTTTTGGGTCACTTTGAAGGGGTGTTGGGCTGCAACACACACGAGGCCTTTTCGGTCCCTCGGTTAACCGTTGGAGTATCAAACGAAGTCCAAATGGCATGAAACTTGACAGACGGTCTACCGGTAGTAAACCAAGGCCGCATGACAAGTCTCGGTCCAATCCGAAAACGTTTAACACCCACACACGAAAAGAGGTAGAAAGGACCACCGGAGGACATAGGAGCGCCGGAATTCAAAACGGACAACGGGAAAATGCTCGAATGCATGAGACGAACACGTATACAAATGCAATGCACATGATGACATGATATGAGATGCATGAAAAGGGCAAAACACACGGAGACAAAAACCCGACAATGAGGAAATAAAATAACTTAGTGCCGGAAACGGCAAGAGTTGGACTATAAATAAGGTAAATTACATCTGGGGTGTTACACATATACTCATCAAAAATTCTATAGTGCTCCCACTCACTTCTTTGGAAATACAAGTTTCTCATAAACTTTGTATAAACCCAAAATCTTTGATCATCTCATCAAAGCGTACATTCCAACTCTGAGATGCTTACTTCAGTCCTTAGAAGGATTGCTGGAGCTTTGCATACTTGTTAGCATCTTTTAGGATTGACAAAACCTTCTGGTTGTATCACATACAATCTTTCCTCAAGAAAATCATCGAGTAAACAATGTTTTGACATCCTATCTGCAAGATTTCATAAATAATGCAGTAACTGCTAACACAATTCCAACAGACTCTTAGCATCGCTATGAGTGAGAAAGTCTCATCGTAGTCAACTCCTTGAACTTGTCGAAAAACATCTTAACGACAAGTCGAGCTTTCTTAATGGTGACACTTACCATCATTGTTCGTCTTCCTTTTAAAATCCATCTGCACCCAACAGCCTTACGACCATCAAGTAGTTCTTCCAAAGTATATACTTTGTTTTTATACATGGATCCTCACTCGGATTTTATGGCCTCGAGCCATTCGTCGAAATCCGGTCCCACCATCGATTCTCCATAGCTCGTAGGTTCATTGTTGTCTAGCAACAGGACTTCCAAGACAGGATTACGTACCACTCTGAAGTAGTATGCATCCTTGTCGACCTATGAGGTTTGGTAGTGACTTGATCCGAAGTTTCATGATCACTATCATAAGCTTTCACTTCAATTGGTGTAGGTGCCACAGGAACAACTTCCTGTGCCCTGCTACACACTAGTTGAAGTGACGGTTCAATAACCTCATCAAGTCTCCATCATCCTCCCACTCAATTCTTTTGAGAGAAACTTTTCCTCGAGAAAGGACCCGTTTCTAGAAACAATCACTTTTGCTTCCGGATCTGAAATAGGAGGTATACACAACTGTTTTGGGTATTCTATGAAGATGCATTTATCCGCTTTGGGTTCGAGCTTATCAGCCTGAAATTTTTTCACATAAGCGTCGCAGCCCCAAACTTTTAAGAAATGACAGCTTAGGTTTTTCTAAACCATAGTTCATATGGTGCCGTCTCAACGGAATTGTGTGGTGCCCTATTTAAAGTGAATGCGGTTGTCTCTAATGCCTAACGCATAAACGATAGTGGTTATTCGATAAGAGGCATCATGGTATGCACCATATCCAATAGGGTGCAGTTATGATGTTCGGACACACCATCACACTACGGTGTTCCAGGCGGTATTAGTTGTGAAACAATTTCCACAATGTCTTAATTGTGTGCCAAACTCGTAACTCAGATATTCATCTCTATGATCATATCATAGACATTTTATCCTCTTGCCACGACGATCTTCAACTTCACTATGAAATTACTTAAACCTTTCGATAATTCAGACTTGTGGTTCATCAAGTAAATATACTCAGCATCTACTCAAATCATCTGTGAAGTAAGAACATAACGATATCTACTGCGTGCCTCAACACTCATTGGACTGCACACATCAAAATGTATTACTTCCAACTAGTTGCTTTCTTGTTCCATCTTACTGAAAACGAGGCATTTCAGTCATCTTGCCCATGTGGTATGATTTGCATGTATCAAGTGATTCAAAATCAAGTGAGTCCAAACGATCCATTTGCAAGGAGTTTCTTCATGCATATACACCAATAGACATGGTTCGCATGTCTCAAACTTTTCAAAACGAGTGAGCCCAAAGATCCATCAACATGGAGCTTCTTCATGTGTTTTATACCGGTATGACTTACGTGGCAGTGCCACAAGTAGGTGGTACTATCATTACTATCTTATATCTTTTGGCATGAACATGTGTATCACTACGATCGAGATTCAATAAACCATTCATTTTAGGTGCAAGACCATTGAACCATTGAAGGTATTATTCAAATAAACAGAGTAACCATTATTCTCCTTAAATGAATAACCGTATTCCGATAGACATAATCCAATCATGTCTATGCTCATCACAAACACCAATCCCGATGGTAGAGGGAGCGTGCGATGTTTGATCACATCAACCTTGGAAACACTTCCAACACATAGCGTCATCTCACCTTTAGCTAGTCTCCGCAGCCTTTTATTTCGAGTTACTAACACTTAGCAACCGAACCGGTATTTATTACCTTGGTGCTACTAGGAGTACTAGTAAAGTACACAATAATATAACATATATTCAAAATACTTCTGTCGACCTTGCCAGCCTTCTCATCTACCAAGTATCTAGGGTAGTTCAGCTTCGGTGACCGTTCCCCTCATTATAGAAGCACTTAGTCTCGGGTTTGGGTTCAACCTTGGGTTTCTTCACTAGAGCAGCAACTGATTTGCCGTTTCATGAAGTATCCATTCTTTCCCTTGCCCTTCTTGAAACTAGTGGTTTAATCATCAACAATTGATGCTCCTACTTGATTTCTAGTTTCGTGGTGTCAAACATCGTGAGTTGCTCAAGGATCATCATGTCTATCCTTGTTATGTTATAGTTCATCACGAAGCTCTAATAGCTTGGTGGCAGTGCCTATGGAGAACCATCACTATCTCATCTGGAAGATTAACTCCCACTCGATTCAAGCGATTGTAGTACTCAGATAATCTGAGCACATGCTCAATGATTCAGCCTTTCTCCCTTAGTTTGCAGTCTTAAGAAACTTGTCAGAGGTCTCATACCTCTTGACGCGGGCACTAGTCTGAAATCCCAATTGCAGTCTTTGGAACATCTCATATGTTCTGCAACGTTCCAAAAACGTCATTGCTGCCACAATTCTAAACTGTTAGCATTATGCACTGAACTATCACGTAGTCATCAAAATGTGTATGTCAGATGTTTCCCAATATCTACAGACGACGCTCGAGGTTCAGCACACCGAGCGGTGCATTAAGGACATAAGCCTTCTGCGCAGCAATGAGGATAATCCTCAATTGACGGACCCAGTCCGCATAATTTCTACTGTCAACTTTGAACTAAATTTTCTCTAGGAGCATATCTTCAACAGTAGAACTAAAGTGTAAGCTACGACATAATTTGCAAAGACCTTTTGACTATGTTCGTGATAATTAAGTTCATCTGATTATTTAATGAACTCCCACTTAGATAGACATCCCTCTAGTCATCTAAGTGATACATGATCCGAGTCAACTAGGCCGTGTCCGATCATCACGTGAGACGGACTAGTCATCATCGGTGAACATCTTCATGTTGATCGTATCTACTATACGACTCATGTTCGACCTTTCGGTCTCTTGTGTTCTGAGGCCATGTCTGTACATGCTAGACTCGTCAAGTCAACCTAAGTGTTTCGCATGTGTAAATCTGGCTTACACCCGTTGTATGCGAATGTTATAATCTATCACACCCGATCATCACGTGGTGCTTCGAAACAACGAACCTTCGCAACGGTGCACAGTTAGGGGGGACACTTTCTTGAAATTTTAGCGAGGGATCATCTTATTTATGCTACCGTCGTTCTAAGCAAGTAAGATGTAAACATGACATACATCACATGGAAATCATAAAGTGACATGATATGGCCAATATCATCTTGCGCCTTTTGATCTCCATCTTTGAGGTGCGGCATGATCACCTTCATCACCGGCATGACACCATGATCTCCATCATCGTGTATTCATGAAGTTGTCTCGCCAACTATTACTTCTACTACTATGGCTAACGGTTAGCAATAAAGTAAAGTAATTACATGGCGTTTTCATTGACACACAGGTCATAAATAAATTAAGACAACTCCTATGGCTCCTGCCGGTTGTCATACTCATTGACATGCAAGTCGTGATTCCTATTACAAGGACATGATCAATCTCATACATCACATATATCATTCATCACATCCTTTTGGCCATATGACATCACATAGCATACCCTGCGAAAACAAGTTAGACGTCCTCTAATTGTTGTTGCATGTTTTACGTGGCTGCTATGGGTTTCTAGCAAGAACGTTTCTTACCTACGCAAAACCACAACGGTGATATGCCAATTGCTATTTACCCTTCATAAGGACCCTTTTCATCGAATCTGATCCGACTAAAGTGGGAGAGACAGACACCCGCCAGCCACCTTATGCATCAAGTGCATGTCAGTCGGTGGAACCAGTCTCACGTAAGCGTACGTGTAAGGTCGGTCCGGGCCGCTTCATCCCACAATGCCGCCGGATCAAGATAAGACTAGTAACGGTAAGAAAATTGAACAAATCATCGCCCACAACTGCTTTGTGTTCTACTCGTGCATAGAATCTACGCATAGACCTAACTCATGATGCCACTGTTGGGGGACGTAGCAATAATTCAAAATTTTCCTACGTGTCACCAAGATCATTCTAGGAGATGCCAGCAATGAGAGAGAGGGAGTGCATCTTCATACCCTTGAAGATGGCTAAGCAGAAGCGTTACAAGAATGCGGTTGATGGAGTCGTACTCGCGGCGATTCAAATCACGGAAGATCCGATCTAGCGCCGAATGGACGGCGCCTCCGCGTTCAACACACATACAGCCCGAGAACGTCTCCTCCTTCTTGATCCAGCAAGGGGAGAGGAGAAGTTGAGGGAGGACTCCAGCAGCACGACGGCGTGGTGGTGGAGCTTGTGGTATTCCTGCAGGGCTTCGCCAAGCTCTACAGAGGAGAAGGAAGAGTTGGAGGAGGGAGGGGCTGCGCCAGGGAAGGGGATGCGGCTGCCCTCTCTCCCCCTCACTATATATAGGAGGAAGGGGGTGGAGGAGGCGCCCTAGGGTTCCGGAGGCGCCCTAGGGTTCCCTAGGGGAGAGGCGGGGGCCATAGGGGAAACCCTAGATGGGTTTGGGCGCCCCCACCCCTAGGAAACTTGCCCCCCAAGCCGGGAGGGGTGGCTGCCCTAGGGGAGGCACCCCCACCTCTCCAAGTTACGTGAGATGAGGTGGGTGGGACGCTCAGCCCCTTAGTGGGCTGATGTGCCCCCTCCCCACTGGTAGAAAAAGGGCCTATAGTCCCGGTTCGTAAGGGCCTTTAGTCCCGGTTCCTGAACCGGGACTAAAGTATCGGTACTAATACCTCCCCCCTTTAGTCCCGGTTCAATCCAGAACCGGGACTAAAGGCCCTCCACGTGGGCAGTGCGCAGAGCCCAGTCAAGAGACCCTTTGGTCCCGGTTGGTGGCACCAACCGGGACCAATAGGCATCCACGCGTCAGCATTTCTGTGGCTGGGGTTTTTGTTTTTTTTGAAAGGGGGGGGGGTTGGGGGTTTTGGGGGGTTAATTTAGGTGTTTCATATATTGTGTTAGCTAGCTATAATTAATATAGAGAAGTGTCCTCTCTTATGTCCGTGCTTGGTCGACGCTACGTACTATACATACGTATAGAGAGGACTAGACACGCTGGCTAGCTAGTAAAGCAAACGAAGGAAACAGAAGATCGTCATCAACATATATGCATACAGAGAGAAGTGATATCGACCACCTCTCCTTCTCCGAGAGATTGTTCGAACAACAAGTTCTCATATATCTATCTGACACTACCGGCTACATATATACAATAATTATCTCTTACAAATATAATCATACGGACTCAGGGTCCACATAGAATTCTCCGTCTTCACGGATCACGTGGTCAAGAAAGAATGCCGCCAATTCCTCTTGAATTGCTCGCATGGGAGCTGGTGCTAGGAGTTCATCCCGCTTCCGAAACATCTAATTTGAAGAAGGGGGTCAATACATATATATATGAATGAATGAAACTCAACACAAATGATGGTAATAAAATAAAATTGTGAATGTTGTTATTTACGTACTTCATATTGTTCGTTAGAGTACCCGCCCCGCTCACACGTTGTGTGGCGGATGGACTCGCAGATGTAGTATCCACAGAAATCATTCCCTTGTTCCTGCCACAACCACTTTACAAGAAATAGAGGTCAATCAAACTGATAAGCAAGAATGCTAAATGGTATTGATGAAACTAGCGCTTGAATCACTAGGAGATGCGCGGAACATGCTACTATAGTACTTACTTTCGGGTGTCTAAATTCCAGCTCCTTCGGCAGTCCCGGAACTTTTTTGGTGAATTTTCTCCAAACTCTGCCGGACAAAGAAGAAAACAATTACTTGATATCAGGAAATGAACAAAGTTGCTGATATGGTGGATAATGATCTCTTTAACTTACTTCTTGAGGATTTCAGTCATGTCTGCATAGTCCTGGGGATCTTTTCGTTTTGAGTCTAAGACGGTTATTAGTCCTTGCTCAAGCTTAATCTCTAGGAGAATATAGTGGAAACTGCACACGCATGCATAACTCATGAATTACATTACTATAACCTTGACTAATATATAAGGGAAACCGAATACACACAAGACAGTAACACTCACTTGAAGTTGTAAGGAAAGAGTATTATATCTTCGTTTTGATTTATTACGAACGATTGTAGCAAGTTGGCCTCGGTAGCTGCGGCATGAAGTTTAACCTGAGTTGCATCTATGAGATATGTGTTAATGAACCCAATATCACCGACTTGTCTTTTCTTCAATTCGACGATCTTCAATCTGCATAATATAGTGAGGATGATTATAAATACATGCAATGAAAGAGCTAAGCTATGTAGAGAAACTTAATGACAGAAGTAGTACTACTTACAGACAGTAGCAGGCGACCGTTGTTTTATCGAGGGCCAATTGATTGAAAAACTGATAGAACTCCTCAAATGGAACAGGCATCAGATCAAATCCAACGAGGTCATGCTCCTTTTTAACTTTCGCATACAAAGTACTCCTCCCCCCAGAGTCTCTGCAGATTTTCAAGTACCAATCATGCAATCTTCGCATCATCGTTGATAGAGATCTTTCATCTTTGATGAGAGGCTTCCCGTACTCTTATCTTTGTATCTGCATGTCCATGGGTTCATAATGTACTTCGTCGGGCAGGTAATCTGCAAGATTGCTATAACCGGGCACCATCCTCGGATCATTAGCGACGTTGTGGCTAGGCACCTTGAGCGGGGGGCATGATTGCTTCGCTTGTTTGCCGAGCTGGGCAATTTGTTTCCCAGCTCGTCATTCTTTCAGCCTTTGATCACTGACAGTACTTTCCGACTGCTCCGCTTCGGCAAATTCCTTTCCAATAATGCGGCCATAGTTTCCTTTCGGCGGATCAGACTTCGGTGGTTTTGTCAGGGCAGCCAGAGTGCGCTTCACTTTCACCCGATCTACCTTCTCCTCTGGAGGTGGATGTTTCTTTGCTTTCACCCCTTCAAAGAATTTCCTCACTTCTTCTCGCGCGATCTCGGCGTTCTCCTCCTGGTCCTCTCGTATGGTAACTTCTCTGGAGTCTTCAGAGAAGGACCGAATCTGTATGTCCTCCCGCCTCTGGTTGTACTGCTAGACACCGACCGAGCAGACAAAGTGGTTGTCTTCTTTACTTGCTTAAGAGGCGGAGGAGAAGGACTACGACGCGCCGGAGCAGCTGGAGCGGCGGCAGGTCTCTTCCGCCCTTGCTGACAAGGCGGAGAAGGAGGAGGCTGGCTGCTCGGGCGCGTCGGCGCAGGCGGAGACGGAGGCGGAGTGCCGCCACGCGCCGGAGAAGGAGCCGGCCGAGGGCCCTGATCGTCACTCGCCGGAGGAGGAGGCGGTGGAGGGGGCGGAGTGCCCTGACTCGCCGGAGGAGGAGGAGGAGGCGGAGGCGTCCAGTTCGGAAGGTTGATGAGCTCCTTCCACCATAGGCATGGAGTCTTCAGAACAGACCTCAGCCGAGTCTCCCCTTCACCGGTAGGGTGGTCAAGCTGGAGGTCCTCAAATCCCTCCGTTATCTCATCCACCATCACCTTAGCATATCCTTCTGGAATCGGCCGGCAGTGAAAAGTTGCGTCGGGTTTAGTAGGATAAACAGAGCCAACAGCCGCCTTGACTTTCAAATTCATCCATTGCGTCATAAGGTGGCAATTTTGAGACTCCGTTATAGCATCCATAGGATAGCTGGCAGGAGCCGTCAAGGCATGCTCCGGCTGAAGCAGCTCGGTGGAAGCCACGCTGCTTCTGCGCTGAGATGGCGGGGTAGCTTCGGGGAGGCTTCGGCAGTACGTTTGCTGCGATTTGCTTCTCGTTCCTCTATCGCTTGTACCCTTGCGTGCAGCGCCTGCAGTTCGGTCTGCTGCACTTTTTTCCTCCTCTCATGGGATTTGTAACCGCCTGCGTCCGGAAACCCAACCTTCCACGGAACGGAGCCTGGCGTGCCTCGTGTCCGTCCAGGGTGCTCAGGATTCCCGAGGGCCATTGTGAGCTCGTCGTGCTCTCTGTCTGGAAAGAACGTCCCTTCCTGCGTTGCTTTGATATACTGCTTAAGCTTACTGACTGATATGTCCATTTGTTCGTTCGTCCAAATGCACTTCCCTGTTTCAGGGTCCAAGGTTCCGCCAGCCCCGAAGAACCAAGTCCGGCAACGGTCTGGCCAGTTATTTGTCTCTAGTTCGATCCCTTTATGAACCAGATCATTCTCAACCTTGGACCACTTAGGCCAGGCTACGAGGTAGCCACCTGACCCCGTGCGATGGTGAAGCTTCTTCTTCGCAGCATTTTGCTTGTTTGTCTCCAACATCTTCTGACTCTTTTCGATGTCTTGTGGGCCACAAATGCGGGCCAGTGATCTCTGATCTTCTCATATCTGCCCTTGAATTCTCGTGTCTCATTATTTTCGACAAACTTATTATTCAGCTCTTTCTTCCACCTCCTGAATAGTTCTGCCATCCTCTTCAGAACAAAAGACTTGATTAATTTCTCTTTAATTGGGTTCTCTGGATTATCCTCTGGCGGTAGGGTGAAATTTGACTTCAGCTCAGTCCAAAGATCATTTTTCTGCATATCATTGACATAAGACACCTCAGGGTCTGTTGGGGAACGTTGCAGAAAACAAAAAATTTCCTACTCGTTTCACCAAGATCCATCTAGGAGTTCATCTAGCAACGAGTCATCAGATGCATCTACATACCTTCGTAGATCGCGTGCGGAAGCGTTCAAAGAACGGGGATGATGTAGTCGAACATGACGTGATCCAAATCACCGATGACCAAGTGCCGAACGGACGGCACCTCCACGTTCAACACACATACGGGATGGGAGACGTCTCCTCCTTCTTGATCCAGCAAGGGGGAAGGAGAGGTTGGTGATGATCCAGCAGCACGACGGCGTGGTGGTGGATGCAGGGCGTCACAGCAGCAGGGCTTCGCCTATACTACAAGAGAGAGAGATGTAACAGGGAGAGAGGGATGCACCAAAAGCCGTAGCCTCAAGTCCCTCCTCTCCCCCACTATATATAGGGGTGCCTAGGGGGGCGCCGGCCCTAGGAGATGGATCTCCTAGGGGGGGCAGCGGCCAAGGGGTGGGGGGCTTGCCCCCCAAGCAAGGGGGCGCCCCCCTTTAGGGTTTCCCCTGAACCCTAGGCGCATGGGCCCTTAGGGGGTGGCGCCCCAGCCCACTATGGGCTGGGTCCCTTCCCACTTCAGCCCATGGGGCCCTCCGGGATAGGTGGCCCCACCCGGTGGACCCCCAAGACCCTTCCGGTGGTCCCGGTACAATACCGGTAACCCCGAAACTTGTCCCGATGGCCGAAATAGCACTTCCTATATATAATTCTTTACCTCCGGACCATTCCGGAACTCCTCGTGACGTCCGGGATCTCATCCGGGACTCCGAACAACATTCGGGTTACTGCATATACATATCTTCACAACCCTAGCGTCACCGAACCTTAAGTGTGTAGACCCTACGGGTTAGGGAGACATGTAGACATGACCGAGACGACTCTTCGGTAACCAACAGCGGGATGTGGATACCCATGTTGGCTCCCACATGCTCCACGATGATCTCATCGGATGAACCACGATGTCGAGGATTCAATCAACCCCGTATGCAATTCCCTTTGTCAATCGATATATTACTTGCCCGAGATTCGATCATCGGTATCCCAATACCTCATTCAATCTTGTTACCGGCAAGTCACTTTACTCGTACCATAATGCATGATCCCGTGACCAGACACTTGGTCACTTTGAGCTCATTATGATGATGCATTACCGAGTGGGCCCAGTGATACCTCTCCGTCATACGGAGTGACAAATCCCAGTCTTGATCCGTGTCAACCCAACAGACACTTTCGGAGATACCCGTAGTCTACCTTTATAGTCACCCAGTTACGTTGTGACGTTTGGTACACCCAAAGCACTCCTACGGTATCCGGGAGTTACACGATCTCATGGTCTAAGGAAAAGATACTAGACATTGCAAAACTCTAGCAAACGAACTATACGATCTTTATGCTATGTTTAGGATTGGGTCCTGTCCATCACATCATTCTCCTAATGATGTGATCTCGTTATCAATGACATCCTATGTCCATAGCCAGGAAACCATGACTATCTGTTGATTAACGAGCTAGTCAACTAGAGGCTTACTAGGGACATGTTGGTGTCTGTTATTCACAAATGTATTACGATTTCCGGATAACACAATTATAGCATGAATAAAGACAATTATCATGAACAAGGAAATATAATAATAATGCTTTTATTATTGCCTCTAGGGCATATTTCCAACAGTCTCCCACTTGCACTAGAGTCAATAATCTAGTTACATTGTGATGAATCGAACACCCATGGAATGCTGGTGTTGATCATGTTTTGCCCTAGGGAGAGGTTTAGTCAACGGATCTGCTACATTCAGGTCCGTATGTACTTTACAAATATCTATGTCTCCATCTTGAACATTTTCACGAATGGAGTTGAAGCGACGCTTGATGTGCCTTGTCTTCTTGTGAAACCTGGGCTCCTTGGCAAGTGCAATAGCTCCAGTGTTGTCACAGAAGAGCTTGATCGGCCCCGACGCATTGGGTATGACTCCGAGGTCGGTGATGAACTCCTTCACCCAAATTGCTTCATGTGCTGCCTCCGAGGCTGCCATGTACTCCGCTTCACACGTAGATCCCGCCACGATGCTCTGCTTGCAACTGCACCAGCTTACTGCCCCACCATTCAAAATATACACGTATCCGGTTTGTGACTTTGAGTCATCCAGATCTGTGTCGAAGCTAGCGTCGACGTAACCCTTTACGACGAGCTCTTCGTCACCTCCATAAACGAGAAACATCTCCTTAGTCCTTTTCAGGTACTTCAGGATATTCTTGACTGCTGTCCAGTGTTCCTTGCCGGGATTACTTTGGTACCTTCCTACCAAACTTACGGCAAGGTTTACATCAGGTCTGGTACACAGCATGGCATACATAATAGAACCTATGGCTGAGGCATAGGGGGTGACACTCATCTCTTCTATTTCTTCTGTCGTGGTCGGACTTTGAGCCGAGCTCAATTTCATACCTTGTAACACAGGCAAGAACCCCTTCTTAGATTGATCCATATTGAACTTCTTCAATATCTTATCAAGATATGTGCTTTGTGAAAGACCTATGAGGCGTCTCGATCTATCTCTATAGATTTTGATGCCTAATATATAAGCAGCTTCTCCAAGGTCCTTCATTGAAAAACTCTTATTCAAGTAGGCCTTAATGTTGTCCAAGAGTTCTATATCATTTCCCATCAAAAGTATGTCATCTACATATAATATGAGAAATGCTACAGAGCTCCCACTCACTTTCTTGTAAACGCAGGCTTCTCCATAAGTCTGCGTAAACCCAAACGCTTTGATCATCTCATCAAAGCGAATGTTCCAACTCCGAGATGCTTGCACCAGCCCATAAATCGAGCGTTGGAGCTTGCACACCTTGTCAGCATTCTTAGGATCGACAAAACCTTCCGGCTGCATCATATACAATTCTTCCTTAAGGAAACCATTAAGGAATGCCGTTTTGATGTCCATTTGCCATATTTCATAATCGTAAAACATGGCAATTGCTAACATGATTCAGACGGACTTTAGCTTTGCTACCGGTGAGAAAGTCTCATCGTAGTCAACCCCTTGAACTTGTCGATAACCCTTAGCGACAAGCCGAGCTTTATAGATGGTCACATTACCATCCGCGTCTGTCTTCTTCTTAAAGATCCATTTATTCTCTATGGCTCGCCGTTCAACGGGCAAGTCAGTCAAAGTCCATACTTCGTTTTCATACATGGATCCTATCTCGGATTTCATGGCTTCTAGCCATTTGTCGGAATCCGGGCCCGCCATCGCTTCTTCATAGTTCGAAGGTTCACCGTTGTCTAACAACATGATTTCCAAGACAGGGTTGCCGTACCACTCTGGTGCGGAACGTGTCCTTGTGGACCTTCGAAGTTCAGTAGCAACTTGATCAGCAGTTTCATGATCATCATCATTAACTTCCTCTCTAGTCGGTGCAGGCACCTCAGGAACATTTTCTTGAGTTGCGCCATTTTCCGGTTCAAGAGGTAACACTTCATCAAGTTCTACTTTCCTCCCACTTACTTCTTTCGAGAGAAACTCCTTCTCTAGAAAGGATCCATTCCTGGCAACAAAGATCTTTCCTTCGGATCTGAGGTAGAAGGTATACCCAACAGTTTCTTTAGGGTATCCTATGAAGACGCATTTTTCCGACTTGGGTTCGAGCTTTTAAGGTTGAAGTTTCTTGACATAAGCATCGCATCCCCAAACTTTCAGAAACGACAACTTAGGTTTCTTTCCAAACCATAATTCAAATGGTGTCGTCTCAACGGATTTTGACGGAGCCCTATTTAAAGTGAATGCAGCAGTCTCTAAAGCATAGCCCCAAAAAGATAGCGGTAGATCGGTCAGAGACATCATAGACCGCACCATATCTAATAGAGTGTGATTACGACGTTCGAACACACCATTACGCTGAGGTGTTCCAGGCGGCGTGAGTTGTGAAACTATTCCACATTTTCTTAAGTGTGTGCCAAATTCATGACTCAAGTATTCTCCTCCACGATCAGATCGTAGAAACTTGATTTTCTTGTCACGTTGATTCTCAACCTCATTCTGAAATTCCTTGAACTTTTCAAAGGTTTCAGACTTGTGTTTCATTAAGTAGACATACCCATATCTACTCAAGTCATCAGTGAGTGTGAGAACATAACGATAGCCACCACGAGCCTCAACACTCATTGGACCGCACACATCAGTATGTATGATTTCCAATAAGTTGGTTGCTCGCTCCATTGTTCCTGAGAACGGAGTCTTGGTCATTTTACCCATAAGGCATGGTTCGCACGTGTCAAATGATTCATAATCAAGAGACTCTAAAAGTCCATCTGTATGGAGCTTCTTCATGCGTTTGACACCTATGTGACCAAGGCGGCAGTGCCACAAGTATGTGGGACTATCATTATCAACCTTACATCTTTTGGTACTCACACTATGAACATGTGTAGCATTACGTTCAAGATTCATAAAGAATAAACCATTCACCATAGGAGCATGACCATAAAACATATCTCTCATATAAATAGAACAACCATTATTCTCGGATTTAAATGAGTAGCCATCTCGAATTAAACGAGATCCTGATACAATGTTCATGCTCAGAGCTGGTACTAAATAACAATTATTGAGGTATAAAACTAATCCCGTAGGTAAATGAAGAGGTAGCGTGCCGACAGCGATCACATCGACTTTGGAACCATTCCCGACGCGCATCGTCACCTCGTCCTTTGCCAGTCTCCGCTTATTCCTTAGTTCCTGCTGTGAGTTACAAATGTGAGCAACTGCACCGGTATCAAATACCCAAGAGCTACTACGATTACTGGTAAGGTACACATCAATTACATGTATATCACATATACCTTTTGTTTTGCCGGCCTTCTTGTCTGCTAAGTATTTGGGGCGGTTCCGCTTCCAGTGACCGCTTCCCTTGCAATAAAAGCACTCAGTCTCGGGCTTGGGTCCATTCTTTGGCTTCTTCCCGGCAGCTTGCTTGCCGGGCGCGGCAACTTCCTTGCCGTCCTTCTTGAAGTTCTTTTTACCCTTGCCTTTCTTGAACTTGGTGGTTTTATTGACCATCAACACTTGATGTTCCTTTTTGACTTCTACCTCCACTGATTTCAGCATTGAAAACAACTCAGGAATGGTCTTTTGCATCCCCTGCATGTTGAAGTTCATCACAAAGCTCTTGTAGCTTGGTGGAAGCGACTGGAGGATTCTGTCAATGACCGCATCATCCGGGAGATTAACTCCCAGCTGAGTCAAGCGGTTATGTAACCCAGACATAGTGAGTATGTGCTCACTGACAAAACTATTTTCCTCCATCTTACAGCTGAAGAACTTGTCGGAGACCTCATATCTCTCGACCCGGGCATGAGCTTGGAAAACCATTTTCAGCTCTTCGAACATCTCATATGCTCCATGTCTCTCAAAACGCTTTTGGAGCCCCGGCTCTAAACTGTAAAGCATGCCGCACTGAACGAGGGAGTAGTCGTCAACACGTGTCTGCCAAGCGTTCATAACGTCTTGGTTCTGTGGGACGGGAGCTTCACCTAGCGGTGCTTGTAGGACGTAATCTTTCTTGGCAGCTATGAGGATAATCCTCAGGTTCCGGACTCAGTCTGTATAGTTGCTGCCATCGTCTTTCAGCTTGGTTTTCTCTAGGAACGCGTTGAAGTTGAGGACTATGTGGGCCATTTGATCTACAAGACGTATTGTAAAATATTTTAGACTAATGTTCATGATAATAAAGTTCATCTAATCAAATTATATAATGAACTCTCACTTAGATTAGACATCCCTCTAGTCATCTAAGTATTACATGATCCGAGTTAACTAGGCCGTGTCCGATCATCACGTGAGACGGACTAGTCAACGTCGGTGAACATCTTCATGTTGATCGTATCTTCTATACGACTCATGCTCGACCTTTCGGTCTTCTGTGTTCCGAGGCCATGTCTATACACATGCTAGGCTCGTCAAGTTAACCCTAAGTGTTTTGCATGTGTAAAACTGCCTTACACCCGTTGTATGTGAACGTAAGAATCTATCACACCCGATCATCACGTGGTGCTTCGAAACGACGAACTTTAGCAACGGTGCACAGTTAGGGGAGAACACTTCTTGAAATTGTTATGAGGGATCATCTTATTTACTACCGTCATTCTAAGTAAACAAGATGCAAAACATGATAAACATCACATGCAATCAAATAATAAACGTGACATGATATGGCCAATATCACATAGCTCCTTTGATCTCCATCTTGGGGCTCCATGATCATCTTGTCACCGGCTTGACACCATGATCTCCATCATCATGATCTCCATCATCGTGTCTCCATGAAGTTGCTCGCCAACTATTACTTCTACTACTATGGCTAACGCGTTTAGCAATAAAGTAAAGTAATTTACATGGCGTTTCTCAATGACACGCGGGTCATATAAAAGAATAAAGACAACTCCTATGGCTCCTGCCGGTTGTCATACTTATCGACATGCAAGTCGTGATTCCTATTACAATAGCATGAACATCTCATACATCACATATAGATCATTCATCATTCATCACAACTTTGGCCATATCATATCACAAACCACTTGCTGCAAAAACAAGTTAGACGTCCTCTAATTGTTGTTGCAAGTTTTACGTGGCTGAATTAGGGTTCTAGCAAGAACGTTTTCTTACCTACATGAAAGCCACAACGTGATTTGTCAACTTCTATTTACCCTTCATAAGGACCCTGTTCATCGAATCCGCTCCAACTAAAGTAGGAGAGACAGACAC
Organism: Triticum monococcum; assembly: GCA_034509565.1. Taxonomy (NCBI): domain Eukaryota; kingdom Viridiplantae; phylum Streptophyta; class Magnoliopsida; order Poales; family Poaceae; genus Triticum; species Triticum monococcum. The sequence goes on from CM067847.1 coordinate 29,174,233, forward strand.
CTGCCAGCCACCTTATGCAACTAGTGCATGTTAGTCGGTGGAACCGGTCTCACGTAAGCGTACGTGTAAGGTTGGTCCGGGCCGCTTCATCCCACAATACCCCTGAAGCAAGAAAAGACTAGTAGCGGCAAGAAAGTTGACAAATCCACGCCCACAACAAATTGTGTTCTACTCGCGCAAGAAGAACTACGCATAGACCTAGCTCTGATACCACTGTTGGGGAACGTTGCAGAAAACAAAAAATTTCCTACTCGTTTCATCAAGATCCATCTAGGAGTTCATCTAGCAATGAGTCATCAGATGCATCTACATACCTTCGTAGATCGCGTGCGGAAGCGTTCAAAGAACGGGGATGATGTAGTCGAACACGACGTGATCCAAATCACCGATGACCAAGTGCCGAACGGACGGCACCTCCGCGTTCAACACACGTACGGGACGGGAGACGTCTCCTCCTTCTTGATCCAGCAAGGGGGAATGAGAGGTTGGTGATGATCCAGCAGCACGACGGCGTGGTGGTGGATGCAGGGCGTCACAGTAGCAGGGCTTCGCCTATACTACAAGAGAGAGAGATGTAACAGGGAGAGAGGGATGCACCAAAAGCCGTAGCCTCAAGTCTCTCCTCTCCCCCACTATATATAGGGGTGCCTAGGGGGGGCGGCCCTAGGAGATGGATCTCCTAGGGGGGGCGGCGGCCAAGGGGTGGGGGGCTTGCCCCCCAAGCAAGGGTGCGCCCCCCTTTAGGGTTTCCCCTAAACCCTAGGCGCATGGGCCCTTAGGGGGTGGTGCCCCAGCCCACTATGGGCTGGGTCTCTTCCCACTTCAGCCCATGGGGCCCTCCGGGATAGGTGGCCCCACCCGGTGGACCCCCGGGACCCTTCCGGTGGTCCCGGTACAATACCGGTAACCCCGAAACTTGTCCCGATGGCCGAAACAGCACTTCCTATATATAATTCTTTACCTCCGGACCATTCCGGAACTCCTCGTGACGTCCGGGATCTCATCCGGGACTCCGAACAACATTCGGGTTACTGCATATACATATCTTCACAACCCTAGCGTCACCGAACCTTAAGTGTGTAGACCCTACGGGTTCGGGAGACATGTAGACATGACCGAGACGACTCTCCGGTCAATAACCAACAGCGGGATCTGGATATCCATGTTGGCTCCCACATGCGCCACGATGATCTCATCGGATGAACCACGATGTCGAGGATTCAATCAACCCCGTATGCAATTCCCTTTGTCAATCGATATATTACTTGCCCGAGATTCGATCGTCGGTATCCCAATACCTCGTTCAATCTTGTTACCGGCAAGTCACTTTACTCGTACCGTAATGCATCATCCCGTGACCAGACACTTGGTCACTTTGAGCTCATTATGATGATGCATTACCGAGTGGGCCCGGTGATACCTCTCCGTCATACGGAGTGACAAATCCCAGTCTTGATCCATGTCAACCCAACAGACACTTTCGGAGATACCCGTAGTGTAACTTTATAGTCACCCAGTTACGTTGTGACGTTTGGTACACCCAAAGCACTCCTACGGTATCCGGGAGTTACACGATCTCATGGTCTAAGGAAAAGATACTTGACATTGCAAAACTCTAGCAAACGAACTATACGATCTTTATGCTATGTTTAGGATTGGGTCCTGTCCATCACATCATTCTCCTAATGATGTGATCTCATTGTCAATGACATCCTATGTCCATAGCCAGGAAACCATTACTATCTGTTGATTAACGAGCTAGTCAACTAGAGGCTTACTAGGGACATGTTGGTGTCTGTTATTCACACATGTATTACGATTTCCGGATAACACAATTATAGCATGAATAAAGACAATTATCATGAACAAGGAAATATAATAATAATGCTTTTATTATTGCCTCTAGGGCATATTTCCAACAGGGTCTTCTGTAGCCGGCTTAAACCATTGCTGGATGCTTATCGGGATCTTGTCCCTAACCAGAACCCCGCACTGAGCAACAAATGTGCTCTTTGTCCGGAGGGGCTCAATAGGTTGGCCGTCGGGCGCGATTGCTGTGATCTCAAGCTTTTCATCCGAGCTCAACTTTTTCTTCGGGCCTCGTCTCTTTACCAAAGTTGTGCTCGATCCGGAGGGCTAGGAAAAAGAACAAAGACTTAATTAATATGTGTACATACCAAAACAATGAATGCATCAATCAGCTAGTCAGCATAGGCTTAACTAATATATATACCTGGCCGGACTCGGTTCGGTCACCGGAGCCGTCATCACGGTCTCCTTCTTGCACCGGCATTGGGTCACCGGAGCCGTCCTCATGTTCTTCTTCTTGCACCGGCATTAGGTCACCGTTGCCAGCTTGTTCACCCTCTCCTTCCAGAGCATCGGTTTCGTTGAGATAGTACGAGACGGCATCACTTCCTTCTGCGATTATCTCCCTCAACAATGCTTCTTTTGTTGCTACGTCTAGGGCGATGTCCATAGTTTCTACAAATATTTACAACATGGCAATTATTATTCAAACATGACAGATAGATATATTAGTGCCAAACGTAGAACTAGCTACCTAATCATAGTAAGCTATCGGGAGGGGGTATATATCGACAACGACGACACTACATCTATGTCCCTCGACGACCCTCGTTCCCGATAAAAAAAGAGGAAGAAGAAGAAAAAAAGAGGAGAAGAAAGAATAGAGGAGAAGAACCCTCGAACCCTCGACCCCTAGACGACCTCTTCTTCCTCTCATGTTCGAGAGGATCACCGAGGGGTCGGGAGGTTGCCTAGTGTCAAAGGATTCAACAAAACCATGTCTTCATCATTAGGCGAAAGTAACATGTGCATGATGGTACGAAGCTCTTCAAAGTTGTTCTGGAACGGAGTCCCAGATAGGATAATTCGCTTTTTGGTACAAAGTTCAGAAAGAGCCTTCCGAATATCGCTATTTGGAAGGCCTTTGCTGAATTCGTACCAAAAGGCGGATTATTCTATCCGGGACTCCATTCCAAAACAACTTTACAGAACTTCGTACCAACATGCCCTGGTTACTTACGGCTAATGATGAAGGCGTGGATTTCTTCAATACTTTGACACTACGAAACCTCTCTCGACCCCTCGGCGATCCTCGACCCCTCGAACCCTCGACGACCCTGAAACCCTCGACCCCTAGACGACCCTCTTCTTCCTCTCATGTTCGAGAGGATCGCCGAGGGGTCGGGAGGTTGCCTAGTGTCAAAGGATTCAACAAAACCATGTCTTCATCATTAGGCGAAAGTAACATGTGCATGATGGTACGAAGCTCTTCAAAGTTGTTCTGGAACGGAGTCCTAGATAGGATAATTCGCTTTTTGGTACAAAGTTCAGAAAGAGCCTTCCGAATATCGCTATTTGGAAGGCCTTTGCTGAATTCGTACCAAAAGGCGGATTATTCTATCCGGGACTCCATTCCAAAACAACTTTGCAGAACTTCGTACCAACATGACCTGGTTACTTCCGGCTAATGATGAAGGCATGGATTTCTTCAATACTTTGACACTAGGAGAAGAAGAAAGGAATAGCTAGAGGAGAAGATCGAAGAAAAAAAAGAAGAAAAAGAAGAGGAGAAGAAGAAAGGAATAGTGGAGAAGAAGAGAAAATAGAATATATTGTATTTTCTCTTCTTCTCCACTATTCCTTTCTTCTTCTCCTCTTCTTTTTCTTATTTTTTCTTCTTCTTATTTATTTCTCCTCTTATTTTCGGTAGAGGTAACCCTAAATAGCTAGCAAGTATCGTGGGTGTGAGATACATGTGGCCTTCGGTGTCGGACACTACATCCACGTCCCACAAGTGACGTGGGCGTCGAAGCCCGCTCCACTTGTGGGATGTGGATGTAGTGTACGACACCGACGGTACATGTATCTCACACCGACGATACTTTCTATTTAGGGTTTCTCCTCTACCGCTCGGCGACCCTCTCGACGACCCTCGTTCCCGATAAAATAAAGAGGAAGAAGAAGAAGAAGAAAGAAGAGAAGAAAGAATAGAGGAGAAGACTTCCTCTTCTTCCTCTCCTCTTCTTCCCCTTCTTCCTCGCCTCTCTCATGAATTTCCGGCGTTCTCGACCCCCCCCCCCACGTGTCGAAGAAAAAAAAGAAGAAAAAAAAGAGAAGAAGAAAGGAATAGAGGAGAAGAAGAGAAAAATAGAATATATATTCTATTTTTCTCTTCTTCTCCTCTATTCCTTTCTTCTTCTCCTCTTCTTTTTCTTCTTTTTTCTTCTTCTTATTTATTTCTCCTCGTCTTCCTCTCCCCTCTCGGCGACCCTAGACCCCCTCTCGACCCTCGACCCCTAGGCGACCGTCGACCCCCTCTCGACCCTCGACCCCTAGGCGACCGTCGACCCCTCCCGATAAAAAAGATGAAGAAGAAGAAAAAAAGAGGAGAAGAAAGAATAGATGAGCTTCTCCTCTATTCTTTCTTCTCCTCTTTTTTTCTTCTTCCTCTTCTTTTTTATCCTCTTCTTCCTCTCATGTTTTTCCCCGATAACATTTTTTTCTCCGAGATAGTTAGTGTTCCCGAGTGAACCGGAGGGGGGCATTGGTCATATTTTCTACGAATGTTCTATATACATACATCCATCGATATCATTCCATACCTACATATACATCTACATTATATATGAACAAAAAAATATCAAAATTCATCATACATACATCTACAGTATATATGAACAAAAATTATAAACTTTCTCCCCAACTCATACATACATACATACATACATCTACATCATATCAATATTTTGCAAATTAAGGAGCAGGGAAGGAAGGAAGGGGGGAGGATGGGGCGGTAGCTACCTCTCCCGGAGGGATCGGGGAGGAGACGCGGGTGGCCGCCGTCGGGGGCGACGGCGACGAGGACGGGCTCGGGGTCGGCGAGGGCGAGGGCGACGGCGGGGCGCGCTCGGCGGCGGCGGACGGGCTCGGGGGCGCAGGGGGTGCTTGGGGGCGGCGGATGGGCTCGGCGGCGCAGGCGGTGCTCGGGGCGGTGGACGGGCGGCCGGCGACGACGGCGAGGCAGGGCGCGCTCGGGGGCGGGGCAGGGGCAACGGCGGCGACGGCGAGGCGAGCAGAGGGGCAGCCTGGCGGCAACGTCGGGGCGTGATCGAAGAAACTGTACCAAAATTTTCACAAGTGTGGCTTATATAGACGGAGCATTGGTCCCGGTTGGTGGCACAAACCGGGACTAATGCCCCTTTAGTCCTGGTTGGTGCCACCAACCGGGACCAAAGGCCTCTTTTCGGCAGCCCAAAGGGCGGGAAGCGAAGGCCATTGGTCACGGTTGGTGCCACGAACCGTGACCAATGCCCCCTTTAGTCCCGGTTGGTGCCACCAACCGGGATCAATGCCCTTGTGCCCCCCGCGCCCAAAAGTTTAGTCCCACATCGCTAGCTGAAGGGCGCCGGCACTGGTTTATAAGCGCTGCTCTGCCTCCCCATTCGAGCTCCTCTCCAATGCAGGCTTTTGGGCCTAAACTTGCTACTGCCTGTGGGCCTATTGGGCCTCTGCGGGCCTGAATCCTGGCCCATATAGGGTTTCTAGTCGTATTCAGGCCGTGGAGGCCCAGTAGGTGGCATTTTTTTTGGTTTTTTCTTTTTTATTTCTACATTTTTTGGTTTTTTATTTTTTTTATTTCTACTTAAAACTAAATACTTACAGTTTTTTAGTGATTTCATTTTGCTTTTAGGTCACAAAAATTATAAACTTTCTGTCAGTGCCATTAGTTTTAAATTTTAAATAATTTAAATTTGAATTTTTAAAAATTTGTGTGAATCACTAGTTTATGAATAACTTTACTATAAAATTAGAATTTTTTTCTATTTATTTTTTATTTCTACTTACAACTAAATACTTACAGTTTTTTAGTGATTTCTTTTTGCTTTTAGGTCACAAAAATTTTAAACTTTCTGTTAGTGCCATTAGTTTTAAATTTTAAATAGTTTAAATTTGAATTTTTAAAAATTTGTGTGAATCACTAGTTTATGAATAACTTTACTATAAAATTAGAATTTTTTTCTATTTATTTTTTATTTCTACTTACAACAAAATACTTACAGTTTTTTAGTGATTTCTTTTTGCTTTTAGGTCACAAAAATTATAAACTTTCTGTTAGTGCCATTAGTTTTAAATTTTAAATAGTTTAAATTTGAATTTTTAAAAATTTGTGTGAATCACTAGTTTATGAATAACTTTACTATAAAATTAGAATTTTTTCCTTCTTTGCTATTTATTTTTTATTTATACTTACAATTAAATACTTATAGTTTGATTTTAGGTCACAAAAATTATATTCTTTTTGCTATTGAAGAATATTATAGTTTTATTTTAGTTCATCATAACATAATATTTTAATTGATTGTTTTTATTTTCATAAAAGTTTTGTAGTTCATTCTGTTTGCTATTAATTCATTCTTTGAGCTAAATGACTCTGAAATTGGAAAGCATTTCAAAATGAACTCTGAAAAGGTTGAAAGTTGGCATGGTATCATCATTTCACCCACATAGCATGTTCCAAAAAGTAGAGAGGGTTACAACAAAAACTTGGTGCACTTCGTGTACAAAATGGACAATCACTTTTGAAGTATCAAAGTTTCAAACCATAAGACATGAAAGCATTTCAAATGAACTCTGAAAAAGTTGAAAGTTGGGATGGTATCATAATTTCACCCACATAGCATTTGCTTATTGCGGGAGAAAGTCTTCACTTTTTCTTCGCTTGTGTCATTTGATTATTGCGCCGTAACCATGGAGAATCTTCATTGTTTATCAGGATGCTTGGATCAGCCTTGACATTGAAGGGAGGAATTTCATGAAACTTTTCATAATCTTCAGACATGTCTGTCTTGCCGTCCACTCCTAGGATGTCCCTTTTTCCTGAAAGAACTATGTGGCGCTTTGGCTCATCGTATGATGTATTCGCTTCCTTATCTTTTCTTTTTCTCGGTTTGGTAGACATGTCCTTCACATAGATAACCTGTGCCACATCATTGGCTAAGACGAACGGTTCGTCAGTGTACCCAAGATTTTTCATATCCACTATTGTCATTCTGTACTGTGGGTCTACCTGTACCCCGCCGCCTAACAGATTGACCCATTTGCACTTAAACAAAGGGACCTTAAAATCAGGTCCGTAGTCAAGTTCCCATATGTCCACTATGTAACCATAATATGTGTCCTTTCCGCTCTCGGTTGCTGCATCAAAGCGGACACCGCTGTTTTGGTTTGTGCTCTTTTGATCTTGGGCGATCGTGTAAAATGTATTCCCATTTATCTTGTATCCTTTGTAAGTCAATACAGTCAAAGATGGTCCCCTGGACAACAAGTACAACTCATCACAAACAGTGTTGTCACCTCTGAGACATGTTTCCAACCAACTGCTGAATGTCCTGATGTGTTCACATGTAATCCAGTCGTCGCATTGCTCCGGGTGTTTGGAGCGTAGACTGTTCTTGTGTTCATCGACATACGGGGTCACCAAGGTAGAGTTCTGTAGAACTGTGTAGTGTGCTTGAGACCAAGAATATCCGTCCCTGCATATTATTGAGTCTCTTCCAAGAGTGCCTTTTCCAGTCAGTCTCCCCTCATACCGTGATTTAGGGAGACCTATCTTGTTAAGGCCAGGAATGAAGTCAACACAAAACCCGATAACATCCTCTGTTTGATGGCCCATGGAGATTCTTCCTTCTGGCCTAGCGCGGTTACGGACATATTTCTTTAGGACTCCCATGAACCTCTCAAAGGGGAACATATTGTGTAGAAATATGGGCCCCAAGATGACAATCTCGTCGACTAGATGAACTAGGACATGCGTCATGATATTGAAGAAGGATGGTGGGAACACCAGCTCGAAATTGACAAGACATTGTGCCACATCACTCCTTAGCCTTGGTACGATTTCTGGATCGAGCACCTTCTGAGAGATTGCATTGAGGAATGCACATAGCTTCACAATGGCTAATCGGACGTTTTCCGGTAGAAGCCCCCTCAATGCAACCGGAAGCAGTTGCGTCATAATCACGTGGCAGTCATGATACTTTAGGTTCTGAAACTTTTTCTCTGGCATATTTATTATTCCCTTTATATTCGACGAGAAGCCAGTCGTGACCTTCATACTGAGCAGGCATTCAAAGAAGATTTCTTTCTCTTCTTTCGTAAGAGCGTAGCTGGCAGGACCTTTATACTGCTTCGGAGGAATGCCGTCTTTTTCGTGCAAACGTTGCAGGTCCTCCCGTGCCTCAGGTGTATCTTTTGTCTTCCCATACACGCCCAAGAAGCCTAGCAGGTTCACGCAAAGGTTCTTCATCACGTGCATCACGTCGATTGAGGAGCGGACCTCTAGGTCTTTCCAGTAGGGTAGGTCCCAAAATATAGATTTCTTCTTCCACATGGGTGCGTGTCCCTCAGCATCATTCGGAACAGCTAGTCCACCGGGACCCTTTCCAAAGATTACGTAGTGTAAATCATTGACCATAGCAAGCACGTGATCACCGGTGCGCATGGCGGGCTTCTTCCGGTGATCTGCCTCGCCTTTGAAATGCTTGCCTTTCTTTCGACATTGATGGTTGGTCGGAAGAAATCAACGATGGCTCAGGTACACATTCTTCCTGCATTTGTCCAGGTATATACTTTCAGTGTTATCTAAACAGTGTGTGCATGTGTGGTATCCTTTGTTTGTCTGTCCTGAAAGGTTACTGAGAGCGGGCCAATCGTTGATGGTCATGAACAACAACGCCTTAAGGTTAAATTCCTCCTGTCTGTGCTCATCCCACGTACGTACACCGTTTCCATTCCACAGCTGTAAAAGTTCTTCAACTAATGGCCTTAGGTACACATCAATTTCGTTGCCGGGTTGCTTAGGGCCTTGGATGAGAACTGGCATAATAATGAACTTCCGCTTCATGCACATCCAAGGAGGAAGGTTATACATACATAGAGTCACAGGCCAGGTGCTGTGATTGCTGCTCTGCTCCCCGAAAGGATTAATGCCCTCCGCGCTTAAAGCAAACCATACATTCCTTGGGTCCTTTGCAAACTCATCCCAGTACTTTCTCTCAATTTTTCTCCACTGCGACCCGTCAGCGGGTGCTCTCAACTTCCCATCTTTCTTTCGGTTCTCACTGTGCCATCGCATCAACTTGGCATGCTCTTCGTTTCTGAACAGACGTTTCAACCGTGGTATTATAGGAGCATACCACATCACCTTCGCAGGAACCCTCTTCCTGAGGGGCTCGCCGTCAACATCACCAAGGTCATCTCGTCTGATCTTATACCGCAACGCACCGCATACCGGGCATGCGTTCAGATCCTTGTATGCACCGCGGTAGAGGATGCAGTCATTAGGGCATGCATGTATCTTCTCCACCTCCAATCCTAGAGGGCATACGACCTTCTTTGCTGCGTATGTACTGTCGGGCAATTCGTTATCCTTTGGAAGCTTCTTCTTCAATATTTTCAGTAGCTTCTCAAATCCTTTGTCAGCCACAGCATTCTCTGCCTTCCACTGCAGCAATTCCAGTACGGTACCGAGCTTTGTGTTGCCATCTTCGCAATTGGGGTATAACCCTTTTTTGTGATCCTCTAACATGCGATCGAACTTCAGCTTCTCCTTTTGACTAATGCATTGCGTCCTTGCATCGACAATGACCCGGCGGAGATCATCATCATCGGGCACATCATCTGGTTCCTCTTGATCTTCAGCAGCTTCACCCGTGGCAGCATCATTGGGCACATCGCCTGGTTCCTCTTGATCTTCACCAGCTCCCCCCGTTGCAGCATCACCGTATTCAGGGGGCACATAGTTGTCATCGTACTCTTCTTCTTCGCCGTCTTCCATCATAACCCCTATTTCTCCGTGCCTCGTCCAAACATTATAGTGTGGCATGAAACCCTTGTAAAGCAGGTGGGAGTGAAGGATTTTCCGGTTAGAGTAAGACCTCGTATTCCCACATTCAGTGCATGGACAACACATAAAACGATTCTGCTTGTTTGCCTCAGCCGCATCAAGAAACTCATGCACGCCCTTAATGTACTCGCGAGTGTGTCTGTCACCGTACATCCATTGCCGGTTCATCTGCGTGCATTATATATAATTAAGTGTCCAAATTAATAGAAGTTCATCATCACATTAAAACCAAAGTGCATACATAGTTCTCATCTAATAACATATAGCTCTCCAGAGCATCTCATTAATTAAACCATACATTGAAACTATGTAAAACATTTCAATGCGAAAACAAATGCGATCATAATCGCAACCAAGGTAACAATTGATCCAACGGCATAATGATACCAAGCCTCGGTATGAATGGCATATTTTCTAATCTTTCTAATCTTCAAGCGCACTGCATCCATCTTGATCTTGTGATCATCGACGACATCCGCAACATGCAAATCCAATATCATCTTCTCCTCCTCAATTTTTTTTATTTTTCCTTCAACAAATTGTTTTCTTCTTCAACTAAATTTAACCTCTCGACAAGGTCGGTTGGAATTTCCAATTCACATACATCCTAGATAAATAAAATCTATGTCACGTTGGTCGGCATAATTTTCATAAACAATAAATGAACCAATAGTTATAAAGATAATATACATACCAAATCCGAATCATAGACAGGACGAGGGCCGACGGGGGCGGATACCAAAACCATCGCACTATATAAGATACAATAAAAATGTAAGAAAATGATACAAGTATCTATCTAAACATACAAGTAAGAATATTTTTCCTTTCAGAAAGAAGATAAGAACAAGAGGCTCACCACGGTGGTGTCAGTGATGAGATCGGGGCGGGTGATCGACGGCGGTGAAGACGGGGACGAGGCGTGACGGACTGCTAAATCTAGACAAATCTCGAGGAAAATGGAGCTTGGAGGTCGAGCTTCGAGAGGAGAAAGCTTAAGTAGTGTGGCTCGGGCATTCCATCGAACACCTCATGTGCATAGGAGGTGAGCTAGAGCACCACAAAGCCCTCTCCCCCTCGGCCAGAGAAAAACAGAGCACTGGGGTGCTCTGCTCGCGAGCGAGGGGTATATATAGGCACCTCATTGGTCCCGGTTGGTGACATGAGCCGGGACTAAAGGGGAGCCTTTGGTCCCGGTTCAAGCCACCAGCGGGACCAATGGTGGTGGGCCAGGAGGGAGGCCCATTGGTCCCGGTTCATCCCACCAACCGGGACCAAAAGGTCCAGATGAACCGGGACCAATGGCCCACGTGGCCCGGCCGGCCCCTGGGCTCACGAACCGGGACCAATGCCCACATTGGTCCCGGTTCTAGACTGAACCGGGACTAATGGGCTGATGCGGCCTGGACCATAGCCCTGTTTTCTACTAGTGCCTCTTGGCCCATAAGCCCCCCCCCCCCAAACGCTTGTCGGGACCTCCGAAACCCCTTTCGGACACGCTGGTCTTCACCTGGTATCCCCGAAACAATTTCGGACTCCAATACCCTTCGTCCAATATATCGATATTCACCTCCGGACCATTCCGGAACTCCTCGTCACGTCCGGGGTCTCATCCGGGACTCCGAAAAACATTCGGTAACCACATAATATTTCCCATAACAACTCTAGCGTCACCGAACCTTAAGTGTGTAGACCCTACGGGTTCGGGAACCATCCAGACATGACCGAGCAATCTCTCCGGCCAATAACCAATAGCGGGATCTGGATACCCATATTGGCTCCCACATGTTCCACAATGATCTCATCGGATGAACCACGATGTCCGGTTCCCAAACCGAAACTCCTCGAGTGCCTACTCTCGACTCCGCCGTTGGAGCTCGCCGTGACTCCCTCCTCCCACTCCTTTCGGCGGGGAAGGCTTGGACGGCGGATTCAGTGGCCAGCGTCGCGGGGCAGGCCGGATCTGGTCAAGGATAGGCGGAGGCAATCGGCGGCGCCAGCTAGCGATGCAAGGGCTCTGTCTCGGCCGTTGAGGTCGACCATGGCGGTCTATGCGAGGAAGAGACGAGAGAGAGAAAAGAAACGGAGAGGAATGGTAGGGAATAGAAGGGAGGAGGGGCATGGCTGGCTTCTGACCTGCTTCGGCGGCTGATGGCAATCGCCAGCTGGGAGGCTAGTTGTTGCCTCGCGAGCGGCACCTCCACAATGTGGCAGCCACACGACTCATTTGTGACACCGGCGGCGGCCATCTCCGAGTAGCTGTTGCCACTGGTCGTCGCACTGCCGCTGCTTTCTAGCCAACCACCGTGTGGACTTGCCGCAGAAAAATACATAGCTGTTGCGCACGTGATCAATGGATGAGACCTATGTGCAAGCGCCAATCCCGCTCCGGCCGGCTGTGAAACAGGCAGCAAACGGCTGACCCGGCTATGTGCCGCCCCTGTTTCTTGATTCAGAATTTCTACTATCTGCTTGTGTAGGAAAATGGCCCACTGAAACTGCTGCTAAACTGCTTAGATGACAGTTGTTTAAACTCCTATACTAGTAGTAGATATAAGTAAGTAAAAGTAGTTGTTGTACCGTGCCTGATGGATTAATCAGCCTGTTTGCAAATGCTACAAGGTTACCTGAAGTTTAGGCCGTTGAAATTCAGAGAAGAAACTCAGGTTCAGTATCAGATTCATAGAGAAGATGTTGGTTTCTATATGATTTAGGCAGTTAAAATTAAGAGAGTAAATTCAGTGCTAAACAAAAATTAGTTTCTGCACAATACACTGCTTTATGTACATCATTGGTCTTGTTGATTCTTGTTATTGACTTGTTTTTAGCAATATGAGATCACTGATCTGCTGCGACAGTTGCAGTGCTACTGACATATTGCCTACTCACCCACAAAGAGCTACTCGTCGTCTGTCCAGTGACTTAGGTACACACTACAGTAATTTTAACCTGATGGAAAAAAGTTGTTGAAAAATATAACCTTGGTATTTTTTTGTGTACATAGCATTGGTAATATACGCGCCACAAACTACATAACTTACGTACAAACATCGAGGTAAATTTGACTTGGAGGGAAAAAATGTTGAAAATACCTCTGATGATTTTGGTGTAATTAGCACGTTATATGCCCCGCAAACCTGATAACTTAGGTGCAAATATCGTGGTATTTTGGACCCAAGAAAAAAGTTGTTGAAAACATACCCACGATAAATTCTGTGTAAGTAGCATGATAATATATGCACCACAGACCTGATAACTTAGATGAAAACACCATGGTAACTTTGACAATGGGAAAGAAACTTGTTGAAAAGATCCCCAGGTAATTTCTGTGTAAATATTATGGTAATATACACACCACATATCTGATAGCTTAGGTACAAGCACTACGTAGCTTTGACCATGCGGAAAAAAATTGTTGAAAAAATACCCTCGGTAACTTTTGTGTAAATAGGATGATAATATACACACCACAGGCCTGATAAATTAGGTGAAAACACCGTGGTAACTTGGAATCGAGCAATAAATTTGTTGAAACACACCCTTGGTAAATTCTATGTAAGTAGTATGGTCATATACACACCACAGACCTGACAACTTACGTCAAAAATACTGTGGTAACTTACCCATGGGAAAAAAGTTGATGAAACATACCCGGTAACTTTTGTGTTAATAACATGATATTTTAAGCATCGAGGACCAGATAACTTACGTACAAACACTGCCAAAAATTTGACCAAGGAGGGGAAAAAGTTGCTAAAAACCATACCCGATAACTTATTTGAAAATAACATGGTAATAAACGAACTACATACTCGACAAGTTACATACAAACAACACGGTAACTTTGACCAACGAGGTAAAAAAATTGTTGAAAACACCCCCCGTCCCTACCCCGATAACTTGTGTGAAAATAGCATGGTAATAAATGAACCACATACTCAATAAGTTAAATACAAACAATGCGGTAACTTCGACCAATGAGGTAAAAAAGTTGTTAAAAACACCCCCCCCCCCCCATAAGTTATGTGAAAATAACTTGATAATATACGAACCGCATACCCGATAACTTACATACAAACATCATGATAACTTTGATCAACAGAAAAAAAAACAGTTGCTGAAAACACCACTCATAACTTATGTGAAAATAACACGGTAATATATCAATCGCATACCCAATAACTTATGTACAAATACCGCAGTAACTTTTTACCAAGGGGAGAAAAAGTTATTGAAAAACATGACCCGATAACTTATGTAGCCCAGGCGTGATAACTTTTGATTCGAAAAAAAATCATCAAACCATACCAACATGAGATCTAGTTTCAAAGATCTCGACACGACGAATCTTTTATATGAAAATGGTTTTGCATCGGGCAGAGGGTTTGCGCTAGAAAACATTTTGAATTTTCAGAATAAGAAGAATTTAGGATGACATCAACCTTTTTGTCCTCTATTGCATACATGCATGTGCATGTGGAGAAGGTGGGAGAAATACCCCGGTAATTTATATGAAAATAGCATGGTAAGTTACATACCACAGACGTGGTAACTTATGTCGCCGATGCGTGGTAACTTTTGACCCCAAAAAAAGGTCATCGGAACATACCAACATGGGATCTAATTTCAAAGATCTCGTCGTGGCGAATCTTTTATGTGAAAATGAATTTTGCATCAGACCAACAGTTTGAGCTACAAAATATTTTAAAATTTTGAAATAAGAAAAACCTAGGACGACATCAGGTTTTTTTCCTCTAATGAATGCATATGATTTGAGAAAAAAATGCACGTGAAAAAAGAGTGATTCATCCTAATACAATCATGTGAGCTTCAAAAATAAAATCCTAATACAATCATGCATGTAATTAAAGGAAAGAAAGAAGATGTGTGGTAGTTTTAGCTGTATGGCACACGTGTGCCAAATATCAGGGTCCTTTTATTTTTGCTTCAATATCTATTATTGTATGCTTCATTTTGAACCCATGTGTGTATCATATCATCTATGTATCTTGTATATAGCATATTTTCATCCAACAAACAACCTGAACTTCAAATATAACACTGCATTTGCTTCGAAGGTTTCTGCATAAAAGAATTTTTATTGTTGGTGTAACATGCTTTAATTTCTAATGTTTTTCGTTGACCTGGTTATAGTGAAGCGGTCTGATGATGAGTGTATGCTTAAGATCCATTTTTTCCATGAAATTATTTTTAAGATCAAACATTTATGCACACATATCCTAGTTTGTTATAGTGTGAACTACTCGCATATTCACATCTATGTACCTTGTCAGCTTCAACGTCAAATATGTAACTACTCACTGTTACTTTTTTTAAATAATCTCATGGGATGCTTTCATCCTTATCTAGATGCTTTTTTACTGTTCCTTACAACTTCAACTACTCAATTTCCATGTATGTTTGATTCTTTGATGCTTGATGACTACAACTTAGTCAGCGCTTCAAGTCATCTCATGATGTGCGTCCATCTGTATTTTTATATGTTTCTTCCATTTTTCATAAACATATATCTAATTATGAAGCTTCTAAAAATCTGTACAATGTGTGCTATTGATACTCTTATGTGGAAACAGATTTTATCTCTGCCTTATATCCTCCACGGCACGATGAAGAAGATCGAGGCGCTCGGGCAGGAGCACCGCAAGTCCTACCTGCTGCGGGTGCCACATTTTGAAATAATGAAGTTCGACACATGGAAGCAATTTGAGTTTGCCTGTTGAAGCATAATCTCTGTTTGACAGTAGCAATTTTTCTTTCTTTGCAAACTAATTCATAATTTGTATGAACCCTTTGTAATTATAACTGGAAATATTTTTCCATTTGATGGAGGCAAAATAATATTTCCTTGGGAGAAATTCTCGAGCCAATGGTAATACAATCATGATACTTCTGGAACATGTGGAATATTTTTCTTTCTCGGCGGAAGCAGGTTCAAAGATTCTCTTGTTGGCTAGTTGATGAAAGCAAGATTGTCATGCTTCCATAACATGTGAATTAATTTTATATTTTGAAAAAGCTAGTTCGAAGCGGTTCCCTGGCCGTCTGGTCGACAGAAGCAAGATCCTGATACTTTTGAAACAAAATATCACGTTACATTTCTCTTAAAAAACACGTTACATAGGGCTCAAGTCTCAAAAAAAAATGAAGCAGATTTCATCCTCCAAAGAAGCAAATTCTTCAATGAATGAAAACATTTTTTTAGCACAAACGGAAACATAAATTAGTCACAAACAAAGGTGGGAAGCACGTATTAGTTGCATCTGATGCAAATTTGGAAAACATCGGTTACAAGTTTGGTTTACTAAGGAAGCAAAGCTGCCTAAAATCCGTATATTGCTTCCTAAACCCAAGGACCAAATAATCCAACCTAATTAGCGGCCCATGTAAGTACGTCATCTGCGGAAGTGGTTCTGTACGTGGGAAATAACCCCTCGTGCACGTTTTAAGGGGCCATGGGAAATAACAACCCAGGCTGTTTTTATGGGGCCAGCAAACACATCAGATCAAATCGATCGTAGGGCTCAACACTAGTCTGATGAGAAGCAACGCATCAGTAGTCTGATGCCTAGCACTGCTTCTACTTTCATTTAGTTCGCGGGAGGATCGACATAATTAAGCCAACTGTTAATTAGGTGCTCCTGTTGAAGAATGAAGTGTCGAGGTTTATTTGATGGTGATAGCAATACAAGTATATATAGGATGCCAACGTACGTCTGGGTGACCTGCCGTGCACCCGAGCAGGTGGAGCCCCGGCGGCCTGAGGCCAAATGCATCCTCCCTGACAGCTCAACAGCGGCGCCTGCCCGCCATGAATCGGATGTCGAACCAGAGGTCACAGGATGGTCATCAAGTCAGATGCAACGGGCAACTTGAACATTGAGGACAACTGATTAGGAAAATAGGAGTATATGGGATCGGATCAAACGCACATTGAGGACAGATCCTGCATCTCCTAATTTCGGGCGGAACAAACTGAACTGAATGTTAGGACAAACGAACGAAATGTGGCACCTTCACGAGTTGAGATCGCCAGAATCTAGAACGAAGATAACATCAAGGAGGTCGCCAACATTCTGCAATTTGGTGAGCATGGTCTATGTACAAAATCTGGCACGTTCGAGTTGAGCAGAGCATGCCCTTAGGCCCTTCCACGTCTCGAGGCCGACCGAATCCCTCGTCGCCGACGACGACGAATGAGACTCTTCAGGATTGGAACTGGACATGGAGCAGATCAAGATACCGCCGAAGCATCACACGAGGCCGCGGCGGAGACGGCGGCGGCCTTGAAGAGGAGGAAGGTGAGGCGCTCGAGGGAGAAGTAGATGAAGGTGCCGCTGGAGTGGGTGAAGAAGCACCCGAAGCTGGCGCCCACCACGCACTGCCACCCCACGCCGTACCGCCGGTCGAACTCCTGCACGCGCGGAAACGATGGATCCTCAGCCACGACGACGAACCAATCAATGGAGAGAGGGAGATACGGCGGAACGGGAAAGGGAACGCACCGTCTTGATGTGGCCGGCGATGGCGCGGTAGTCGTCGACGTCGAAGAGGTCGAGCGCGCGGGAGGCGGCCGACGTCGCCGCCGCCTGCATCCGCGCCGGCATGTCCGTGTCCTCCACCACCGCCTTGCCCTCCAGCATTCTCTTCTCTTCTCTTCCCGGCGGCGGCAGGTCTCCCTCCCGGTGCTGGGTCGTGGTGGTTGGCCGCTTCCTTGATTCTTGGAGGAAATGGAGGAGACGTTGAGCGAGTGGGGGGAAGGAATCTCAAGGAACGGAACGGACGGAAGACGGTGAGGAGGAGGTGGGTGGCTGTTGCGCTGCTTTTACCTCCGGGTTTGCAGGAAGGTCCTCCTTTTTAGGGAATCTTATCTTTCTGTTTTTTTAAGAGGAAGTCGCCCAAAAAAATGTGATTGTTTTCTTTAAGAGAGTTTTAATCTGATAATTATCAAGAAAAATAAAAAATAATCAGTACAATAAAAAGACAACCGGACACATAACGACAAGTAAAAAATAAAAATACAATGAAAATCATATTATTCATTTTCTTCTTCCGATTTTGATTGTTGCCCACCCGAGATTAAACATTACACCTAACCAACAGTAAAAAAAACGAACACCTACAAGCTCACTGATTGTACCGGACTTTAAAAACTGCAATAGCCACTCGCCGCTTGAAACGGAATCTAGAAATCGCCGAACAAACATTTGTCGGAGCATCATCCTATTTAGTATGGCTTGCAATTCATCATCATTGGTCCCGAGAGTTAGAAAAGCCGGACCATGCCCGCGAACAACATGGAAGATGTCGAAGTCGTTGAACCAAAGCCATCCAATTGTTCTCCACTAGTAGAAAAAGGGCCTTTAGTCCCGGTTCATAAGGGCCTTTAGTCTCTGGAACCGGGACTAAAGGGTCGGTACTAAAGCCTCCCCCTTTAGTCTAAAGGCCCTCCACGTGGCCGCTGCCTAGAGGTCCACCTTTAGTCCCGATTGGTAACACCAACCGGTACTAAAGGAAATTTTATGATTTTTTTTGAATTTCAAATTTTTGAATTATTTTAACCTCTAATCTCTAATCACCCCTCATCACTGCTCAATTTAACCTTTAATCTCTAATCACCCCTCATCATTCCAAATCATCTAACTTCCCGAACGGTCATCCATCCTCTCACTACTTCAGCCTGAGCACGCTTAACTTCCAAGTCTGCACTTGTTGTTTTCCTGACAATAGTAAGATGTCAATCCTATTAACCCTCAGGAATTTAGCTTGAGCATGAAGTCACACATTTCACTGTTTGAGTTTGAAACTATTGTTCTAAAAAACAATAATTATTTAGTAACACTAATATTTCTTGAATAAGTAGTTTGACCACAGTTTGACCCTAGTTTGACCACAGTTTGAACAGATTTGACCAAAATTCAAAAAAACTGAAATAATTATTTAGTAACACTAATATTTCTTGAATAAGTAGTTTGACCATTGTTTGACCACAGTTTGACCATATTTGACCAAAATTCAAAAAAACAGAAATAATTATTTAGTAACACTAATATTTTTGAATAATTATTTAGTAACACTTCTTGAATAAGTAGTTTGACCAGATTTAACAAAAATTCAAAAAAAACTGAAATTTGAGCATAACTTTTTTTCCTTTTAGTATAGCCATTTTACATTTTCCCTACATTTTTTGAAAAACATGTCCAAATTTAAGTTTTTAAATTTTCCTAACTAGTAGATGTAGTAATATAACTACCTCTCGAAGGATTTTACTTTTTGAAGTTTTTATCATTTTCTTCTGATTTTTTTGAAGCAAAAAAAGCGATCCAGGGGGGCAGAGTTTGAAAATAGGACCTTTAGTCCCGGTTTGAGACACAAACCGGGACTAAAGGGCATTGCACCCTTTAGTCACGGTTTGTGTCTCAAACCGAGACTAAAGGTCTAATCTTTAGTCCCGGTTTGAGACACAAACCGGGACTAAAGGGCATCACACCCTTTAGTCCCGGTTCGTGCCACAAACCGGGACTAAAGGGCTCAGGTGAACCGGGACTAATGCCTTAGCCGCACGAACCAGGACCAATGCTCACATTAGTCCCGGTACGTGACTGAACCGGGACTAATGGGCTGACCCAGCCTGGACCTTCGCCCCCTTTTCTACTAGTGCTCCTTGATAGACACATCAACTGCCAAGATCCAAATAAAACCAACAGATCTAAAGGCACAAACTCTCACATGCCCTTCGTTGCCACTCGATCAGACATCGTCGAGATAGGGAGAGACCAAAAAGACCTTATTCAAACATGACATCGTTGCCACCTCCTCATCGATGCTGCCATGGAAAGATAGCCTAAGGCAAGGAAAAAAAATGAAATGGACAGATTCTCACTCCTCTTGTCGTCGCCGAGGCCGCCGGATGGGGCAGAGGCGACAACATGGAGAAGACCTTTGGCGGCAGCTAGGGTTTGGACTACAAGGCGTTTCTGTACTTTTGATGACACTAAAAACTAGGAATTAGTATGCCATGTAGAGTATGTAACAAGGACAACTTATCTATGAGGCAATTGAATTTTTTATGATTGTGTCACTTTGCTTTCAACTGTCGGATTGTGTTGCAGTGCTTTCTTTCTCCACCTTCTTCTTCCTTCATTAATGCTAAGCACCGACCACATCACATGTGCCTGCCACTCACGTACGCCTCGTTGCCCCTCTTGCTCGAGCCACCATCCGTTGTATTGCTTTCACCACCGACCATCACTCTAACACCCCTCAACTATCGCCGCTATTCTCCAGCACTGCGATGACCTCTCACGCCACCCTAAAATTTAAGCCTCCAACTCGCTGCCGTCGTCGACGTTGCGGTAAGCCGAGGCATCGCTGGCCCCCGCTCATTCAGGGCTCACGGTCGCCATGCGTTGTTCTCCCTGCAAAAATCGATTGAAACACTAGAACATTTTCAATTGCTTGAGAATAAGCAACTGCATCGAAAGAGACATGATGAAGAAAGCTAAATCACCGCATGGAGGACTTTCTTTTTAAAAATAGCCGATCTAGGGAACATCAATCATCATTGTTACTTCCCCATGATAGGGAATGTTTTCTACCCTTTGCATGTATCACCTCACTATCGCTTCTTTGGATCCATGCTATATTTTTTGGCAAAAAATATCGGGTGATGCTCCGCCAATATAATTGGATCGCGTCAGCCGCCTTGACATCCATTGGATGGCACGCTAGACAGCCGTCCAATCTCTCTTCTACAACAGCCGTGTGCCTCAGCCATTTGCAATGTGGCTCATGTTGCGCTTGAGGCTTCTCCCAACACGAACAATGTTGTGCTCCATCAAATAAAAAACACTTTCATTGCAACGTGGTCTATGTGTTGTTGCCCTTGTCCTATCCAGTGTTGCGACTCCAACATGGGCCATGTTGCAAATCCTAGGTAAGCTCACAAGAGACACGCGTCACGCGCGCCTCGTGCTGCCCCGTCCTTTGTAACATGGGCGATGTTGCAATCCCATATGAGCTCCCATAGGGACACACGTAATGCGCGCTAGGCGACGGATGGTGCGACAGAAATCAATCAGAAAACAATCGGTTGAGTGCTAGCCTTTTTCAAAAATATATTGTTTCAGAGTACTATACTATATCATGTCAGATTTTTTTTTCTTGTTTCAAAGTTAAAATGTATCATAATATACTTTGAAACAAGAAAAAAAACATAACACAATAATCTAGAACAAAGTTGAAAATTGTATAACAGAGACGACATACCACGAATCTCAACATCAGACACACGCTAATTGAGACGTACTCCCTCCATTCCAAATTACTCGTCGCAGAAATGGATGTATGTAGAACTAAAATACATCTAGATACATCCATACCTATGACAAGTAGTTCGGAACGGAGGGAGTAGCTCAGATGGTTAGCCTCCTCGTGGTAGAACCAATCCACCAGGATTCAAGATGATGTGCCGACTCGGTCTCTCGAATGTGTTCATAAATGTAGGATGTGCGTGTGTGCGTTTATAGGCTTGAGTGTGCGTGTATACATGAGCGTTTGCGCGTGTTTAAAAGAAATTAGGCTTTGCTTCACGTAGGTACATATTGTAGGTAAACTTACGTGTTGGTGTGAATGGATTGGAAGAGAAAATGGCCGGCGGGTCCCCACCCCGCGAAAATCACTGGGCTAGAGAATTAGATTGTGAAGTTTAAGTAAGACTACGTAACCAAATACAACGTTCGTGTGGAGCGTTCGCGTGTGTGCGTGTGTGTTTTCGTCAGCGTCAACGAGCAAGATCGTGTGTACTCTTTCTCAAGACTTGGCACGACGCCACGCAGGATGCTGACGTTGCTGGGCCTCCTTGTCTTGTCCGGGCAGCTGACCGCTTGTGGTTGGAAAAGTCGTCCTGATCACACTTGACTGAGTACGTGGTGACCATTGCCATTGACAGCTACAAGTAAGCTTGACCATGCCCCATCTCCGGGGCAATGGCCATCACCGTCCACCACGTCCTCCTCGCGCTGGCGCTGATCCCGCTCGCGGCGGCGCAGCAGGAGTACCAAGCCAACGCGCAGTCCGACTGCTACGCCAACAACGGCAGCTCCGTCCTCGGCTACACCTGCACCAACACCTCCAGCTCCCCGCCGGCATGCGACACCTACCTGGCCTTCCGCTCCGACCTGCCCAGCTACGGCTCCCCCATCACCGTCGCCTTCCTCCTCAACGCCAGCGCGCCCGCCATCGCCGCGGCCAACCACGTGCCCGTCGCCGCCCCGGTCCGGAACAACACCCTGCTCCTCGTCCCCGTCCCCTGCGCCTGCACGGCCGACGGCCGCTACCAGCACGACGCCGCCTACGCCGTCCAGTTCGTCGACGAGACCTACTTCTCCATCGCCGACGAGACGTACCAGGGGCTCTCCACCTGCCAGGCGCTCATGGCGCAGAACCCCGTGCGCGACAGCGACATCCACCCCGGCGTCGCGCTCACCGTGCCGCTCCGCTGCGCGTGCCCATCCGCCGCGCAGGCCGCGGCCGGGGTCAGGTACCTCGTCGCATACGCCCTCGACTGGGACGACTACGCGCTCACCGTCGCTCGGCGCTTCGGCGCGGACTACCAGGCCCTGCTTCATGCCAACGGCATCACCGACGACACCACCGTGTACCCGTTCACCACCATGCTCGTTCCGCTCAAGGACCCGCCCACGTCTCAAATACCGGTAGTCTTGCCGGAGCCTCCGGCACCGCCACCAGCACCGGCGTCTGATTTGGTCCCGGCGGCCAGTTCCAGTGAATCCAGCCGGTGGTGGGTCACCGTCGGCGTTAGTGCTGGATGCAGCGCTCTTGCTGTGGGTGCCGTGCTCGCTCTCTTCTTGCTATGGCGTCAGTGCCGCCGGCACAGCGACCGAAACACGAAGACCACACCATGGCAGGCTCCGGCGAAGGGAGCTTGGATGTGGCCGACGGTGGAGGCAGTGGACGTGCGCGAGGCGGTGTGGTCGCTGACCGTGCACGACTACGGGGATCTAGAGAGGGCGACATCAGGTTTCTCGGAGGAGCAGCGTCTCGGGAACTCGTCGGTCTACCGCGCGGTGATCAACGGCGGCGCCGCGGCCGTGAAGCGCGTGCCCGGCGACGACATGGGCGCTGAGGCCGAGGTGAACCTCCTGGGGCGCCTCAACCACTCGAGCCTCATCCGCCTGTCGGGCCTCTGCATGCACAGCGGCAACACGTACATGGTGTTCGAGTTCGCGGAGAACGGCGCGCTCAGCGAGTGGCTCCACGTCAACGGCGGCGAGGTGCTCGGATGGAGCCAGCGCGTGCAGGTGGCGCTGGACGTGGCAGGCGGGCTCAACTACCTGCATAACTACACCGACCCTCCCTACGTGCACAAGAACCTCAAGAGCGGCAACATCCTCCTCGACGCGTGCTTCCGCGCCAAGCTCTCAAACTTCGGCCTCGCGCGCGCGATCACCGTCGACGCCGACGACGATGACATCGGCCTGTGGATGACCCGGAACGTGGTGGGCACGCAGGGTTACCTAGCGCCCGAGTACCTGGAGCACGGGCTGATCGGCCCCCAGCTCGACGTGTTCGCGTTCGGCGTCGTCCTGCTTGAGCTCTTGTCAGGGAAGGACGCGGCGGTGGCACCGGACAACGACGGGAAGGTGGTGCTGCTTTGGGAGGAGGCGGAAGGGCTGGGCCGGCTGGGAGACGGCGACGGCGACGGCGCCAAGGACGACCTGCTGGACAGGGTGACGGCGTTCATCGACGGCCGGCTGGGCGGGCAGTACCCGTTGGATGTGGGGGTCGCCATGCTCGCGTTGGCGTTGAGGTGCGTGGCTCGGGAGCCCCGGGCGCGGCCGCCCATGGCCAAGGTGCTCCATTCGCTGTCGGGGATGTACAGTACAATTGGACCCTGAGGCCACCGGATCTCCACCTACTGTCCTGCTCGGGAACAACAAGTCCACATTAGTAGTGCATTTTACAGAGCAGGTCACCGTCGGCGTACGCAC
Organism: Triticum monococcum; assembly: GCA_034509565.1. Lineage (NCBI taxonomy): Eukaryota > Viridiplantae > Streptophyta > Magnoliopsida > Poales > Poaceae > Triticum > Triticum monococcum. Next base: position 29,198,197 of record CM067847.1, read on the forward strand.
CATGTAGACTTGTGTTGCTAGCACCATCATCAATCAAATAAAACAAACGTCCACAGGTGTGTCTAAAACTCAGTCTCAAATGAGAGACGTCGCAGTACTTGTTTTGCTGCTAGCGGCACCTAGATGCTGCGAACGGCCATGAAAAATGTTGCGACAGTTTTGCATGCAACGATAACTGATGCTGCAACTGGTGTGAGTAAATCCATCCATCAATAAAAAAAAGAGAAAAGTATGTTTTTGGTCCCTCAAGTTCCCACAACGTATAAACTTGATCCCTCAATATTTTTTGGTATACATTTGGTCCCTCAAATCTTAAAACCGGATAAGTTTGGTCCTAAACCAGATTTTGAGCACGTTGGCCGGTTTTGACCGCCACAAAACCGCATGGTGAACGGTAAATTCAAAAAAGAAACATTAAAAAAATCTGAAATTTTTTGGGGTCGAATATGCTTACATGCGCAAGATGCGAACAAAATTTCGTGCTCTTTTGGCTCTCGAGGAGCTCGTGGGAAAAAAACTTAAAATATCTGCCTGATGAATAGTAAATTCAAAAAAAAAATCTGAAACTTTTTGAGCTCCTCGAGTGTCAAAAGAGCACGAAAAGTTGGTCGCACCTTGCGCATGTAAGCATATTGGATCCCAAAAAAATTCAGATTTTTTGTAGTTTTTTTTTCAAATTTACTATTCATCGGACGGTTTTGTGGAAGTCAAACCCGCTCAATGTGTTCAAAATCTGGTTTAGGACCAAACTTATCCGGTTTTAAGACTTGAGGGACCAAATGTATACCAAAAAATCTTGAGGAATCAAGTCCATACTTAGTGGGAACTTGAGGGACCAAAAACATACTTTTTTGTCTCATGTGCACTTATGAGGTTTAACCATAGGGAATGACGAGCTGTGCCAAATAAGGAGACTTATCTGCCGCTATAGCTGTCATAGTTAGGATAGCAGTACAAAGTGCAATAGCTAGCGGTAGTAGCTAGGACAGCGGCACAAAGTGCAATAGCTAGCAATTTTAATCGTTGGTCTCGACACAGGAGTGCGTTAAGACATGGGATCAGTGCTGCTCTAGTTAGCAAGGCGTGCTAAAGGTGATCTATTCTGGAATAAGACCAAACTGGTTGCTGATATCCTAGTATGCAAGAGCTCTACCACGTCTCTAGAAAAAAAAACACCTATGTAAATTACATGCACTCCTTCAAATATTTATAAGATTGACACCATATTAAATTGGTCTGAAAAACTTGCATGTAAATTTCAATCTTGCTTTGACATTTGCAAGGTTGCGAGAGATAGATTTTACAAGGCTCGGTAAACAAACATAGTCCGTTTTTTTCTCACCCGAACAGCCACCCTCACACTAAGCGAAAACAAATGTATAAACATGCAACAACAGCTAGGAATGACTAAGACGTGCATTCTGACATCAGAAGTAGCTGAATATGTGAGAGGAGCTAAGGCTGCCCGGTTGCAATGTCCCAAAGATGTAAATTATAAAAGCAGTAGATGTGGATCATGGTAGTGATTGCTCAAGCTCTTCGTTCAGCAGCCAGAGCCCTATATATCTAACTCGCCAACTTCTCTCTACTAATCCTATACGAAAGACCTTACTGCGGTTGGATTGCATGATCCCAACGTCTCCTAATCCTACAATCTACTATAGTACAATGATTTCACCAGAGCAACTGCCAAACTGTGGTGGGACGATCGTATAAGTACACTCTCAGCTGGCAATAACGTGAGAACTAGTGAATATATAGAACGTGTGATGACACCATGAAGCACTATTTTCTCCTCCAACAACTCAAGAGTGCAGTCATAAGTTGATCCGGCCTCTCACCAACTAACTCCGCTCCCGCAAAACTGTTCAGATCAAGAAGTAAATGCTAACATTTGAGGGCAAGTGCACAAATACTTCAAGATTGCAAAGGCCATTATTTCCCCTCATTCTAATCTCGTCAAAAGATATTTCAGTGGTCCTCTGTTTATCGTAGTCCACGACTTCTTCACCAGATACTTTCAGCATACATTCACCCAATGAATCTTCAATCTTGACCTGCTTCTATATATGACTTGTGTCTTCCAATGTGTGTCTCTCATAGGTGCTCATCTTCAAGATTATATCTACATAGCTGAATACATTAATACTTAAATAACATCGCACCGTAGCAAAAATGAAAGGATGACACTTCTTCTTTGTTCATTGGTCACCATATGAATCTTAAACTACTCTAGCATCTATTTAAAAAAGGATATTTAACTATCCTATAATGAAACCGTTAGATCCTTTCCCATGAGTAAATCCTCTCACCACTCTTTGAAGCCGTCTTGTGGTCTCGCTCAAGGTTTTAGATCACGTTTTTGCGGCTTCGTGATGTAGTTCGAGCTATGGCTATGTCAGCTACTGTGAGCTATCACGGTAACTATTTACAATACGATTTTAAAAGTACAAAAATAAAAGTAAATGCCTAACAGAATATCACCCGCCATGGAAGGACGAAATTCAATCCATCCATCAACTAATTGACGGATGAATAGATGATTTATTTTATTGTTTGGCTGGGACATCGTGAGTGTTGGTCAGAGTCATCATGATGTAGTCACCGGCCAACCAAGCTCCAAGATAAAGTACCGACCTAGTCTATTATGGTTTCTATTTTTCCATGTTATTTACTTATACATGGCCGTTTTGGGGTAACTTACCCAATTATTACAGGGTTTTTTTTGTCTCATATGCACTTACGAGGTTTAACCATAGCTAATGACGAGCTATGCCAAATAAGGAGACTATCTCTGGAAGTGTTCTTCCACTCCCGAGCTCAAATGAGCCCGGGCTAACAGTAAAACTGAAAGAAAATAAAAAAAAATCTGAACTTTTTTTGTGGTAACCTTTGACAAAACTTTTCTATGCTTGAAAATTTTCATCACGAAATGACATTCATGCAAGTCATGGAAAAAAAACCAATACTCCAAAATGCAAAATGCTTTCAAAAAAAGCATTTTTGGAGTATTGATTTTTTTTGCCATGACTTCCAGGAATGTTCATTCATGATGAATTTTGGCAAGCACATAGAAAATTTGTCAAAGGTTGTCACAAAAGAAATCAGAATTGTTTGTTCTATTTTCCCAATTTTATTGTTCACCGGGAGCATTTGAGCTCAGGTGCAAATACTCCAGGTCGACTATCTCCTACTATAGTTGTACAATGTGCAATAGCTCACGGCCGTAGGTAGGATAGCATTACAAAGTGCAATAGTTAGCAATTTAAATCGTGGGTCTCTACACAGAAGTGTGTTAACACATGGGATCGGTGCTGCTCACTTAGCCAGGCGTGCTAAAGGTCATCTATTCTGGAATAAGACCAAATTATATGAAACTACCATGTCTCTGAAACTATTACATGATCTCCTTCAAATATTTATAAGAGTTAAAAAAATATTGACACCATATTAAATTCTTTGAATCTTCCATGTGATTATTAATCTTGTTTTAATATTTGCGAGGTTGCCAGAGATAGATTGTACAAGACTCAATAAACAAACATAATCCGATTTTCTCTCTCACCATAATAGCCAATCCCACTGAGCGAAAATAAAGGTATTAACATGCATCAACAGCTAGGAATGATAGAGATATTCAATCTGACAGCTGAATTAACTGAATACGTGAGAGGAGCTAAGGATGCTCGGTTGCAATGTCCCAAATATGAAAATTGTAAAAGCAATAGATGTGTGGATCATGGGAGGGATTGCTCAAGCTCTTCGCGTAGCAGACAGAGCCCTGTCCAATTCGCCAACTTGTTTCTACTAATTCTTTACCAGAGTGCATGATCCCAACGTCTCCTAATCCTACAATCTACGACAGTACAATGATTTCACCAGAGCAAGTGCCAAACTGTGGCGGGACGATTGTATAAGTACACTCTCAACTGGAAATAACGTGACAACTAGTGAATATATAGAACGTGTGATGATACCATGAAGCACTATTTTCTCCTCCAACAACTCAAGAGTGCAGTCATAAGTTGATCTGGCCTCTCACCAACTAACTCCGCTCTCGCAAAACTGTTCAGATCAAGAAGTAAATGCGAACATTGGAGGGCAAGTACACAAATGTTTCAAGCTTGCAAAGGCCATTATTTCTTCTCATTCTAATCTCGTCAAGAGACATTTTCAGTGGTCTTACTTTTTATCATAGCCCATGACTGCTTCACAAGATACTTTCAGCGTACAATCAACTAGTTAATCTTCAATCTTAACATGCTTCTGTATATGATTTGTGTCCTCCGACGTGCGTCTCTCGTAGGTGCTCATCTTCAAGATTATATCTACATAGCTGGATATATGGATACTTAAATAGATTCCCACTGCATTATCTTACCAAAGTGGAAAAAGGAAAGGATGACACTGTTTATTCGTTCATTGGCCAGCATACAAATCTTAGTCTATTCTGGTATATCATCTATCTAGAACAAGAATATTTAACTATCCTATAGTGAAACCGTCGACAACATCAAGTAAATTTGCCAGCTCCTGTGATGAACTTCCATCTTCGCAATGTCATGTGTTAATTTTCTATTGACACTTACTTTAGAAACACGGTATTGCACACATTACCAAAACGGGGGGCACACTCTAATTTGTGAGACAAAAAATCAAATACGAGCATGATGAAGTTTCTTGTTCACATATCGGATACCACTGAAGCAACTAACCATGCTATCTGCACTAGGTAACATAAACATGACAAGTGATGCACATGCAATTTCCTACAAGGAGTGCTATGACTTATGTGATGTTGTGGAGCGCTCGCTTTCACTTCATTTCTCTCTCATGCCACCTATTAGGATGGCATTCACGACTAATGAATTGCAACGACCATATTCAAGAAACAACTTTGCCCTGACTCAAATTAACCATGTTTCTTACATGCTTAAAAAACCATCATGCATCCTTTCTCATCAATATGGTGCATAAACCTTCTAGCGCAACATTAGGCAATAATTGTGTAAAGTTATGTCCTACAAAAGCCACTGACAAATCATTGGATATTCTCATGAAACTCCATCTACGAGAACAACCAATTCCCAAATCCATCATAATAATTTCATTAAGGTAGCAAAGCAGTGTGCTGTCACTTCAGAGGCAAGTACCAGAAGAATAGTCCTGTAATACATTTACCCACCGTAGCTAGGTCAGAAAGATATTTGCGCGTGGATTTGGCTTCCTACACTCAGTTTTACATACAAAAATACGAGATATACACAGAAAATCAAAACCAATTGCACATTTCAAAGAAGTTGTATATAGCACTGGAAATCAGCGTTTACATGATGATGAGCACAAACTCTTGAACATAAAAGTACATCAGGACACAACACTTAAAAATAATTAAATATTCTTATAAGAAAAGCACAGTAAATCCTAAATACCCAACGGTCAGGCGAAAACACCTTGACCGAAAAATTCTCCATTTGATGCATCTTCAAGTAGTCATGGGTGCTAATAGTTTGTATCAGCAGTTCCATTTATAAGCCTAGTTCCTTATATATGTGGCACAAACAAATATGAATATGATGGGCCAAAATTCCATCAGCAGGTTGCAAAGGATTTTTGTTGCTAATATTACCAATGTGCGAATTAGCCCAATTCGAGTACATAATGATTGTGCCAGAAGAACCCACTTTACCAGAAATTCAATTTTGTTGCATAGAACAACAAAGGGGATAATGACACAGATAGTGACAGCAGACTTATGAGCAACTGACGCTAGCACCATGTATAAGCCTAGTGCAAAAGCTGCTGTGAAACATGTGACTGATGTTGCTCCAAAATACAAGGCTACGAGTAAGTAAATTTTATGAGACCTACTATAGCCATCGCAGACAAGATGAAAGAGAGTGTGCTCGCTATTATGAATGCATCAAAAGCATAACTCCCAGAAAGTGTAGGCGTGCCTCCATTGGTATGCTCATCGGCTCTGTAACCTCCAGGAAGGGCAAAAGTAGCACCAAACGTCATAGTTGCAATTCGCACTACAGCAATACACAATGTTTGTGTTGAATCTTTCACCTTTGCTAATTCTTCTTTTTCATAATGTTTTAGCTGGTCATTGTAGTTTTCTTCAAAGTGATCCCGGCGACCTCGAATGCACCGATACGGATACGGGTATCAGTATCAGGCCAATACGGATACGTAAATTCGTCATTTTGAAAAAGTGCCAATACGGATACGTTTTACTATTTATTTATTTTTCAAAAAAAAAGGGATTCAGAATGTCAACCGTGACCTTTCTGCATCCATGGATTCCATGGTTCCCTGTCTTCTTTAGCAAATGAGCAGAAACTCTAGAGTAGCTACTCAAAGCTTCGTGACCACAGTAGTCGCATTTCCATTTAGTGTTGCCCCCTCCAGGTGATTTCTCTATGATTTGAACATGGCTCCACAATGGTGCCCTTAGATTTGTAGGTACAGTAGGAGGTTCAGCAGGAGGAGATGAGAAAAATGAGATCTTTACAAATCAGAGGAGAAAGAAGAGGGGATGAGCTTGGCTGGGCAGGAAAAAGGAGAAGAGGCGTTGGTGAGGAGTAGTAGCTCGTCGCCGGCTAGCCGCCGCTGCCGCCGGCCCTGAGTGAGTAGCTGCTAGGTACGCAGCCACCAACCGCCGCCTGGTGTGAGCTCAGGAGGGAGGAAAGAAAACTGGGAGGGAAAGGAAGGGGGCATTGGGGTACTAGGGTTGCTGTCTGCCTCTTAACTGGGCTGAGTGGTCTCTTAGATGGGCTGGGTCGTATCCAAAACGATCTGAAAAAGTATCCTTCAAGTATCTGAATTGTTGTAAATCCTTTATTCATGGATACTCCTTGGATACGTATCAGGGGCGTATCGGAGGAGTATCGGTATCGGATACGGTATCCGATACCGATTCGCTAGTTGCCTGAAGTATCGGTGCATTCGAGCCGGCGACAGCCACCACTCCTAGCACTAACGACTTTAAGTGCAAAGTGTATCCTGGCTTCACTGTTCTGCAAAAAGAAAGAGAAATAGGTGAAGCCAAACCACACAAATCTCCATTGATTTCTTTCGCATCAAGGGCAGTGCTTAAAAATAAACTGGTAGAGTACATTACCTGATCATCAAAAAATCCTGAGGGGATCTTATACTGTGACATATCTAGAGCAGTTTGCCGTTTCTTATTTGGTAAGTTTAAACGTATTTGCCGATTACCTAACAAAGCACAAAACATTGGAAAACTCCCTGTCTGGATAGCTAGGTGTAGTGCAGTGTTTCCATCATTATCCTGCATATTCAGAATCGATGAGAGCGATCGATTTCTGCAAACAAAACTGACTATCCTGACTTTCTTTTTCTCAGCAGCTACATGAAGGAATGTCCTTCCCATGCTGTCGCGCAAACCGGCGCTGGTTGGGGACTTGTTAAGAAACATGATGATTGTCCCTCTTTCACCAACAGAGGCAGCAACGTCTATTGGAAATAATCCATTGTGGTCTGATTGATACAATGCAGCTGAGTTAGCTTCCAATACTTGGCAGCATACACTTCCTCGGAGACTTTGCCCTAACAGAGCTGCAGCAAAATGGAGAGGTGCACTCCCGCTTTCATCTGTTTGTGTAGTGAGATCACTGTTCCATTCCAAGACCTTTTTAGTAAGCTCTGCAAATAGATATTTCTTTCAAGTTAATCAAGGTGAGAACAACAACTACTATCTAGACGACACTAAATTATAATCGGCAAGCTAAATAAAAATATCAATATCGTCTCAATAGTCTTTCATAGGGTAACCTCATTGTATATATATCGAATCTTGTCAGCTATCCATGGACACTTATTATATACTGAAATACCAAATTAGATATAAACTCATTCCACTGTGTTACCAAGTTTTGTAAACTACATAAACCCCACATCTTGCACATTTGATTAATTAGACCAAAATATGGAATTGTACACCAAGTAAGGATGTAGCGCAGTCAGGTGCATGCGCTCTTATTAGCGTAAGTAAAACACTATAAAGAGGGGCACAAAATACAACGGAAAGAGTGATGTTTGTATATTTACGCGGCAGACAACACAAAAAGGGAGAAGCAGAACAATGTGAAGGGGGTGCAATTCTGTGAAAATTATTGGGAGTAATGTGTAATACAAGGCTCTCGCCTGCTATTGCTAATACGAACATTAACTAGGAGCAAGAATTACGAGTCAAGCCGAGTGGTCAGAATGCCGACTCATAGACAAATTAATCGTGACTAGTCACAATTAGTGCTTGACTAGCCGACATGTAGTTCAGCAGTAGCTACTAAAAAAATACTATAGTACTTAACTACCAAGGCCTTGTACAATGCAAGGTGCTTAGGGGAGGTGCTTAGAGAAATAAACCAGACTTTTCTTAAGCACCGGTGCGTATTTGTCAGGGTAGACGCTTAGTTAGGCGTCTCTCCTGTAGGAATAGGCACCGATGCTTCAGAAAAACCCGGTTTATTTTTCTAAGCACCTAGCATTGTACAAGGCCTAATACTACTGTCGTACAATAAATTTTGAAAGCATGGGAAGTAGAGGAACCCGAGACCATAACAACATAACTTAAATCACTACTTCACTTGGGATTAATAGTTATAGCAACATCTATGCAGGCAGCACAAAAAGCCCCGTAAGCATCACACTAGTAGACAGCAGCCACTAATTGAAATAAATTAGAACTTAGGCAGCAGCCACAAATTGAACCGTAAAAAACAGAGTACAGAACAGAGGAGCTTATGGGTGGCTGGGAGGGAGAGGACAAGGTGCAGGGGAGGGGAAGGACCGGAGAAGAAGCTAGCGAGAAGGAAGAGGGGAAGCTGGCGGTGGAGCAGTGAGGAATACGGGAAACCAGAGGGAGGGGAGAAACTGGGGAAGAGGAAGATGATGCATATGTAGTGCAGATTGGTGGGGAGGAGGAAGCAGAGAGGGGTGGCGACGCCTTGTGTGCAGATATGGAGGCACCAGATCGGAGCTCGGCAGGACCGGGCGTGGCCCCCTTTGCGAACACTCTTGATTCTTGAAGCTCACAACCTGCATCTACCTTATGTACGGGCATTCCAGAATGGCAGTAATATAGGGAAGATAAAGGCACACTCAAGACTTTCATCAGGACATCTATGGAAGACTCGTACTATTGTTTCTGTGAACAGAACCTGCGGAAGATTGTCAATAGGATTCATTTTTTAGGATCATCAAACAAGATTTTTCAGATGGAGTTATAACTAAGGGCAATATGAAAATGCATTGAAAAGACTTCCATTTGGGCTACTTACATTGCTTACCCTCAAGAACAAGTTGCTCAAGAATAATAGACTCGGTTGCCTCTCACAACATCGTGTGTGCATAAAAGTTGTCCCAGAATTTATAAGAGGTAATTAACAAATTTTAGTCACTGGAACTACAAACTGCAACCCAGCTTTTTCTCTGTCATCTTAACTACATGTACTCTTATTTCCTGCAAATCTCCTTCTGCAAACTGCAGTGGTCAAAGAACTAAATACTAGTGTTAATTTTTTCGCAAATTGGTCTTTATTAGGAGATCTGAAGTCTTGCATGTGACTTATGAGAAATGGTTTTTATTACTTGAAAGGGAGTGGGACCATCTTGCAGATCAGACAGCCCAGCAGAGGACCGCATCACTGCGGCTTGGTACCATACCTTTCTCAACACTTGGGCCATTAAATACTGCATTGTTCAGTAATAAAAACAAAGACAGAATTTTATATGTAATTCTTACAAACTAGCAAAGCACACAAGAGCGGCATATCCTTACTCTGTGCTTGGAGCCCATGTCATACTTCATAAAAATTATAGATTGCATTAGAATTACTTGATTGTCTCAATAAGAACAAGAGTGATGTGTCGTAGAGTTTCAGAGAATTTCATAGAATAACATGTCTCAGTGGAATGCACTACTGAAAGTTTCCAGATCATATAATGGTATAGAATATGTAAACACCCAGCTTGAATGTTTATTAGCTCAGGGGATTATATCAAACTCGCATACACACCGGAACAAATCAGGTTAGCGGAAAGGTAAAGGAGCATATGCTAGATGTTGCTCAATGTTTGATGCTTCTGATGAATTTTCCAAAAATTTACAGGGCAAAACTACACTTGTACAAGTATAAGTAGGAGGTATAAGAGGCAAATACATGCTCAAAAAATGAAAAATATATGCAGAAAACGGTAGGTCAAGTCAGATATAAAAGATTTAGTGGAAAGATGCATGTGTACCTGTGCCTCGAAGAACCGCGGCATGCAATGCATTCTGTCCATTAGGCCCGGAGTAGGAAAGCTTCATGTTACTTGCACTATAAAGTGTCTCAGCAATGATGTCCTCTTCCAGCAAGATAGCCAGGTACAGAGGTGGAAGTGCCGTCTTTCGGAATACTGGCCAACTCTGAATTTTCCTCCATTAGCAGCTTGACTATGTCATTATCCCCAATATGGACTGCCTGATGCAATGCTGTCTCCTTAAGCTTGTTCTCCATTTCCACGAATTCCTTCACTCTGTTAACACTCGTACTCTCATCTCTGGCCAAACTAATGAGATGAGAGACCATCCGGAACATCCCAGCTCGTGCAGCACAGTGCAGGGGCGTGTCGCCGTTATTGTTTTGCGCAAACAGAAGGTGTTTTGCCTTGCTATGGATGGTGTCCACACTCCTCAAGAAGCCATCACTGTCGCCATATGTGGCCACCACATGGAGTACGGTGCCCCCTTCAGTGGTGACTCCATCCAGGAGTGACGGCACAGTTGAAGGCAGGTTAAGAAATGCTTCGATATCATCGGAAACTCGCTGCGTTGACGCGCTTTTGTTGATGCAGCTGTCGGAGCCGTAGGCCATAAGCAGGTCAAGAAATGCTTGACTAGGCATAATGGAAGGTTGCACTTGATCGATTCCCCTGTTGAGCAGAAACTCCAAGTCCTGCCAAGAGCCAGAGCATGCTGATGATAGGAGCAGGGGGGTCATGATTACCAGGAGGGGTTCTGCAGTGGATTCATGGATGCTGGAGGCCATCACCGCCACAATCGTTGCTGAATCTTCCTTGCTCGCCAGATCTTCCACTGCCACTGAATTTTGCCTCGGAGAGCAAAACTAGGAGGTTCCTCAACAAGATCACTAGTTCACCACCACTGGGTGCAAGCTCTCCACTTCCTGCACAAGTTGGATGCTTAGTGTATGATGGCTGCCCAAGTCGTCTTCACCCCCACCCTGCGATGAGAATAAGTCGTCGTCTTGATCCAGATCAACTAGTTAATTCTGCAGGCAAACGAACTACTTAATTTGATATGCTCCAATTGATGTACTAACAGCAGATACTAGTGGCTGATATAATATGCTCGGATACAAGTTGCTGCTATAATATGCTATATGCTCCAAACGAAGTATTCAGCCTTGTCGTTTCTTAGTGATCTTGCGCTGCAATCATGCCCACTAAAAAAAAGGTGGAGACGGACAGATTTCAGATGCTAACTAGTCGCAAGATTTCAACCAATTTTGGATTCCTACGGAATTTGTAGAGAGCAAACAAAAGGTGGGAGGGACTTATCAATTCGCTGCTAGGCGTACGGATTCCCAGCAACCGTAGGCGCGAACATGCCGGAGGCCGGACGCGGAGCCTGACGGGGCCGGCGACTTGCGGCAGGCTGGGGCGGCGGCGCCGGAGCGTCAGCGCAACGAGATGCGCCCAGATGCGGCCGTATCTCCGCGTGAGGCGTGGGGAGCGGCAGGGGGAGGCGAGGCGACGACAGCGTCTGCAGCCGGCGGAGAGGCGCAAAGTTGCTAATTTGGTGCACGGCGGCGTGCTGGCCGAGTGGGGAATCTCCGGGAGTAAAATGCCACATTGGTCCATGAACTAGTTTAAGATGCGCACTTCAGTGCATTCACTCTAAAATTGCAGTCTAGTCCATAATCTTGGTGCAAGTGATACGATTACGTCCAAAACGATTCTCAGAGATGGGAGGTGCTGACGTGGCATCCACGTGTGAGGGAGAAGGACTGAACCTCATGTATATTTTTTTTGCGAGGAGTTTTCAGTGAAATTAACAACATGTCCTAAGCTCGAACTACTTTTTGGTCATTTGCTAACTTTTTAACCACAAACTAACAAGTACTCCCACCGTCCCAAAATATAAGAACGTTTTTAACATCAGCATAATGTCAAAAACATTCTTATATTCCGGAACAGAGGGGGTACTACGTCATGTGGAACATCAAAGGAGTGCATCATGTACGGTATGAAGATGCTTTCGGTTTCCACTTGCTATGAACACAACAAACAACGTACGCACAGATGCTCAATGCATCTCGACGAACCGGCTAATCACCGATCAATCATGCACCCAAGTCCTACAAGGTCAGCAACAGTACAGGCCAGACAACGTCATCTACCCGGCACTGAATTCCCCAATGCTTTCCTATTCCTACCATGTCTGATGTTTGCACGGCTTTGCCTTGGGGACTTGGCAATCTTACAACTTTCAAAATGAGTGTTTGTATAAATATGCCTCCCAGAGGGTACTTCACTCATATATCAGTTGTTGTGTACAACTGTCGTCTTGCTCACAGTTAGAGTAACGTGTTCACTTAATGTGGTGCAACAACCATGTCGAACATGTTAGAGTTGTGTCGAATATAGCTTATAAGGTAGGTTACAGTTGGACTTGTAGTTGTATTGCGTTTAGATAGGATATGGAGTCGTGTTCTAGTAGGACACTTGTATTCTAGGCCTCTCATATATATAGCGAGGGCTAGACACACGATGTAACGTATGCCAACATAATAGCACAGAAACACGAGGGAAGCCGGCGGCATGTGCCGGTGTCCAAGGCAACCGGGTGCGGTATTATAGCGGTGTCATGGGGAGGAGCGCCCATAGTCAGGCCCCGAGGATGTAGCCATGATGGTGAACCTCGTTAACAAATCTTTGTGTAATGCTTGTGTGATTGCTTGTCCTTGGATGATCAACGGTATGCCTCGAATTTACTCTAACAAGTGGTATAATGAGTAAGGTTTAATTTGAGGTTGTGGACGGTTGATCTAAAGGAAGTGATCGGAAGGTGCGTATTCGTGTAGCAGCATCAGGCGAGACGTGCGGCGATTGGATCGATCGGACGAGTATATTGCAGCGGCGGAGTGGGATTAATCGGGGCATGTGCGAGTAAGCGGCGGCGGCGTACGCGGCCGAAGTGCCACGGCAGGCAGAGGCGCTGTGCAGCCACGCACGCGTGACCCAAGCCTAGCGGGCAGCAAGGGGCGCAGCCCAGGTAGTGCGTGGCACTTGAATCCAAGGCTCGGGCGTGCAAGGCTAGAAACATGCTGGAAGCTACAAGGCGTATCAGATTTGTTTTGAAAAGATCGAGTCCTTATCTGACACAGGGAGACAAGTGGCAGATTGATTCAGCGCAGTGGCGGAACCAGGATTTGAGTATAGGAGGGGCCAAGTACGTATATTGATCAAATCTCGTTGATAATTACTAGTTGCTTCTACTAAAATTGTTGATCGTTTGGGGGGGGGGGGGGGGGGGGGCAGGCCCCTGCTCGTCCCCCCTGGCTCCGCCCCTGATTCAGCGGAAGGAAAATCCATTGATACATGAGGGACGCATCCATCGGAATTAGCAAGGCAGGGCAAAGCAATTAGCCTAGCAATCAAGAGTTGAGCCAAGACAGGAGCTGCTACAAGTGAGGACCAGAAGAGTTTTTTTTGGTTGGATTGGCTAGTAGTATGCGGAAGACTAGAGGTTATGTTCGTGTACTTGGGGCATCGTGTGTAAAGCTCGGATAAATTTTTCACAGGGTCAGCCATACAAAGGATTATGGCGCCAACGGGTATCAGGTTTGAGGTGGAGAAGTTGACTGGACTGTAAATATTGGGTTATGGCAGACAAAGGTGAAAGATTTGTTGGCGCAATAGAGATGCTTGAAGGCGTTGCGGGAAGTCATGACAGCTGAGATGGAAGTATCATGTGATGGATGGGAATTCGCGGAAGATGATTTGGGAGCCTCGAGCGTGTCATGCAGCCTGACAAGTTCGGCTGGGTTGGACTAGGTAGTCTGACGGATTAACGTAAGTCGGTTGATACAGAAGACGGTGGTGGATTGGCGACGATGACATATGTGTGTGGTGCTGATGGTGACCGACTTCTGGGCGTGAATACACATGGCGCAGACCGGAGTGCTTGTGTGAGTTCGACAAGACTATGGGCGGGATTGATTCAAGATGGTGTACGCATGGAGCTTGAAGTCAACGGGGCGCAAGGGTGGACTGATCATCTACCATGGAGTCATGTTTAAGGTGGAGCTGGATTGAGGGGCTACGGCGTAAGGATCTAGAGAATCGAAGCATGTTTCAGCTGGAGAAAAGCGAGTGACACGTAATTCGAACTAGAGCCCAGTGGTTTGATGAAAGCGTAAAACTCGTCATTGGTCAGTGATGATCGATGGTACTGTAGTGGGGGATGAGTGGTGTCGGTCCGCGACCCTTGAGACTCGACGAGGACAGCGGAGGCTCGACGCAGTAATAGCGGCGAGGCGTGCGGTACGCACGGGACATGGAGACGGACCAGGGCTCTGGTGGTCATACATGTGATGAGACAACTGCGAATTTGACTCGAGATGACTACACGCAACGGTGAAATTCCTTCAAATTTCAGACAAGCAGTCAAGAAAGGAGCGGTGATGCTGAGTTCAGATAACTCTTATGTGTGACACCGAATATGTGAGTTGTTCATTTTCACGTAGGTCAGTGATCAATTTGTGATGGCGTTGTACTGGTGCTCTCGAAGTTGGGAGCGCAAGCTAGAGTAACGTGGAACTTAATTTGCTCGAGTATTGACTGTGGTCAAGAAAAGAAGGGACTACAAGTTGCAGGTGAAGTCAGATGGAGTCTTTGGAGTAGCAGCGGTACTCATGGGATAAGCTCAAGTCCAATGTACATGGAAGTTTGACACATTGACGAACTCAAGGTGGTGGAGAATATTCGCCAAGGTGGAGTTTGTTAGAGTTGTGTCGAATATAGTGTTACAGTTGGACTTGTAGTTGTATTGTGTTTAGATAGAATATGGAGTCGTGTCTTAGTAGGACACTTGTATCCTAGGCCTCTCATATATAGCGGGGGTAGACACACGATGTAACATATGTCAACATAATAGCACAGAAACGCAGGGGAAGCCGGCGGCATGTGCCGGCGTCCAGGACGACCGAGTGCGGTATTATAGCGGTGTCATGGGAAGGAGCGCCCATAGTCAGGCTCCGAGGATGTAGCCATGATGGTGAACCTCGTTAACAAATCTCGGTGTCATACTCGTGTGATTGCTTGGTCCTTGGATGATCAATGATATGGCTCGAATTTATTCTAACAGAACATGATAGAATCATGTGGTGCATGTGGTCTCTACGAACTCAGGACGTACATTATTGTTTTGTAGTGTCTTCACTGATGTGGTTTGGTCGAATAGTTGTTGCATTCACTATTTGACCAATATTATAGTCCTTTTACAATACATCAAATTGTTCGAGGCCACAAGTCAAACAATATTAACGATTAGATCAACTTAATACACATTAAGTTATGTAGTGCAATGTATCGTAGAAACTTTCTTGACCAAGGGGGGTTAACAGGAAAGGTAAACTCTTTGCGTAGGTTGGTCAATCGAACTAGGTACACAACTCGGGCATGTATGGAACCGTCGAATGGACTTTCAGTTGGATGGCTTCTATCCACATCCTTGGTCCCCAGCTTCGTATTATGAAAAATTGACAGTCACAATGATTCACCTTGGGCATAACTGACACTGGAGCTCAAGGCAACAACTGTCTTTATCAAAGAAGGCATCGCCATCTCATCATGGATCGGTGCTCCTCACCAGCAACTTTATGGAACGGGCGAAGGTATATCGAGTCTATTATGGACACAAAAAAGAGAATGGAGTGGGAATGGGACGTGGTAGAATGCCATAGCATGAAGATGATGTGCAACCTCAGCCCAATGTCAGCGCTGTAAGGGCTTATTTATCCCTACGGTGTTTTGGTGATTGATGACAATGCATTTGCGGACTAATCATGTGCTTTGAGTGCTTTCAGATATTCATCCTTCGGCACGGAACGATTATTTCCCTTTGACGCTCTACTCAAGACGGTGTAGTCTATTCCGTGACTTTGTTGGTGGACTAAGTTTCATAGTAGTCACCGTACTATCAAGAGGGGGTCCGTTTCGGTATGGGTTGGGTGGAATCAACACGTACACGTTCTCTTCACACCCTCCGTTCTTTTCCGCACCTATGGGACCTTTCTTTCCCTCCTTCCTCTGTTTGTCCAGGACCCAGCGGTAGTACCGCGGTCCACAGCGGTAGTGCGGCTGAGACTTCTTAAGCGGTAGTACCGCTCTTGGAGCGGTAGTACCGCTCCCTGGAGTGGTAGTACCGCCCCCCGAGCGGTAGTACCGCTGGGTGGCCTCAGCGGCAGTACCTCTGCGGTTCCGTGCTACTGCCGCCCTGCCACTGCGTCTGCAGCGGTAGTACCGCTCCTCGGAGCGGTAGTACCGCTTGCTGAGGCTCAGCCGCAGTACCGTGGTGGCATGGTGCTCCTTCCGCTTCGATTCTTGCGCGCATTTTCTCGTGTCGGGTTTTGCGGTACTAGGCGCGGCAGTAGTGGCGGTAGTACTGCTTGAGAGCGGTAGTACCGCTCTACCTCCGCGGTAGTACCGCTGAGGGGGAGCGGTAGTACCGCTTGAGGGCGGCAGTACCGCCCTGGGCCCCTGCCCTAGGCCTTCTCTTTTGGCGCGGTAGTACCGCTGAGGGGGAGCGGTAGTACCGCTTGAGGGCGGCAGTACCGCTCTGCCTCCGCGGCAGTACCGCCCACTGCGGGGCTGAGTGGGGGGTAACGGTTGACTTGTTTCCCCCACTATAAAAAGGCTCCTTCTCCTCTCTCTCTTTGCCTTACCTCTTCCACCAACCCTCATTATTGCCCAAGCACCATTTATTGCTCAAGCTCCATTGCATACCCCAAGCTTCCTCTTGCCCGATCTATCTCCCTAGCCAATCAAACTCGTTGATTTGCTCGGGAGTGGTTGAGAAGGCTCCGATCTACACTTCCACCAAGGGATTTTTGATTCCCCCATTCATCCTTAGCGGATCTTGTTACTCTTGGGTGTTTGAGCACCCTAGACGGTTGAGGTCACCTCGGAGCTATATTCCATTGTGGTGAAGCTTCGTGGTCTTGTTGGGAGCCTCTGATTAAGTTGTGGAGTTTTCCCCAACCTTGTTTGTAAAGGTTCGGTCGCCGCCTTCAAGGGCACCAATAGTGGAATCACGGCATCTCGCATCATGTGAGGACGTGAGGAGAATACGGTGGCCCTAGTGGCTTCTTGGGGAGCATCGTGCCTCCACACCGCTCCAACGGAGACGTACTTCCCTTCAAAAGGAAGGAACTTCGGTAACACATCCTCGTCTTCATCGGATCCACTCTTGGTTATCTCTTACCTTTACTTGTGCAAGCTCTTTAGTGTTTATTCCCTTGCTTGCTTGTGTGCTTGTTGTTGTTGCATCCTATAGGTTGCTCACCTAGTTGCACATCTAGACAACCTCTTTGATGCAAAGATTAATTTGGTAAAGAAAAGCTAAAAATTGGTAGTTGCCTATTCACCCCCCCCCTCTAGTCAACCATATCGATCCTTTCAATTGGTATCAGAGCCTCGTCTCTTTATTAAGGACTTTACCGTCCAAAGAGTATGGTTGATACCGTAGACGGTGCGGAGGAACACTCCGGTGTGAATCCTATCTCGTCTACGGGCGATGGGGGAACTTCGGTCTCTCGTGAGGAGTTCAATGTAGCCTTGGAGACATTGAAAACCTCCATGACGACCGAAGTTGAAAACATGTTTACTAAATTCCTTGAGGGGCTTAAACTTTCCACCGCACCGTTGAAAGTGGGGGATCCCGCCAACAAGGTGTCGGATGCTACCCCCGACAAAGGGGAAGCTAGTAGTGAAAAGGCTCCCTCTTTGAGTGGCAAGAATGGCACCGGCATCTTTGCCCACGTGGAATCACCACTTGTTTATGGTGGACCGGTTCCTTCTACTCATTTGAATCATGCCGGTCCTCCTCCTAAGATTGTGAAAAATGAGGATTTTGATTCTTGGGTTTACCGCTTTAAACGTCATTTAAATCATGTGAACACTAACCTTTGGAGAATCATTGAAGAAGGTTTTTACCCACATGATCCAAGCAACCTCACTCCTCGAGAAGCCGCGGACAATCAATTCAATGAGAATGCTCTCTTCATCATTCAAGATGCAATTCCACCCGAAGACCTACCTCATCTTCGCCCTTACTCCTTGGCCAAAGATGCATGGCATTGTGTCGTGTCTCTCTACCGGGGAAGCGCAAGCATTCAACGCTCCAACTATGAAGTGGTACAAGATGAGGCCGATGAGTTTGCAATGAAGGAAGATGAAGAGCCTCGTGAGCTTTTTCGGAGAGTCACCAAACTCGCGGTCTCACTACGAGATCACGGGAGCAAGGACACGGATGATAATTGGATCAAGCGCAAATTCCTCAAGGCAATGATGCCCTACCACAAGGCCATGTCCTCCGTCATCCGCCAAAGACCGGACTTCCACACTTTGACCTCAAGCGAGGTGTTGGATGAGTTTGTGGCCATGAACATCTTGGACAAGACCGCCGACAATGCGGTGCTCCGGTCTCAACGGGCAAAGAAGCCCAACCTTGCTTTGAAGGCCAAGCTCACCGTGGAAGAAGAAGAAGAGGAAGAAGAGGAGAGCAACCCCGAAGATACAAAGTATGCATATCATGAACACATGGCTCTTGCTTCAAGGCAATTTTGGAGCAAGAAAAACTCGAGGCCCAACTTTAGCAAAAACAACTCAAGTGGGACAAGAGGCAAGCAACGTGTGAGGACTTGCTACAATTGCGGCAATGTGAGTCATTTCGTTGCGGAATGCCCGTATGAGAAGATGGAAGATAATGGTGGCAAACTCATCCGAAAGGACAAGGCCAAGTCGTTCCCCAACAAGAACAATTTCACCAAGAAGACTCCTCCCAAGGCCTTGGTTGTGCAAGAAGAGTACAATGAGGATGATGACGATGATGAAGATGATGAGACGGTTGCCATGGCCTCCGTTGCCATTGCAACAACGTCACAAGTGTCTCTCTTCGACTCACCCAACGAGAGCACCAACGCCAAGTGCCTCATGGCTAAAGCCACCAACAAGGTAACCCCCAACATCAAAACTACCATTATTAATCATCCTTCCCCATTGGATTGTATGAATGAAGTTGAGGGAGCTAATGTGGTGGCTAACGAGTTTGAGGCCTTTATGGGTAAACTCAAGGGAAAATCCAAGAAGCACTTTGTTGCTCTCTTGGAACAACTTGGTGAGGCCAATGACATGATCGAGGCTCACGAAGACACCATCTCAAAGATGGAAGGGCATAGTCGTGACTATGCCGATGAGATTTCGGATCTTTCCAATGCTCTTGAGGAAGAGCGTGGTCTTCGTTTGGCTCTTGAGGAGACACACAACGTTGATCATGCTAAGTTAGAGAAAGATTATGATCATGTCCTAGTTGTGTCTCGTGTACTAAACTCCGAGAAGGCCAAACTCGGGGTTGATCTTGCTAGACTCAAAGAGGAGTTTGATATACTCGACAAGGCCCACAAGGCCTTGAAGGGTATTCACGCGAGTCTCAAGGAGTCTCATGATCAACTCCAAGTGAAGCTAACTAAGGAGAAAGCAACTTTTCCTCATATGGTTTTACTTGATAACGCAAATGCTACTAACCCGTGTTGTGAGCATATGCATCTTGTTGAGGAAAATGCATCATTGAAGGCGCAACTTGAGAGAGGCCTTGTGATGTGCATACAAGGCAAGAAGAACCTCAATGATCTCTTGATCAACCAAAAGGGAGGTGTGGCGAAGGAAGGGATTGGGTACGTCCCCAACTCCAAGAACAAGAAGAAGGATGACAAGACCAAACGACCTCCTCCCCTCATGCAAACTTTTGTGAGGGCGGGAGAGAGTGTTCCCGTGGAGAAGAAGAAGAACAAAGTCAAGAAGGGCAATGTCACCTCACCCAACAAGGCCGGCGATTTTAATCCTTCTTATGTGTTGTGCCGTGCGAGTGATGGGCATGTTTATGCCAAATTTGTTGGCTCTCTTCATGAGTACATTGAATGGTCTATTTGGGTTCCTAAGACCCTTGTTACTAACATCAAAGGACCCATTACAAAATGGGTACCTAAAACCAAGCATTGATCTCTTGTAGGTGTTTGCTTCCGGTGGTGGATCATGGTTGCTCGACAGCGGAGCTACAAATCATATGACCGGAAGCAAGGACTTGGTGGTGGACGTGCGCACGGTTCCGTCTATGCCCACCAATGTCGAATGGGGTGACGCCTCATCTTCTAAGGTATTGGGACTTGGCAAGGTGGTCATCTCTCATGATCTCACGATCGAGAAGGTCATGCTTGTTGAGTCCCTTGCATACAATTTACTTTCCGTTCGTCAACTTGCAATCATGGGCTTTGCCACTTTCTTTGATATCGATACCGTGGCCCTCTTGTGGAGCAAGACTCTTAAAGTAGCCTTTGTTGGGCATGTCGAGAATGGTCTATATGTGATTAACTTTTCGGAGCGACCCACTAAGACCGCGACATGCCTAATGGCTAAAGTTGATGTGGGATGGCTTTGGCATCGTCGTTTAGCCCATGTCAATATGAGATCTTTGCAAAGTCTCCTAAAGGGGGACCATGTCCGTGGACTAACGAATGTTAGTTTTGCTAAAGATCGTGCTTGCAGTGCCTGTATCGAAGGAAAGCTACATGAGAAGGCTCACCCTCCCACGACTATCATTTATTCAAAAAGGCCTTTGGAGCTCCTTCACATGGATCTCTTTGGGCCTCCATCCTTCGATAGTCTTGGAGGAAGAAAGTATTGCTTGGTGATTGTGGATGACTACTCAAGGTACATGTGGGTGTATTTCTTCAAGAGGAAGAGTGAGACCCAACAAACCGTCATTGACTTTGCAAATGAAGCACAACGTCAACACGATGCAAAGATTTTGACGATAAGAAGTGACAACGGCACCGAGTTCAAGAATTACACCTTGGATGAATTTCTTAGTGATGAGGGAATCAAGCATCAATATTCCGCACCGTACACCCCTCAACAAAACGGTGTTGCGGAGAGGAAGAACCGGACGTTGATGGATGCGGCAAGGACCATGATGGCGGAGTTCAAGTCTCCATACAACTTTTGGGCCGAAGCCATCAACACAGCGTGTCATGCATCAAATCGGCTCTACCTCCGCAAGGGTTTGAACAAGACTCCTTATGAGATACTCACCGGTAACAAGCCCAACCTCAAGTACTTCCGGGTGTTCGGGTGTAAGTGCTTCATTCTCAAAAAGGGTGTTCGTTTGTCTAAATTTGAGACTAGAGCTTATGAGGGCATATTTGTTGGTTATGCTACAAACTCTCATGCTTACCGTGTACTCAATAAATCCACGGGACTTATTGAGGAGACGTGTAACGTGGAGTTTGATGAAAATAACGGCTCCCAAGTGGAGCAAAGTGGCTCTTGTGATGTAGGTGATGAAATTCCTCCTCAAGCCATAAGAAGAATGGGTGTTGGTTTCATCCTACCCATTGAGGAACCCCTTGTGGCCGAAGGAGAAGGACAATGCTCTACTCAAGTGGAGCCATCACCAACCCAAGGCCCACACACTTCCGAAGAACAAAGTGAAGGCCCTCAACCTCATGAACAAGACCAAGGGCAACATCATGCTCAAGACGGTGTTGACACACCAAGTGATGCCCAAGGTCAAGTACTCTCCCCCGAGCAAGTTCAAGACCAAGAACAAGCTCATGACGACACTCAAGATAATCAAGTAACCGCTCCTCAACTCACTGCCGAGGAGGAATTAGAGCGTCGGGCCGCCAAGGTTGCTTCCAAGCTCTCCACCAAAGACCATCTCATGACGAATGTGCTTGGAAGCTTAAGAAAGGGGGTAAGCACTCGTAGACAATTAGCAAATTATTGTGAGCATCATGCGTTTGTCTCTTGTGTGGAACCCCACAAGGTTTATGAGGCGCTAGAAGATCCGGATTGGCTCAATGCCATGCATGAAGAACTCAACAACTTCGAGCGCAACAAAGTGTGGAGATTGGTGCCAAGGCCAACGGGGACCCACAATGTTATTGGAACCAAGTGGATATTCAAGAACAAGCAAGATGCCCATGGGATTATCGTTCGCAACAAGGCTCGTTTGGTAGCACAAGGCTACTCCCAAGTCGAGGGTATCGACTACGGTGAAACCTTTGCTCCCGTTGCTCGTCTTGAATCCATTCGCATGTTGATTTCATATGCTTCTCATCATAACTTTAAGTTACATCAAATGGATGTGAAGAGTGCTTTTCTTAATGGTCCCATTAATGAATTGGTGTACGTCAAGCAACCCCCCGGGTTCGAGGATCCCTACTTTCCCGATCATGTGTATCAACTCGATAAGGCACTCTATGGCCTTAAACAAGCCCCACGTGCGTGGTATGATCACCTTACCGAGTTGTTACAAGACCGTGGGTTTGAAGTTGGGGTAATCGACCCCACTCTTTTTACTAAGAAGGTCAAAGGGGAGTTGTTTGTGTGCCAACTATATGTTGATGATATTATCTTTGGTTCTCCTAACAAAGCCTTCAATGAGGAATTTGCCGCTCTCATGACCTCAAAGTTCGAGATGTCCTCCATGGGGGAGTTGAAGTTCTTTCTAGGGTTCGAAGTGAAGCAAAGAAGAGAAGGAACCTTCATCAATCAATCCAAATACACTCAAGACATGCTCAAGAGATTCAAGCTAAGTGACGTCAAGCCGGCTTCCACCCCAATGCCCACCAAGTGCCAACTCGACCTTGATCCAAATGGTAAAGTAGTGGATCAAAAGGTATATCGTTCCATGATTAGTTCCTTGCTTTACCTTTGTGCATCTAGACCGGACATCATGTTGAGTGTGGGAATTTGTGCACGGTTTCAAGCCGCACCTAAGGAAAGTCACTATGTGGCGGTCAAACGAATCTTTCGATATCTGGCTCATACCCCAAACTTTGGCCTATGGTACCCAAGAGGATCAAACTTCAAGCTTGTAGGGTTCTCGGATTCCGATTGGGCGGGAGACAAAGTGGATAGGAAGTCCACTTCCGGAGGATGCCAATTCCTTGGTTGCTCTTTGGTAAGTTGGTCTTCCAAAAAGCAAAGTTTTGTGTCTCTCTCGTCCACCGAAGCGGAGTATGTTGCGGCCGGTAGTTGTTGTGCACAACTCTTGTGGATGAGGCAAACTTTGAAGGATTACGGTGTCACTTGTGACAAAGTGACTCTTTGGTGTGACAACGAAAGTGCCATCAAGATTTCTCTCAACCCGGTGCAACACTTCAAGACGAAGCATATTGAGATTCGGTATCACTTCATCCGGGATCACATCAGGCGAGGAGAGATCGAGCTCAACTATGTCAACACTCATGACAACCTTGCAGATATTTTCACGAAGCCCTTGGATGAAGCAAGATTTCGCGAGTTAAGGCATGAGCTAAATATCATTGATTCGAGCAATGTTGCTTGAACCCGTGCACACCCTACCTCACTCAATTTGTTGTCTAGTTTAGGTGTAGGCATGGACATAGGGGGAGTGTTGTTCTCTCAATGAACTCTCCCTCCCCCCATTATGCATAAATTGATTAAGTCTTTCACTTTTTGCCATTGTTGATGGCACGTGTGCTTAAAAGACGAGTTTTGGTCATGGGCCCAAGGTTAAAATCTTCGCGGCGCCATACCTCTTGACTCAAACATAGGTGGCTTCGGCCACCGCCCTCTCTTGGCCTCTTGCTGGGGTGCCTCTTTCTTTTTCTTCTTCGTTGCGGTGTCTTTTTTTTGAGCAAGGCCTTGTAATCTAGTTGTCGCCGTGTGCTGGGGCGGTACTGCCGCTGCTGGCGAGCAGTACTACCGCTGGAAGCGGTACTACCGCTCCCAGCGCGGCACTACCGCGGTGGGGCGGGGGCCAGGGGTATTTATAGGGGCAGGGGAGGTTTCTTCCTCCCCATACCCATTACCCCCTCGTGCCTCTCTCTCTCTCCAGCACCGTTCCGGCGCGGAAGGGCTCCGGTGGATCTCCTCCTCCGGGGCATCCCTCTCCATTTCCTTCGGTGGAGTCGATCCCCACCTCGTCCTCTTGCCATGGATGCCGGTATTTCCCCCGTTCCTTCTCTCTTTTGGTCGTGTGTTTAGATCTTGTGCTTTAGGGGCAATGTTGGTTGCATCTCTAGATTTTTGGCTAAATCTAGGCTTGAGTTAGTTGGAGTAAGAAACTAGATCATCGAGATTGATGTTTGGTAGGATTATGTTTGAATTTGGTAGGCCGGTAGTGCCGGATCTGTCCACGGTAGTAGCAGGCCACTGTTTCACCGCCCCAAGCTTTGAAACTGTTGTGCATCCGCCTCAAGCGGTACTACCGCTCCCCCTGGAGTGGTACTACCGCTTGACCTCGTGCGGTACTACCGCTCGGGGCGGTACTACCGCGGGTAGGGCACGGTACTACCGCTGCATGCCCACTTCCATCATTCTCCTACATTGCTTTTGATTTGTTGGTTGGCTTATGCTCGTCTCTTCTGTTTGTTTTGCGTCTTTTGTGTGTTTGGCTCCAGGTGATGACACTTCTGAGCAGCATGGTCGCCGTATCAACCCTGGACGTGCCACTTCCAAGCGTTACCGGACCTCAGAGCCTGCCGGTGTTTCTTCCAGCACTCAGCCGCCTCCAGCGCATGCTTCAGCAAGTGTTCCTCCTCCTCCTCAGCACCAGAAGCGAGCCGCCAACAAGCCAAAAGGGAAGACTGTGACAGAGATGACCAACAAGGAGTTCTGGGAGAAGCGTCGTCGCAACCCCTATACGGTGGACCAAGAACCCACTTTGGTCAACCGCCCGTTCTGGAACCGTTTTCAGTTTGCCATCTTTTTTGATGTGATCAAGGCCAAGAAGAATCTGTTTGTTGATGTTCGCTCTATTGACGTTGATGCCATGGAGAAGGATCCAGAGTACTTTGGGGAAGCCCTTCAGATGTGCACCCAGATGAACATTCTCAAGATCATGCAGTTCAACAAGGATTTCGATGCGGATCTGTTGGCTCAGTTCTTTGCCACTGTTCACCTTGGAACAGATGGTGACCGGACCCTGACCTGGATGACCAATGGCAAGCTGCTTTCTGTCAAGTGGCGGGCGTTCATGGAGTTGCTTGATGTGGTGGATAACGGGCTTGAGACTCCAGTCGGTTTCCGTCCTCACCGCCATGATACCTCCACCCATAAGCAAGCCCTTTGGCCCTACTGCACTGTCAAGATCCACCCTGTCACTGAGAAGAAGACCTACGAGCTATCTCCGTATCTGGACATTCTTCATCGTATCTTCCGTGAGACTCTCTTCCCTTGCATTGGGAATCTGGATATGGTCCACTCTTATCTCGTGGACATGCTTCTTTTCTGTCAGCATGAAAAGGAAGCCAACACTGGAGAGAGCCTGGATATCTCTCATGTCTTGTGGTCTGAACTTGTCTCCGCCGTGTCTGAGCGCAAGTGTCCTATCTATGGTCCCTTCATCATGAGGCTCATTGAGCGGGCCTGGGCACAGACCTACCCCAGAGTGCTGCTTGAGACTGGAGATTTAGTTTCCCATGAGGTCAAGCATCTGAGGAAGAAGGACAACTGGTCTGCACCTCACACAGGGGGTCCTTCTACCGCTGCCACCGGGGGCCCGTCTGCCGCTGCAACTGCCATGGACACTGAGGGTGGGGATGCTCCTCCTGGCCATGATGAGGACCTTGGCCACTCCAGTGCAGAACCATCATGGGCCCAGAAACTCAAGCGCAAGATGAAGAAGCTCTTCTGTCTGGAGTCCCATGGTCAGTATATGACTCATGTGGCGGAGAAGAATGCCAGGTCGCGCCACAAGGAGCTCATGCGCCAGCTGGGCGCCACAGTTGTCAGTGGATCCGAGGGACAGATCACTGAAGAGGAGGACTGGATACATCAGAACTGCCACTGGACCGACTCCGATGCCGAGCAGTTCTCTCCCCACGATGCAGATGCAGAGATGTGATGATCACCTGGAGTCGTAGTGTCTCTCTCGACCTTTTTGGTGTCTCGCTGCCAAAGGGGGAGAGAGTGTAGGGATTTGATTTGATTTGCTCGTTTTCGCTTCTTGTGTCGTGCTTTGCTTTTAGTCTTGTGCGTTTCCCGTGGTTTGGTTTGTTGTGAGACTTAAGTTCCCGTCATATGGTGTAAGACATATGCTACCTTAGCTATCTTATCTATGTTCATGCACCTCGGTATCTTATAGCTTGCTTATCCTATCATATATGTTATCCTATCATATATGTTGTTCGCATGTATCTTACTTAGGTTATTTGGTCTCTAAAATATAGCGGGAGCTGTGATCCTAGTGTGTGTGCCTTTCAGTCCTTAGTACTCATCTAGTTTGCACACATCCAGGGGGAGCCTATCTATATTTTAGAGGCGTGAGCTCTCTTGCATTCTTTGTCATTACTCTTTTTGTGCAAATCCCGTATTGTCATCAATCCACCAAAAAGGGGGAGATTGTAAGGGCTTATTTATCCCTACGGTGTTTTGGTGATTGATGACAATGCATTTGCGGACTAATCATGTGCTTTGAGTGCTTTCAGATATTCATCCTTCGGCACGGAACGATTATTTCCCTTTGGCGCTCTACTCAAGACGGTGTAGTCTATTCCGTGACTTTGTTGGTGGACTAAGTTTCGTAGTAGTCACCGTACTATCAAGAGGGGGTCCGTTTCGGTATGGGTTGGGTGGAATCAACACGTACACGTTCTCTTCACACCCTCCGTTCTTTTCCGCACCTATGGGACCTTTCTTTCCCTCCTTCCTCTGTTTGTCCAGGACCCAGCGGTAGTACCGCGGTCCATAGCGGTAGTGCGGCTGAGACTTCCTAAGCGGTAGTACCGCTCTTGGAGCGGTAGTACCGCCCCCCGAGCGGTAGTACCGCTGGGTGGCCTCAGCGGCAGTACCTCTGCGGTTCCGTGCTACTGCCGCCCTGCCACTGCGTCTGCAGCGGTAGTACCGCTCCTCGGAGCGGTAGTACTGCTTGCTGGGGCTCAGCCGCAGTACCGTGGTGGCATGGTGCTCCTTCCGCTTCGATTCTTGCACGCATTTTCTCATGTCGGGTTTTGCGGTACTAGGCGCGGCAGTAGTGGCGGTAGTACTGCTTGAGAGCGGTAGTACCGCTCTACCTCCGCGGTAGTACCGCTGAGGGGGAGCGGTAGTACCGCTTGAGGGCGGCAGTACCGCCCTGGGCCCCTGCCCTAGGCCTTCTCTTTTGGCGCGGTAGTACCGCTGAGGGGGAGCGGTAGTACCGCTTGAGGGCGGCAGTACCGCTCTGCCTCCGCGGCAGTACCGCCCACTGCGGGGCTGAGTGGGGGGTAACGGTTGACTTGTTTCCCCCACTATAAAAAGGCTCCTTCTCCTCTCTCTCTTTGCCTTACCTCTTCCACCAACCCTCATTATTGCCCAAGCACCATTTATTGCTCAAGCTCCATTGCATACCCCAAGCTTCCTCTTGCCCGATCTATCTCCCTAGCCAATCAAACTCGTTGATTTGCTCGGGAGTGGTTGAGAAGGCTCCGATCTACACTTCCACCAAGGGATTTTTGATTCCCCCATTCATCCTTAGCGGATCTTGTTACTCTTGGGTGTTTGAGCACCCTAGACGGTTGAGGTCACCTCGGAGCCATATTCCATTGTGGTGAAGCTTCGTGGTCTTGTTGGGAGCCTCCGATTAAGTTGTGGAGTTTGCCCCAACCTTGTTTGTAAAGGTTCGGTCGCCGCCTTCAAGGGCACCAATAGTGGAATCACGGCATCTCGCATCGTGTGAGGGCGTGAGGAGAATACGGTGGCCCTAGTGGCTTCTTGGGGAGCATCGTGCCTCCACACCGCTCCAACGGAGACGTACTTCCCTTCAAAAGGAAGGAACTTCGGTAACACATCCTCGTCTTCACCGGATCCACTCTTGGTTATCTCTTACCTTTACTTGTGCAAGCTCTTTAGTGTTTATTCCCTTGCTTGCTTGTGTGCTTGTTGTTGTTGCATCCTATAGGTTGCTCACCTAGTTGCACATCTAGACAACCTCTTTGATGCAAAGATTAATTTGGTAAAGAAAAGCTAAAAATTGGTAGTTGCCTATTCACCCCCCCCCCCTCTAGTCAACCATATCGATCCTTTCAAGCGCACTCGGTGTGTGATACCTAAAGAGAAAAAAAAGCATGGCTTTGAAAATTGGGAAGGAAGGAAGTACTTCTCTTTCATGGGAGAGAAGGATGTTTGGGTCTAGATGTGACCCTACGTTGTTGGGCATAAATTCATTAGCCGAATCATAATCATCATCATTGTACCATTTCGTAGAGGTTGTGGCTTCCTTACATGGTAAAACACTCTTTCCAGGTACCCTTTGAGCTTGCACCACCCTTTTGACAATGTACCTCCCTTTAATGTTGTGAATGATATTTGTGAGGCATAAAGTCATCATTGTTGTTCTCGTTTTCGCCACTCTTACCTGATCTACTAATCTTTGAGCTTCCACCACTCTTGGACGATGTACCACCCTTTGATGATGCAGGGCCCTTACATCCACTAACAACGTCGGATCTACCACCCACTGAAAAGTTAGCTAGGATCTCTTTACTCGACAACCTTGCTTCTGCAAGGTACCACTACACTTTACAAATACAAATAGTAATAAGAGCAACAATTAGAACTATGACACCATCTTCTAACTAAATGAATTTGTGATTTCAATTACCTTAATGTGGTAGGCATATTCCTTTTGTGGGGACTTTATTATTGATACGTCTCCACCGTATCAATAATTTTGATGTTTCATGCTATTATATTATCAATCTTGGATACTTTATATGCCTTTTTGTGCTATTTTATATCATTGTTTTGGACTAACTTACTAACCCGGTGCCTAGTGCCAATTGCTGCTTTCTACTTGTTTTTTGTTTTCCAGAAAATCAATACCAAACGGAGTCCAAACGCTATGAAACTTTTGGATGATTTTTTTATGGACAAGGGAAACCCTAGAAGCTTTGGGAGAGGATCAGAGGACGATCGAGGAGACGGCAAGTCAACAGGGCATGCCCTAGGGGGCGCCATGTTACCTTGTGGGCCCCACGAGGCTCCGCCTTACCTAATTCCACTTCTACAAATTCTCAAATATTGGGAAACCACCCGAAACACTTTTTCCGATGCCACAAGCTTTTGTTCTTCCGCGATCCCATCTGGAGGCCTTTTCTGGTACTCTGCCGAAGGGGAAATCGATCACCGAGGGTTTCTACATCATCCTTGCCGCCTTCCGATGATGCGTGAGTAGTTTAGCACGGACCTACGGGTCCATAGTTAGTAGCTAGACGGCTTTTTCTCTCTCTTCGATCTTCAATACACTGTTTTCCTTGATGTTCTTGGAGTTTTATTCGATGTAATCTTCTTTTGCGGCGTGTTTGTTGGGATCCGATAAATTGTGAGTTTATGATCAGATTATTCATTGAAAGTAATTGTGTCTTTTTTGAACTTTATTATGCATGACTGTTATAGTTTTGTAATTCTGTCCGATCTATCCGTTTGGTTGGGCCAACTAGATTGATTTATCTTCAGCGAGAGAAGTGATTTGTGATGGGTTCAATCTTGCAGTGTCCTCACCCAGTGAGAGAAATGATAGCGAGGCACATATTTGTATTGTTGTCATTAAGAATAAAATGATGGGGTTATTCATATTGCTTTAGTTTACTTTGTCTACATTATGTCATTTTGCTTAAGGCATCACTCTGTTGTCATGAACTTAATACCATAGATGCATGCCGGATAGTGGTCGATTGGTGGAGTAATAGTAGTAGATGCATGCAGGAGTCGGTCTACTTGTCTCAGACGTGATGCCTATATACATGATCATTGACATGAATAACATCATAACTATGTGCTTTCTATCAATTGCCCAACAGTCATTTGTTTACCCACCCTATGCTATGTGTTTGGGAGAGAAGCCTCTAATGAAAACTATGGCCCCCCGTGTCTATCTTTATAAAATAAAAAAAATCCAAAAATACCTTGTTGCAATTTATTTAATTTTATGTTGTTTTAGAATTTACTTATCTATCTATCACTATCGTGATTAATCCTTGCAAGTAACGAGTTCAAGAGGATTGACAACCCTCTTGCCCGCGTTGGGTGCAAGTATTTGCTTTTATGTGTGCAGGTATTGAAGAAGAAAACTTGATTGGTTCTCCTATTGGTTTGATAAGCTTGATTCTCACTGAGAAAAATACTTATCTCTACTGTACTGCTTCACCCCTCCTCTTTAGGAAAAAACCCAACGCAGTTTACAAGTAGCGATTATTGGCGATGAAGCATTCATAGGTAATATATGAAGGCACACCTCCATTTCTTTGCGTTCAACCACCATATTCCACCTATCACACAACCTCAAAAGTTCTACTCCCTCCGTCACGGTTTAGAAGGCGCGCTTGGAAATTCTCTGGGACCTAGGTGGTTATCTATTGGTTGTGGGATGGGCTAAAAAATAGCATTCACACTACGCATGCATATAGAAATAGTATATCAGAGTACTAATTAGCTACTAGAAATACATGCAATGCACCTTAAACCTTGTCTATTGTGGAAATGCACGTAAATTTAACTGTGCCTTCTAAACCGTGACGGAGGAAGTACTTTTGTATTTCCCCTGGGTTCCTTTCATGGTGCCCAAATTTGGGTAAAATCTCACCACACTCAGTGAGGTGGCTATCTTTTCTTATTAATTCATCTAATGGAACTAAGGGCCCCCCTACCCCTCTAATATTACCCAACCTGATCTTGACGACACTTTCAAAATAACATGAGACATCAAAGGAGTAAACCCATGAATAAAAGGATCAACAAACATGTCTGGAGAAAAGAGTGGGAGATAGGTTAACACACCGATGCAACACACGAAATAGGTGGGATCCTTTTAATAGGATGTGGAGATAAAGAGTAGGAAAAAAGTGGGGGGAGAAAAGAGCGGGAAAATTTGGTGGTGGAGAACGGCAAAAAAGAGAGTGAGGGAGGGCAGCAAAATAAATATGCATGTTCCTCAGCCATTTTAGTTATGCACAAGATGACATCACCAAGGGAGTCCTCGCGCTACCATATCATGTAATGAACAAAAGGATGGGCTAACACACAAATACAACATGACAATGGATCCGATACTATGGTGTTGTGTCGTGATCTGGTACAATTCTCTTCGATCTGATACGATTCAAGGACTACTATTTAAGATCATCTACAACCTTGGTTGTGTAATTTGGGGCCCTATACGCCTATGGAAGTTGCCGAGCACGTCCACGGTCAGTGACTGGGAGTAAATAGTATAAAACTACTACTTTACATGCTAGGGTTCCAAAAAACTACCAAATTTATTTTTTTCGCTGATAACTACTAAGTCAGGGGTTGGCTGTTTCAAAAAACCCCAAATCCTCTTTATTAAAAAATTAAACATGTTTATGACAGGTTGGACCCGCCACTAAACGCACCGTTTGTTTGACCGTTAACTGACATGTGGGGGCCACATGCCAGTGTCCGAAAAAGCAATCAGGTCCCTGGAATTTTTTTTAAAAAGCAATCAGGTCCCTGGAAGTTTTCAAAAAAAGCAATCAGGTCCTCCGGCGCACCCGCCATGGCCGCGATGCCACCTCCGCCGGGCCGACGCCATGCACCGCCTGCAGCCGGCGAGCCGCGCCCGCAGTGGCCGGATCCACGCCGCCCCTCGCCCGTGGCCGCCGCCACGCTGCCCCTTGCCCGTGGCCGCCGCCACGCTGCCCCTTGCCTGTGGCCGCTGCCATGCGCGCCCTCGCCTGTGGTCGCCGGCTCGCTCTGCCTCGCCTGCGGTGAACCCCAGGTGGCTCCCCATGGCGGGCGGGAGCGCGAGACCCAAGCGGAGACCCATGGCTGGCGGCGCCCCAGGCGGCTCCGCATGGCGAGCGACGGTGTGACGACCTAAGGGGAGGGAGCGGGTCGCACGAGGTGGGCGTGCGAGGGGAGGGAGCCGGTCGCCGGCGGGGTGGGCGCGCGAGGGGAAGGAGCGGGTCGCTGACGGGGTGGGCGCGACAAGGGAGGTCGCCGACGGAGTGGGCATGCGAGGGAAGAGGAGATGGTCGCCGGTGAGGTTGAAGATAAGACAGAGAGAGAGAGTACAGGAGGAAGATGAGAGAAGGAAAGAGAAAAAGAAAAGAGAAGCTAACATGTGGGCCCCACATGTCAGTTAACGGTCAAACTAACGGTCAAACTAAAGCTTCGTTTAGGTGCGAGTCCGACCTGTCATAATCACGGTCAATAGATAAGCACTCGGCAATTTGGGCTTTTTGAAACAGCCGACCTCTGATTTGGTAGTTATCTGAGAAAAATTAAAAACCGGTAGTTTTTTGGAACCCTAACCTGTAAAGTAATAGTTTTATGCTATTTACTCGTGACTGGGCACACCCCATTTGTCCCTGTCCACAACTGCACCCTCCATATGTCCGCACCCAAATACATACAAAACCATGTATGCTACGTAGATCACCTACCAGTTAATATGAACAAAACAATCAGACATAGATAGGGTAATCGGACATAGTTAAATTTCATACAACTCCATCCAAAAGGGCCATCGGAGTTCGCCACTATACTAAAATGCAAGATTTAAAACTATAACATATCTAAAATGCAAGATTAAAAACTAATTAAACATACGGAGGCGGCTGGAGTTCACCACTTCATCATCAGCCCGTTCCCCTTCGTGTCTCAGGAGCGACGGCTGTCCTCGGTGCAGGCATTGGTGGCAGCGGAGCATCGTCACCCATCGTGCCGCTGTCTGAGGAGGAGCAGGAGGAACTGATGATCCCAACCATGCGACAGGCGGCATGGTTTTGTTCCCTCGTGAATCGTGGGGCTCTCTCCGTCAACAACGCCCTCTGTGTCGCCAACCTCTCTGACTCGAACGCGAACTCCTCAAACGCGATGGGGAGCAATGTACAATTTTGCGGCGCCGTCGGTGGGCGTCGGTCTCCGCGGAGGTGTATGATGAGCGGACTGCATCGTGGAGCGCCTCGTCGTCGTTGTAGGCGGGCAACACCTGCTCCGGTGCAGCTCTAGACGACCTGGAACCATAGTGGCTCGACGCGGTCTGCGCCACCTTCTTCATGGCACAACGATACGTGCACCCCTCGATCTCCGGCTGCCCCAGCCATAGGCTCAACGGTGTCGGCACGAGCACCCAGCGAAGCTCAGGAGGAGCTGGCGGTGTCGGGTGCTGCTGGTCGCCCTGCCGCCTCATTGGGGAAGGCAGGGACTGCATAGAGCGACCGCGGGGCGCCGCTGAGTTGCAGCTGCAGACCCTGGCCACTAGCGGCGTGGTGAGCAATGTGGAGCGTGAGCTCCTCCTCGTCCGAGGCGAAGGAGCTTGAGAGTCGGCAACCAACTTAGCTCAGTCGATCTCATCGGAAGCAATATCAGATCCGCTTCCGGCCATGACGGAGAGTGTGGGAGAGATTGGGAAGAGAAAGTATGAGACGGGAGTGGAGCGGAGAGGTTGAGAGGACTCGAGTGAGTGGGGTTTGGGCCGTTCTGGTCAGCGAGACAGTGACTGACAGGCCGCCCGGATGGTGGGACGGCTACGGATGCCTGGTTGTAGATGCGAAAATCGGCATGCGAAAATCATGCATGCACACACCCGTGCATGCTTAAAACATTTCCTGACGCTCGATCACTCATGGGCAGCTTGGCGCCCACCATCTGCTACCAAACAACTAACGATTCCGTCTCTGCTTCCCGCTAAAAATATTATCACTTTCCACGTGGTCGCCGAAAACCGTTACATATGGGTCCCTGTCCCCCTACGTACGTAGACCACACACACACACAATTCACTTTCGTCTCTCTCCGCTCCTGCGCTTCCACACAATTCGCGCGCGCCTCCGCTCTTCTCCCGCCATCGCTCCGGCGAGGAGTGAGGGCGGGCGCGACGACCCAGGCGGCGGCGGGTGTGATGGAGGAAGCGGAAAGAGGCGGCTGGGCGGTGCCGCTCGCCGTGCGGGAGCTCATCGCTGGCGGGGTCGCCGGTGGCGTTGCCAAGTGCGCCGTCGCGCCGCTCGAGCGCGTCAAGATCCTCCTCCAGGCACGTATTGCCAATCCTCTATCTCCACCGCAATCCACCCTGGGCCGTTCCTGATTACTACGTTCTCAGAGGATGGGAAGCGTCGTCAGTAACTTTTGATTGCTGAACTAGTGCTTGATCGCAAACCCTATTTATATGCTTAAGCTCCTAACAGTAATTTTGGGTGTATAATGATGAGATAAGCCAGCCAATATCAATTATTGAAATGAAAAAACTTTGTAAGGAAGAGGTCTCTGGGAGTACTAATATTTTCTTCCTTCTGGGAGGCGAATACTCACCGAGTTCCTGACATTTTTGCTTGTACACAACCACCTCCCTGCAACTTTGCATCGTAGTTGTCTAACCCTCATGCAGTTAAAATTTTCTGTTGCTGCTTTCAGACTAGTAGGGCGGAATTCCGTGGGTCTGGATTGGTTGGATCGTTTCGGACAATCTATCGGACAGAAGGTCCCTTCGGGTTTTACAGGTTTGTCACTTCTGAGTATACTAGTGAGTTGAACATGCTTTGCACGTGGGTTGTGAGATGTCGTTACAACACAATGTTGACAAGTACTCTAAGAAAACACAATTTTGACAAACAATTGACACTTACATATTATATGCATAAAGTTCAAGATACAAATTTCTTACTAATGATAGCTAAATTTGTTGAGAAAGGAAAGCCTTTGCTGCATAGTGCTCCAGGACATGTATATAACACATTATATGTATGAACCTTAAGGATTATTTTGTTGGTATGAATATGCAAAGATAGTGTTGCGATATTTGGTTGAAATTGTCTTAAAAGATATATGTACTTTGAGAAATTGTTGATCAGAAGTCTTCTGCCTTGAGTAAAAGTTGACACGTAATCTCATAAATGGATACACTTTTATTCAAGCAGAAACTCTAATGAGGCAAGATCATGCATGAAAGATTCTAGAATAAATGAGAAGTGTGTAAAGATAGTATATGTGAAAATTACAAGGTTGTACTAAGTTTTGAATTATTAGAAACTTCTAGATAGTACACATGGCAGAATCTGATGTAATGGATAGGAAATCGAATGGTCAGCAACAATCGGATTTGCCGCCTATTGATCGTCGGATTGAGTTCATCCAACAATCCATATTCAAACTTATTCACACACTATATAATGGTATAGATATAGGTATAGATACGTAACAAATGTAGTCTAGCAGTACATACTTGTATAGTGAAAACGTAAGCTGACTTTTGAATTTCTTTTCTTAAGGGGCAATGGTGCCAGCGTTGCTAGGATTGTTCCTTATGCAGCTTTGCATTACATGGCATACGAAGAGTATCGCCGATGGATCATTCTTGGTTTTCCTAATGTTCAACAAGGGCCTGTTCTTGATCTAGTGGCTGGATCAATAGCTGGGGGAACAGCAGTCGTGTCCACATATCCGCTTGATCTGGTTCGCACGAAGTTGGCTTATCAGGTTAGCTATTTAGTTCTTGTATCCTTAACTGCAGAGGAAAACACTACTTGTCCAGTATGGTTCTAAAAGTTAGCTTTTGATGTATCACATCAACTTGCTCTCTGAAATAATATAACAGCAACGATTTTTGGTGATACTGATGTCTGATGCTGCTGTGTTTGAGTCGACTTGTCTAGCTACTAGTTTGCTGTTAGTCTTATATGAGTATTGACTCGTTTCGTTCAGTTTGTCGTACTGTACCTGTTCAATTCAGCACTAACGGATTAATACTCAGCTGCAGGTCAAAGGTGCAGTGAACCTCAGTTTAAGAGAATCTAAGCCCTCCGAACAGGTTTACAAAGGGATCCTTGATTGTTTGAAAATAATATACAGGCAAAATGGCTTGAAAGGCCTATACCGTGGCATGGGTATACTAATTTTTGATTTCAATATTTTGCTCAAGGCCAAGATTCTATTATTGGGACAAAAGTCTTCGTTGTTATTGCCAAGATTGAATTATGTTGCTATATTAACTGACTTATTGGTCTCCAGCTCCATCATTATATGGAATCTTTCCTTATTCCGGTCTTAAATTCTATTTCTATGAGAAGATGAAGACTCATGTTCCTGAAGAGCACAGAAAAGATATTATACCAAAACTTGCTTGTGGGTCAGTTGCTGGTTTGTTAGGACAGACAATAACGTATCCCCTCGATGTTGTTAGGCGGCAAATGCAGGTATAATTACATTCATTGTTGTGGTTGTTAAACATGATGGTTGTTCTAAAGAAGATTTTGATGCATCGATTTCAGGTTCAGGCGCTCTCATCGTCCAACCTCGTGAAGGGGAAAGAAACATTTGGAAGCCTTGCTATGATAGTGAAACATCAAGGTTGGAAGCAACTGTTTTCAGGACTATCTATCAACTATTTGAAGGTGAGACACTTATAACACTAATTAGTAGTCATTAAAATGCCATGCTCTTTCCTGATGACCAATGTAGACATATGCGGCTAGAACACTGCAATTCCCATTTGTCGTCAATGATACTAATTATTAAAAATTAAAAAATACTAGCCTATAACTTCTTGAGTGTACTGTCATTCCAAATCTCCACAATCCTTTGTTCATTTTGCACTTATGCTGTTAAGTCAATTTAATAATCCACTATCTCAGATTTTCTTGGTATGGAATATTTCATACGATTGTTGTTCCCTCTATGTGATGATGTGATCATGCTTTAAGAAGTTCTGAATCGGAATATTCAGTGTCATGCTTAACAACTACCGATGCATATAGTTACACACATTGCATGGGTAACATGCTTCTTCTTTTAGGTATAGTTTGTGTCCATGGTAAAAGCATAAATTTTCTTAATTTCTCCATTTTTACAGGTTGTCCCATCGGCAGCCCTAGGGTTTACTGTGTACGATTCCATGAGGGATTGGCTTAATGTTCCATCTAGAGAGCAAGTGCCTGTGGTTGTCCCTGTGTTATCAGAAGACGGAAGTGATGCTGCCCCTGTTCACTCCAGTTAGAACAAGTTACCATTTCTGGTGGTTCAACTTGTTCACTGCCTTAGTTAATATTCATAAGCATGTAGCATTGTATTCTTTCTTGGAGTGGTAACCCCACAATTCTTACACTTGTCTAGAATAATACAAATAATAGTTCGACCTTCAATAAGCCCATAAGCAGCGCAGCTGCAGATGCCAAACCTAGGCTTGTATCAAGAGAAGTAGAAGTAGGGGTAGAATTCCACCCTGATCCTGTCAAAGAAAGGTAGATTTCCTTCCTGTCAAAAAGAACAAGTATAATTCGTTGCAAATTACTGATTCTTGTGGAAATTCACATTGTATAGATTCGGTATATATGATCGGATAGCTTGTACCAACACGCACTGGTGCAGACACGTGCTCTACAAATGGTTTAAACCCTCTTTACTCGACGGAGTTTTAAACTGTCGCCTTGCCTATGTGTGCGATAGGGGGGTCCTTTCCACTAGGGATGAAAATGAAGTAGAAAATTTTCTCTTTTTCGGAGGAAAAATGAAAACAGAGAGGAAATATGAAAACGGAAACGGAAATTTGCAAAATGGAAGTGGAAATGGAACTTTTTATGCGGAAATGGAAACAGAAACGCAACGGTTTTTTCCGGTGGAACAGACGTGGAAACCAAACTTTCCGTTTCCGAGAATATGGAATTTCTGTTTTTAATATAGGCATATGGCTGCTTTGTAGCCAGCCGCCAAACAACACATGATGACACAATGAGCATAACAGATCATTTGAAATCGAACTTCCACTATCACACATGTACTCAACTAGACCATATACACAATTGTCCAGTACTATTACAATACTACATTAGGTTGCTACCATAATCATATTATTTTGTAGCCATGTTACCAATTCATTAAGTTTTTTTTGTTTTTTGGTGTATTCTCTATGCTAAGGGGCTTTTAACTTCCGCTCAACACCCACTTTTGTTTCACGTCCGCTCTATATTCGCTCTGTGTCTGTTTTCGATGGTATGTATTTTCGTATTCATTTCCGGGGTTTCTGTATTCATTTCCTCTTCTGTAAAAAAAATACGAAAACAAATGTGGTAGCACTCAGTTCCATTCGTTTCTGCTCTGTTTTCATACCTACTTCCCACACGACCGAGAAACCTACGGCGATAGGTCCTCCCGTCACACATGTAGGGCAAAACGAGATCGTGTGCGATCGGCCTAGCCATCAGAGACAATTATACAAGCCCACTCGTTTCTGTTCGTACGTACATTCCACACAGTGAATCCCAGAAAAACATTTCCGTTTGTATGATCACACACGATTTTTTTATGCGGAAACGTTTGTGGAAGATGGTCTAATGAAAACATTTGTCGGGCGTAAGTCGTGTGTGATTGTTCATTGATCCAACACACGTACTGAGAAACCGTGTGGGTTTGTTTGAGTTCATTGCCCACGGTGTTGTCTGAGAAACCGTATGCAATAGAAAACCCCAATAATCAGGCTAATTGACCTATTATTAATAATCCATTTAGTAATCAAATTAACATTTCATATGAAACACATCATATATTGCGTATCCATATTACGGCAACCAGCATTTTATAATTGAATTATATCAGATAGCTTCAACACTCAGTTACACCATATGCGCATAGCTAGGTACGCCATTACATAACATCACCAAGTTTCATCGCAACATCTAAAACCTTTGAAAAGTAACATCATACATGGTAAATAGACAGATGAATCTCATGTGGAAAACTGCTGAAGCGAAGACGAATATTGAGCCTTTAGTGATGTTAAATGTCCTTCCAACTTTAGGCCAGTGGTTGTGGATAATTGCCCGCCCAACCTTCCTCCTCTTGAGGAAGACTTCAATATTTTACCGTGGGTGTTGAATGAATAGCTTCCTTGCCTCTTGACCATGCAGGTGGTCTGAGAGGTAATCATTGGTGAATTGCTTTGGAAATGACTGAAAATAAAGATATGCATAAATATATGTTCTAAATTTTGAAATGGCGCAACATGAAAAAAAATAAGGTGAGTTAGTATCATCCTATAGTTGACGAATGTCTTTTTCATTATGCAAACAAAGATCTTGTTGTTATTCATTGCTATATTCTTTATCCTAACAATCTTTCTGAGTTTGTTGACTTGACTGATATTCATGGATATCTCATTTTCCCATATGCAAACTGAGTCGAACAATGGGTCTAAACCTTTGACAGCAGGACCTACATATGCAAGACCAAATTGTTAAAACCTTAAATATTAGAATGGTTCTTGCAATTGCACAATAATGTGCTATTAGACATAGGACCATTCATGTGCAAACCTCGATGGTAAACATCATCAGTGCCTCCCATTGTTTTCCTGCAACACATATAAGGCATCTATTGATTAGGTTAAGTGAGAGTTGGCTTGGGATTAATAAAATATGTGAATGAAAAAATAAACAAATTACAGATCTAGCGGATTAATTCAAGCCGCATGGAAAAGTCGGTTAACCAAACAAAACATGCTAAACAACTTGAAAATATAGCAATTGTATATGTTTCTCATTTATTTAGTACAGCAAATTCAATTTACTTCTCACATACATAACAACACAAAATTGTACCCACAACAAATGAACATCACATTGCAGAATTGAACCAAACAGTTAACTAGACAACACAACAAATGAACCAAAAACTGAGCACCACACTGCAGAATAGAACGTATACTAGAACATCAGACAATTAACCAAACTAAGCATGCTTAAGAACTACTAGGAAATATAGCAATTGTTGAACCAAACTGTTAACTGAATATCACATTTCAGAAGATCAGATTGCATATTAATATTACAAAGGACAATTCACTAGAAGGCACCGGCGGTGGCCTCGAGAGAACACCACGAACTATCGCTTAAAGCAGCCAACCGTGTGGCGACGTCCGCGCGCGAGGTGTCCATGGTGGCCTCGAAGGCGAGGTGCTCCTCCAAGATCTGGCGGTCGGCACATATGGCAGCCACCGCGACCTCATCCGCGCGTGCGACCGCGATTTGCTTCTCCACTGTCAGATGCTCATTGCGCCCTTGGCTATACTGCGTGCAAAATGGCTCCGGGTGGCGCTTATTTGGAGGATGAGGCAGCGATTTGGGTGGAAGGTATAGCGCCGGCGATCGGGGCATGTGGGATGGAGAATGAGGAGGAGCGTGGGGGTGGGGTGTGGATTACCTGACTATATCGACGAGGCCACGTAGCAGGAAGGAGCGTCACCGACGAGGAGGTGGCGCTGCAAGCAAGTAGTGAAGGTTTGAACTTGAAAATGAAGGAGCAAATGGTGAAAATATGGCTTTTGGTCGACGGGAGAGGGCGGGGATCAGGAAGGAGCGTCGCCGGCGAGGAGGCGGCACTGCAAGCAAGAATTGAGTTTCTCGGCATTTTCATTTCTTGCTCCAATGTACCAAAATGGGTTAAAAATCATATATGTGTCCTTGGGTGAATGTTAGGTCCCATGCAAAGAATGAGAATGAATTTCAAACATTTGGCCGTCGTGGCTCGGCCGTAAACATTGAGAAACTTGGTTTTAAAATTCCTGTAAATCTAAATCTCGCCTGAAAATCATTGGCATGGTATTACGACATGGCACCAACATGTTGTGGTAAAACTTTTGTCCGATTTGGGAAAAGTTTTGGTATAAACTTCTCACAAACTGGTGCTTCTCTCAAAAAGCCTTATGGTTCCGAGAGAAAACATGTCATCTCTGTATGCGAAACGACATGTGCTGCTTCTTCCTGCCTTGATTTATTTTCCAGAGGCAACATGTAACTATAGGAGTGTCGTGTTAAAATTTAGAATTATTCAGTGTTCACTTAGCCGTTTTATACATTATTTGAGTTTCTACACATTTAATGTGCATAATTCAAATTTGAACTGCAGGCACATACCCCGGTGCACAAAACCGGATTGAAAAATTATATACGTGTCCTTGGGTGAATGTTTAGCTACCATTCAAGAAATGAGAATGAATTTCCGACATCTGGACATCGTGGCCTGGCCTTAAACATTGTGAAACTTGGTTTTAAAATTGATGTAAATCCAAAACTTGCTTAAAAATCATGAAACTTGACATGGTGTTATGACATGGCACCAATATGTTGTGGTAAAACTTTTGTCCGATTTGGTACAAGTTTTGGTATAAACCTTTTACAAACTGAAGCTTGTCTCCAGAAGGCTCATGGTTCTGAGAGGGAACATGTCTCATCTATGTGCGGAACAACATACGCTGCCTCTTCCTGCCTTAATTTATTTTACAGCGGCAACATGCAACTATAAGACTCTCGTGTTAAAATTTGAAATTATTTAGGTTTCGTGTGGCCTTTTTAAACATTATTTGAGTTTATTGGCATTTAATATGCATATTCAAATTTGAACTACATGCAGCAAACCAGGTTAACAATCATATACGTGTCCTTGGGTGAATGTTTAGGTCACATGCAAGACATGCGGATGTAT
The DNA here is from genome assembly GCA_034509565.1 of Triticum monococcum. Lineage (NCBI taxonomy): Eukaryota > Viridiplantae > Streptophyta > Magnoliopsida > Poales > Poaceae > Triticum > Triticum monococcum. The sequence continues at coordinate 29,239,948 of CM067847.1, forward strand.
TTCGAACATCTGGGCGTCGTGGCTCGGCCGGAAATATTCTGAAACTTGGTTTTAAAATTCCTGTAAATCCAAAACTCGCCTAAAAATTATGAAACTTGGCACCAACATGCACCAACGTGTTGTGGTAAAAAATGTATCCGATTTGGGACAAATTTTGGTATAAGCTTTTTACAAAATATGGATTCTCTCAAGAAGGTCATGGTTCCGAGAGAGAATGTGTCACCTCTGCGGCGAAAACAACATACGCTGCATCTTCCTGCCTTGATTTATTTTACAGAGGCAACATGCAACTATTGGAGTGTCGATCATGCTAAAATATGAAATTATTCATGGTTCGTTTTGCCTTCCTTATACATTATTTGATTTTTCTAGGCATTTTGGGACAAATATCTGCCACGTTATTATTGCAAACGGTTGTATTATTCTAACTACGGGCGTTTAACTAACCATTTACGACCGCGTGCAGCTGTTTGATTAGACGGGACGACTGCTAGCAGTCCGCCATGCAGGCTCACTGTACCGAGAAGCCAGCCGCGAGCGCTGCCAAAAGTTTATTGATGGTTTTGATTTCGACCGCCTTGGGAAGGTACATAGAACAATCATCCATTCTTACCTACAAGCACCGCCACCGAGGATCACCGTCTGCTGCCATGGAGGACGAGCCGACCACCAAGTGCGGGCCGGGAGCGGGTCGAGCCAAAACCACAAGAGCCTTCAGCGAGCGTGGACTTCATCAGCAGCCTCCCCAACGAGACGTTGGTGACCATCATATCCCTCCCCATATTAAATCTGGCATGCAGACGAATGTCCTCTCTCGGCGATGGCGCTCCCTCTGGCACTCCATCCCCTGCACCTTAGACGACAACGAGCTCTGTAGTAGGGAGTGCAAACACTTGGACGCATTCTCCCTGGCACTCCACCCCCGTGGACCTCATCAACGGTGACAAGCTCTGCAGCAGGGAGCGCAAACGCTTGGACGCAATCTCCCACATCCTCGCCACGCACCCTGGGCCGGTCAGACGCCTTGCCATCGTCCGCAAGTTCCGTTCCAATTACAAGGCCGAATCCAAGTTTCATGAGTGGTTCCTATGCCCCGCCCTAGATCAACTCGAGGAGTACAGCTTTCATGCTGGACATTCGCGATCACTGTCGCCATCCACGCTCCGCCTCGCGCCCATGCTGCATCGTGCTACATTAATGCAGTGCCTTTTCCCCAGCTTGATGCCGCGCTCGCTCTTCATCTCCCCAAACTAAAGCACCTCGAGCTCATGGGCATCCACATCTCGAAGGAAGATTTGGAGCGCCTACTCGGCGGCAATACATCGCTTGAGTACCTTCATCTTCAGGTGATGGATGGGTTCAGTAGCCTCCACATCGCCTTGATGAATGTCCGTGCGATTTATGTGCATTGCTGGTGCCGCAACAGGCTGTCAGTTGAGTGGTTTCACGATATGGTCATTGAGAATGTGTCTTTCCTTGAGAGATTGTTTATACTTTATAAAGAATGTCCAACAAAAATCAGGGTCATTGGTGCACCAAAATTGACAGTAGTGGGCTATTCGTGTGATGAATTCTCCACAATTGTTATTGGATCATTATTCGTTCAGGTACAACAGTCTTCCTCTTCTCCTTCTTCTTATTGGACATCACATTTTATCTAATTTTTTAATCTATATTTGGCTGTTATCCAGAAAATTATTAGCAGAAGCTTGACCCCGTCTCTACACACAGTGAAGCACTACTTCATGTCGGCCCCGATCTGGATGAAGTTGTTAGATTCCTTAGATGCTTTTTGTGTATACATCGAGGTGATGCTTCTTTCCTGTTAATTGTTAACCACAACGGTGAACAATTTGTTGTTACTTTTACCCATGATTAGAATGACAAATGTAGTATGATTTCTAAAGGAAATTTGGAGATTTCAATACATATTTTTTTTTGAGATGTTAATCATGAATGCTTGAAGATGGCATGTCACTCTTCGTGTATTTTATAAATCTTGCAAATCAAATAGGCCTAAAGTGTTCGAACTGCAGCTAGGCACTAATATTTTGTCTTGGTTTGCAGACACAAGCAGGCCCAAAAGCTGGAAATGTGAGGCAAGATAACAATCCCATTGAATGCCTTGCCGGAGCCGTTGCCGGCGCTGGACCATGGGAGGGGAGGGGAGGGGAGCGCTGGACCAAGAGCGCGATGGGCGCCCCCGCCAGATGACAAACCAGAGTCGGTGAGTGTGGCAGAGCAGCAAGATCGTGAGGAGGAGATGGTGGACTCGTTGCATGGCGGCGTCGTAGGTGGTGAAGCCGTGCACCGCCGCCATCACCTGGTCAATCTCCCACGAGTAGCCCCACTGGGCATTGGCGTCCTTGGACTTGTAGATGTCCTTATACAGGTGCGTGATGGCGTACTTGCGCGGCGTCTGGAGCTCCGCCAGGTGCAGCAGGTACATGGCCACCAGCGCACTGCGCTTGGACAGCTCTGCCAGGTGCCAGCGACTAGGGCTGGGCATTCGGTTCCGCCGAACCGATCGGTTCGGTGCTTCGGTGCTCTGACAAATTCGGTTTTTAGAAAATGCTAACCGATCGGCTAACAAAAAATCAACAAACCGACAGATCGGTGCCCCGAAATTTCGGTTCGGCATTCGGTTTTAACCCAAGAAAACCGAATTTGCTTGACAGCACGCTTCATGGAAGAAAGGAAGTTCTCTGAATATTTGAGCGGTGGAAGAAAGGCAACACAAAATCGAATCTTCCTAGCAGTAGCGCTCCTATGTATTAATCAACTTCTTGTGAACAGATAAACAAAGCAAAGAACAATTACCAACCCGTGGTAAATAAAAGAGATAAAAGAGAAGACGATGCAATTCAGTGGAAGTGGAACACAGTAGACATAAGGGGAGGGAAGAAATAAGCCGCTGATTGCGAGGTGGCCAGGCCGCTGTGTCGCTGCCGCCGTCGGTGGGGAACGAGGCCAGGAGAGAGAGAGAGAGCGCATGGCGGCTAGGGTAGGATTGGGGAATTGGTGTTCGCATGAGTGGGTGGACACGTGTTGTAGGATCCTTTATGGACCATTACGATGTGTGTGTTGGCCCGTTGGGCCACCTGGTTGTTGGGCTTCTGGGCTCATTCGCTTTTCCATCCTGTTCGGTGTTTTCGATCAGTTCGGTGCATCGAAGTTGGAAACCGAGTTCACGGAATTAAATTCGGTTTTTCACCATTCTGTACCGAACAGAAAAATGGATTTTCGGTTCCTGGTTTATTCGGCTTCGGTCATGGTTTATTCGGTGCGGTTTTCGGTCCTCGGTTTATTTTGCCCACCCCTACCAGCGACAATGGAGACAATAGCCGCTCAAACATCCACTGTCTTCAAAATAAAATAAAGCTAGACATGGTTTGCAAACTTCTATACAAGTGTGTGGTGTGAAAGATTGCTGTGCACGATCTCGCCTACTGGATGTACGGTCTATAATGCCCGCGAGCAGTGCCATGATATGCGTAACAAGTAACTATCTCCACATGTCGACAGCACCTAATGCACACTGGTCAAACCATTTTTCGTTTTATGGAAACGGCCAGACAGGTCAAATCATGTGTCGAAGGTATCGGCTCTCTTAGGGCCTCTTTGATTCGCAGGATTTTGAAATCGCGGGAATAGAAAAAGTATAAGATTGAAATGGCATGGCCACTTGAATCCTATAGGATTAGCAAGGAGTGTTTGATGTCACGAAAAAGTAAAGGAATTGGAAAAAAAAGTTGGAGTGAAGGTTAGATTTCCTATGAAATGTAGTACAAAAGATTCCATAGGAAAAGTTCCTATGGGATTCAATCCTATGAATCAAATGACAAACATAGAAAAGATTTCAATCCTTCAAAAATTCTATAGAATTCCTTTGAATCAAATAAGCCCTTAGTTGACGCCAGTTGGAAGATATTAATTTTCATCCAGGTGCCCAAATATCTTTGAATATTCCTTGTGTGTATGGAGTGTTTTTGTTGTTGTATCACTGAAGCGGACGGAATAAACAGCGACAATTACTTGCATTATATGTACTCCCTTCATGTCAAAATATAAGTTCTGTTACCCATCTAGGGTTTCTCTCGCTCCCATATCTCTTGGCGGCTAGGGTAAACTCTTTCCTCCAGGCTTTGCCCGCAAGCCTGTGGATTCGCCGTCACTCCGTCTCTGCCGCTCCGAAGGCCGGTGGCGGGGAGAGGAATCCCGGTGTCTACACTCCGGTTAATAGTTTATGTTAGTGTGTTTAGACCTCGCATGTGCGCCGTTCGGATGGATGGCGGCGCTTCTTCTTCGAGTTTGTGTTTCGGGCTTCGATCCTCCTCGAGTTCGTTTATCTGGACGTAGTCGATGGAGCTTCGGGGTAGTTTCCTGCCATCTCCTTTGGATGGTGAGGTTAGGGTTTTTTGTCATGTGGCGAGATTTATGCCAGGTGTTTCAGATCTATTCAGGGGTTCAATGATGATGACTACGATTTCACCGCGCTGGTCCTTAGAGGCGCGTGCATGAAGACTTTCTCCATCGACAAGGTCAAGCCAACTCCGATAGAGGAGCGGCGACAGCGGCGCGTCTGCGGCTCGTTCTGACGGTGGTAGTGGTCGTTCGGTAGTCTCGAAATTTCGATGTAATTTTTATTATGTTTGAGGTGCTTTGTACTTTCGGTGAATTTTGATAATATATTTGAATTATTTTCAAAAAAATATAAGTTATGTTTTTCTGTACAACGGGAAGTAGTTACGTAGATCAAGGTGCAAACGACAAAACCTGTCAATTCTTACCCATGGCACTAGTTTTTCTTTAGACATCCAAGATTCCGTTCCATTTCCTGAAAAAAAATCTGTTCCATTAAACATCACAAGTATTCTCTGTTTGAGCGTTGGGCCAGGTGTCAAGAGGAGTTTACAACGATACATAAAATTAAATGTTTATTCTGAGCAAACAATTGAATGTAGGAGTATTTGGGATTGGGAATAGCCGGTTTTAGTGTGGCTGACTCCCACACTATTTTAACTTTGGGAAAACGGGTCGATATTATTGTTCCCATCAGATAGCCTTGTGCAGGCACTCGGTTGTAACTTGTTAATGTATCTCAACCCCTTCTAAAGGATTCTTAAGGTGAGCAGAAGTGTGGGCGAATGCATGTCACACCTCTCTCCATCTAGTACCTCATATTATTATTTTCAAAAAGCAAATTAAACATGAACTTTCTATATTGTCCAAAACATCACCTATATATTACCATTGAGAATGTGTAGAAGTTGAACTTGCCAAAGTATGTACCTACATACAAGAGACGCATAGTAACATTATTTTAATGTTCATAGTCTCATCTATATGAAGTTACCACCTTGCAGTACAGTAGGGTTAAGAGAACCGAATTGTACCAAATGCGTACAAGAGTACCAGCGGCTCCATGAGGCAATGCATGAAGCATAAACAACCTGTTTTAACGCTATCAATATGATTTCATTTATTTATTGAAGAATAAACTTTTTATATGCTATATACAATCTAGTTTCTTGGAGGTCCATGGACCACCATATTACCCGGCCCCCTTGCTATACCTCTGCTTCCTTGGCATGCGAGCTGTTGCTAAGATGCATTATGTTGTGACACGGAGGAAGCAGGAGTGTAAGTTCTGTTTTTCCATACAACGGCAAGTTGTTACGTAGAGTAAGGTGGCAACGGCAAACACCGTCAGTTTTCAAGTCCCATGGCAATAGCGTTTCTTTAGACTTCCAAGATTCCGTCCTTTTCATCGCCAGTATTTTTTGTTTGAGGGCTCATTCGGTTTGGAGGAAATCAAAACGTAAGAATTAGAAGTAGTATAGGAATTTGATAGGATGGTACTTGCCATCCTATAGAATTGACTTACCTCGTTCCTACGCGTAAAATGAGCTTTGAGTGGATGTGTAGTTTCCTACGAAAACACAGGAAATGAGTAGTATTCCTACGAAATTCCTGTACACATTTCCTACAAACCGAATGCATATATAGGAAAATTTCCTCTGGAATCCTTGTTCCCATGTTTTTCCTACGAAAATCCTCCAATCCGAATGAGGCCTGAGGTTTGGGCCAGGTGTCAAGAGGAGTTTACGATGAGATTCAAAACTAAATTTTTTTTATCATAGATTTAAAACTAAATGCCTGTTCTGAGGAAACGACAATAATAACTAATATATGGGAATAAGCGGTTAGTGTAGCTGATTCCCACAAAACACTAACCATCTTCACATGCCGACAGCACCTAACGCAGACAAGTGAACTCGTTTTTATTTTTATTTTCAAAGGGAGATGTCAAATCATGTGTCGAAGGTACCTTTTCACAAAAATAAATGTGTCGAAGGTATCGGTTCCCTTAGTTGACACCAGTTGGAATATATTATTTTTATTTTTATTTTGAAACGGAGAGGTCAAATCATGTGTTGAAGGTATCTTTTCACAAAACAAATGTGTCAAAGGTATCGGTTCCGTTAGTTGACGCCAGTTGGAAGATATTATTTTTTTATTTTGAAACAGAGAGGTCAAATCATGTCTCTAAGGTATCTTTTCACAAAACAAAAATGTCAAAGGTTTCGGCTCCCTTAATTGACGCCAGTTGGTGTCTAAATATCATGATGTAAAGTATTGAATATTCCTTGTGCGTATGGATTGTTTTTGTTGAGGGTATTCACATGACCATACGGATAAATAGCGACTACTATACTTACATTGTACTCATCTAACAAGGATAACAAATGTATTCCCTTCATGTCAAAATGTACTGCAACACCATTTTGAAAAGAAAAAAATTGTACAACATCTTAGGTTTTCTATATTATCGTGCGCATTAGTGATCCGGGTTTTAGCAAGGCAAATGCATGCAATAGTACCAACGGCTCCATGAGCCAATGCATGAAGCATAAGCAACCTGTTTTATCGCTATTAATATGATTTTATTTATTTATTAAAACAAAAAAAAATCTATATGCTCTAGGCAATCTAATTTCCTCGTGGTCCATGGACCACCATATTATTCCCTTGCTGCCCCCATCCTTCCCTGCCAAGCGAGTTATTGCTAAGGTGCATTATGTTGTGACACAAAGGAAGTAGGAGTATAAAATCTGTTTTTCTATACAACAGCAAGTAGTTACATAGATTATGGTGCAAACAGCAAACATAGTCAGTTTTTAAGTCCCATGGCACTAGCTATTCTTTAGACATCCAACATTCCGTTCCATTTCCTGTCAATAAAAAAACAGATTCTGTTCCATTGATCATCGGTATTCTCTGTCTAAGGTTTGGGCAATGTATCAAGAGGAGCTTACAATGGAAAGCTAATTACGATAACATATGTATTTGCTTCATGTCAAAATATAATGCATCTTAGTTACAGCAAACATAGTCAGTTTTTAAGTCCCATGGCACTAGCTATTCTTTAGACATCCAACATTCCGTTCCATTTCCTGTCAATAAAAAAACAGATTCTGTTCCATTGATCATCGGTATTCTCTGTCTAAGGTTTGGGCAATGTATCAAGAGGAGCTTACAATGGAAAGCTAATTACGATAACATATGTATTTGCTTCATGTCAAAATATAATGCATCTTAGTTATTTTCATATTATCACGCGTATTAGAGAGCCGAATTTTAGCAAGCCAAACGCATGCAAGAGTACGAGCGGCTCCATGAGCCAATAGCATAAGCAATCTGTTTTAACGCTATTAATCTATATATTAAACAATTAAACTCTCTATATGCTATATGCAATCTAATTTCATGGTGGTAATATGGTGGTCCATCGGCACCACCATATTATTCCCTTGCTACACCCCTGCTTCCCTGGCATGCGAGTTGTTGCTAAGATGTATTATGTTTTGACACGGAGGAAGTACTCCTCCGTCCGGAAATACTTGTCGGAGAAATGCATAAAAATAGATGTATCTAAAACTAAAATCCGTCTAGGTACATCCATTCCTCCGACAAGTATTTCCGGACGGAGGGAGTACGAGTGTAAGTTTTGTTTCTCTATACAACTGCAAGTAGTTGCATAGATTCAGGTGCAAACGACCGACACCGTCAGTTTTTAAGTCTCATGGCACTAGCTTTTCTTTAGACATCGAAGATTCCGTCCCATTTCCTGTCAATAAAATAAGAAGATTCCATTCAATTCGTCACCAGTTGTCTAGACGAGTTTACAATGAAATATTAAAATAAATGTGTAATCTGAGCACAGGACAAGAATAACTAATACTACCTGTGAATGGCAGGTCAGTGTGGCTCAGTCCCACACTATTTTAATTTTGGGATAACGAGTCAATATTATTGGTTTCATCAGATAGCCTTGCGCGGCCAGTTTGTTTTATTCTTCAGGCACCCCGGTTTTTTTTAACAAGGTACAGACGCAAACGCTCATACATATGCGTATACGCTCACTTCTATGAATGTACACACACGCACATCCTACCTTTATGAGCATCTTTAAAAGACTAAAACGGCATATTATTTTAAGATTTACGAAGTCATTATAGGCACTCTTCTAAAGGATTCTCATGGCAAGCCGGAAGTGGGTGAATGACACACTTGTCTCCATTAAACATGAACTTTTTATCACCCGCAAAAGAAATGAACTTTTGATATTCTCCAAAACAACATCTATGGTTAAGTGAGGGTAGATGACACATAGTAACATTATTTTCCTGTCGATAATCTCAATTATATCAAGTTAACACCTTCCCTGACAGTATGGTTAAGCATGGGGAGATGACCCAAGCTATCTGATATGGAACGGTTCTTTCATCACCCCATCAGAAATTTCAAGAGTGTGATCGATTGGGTCGTATGTGTGTGTGTGTCCATGCCGGTTTGGATTTCATGAAAGGACGAGCCGATGTGGTTGTGAGAGGGCCCTAACGGCTCTTTCAATGCAACACCGTGACCATGTGAGTCGTGAGTGTCGTCCATGTCGGATTGGTTTTCATGTACCGACTTTTTTATTTTTTTTAATAAAGCCATCTATCTCATGCTGAAAAAACCTACTCATTGCGCAAAACCCCTATATTTATTAGGAATAACGGTCAACCCCATCTCTAGAAGTATTCGGTGGGCTCAAATGAAAAATATTGAAACCTTGACGTTGTGAACGCTGCTATAAATATGTTCATAGCAGAAGATGGTTTGTATCACCCACCCACGGCTTTGAAGGCTTGAACCTAGTGCAAGCCGCTTAGCTTATGCTTGGAGGGTGTACCAAAAAAACACCATGAGCACTACGCCGTGGCACTACCATTCCCAGACCCAGCTGCTGTTGCCTCTTCTCCTGATCGCCCTTGCGGTGGCCACCCGGTTGGTGGTCCTAGGAGCCGCTGCTAAAAAGCAGGGGCAGCCAATCACACTTCCGGGTTGCCCAGACAAGTGCGGCGACATTAGCCTCCCGTTCCCGTTCGGCCTCGCCGCCATGCCCGGCTGCTTCCTTGAGGGCTTCGAGGTCGCCTGCAACGACTCCTTCGACCCCCCTCGAGCCTTCCTTGCTTACCCAGGTTTATCCCAGAGTGTGACCCGCTACTCCTACATCTACACGGGGGCGGCGAACATCACTGGCCGGGTGCGGGACATGAATATCACGGACGCGGTGGCGCCGTTCGAGCTCATTGGCGTTTCATCCGCCAAGGGCGAGGTGCAAGTATACGGTGCAGTAGCATCCGTCTGCAGCACAAATGCTGACGACTTTGTCAAAACTAGACAGGCCACATATTTGGTAGACACCCTCAGCATCCACGGGGAGGGGCCGTCGCCGTTCCTCCTGTCGATGACGCGCAATGTTCTCGTCGGCGTCGGCTGGGACGTCGATGCTATGGTCTCCAGCAGCATCGGGGGGAAGGTCGGAAACAGCTACTTCCTCACCTGCGAGTCAGACCTCAGGGGCAACCTGCACGACGCCACCAACGGCTCCTGCTCCCGGCGGGGCTGCTGCCAGGCCTCCTTCCCGGAAGCGGCTCCCCTCAACAGGTTCTCTGTCAACGTGGATGGGCCCTATAACAACACCCTGTGGGAGACCAACCCGTGCTCCTATGCCATGGTGGTGGAGAGTTCGTGGTACAACTTCTCTACGCCGGACTTGTACGGCGACGAGGTGCAGCGCAAGCTACTGCCTAGGGGCGTGCCGTACGTGCTGGATTTCGCCATCCGGAGCGGATCATGTCCACCCGAAGGGCAGCCGTCTCCCGTGTGCGCCAGCGCCGACAGCTATTGTGCCAACGCAGCCAGGGGGCCTGGCTTTGTCTGCAAATGCTTGCCCCACTATGAGGGTAACCCTTACATCACCGGTGGATGCAAAGGTACTATATACTACTACTCGCACTAGTTTTTCAATTACCAGGGATATACATGACTACATTACAAAACCATCATCACAAGAAAACACATATGCTAATAAATTTCATCATAAGATTACCTCCGTTTCTGCACACAGGGTGTTACGCATATGCTAATATGCAATCCCTCCGTTTCTTTTTTACTTCCCATATTATGTTTGTCTTAAGTCAAACTTAGTAAAGTTTGACCAGATCTATATTTAAAACTGCCTCAAAGAATCTATATTAAAAAGTATCAACATCTACAATATCAAACAAATAAAATATATTCCATGGAGGATATAATGATCTTCATTTGGTATTGTGAATGTTGGTTTTTTTTTCCTCTACAAACTCGTTTAAATTTTGAAGATTTGACTTAAGATAGACCTAATATGCGAAGAAAAAAAAGAAACGGAAGCAATACATGCAAATATTTATTTAGAGTGGTTACTTTGAATTTTGTATGTTCAACATCTTTCTTTTTCCTCTCAGACATCGATGAGTGCGAGCACCCTGATTTGTATCCTTGTTCTGGGACATGCATAAACAAGCCAGGAGGCTATGATTGCACATGCCAAAGAGGGAAGAAAGGGGACGGGAAAACAGGAACTTGTGCAGACAAATTCCCCCTACTACTAACAGTGGTTGTTGGTAAGCACTGCTAGTGCACAAGATTACTTAAAAGAAGTTGTCCATTTTCGTAACATTTTACACTTTACTTGATAGATGCATCACATTGAAGTACGTAATAGTCCCCCCCCCCCCCCCCCCCCCCCCGCCTCCAAAAAAGTAGTCTCATGAAAAGTGTGCATATGAACATAACTAGATAGGAAATAAAAACAAATGGGTACAAGTCTCATGAAAGCTGGAAGAATTCCATATATGCCAAATCTTTGAGTGCAAGTTTTGCACAAAAACCACTTATAACTTGAACATACACCGATTTTATTAAACATGAACTTAATCATATCTTTTTTAAGATCAAAAGGGGCATCCCACCTTATATTGAAAGTCGCAATACAAAATTTATCGAGGCTACATACTTACAATACCCACGAGACTTATACCCAAGTATAGAGTAGTGACAAAGGTTTAAATAGGCAAAGGTGTTAAATGGTTCTCCCACATTGTTACCCCACGTACAATTTGTCGGACATATCTTTAAGTTATCCCATTAAGCTAATCTTGTTATACAGTTCAATTAGCACTATTTTTTGCAATGATGCATTTGACTCGGTTTCTACTATGGTTATGCATTTTACCCCAACCTATCATCATTTCACAATGTGTTTACCAAGGAAAAGACATGTTAACTACAAATGTATAATATAGGGGAGAATGAAAATGACAATGAACCCATGCAACTATTTCCCTAATTCAAAGCTTGAACATTATCCACGGTGATGAACAAGATCAGATTTATGCTACATGAAATGTCAAGTAAAGCAGCTAATGAATATAGAACAACATGGGCCACAACACAGTGTCTAAGCATGTTCAACAAGAGGAGACGGAACTTGGATAAACCAAGCTATGACGAGAATTAAATGCGGGACCAAGAAGTTAGCATTGATAATATGATACGCTAAAAGCTTCTGAAAGAATACTTGATTAAATCACTTGGAAGTTCATTGTATGGTGTGAACATTGCCACGCTCCTACTTGGTCTTTTACATGTTAGCATGTGAAGAAACTTACCTATTCCAATTATTATGCCATGGTTCATTCTTCGGTTTTCAGTTCTTACATAAGTGTACCTTTTGTTCTTTAAGAATATAAACACATAGCAATAGTTCTTACATAAGGAGGTTAAAATTTTGAAAGTATGTCAATCATAGGATTTGAAATACGGAATTAAGCTTGTTTGATTTACACATGCAGGTGCAATAGGGGGGATTTCTTTCATTTCAATTGTGACACTTGTTATTCTTCTTCGCAAAGAGAAAATAAAGATGAGAGAATTCTATGAAAAGAATGGCGGGCCTACCTTACAGAAGGCAAAAATCATAAAACTTTTCAAGAAGGAGGAACTCAAACCAATTCTAAAGAGTAGAAATTTTATTGGAAAAGGTGGCTTTGGTGAAGTTTACAAGGGTAGGCTGCTTGATATTGGGCTAGTTGCAGTGAAGAAGCCAATTAGTGGTAGTGTGTTGGAAAACAATCAATTTGCTAATGAAGTCATCATCCAATCTCAAGTAATCCACAAGAACATAGTCAGGCTCATCGGTTGTTGCCTAGAAGTTGATATCCCAATGCTAGTATATGAGTTTCTTTCCAGAGGTAGTCTCGATGACATTCTTCATAATAACAATGTTGCACCTCTTGACTTGGATGTGCGTTTACGCATTGCTGCTGAGGCAGCAGATGGTCTAGCTTATATGCACTCAAAAGCCCATACTAGAATCTTACATGGTGATGTCAAACCGGCAAATATACTCTTGGATGATGACTTTATGCCGAAGATTTCAGATTTTGGCATATCGAGGTTGATTGTGAGAGATAGACAACACACAAACACAGTCATTGGTGACAGGAGTTATATGGATCCAGAGTACCTACGGTCGGGCCTACTGACTGAAAAAAGTGATGTCTACAGTTTTGGAGTTGTGATACTGGAACTTATTAGTAGGCAACAGGCTACACATTCAGATGGTAGTGGATTAGTAGACAATTTCCTTGCAGCCCACAAAGAAAATAGAGTTGCTGCGTTGTTTGATAACGCATTTACAAGGCCGAGAGATTTGGAGCTTCTTGGTAATCTTGCAGGGATCGCTATACAATGTCTTGAAGATGATGTGAATCAAAGGCCATCAATGGTAGAGGTAGCTGAGCGCATTCTCGCAATTTATCAATCTCATATCACGTTAATTTAGTGAGTAATATTGTGTTTTTAAGTGTGCAAACCTATTTATTGTATTTTCCTCTCACAATGTATCATCCCATGGACAGACATTATCAACGTGGGCATACTTACTTTATTTGCTTCGTAAATAAGGAAATTGTAATGTATGGATTCATTGAGTAATATTGTGTTTTCAGTGTGCAAACATATGTTGATCAATCAAATTCATTTGTCATTGTGGAACCGGAGTTTGTTTGTTCTTAACGGATAGGCATTGTTCTTACGGAATTCTATATTATGGCTTATGAAATAATACTTCTTGATCATTATCAGTCTAATAAAAGTTGCCCCATACCCATCTCAGAATTGTTGCCCATTGACCCATTATTAATTAGAATGAGAACTCGTAATGCACTTTTTTGGGAGCATTTTATGTAGGTTTAGGACTGGTAGAAATTGCGACCGCATGCCCTCCATGTCCTTGACAACTGACTAGGAAAGCAACACCGTGTTACCACTATTAACAGTATAATTAGTTAGCTAAAAAGATATGGTACTACTCCAAACGGGTTTATAAGTTGTGGACAGATATTTAGGTCTTCGATTTAACTAGCAAAACATTTTTTTACATGCCACACGATCCACTTATGTGTAACTTGCTTATTCTCTATCGAACATCAACATACACTACATGAATTAGCGATTTTGCCTAGTGCAGGGGCACACTCGACAATGGTCAAAACACGCGGAGCACTCAGCAAAGGCGACTTGGCTGGACGGATTTTTCCTATGGACGCACGTTGTGTCAAAGAGTCAACCTTTCGCACAGAGACCTGGCTATCGAGAGATCACCTGGGACGGGCCCATTAACGTGTTGCAGCGTTTTCCGGTTTTGGGAACCTTCTAGAGTTTCCCAGCCGGGTTTTCCTAGTTTTGAGAACCTTCTAGAAACTTACCTAGACCAGTTTTCCTACTTAATATTAGGTTTTTAGTTTTTTCTTTTTTTGTTTTTCTCTATATTTTTCCTCTTTCTTTTTTCCTTTCTTTTCCTGTTGCTGTTTCTTTCTTCTTTTTTATTTTGCAAGTTTTTTTCTTTTTATAAGAGTCCATGTTTTGAAAATTATTCAGAAACTTAAAAAATGCTCGTTCTTTTAAAAAAACGTTCAATGTTTTTAAAAATGGTAGTGTCTTAAAAAATTATTCGTAAATTCAAAAAATGTTTGCATTTAAAAAACAATATTCAGGAATTCTAAGAAATGTTTTTGTTTTTAGAACTTGTTAGAATATTTTTCAAAAATTCTTCGGAACTTTCTTGCTCAAATTGCTCAAAACTTTTGAAATTATGACTGGGATTTTAAAAATTGTTGCTATTTTGAAAACTTGTTCACAAATTCAAAAAATATTTTTGTTTCAAATTTTTGTTCACGCATTCAACAATTTTTCAAGTTTGAAATTTGTTCTAAAAATTCAGAATATGTTCATGATTTTAAAATTTTATTCATAAATTCGAAAAATGTTCATATTTAAATTTTGTTCAAAAACTAAAAAAACAATTTTTCAAAAAAAATCCCCATCTCCAATATTTGTTCACAAATTCAAAAAATATTCACATGATTAATTTTTTTTCACAAATTGGAAATTGTTTGGGAATTTCAAAAAATATTCCTGTTTATTAATTTTTGTTCAAAAATTAAGAAAAATCTTTCAAAATTTGTTCACATATTCAAAAATATTCTTGTTTCTTTTTTTTACAAATTCAATAATGTTCACATGTTTAGATTTTGATCACAAATAAAAAAATCTCTGCAGATTTCAACAAATGTTCCTGTTTTCAAAATTTGTCGCATATTCAAAAAAATCTACAGTTTAATAAAAAAATCACAAATTAGAAAAATGTTCACGTTTGGAAAATTAATTTGCAAATTCAAAAATGCTCGAGTTTTGTAAAAAATAGTTTGTAATTGTGAAAAAGTTCACTCTTTGAATTTTGTTATTTTTTCAAAAAACGTTTGCGTTTACAAGAAGTAGTTCATAATTTAGAAAAATGTTCTCGTATTCAATTTTATATTCCCAAATAATGTTTGCATTTCAAAAGGTTTTTCCTTTTTCTAAATTACGTTTGAATTTTCTTAAAAAGTTTTAATCTGTCGCGTATAATAGATCATATGCATATGGCTGCCCCTGTTAGACACATAACTTTAGTTAATACAGTGGTTATCGATGTGGTCCTTAGTCAACATCTTTTCTAGAATTTCGCAATATGGTTTTAACTTTTGCTGCTGTTGGTAGTTTCTTTTAAATTTGCGCTGCAGATCTTTTGCAATAGGTCGCATGTGGCGGTAGGTAGCGCATCGCAAGCCATTGCACGTCACGGGTTCGATTCCCCAACGCTTCTTATTTTCACGAAATTATCATCCCGCGAAGTAAAGCGAATGGGCCGGCCCAGGTGACCCGCCTCCTATGCAAAACAGCAACTACTTGCCGCAATAAGCGACATATGGGAGCTCCCTGGCTGGACTCCTACCCGCAAAGGCAGGTTTGTCGAGTTCTTTTTCTCGACACTAGGCAAAAGTTTACCGAGATCTTTTTTTCAATTGCCAAGTGCAAACACTCGACAAACAAGTCGAACAGAAGCAAAAAAAGAAAGATGCCATCCATGACAATGACGGCCTCCTGATGCAACGAGAAGCACCCAACCTAGCGAGTTCGAGGCAAGAGTGATAGCCACTGTGCCACTGCCTAGATCTGCCATGCGGAGTGTCATCAACACACTTGATTCTCCCCAGAATTTGCAAATACAAAGGAATTTGGTCTATCTAGCTTGGAAATTTGAATCATATATATCTAAGTAGGTGATCCCATTTAAATGCACATGCAAGATATCCACATCACCAAGCACGTGCAACCATTTCATTTTTCACTTTCAATTTTCCACCACATGCAAGCCCTCCACATCGTCAAGCGCATGCAACCCTTCCACTTTTCCACCACATGCAAGCTATTCACATCATCAAGCACATGCAAGCGCTCCATTGCCAAGTTAAACCAAAGCTAGTAGCTAGTTATTTATACCGTTATACTTTTACAAGGTCATTAAACCCAATTCTAGCCTTCAAGCCATTTCAGTTTTCGCCGCTCTTTGTTGAGTCGGACCGCCAACCCATTACTTGCATTTGAATCCTAGATGGAGCTAGTTCCCTTGACAATCCCCCTCATTCGGTACCTGCTTGCCCCCACAGATAGAGGAAACTGATGTCGAAGAGAGTCGAGCTATTCCCAGGTAGCAGTCATAGCATCAGTGTCACTCCATTGAACGAGTACTTGTGGAATGATAAGATAACCAAGTTGATAGACTTGGAGCTGCATATTCTGTACAAGAACTTAAAGAAGGGCATCATGGGAAGGAGGAGCTATACATTGCTTAAGCTGAAGGACATGGAAAACTGGATGGATTGTGCGGGAAATAGGTAAATCCAGATGATATGCTAACTCTCCAATCTTTCTAGCAACCAAATATGCCCCACGGTACTTGAAGGATAATTTGTGATTAGCTCTCTAGACAACTGAAGATTGAGGGCTGTAAATTCAAGAACACATGACTGCCAACTTCAGAATGCCTTTCTATTTTCTTGAGTGAAATATTGTTTGACACAATTCCAAAGAAACTAAAGAGTTTACCCTCACCAGAGGGAGTCCCACTCGCACCTTACCAGTTTATGTTATGCTCTCGGGCTTTATCTAGTTTACTTGTGTATGGAGAAGAACATGCAGGCATTGACGAGATTAGGGTGTGCAGTAATATAGAGAAATGGAAAAAATATAATGTCCTAAATAGCAGTTTGAAAAATGGAAAATTATAGTGGAAAATGAAAGAGATTTATGTACGCAAATAAAATTGTTCATATGTATGAATAAAATGTCATCACGTATAAAAATTGTTCAAGTATAAAATTGTATATTCATGTATTTTAAATGTTTATAGGTTTTGATGACAATCTTCATGTGTAAGAAATAAATGTTCATCACATATTTTAGAAAAATTCATCTACATAAAATATTATATTCATGTATGAAAATGGGTTATTTACTTTTAAGATAAAGTTATTAAAATTGGAAGAAAATATTTGTGTGTGAAATAAAATACTCATCACATGTTTGAAAAGTTCAAGTAAACTCGAATTTATATTCATTGTCATGTATTTTTGGATACATCAAAGAAGTAGAAAATCTAATGAATAATTTGGATACAAGAAAAAAAGAATTATGAGATGGAAGGAAGAAAAGAAACAAAATATAAAGTGAAAACCGAATCAAAGCTGAAGAAATAAAAAACTAAAAGATACTATAAAACTAGAAGAGACCGATAAAGAAAAAACAAAAATGGCTAGACAGAAAAATAAGTTAGGCCCGACTAGGCGTTTTGGTGCCTATTCGACGCGTTCTACAAGATAAGAAGTAGAGGGACACACCACCGGCAATGGGTATGCATATACCATCAACGGAGTCATGTTCAAACTTCAAAGGAGGCATCACCGTGAGGTAGTGGCTGATGCTTTTGATCGTCTATGATAAAATTTTACCAGCAATTTGTGTCTCATCCATGAAAAAAGTGAAGGTACAGTGACTTTCCTCACCCAACAACCACCACCTCTAGACCGCCTAGCCATCTCTCTAACCCCTTGTGCTTGGGTGATCTTCTCACCAACAACCACCACCTCTAGACCGCCTGGCCATCTCTCTAACCCCATTGTGCTTGTGTGATCTTCTCCGCTGGCGAAAATCCTCCACACCCCTAATCTTAACCCTCCTATATTGTGGAACCTCCGTCTTCGCTTCCTCTGTTGTGATCGCATAGCCACCACTCTATGTCATCATTGTCTTAGTTTGGTCCAAACTGGGGCCGCCTATGGATGGATGAGCACAAGTATTACAAATCGATTGTGATGTCACAAATTTGCGTAGCTGCGTGAACTTTAACACGACTAGGGAAGTAAAGAGGAGATAGAGCAAGGAGAAACATGTGTCATAAGCACATTTTCGGTGCATAAATTGACTTTCCTTGTCTCTTGAACACACCCAAGACCGGCGCTCTCCATGGGTGCTTGTTACGTCGTCTGCAGTAGGCACCCCTTGTCGACCTCGCCACTCCAAGATCCTCCTTGTCATTGCGCTCAAGGAAAAAAAACTAGGTGCTCCTTATCAGTTAACTCTACAAGCCAACCCTTCGATCGTTCTCACTCAAACTGCTGGCATTGCCCGTGACGTGTTTTTCCATCATAAACCATCATGATGATTTGCTATAACATTCTTCGTCTTAGCTTGAACCCAGGAGGAGTTGGGGACGAAGCCTGGCACCACACGAACGACGCTGTTGTTTGCTGCCATCGCTCGTTCTCAGACAAACTTCTTCTAGTGGTTGGGGCTTCGGTAGGAGAAAAAGATTAGGGAGAGAGTTTGCTCTTGTCAAACAACCTACCCTGCTATTTATAGTGCAATAGGGAGAGTATGGACTCAAAACCTATTTGGTTTCACACTAGATTTCATGACCACATTAGCGTTTAAAATTGTTTGTGCCGGTTAGTAGTGGCGGTGCAGCAAGAATGCATGTCAGGAAATCCAACAACCAACACCACGAATGTATGGGGCGTGGAAGACTACAGGCGTGGATTTTTGGAACCTTCATTAACTAGTGGGGATGATAGACGCACCAACTCCACCAAGGTCAAACCCACTGATAATCCCCAAGTGCAGGGAATCATCGTAGCAATTTCCAAAGGTGGAGGTGATAAGTATGGAGTGTCGAACCCACAAGGAGCTAAAGGTAAGAGCAATATTCTCTCAAGCCCTGTCTGCCACTGATACGAGTCTACGTACACCGAACGTTTGCTTCCAACTAGAAACGAGAAATAAAACTATGTTGTGGGTATGGAGAGGATAACTTTGTATGATATCGGAGAGCTAAAATATAAAAGTAGGTGTTGTTATCATAAAGTTAGAATATATTACTAAATATTATAAATAGCGAGTGTGGAATAATGGTGGATCGGTGTGCGAAATTGTCCTAGGCAATTGTTAACAAGACCGGTAATCACTATTGCAGTTTCATATGAGGGAGAGGTATAAACTAACATACTTTCTCTACTTGGATCATATGCACTTATGATTGGAACTCTAACAAGCATCCGCAACTACTAAAGATCATTAAGATAAAACCCAACCATAGCATTAAAGCATCAAGTCCTCTTTTATCCCATACGCAACAACAACCCCTTACTCGGGTTTGTGTTTCAGTCACTCACGCAACCCACTATAAGCAAATCATAAACGTATTGCAACACCCTACAGCGGGAACCCCTCATGCTTGCGCGACACGAAGGGCACCATAGGACAACATCAAAGTAAAACATACAACTCATACCAATCTAGATCATCAATCAACCCAAGGACAAAAGATATCTACTCAAAACATCATAGGATGGCAACACATCATTGGATCATAATATGTGGCATAAAGCACCATGTTCAAGTAGGGATTACAACGGGGTGCGGGAGAGTGGACCGCGTAAAAGAGATGAGGATGGTGATGATGATGGTGATGTTGATGAAGACGATCACCGTGGCGATGATCCCCCTCCCGATGGCACTCCGGCGCCACCGGAAGAGAGGAGGAGAGGTTCTCCCCCTTGTGCTTCCTCCTCCATGGCCTCCACCATCTGGTCCTTGGCCTTCATGGTGATGATGGCCCCTCCGGGATACTCCTCCATGGCCACCGGTGATGATGGCCCCCTCCGACAGGGTGCCAGAGAGGGCCTAGATTGATTTCTCGTGGCTACAGAGGCTTGCGGCGGCGGAGCTCCCGATCTAATCTCTGTTTTGGAAGTTTTAGGGTACGAGAGTATACATGGGTGCAGGAAGTACGTCGGTGGAGCTTCGGGGGCCCCACGAGGCAGGGGGAGCGCCCTGGGGGGGGGGCCCACCTTCGTGAGCACCTCCCTTATCTCCTGACGTAGGGTCCAAGTCCATCCGGTAGCTTTCCTTCCAAAAATAACTTCTCTAGTTGATTTCATTCCGTTTCGACTCCGTTTGATATTCTCTTTTTTCGAAACACTGAAATAGGCAAAGAACATCAGCCACTGCCTGAACTCCAGCCGCCGCTCCCGGAGCTCCGGACACCAAGCTGCCCAAGCAGCCTCGCCGTTCGCCCACCACGAAAGAGGGGCCTGAGGATACAGAACACGGTCGAGGCGTTTAGATTGCATGTTTTATCTTTCTCAGGCCGCTACGTTGAGAAGAACTGGGTAGGAGGAGAACAATCGGAAAAATGGATAGGAGGAAAAAGTGGCCGCGCACCCCTTCCTAGCGGGTGACCGCTAGCTAGCCTAGGCCGAAGAACCACATGTGCAGAAAAAAAAGAGAGGCAAGAAGCAGAGCGCGCGCCAAAGGACTGAAGAAAGCGGCCTACCTGGGCCGCGAACGGAATGCCTGCCCACGGGCCGACGACGGCCCATAAATAGCGCCCTCCACACCGAAGCCCAGCGCCGCCGCTCCCACCCCATTCCCTCCAGCGCCGAGAGCTCCCTCCCTCCCTCCCTCCCTCCTCTCGAACTCTCCAGTCCCACTGCGCCCTCCCCGCCGCCGCCGCCGCCGCCGCCGCCATGGCGATCACCGCCCAGGTCCCCGACATCATGGGCGAGCGCCAGTCCGGCCAGGACGTCCGCACCCAGAACGGTAACGCCCCTCCCCCCTCCCGCTTTTCGCGCCGCGGGATCGCGTGGCGTGCTGCGAGATCTAGGTTTGATCTGCCGTTCAATCTCATCTGGCTGCAGTGTCGGCGTGCCAGGCGGTGGCCAACATCGTCAAGTCGTCGCTCGGCCCCGTCGGGCTCGACAAGGTATCCTCCCCTCCCCTCCCCTCCCACTCTGTAATCGACGCCCTGTTACTCAACTAGTCAAGTACGGTAGTTGCGTCTTCAGGATCAGTGAAATAGATAGACAGGTGTTGGATCCCCTATAAGTATTAGAAACACCTTCTTATAATCTGCTAAGTTAGCGTATGCGGCCTGCAGATGCTGGTGGATGATATTGGCGATGTCACGATCACCAACGACGGGGCCACCATTTTGAGGATGCTGGAGGTCGAGCATCCGGCCGCCAAGGTAATGATGCCTGGCAGCCATAGCTGACCTTGTCTTGTGTGAACCGTTGCCTTGTTCTTACATTTTGCTGTGGTTCCATTTGTCTGTAGGTTCTCGTGGAGCTGGCCGAGCTCCAGGACCGGGAGGTTGGAGATGGGACTACCTCTGTCGTCATCATTGCTGCAGAGTTGCTCAAGGTGATGGAAAGAGCTTTAGTGCCAATTTTTTCTTGTCTCATGAGTTTCCCTGCTATTTGTGCTCACACATGCTGTTCTGTTTCTTTTTGCCAGAGAGCCAATGAACTTGTGAGGAATAAGATTCACCCGACCTCTATTATTAGTGGCTACAGGGTAAGCTTATATAATTATATGTTTGTAGCAGTATCCCTTCCATTCTGACTGAACATTTTGAAGAAAACATGTAATGTCTTGCATTACTAATACTTACCTTCTACCTTCATACTCTTACCAGCTTGCTATGCGTGAAGCTTGCAAGTATGTTGAGGAAAAGCTGTCTGTCAAGGTAAAGGAATACTCTATGCAGAACAAATTGTAGTACAACTCTGTTCCATTCCATGCCCACTCTCATGCTAACATGAATATTCGTCTACACTTTTAGGTGGATAGACTTGGAAAAGACTCCCTTATTAACTGTGCTAAAACTAGCATGTCCTCGAAACTGATTACCACGGATGGTAATTTCTTTGCAAATCTGGTAAGTTCCTATGGTCATGTGTGCTTCTGGTTTCTTAATCATGCATTCTTTTTTACACATCTGTGCACAGTGGAGCTCAGAAATAGTGAAATCTGGTGGTATAGTTGTCATATATTTGATTTTGGTGGCATTTGTTGAACCGCAAATAGTTATTTAGTCCATGCATGCATTTACAGCTGGCCGGTCTATTATTTATTTTGATAATGCTGCCATGTTATGGTGTCTATCTGACAAGTTTCTCATATTTGGAACCAAATGTTAGGTGTTCCGTTGTCTTTCCATTAGTTTTGACGTGGCAGTGGTTTCTTAGGTTGTAGAAGCAGTTCAAGCTGTGAAGACTACAAACTCCAAGGGAGAAGTGAAGTATCCAATCAAGGTAAGCAAAGTGCATTTGGTCACAATACTACATTAAATCAAAATTTTGTATTCGTAATTGCTATATGTCAAGGCATGTCAATTTTGCTATTGCAATTGTAGATTTAAGTTGCTGGTTACCTTCTCTCTGAATGTAGATATAAGCTTTACACCCTTGTGTGGACTCTTTAGGCAAAATTTGTTCTACCAGTTTGTGCTGTTGTTTTGCTTTATGCACCATTGGTCTTTTCCTGCTGGGTGTATTAGACATCTTGATATTCATTGTGCTAGTGTGTCGTAATCTTACATATACCTTAATGTTGGGCTGCCTTTTACCTGATATTAATATAATCAATTCTACTGCCACTTAAAATTGTTCTCCCGTATTAATATTTTAATGCCTTCTTATGTACTGGACATGATGTTTGATTTATTTAACACATTGTTAGGGGAATTGTTATCTGTGCCACTTACAATTTCGCTTGTAAATGTTTGTTTTTTATTCTGCAGAGTATTAATATTTTGAAAGCTCATGGTAAAAGTGCCAAAGAAAGTTACCTGCTGAATGGTTATGCGCTGAACACTGGCCGTGCAGCTCAAGGAATGCCTACCAGAGTAACCCCTGCTAGAATTGCTTGTCTTGATTTCAACCTTCAGAAGACGAAAATGCAAATGGGTGTTCAAGTCCTTGTATCCGATCCAAGGGAACTTGAGAAGATCCGTGAGAGGTATATGCATTTCTTATATTATGGGTTGGAGGGAGTAGTTTGCATCTCATTATATATTTCCTTTTGTTATCTCCAGAATTAATCTTCAATGAATGTGCTCTCTTAGTTATCCTGTTTGTTTCTCATTTCCTGGGATAGGTCTTCATGCCTTTCGCTATTCACAATCAATTTATCTTCTATCTTAGGGTCTTCATGCCTTTCGCTATTCACAATCAATTTATCGTCTATCTTAGGGTCTTCATGCCTTTCGCTATTCACAATCAATTTATCTTCTATCTTAGGGTACCCAATATTATATACCTAACACCTTGCTTCTTTCCGCAGAGAATCTGACATAACAAAGGAGCGAATTCAGAAAGTTCTCAAGGCTGGTGCTAATGTTGTTTTTACCACCAAGGGAATTGATGATATGTCATTGAAGGTACGTTTTCATACCTCAGGTAGAGTCAGATTGCTGTTCCTATCCTTGATATAGTTCTGTATACTGTTTGCCAGAACACAGACAATTTATGTATTTGGTTGAACTTGTCCATGTTAGTACTGAATTTCACATTGTTCTTAGCTGCTGGTACTTCTGGGGTGGTGTAAACACAATCTGTTATGCTACATTTAGCATCATATGTTTGTTAATTTAGCCTTACGGCAGAATCTTTTATACTACAGTTATCATCATATCACTGCCACCTTCCGTTCCCTGTCAATAGTACTCAGTCTCAAGTTTTTGTCCTCATAAGTGTTTGTTTCATATGATTTGATTGTTATGAATTTGAAAAGATGTACTGGGCTGTTGTGGTGTATGTGGATATCACTTCCTTTTGACTAACTAAATCTCATGTGCTGAAACATTATTTTAGTACTTTGTTGAGGCTGGAGCAATTGCAGTAAGACGTGTCCGCAAGGAGGACTTGCGCCATGTTGCCAAGGCTACAGGTGCAACAATGGTATGCCTTATTTCTTCATATTGCCGGTTAGATAGTTATGATCAAGGAGTATTTTCATAATTTACAGTCTTTAATCTCATTCATGACTTGATTTTGTTGAAATATTACTAAATTCGCAATACTGGAATACATTTATTTGACGATTTCCTGTTTCAAATATATGCTATTCCAGCGTAGCAGCTTACCAATCTACTCCCTCCGTCCCAAAGTGGGATGGGGGAAGTATTACAGCAGGACTTTATATTAATAAAAAACAACTTTTATGATTGATATTCCCAAGTAATAATGAAAACAATTACTTTTTCAAGCCAAAATGAACTGCCTGTCAGTATCCTAAAATAATAAGAACCTACAGGTGACTACTTTTGCTGACATGGAGGGTGAAGAAACATTTGATCCATCATTCCTTGGACATGCCAGTGAGGTTGTTGAGGAAAGGATTTCTGATGATGAAATAATCCTTGTGAAAGGCACAAAGAATACAAGTGCGGTATGTATCTTCATGCCAATGTTGAGCTAGCTATACTACGATTAATGACGTAAGCATTAGTTTCAAAGCTAGAGGCATCACACTTGCATTTCTTTTATGCAGGTCTCCATTATACTTAGAGGAGCAAATGACTTCATGCTAGATGAGATTGAACGGTCTTTGCATGATGCACTGTGCATTGTGAAGAGAACTTTGGAATCCAATACGGTAAATCCTTCTTCTGCTGTTGCTTTATTAGTTGCCTTGTTGGTTCCCTGTTGTCATGATTTATGTGGTGTGTGAAATTAATCTTATTTTGTCTTTGTTTAGCATTTTTCTTGCTACTAAGTGTGATTTGGAGTTAAAAGTTTAGCCGGTGCTTCCTCGTTCCCATTTTGATATTTAAGATTCTTTTGTATATCATGTTTGTTGCTGATCCATACTAGTGCAATCTTTTTTTTTTTGTAATTTTCTTTGAGGCCTTGTTTCCAAAGATTGCAAACCTCGTTCCTGAGAACTTTTTTCATGCTTGAAGGAGAATACGAACAGTTAAAAGCCATCATTTAAATGTAGCACTTTATTCTGTAGTATCTGCATCTCTTGTTCGCCATTTCACATAATATGCTAACATTAGATCTCTTCTTTCCTGGTCGGTGAATGTAGTTCTGTAAGCTGTTGTTTTCTTGTAGGTATAGTGTATTTAACATGTATATTGGTCATGCAGGTAGTTGCTGGAGGTGGTGCTGTAGAAGCTTCATTATCTGTGTACCTGGAGAATCTTGCTACAACTCTTGGATCCAGGGAACAGCTGGCGATTGCTGAATTTGCAGAATCTTTGTTGATCATACCGAAGGTTTGATCAGTTATATTTTGTACATATGATACTTGCATACTGAACCACATGATGATATACTAATGTGAGCATGGCTATGTGATGATAGGTCCTCGCTGTTAATGCTGCAAAAGATGCAACTGACCTTGTTGCACAACTTAGGGCATATCATAATAAAGCTCAAACAAATGCTGATAAGCAGCACCTATCAAGGTACTTGAACTTATTTATCTCTGTTAAAGATCTGAGCGTATTATGGCTCCGCTATGTTACATAGGCCTTGAAGCACTGATTACGAGTCGAGGGACTAGTCGAGACTAGTCGACAAACTAGTCTACGAGTCGCAACTTGAGTGCCGACTACAAATCTCATGTACACTACTTGGTCGAGTCGAGCAGTTGACAGACTAGTGTGGACTAGTCGAGCTATTTGAGTCGAGCAAATCAAATTTTTGAGGTGATAAGTTACCCAGCCCGGCCGGAGCTCGTGACACATAGGCGCGCGCGGCCCTGAGACGAGAGAGAAGGAAGAGAGATAGAGGAGAGGAGAATGCATGGCGGTGACCGGCGGGAGGCGCGGGTCACGCACTCTTGTTGCCGTGCGTGATGGTACTCGCGGCGGCAATGGGATCGATTGGGAGCTAGGGTTACAGTGACTGGGCGGCTAAGTAGGCTGGCCACTAGGGCCCAAATGGGCCCGCTGGGGGGGGGGGGGTGGTGCGTGGCGCTGGGCTGGGCCTGGCCAGCGTCGCATAGCATTTCTGGTTTTATTGCATACTGTACTGTTAGTATGTACTACATACTACTACTAGGTATTAATAGTTGAGTATTACAGTACCATGTCGACTTGTCACGATTAGTCTATGAGTCTCAACCTTGGAACGACTCGTCACTCGTGAACCTTGCCTTGAAGGCTATTACCACCCTCTTGAGGAAAATAGTTATGCACTCTGGGCTGAGATGTGCAGTGTTGAGCAATGACATATAGACAATATTGCCATTGGTTTCCTGTACAGGAGACCGCAAGATCCATCTCAGTGTCCACTTGAGCTTTCTTTTGTAGAGTACCAGAAACACTTATGATTTAAATTTTGAATTGTCATTGGGGAAGTGTGCACCTAGATGCATAATTTGGTAACAGTGATGGCTACTAGATTTTTTTACTTCCGTAATTCAATATATTTGTCCATTTTCTGTTTTGTTCTGCTACTGCACATTTTCAACTTTGTTTGAATTTGCTGCAGCATGGGTCTTGACCTGACAAAAGGTGTAATCCGCAACAACCTTGAACATGGCGTGATCGAGCCAGCAATGAGCAAAGTGAAGATCATCCAGGTTGGTTGGTGAACTTATTCGCTTGTCACCCACATTGCTTATGCCGAGATCCATGTTACATCTCATATACCTTTTTGCTCTGCAGTTTGCCACAGAAGCAGCCATTACCATTGTGAGGATCGACGACATGATCAAGCTCGACAAGGAAGAGTCTGGCCAAGAAGAGTAGCCATATGCCATTTTACGATCTGGTCGCTGTTTGTTACGCGATGGCTAGTTGCTATAGGCTCTTAGACTGCTGGTTGTGGTTTTCTTTTTCCGACTTGTGTTAGCGTACGCTCTTCTAGAATGTTGTATGGAAGATCGATGCATGAAGGTGTAATGCTGTGTGTTTCGCTGTATGTGGGTAGGATAAGGACTTACGAATGAAAGCAAATTTTGCCTGTAGCCGTAGGGCATTGCTGACAGTTCTTGCAAGTAACTTGGTTGTCATACCGGTCTTGATCCTACTATACCACTGCTTTGCATTATGCTGATCTGTCCTGTGCGGTCCCCCTGAGAGCATCTCCAAGGCTAATTTGACCACTCATTTGTATGCGGCCGTCCGATGAATCCTATCGCTAGTTCAGCTGGCTAGGTTTCCTACGTGTAGTTTCCAAGGATACACCCAGCAGCTTTTGGTCTAAGCTTTGTACGAATCCTATCGCTAGTTCAGCTGGCTAGGTTTCCTACGTGTAGTTTCCAATGATACATCCAGCAGCTTTTTGGAACGACGAATGATTTTTGATATTAGCCTGTGGATTAAAAGCTTACTGGATTGAGTTGATTTCATGTGGATTATATTGTTTTTGTGCGAGTTGGAGAGAAGCAAATTTGATGGTATTTTTGAAATGGGGTTACATGTAGAGGCACACGACACCAGTTTTCTCTAAGGAGAATCATTGTCAAATAATAATAATAATAATAATAATGAACTGACCAACATTAAAACATATGAAAGTTCAAGTTCATAATACACATGGATGCTATGAACTGTGTGGTTTTAGCCTCGAGGGTCAAATTTGAAACAAGCATCCTTAACAAGAGAGTGCGAAAATGGGGTTTCGAGTACATCTTACTAGTTGACACTTTATACACTCTAGAATTATCTATTTAGTTACACATACACGATAGTAGTTTTGTACTCCAGGAACCTCCACCAAGTTATTTGCTAGATACATACTACAATTTAAAATATTCTCCAAACCACTTTAATAGTTTATTTAGATGTATGTGAACTCACTATAATACATTATGGGGTGTATATAGTTTGAGTAATATGATATTATTTATTTGCTCAGATTTTTGGTTAAAGCAAATATTTTCTTTAGCATCAAACAAAAGTTTATGGACAATTATTTGCAAAAAATACACTCCCCTTTGACACTAGAAAATCTTTTAGAATGAGAAATACATTAACTATATGAAAAAACCAAGTATTAATATAAATGCCCATGTTTATAATGAAAGTGTTGCTATACCTAAAAATATTTATAATTATGGTATATATATCGAATAACATATCAATACAAATATGAATTTAGTGACAAATTGAGTTATGAAGAAATAAAAGTTCAATATAAATAGGTGAGAATATTTTGAACTCACACTTGACCATTTATGATATGTCGAACAAAACATTATTTCAGTTGTATTTGATAATTCTTAAGCTGTTTAAAAACTACCAAGTTTATTGAAATAAAATATGAGCACTTATGTTTACATTAGACGCCCTGCCCATGCCTTTTAAAGATATGCTAAGAATGATACTAATATTGTATTCGAAATTGCTTTCCGGACGATACTTGCCAGCCGACCTACGCACGACAAAGGATTCAACGGTGATAGACATCCTCAACGCCTAGACGGCTTGATATGTTGCGTCGTGCCAAAATCGTATAGGATATGTCATCCGTCTAACAACGTTCTATTGTATTTAATGATATATGCTATCTTGAACTTGTTGAAAAAAAATTGTCAAACCAATAACATTCACTATTGTCACTATGCTTATGTGCACAACTGTTTTGGAATCTAAAACATATTTTTTAATGATTTTTCTCACAGTTTTGTTACTCAGTTTAAAACAATTTATTTACATTTTGAGAGCATATATATGCTATAAATAAAGGAAAATCTAAGTTAAGGCGTGTGCACCTCACTCCTTTTGTGTGGTGGCAAAACGCAACAATTCCTGCAGTCCATCATGTGGACAAAACATAATTAACCTTATCCTCACATAGCTAGCTCTCTCTGGCGGACGTGACCCCCCAACCCCACCCACTATCTTTCGTGCGTTGTTGTCTCTCCCCCTCTTCCCGTCGCTCTTAGCATGTTCCCCTCCACCCACAGATACACCTCCATGTCTATCATCACCTTTGTACATCCTCCCATACATCCACCACACGTCCTTATTTCTGTACAAACTAATCCATCTATTAGCCTCGACACTATGCGCTCCATCACAGATGTAGAGAAGGTCCTAATGGTGGATGTCTCCGGCAATCGAGGATGACCAAAAAATGGATCTAGGATATGATTAGGATCTTTGGCTATCCCATCTTTGTTTGGAGCTTCCTTTTCTCACTTCTTCTATTTCATTTTGCTTTTTTCTTCTTCTTGAACCATGGTGTTTAGGGGAGTCACACCAAACTCTATCCACCAACTACTATGTAACCTGTCAACTACATATTAATTAAAATCTGGCAATTGGGTATGATGTATGTGACAACTAAGCGTTTTCTAACTGGAAAATCGAGCACTTGTAATCTGGCAACCAGTTACCCTTCATCCTGGCAACTAGGTACGATGTAGACAACTAGGCGTTTTCTAACCAGAAAATCGAGCACTTGTAATCTGGCAACCAGTTACTCTTCATCCTGGCACATAAGCATTTTCTAACATGAAAACCAAGTATGCACAAACATGCAACTATGTACTTTGTAATCTGGCAACTAAACAGTTCATAACCTAGCAAAAAACTTGTAACAGGTAACTAATCATGTTTATCTGTTCACTGAGTACTTGTCTCTCTTTACCATATGGAATTGCCTTGGATATGTTTTTTCACCTCACCCTCTCCCCCCTTTTGTCCCTGGTAGTTGTCCTAGATCCGATGTGCAATGGTGAACTTGGTGTCTTGAAAAGGAAGAAGAAGCACATGGTAAAGTGACAGCGGCAGAGAGAGGTGGAGGTGGGGGATCAAAGTGGGATGATTTGGCACCATGAACT
The DNA here is from genome assembly GCA_034509565.1 of Triticum monococcum. NCBI lineage: Eukaryota > Viridiplantae > Streptophyta > Magnoliopsida > Poales > Poaceae > Triticum > Triticum monococcum. The sequence continues at coordinate 29,269,852 of CM067847.1, forward strand.
CACGCACACCCGTGCTCTGTCTAGCAGGAAATGGCCAAGACGATGCCCTAGCGTTGAGCAGTTGGCATTTTTTCCCTTCATGCATGTAAAATGGATGGCTAGAAGGGCGCCACATGCAGGCATACGTGCAGCGCCACTTGGTAGTTGCGTGCATAAATAAAACTGGTTAATCTTGGTCCAGTCTAATGAGTTCAGTGAAAGGAGTATCTAAAAAGGAGAAGTGATTCAAAGCAAATGTAGCGCACACTATTTTTTTTGCGTTCACGAAGAACAATCAACATCATATTCGATGCACGAACGATCATACTCAGACTATTTTCCTTAGTACATAGGACATCGATCACTCGTGGTAGACTTTGAGGTGACCTCCAACCCCCGAAATCTCCCACTCCCAATGGAACTTCACACGCAGAAGAGATGGCCACTTATGACATAAAACACAATTAAATAGGAAATCATAGTAGTATTACCACCATTTTTTTTTTCAAAATAACGAATTATCAGTGGAAGTACTTCCTCATGTGTGATTTATGTGTCTCGATCTATTCCATATGATGAATGGGTGGCAACACTGAACAATGCGGATGTGGTTGCTTATGTGGAGTTTTCAAACAATAATAAAAACCAACTTCCATGCATGACATATTTTTGAAACAATACTTAACATGAAAATATAAAAAATAACTATAAGGAGTGAATGCTTGATTGACCGCTAGCTCATATGCGTGACATTTTCCATGCCGTTCGGTCTTGCGCAACTTCATGCAAGTGAATCCCCCCTTGTAAAATGCCCATTTCAATGAAAATTGTGATATGCAAGAAGTAAGGAAGTAGAATATCTAAATCCACCCATGTAATAGGGGCTTTAGAACCACCAAGAGAAGCTTAACTTAAGGCTCCTTCTATCTTTTCTCTATGGTTTCATTCATGGTGGCTTCAAGATCTTTCTTATAGTTATCCATCATGACCTAAACCTCTCCAAGGTACACCCACCTTAGGGAGTCCAAAAGTTATCCATTTATTATTAAGATGGTAAAGTCCTTAAAGATAGTCCTTTCTTTGATACCAATTGAAAGGTCGAGACGGTCGACTAGAGAGGGGGTGCGGTGGGGGCAGGGGGTAAATATATAACTACAAGTTCTTTAGCAATTTAGACTTTGAGGATAAATAATTTCTCCTAAATGCAACTACAGGATACAACCTATATGGTTATAGACAATACAATTAAACCAAGTAAACCACAAAAGTGAAAAGCTTGGATAAGAAATAAATGCACAGGGAGACGAAGATGTATCCCAATGTTCACTTTCTTGGAGAGAACCCAATAACCGTTGGAGAGGCACGGGGAATACAAACTACCACTAACAACATGAAATCTCAACTTCTCCTCCTTGAGTGCCCCCACACACACTTACAAAGGAGCACTGTCACTCGTGATAGACTTTGAGGTAGCCTCCAAACCTTCACAAACTTTGGGGAAAATCCACGACCTTGGATCTGAAGGAAATATGCCCTAGAGGCAATAATAAAGTTATTATTTATTTCCTTATATCATGATAAATGTTTATTATTCATGCTAGAATTGTATTAACCGGAAACATAATACATGTGTGAATACATAGACAAACAGAGTGTCACTAGTATGCCTCTACTTGACTAGCTCGTTAATCAAAGATGGTTATGTTTCCTAACCATGGACAAAAGAGTTGTTATTTGATTAACGAGGTCACATCATTAGTTGAATGATCTGATTGACATGACCCATTCCATTAGCTTAGCACACGATCGTTTAGTATGTTGCTATTGCTTTCTTCATGACTTATACATGTTCCTATGACTATGAGATTATGCAACTCCCGTTTGCCGGAGGAACACTTTGGGTGCTACCAAACGTCACAACATAACTGGGTGATTATAAAGGAGTACTACAGGTGTCTCCAAAGGTAGATGTTGGGTTGGCGTATTTCGAGATTAGGATTTGTCACTTCGATTGTCGGAGAGGTATCTCTGGGCCCTCTCAGTAATGCACATCACATAAGCCTTGCAAGCACTGCAACTAATATGTTAGTTGTGAGATGATGTATTACGGAACGAGTAAAGAGACTTGCCGGTAACGAGATTGAACTAGGTATTGGATACCGACGATTGAATCTCGGGCAAGTAACATACCGATGACAAAGGGAACAACGTATGTTGTTATGCGGTCTGACCGATAAAGATCTTCGTAGAATATGTAGGAGCCAATATGGGCATCCAGGTCCCGCTATTGGTTATTGACCGGAGACGTGTCTCGGTCATGTCTACATTGTTCTCGAACCGTAGGGTCCGCACGCTTAAGGTTTCGATGACAGTTATATTATGAGTTTATGAGTTTTGATGTACCGAAGGAGTTCGGAGTCCCGGATGAGATCGGGGACATGATGAGGAGTCTCGAAATGGTCGAGACGTAAAGATCGATATATTGGACGACTATATTCGGACTTCGGAAAGGTTCCGAGTGATTCGGGTATTTTTCGGAGTACCGGAGAGTTATGGGAATTCGCTGGGAGAAGTATTGGGCCTTGATGGGCTTTAGTGGGAAGAGGAGAAAAGGCCTGCTGCGCCCCCCTCCCCTCTAGTCCGAATTGGACTAGGGAAAAGGGGGCCGGCCACCTCTCCTTCTCCTCCTATTCCTTCTCCCTTCCTCCCCTCTTGATGGACTCCTACTAGGACTTGGAGTCCTAGTAGGACTCCCATCCTGGCCGCACCTTATGCCTTGGCCGGCCTCCTCCTCCTTCATCCTTTATATACAGGGGCAGGGGGCACCCCATAGGGACACAAGTTGATCCTTGAGATCGTTCCTTAGCCGTGTGCGGTGCCCCCTGCCACCATATTCCACCTCGATCATATCGTTGCAGTGCTTAGGCAAAGCCCTGCGTCGGTAGAACATCAAGATCGTCACCACGCCGTCGTGCTGACGGAACTCCTCCCCGAAGCTTTGCTGGATCGGAGCCCGGGGATCGTCATCGAGCTGTACGTGTGCTAAGAACTCGGAGGTGCCGGAGTAACGGTGCTTGGACCGGTCGGACCGGGAAGAAGACGTACGACTACTTCCTCTACGTTGTGTCAACGCTTCCGTTGCGATCTACAAGGGTACGTAGATCAGACTCTCCCCCTCATTGCTATGCATCACCATGATCTTGCGTGTGCGTAGGAAAATTTTGAAATTACTACGTTCCCCAACAGTGGCATCCGAGCCTAGGTTTTATGGTTTGATGTTATATGCACGAGTAGAACACAAGTGAGTTGTGGGCGATATAAGTCATACTGCCTACCAGCATGTCATACTTTGGTTCGGCAGTATTGTTGGATGAAGCGGCCCGGACCGACATTACGCGTACGCTTACGCGAGACCGGTTTCCCCGACGTGCTTTGCACATAGGTGACTTGCGGGTGACTGTTTCTCCAACTTTAGTTGAACCGAGTGTGGCTACGCCCGGTCCTTGCGAAGGTTAAAACGGAGTCTATTTGACAAACTATCGTTGTGGTTTTGATGCGTAGGTGAGATTGGTTCTTGCTTAAGCCCGTAGCAGCCACGTAAAACTTGCAACAACAAAGTAGAGGACGTCTAACTTGTTTTTGCAGGGCATGTTGTGATATGATATGGTAAAGACGTGATGAGATATAAGTTGTTGTATGAGATGATCATGTTTTGTTGAAGTTATCGGCAACTGGCAAAAGCCTTATGGTTGTCTCTTTATTGCATAAGATGCAAGCGCCAAATAATTGCTTTACTTTATCGCTATGCAATAGCAATAGTTGCAAGAGCAATAGTTGGCGAGACGACCGTGTGACGACACATTGATATAGATCAAGATGATGGAGATCATGGTGTCATGCCGGTGATGACAGAGATCATGACAGTACTTTGGAGATGGAGATCAAAGAAGCAAGATGATGATGGCCATATCATGTCACATATTTTGATTGCATATGATGTTTATCTTTTATACATCTTATTTTTGCTTTGATTGACAGTAGCATTATAAGATGATCTCTCACTAAATTATCAAGAAGTGTTCTCCCTGAGTATGCACCGTTGCGAAAGTTCTTCGTGCTGAGACACCACGTGATGATCGGGTGTGATAGGTTCTACGTTCAAATACAACGGGTGCAAAACAGTTGCACACGCGGAATACTTAGGTTATACTTGACGAGCCAAGCATATACAGATATGGCCTCGGAACACAGAGACCGAAAGGTCGAGCGTGAATCATATAGTAGATATGATCAACATAATGATGTTCACCATTGAAAACTACTCCATCTCACGTGATGATCGGTTATGGTTTAGTTGATTTGGATCACGTGATCACTTAGAGGATTAGAGGGATATCTATCTAAGTGGGAGTTCTTAAGTAATATGATTAATTGAACTTAAATTTATCATGAACTTAGTCCTGGTAGTATTTTGCAAATTATGTTATAGATCAATAGCTCGCGTTGTTGCTTCCCTGTGTTTATTTTGATATGTTCCTAGAGAAAATTATGTTGAAAGATTTTAGTAGCAATGATGCGTATTGGATCCGTGATCTGAGGTTTATCCTCATTGCTGCACAGAAGAATTATGTCCTTGATGCACCGCTAGGTGACAGACCTATTGCAGGAGCAGATGCAGACGTTATGAACGTTTGGCTGGCTCAATATGATGACTACTTGATAGTTTAGTGCACCATGCTTAATGGCTTAGAATCGGGACTTCAAAGACGTTTTGAACGTCATGGACCATATGAGATGTTCCAGGAGTTGAAGTTAATATTTCAAGCAAATACCCGAGTTGAGAGATATGAAGTCTCCAACAAGTTCTATAGCTAAAAGATGGAGGAGAATCGCTCAACTAGTGCGCATGTGCTCAGATTGTCTGGGTACTACAATCGCTTGAATCAAGTGGGAGTTAATCTTCCAGATAAGATAGTGATTGACAGAATTCTCTAGTCACCATCACCAAGTTAGTAGAACTTCGTGATGAACTATAATATGCAAGGGATAACGGAAACAACTCCCAAGCTCTTCGTGATGCTGAAATCAACGAAGGTAGAAATCAAGAAAAACATCAAGTGTTGATGTTGACAAGACCACTAGTTTCAAGAAAAGGGCAGAGGGAAGAAGGGGAACTTCAAGAAGAATGGCAAGCAAGTTGCTGCTCAAGTGAAGAAGCCCAAGTCTGATCCTAATCCTGAGAATAAGTGCTTCTACTGCAAAGGGACTGGTCACTGGAAGCGGAACTACCCCAAGTGATTGGCGGATAAGAAAGATGGCAAAGTGAACAAAAGTATATTTGATATACATGTTATTGACGTGTGCTTTACTAGTGTTTATAGCAACCCCTCAGTATTTGATATTGGTTCAAGTAGTAACTCGAAACAGGAGTTGCAGAATAAACAGAGACTAGTTAAGGGTGAAGTGACGATGTGTGTTGGAAGTGGTTCCAAGATTGATATGATCATCATCACACACTCTCCATAATTTCGGGATTAGTGTTGAACCTAAATAAGTGTTATTTGGTGTTTGCGTTGAGCATGAATATGATTTGATCATGTTTATTGTAATACGGTTATTCATTTAAGTAAGAGAATAAATTGTTGTTCTGTTTACATGAATAAAACCTTATATGGTTACACACCCAATGAAAATAGTTCGTTGGATCTCGATCGTAGTGATACACATAATCATAATATTGAAACCAAAAGATGCAAAGTTAATAATGATAGTGCAACTTATTTGTAGCATTGCCGTTTAGGTCATATTGGTGTAAAGCACATGAAGAAACTCCATGCTGATGGGCTTTTGGAATCACTTGATTATGAATCAGTTGATGCTTGCGAACCATGCCTCATGGGCAAGATGACTAAGACTCTGTTCTTCGGAACAATGGAGCGAGCAACAGATTTGTTGGAAATCATACATTCTGATGTATGTGGTCCGATGAATATTAAGGCTCGCGACAGGTATCATTATTTTCTGATCTTCACAGATGATTTGAGCAGATATGAGTATATCTACTTGATGAAACATAAGTCTGAAACATTTGAAAAGTTCAAAGAATTTTAGAGTGAAGTGAAAAATCATCGTAACAAGAAAATAAAGTTTTTATGATCTGATCGTAGAGAAAAGTATTTGAGTTACGAGTTTGGCCTTCAGTTAAAAACAATGTGAAATAGTTTCACTACTCACGCCACATGGAACACCATAGTGTAATGGTGTGTCCGAACGTCATAACCGTACTTTATTGGATATAGTGCAATCTATGATGTTTCTTACCGATTTACCACTATTGTTTTTGGGGTCATGCATTAGAGATAGCAGCATTCACGTTAAAAAGGGGCACCATCTATATCCGTCGAGACGACGCCTTATGAACTATGGTTTGGCAAGAAACCAAAGTTTTCGTTTCTTGAAGTTTGGGGTTGCGATGCTTATGAGAAAAAGTTTCATCCTGATAAGCTCAAACCCAAATCGGAGAAATATGTCTTCATAGGATACCCAAAGGAGACTGTTGGGTACACCTTCTATCACAGATCCTAAGGCAAGACAGTCGTTGCTTATAATGGATCCTTTCTAGAGAAGGAGTTTCTCTTGAAAGAAGTGAGTGGGAGGAAAGTAGAAAACTTGATAAGGTAATTGTACCTTCTACCTTATTGGAAAGTAGTTCATCACAAAAATCTGTTCTTGTGACTACTAGACCAATTAGTGAGGAAGCTAATGATGATGATCATGTAACTTCAGATCAAGTTACTACCGAATCTCGTAGGTAAACTAGAGTGAGATCCGCACCAGAGTGGTACGGTAATCCTGTTCTGGAGGTCATGTTACTTGACCATGACGAACCTACGAACTATGAGGAAGCGATGATGAGCCCGGATTCCGCGAAATGGTTTGAGGCCATGAAATCTAAGATATGATCCATGTATGAGAACAAAGTTTGGACTTTGGTTGACTTGCCCGATGATCGGCAAGCAATTGAGAATAAATGGATCTTCAAGAGGAAGACGGACGCTGATAGTAGTGTTACTATCTACAAAGCTAGAATTGTCGCAAAAGGTTTTCGACAAGTTCAAGGTGTTGACTATGATGAGAGCTTCTCACTCGTATCTATGCTTGAGTCTGTCCGAATCATGTTAGTAATTGCCGCATTTTATGAAATCTGGCAAACGGATAAACAAAACTGCATTTCTTAATGGATTTATTAAAGAAGAGTTGTATATGATGCAACCAGAAGGTTTTGTCAATCCGAAAGGTGCTAACAAAATGTGCAAGCTCCAGTGATCCATCTGTGGACTGGTGCAAGCATCTCGGAGTTGGAATATATGCTTTGATAAGTTGATCAAAGCATGTAGTTTTATACAGACTTGCGGTGAAGCCTGTATTTACGAGAAAGTGAGTGGGAGCACTACATCATTTCTGATAAGTATATGTGAATGACATATTGTTGATCGGAAATAATGTAGAATTATTCTGTAAAGCATAAAAGGAGTGTTTGAAAGGAGTTTTTCAAAGAAAGACTTCGGTAAAGCTGCTTACATATTGAGCTTCAAGATCTATAGAGATAGATCAAGACGCTTGATAAGTTTTTCAATAAGTACATACCTTGACAAGATTTTGAAGTAGTTCAAAACGGAACAGTCAAAGAAAAAGTTTCTTGCCTGTGTTACAAGGTGTGAACTTGAGTAAAGACTCAAAGCCCGACCACGGCAGAAGATAGAAAGAGAATGAAAGTCATTCCCTATGCCTCATTCATAGGTTCTATAAAGTATGCCATGCTGTGTACCAGATCTATTGTATACCCTGCACTGATTTGGCAAGGGAGTACAATAGTGATCTAGGAGTAGATCACTGGACAGCGGTCAGAATTATCCTTAGTGAAATAAGGATGTGTTTCTCGATTATGGACGTGACAAAAAGGTTCGTCGTAAAGGGTTACGTCGATGCAAGTTTTTGACACTGATCCAGATGAATCTAAAGTCAAAATCTGGATACATATTGAAAGTGGGAGCAATTAGCTAGAGTAGCTCCGTGCAGAGCATTATAGACAAAGAATTTTGCAAAATACTTACGGATCTGAATGTGACAGACCCGTTGACTAAAATTATCTCACAAGCAAAAACATGATCATACCTTAGTACTCTTTGGGTGTTAATCACATAGAGATGTGAACTAGATTACTGACTCTAGTAAACCCTTTGAGTGTTGGTCACATGACGATGTGAACTATGGGTGTTAATCACATGGTGATGTGAACTATTGCTGCTAAATCACATGGCGATGTGAACTAGATTATTGACTCTAGTGCAAGTGGGAGACTGAAGGAAATATGCCCTAGAGGCAATAATAAAGTTATTATTTATTTCCTTATATCATGATAAATGTTTATTATTCATGCTAGAATTGTATTAACCGGAAACATAATACATGTGTGAATACATAGACAAACAGAGTGTCACTAGTATGCCTCTACTTGACTAGCTCGTTAATCAAAGATGGTTATGTTTCCTAACCATGGACAAAAGAGTTGTTATTTGATTAACAAGGTCACATCATTAGTTGAATGATCTTATTGACATGACCCATTCCATTAGCTTAGCACACGATCGTTTAGTATGTTGCTATTGCTTTCTTCATGACTTATACATGTTCCTATGACTATGAGATTATGCAACTCCCGTTTTCCGGAGGAACACTTTGGGTGCTACCAAACGTCACAACGTAACTGGGTGATTATAAAGGAGTACTACAGGTGTCTCCAAAGGTAGATGTTGGGTTGGCGTATTTCGAGATTAGGATTTGTCACTTCGATTGTCGCAGAGGTATCTCTGGGCCCTCTCGGTAATGCACATCACATAAGCCTTGCAAGCACTGCAACTAATATGTTAGTTGTGAGATGATGTATTACGGAACGAGTAAAGAGACTTGCCGGTAACGAGATTGAACTAGGTATTGGATACCGACGATTGAATCTCGGGCAAGTAACATAACGATGACAAAGGGAACAACGTATGTTGTTATGCGGTCTGACCGATAAAGATCTTCGTAGAATATGTAGGAGCCAATATGGGCATCCAGGTCCCACTATTGGTTATTGACCGGAGACGTGTCTCGGTCATGTCTACATTGTTCTCGAACCGTAGGGTCCGCACGCTTAAGGTTTCGATGACAGTTATATTATGAGTTTATGAGTTTTGATGTACCGAAGGAGTTCGGAGTCCCGGATGAGATCGGGGACATGATGAGGAGTCTCGAAATGGTTGAGACGTAAAAATCGATATATTGGACGACTATATTCGGACTTCGGAAAGGTTCCGAGTGATTCGGGTATTTTTCGGAGTACCGGAGAGTTACGGGAATTCGCTGGGAGAAGTATTGGGCCTTGATGGGCTTTAGTGGGAAGAGGAGAAAAGGCCTGCTGCACCCCCCCTCCCCTCTAGTCCGAATTGGACTAGGGAAAAGGGGGCCGGCCACCTCTCCTTCTCCTCCTATTCCTTCTCCCTTCCTCCCCTCTTGATGGACTCCTACTAGGACTTGGAGTCCTAGTAGGACTCCCATCCTGGCCGCACCTTATGCCTTGGCCGGCCTCCTCCTCCTTCATCCTTTATATACAGGGGCAGGGGGCACCCCATAGGGACACAAGTTGATCCTTGAGATCGTTCCTTAGCCGTGTGCGGTGCCCCCTGCCACCATATTCCACCTCGATCATATCGTTGCAGTGCTTAGGCGAAGCCCTGCGTCGGTAGAACATCAAGATCGTCACCACGCCGTCGTGCTGACGGAACTCCTCCCCGAAGCTTTGCTGGATCGGAGCCCGGGGATCGTCATCGAGCTGTACGTGTGCTAAGAACTCGGAGGTGCCGGAGTAACGGTGCTTGGATCGGTCGGACCGGGAAGAAGACGTACGACTACTTCCTCTACGTTGTGTCAACGCTTCTGTTGCGATCTACAAGGGTACGTAGATCAGACTCTCCCCTTCGTTGCTATGCATCACCATGATCTTGCGTGTGCGTAGGAAAATTTTGAAATTACTACGTTCCCCAACAGGATCCTCACCAAAAAAATTCTACCTCCTAGAAATTTCCAACATCCAAGGTGATTAAGATCAATGGAAAAGCTTGGAACTTGCTCAAATCATGAAATTGACTTGTCAAAAGCAAGGGAGAAGCTTGGATCTTGCTAGGGTTAGCTCATCTCCCATACCCTCTTGCAAATGCCTCCAAGAATCGATGGAATGGAGCTTGGGAATAGTGAGGATGAAAAATTCTTGAGATTTGAGATGGGGAATGAAATGGTCAACACTAGCCCAAAGGGGTATTTTTATAGCGGTGGATAAACTAACCGCTTTCAGACTAAAATAACACGCCCAAAATGCTCTGATGGCTACCCAAGCTTCGGTCTGACCGGCCAATGAACACACAAAATAGGGCCCTGGTCTTAGGCCTGGATGGTCCTACATGAGATCGAGCGACCCCAGACCTTGCTTGATCAAAACTCTGGATGTATGGGCTAGGGCATCACCCCAGGCCTAGCCTGTTCGCTGGATCTAGGCCTAGAAAGTACAATAAAAAATCTAGCGACCTGGAACTTGTCCCAGAATCTGGTCTGGATGATTCAACGCCAAACTGAGTGACCTTGGACCTGGCTCAGACCTAAGCTTAGATAGACTGACAAGACCTCGGTCTAGTGCCTGCCTGATTTGCACATCCTGATAGTCTAGGCAAATTGTCCCGGATGGTATGGTCTACTGATTTTATAGGAAGAACACTCAGGATTTTTTTCTTTTGTTGATGTATTTTTTGGTGGACTGGAAGGCTATTTGACTGTAGATATGAAATGAGCAAGAACTTCGCAAACCATGTCTCCTCTTAATAGTGTAGGATCCCTAAACTTAAGACATGAAAAATAAAGGATATACAATAATCTCCGATAAAGCATGCTTGAGTTATTTTCAATTTTTGGGGGTCGGCGGTCCTCGACAACCTTCACACTTGAGAACAATACATTGCCATACACTTAAGGACAACACTAGTACCTTTAACTATCCATCATCAATACCAAAAACTTAAATAGGGTTTTAGATGAACTTTCACCATTGCTTCAAAGCATGATGACCCACAAGTATAGGGGATCTATCGTCGTCCTTTTGATAAGTAAGAGTGTCGAACCCAACGAGGAGCAGAAGGAAATGACAAGCAATTTTCAGTAAGGTATTCTCTGCAAGCACTGAAATTACCGGTAACAGATAGTTTTGTGATAAGGTAATTCGTAACGGGTAACAAGTAACAAAAGCAAACAAGGTGCAGCAAGGTGGCCCAATCCTTTTTGTAGCAAAGGACAAGCCTAGACAAACTCTTATATAAAGGAAAGCGCTCCCGAGGACACATGGGGATTATCGTCAAGCTAGTTTTCATTATGCTCACATGATTCATGTTCGTTACTTCGATAATTTGATATGTGGGTGGACCGGTGCTTGGGTACTACCCTTCCTTGGACAAGCATCCCACTTATGATTAACCCCCCTCGCAAGCATCCACAACTACGAAAGAAGTATTAAGGTAAACCTAAGCATAGCATGAAACATATGGTTCCAAATCAGCCCCTTACGAAGCAACACATAAACTAGGGTTTAAGCTTCTGTCACTCTAGCAACCCATCATCTACTTATTACTTCCCAATGCCTTCTGATACGTCTCCAATGTATCTATAATTTTTGATTGCTCCATGCTATATTATCTACTGTTTTGGACATTATTGGGCTTTATTATCCACTTTTATATTATTTTTGGGACTAACCTATTAACCAGAGGCCCAACCCAGAATTGTTGCTTTTTGCCTGTTTTAGGGTTTCGAAGAAAAGGAATACGAAACAGAGTCCAAACAGAATGAAACCTTCGGGAACGTGATTTTCTTAACAAACAAGACCCAAGAGACTTGGACCCTACGTCAAGACACAAAAGAGGAGGCCATGAGGTAGGGGGGCGCGCCTACCCCCCCCCCCCACGCGCGCCCTCCACCCTCGTGGGCCCCCTGTTGCTCCACCGACGTACTCCTTCCTTCTATATATATACCTACATACCCCCAAACGACCAGATACGGAGCCAAAACCCTAATTCCACCGTCGTAACTTTTTGTATCCACGAGATCCCATCTTGGGGCCTGTTCCGGAGCTCCGCTGGAGGGGGCATCGATCACGGAGGGCTTCTACATCAACACCATAGCCCCTCCGATGAAGTGTGAGTAGTTTACCTCAGACCTACGGGTCCATAGTTAGTAGCTAGATGACTTATTCTCTCTTTTTGGATCTCAATACAATGTTCTCCCCCTCTCTTGTGGAGAATTATTCGATGTAATCTTCTTTTTGCAGTGTGTTTGTTGAGACCGATGAATTGTGGGTTCATGATCAAGTCTATCTATGCACAATATTTGAATCTTCTCTGAATTCTTTTATGTATGATTGGTTATCTTTGCAAGTCTCTTCGAATTATAAGTTTGGTTTGGCCTACTAGATTGATCTTTATTGCAATGGGAGAAGTGCTTAGCTTTGGGTTCAATCTTGCGGTGTCCTTTCCCAGTGAAAGTAAGGGCAGCAAGGCACGTACTTTATTGTTGCCATCGAGGATAACAAGATGGGGTTTTCATCATATTGCATGAGTTTATCCCTCTACATCATGTCATCTTGCTTAAGGCGTTACTCTGTTTTTAACTTAATACTCTAGATGCATGCTGGATAGCGGTCAATGAGTGGAGTAGTAGTAGTAGATGCAGGTAGGAGTCGGTCTACTTGTCTCGGATGTGATGCCTATATACATGATCATACCTAGATATTCTCATAACTATGCTCAATTCTGTCAATTGCTCAACAGTAATTTGTTCACCCACCGTAGAATACTTATGCTCTCGAGAGAAGCCACTAGTGAAACCTATGCCCCCGGGTCTATCTTCATCATATTAATCTCCTACTACTTAGTTATTTCCTTTGCTTTTTTACTTTGCCTTTATTTTACTTTGCATCTTTATCATAAAAATACCAAAAATATTATCTTATCATATCTATCAGATCTCACTCTCGTAAATGGCCGTGTAGGGATTGACAACCCCTATTCGCGTTGGTTGCGAGGATTTATTTGTTTTGTGCAGGTACGAGGGACTCGCGCGTAGCCTCCTACTGGATTGATACCTTGGTTCTCAAAAACTGAGGGAAATACTTACGCTACTTTGCTGCATCATCCCTTCCTCTTAGGGGAAAACCAACGCAGTGCTCAAGAGGTAGCAAGAGGGATTTCTGGCACCGTTGCCGGGGAGGTCTACGCAAAAGTCAACATACCAAGTACCCATCACATACCCTTATCTCCCGCATTACATTATTTGACATTTGCCTCTCGTTTTCCTCTCCCCCACTTCACCCTTGCCGTTTTATTCGCCCTCTCTCTCTATCCTCCCTCTCTTTCTCTATTTGCCTCTCTTTGCTCGCTTGTTTTTTGTTTGCTTGTGTGTTAGTTTGCTTGCTTGTCACGATGGCTCAAGATAATTCTAAATTGTGTCACTTCACCAACACCAACAACAATGATTTTATTAGCACTCTGATTGCTCCTCTCACCGATGCTGAATCTTGTGAAATTAATACTGCTTTGCTGAATCTTGTCATGAAAGATCCATTTTCCGGCCTTCCTAGTGAAGATGCCGCTACCCATCTAAATAGCTTCGTTGATCTGTGTGATATGAAAACAAGAAAGATGTGGATAATGATATTGTTAAGTTGAAGCTATTTCCTTTTTCGCTTAGAGATCATGCTAAAGCTTGGTTTTCGTCTTTGCCTAAAAATAGTATTGATTCATGGAACAAGTGCAAAGATGCTTTTATCTCTAAGTATTTTCCTCCCGCTAAGATCATCTCTCTTAGAAACGATATTATGAATTTTAAGCAACTTGATCATGAACATGTTGCACAAGCTTGGGAGAGAATGTAACTAATGATACGTAATTGCCCTACTCATGGTTTAAATTTGTGGATGATTATACAAAAATATTATGCCGGATTGAATTTTGCTTCTAGAAATCTTTTAGATTCAACCGCGGGAGGCACTTTTATGGAAATCACTTTAGGATAAGCCACTAAACTCCTAGATAATATTATGGTTAATTATTCCCAATGGCATATTGAAAGATCTACTAATAAAAAGGTGCATGCGATGGAAGAAATTAATATTTTGAGTGGAAAGATGGATGAACTTATGAAATTATTTGCTAATAAGAGTGTTTCTTCTGATCCTAATGATATTCCCTTGTCTACTTTGATTGAGAACAATAATGAACCTATGGATGTGAATTTTGTTGGTAGGAACAATTTTGGTAACAACGCGTATAGATGAAATTTCAATCCTAGGCCTTATCCTAGTAATCCCTCTAATAATTATGGTAATTCCTACAAGAATTCTTATGGAAATTATAATAAGATGCCCTCTGATTTTGAATCTAATTTTAAAGAATTTATTACTTTGCAAAAGAATTTTAATGCTTTGATTGAAGAAAAATTGCTTAAGATTGATGAGTTGGCTAGGAACGTTGATAGAATTTCTCTTGATGTTGATTCTTTGAAACTTAGATCTATTCCACCTAAGCATGATATCAATGAGTCTCTCAAAGCCATGATAATTTCCATTGATGAGTGCAAAGAAATAATCGCTAGGATGCGTGCTAAAAAAGATGCCTTTATAAGAGCGTGTTCTTCTAGTTCCTATGAAAATAAAGATGAAGATCTAAAAGTTATTGATGTGTCCCCTATTAAATCTTTGTTTTGCAATATGAATCTTGATAATGATGGGACTGAATATGATCCACCTTTACCTAGAAGGCGTTCCAAGAATTCGGAATTTTTTGATCTTGATGCTAAAATTGATAAAAGTGGGATTGAAGAAATTAAAACCCTAGATGTTGCTAAACCCACCGTTATGGATTTCAAGGAATTTAACCATGAAAATTGCTCTTTTATTGATTGTATTTCCTTGTTGAAATCCGTGCTAAATTCTCCTCACGCTTATAGTCAGAACAAAGCGTTTACTAAACATATCGTTGATGCCTTGATGCAATCTTATGAAGAAAAACTTGAATTGGAAGTTTCTATCCCTAGAAAGCTTTATGATGAGTGGGAACAAACTATTAAAATTAAAATTAAAGATCATGAATGCTATGCTTTATGTGATTTGGGTGCTAGTGTTTCCACGATTCCAAAAACTTTGTGTGATTTGTTAGGTTCCCATGATTTTGATGATTGCTCTTTAAACTTGCACCTTGCGGATTCCACTATTAAGAAACCTATGGGAAGAATTAATGATGTTCTTATCGTTGCAAATAGGAATTATGTGCCCGTAGATTTTATTGTTCTTGACATAGATTGCAATCCTTCATGTCCTATTATTCTTGGTAGACCTTTCCTTAGAACGATTGGTCCAATTATTGATATGAAGGAAGGAAATATTAGATTCCAATTTCCATTATGGAAAGGCATGGAACACTTTCCTAGAAAGAAAATTAAATTACCTTATGAATCTATTATGAGATCCACTTATGGATTTCCTACCAAAGATGGCAATACCTAGATCTATCCTTGCTTATTATGCCTAGCTAGGGGCGTTAAACAATAGCGCTTGTTGGGAGGCAACCCAATTTTATTTTTATTCTTTGATTTTTGCTCCTGTTTAGTAATAAATAATTTATCTAGCCTCTGTTTTGGTTGTGTTTTTTGTGTTTAATTAGTGTTTGTTCCAAGTAGAACCGTTGGGAAGACTTGGGGAAAGTCTTGTTACACTTGCTGTAAAAAACAGAAACTTTAGCGCTCACGAGAACTGCTGCCATTTTTAGTTGGAAAGTGATATTTAGTTAATTCTTTTTGCAGATGATTAACAGATAAATTCCTCACGTCCAGAAATTTATTTTAGAATTTTTTGGGTTCCAGATCTTGCGCTAGTTACATATTACTACAGACTGTTCTGTTTTTGACAGATTCTGTTTTTCGTGTGTTGTTCGCTTATTTTGATGAATCTATGGCTAGTAAAATAGTTTATAAACCATAGAAAAGTTGGAATACAGTAGGTATAACACCAATATAAATAAATAATGAGTTCATTACAGTACCTTGAAGTGGTCTTTTGTTTTCTTTCGCTAACGGAGCTCACGAGATTTTCTACTTTAAGTTTTGTGTTGTGAAGTTTTCAAGTTTTGGGTAAAGATTTGACGGATTATGGAACAAGGAGTGGCAAGAGCCTAAGCTTGGGGATGCCCATGGAACCCCCAAGATAATCTAAGGACACCTAAAGCCAAAGCTTGGGGATGCCCCGGAAGGCATCCCCTCTTTCGTCTACTTCTATCGGTAACTTTACTTGGAGCTATATTTTTATTCACCACATGATATGTGTTTTGCTTGGAGCGTCTTGTATGATTTGAGTCTTTTCTTTTAGTTTTACCATAATCATCCTTGCTATACACACCTTTTGAGAGAGACATACATGATTTGGAATTTTTTAGAATACTCTATGTGCTTCGCTTATATCTTTTGAGTCATATAGTTTTGCTCTAGTACTTCACTTATAAGTTTTTAGAGCACAGTGGTGGATTTGTTTTATAGAAACTATTGATCTCTCATGATTCACTTAGATTATTTTGAGAGTCTTAAATAGCATGGTAATTTACTTAAATAATCCCAATATGCTTGGTATTCAAGAATAATAAAAACTTTCTTATGAGTGTGTTGAATACTATGAGAAGTTTGATGCTTGATAATTGTTTTGAGATATGAAGATGGTGATATTAAAGTTGTGCTAGTTGAGTAGTTGTGAATTTGAGAAATACTTGAGTTAAAGTTTGTGATTCTCGTAGCATGCATGTATGGTGAACCGTTATGTGATGAGGTCGGAGCATGATTTATTTCTTGATTGTCTTCCTTATGAGTGGCGGTCGGGGACGAGCGATGGTCTTTTCCTACCAATCTATCCCCCTAGGAGCATGCGCGTAATACTTTGCTTGGATAACTTGTAGATTTTTGCAATAAGTATATGAGTTCTTTATGACTAATGTTGAGTCCATGGATTATACGCACTTTTCTCACCCTTCCACCTTTGCTAGCCTCTCTAATACCGCGCACCTTTCGCTGGTATCATACACCCACCATATACCTTCCTCAAAACAGCCACCATACCTACCTATTATGGCATTTCCATAGCCATTCCGAGATATATTGCCATGCAACTTTCCACCGTTTCGTTTATTATGACACACTTCATCATTGTCATATTGCTTAGCATGATCATGTAGTTGACATCGTATTTGTGGCAAAGCCACCATTCATAATTCTTTCATACGTGTCACTCTTGATTCATTGCATATCCCGGTACACCGCCGGAGGCATTCATATAGTCATATTTTGTTCTAAGTATCGAGTTGTAATTGTTGAGTTATAAGAAAAATAAAAGTGTGATGATCATCATTATTAGAGCATTGTCCCAGTGAGGAAAGGATGATGGAGACTATGATTCCCCCACAAGTCGGGATGAGACTCCAGACGAAAAATAAAAAAAAGAAGAGAAAGAAAAGAGGCCATAAAAAAGAGAAAATGCCCAAATAAAAAAAATAAAAAATGAGAGAAAAAGAGAGAAGGGACAATGTTACTATCCTTTTACCACACTTGTGCTTCAAAGTAGCACCATGATATTCATGATAGAGAGTCTCCTATGTTATCACTCTCATATACTAGTGGGAATTTTCCATTATAGAACTTGGCTTGTATATTCCAATGATGGGCTTCCTCAAAATGCCATAGGTCTTCATGAGCAAGCAAGTTGGGTGCACACCCACTTAGTTTATTTTGTTGAGCTTTCATATACTTATAGCTCTAGTGCATCCGTTGCATGGCAATCCCTATTCACTCACATTGATATCTATTGATGGGAATCTCCATAGCCCATTGATACGCCTAGTTGATGTGAGACTATCTTCTCCCTTTTTGTCTTCTCCACAACCACCATTCTATTCCACCTATAGTGCTATGTCCATGGCTCGCACTCATATATTGCGTGAAGATTGAAAAAGTTTGAGAACACCAAAAGTATGAAACAATTGCTTGGCTTCTCATCGGGGTTGTGCATGATTTAAATATTTTGTGTGGTGAAGATGGAGCATAGCCAGACTATATGATTTTGCAGGGATAACTTTCTTTAGCCATGTTATTTTGAGAATACATGATTGCTTTGTTAGTATGCTTGAAGTATTATTATTTTTATGTCAATATTAAACTTTTATCTTGAATTTTTCGGATCTAAATATTCATACCACAATTAAGAAGAATTACATTAAAATTATGCCAAGTAGCACTCCACATCAAAAATTCTGTTTTTATCATTTACCTACTCGAGGACGAGCAGGAATTAAGCTTGGGGATGCTTGATTCCTTTCCAACATATCTATAATTTTTGATTGCTCCATGCTATATTATCTACTGTTTTGGACATTATTGGGCTTTATTATCCACTTCTATATTATTTTTGGGACTAAACTATTAACCGGAGGCCCAACCCAGAATTGCTATTTTTTTTTGCTTGTTTTAGGGTTTCGAAGAAAAGGAACACCAAACGGAGTCCAAACAGAATGAAACCTTCGGGAACGAGATTTTCTCAACAAACAAGACCCAGGAGACTTGGACCCTACGTCAAGACACAAAAGAGGAGGCCACGAGGTAGGGGGGCGCGCCCTCCATCCTCGTGGGCCCCCTGTTGCTCCACCAACGTACTCCTTCCTCCTATATATACCTACATACCCCCAAACGACCAGATACGGAGCCAATACCCTAATTCCACAGTCGTAACTTTCTGTATCCACGAGATCCCATCTTGGGGCCTGTTCCGGAGCTCCGCCAGAGGGGGCATCGATCACGGAGGGCTTCTACATCAACACCATATCCCCTCCGATGAAGTGTGAGTAGTTTACCTCAGACCTACGGGTCCATAGTTCGAGCTAGATGGCTTATTCTCTCTTTTTGGATCTCAATACAATGTTCTCCCCCTCTCTTGTGGAGAATTATTCGATGTAATCTTCTTTTTGCGGTGTGTTTGTTGAGACCGATGAATTGTGGGTTTATGATCAAGTCTATCTATGAACAATATTTGAATCTTCTTTGAATTCTTTTATGTATGATTGGTTATCTTTGCAAGTCTCTTCGAATTATCACTTTGGTTTGGCCTACTAGATTGATCTTTCTTGCAATGGGAGAAGTGCTTAGCTTTGGGTTCAATCTTGCGGTGTCCTTTCCCAGTGAAAGTAAGGGCAGCAAGGCACGTACTTTATTGTTGCCATCGAGGATAACAAGATGGGGTTTTCATCATATTGCATGAGTTTATCCCTCTACATCATGTCATCTTGCTTAAGGCGTTACTCTGTTTTTAACTTAATACTCTAGATGCATGCTGGATAGCGGTCAATGAGTGGAGTAGTAGTAGTAGATGCAGGTAGGAGTCGGTCTACTTGTCTCGGATGTGATGCCTATATACATGATCATACCTAGATATTCTCATAACTATGCTCAATTCTGTCAATTGCTCAACAGTAATTTGTTCACCCACCGTAGAATACTTATGCTCTCGAGAGAAGCCACTAGTGAAACCTATGCCCCCGGGTCTATCTTCATCATATTAATCTCCTACTACTTAGCTATTTCCTTTGCTTTTTACTTTGCCTTTATTTTACTTTGCATCTTTATCATAAAAAAACCAAAAATATTATCTTATCATATCTATCAGATCTCACTCTCGTAAGTGGCCGTGTAGGGATTGTGTCGGTGTACTAAAGTAGGGGTACCTTAGTATCCCGAACTTGTGCACGGGCAGTCGCAGCGTCCCGCGGCAAGTCTTGCCGGGCGACCGCCAAGATCCTCCGTGGATCCTTTGAAGCCATTCAAGAACAAAGTATCCAAGAACAAGAAGACAAGACCCCGGCAAGAGGAGCTTGCCGGGAAGGAGACAAGACCCCGGCAAGAGGAGCTTGCCGGGAAGGCCAACCAAGGCCCGGTGAGCGTCAAGCTCCCGGATGCGACAAGGCAACGACCGCGGCAAGACACTTGCCGCGGCCAACCTCCACTCTGTACCTGTGCTCCAGCACATCCACCAACGTGTTGCTCTGGGACCCTTCCAGGCGTACGTGGCGGAAGGCTGTGCAGCCAGAGGTACACGGTGGCAAGCGGCGCTGGCAAGATTGCCATCATGGCAAGCAGTGGTGTCCCTGGCGGTCCCTTTCTGCACCGCCTAGGCGACGCAGACAAGCATTTAATGCCCTTGTCCCCTGCCGTCAGGGTTAGGTATGATAACACTGTTGTAGGCGGTGGTGCCAACCGCAATGCCTTTTCCATTTTTGCCCTTGTCTATGTTGCCACCTGTCGGTGACCCCTTTAACATATAAAAGGAGGCTCATGCGCAACGTAGAGGAGGGACGATCATTCTCACGCTCGGTCTCGCTAGCTGCCTGTGTGTACTGTAGCACTCGGCGCTCCCGAGCAAGAACACAATACAAATCAAAGCAGGAGTAGGGTTTTACGCATCCGTGCGGCCCGAACCTGGGTAAACTGATCGTGTCGCTCGTGCGTTTCGCCTCGATCTGCTCTTCGTGCTCTCTCCTCCCCCTGCCGAACCGAAAGGGGCCCAGTCCGCCGTCGTCCCATAGGTGTCCGTGGGATCAGCACCCCCGACAGATTGACAACCCCTATTCGCATTGGTTGCGAGGATTTATTTGTTTTGTGCAGGTACGAGGGATTCGCGCGTAGCCTCCTACTGGATTGATACCTTGGTTCTCAAAAACTAAGGGAAATACTTATGCTACTTTGCTGCATCATCCCTTCCTCTTCGGGGAAAACCAACGCAGTGCTCAAGAGGTAGCACCTTCCCCTAGGCCCAAACAATGGTGAAGTGTCATGTAGTCGACGTTCACATACCACCACTAGAGGAAAGACAACATACATCTCATCAAAATATTGAATGAATACCTATTTGACATGACCACTTATAACAAGACTTCTCCCATGTCCTCAGGAACAAACGTAACTACTCACAATCATATTCATGTTCATAATCAGAGGGTTATTAATATGGATAAAGGATTTGAAAGTATAATCTTCCGCCGAATAAACCAACTAGCATCAATTACAAGGAGTAATCAGCACTTCTAGCGACCCACAGGTACCAATATGAGGTTTTGAGACAAAGATCGGATACAAGAGATGCACTAGGGTTTGAGAGGAGATGGTGCTGGTGAAGATGTTGACGGAGATTGACCCCCTCCCGATGAGAGGATCGGTGGAGCCAAATCTTCATCGTCTTCATCGACATGCCGCCGAAGAAGAAGGCTTCGGAGGCGGCTGCTCCGTCCATGCCGAGCCCACCATCGCCGGAGCAAACGGCTGGTGGGGTAGACGCCGGCGGAGGAACGGGCGTCGACGATCGAGCTCACGGTGCTGCCAGGTCCAAGGACAAGACTGCACTGCACATCGGCGGCGCAGTCGGCTCCCACAACGACCGAGCGCACTCCAAGACCTCGGCGTCCGTACACGCCCCGCGCCCATCTCAGGAGGCGCGGGACCAGCAGCATTATGGTACTCATGGTACCATACGCTTGCTGGATCAAGATCGAGCTGGTGGATCTCGGAGCGCTCAAGACCAGCATGCGCGCCGACGTGCTGGAGCGAGCGGGGCACGGTCGCCTGGACGAGATACTGCTCCCTCTAACGTAGCTAGAAGTCCGAGCATATCCCGTTCCTTGCACCGTTTGCCGCCGCCGCCTGCCACTCCGGCAGAAGCTTTGGCGCGAGCTCAACTGCTCCTAGACTACCCTCCAGCGGCAGACAAGATCGACGACTGGAGGGCCACCATCCAGAGTCTCATCGGCTTCGCCAACGGCGACAACCCACAGCAGCCGAGCACATCGTAGCTGCGGCAAGTCAGCCAGGCGCGAGCCGGTGGCGACAAGACCGGGGAGGGTGCGACCACTGTGCACTCTCCGCCTCGAAGGCCAAGATCGCCGACTCGCCGGATCCACCACGACAGCGACTCCACCGCTTCATCTGATCCACGAGCTCGTCGCGATCAGCGCCAAGTTCTTTACAAACGATAGCAAGAAGACGCTCGTACCCGCATCGAGCGCCGAAGAGAAGCGCGGCGTCAATCAGACCTGCGCGCTGGGCCCTCTGTCGACATGCATGCGCCAGGGGAACCAGGCGACTTGCCGTACGTGGTAGGTTGCCCTGCGTTTACCCGTGAGCTGCGGCAAGTCCAGTGGCCCAGCCAGAAGAATTTCAAGCCAGACGTACCAGAGAAGTACGACGGCAAGTCGCACCCGTCGGAGTTCCTCAGCATCTACACCGTCGTGGTGCAAGCTGCCGGGGGGCGAGACGACAAGGTCCTTGCCAACTACTTCCCGCTGGCGCTCAAGCCCGAAGTCAGGTCCTGGCTCATGCACTTGCCGGACAACTCCATATCCTCTTGGGCAGACCTATGCCATCAGTTTGTCGGCGCCTTTACAGGCGGCCACAAACCTCATGGCCAAGAGAGTGACCTTCACCTGCTCGCCCAGAAGGAAGGAGAGCCCCTCCGCAAGTATATTCAGAGATTCAGCCGTGTACAGTGCAACATCCCAGATATCCACCCTGCCGCGGTCATCAGTGCGTTCCATCAGAACGTGCATAACCGCAGGATGCGGGAGGAGATGGCGATGAGCAGGATCAGAGACATTAGTGAGCTATATGCCCTGGCCGACAAGTGTGCACGTGCTAAGGAAGGGAGGAAACTCCCCGGAGAGAGTACTGGAGTAGGAGGATCTGACAGCGAGGATGCTGCCCCGGCAAAGAAAAACCGACGGCGGAACAACAGGAAGAACAAAGGCAAAGATGTATTAGTCGTTGAGCAGTCCGGCAATGACGCCGCCGCCAAGAAAGCCAAAGTTGGTAGCTCCGGCAAGGAGGTTGCCGTGTGCACCAACTGCCAGGCTGTGGCGGTCACGGACAAGCAGGACGACACCGACAAGCAGTACTGTAAGATCCATCGCACAAAGGGCCATGACCTCCAGAGCTGCAAGAAGGTCGAACAGCTTGTCCAGCAGCAAAAAGCTAAGTACGAGCGGCGCGACAAGGAGAGGGCCCAAGGAGACGCTGGGGAAGCCGGCAAGAAGCGCGCCGGCCGGGGAGGACGCCGCGGCAAGGCCAAGCAGCGGCAAGGAGACAGACCTCCCCGCGGCCGCGACAAGGATGAAGACGACGACGACGACGAAGACATGGAGGATGTCGAGACCAGTGAGCAGGAGTTTCAGAAAGCCACAGAGGTCTTGCGCGTTGACGGTGGTGCTTCTCTGCATACTTCACACCGCCAACTCAAATAGTGGGTGCGGGAAGTCAATGCGGCAGAACCACCTGTCGAATCGCGCAAACTTCTGAAATGGTCCAGCACGCCTATCATCTTTGATATTGAGGACCACCCTGATCGCACAACTGCGGTCGGGTGCTTGCCGATGTTGGTTTCGCCAACTATCCGCAACCTCAAGGTCACTAAGATGCTAGTTGACGGCGGGGCCGGCTTGAACCTGATCTCCTCCGCTGTGCTCCAGAAACTCCAGATCCCTGACAGCGAGCTCGAAGAGACCGACACATTCCAAGGAATCAATCCGGAAAGGAGCAAGCCGATAGGGAAGGTCACGTTGCCGGTAACATTTGGCAGCGAGCTGAACTTCAGGACTGAGAGGGTCACTTTTGACGTTGCCGATTTCCATTGCCTTACAATGGGATACTTGGCCGTCCTGCACTCGCCAAGTTCATGGCAGCCTCTCACTACGCATACAACTTGCTCAAGATGCCAGGCCCGATAAGCGTCATCTCTGCCCCTGGCGACAAGAAGGATGCTCTTATCTGCGCCGACAAGATCTCCCGAGAAGCAGCAGCCGCAATGGATAGCAAGTCACTTGCCGCTGAAGCTCCCGGGGGAAAGAAGAAGACCAAGTCCGGCAAGAGTTCTGATGCCCACTCCGGCAAGCGCACCTCTTCGGAGTGCTGCGCTACCGTCGAGAACGCACCATCGAGCTCCACCGGCAAGTGTAAGAAGGCAATGGCAGCTCCGCCACATACCAAGAAGGTGTCCGCCAAGGATGACGGCACTGGTGGTACCTTCACCATCAGTGCCACTCTCGACCCTAAATAGGAAAGCGTGCTCATTGCTTTCCTGCGGGCAAACGTCGATGTGTTTGCATGGCAACCGTCTGACATCCCCGGTGTTCCCAGGAAAGTAATTGAGCACCATCTTGCCGTTTGTCCTCATGCGCGGCCCGTCAAGCAGAAGGTCAGGAAGCAAGCAGTAGAGCGCCAAGAGTTTATCGCAGAAGAGATCAAGAAATTGGAAGCAGCAGGCCTTGTCAGAGGAGTGCTCCATCCTACGTGGTTGGCCAATCCTGTAGTCGTGCGCAAGGCAAACGGGAAATGTAGGCTTTGTATCGACTTTACTGATGTTAATAAAGCTTGTCCCAAAGACCCATTTCCCTTGCCGTGCATTGACCAGATTGTTGACTCCACGACCGGGTGCGATTTGCTTTCATTTCTTGACGCATACTCAGGATACCATCAAATCTTCATGGCAGAAGATGATGAGGAGAAAACCGCATTCATTACTCCATGTGGCACGTACTGTTTCATACGGATGCCTTTCGGATTAAAGAATGCTGGTTCGACATTTGCAAGAGTGGTCCATGTCGCTCTTGAGCCACAGATGCACAGAAATGTGGAAGCCTACATGGATGATATAGTGGTCAAGAGCAAGGACAAGGCAACCCTAATTCAAGATTTAGACGAGACCTTTGCAAATCTGCGCAAGATCAACCTCAAGCTCAACCCCGAGAAGTGTGTGTTTGGAGTCCCCTCCGGCAAGCTTCTCGGGTTCTTCGTGTCTCAGCGGGGAATCGAAGCCAATCCCGACAAGATCAAGGCCATTGAGCAGATCGAAGCACCAAAGCGCGTCAAGGATGTAAGAAAACTTGCCGGTTGCGTGGCTGCTCTCAGCAGGTTTATCTCTCGGTGTGCTGAGCGCGCCCTGCCGTTTTTCAAAATTTTGAAAAAGGCAGGTCCAATGAAATGGACTCCGGAAGCGGAGGCTGCGCTGCAGGACTTGAAGAGATACCTGTCCTCCACTCCAACACTTGTCGCACCTAAGCCACAAGAGAAGTTGCTGCTGTATATAGCGGCAACCAATCAAGTGGTTAGTGCTGCGTTAGTGGCGGAGAGGGAGGCAGACGACGAGCCAGTGACCGCGGCAAGCGCATCCAGCGACAAGCAGGGGGCTTCCCCGACAAGCTCTGGTCCCGACAAGGATGGATCTGCGCAGGTGCATGAAGAGATACAGAAGAAAATGGTGCAGCGCCCAGTTTACTTTGTCAGTTCCCTTCTGCAGGGGGCTAGGTCAAGGTACTCTGGTGTGCAAAAGTTGCTTTTCGGCCTTCTCATGGCCTCGAGAAAGCTGCGCCATTACTTCCAAGCACATGAGATCACAGTTGTCACTCGCTTTCCGCTGAAGAGGATACTGCAGAATCCAGAAGCGACAGGCAGGATTGTTGAGTGGGCACTGGAACTGTCAAGCTTTGGCCTCAAGTTTGAGAGTACTTCAACTATCCAAAGCAGAGCATTAGCAGAATTCATAGCAGAGTGGACGCCAACACCAGATGAAGAAATTCCAGAGACGAGCATCCCCGTCAAGGAAGCAAACAAAGAGTGGCTCATGTACTTTGACGGTGCCTTCTCGCTGCAAGGCGCCGGCGCTGGCGTGCTGCTTGTCGCACCCACCGGAGAGCACCTCAAGTATGTGGTCCAGATGCACTTTCCCAAGGAGCAAGCGACAAACAATACTGTAGAGTATGAAGGCTTGCTTGCCGGTCTCAGGATCGCGGCAGACCTTGGGATCAAGAAGCTCATTGTCAGGGGTGACTCGCAGCTTGTCGTCCGCCAAGTAAACAAGAATTATCAGAGTCCATTGATGGAAGCCTACGTCGACGAAGTGAGAAAGCTAGAAGAGCACTTTGACGGCCTGCAGATGGAACATGTTCCAAGAGCTCAGAACGACATTGCCGATAGCCTGTCAAAGTGCACTGCACTTAAGTTACCTGTGGAACCAGGGATCTTTGTGCTCAAGCTGACTCAGCCGTCCGTAACACCGTCAACTGGATAGAGCAAGAAGAGGAAGTTGATTTCTGGCGACTATTTTCCGGCAGAGCTTCCCGAAGCCGCCGCCAAGAAGGTCCCCAAGATCAACACCAAGAGTGCTGAGGAGCAGTCTGCTCCGGCAAGCCCTAGGGCTTGTTCCGTCGAAGCAGGCACTCCTGACAAGTTTTGCTCCAGCAAGCTTGCCGGGGAACGTCAAGCTCCGGCAGAGCCGCAGGCTCTTGCCGTAGAAGCGGATGTTCCCGCAGCAGCAGACATGCCTTTAGTCCTTGTTGTCGAGCCACAAGCTCCAACATGGGCACAGCAGATTGTCTGTTTCCTTTAGACAGGAGAACTTCCCGAAGAGCAAGAAGAAGCGGAAAGAGTAGCCCGGCAGTCTAGTATGTACCAGTTTGTCGATAACACACTGTGCAGAAGAAGACTCAACGGTGTGAAATTGAAGTGTATTCCCCGGGAAGATGGACAAAAGCTGTTGGCAGAGATACATGGAGGCATATGTGGTCACCACATTGGCGCAAGAGCACTTGTCGGCAAAGCATTCCGGCAAGGCTTCTTCTGGCCGACAACCCTCCAGGATGCAACTGCACAAGTAACCAAGTGTGAAGCGTGCCAGTTCCATTCCAAGCAGATACACCAGCCAGCTCAAGCTCTCCAGACGATCCCTTTATCCTGGAAATTTTCGGTCTGGGGGCTCGACATCCTCGGCCCCTTTCCCCGAGCAGTCGGGGGCTTTGAGTACTTGTACGTTGCAATCGACAAGTTCACAAAGTGGCCGGAAGTAGAACCAATGAGGAAGGTGACAGCATAGTCAGCAGTCAAGTTCTTCAGGTCGATTGTTTGCCGTTTCGGGATCCCTAACAGGATAATTACCAACAACGGTACGCAATTTACGAGCCGCACCTTCATGCAGTACGTCCAAGATCTTGGCGCCAAGGTCTGCTTCGCTTCTGTTGCTCACCCGAGAAGCAACGGTCAAGCGGAGAGGGCAAATGCTGAAGTGCTGCTCGGGCTCAAGACCAGAACTTTCGACAGGCTGCACAAGTGCAGAAGAAACTGGATCGAGGAGCTGCCGGTGGTTCTTTGGTCGATCAGGACGACGCCAAATCGAGCCACTGGCCAGACACCTTTCGCTCTAGTCTATGGAGCAGAGGCAGTTCTCCCCACGGAACTCGTATACGGGTCGCCTCGAGTGCTCGCTTAGGATGAGCTTGAGCAAGAGCAGCTGCGACAAGATGACGCGCTGCTCCTTGAGGAAGACCGTCTTCAGGCTGCTGTGCGAGCTGCTCGCTACCAGCAAGCTTTGCGCCGCTACCATAGCCGCAAAGTTAACGCCAGAAGTCTCGAGGAAGGCGACCTTGTTCTTTGGCGCGTTCAGTCCGCCAAGAATTCCAACAAGTTGACACCAAAGTGGGAAGGCCCTTACCGGGTGAAACGAGTCACTAGGCCTGGCGCTGTCCGCCTGGAGACCGAAGATGGCATCCCAGTGAGCAACTCCTGGAATATTGAGCATCTTCGCAAGTTTTACCCGTAGGGCGCGGTTGCCGGAACCCGTTCCGGCAACCACCTTTTGTACAAGTCTTGCCGCTGTTGCATGTAATCCTTTGTACAAAGCCAGGCGCAGATCCCGTGCATAAAGATCATGTGCTCCGCACACTTTGTCGATTTCATGTTTTATTTTATTTTGCATGTGTTATCTGACACTTTGTGCAGCACCTATCCCCGGTAAGCAACAACGAGCCATAAGGCTCCATCTTTTTCTCCTTCTTTTTTCTCTCAAGGAAAGGAAGGTTCTCTCACGCACAAGTTTGCCGGGGGGGGGGGGGGGGGGGAGGGTAGGAGAAGATACGGTATGGACCAGGCGTCGTTCAAGAAGGTTTCGCCTTGCCGGGAAGCAAACAATAGAAAAGATTATCGGCAGCGACAAGAAAAGAAGCAAACGGGCGCCTAGTCTACGCGGTCGCCCTTGACCCTCTTGATTCCGCTCACCCTGTCCACAATGGGTGCAACAAGGGTCTTGAGCGCCTCCAGATCAGCATCCGGCGGCAAGGACCTGAGGACGTTGGTGAGGTTGAGGCCCGGATTGCGGAACGCCACCTTCATCAGCACCTTCTGAAGAGCTCCCGCGCAGATCTTGTGCGACTCGTCGGCAAGCTGCTTCGGGATTCCTTCCCGGAGTCGCCGGAGTGCCGTCGCCACGCCCTTGAAGAACGAAGTGAGCTTGGCGCTGGGTTGGAGGTTCTCGTCGGGGGAGTACCCGAGATCCTCCATTCCCAGCTGCGCCAGCTCCTTGTCGATGTCGGCGGCAACATCCACAAGCCCTTCCGTCCAGTGCTCCACATTCTCCCGGAAGGTACTCTGGGCGGCAGCGGCGCTCGCCAGCAACGCCTTGCCGGCCTTGACTTCCTCCTTCAGGGCCGTCTCCTGCTCCTTGGCACTGTCCAGCGTCTTTGTCAAAGTGGCCAGCTTCGACTCAAGATCCGCATTGGAATCCTTGGCGGCGTCAAGCTCCTTGCCCTTCTCGGCGAAATGGGACTACAGCTCCGAGTAGCTATTGGCGTCCTTCTCTCGCTCAAGCTTGAGCGCGGCAAGCTCGTCGCCGCTCGCCTTGAGATCCGCCTCCAGCTGCACCACCTTCATCTCCAGCTCCTTCTTGGCGGACTCGGCAGCTGCAGCAGCGTCCTCTGCTTGTTTGAGGGCTCCACCAACTGTTCGCTCGCGCACGGCAAGCTCCTCCTCATGGCTGTCGAGGTGGACCTTCCGCTGCACCAGCTTGCCTTCTTGCACCGCCAACTTCTCAGCGGCAAGCCGCTGCTGCTCTTCGGCTTCGGCCTTCTCGAGAAGGAAGGCCTCCCGCTCCTCGGCAAGTCGCGCCCGCTCCACTGCCAAAGATCGGAGAGCTTCTTGATTTTGACCCCGGAGCTCTTCCGCGCGCTTCTCGATGTCGACTCCTGCCTTGGCGACAAGCGCTTCGCGAGATTCAAGCTTGGCTTGCCGGGCGCGGTAGAGTGACACCAGCTTCCGCAGCAGCCGCTCCTCCTCAGGCTCGCCGCTGCTACTGCTTGGCGCGTCCACTAGCGCCAGCCCGGCGGAAGCAAGCACTTCTCCGTCAAAGCTTTCTCCCTCGACCGGCGCCCTGGAGCTTGACGCCCAGGGGAGGTTGATGAAGATGTCGTCGCCGGCCTTCAAGTAGACGCCAGGCTGGGGCTCTTCGGAGCCTGGCGCGGCGGCAGCGGCGGAGGGGTCGGCGGTCGGTGCAGCGCCTGGCGCTCCTGCGGCCTTAGGGTCGTCAGTACGACCGCCAGACCCCCCGCCTGCCTCTGCGGCAGCAGCCCTGGCGGCCTCTTCGCCGGCGGGCTCGTCGGCGCCGGCTGCTTCCTCGGCGGCAACGGCATCGTCGGCAGCAACTTCGGTCTCCATCGGCTCCGCAGCAGATGGATCTGACAGCCGGAAAGGGGGAGAGGAGTCAAGCAACTATCCAAAAAGAAAGAAGATCAAAAGAAGAAGAACCCAAGGGAAGTTTGAAGCAAGAAGATTACCTGTGCCAGGATCTACAGCCGTGGTCTCCGCCGCCAGGGGGCCGCTGGTGCTGTCCCTTGCCGGAGACCCCTCCCTTGCCGGGGGCTCCTCCCTTGCCGGAGTCTCCTCCCTTGCCGGAGTCTCCTCCCTTGCCGGAGAGCTCTCCCTTGCCGGGGACCTCTCCCTTGCCGGAGGATTTTCCCTCGGCGCTTCGGGGGTGGCCTCCGGGCGCTCCTGTTGAGGCTGCTTTGCTCCTGCACAAGTCAACCAACAGATATCAGCAAAGCAAGGATCTCCATGCGCGCCCAACAGCGGGAAGAAAACAAGATACTTACGCTGGGGGCGGCTCTGGAGATCAGTTGCCGGGTCCGGCAAGGTTGTCTCGGGCGCATCCCCTGCTGAGGCAGTGGGTTCGTCCTCGATGACAATCACCGGGGCCTTGGCTCTCTTCACCGCTCTCTCGGCCAGAGTCCTAAGAAGGAATGGGTTCAGATTGAAGCAAGTGAGATACAAGACAAAACATCAAAGATTGAAGAACTGCAAGTACAATAAGAGAAACTTACTCTTCTTCTTCTTCCTCGTCGGAGCCGAACGCGGAGAAGTCGAAATCCGGCTCGCGTCCGGCGCGGGAAGGTGGAGGAGTAGGTTCCCTTGGCCGCTTGGCGGGAGCAGAAACAGTGGTCCGAGAGGACCCTGCTCTAGTTGCCGCAGCAGCGTGAGGCGCTCCCGCGGCTACGGTGCTTGCCGCGGTGGAGCGTGTCGCGCGGCGCGGCGACTATCGACTCGCCTGCCGCCTCGCCATGTCCCCGGCCTTGCGGAGATGCCTTCTTGGTGGGGATGGAGGCTCTGCTTGCGGCGTGCTGTCTGAAGATGAGGAAGAGGAGGAGTCGATCTCCAATGAGCCGCTTGTATCCTCGGCGGGCTCGCTCGGCTCGGCGAAACGCCCGGCAAGCTCTTTCTTGCCGGCAGTCTCCCCTTGCCCGGCAAGATCTTTCTGGCCGGGCAAGCTCTTTCTTGCTGGCAATCTCCTCTCGCTCGGCACGGTTTGCCGCCTCTGCTGCCTCTGCCTCCTCCAAGGTGAATCCGAACTCGCCTGCCGCCGCAGCTGCCGCCGCCTCTTCCAACCTGGTGGCGATGCGCTTCAACTCCGCTTCGGTGGTGTCGCGAGTGAGGCCATCCTTCTCGTCGGGGCAGATCGGCACTTCTACCAATTTGTCGAAGAACTGCTGCACGACGTCATCTGCAGGCTCTTGCCAAGTTGGCACAAGTCCATGCGAGTCGCACAGCGGCATCATTGCCCTGATGCGGTCAAGCGCAGAGTTGTTGCACAGCGGGACGACACCCTGCGGCAACCTAAAAACTTCGGGATGATCTGGATCATACTTGAACAGCTCCTGAAGCATCGCATTTAGCTCCAAAACGGTGAAGTTGTAGTTGAGGCCCGGGCGCAGCCTCATGATATCCGCCGCGTTCTTGAACTCCCAGGCAGGCCTCCTCCGTTCTTGCAGGGGGGCGATGCGGCGGCGAAGGAAGTCCGCGCCAACAGCGCCTACAGTGAGTCCGGCAAGCCTGAGGCGTTGGATCCTGGTGACAGCAATCCTCAGCCTGCTGTCTTCCGAGGCCACGTCGCTCCACTCGCTGCCGCGTACCGCTGCTGCTTGGCGCCGGGCGGTAAATGGCTGCGGGTTATCCTCGACAATCCAGCACCAGTCTGCTCTCCACTCCTCCCACTTGCCGCGGAACTCGCCCTCCAGATAAGAATCCTTCTTGCCGGTCCTTGAGACCCAGGTGATTCCGCCAGATAAGGGCTCCCCTCTCTCTACCCGGGGTATAAAGAAGTGGCAGAAAAGAGCTACGTTTGGGTGGACTCCGACAAAGTTTTCGCAAAGGTGTGCGAAAACTGCCATGGTCAGGACGGCATTGGGGGTGAAATCAAGGAGGCAGAGGCCGTAGGTGTTCATAATGTCGCAAAAGAATTCGTAGAAGGGCGCGCAGAGCCCGCAGTAGAAGAATACGGCGAAAAAGGGATATCCGTTCGGAGCCATCTTATGAGCAGTGGCTGGGAGTACCTTGGTGCTCGGATGTGCTCGCGTCTCCGTCGACCAGAAGAGGTAGTAGTACTCCCTCAGCTCCTTCGCGACAAGCTTGGGGGGGGGGGGGAAGATGGCCCGCTCCTTCCGCAGCACTGCAAGTCGCCACGCCTCGGTCGACTTCACGGCCTTCCCCTTGTCGGCTTTCGGAG
This sequence comes from Triticum monococcum, assembly GCA_034509565.1. Classification (NCBI taxonomy): domain Eukaryota; kingdom Viridiplantae; phylum Streptophyta; class Magnoliopsida; order Poales; family Poaceae; genus Triticum; species Triticum monococcum. Next base: position 29,301,851 of record CM067847.1, read on the forward strand.
CCATGGCGGAACCGGTGGAGGAGATCGACGGTGTTGGTGGTGCTGGTGGCGATGGGGGGCAGGGCGCTGCTCTCTTTGCTTTGGGAAGATGGAGGCGGGGCGGAGGCTTCTGAGATTGGAGTGGAAAGGGGACGAGTGGGCGCACTACCCCTGCTTCCCCTTGCTTATAAAGGGGGAGTGGGCGGACGTTCCGCCTTTCCTAATAAAGAAACCGCCCACGATCTCTCCCACGACGCCGCGTTCGACGCGTGCCGTGCGGGGAGGGCGCGGTGGATGCGGAGTGAGATACGGCGTAACCTAGGCCGCGCGTGCCCGTGCCCTGTTTTGGGCCTGGCCCAACAGCGCTCGGCACCGTGTATGGCCCAGGCCCGGGGGCTCCTGTCGGTGTACTAAAGTAGGGGTACCTTAGTATCCCGAACTTGTGCACGGGCAGTCGCAGCATCCCGCGGCAAGGCTTGCCGGGCGACCGCCAAGATCCTTCGTGGATCCTTTGAAGCCATTCAAGAACAAAGTATCCAAGAACAAGAAGGCAAGACCCCGGCAAGAGGAGCTTGCCGGGAAGGCCAACCAAGGCCCGGTGAGCGGCAAGCTCCCGGATGTGACAAGGCAACGACCGCGGCAAGACACTTGCCGCGGCCAACCTCCACTCTGTACCTGCGCTCCAGCACATCCACCAACGTGTCGCTCTGGGACCCTTCCAGGGGTACGTGGCGGAAGGCTGTGCAGCCAGAGGTACACAGTGGCAAGCGACGCTGGCAAGATTGCCATTGTGGCTAGCAGTGGTGTCCCTGGCGGTCCCTTTCTGCACCGCCTAGGCGACGCAGACAAGCATTTAATGCCCTTGTCCCCTGCCGTCAGGGTTAGGTATGATAACACTGTTGTAGGCGGCGGTGCCAACCGCAATGCCTTTTCCATTTTTGCCCTTGTCTATGTTGCCACCTGTCGGTGACCCCTTTAACATATAAAAGGAGGCCCATGCGCAACGTAGAGGAGGGACGATCATTCTCACGCTCGGTCTCGCTAGCTGCCTGTGTGTACTGTAGCACTCGGTGCTCCCGAGCAAGAACACAATACAAATCAAAGCAGGAGTAGGGTTTTACGCATCCGTGCAGCCCGAACCTGGGTAAACTGATCGTGTCGCTCGTGCGTTTCGCCTCGATCTGCTCTTCGTGCTCTCTCCGCCCCCTGCCGAACCGAAAGGGGCCCGGTCCGCCGTCGTCCCATAGGTGTCCGTGGGATCAGCACCCCCGACAGATTGACAACCCCTATTCGCATTGGTTGCGAGGATTTATTTGTTTTGTGCAGGTACGAGGGAGTCGCGCGTAGCCTCCTACTGGATTGATACCTTGGTTCTCAAAAACTAAGGGAAATACTTACGCTACTTTGCTGCATCATCCCTTCCTCTTCGGGGAAAACCAACGCAGTGCTCAAGAGGTAGCACCTTCCCCTAGGCCCAAACAATGGTGAAGTGTCATGTAGTCGACGTTCACATACCACCACTAGAGGAAAGACAACATACATCTCATCAAAATATCGAATGAATACCAATTTGACATGACCACTTATAACAAGACTTCTCCCATGTCCTCAGGAACAAACGTAACTACTCACAATCATATTCATGTTCATAATCAGAGGGTTATTAATATGGATAAAGGATTTGAACGTATAATCTTCCGCCGAATAAACCAACTAGCATCAATTACAAGGAGTAATCAGCACTTCTAGCGACCCACAGGTACCAATATGAGGTTTTGAGACAAAGATCGGATACAAGAGATGCACTAGGGTTTGAGAGGAGATGGTGCTGGTGAAGATGTTGACGGAGATTGACCCCCTCCCGATGAGAGGATCGATGGTGATGATTTCCCCCTCCCGGAGGGGTGTTTCCTTGGCAGAACAGCTCTGCCAGAGCCCTAGATTGGTTCCACCAAGGTTCCGCCTCGTGACAGCGGCGCTTCATCCCGAAAGCTTCCTTCTGATTTTTTCTAGGGAAAAATACACCTTATACCAGAAGATGGGCATCGGGGGGCTTCCAGGTGGCCCACGAGGCAGGGGGCGCGCCCACGGGGTTAGGGCGCGCCCTCCACCCTCGTGGACGGTGGGTGGCCCCCCTCTGGTGCTTCCTTCACCCAATATTTTTTTATATATCCCAAAACTGATTTTTGTGGAGTTTCAGGACTTTTGGAGTTGTATAGAATAGGTCTCTAATATTTGCTCCTTTTCTAGCCCAGAATTCCAGCTGCCGGCATTCTCCCTCTTCATGTAAACCTTGTAAAATAAGAGAGAAAAGGCATAAGTATTGCGACATAATGTGTAATAACAGCCCATAATGCAATAAATATCGATATAAAAGCATGATTCAAAATGGACGTATCAACTCCCCCAAGCTTAGACCTCGCTTGTCCTCAAGCGGAAGCCGATATTGAAAAATATGTCCACATGTTTAGATATAGAGGTGTCGATAAAATAAAATACAGACATGAGGGCATCATGATCATTCTTAGAATAGCAACATATATATATATATATACATATATTGTCATATGATTTCTTATGCTAAAGTAATAATCTATTCACAATGTCAAGTATGAATCAGAAACTTCATTTAAAACTAACAAACTATGCTCTCAGTCATTGAAGCAATTGCAATTTATCATAATATCGGAAAGAGTCAATATAAGAGCTTTTCAGCAAGTCCACATACTCAACTATCATTTAGTCTTCCACAATTGCTAACACTCACGCAATACTTATGGGTATGAAGTTTTAATCGGGCACAAAGAAATATAGGGGCTTATAGTTTTGCCTCCCAACCTTTTACCTCAAGGGTAATGTTAACAATAATAGTTTATGATAACCTACGTCCAATTGGATATATATATCAGGATCTTTCCAACACATAGTGCTTGCCAAAGGATAAAGTGTAAAAAGGGAAAGGTGAAGATCACCATGACTTTTGCATAAGGTATAAGATAAAAATAAAAGATAGGCCCTTCGCAGAGGGAAGCAGAGGTTGTCACGTGCTTTTATGGTTGGATGCACAAAATCTTAATGCAAAAGAACGTCACTTTATATTGCCACTTGTGATAGGGACCTTTATTATGTAGTCCGTCGCTATTATTTCTTCCATATCACTAGCTCGTATAAAACTTATTTTCTCCACACTAATATATCACACATATTTAGAGAGCAATTTTTATTGCTTGCAACAATGACAACTTACTTGAAGGATCTTATTCAATCCATAGATAGATATGGTGTACTCTCATGGCAAAACTGGGTTTAAGGATATTTGGAAGCACAAGTAGTATCTCTACTTGGTGCAAAGAATTTGGCTAGCATGAGGGGGAAAGGCAAGCTCAACATGTTGGATGATCCATGACAATATAATTTATTTCGGATATAAGAAAACATAAGCCATTACGTTGCCTTCCTTGTCCAACATCAACTTTTTAGCATGTCATATTTTAATGAGTGCTCACAATCATAAAAGATGTCCAAGATAGTATATTTATATGTGAAAACCTCTCTTTCTTTATTACTTCCTGTTGATTGCAACGATGACCAAAACTATGTTTGTCAGCTCTCAACAACGTTTATTCATCATACTCTTTATATGTGAAGTCATTACTCTCCATAAGATCTATATATGATCTCTTTGTTTCTTTTTATTCTTTCCTTTTTTTATTCCCTCAAGATCATAGCAAGATAACCAAGCCCTCGACTCAAGACTAATCTTTATTATATATAGCTCATGGACTCGATTACATAGATAAGTATCAACACAAAACTCAAAGCTAGATCATACTAAACTTTATTCTACTAGATAAAGATATAACCAAAAGGATCGAACTAAGAAAAACGGTAAAGATAGAAGTGTGATGGTGATACGATACAGGGGAACCTCCCCCAAGCTTGGCAGTTGCCAAGGGGAGTGCCCATACCAATGTGTTTATGTCTCTTTCTTCGGAGGTGGTGATGATGGAGTTGTTGATGATGTAGGCTTGTCGTCCATCTTGCAAGGCACAGGCTCACCATCATAGAAGGATGATTGATTCTCCTGGATCCTCAAATCTGCAGCCAAACTCATCCTCTTAAATCTATATTCATACTCACAGTTTTGGTTTTGTAGGTAATAGATCTAGGCTTGGAGGTGCTCGATTTTCTCGTGAAGCTTGAAGATGGTCTCCCCAATGTTCTTGGCATCTAGCTTGTGGTTGTTGGTGAACTCTGCGATCATCATGTGGTTGGTGTTGAGTCCGCGTTCCACCATCCCCTGGCACTTGAAAATTTGTTGCTCCATTGCTTCGAGTCTTGTCTCCACGCTTCCGGCCCTCCTTGATCCCTCAACATCGCGGATGTGCAGCACCCCCTCACGCATCTCAATGGTTTGAGGGTGTTGCAGCACCTCTGTGAGGTAGGGGTTGATGACCTTCTCGAAAAACCTGTCCTTGAGGGCACTTGAAGACGTCATGGTGATCTACATCTGTCAGAAAAACAGCTCGAAACAAAAGCAATAGATATTTGCGTGGTAGGGTGGTCAAAACCTTCGGGAGATTATATAATGAATTTTTACCGACCAAAAGAAGTATCGTGCAAGAAAACGGAGTCCGGAGGGCACACGAGGTGCCCACGAGGCAGGGGGCGTGCCCAGGGGGGTGGACGCCTCGTGTCCTTTCCGGACTACTTCTTATTTTCCTATTTTCTTAAATATTCCAAAATGGAGAAAAAAATGCTATTAGAACTGTTTTGGAGTCACTTTACTTACCGTACCACATACCTATTCCTTTTCGTAGTCTGGAACGTTCTGGAAAGTGTCCCTTATGTACTCCTCCAGGGTTACGGTATTAATAACATTGGTTTCAACATTTATGGGATTACCTAAGATATAATGTTTGATTCATTGACCATTCACCACCTTCGGATTTGTTCCTTCAAAGTTGTTGATTTTTATGGCACCGGAACGATAGACCTCCTCGATAACGTAAGGACCTTCCCATTTAGAGTGGAGTTTTCCTGCAAAAAATCTTATACGAGAGTTGTATAACAGAACATAATCACCTACATTAAACTCACGCTTTTGTATCCTTTTGTCATGCCATCTTTTAAGTTTTTCTTTAAACAGTTTGGCATTCTCATAGGCATGGGTTCTCCACTCATCAAGTGAGCTAATGTCAAATAGTCTTTTCTCACCGGCATGTTTGAAATCATAATTGAGCTCTTTGATGGCCCAATATGCCTTATGTTCTAGTTCGAGAGGTAAGTGACATGCTTTTCCATAAACCATTTTATACAGAGACATACCCATAGGATTTTTATATGCAGTTCTATAGGCCCATAATGCATCATCAAGTTTTGTGGACCAATTTATTTCTAGATCTATTAACAGTCTTTTGCAAAATTAATTTAATCTCTCTATTACTCAGTTCTACTTGACCATTAGACTCTGGGTGGTATGTGTTGGGGAACGTAGTAATTTCAAAAAATTTCCTACGCACACGCAAGATCATGGTGATGCATAGCAACGAGGGGGAGAGTATTGTCTACGTACCAACGCAGACCGACTGCGGAAGCGATCTCACAACGTAGAGGAAGTAGTCGTACGTCTTCTTCCCGATCCGACCGATCCAAGCACCGTTACTCCGGCACCTCCGAGTTCTTAGCACACGTTCAGCTCGATGATGATCCTCGGGCTCCGATCCAGCAAAGCGTCGAGTGAGAGTTCCGTCAGCACAACGGCGTGGTGACGATCTTGATGTACTACCGACGCAGGGCTTCGCCTAAGCTCTACAACGATATGACCGAGGTGGAATTTGGTGGTAGGGGGCACCGCACACGGCTAAGGAACGATCAACAATGATCAACTTGTGTGTCTATGGGGTGCCCCCTGCCCCCGTATATAAAGGAGCAGGGGGAGGGGTTCGGCCGGCCAGGGAGAGAGGCGCAGGGGGAGTCCTACTCCTACCGGGAGTAGGACTCCCCCCCAATCCTATTCCTAATAGGACTCTTCAAGGAGAAGAGAGAAGAGAGGGGGGCCGGCCCCTTCTCCTAGTCCTAATAGGACTAGGGAAGGGGGGGAGGCGCGCAGCCCTTGTGGGCAGCCCCTTTTCACTTTTCCACTAAGGCCCAATAGGCCCATTTGCCTCCCGGGGGGTTCCGGTAACCCTCCCGGTATTCCGGTAAAATCCCGATTTCACCCGGAACACTTCCGGTGTCCAAACATAGGCTTCCAATATATCAATCTTTACGTCTCGACCATTTCGAGACTCCTCGTCATGTCCGTGATCACATCCGGGACTCCGAACAACCTTCGGTACATCAAAATGCATAAACTCATAATAACTGTCATCGTAACGTTAAGCGTGCGGACCCTACGGTTCGAGAACAATGTAGACATGACCGAGACACGTCTCCGGTCAATAACCAATAGCGGGACCTGGATGCCCATATTGGCTCCTACATATTCTACAAAGATCTTTATCGGTCAGACCGCATAACAACATACGTTGTTCCCTTTGTCATCGGTATGTTACTTGCCCGAGACTCGATCGTCGGTATCCAATACCTAGTTCAATCTCGTTACCGGCAAGTCTCTTTACTCGTTCCGTAATACATCATCTCACAACTAACATATTAGTTGCAGTGCTTGCAAGGCTTATGTGATGTGCATTACCGAGAGGGCCCAGAGATACCTCTCCGACACTCGGAGTGACAAACCCTAATCTCGAAATACGCCAACCCAACATCTACCATTGGAGACACCTGTAGTACTCCTTTATAATCACCCAGTTACGTTGTGACGTTTGGTAGTACCCAAAGTATTCTTCCGGTAAACGGGAGTTGCATAATCTCATAGTTATAGGAACATGTATAAGTCATGAAGAAAGCAATAGCAACATACTAAACGATCGGGTGCTAAGCTAATGGAATGGGTCATGTCAATCAGATCATTCAACTAATGATGTGACCTCGTTAATCAAATAACAACTCTTTGTTCATTGTTAGGAAACATAACCATCTTTGATTAACGAGCTAGTCAAGTAGAGGCATACTAGTGACACTCTTTTGGTCTATGTATTCACACATGTATTATGTTTCCGGTTAATACAATTCTAGCATGAATAATAAACATTTATCATGATATAAGGAAATAAATAATAACTTTATTATTGCCTCTAGGGCATATTTCCTTCAGTATGGAGATGCAATTCTATGACTAACATCATACTTAGCAAACATTTTACGAAAAGCACCATGAATAAAATGTGAACCACCATCAGTCATTAAGTATCTAGGGACTCCAAACCTCGGAAAAATAACTTCTTTAAGCATCTTAATAGAGGTGTTTTGATCAGCACTACTAGTTGGAATAGCTTCTACCCACTTAGTAACATAATCAACAACAACTAAAATATGTGTATACCCATTAGAGGAAGGAAACGGTCCCATATAATCAAAGCACCAAACATCAAATGGTTCAATAATAACAAGTGAATAGTTCATATGCATTTCTTGGCGTCTACTAATATTACCAATTCTTTGACATTCATCACAAGACAAGACAAACTTACGTGCATCTTTGAAAAGAGTAGCCCAATAAAACCGGATTGCAATACCTTATGTGCAGTTCTATCTCTAGTGTGGTGTCCTCCATAAGCCTCGGAGTGACACTTGCGTAGGATCTGTTCCTGTTCATGCTCAGGTACACAACGTTTAATAACACCATCTACTCCTTCTTTATAAAGGTGTGGGTCACCCCAGAAGTAATGTCTTAAATCATAGAAAAACTTTTTCTTTTGCTAGTATGTGAAACTAGGTGGTATAAATTTAGCAACAATGTAATTAGCATAACCAGCATACCATGGAGCAGTACGAGAAGCATTTATGACATCTAATTGTTCAGCATGAAAGCTATCATCTATAGGTAGTGGGTCATTAAGAACATTCTCTAACCTAGACAAGTTGTCTGCAACGGGGTTCTCAGCTCCCTTTCTATCAATAATATGCAAATCAAATTCCTGTAGCAAGAGAACCCATCTAATAAGTCTAGGTTTAGCATCTTTCTTTTCCATAAGATATTTAATAGCAGCATGATTAGCGTGAACATTTACTTTGGAATCAACAATATAAGGTTTGAACTTATCACAAGAAAATACAACTGTTAAAAATTCTTTTTCAATAGTAGCATAATTTCTCTAGGCACTGTCTAGAGTTTTACTAGCATATTGGATACCATTTAATTTCTTATCAACTCTTTGTCCTAGAACAGCACCTACAACATAATCGCTAGCATCACACATAATTTCAAAGGGTAAATTCCAATCAGGTGGCAGAACAATAGGTGCATAAACCAAGGTTTTCTTAAGTATTTCAAATTCTTCTACACAATCATCATCAAAGACAAAAGGAACATCATTTTGTAAGATATTAGTCAGAGGCCTATAAGTTCTTGAGAAGTCTTTAATGAACCTCCTATAAAAAACGGCATGACTAAAGAAACTTCTTATACCTTTAATGTGCTTAGGACACGACATCTTTTCAATAGCATCAACTTTAGCTTTATCAACTTCAATACCTCTTTCAGAAATTTTATGCCCCGAGACAATACCTTCATTAACCATAAAGTGGCACTTCTCCCAATTCAAGACAAGATTAGTTTCTTCACATCTCTACAAAACTCGATCAAGGTTGCTTAAGCAATCATCAAAAGAAGTTCCATACACAGAGAAATCATCCATGAAAACCTCAACAATCTTTTCATAGAAGTCAGAGAATATAGCATTTATACATCTTTGAAAGGTAGCAGGTGCATTACATAAACCAAAAGGCCTACGTCTATAAGCAAAGGTACCGAAAGGGCAAGTAAAAGTGGTCTTTTCCTGATCCTCTTTCGACATAGGTATTTGAGAGAAATCAGAATAACGTTCTAGAAAGCAAAAATGTGTATGTTTGGATAATCTTTCTAGCATTTGGTCAATAAAAGGTAAAGGGTAATGATCCTTTCTAGTAGCTTTATTTAATTTGTGGAAATCAATTACCATTCTATAACCTGTAACAATTCTTTGTGGCACCAATTCATCTTTATCATTAGGAACAACACTAATACCTCCCCTCTTAGGGACACAATGGACATGACTTACCCACTGACTATCAGCAAAAGGATAAATTATAGCTGCCTCCAGAAGCTTTAGTATTTCATTTCTTACCACTTCTTTCATCTTAGGATTTAACCGTCGTTGGTGATCAATGATACGTCTCCAACGTATCTATAATTTATGAATTATTCATGCTATTATATTATCCATCTTAGATGTTTTATATGCATCTATGTGCTATTTTATATGATTTTTGGGACTAACCTATTAACCTAGAGCCTAGTGCTAGTTTCTGTTTTTTCCTTGTTTTTGAGTTTTACAGAAAAGGAATACCAAACAGAGTCCAATTGACGTGCCAATTTTTGACGATTTTTGATGGACCAAAAGAAGCCCCCAGAGTAAAAGAGTTGGGCCAGAAGAGTCTCAGGCTGTCCACGAGAGTGGGGGGCGCGCCCTACCCCCCTGGGCATGGCCCCCTATCTCGTGGACGATTTGGAGACCCCCCTAACGTGAAACCGACGCCAAAAATTCCTATAAATACAGAAACCCCCAGTAAAAAACCTAGATCGGAAGTTCCACCATCGCAAGCCTCTGTAGCCATGAGAAATCAATGTAGGCCTTCTCTGGCACCCTGCCAGAGGGGGCCATCATCACCGGAGGGCATGGAGGAGGATCCGGGAGGGGCCATCATCACAATGAAGGCCAAGGACCAGAGGGAGAACCTCTTCCCATCTGGGGGAGGCCATGGAGAAGGAAGCACAAGGGGGAGAACCTCTTCTCCTCTCTCTCGGTGGCACCGGAGTGCCATCGGGAGGGGAATCATCGCCGTGGTGATCATCTTCATGAACATCACCATCCTCATCTCTTTTACGCGTTCCACTCTCCCGCACCCCGCTGTAATACCTATTTGAACATGGTGCTTTATACCACATATTATGATCCAATGATGTGTTGCCATCCTATAATGTTTTGAGTAGATATCCTTTGTCTTTGGGTTGATTGATGATCTAGATTGGTACGAGTTGTATGTTTTATTTTCGTGCTGTCCTATTGTGCCCTCCGTGTCGCGCAAGCGTGAGGGATTCCCACTGTAGGGTGTTGCAATACGTTCATGATTTGCTTATAGTGGGTTGCTTGAGTGACAGAAGCATAAACCCAAGTAAGGGGATTGTTGCGTATGGGACAAAGGGGACCTGATGCTTTAATGCTATGGTTGGGTTTTACCTTAATGATCTTTAGTAGTTTCGGATGCTTGCTAGAGTTCTAATCATAAGTGCATATGATCCAAGAAGAGAAAGTATGTTATCTTATGCCTCCCCCTCATATGAAATTGCAATGATGACTATCGGTGTTGTTAACAATTGCCTAAGACAATTCCACACACCAATCCATCATTATTCCACACTCGCTATTTATAATATTTAGTAATATATTCTAACTTTATGATAACTTCACCTACTTTTATGTATTAGCTCTCCGTACCATGCAAAGTTATCCTCTTCATACCCACAACGTAGTTTTATTTCTCATTTCTAGTTGGAAGCAAACGTTCGGTGTACGTAGAGTCGTATCAGTGGCAGATAGGGATTGAGAGAATATTGGTCTTACATTTAGCTCCTTGTGGGTTCGACACTCCATACTTATCACTTCCACCATTGGGAATTGCTATGATGATTCGCTGCACTTGGGGATTATCAAGCTCTTTTCTGGCGCCGTTGCCGGGGAGCAATAGCGTGGGGTTGATATTCTCGTGTGTGCTTATTTGCTTTCTTCACTAAGTAGTTTTTGTTTTCCTTTTTGTTTCTATTTAGTTGTGGGTGAAACATACAAAAAATTTAAATAATGAAAGTACAAAAATAATTTACTTGCCTCTCATGCCTAAAAAGTTTTTCAATAAGAGAAGTGATTGGAAGATTATGCATTGAAGAAATGAGGGTCGACCTTGAACACTTGTGTTCATGCTCATGGAAACAATGTAAAAAATTTCATGGAAGCTTCTCTGAAAATAATTATCCCCTTGTATATATCCATTGTATTATAAAAATAATGTGCCAAGCTTCGGTTTTAGCATGATTAGATTGCTTGTTTACTATGTTCAGTACAAAAACAGAAACTTTGGCTGTAGCACGTGATTTTACCTTTTTTTACTGGAAAGTCAAATGGGTCTGAAACTTTTTGCACATTACTTCTGTACAAATTGTTTAAATTTTAATATTTTTTTAGAATTGTTTGGAGTTACAGAAGTATACTAAACTTCCAGATTACTATAGACTGTCCTGTTTTTGACAGATTATGTTTTCTATGTGTTGATCACTTATTTTGATGAATCTATGGGTAGTATCGGGGGGGGGGGGGGGGTTATGAACCATGGTGAAGTTGGAATACAATATATATAGTTCTAATATGGAATTGGAATTAGTTTTCAATAGTACCTAAAGGTAGTGATTTGCTTTATTGTACTAACGGATCTCACAAAGTTTTTGTTAAAGTTTTGTGTGGATGAAGTGTTCGAAGAATGAGGAGTTACCGATGTGAGAATAATAAAGAGAGGCAAGAGCTCAAGCTTGGGGATGCCCAAGGCACCCCAAGTAAATATTCTAAGGATACCCAAGCATCTAAGCTTGGGGATGCCTCGGTTGGCATCCCATCTTTCTTCTTCAACAATTATCGGTATACCTCGTTTTTTGTTTTGTTCACATGATTTGTGTCTTTTGTGTTTTTTGGTTTTCCTTTAAGAACCATGCTAGTATGATCTTATAGAATTGCTCTTTATGCTTCACTTAAATCTTTTGAGTATGGTTTTATAGAATGCTTCCTGTGCTTCACTTATATATTTTGAGCTTGGATATTGGTTAGTGTATATTAATTGTAGAATTCTACATGAACTCCACTTATATCTTTTGGAGTATGAATAATACTATCATCTAAAGTGGATTTAGAAGAAGTTTGCTCCCACTATTCCGAATGAGGAGAATTTTGCTTATGTGGAGAGTAGTAAAATTTCTATGCTCGTAGATCATGAAAAGAATGCTTTATGTGATGGTTATATTGTTGAACTCATTCATGATTCTACTGAAAATTATTATGAGAGAGGAATACATGTTTGTAGGAGTTGCAATAATATCAAGTTTCCTCTCTATATGCTTAAAGTTTTGAAGTTATACTTGTTTTTCCTTCCTATGCTAGTTGATTCTTGTTCCTATAAATTATGTGCTCACAAAATCCCTAGGCATAGGAAGTGGGTTAGATTTAAATATGCTAGTCATATTCTTCATGATGCTCTCTTTATGTTTTAATTCTTATCTTTTATGTGAGCATCATTGAAATCATCATGCCTAGCTAAAAGGCATTAAAGAACAACGCTTGTTGGGAGACAACCCAATATTCACCCTTACTGTTTTTGTGTGTTCACACGATTAAGTTACTGTAGTAATTATGTATTATAACTTTTGTTTCAATAAAGTGCCAAGTAAGACCTTTGGGAAGACTTGGGTGAAAGTTAATGTGATCTTGGTGTGAAAAACAGAAACTTTGCGCTCACGATATTAGCTGTCATTTTTACAGAAGAGTGCGATTGAGTTGATTCTTTTTTCAGAAGATTAATAGACCAATTCCTCACGTCCACCAATTTATTTAATAATCTTTGGAGTAGCAGAAGTATGTTTGATCTTCAGATCATTATAGACTGTTCTGTTTCTGACAGATTCTATTTTCATTGCATAGTTTGCTTATTTTCTAGTTTCTATGGCTTATATTTCTCAATATAAATTGTAGAAATGATATGGTACAGTAGTAATTGTGTGAGAACAATTATGAACCTTGTCTTGAACAGTACCAAAGTGAATGGTTTACTCTTTATCATACTAACCTATCTCACGAAGTTCCGTTAAGTTTTGTGTGATTGAAGTTTTCAAGCTTTGGGTGAGATATCGATATGAGGAGAATAAGGAGTGGAAAGACCCTAAGATTGGGGATGGCCAAGGCACCCCAAGGTAATATTCAAGGAAGACTCAAGCACCTAAGCTTGGGGATGCCCCGGAAGGCATCCCCTCTTTCATCTTCAAAACTATCGGTATACCCTACTCGGAGCTATATTTTTATTCGTCACATGATACGTGTTTTACTTGGAGCGTATTTTCAATTTTATTTGCTGTTTTAACAAAATCATTGGATCTGAAATCTTGAATGAAAAAGAATCCTCCCATGGCTAGTTAATTATTTTACTACTGTGTTCTTCACTTATATCTTTTTGGAGTAGTTTTTCATTTACTCACGTGCTTCACATATATCCTATGAGTAAATGGTTGAATGAATTGAATATCATAAATCTGAATTTATATACGTTTCATATGCTTACGACATGGGAAGTAATGACTTCACACATAATAAGTATAGGTAGTAAACTTATTGGAAGTTAGCGAACGCAGAATTGGTCACTTGAACAATTCATGAAAGAATATTGAAGGAAGAGAGATTTCACATATAAATATACTATCTTGGACATCTTTTGCAATTGTGAGCACTCATTAAAATATGACATGCTAAAAGGTTGATGTTGGAGAAGGAAGACAACTTAATGGGTTATGTTTTCCTATATCCGAAATGTTATATTATCTTGGATCATCCAACATGTTGAGCTTGCCTTTCCCTCTCATGCTAGCCAAATTCTTTGCACCAAGTAGAGATACTACTTGTGCTTCCAAATATCCTTAAACTCAGTTTTGCCATGAGAGTCCACGATATCTATCTATGGATTGAATAAGATCCTTCAAGTAAGTTGTCATTGTTGCAAGCAATAAAAATTGCTCTCTAAATATGTGTGATATATTAGTGTGGAGAAAATAAGTTTTATACGAGCTAGTGATATGGAAGAAATAATAGCGACGGACTACATAATAAAGGTCCCTATCACAAGCAGCAATATAAAGTGACGCTCTTTTGCATTAAGATTTTGTGCATCCAGCCATAAAAGCACATGACAACCTCGCTTCCCTCTGCGAAGGGCCTATCTTTTACTTTTATCTTCTACCCTTATACAAGAGTCATGGTGATCGTCACCTTTCCCTTTTTACACTTTTTCCTTTGGCAAGAACTTTGTGTAGGAGTGATCCGGATATATATATATATATATATATATATATATATATATATATATATATATATATATATATATATATATATATATATATATATATATATATATATATATATATATATATATATATATATATATATATATATATATATATATATATATATATATATATATATATATATATATATATATATATATATATATATATATATATATATATAGGGATTGACTATTCGTCACCCTGGATGAGGAATAGTTATTCTTCACCCCCCCTCTATTTTACCATCAATGCACTGTAATTTTACGTTTCGTAAGTTTTGTCTTATTTCTGACGTAAAAAAAGACCGTAAAAAATATATAATCGCTGTAAAAAATATTTTATGTTATGTAAAATTACAAACGTAAAAACATAGTGTAAAATACACATAAACTGCAAATTTTCTTGTCTTATGACCTATATTTTTATTTTCTTATACCAAATTTTACTTAAATGAATCAATAGGAATGTAACTATTTGAATCTAAACGTAATTTAATTATGAAGTGATCGTAAGATTACCTCGGGTGAAGAATAACCTATTCTGCACCCTGGGTGATGAATAGCATCACTATATATATATATATATATATATATATATATATATATATATATATATATATATATATATATATATATATATATATGTATAACGCTTCTCGGAATCTCAGAAACAATTTTCATCGGACCCTATATAGACTGGCTGTGATCCAAATAGTTATTTTGATCCCAGGATCAGAATAGTGCTACTAAATAGTTATTTTGATCTCAGGATTAGAATAGTGCTGCTATATATATAGCAGCACTATTCTGATCCTAGGATCAAAATAATTATTTGGATCACAACCAGTCTATATAGGGCTCGATGAAGATGTTCCTGAGATCCCGAGAAGCCCACCTGACCCGACCGCTACAAGAAAACAACACCCCACCCGCTGCCCACGACCTCCCCAAACCTCTCCCGATCCCGACCTCTCTCCTCCACTTCCGCCTCCCTCCCTGGCCCGCGCCGCTGTCGGCACCTACCACCAACCGCCTCGTCACACATCCCCCGCCGCCGCCCCCTCCTCCTCCTGACCTCCGCCGCCCACCAGATCTGACAAATGGCGCCGCCCTTGGCCACGCACGGGCGCCGCGGCCTTCCCAAGGGCGCCGCTGCCGCCATCAGCCACGCGCGGCCGTAGCACCCCGCGCCGCCACCACCCCCAACCTCCGCCCCTCCTGTTAACAGGAGCCGCCGCCGCCAACCCATGCCACCACTGCCGGCTTCACCACCACGCCACACCATCCTCCACCGTGGGCTGCCGCCGACTGCCTTCCAGCCGCAGTCGAGCCGCCCAATGCTTCGATCCGCACCGGCGCCGCCTCCCTCACCTGGATCCGGCCCCGACACCTGAATCCGGCCACCGCGCTCCCTTGGCCGGACCTCCCTCCACCACCGGCCTGCAGCTATTGCTGCCCTCTTCCTCCGTGTTGCTGCTGCCCTCTTCCTCCGTGTTGCTGTTGCCGTACACTCCGCCCCTCTCCACATCGAGCTGCGCCTCTCCTTGTACTAGCAGTGCACACAAGCTGTTTGTGTATATGTCTCAAACAAAAAAGTGTGTTTTTGTAACATTTTACCCTGTCTCAGTGCATCTTTGGTTACATGTGAAGTTCATGTTGTCAGAGAATTGAAGTCCGTGTATATGGAAGTTTTGATAATTGTCGTGTATATGGAGAGGAGCACAAAAAAGTTGCAGCTGATAAATTTTCCTTTTGTTTGGCCGTAGCAATCTTGCTTGATGCCTGCGCATTTTAAAGTGATTAAATGATGCTTGTTTATGGTTCCTGTTGGTGCTTGATGTTGAAAATATATTAGTGCGCGGATGTGAATTGGTGGTTCTTGATGATGCAACGACCAGTGGTTTGTTTCTATACTAAAGCCTAAAAGGTTTTGCTTGTCAATCGGTGATCTTGTTCTATACCTGACCACTTGGTCAATGTTGTGTTTCTTGATGGCATATTATTTGAGCTGTGTCTGCTCTGCTTATTTCTGCCCATCATCTACTTGGCTGCTGTAATGTCACTTCATTTTGGTTGTAAAATATACGTGGTCTGATGCCTATTATGTGTTTGAAAGATAGTGCAAATTTGGATGGTGATGTTCCTCACATATGTATGTTCTCGACATAGTTAACGTTTCATAGGAATATTTTCCTTTTTAAATGTCAGAAGTTAACTTGTCAAAAAAGTTCCTTAACCTCATTTACAGGAGGAAAGTACATAAAACCTGAGGTTCGAATTCTTAAACTACATTTCTTTGTGTCTGAAAGAACACATGCACACAAGTTCAGTATGGGTAAATTAGAAAAGAAACATCAAAACTATGTAAGCTTCAAAAAGTTCGTTGAAAAAACTTTCCCCCTATTTTGAAAGTTCAAGCTAGAAAATCCATGAAGTTCCAATAAAAATAAATTACAATAAATGATAAGTTCAAAAAAATGGAAACACTAAAGAGCATCTATATAATAAAATACTAATGTAGGAGTTCAAAACGAATTGAGAAGTTCAATTTTTTTTATAAAAATGGATTTGCACATTTCTAAAAAAATGTAGAAGTTCAAAATGAAATACCCGAGCGATTCGATGTTTATATAAAACTCAGAAATTTTCAAGTTACTAAAGAAAAAATAATAAGTGTAAATTAAAATAATGGAATTGTTCGATGTTTACAAACCAAAAAGAAAAAGAACACTTACCAAGAAAATGTTAACTCTAGATGTTTAAAGTTTAGGTAAAAAATGGGTAGATCAAAATAAAATGTTATGGGTGTACATATTTCTCCCATGATTCCTTTATTGGAAAAATATAATAAAAAAATTTCAAAGTAAAAATGAGAAATCCAATGTTGGTAACAGAAACATGTATTTCCATGTTTGTTTAAAATTTGTAAGAAGGTCAAATTAAAATAACACAAACAGTTCGAATTTAAAAACCATAAAAAGGGCTTTCATCATTTCTAATATTTAAAAACCTCTAGAAGTTCAAATTTAAATAACGGATTATCCAATATTTATTTAAAAACTAGGATATCTCTGTTACTAAAAGAAATAAACCAAGAAGTCCAAATTACCAAAATAGAGAAGTTCAATATTTATAAGAACTCAGATTTTTCCTTGTTACCAAAGAATGAAAATTACGAAGTTCAAATTAAAAAAGATGAGTAGTTCGATGTATACGGGACACTAAAATTCTCACCGGTTCTAAGAAAAATAAAACTATGAAGTTCAATTTACAAAAACAAAATGGTTGATGCTTATTTAAAAACATATTTCCTTTCTAAGAATATGACTAAGAAGTTGAAATGAAAATAACAGAGAAGTTCGAAGTATATAAAAAACTCAAATTTGTTGTAAGAAGTTCATGTGCACCTCTGTGCACGGTTCAAAATTTATATTGCGGGGCGTCCGGCCTGCAATGGCATGTTTTAAAATGGAAAAAATGACGTTCAACCTTCAACTGCGTGTAATTCGACGTATACACAAAAAATGTGACAGAAGTTCATAGTGAAAACAACGAGAAGTTCGAGTAATGTAAGGAATGCATTTGAGGTGAGAAATAAAAGTATAGAAAAATAAAATCTTAAGAAGTTTGTTAACAGAAGTTCAAGTGCTCTATCCGGAGAAGTTCAAAAATTGTTGCGAGAGAGGTTCACCCTGTATTTCCATGTTCGATTTTTTTGTATAAAAATTGAATACAATTCTTCACTTAAAAAATAAAAAGGTGAAGTTTAAAATGAAATAACAGATAAGTTCGGAGTTTATTAAAACCTAGGATTTACCTGTTCAAAAAATAAAAAACACAACGGCATTTTTTGCATTTTTAAAAACAACTCATAAACGAAAAATGGTTGCTAGAAGTTCAAGTGCTATGTGAGGGAAAGTTCAAAAGATTCTTGTGAGAGAGGTTCACCATGTATTTAGATGTCCAAAATACATAAAAAAATATGTTGTTTTTTGTGTTTTCAAATAATTCTCTCAAACCAGAGAGAATTTTAAAGTGATGACAACCTGGAAGTCCATGTACTACATGGTGTGTATTTCATATAGGAAAAATACAAATAAAGTGAAATAGAGTGAAGTTCAAACAGACACACCCCAGAAGTTCAACTATTGCACGCAGTGCAAAAAACAGAATGTCAAAAATAGCACGTCAAAAACAGAGTGAAGTTCAAACAAACATGCCCCAGAAGTTCAACTACTTCACACAGTGCATTTTCGTTCGCGATGAACGCATAAATCATGATCTCGCCATTTTTTAATTTACCTCAAAACGACAGGAATATCATTTGTGTACGTTCAAGTCCTCGGTCGGAGAAAGTTAAGAAAATCATTGTGAGAGACGTTTGTACAAAAGGAATATTATTTGTGTAACACTAACGAATGGATGAGAGAATTACAAACAAAAATACATCACAGAAGTTCAACATGAAAACAACACGAAGTTCAACTACTACACTGAATGAATTTTAGATGAAAAACTTTTAAAATCGTCGCGAGTATGAAAAGATGATCAACACGGGAAACTTGCGTGCTTACAGCAGCTTTCTATCGGTATACTCAATTCCGGTGAATGGATGGAGAGTTACAAGTAGTGGATGGAGACCTACGAGCAAAAAAATCATGTGAAAAAAAGAGTAGTTCTAAAACTTTGAACCCATTAATATCACATGAGTATTAGCAATTATGGAAGATTAAATGATAGTTGAGTATGTGGAGTTTGCTAAATCAAAGCTCTTACATAGACTCTTCCCGAAATTAAGATGAATTGCAATTGTTTGATGACCAAGAGCACGGTTTGTTAGCTCTCAAGAAAGTTTATGATCTATACTTTAACATGTGAATAGCTTGTTACTTGATCATGAGAAGTTTTATGAGGCGAGCTACTGTTATGATATATAATGGTGCTATAAAAAGTGATTGGAACTATCATTGATCAAGTTTATACACTTGCTAGCATTCACACTTCATAAATTATTTCTTTTATCATTTACCTACTCGAGGACGAGCAGGAATTAAGCTTGGGGATGCTGATACGTCTCCAACGTATCTATAATTTATGAAGTATTCATGCTATTATATTATCCATCTTAGATGTTTTATATGCATCTATATGCTATTTTATATGATTTTTGGGACTAACCTATTAACCTAGAGCCTAGTGCCAGTTTCTGTTTTTCCTTGTTTTTGAGTTTTACAGAAAAAGAATACCAAACGGAGTCCAATTGATGTGCCAATTTTTGATGATTTTTTATGGACCAAAAGAAGCCCCCAGAGTAAAAGAGTTGGGCCAGAAGAGTCCGTGAGGGTGGGGGCACGCCCTACCCCCTAGACATGGGCCCCTATCTCGTGGACGATTCAAAGACCCCCCCTGACGTGAAACCGAGACCAAAAATTCCTATAAATACAGAAACCCCCCAGAAAATAACCTAGATCGGAAGTTCCGCCGCTGCAAGCCTCTGTAGCCACGAGAAATCAATCTAGCCCCTCTCTGGCACCCTGCCGGAGGGTGCCATCATCACCGGAGGGCATGGAGGAGGATCCCGGAGGGGGCATCATCACTATGAAGGCCAAGGAGCAGAGGGAGAACCTCTCCCCATCCAGGGGGAGGCCATGGAGGAGGAAGCAAAAGGGGGAGAACCTCTTCGCCTCTCTCTCGGTGCCACCGGAGTGCCATCGGGAGGGGAATCATTGATGCAGTGATCGTCTTCATCAACATCACCATCATCATCACCATCCTCATCTCTTTTACACGGTCCACTCTCCCGCACCCTGCTGTAATACCTACTTGAACATGGTGCTTTATGCGACATATTATGATCCAATTATGTGTTGCCATCCTATGATGTTTTGAGTAGATATCCTTTGTCTTTGGGTTGATTGATGATCTAGATTGGTACGAGTTGTATGTTTTATTTTGGTGTTGTCCTATTCTGCCCTCCGTGTCACGCAAGCGTGAGGGATTCCCGCTATAGGGTGTTGCAATACGTTCATGATTCGCTTATAGTGGGTTGCTTGAGTGACAGAAGCATAAACCCGAGTAAGGGGATTGTTGCGTATGGGACAAAGGGGACCTGATGCTTTAGTGCTATGGTTGGGTTTTACCTTAATGATCTTTAGTAGTTGCGGATGCTTGCTAGAGTTCCAATCATAAGTGCATATGATCCAAGAAGATAATGTATGTTAGCTTATGCCTCTCCCTCATATGAAATTGCAGTGACGACTATCGGTCTTGTTAACAATTTTCTAATACAATTCCGCACACCGATCCATCATTATTCCACACTCGCTATTTATAATATTTAGTAATATATTCTAACTTTATGATAACATCATCTACTTTTATGTTTTAGCTCTCCGATACCATGCAAAGTTATCCTCTTCATACCCACAACGTAGTTTTATTTCTCGTTTCTAGTTGGAAGCAAACGTTCGGTGTACGTAGAGTCATATCAGTGGATGATAGTGCTTGAGAGATATTGATCTTACCTTTAGCTCCTTGTGGGTTCGACACTCCATACTTATCACTTTCACCATTAGGAATTGCTACGATGTTTCCCTGCACTTGGGGATTATCAATCAACAACCGGTTTAGCGTCTTTCTCCAATTTTATTTTGTGTTGGCATAGAGAGACTAATGCCCTTAAGATCATCAAGAGTATATCCAATAGCAGCACGATGCTTCTTCAAAGTTTTCAATAATCTCTCTTCTTCCTGCTCTGAAAGGTTAACACTAATAATAACAGGATATATCTTCTTTTCATGTAGATAAGCATATTTAAGAGTATCAGGTAATGGTTTAAGCTCAAACACGGGATCACACTTGGGCGGAGGAGGATCCCCTAGAATTTTAATAGGCAAGTTGTGTTTCAAAATAGGTCCCTGTTTAAAGAATACTTCATCTATTTCCCTTCATTCATTCATAAACATATCATTCTCATGGTCTAGCAAATATTGTTCTAAAGGATCATTAGGAGGCACGACAATAGAAGAAAGACCAATAATTTCATCTTTACTAGGCAATTCTTTATCATGTGGTTGTCTACGAAATTTAGCAAAATTAAAATCATGAGACATACCCCCCTAAACCAACAGTAACAATATCCTTTTTGTAGTCTATCTTAGCATTAATAGTATTCAAGAAGGGTCTACCAAATATAATGGGACAAAGGTCATCTTGTGGGGAACCAAGAACAAGAAAGTCAGTAGGATATTTAACTTTCCCATACAAGACTTCGACATCTCTAACAATCCCAACAGGTGAAATAGTATCTTTATTGCCAAGCTTAATTATAACATCAATATCTTCTATCTCAGCAGGTGCAATATCATGCATAATTTCTTTGTATAAGGAATGAGGTATTGCACTCGCACTAGAAACCATGTCACATATGCCATGATAGCAATGATCTCCTATTTTACAGAAACAACATGCATGCCTACAACAGGTCTATGTTTATCTTTAGTATCGGGTCTAGCAATTCTAGCAGCTTCATCACAAAAGTAAATAACATGCCCATCAATATTATCGACCAAGAGATCCTTAACCATAGCAATACTAGGTTCAACTTTAATTTTCTGAGAGGGTGTAGGTGTTCTAGCATTACTATTATCAACCACAATCGAAGCTTTAGCATGATCCTTTATTCTAACAGGGAAAAGTGGTTTCTCAATATAAGCGGTAGGAACAATAGGATCAACATTATAAGTGATAGTCTTTTCTTCAACTTTAATAGGTTAAACTACTTTTGCTTCAATTGGAGGATGATATTTAAGCCACTTCTCCTTAGGGAGATCAACATGAGTAGCAAATGATTCATAGAAAGAAGCTACTATCTCAGAGTCATGTCCATATTTAGTGCTAAATTCACAAAAGCATCAGTATCCATAAAAGATTTAACACAATCAAACTTATGTGTTATACCTGACTCCTTACCTTCGCCGAGTTCCTAATATTCAGAGTTGCGTTTAATTCTTTCCAATAAATCCCATCTGAATTCAATAGTCTTCATCATAAAAGAACCAGTACAAGAAGTATCAAGCATGGAGCGATTATTGAGAGAAAGCCGAGCATAAATTTTTTGAATAATAATTTCTCTTGAGAGCTCATGATTGGGGCATGAATATAACATTGACTTAAACCTCCCCTAAGCTTGAGCGATACTTTCTCCTTCGCGAGGCCAAAAGTTATATATATAATTACGATCACGATGAACCAGGTGCATAGGATAAAACTTCTGATGAAATTCCAATTTCAATCGGTTGTAGTTCCATGATCTAGTGTCATCATATAGCCTAAACCATGTCAATGCCTTTCCCTTCAAAGATAAAGGGAAGACCTTCTTCTTGATAACATCCTCGGGCATACCTGCAAGCTTACATAATCCACAAACTTCATACACATAGATTAGGTGCATATCGGGATGTAATGTGATACGTCTCCAACGTATCTATAATTTTTGATTGTTCCATGCTATTATATTATCTGTTTTGGACGTTAATGGGCTTATTTATACACTTTTATATTATTTTTGGGACTAACCTACTAACCCAAGGCCCAGTGCAAATTGCTGTTTTTTTGCCTATTTCAGTGTTTCGCAGAAAAGTAATATCAAACGGAATCCAAACGGAATGAAACCTTCGGGAGAGTTATTTTTGGAACAAACGTGATCCAGGGGACTTGGATTGGACGTCAAGAAATCAATGAGGAGGCCACGAGGCAGGGAGGCGCGCCCCACCCTTGTGGGCCCCTCGAGCTCCACCGACTTACTTCTTCCTCCTATATATGTCCATATACCCCGAAAACATCCAGGAGCACCACGAAACCCTATTTCCACCGCTACAACCTTCTGTACCCAAGAGATCCCATCTTGGGGCCTTTTCCGGAGCTCCGTCGGAGGGGGAATCGATCATGGAGGGCTTCTACATCAACACCATAGCCTCTCCGATGATGTGTGAATAGTTTACCTCAGACCTTCGGGTCCATAGTTATTAGCTAGATGGCTTCTTCTCTCTCTTTGGATCTCAATACAATGTTCTCCTCGATCTTCTTGGAGATCTATCCGATGTAACTCTTTTTGTAGTGTGTTTATCGAGATCCGATGAATTGTGGGTTTATGATCAAGTTTATCTATGAACAATATTTGATTCTTCTCTGAAATCTTTTATGTATGATTGGTTATCTATGCAAGTCTCTTCGAATTATCAGTTTGGTTTGGCCTACTAGATTGATCTTTCTTGCAATGGGAGAAGTGCTTAGCTTTGGGTTCAATCTTACGGTGTCCTTTCCCAGTGACAGCAGGGGCAGCAAGGCACGTATTGTATTGTTGCCATCGAGGATAAAAAGATGGGGTTTATATCATATTGCTTTATTTTATCCCTCTACATCATGTCATCTTGCCTAATGTGTTACTCTGTTCTTATGAACTTAATACTCTAGATGCATGCTGAATAGCGGTCGATGTGTGGAGTAATAGTAGTAGACGCATAATCGTTTCCATCTACTTGTCGCGGACGTGATGGCTATATACATGATCATGCATAGATATTCTCATAATTATGCAATTTTCTGTCAATTGTTCGACAGTAATTTGTTCACCCACAGTAATACTTATGCTATCTTGAGAGAAGCCACTAGTGAAACCTATGGCCCCCGGGTCTATCTTTTATCATATAAGTTTCCAATCTATTTTATTTTGCAATCTTTACTTTCAATCTATATCATAAAAATACCAAAAATATTTATCTTATTATTATTATCTCTATCAGATCTCACTCTCGTAAGTGACCGTGAAGGGATTGACAACCCCTTTATCGCGTTGGTTGCGAGGTTCTTATTTGTTTGTGTAGGTACAAGGGACTTGCGTGTAGTCTCCTACTGGATTGATACCTTGGTTCTAAAAAACTGAGGGAAATACTTACGCTACTTTGTTGCATCATCATTTCCTCTTCAAGGGAAAACCAACGCAGTGCTCAAGAGGTAGCATAATGTTCCATCTCCTGTAAAAGGATTAGCTAGCGGTTTCTCTATCATACCCGATGGAATTTCAAATTACAAAATTTCAGTAGGTTCAGTAGGTTGAGGAGAAACTCTTTGCTCTACTGGTCGGGGTGAAGATACCCCGAACAAGCCCCTCAAAGTATTATTTTCCATAGTAACAAGTGACAGTAAATTTCAGCATACTATATGAATTTTTTCTTACCAAATTCCACCTACCAAAGGTGCTTCACTCCCCGGCAACGGCGCCAGAAAAGAGTCTTGATGACCCACAAGTATAGGGGATCTATCGTAGTCCTTCGATAAGTAAGAGTGTTGAACCCAATGAGGAGCAGAAGGAAATGGCAAGCAGTTTTCAGTAAGGTATTCTCTGCAAGCACTGAAATTATCGGTAACAGATAGTTTTGTGATAAGGTAATTCGTAACGGGTAACAAGTAACAAAAGTAAACAAGGTGGAGCAAGGTGGCCCAATCCTTTTTGTAGCAAAGGACAAGCCTGGAGAAACTATTATATAAAGGAAATTGCTCCCGAGGACACATGGGAATTATCGTCAAGCTAGTTTTCATCACGCTCATATGATTCACGTTCGTTACTTCGATAATTTGTGGGTGGACCGGTGCTTGGGTACTGCCCTTTCTTGGACAAGCATCCCACCTATGATTAACTCCCCTTGCAAGCATCCGCAACTATGAAAGAAGTATTAAGGTAAATGAGGGAGTCCTGGATTAGGGGGTCTCCGGACAGCCGGACTATGTCCTTTCCCCGGACTGTTGGACTATGAAGATACAAGATTGAAGACTTCGTCCCATGTCCGGATAGGACTCTACTTGGCGTGGAAGGCAAGCTAGGCAGTACGGATATGGATATCTCCTCCTTTGTAACCGACCTTGTGTAACCCTAGCCCCCTCCGGTGCCTATATAAACCGGAGGGTTTTAGTCCATAGGACAACAACAATCATACCATAGGCTAGCTTCTAGGGTTTAGCCTGTCTGATCTCGTGGTAGATCAACTCTTGTAATACCCATATCATCAAGAATAAAACAAGTAGGACGTAGGGTTTTACCTCCATCAAGAGGGCCCGAACCTGGCTAAAACATCGTGTCCCCTGCCTCCTGTTACCATCCGCCTAGACGCACAGTTCGGGACCCCCTACCCGAGATCCGCCGATTTTGACACCGACATTGGTGCTTTCATTGAGAGTTCCTCTGTGTCATCACCGTTAGGCTTGATGGCTCCTTTGATCATCGGTAGCGATGCAGTCCAGCATGAGACTTTTCTCCCCGGACAAATCTTTGTATTCAGCGGCTTCGTACTGCGGGCCAACTCGCTTGGCCATCTGGAAATTACGCCCCTGGCCATCAGGTCAGATTTGGAAACTTAAACTACACGGCCTATGTCCGTGGAGACTTGATCTTCGACGGATTTGAGCCCCTGCCGAGTGTGCCGCACGTTCTTGATGAGCATGATTTAGCTCTGCCATCGGACAATGCTCAGGAGATCGCACCAACAACTGCTCCGACCCTCAATTTGGAGCCTATCGCGCCATCCGAGGATGGAGGGATAGACCCCGCCACGGAGGCCGCACTCTCAGCGGCGATCGAGCCGAGGATCGACCTTACCCTTCACGAGAGCCGTCTTGCTAAACTGTCGGATCCTTCTCCGGCCACGGACTCCGAACCGCCTGCGCCCGTTCCTATCGAATCCGATTGGACGCCGATCATGGAGTTTACCTCCGCGGATATTTTTCAGCACTCGCCCTTCGGCGACATACTGAACTCATTAAGGTCTCTCTCCTTGTCAGGAGGATCCTGGCCGAACTATGTCCGGCAGGATCGGGATTCGGATAACGAAGAACTTCGCCGCCCACCCACCACCCACTTAGTAGCCACTGTCGATGACTTAACCGACATGCTCGATTTCGACCCCGAAGACATCGACGGTATGGACGATGATGCAGGAGACGAACAGGAACCATTGCCCACAGGGCATTGGACGCCCACTTCATCACATGACGTATACATGGTGGACACACCAAAAGAAAACGACGACGAGGAACGGAAGGACGCAACGAAGGGTTGTCCCCTCGAGAAATAGTCAAAGCGGCGGCGTAAGCGCCGCTCCAAATCCCGCCTCGGCAGAAACAACGATCATATAGACCCAGCGTTAGAGCAGGGTGAACCATCGCCGGACCACGGCAACACGGAAAATCAAACCGAACAACCCGACCCTGTCAAAGATAATAGTCCGGACGACATCACACCGAACAGACACCCGGAGCAACAGAATGCCCATCAAAGGCTTGTTGCTACCGCGAGGAGTCTAAAAAAGCAAAAGCAAAGGCTCAAGGCTGCGCAAGACACACTCATAATCAGATGGAATAAAGTACTTAACACAACAGTGAAGTACGGCAGTAATCTCTACACCAAGAGCTACCCGAAACGGAAGTCGCTATCTGAATTCGATGAGGAGGCGTTAGATACCCCGCAACCAAAAATTAAAACGACCATCTGGCCGGATAGTCGATGTTGGTCCAGTCCCAATGCCAAGTACTTCCGGCGGCAGTGATATGACCAACGACAGACGACGATGACGAACGACGCTCGCTTGACAAACTCGACGAAGTGCTTTACGTCTGAGACACCACACCGTAGCAAACTCGCCACCAAATTTGCACGTACAAACTAGCACCCTTGATCCCTTGTCAAGCCTCATACTAGTGCTAGTTTGTATAATAGCCAAAGCTAGCTAGCTATCGATCAGCGCAACACAAACGTACACACTTCGATAGCCAAAGGCTCGTCTCGAGCCTTGTTTACTTTATTGATCAGCTCACGGTGATACTTTACAAGCAGGGTACACGCATATATATATATATAGTGAACCTAGCTACCAGCAATTCTACTCGATTTGCTAATACTAGTCCTACTAGAATACATGTCGTAACCTACTCGTACATGGATTCCTATTCCTACTTGACCACGTGCACGCACACTAAATCGTGTTTAATTCTAACAATCACCCTCCTAAACACGATGTGGTCGTGTCACAGCTTGGACGTTGATCCTTCTTACATCTTCAAGAATTTCTCTCGATCCAAAGCCTTGGTCTGGATGTCCGCCAGCTGATCATCAGTGCAACCGTAGTTGACCTTCATCTTACCTTCTTCTACGCAATCCTTTGTATAGTGATACACCGTATCAATGTGCTTACTCCTATCATGCCGCACAGGATCTTCGCGTAGAAAACTTTCAGACTTGCTATCAACATTAAGCATCACTTGTTTCGGATCTCGATCCATGATATCATCGTGCAGCCTTCCTAGCCACACACCTTGACACATGGCAGTGACAGCTGCAATATACTCTATTGCATCAACTACCGGTGCTTTACTCTTCTTGCTCAGTTCAAGACGAGGTTTCATTGAAGCGTCAACTGGATTGTAATCTTTCATGCCACAGCTTTCAAGTACCTTCCTTGTGTATGCCTCCTGGCATAATGTGACCCCCTCCATCTTTTGATGTACCTTTATCCCTGGGTAATAGCTCAAAAGACCTAGATCATTCATTTTGAAAAGCTCTTTCATTTGTAGCTTGAATTCTGCAATCACCTCTTCATCCGCTCCAGTAATCAATAGGTCATCGACGTAGATGCCAACTAGTAGACGATCCCTTCCTTCACCTCTCTTGTACATCGCATGCTCTAGTGGGGCTTTCTCAAATCCAAGAGAAATCATCGTTCGATCAAGTTTAATGCTCCATGCCCGAGAGCCTTGGCGTAGCCCGTACAAGACTTTACCTTGTGTTCTTCTTCCTCTTTGATGAATCCGGGTGGTTGGCTCACATAAACGTCTCCTTCTAACTCTCCATTCAGAAACGCGGATTGTACATCCATGTGATGTATATTCCATGATTCTTGAGTCGCAAGAGCTAGCAGTAATCTCACCGATTCCATCCTTGCAACGGGAACGAACAATTCTTCGAAGTTCACACCTTCCTCTTGCACGGATCCTTTGGCCACTAGCCTTGCATTGTGCTTCACGGACCCTTTGCCATCTTTCTTGATTTTAAATTCCCACTTGAGATCCATGACATTTTTATTGTTCGGAAGATCCACAAGCTCCCATGCATTATTGTCGTGGATCGACCTCAACTCCTCTTCCATGGCCTGACGCCAACACTCTATCGTATTTGCGTCATTAAAATCTGCCGGTTCCTCGGCACTTAGACACTGTCATCCACTCCTTCTCATCTTTGCCTGATCAATCGTTCGAAGAGCTTGCTTCGAATATTGTTGTAACACCGGTTGCGGAAGTACGGACGTGGGTGGCTGTGTCCTTTCCTCCATTACTGTCGGAGACGACGTGCTATTTTCTGCTACACACTTTACTTTTGGTGAAGCAAAAATTCCAACGTGAGCTCCTAAAGCTAGGCTTCTTTTTCCTTGTACAGTGTATGGACTGCTTTCCGATGGCAATACTGAGCTGCACCCTCCAGTCGTATAGGCTACTTGTAGAGTTTCACCATGGGATGGGACAAGCCCACCTCGACCT
Source organism: Triticum monococcum (assembly GCA_034509565.1). Classification (NCBI taxonomy): domain Eukaryota; kingdom Viridiplantae; phylum Streptophyta; class Magnoliopsida; order Poales; family Poaceae; genus Triticum; species Triticum monococcum. The sequence goes on from CM067847.1 coordinate 29,330,666, forward strand.
GCTCCTTGCCCTCCTGCTGGGGGCGTACTACTACCCGTACGTGGGCTGCTGCAGCCTTCGTATCCATCGCTTGGTACCTTTCTGCTACCTTCTAGCCTTGTGGATTGTCCATTTTCTGAGACATGGAGTGCCGCGTCGTGGCCACCAACTCCATGTATCTGAACCATCGAGCTAGCTGCGCTTGCATTCGATACACCAGCGACTTCCAGTTCGTTCGTAGCCGCTGCACTCGTCTTCCCTTTTGCGCTAGCATCAACAACAATTTCTGTTTCTTCATGAACTTCTGACGCCATGTACGTCTTCATTTTCTCTGGACGCATCACACAAAAACTATTCCTCCATGGCCGAGCACACGCGGCAATTGCTGCATCCACTCCAGCGAAATTAGCACTTATGCCCGTAACATCGATGTAGATTTCGGAATCACCCCCCGCGTCCGTAGCATCGACACGAGTTTCTGAACCATAATCTTGAGAGCGAACTTTTTCTTCACGGAGCGCGACAATTTCTTTAGCCGACACTTGAAGAATTGGATCCTCCTTGTCCACAAGTTCACACATCAACATCATGTCACCATTATCTCCTTGCTGGACCATGAGCGCCTTCTGCTTCGGTGCTTCCTCGCAGTCAGCCTTGAAGTGGCCGAGGAGGCCACAGTTATAACATCTCACTTTTCTGATGTCGAACTTTCTCCTCGATGGTGGTGCAGCCTCATCGTCTGAGTCGTCGTCCGAGTCGGCGAAGTTCTTTCTCACCGAACGCTGCTTCCCCTTCTTCTTGTTGCTGCTCGTGGATCCGCCTTGCTTTTCTTTTGACAAAGCGACCCACTGCGCCCTTGTGAGCATCACAATCTCGTCGTTCCTCCCATCCCCAAGACTGTACCGCATCCGCTCATCGTGAGCCTTGTACCGTCCGACAAGATCGTCGATGGAGAGAGTCGCGAGATCGACGCACTGCTCGATCGCCGTGACAATTTGCAGGTGCCGGGGAGGGGCTGCGCGCAAGAACCACCGGACAACTGAGGCCTCCATGAGGTTTTCTCCAAGTGCACGACTCCGATTGACGAGAGTAGCCACCCGTGAAGCGAACGCGTCTACGGACTCATCATCGCCCATGACCAAAATCTCGTAGTTCCTTAGGAGAGTTTGGAGATTGGCTTGCTTGACGTGGGTGTGTCCCTCGAACATGAGCTTCAAAGTATCCCACACCTCCTTCGCCGTTTCTTTGGCGATCAGGTGCTGGAGGACATCCATCGGCATCACCGAGTAAATCGCCGACGCCGCCTGCCGATCCTTCCGGTGCTCGGCTCCCTCCTTAAACGCGTCACCTCCAGGATCCACCGCGTCCCATAGCTCGTTGGCGCGGAGACCACACTCCATGAGGGCCTTCCAAACCCCGAAGTTCTCGCGATCAAACCATGGATACGACGAACTCGCCGGAACAGCAAATACTTTAGCCGCACCGGAGTACTCCGCCGGCTGCTTGTTCTTCTCGTCGTCCGCCATGATCCTCTGTTACTAGAAGATCAACCTTGCTCTGATACCAATTGTTGGCCCAGTCCCTACGCCGAGTACTTCCGGCGGCGATGATACGACCGACGACGGACGATGATGATGAACGACGGTCGCTTAACAAACTCGACGAAGTGCTTTACGTCGAGACACTGCCCCGTAGCAAACTCGCCACCAAATATGCACGTACAAACTAGCACCCTTGATCCCTTGTCAAGGCTCGTACTAGTGCTAGTTCGTATAATAGCCAAAGCTAGCTAGCTATCGATCAGCCTGATCGATTCTAGCCGGCAACACAAACATACACACTTCGATAGCCAAAGGCTCGTCTCGAGCCTTGTTTACTTTATTGATTGGTCAGCTCACGGTGGTACTTTACAAGCAGGGTACACGCATATATATAATGAACCTAGCTACCAGCAATTCTACTCGGTTTGCTAATACTAGTCCTACTAGAATACATGCACGTAACCTACTCGTACATGGATTCCTATTCCTACTTGACCACGTGCACGTTCCGCACACTAAATCGTGTTTAATTCTAACAGTCGACCTCACGGCCAACATAGAGCGACAAACAATGCCGTACACAAGCCAACACGCGATCCACACGAGGACTCGCATCAAAAAGATGGCCCAACCAGATCTATCTACGGGCCAAGAAAGCACGCTCTAGCATGCAATGCAACACAACAAATATCCGAACAACACGGCACACCCAAATACAGGGGTGCCGCACACCCCCTATGTTTCACTGATGAGATGCTAGACCATGAATTTCCAGTGGGATTCAAACCCGTAAACATAGAGGCATATGATGGAACAACAGATCCTGGGGTCTGGATTGAGGACTATATCCTCCATATCCATATGGCTCGAGAAGATGATCTCCACGCCATCAAATACTTACCCCTCAAGCTCAAAGGGCCAGCTCGGCACTGGCTTAAACGCCTCCCCGAAAGCTTCATTGGAAGCTGGGAAGAGCTTGAAGATGCTTTTCAGGCGAATTTTCAAGGGATTTATGTCCGACCTCCGGATGCGGACGATTTGAGTCATATAACTCAACAGCCAGGAGAGTCAGCCCGAAAGCTTTGGAATAGGATTCTTACTAAAACGAACCAAATAGTCGACTGTCCGGACGCCGAAGCCTTGGCAGCTTTCAAACATAGTGTTCAAGACGAATGGCTCGCTAGACACCTCGGCCAGGAAAAGCCAAGAACAATGGCCGCATTAACAAGCCTCATGACCCGCTTTTGCGCGGGCGAGGACAGCTGGTTGGCAAGATGCAGCACCAGCGACCCAAGTACATCCGAAGTCAGGGATGGAAACGGGAAGCCACGACGCAGCAAAGACCAGCGCTGAAATAAGGGAAACAGCCCGAATAGCACGGCAGCTAACGCCGGATTCAAAAGCTCTCGGCAGGGTCAGCAAAAGCTGCCCCTCAAAGATAACAGGGACGAACTGTCTAACCTAAACAAAATCCTGGACAAGATATGTCAAATCCATAGCACCCCTGGGAAGCCCGCAAATCATACCCACAGAGAATGTTGGGTCTTCAAGCAATCCAGCAAACTCAACGCCAAACACAAGGGGCTGGATACACCAAGCGAAGACGAGGATGAGCCTCGCACGCAAAACACTGGGGAATAGAAGAAATTTCCATCAGAAGTCAAAACAGTAAACGTGGTACACGTGATAAAGGGGAGAAGCAAAGTGGCACTTCCAGATAAACATGCCCAAGGGCCTATCACCGCAGAGTTCTGCCACTGGCTGTCTCAACCAATCACCTTCGACCATCAGGATTACTCAGCAAGTATCTGGAGCGCTGGATGGGCTGCCTTGGTATTAGATCCAATAATTGACGGATACCACTTCACACGAGTCCTGATGGACGGCGGCAGCAGCTTAAACCTGATATATCAGGACACAATCCGCAAAATGGGGATAGACCCAATGAAAATTTGCCGCAGCAATACTACCTTTAGAGGAGTAACGCCAGGCCCAGGGGCTCATTGCATGGGCTCCCTGCTACTAGAGGTTGTATTCGGCTTCCCCGACAACTTCCGTAGCGAAAATTTAACCTTCCACATTGCTCCGTTCCAAAGTGGCTATCAAGCACTACTCGGACACGAAGCTTTCGCCCGCTTTAACGCAATACCGCATTACGCTTCCCTAACGCTTAAGATGCCCGGTCCACGTGGCATCATTACAGTAAAAGGAAATATTGAGCGATCCCTGCGCGCCGAAAAGAATGCGGTAGCCGCACACTAAAGCGGCCTCACCAACTAAAACATTCGATAGGTCGTCAAGATCACGGACACGGTTAGACGAGTCCGGCGCAGCTATATGTAATTCATACAGGTTTGATGACCAGACCCCTATTACAAATACAAGGGGCTCAACGCGTGCAGACAAGTGGAAATTTTTACTCATCTTGATCTATACATGGTTTCTTTAAAACCTACCTTTTTGCACGACAACTTTTCACCTAAGTTCCTCTCTTTTACAGATGACCATCATGCTACACCCGTCCAGGATACGGCACAATGGAGACACAGGCGCAGATGTGCAGCAGGGACCCGTTCCAAGGATTCTTTTTAGATTAAGACCCCGCGTCAACCTTTTCTACTATGTCTTGTTGATACACATCCCTCGGATTCTCAGTTCAATTGAGAAGGATGCTGACGTCTTGGCATGTGGCCACATCAGAGTAATGCACGTACCTGGACACCAGGGGCTTCTTACAAAGGGCACTGTTCAGGCCCACAATAGAGACCGAATACCTTAGGGAGTGTTCGGCGTCGCGAGTTTGGCCTTATATGCATCAGCTCCGAATTATGTCTTTGGTCAAATGTTGGGTTTGCCCGGCTCTTGTGTTTTGCTACCTTACGTTCCGCTCTATCGGCTAAGGCGGCACCAGGAGAACTACTGCGATTGTGCCCTGGTTCATCCGGACGAGCACCTCAGTAGAGAAAGCCGAAAACTGACTGTCATGATATAGCGTGAGACTGGTCAACCACTCGATGACCTATCGGAATCTTAGAATTCCTCCGCCTAAACGAAGGGACGTTTCCCGGCCAGGCATGTACGCACCCCGAATTCGGACGAGTGCGGAGCCACCAGGGGCTATATAGTAGCCCCACTGTCAAACTCCTCTGGCTAAGTGAAAGTGTTAAAGCATTATAGTCCGGTTGCCTAGTTCGCTGCGCTATCACCTCCTTAATAGGACCAAGACGTTGGATTAAGTGTGAAAACGCGTCTTCTGCGAACACCCCCGCATTATATACGTGGGGACTGAAGCCGACGACTGCAATCTTTCAGGTTATATACATATATATGTAAATGGCCACACAGGAGGCATCATATTACTTTTGGGCAAAAGTATAAATACAGCCTTGATAAATTCAATAAAACATTGTTTTTACAATGAGAATACATGTCACTCAAACATAATATTCTTCGAGCACTGGGCCTCTATCGAACGAGCACCTTCAAGAACTTCTTCAAAATAGTGCTCGGCAGCCACTTGGCCTATGGCCGAACCCCGCGCCGCAACAGTGGTGGCATCCATCTCCGCCCAGTATGTCTTGACATGGGCAAGGGCCATCTGCGAGCCTTCTATGCATGCCGACCTCTTCATCGCATTAATGCGCGGCACCGCATCAAGGTACTTCTGCACCAAGCTATTCAGCTCGACCCATGGTGAGTCCGGACAATCTATTCAGCTCGGCCCATTCGGCAAGCTGATCAGTCAATGGAAGCGGACGCTCTGGAACGTTAAATTGCGACCAGAACAGTTTGTCCACTTCACGATCTGTTTGATCTCGGAAGTATTCGGCCGCATCGACAGCGCTCGCCGCCAAGTCCAGATATGCGTCTGCCGAACTCCACAGCCGATCCATAGGGGCATACCGAGGATCTCCAAACTTCCTCCGCAGCATAAAGGGCTTCCTAGCCACAATATCCCTGGCTTCACGCAGTTCCTCCTTCTTTGCTCTCATTGCAGAGCGGGTGTCTTTGGTCGCCATCGTGGCCTTTTCCAGGTCCATCGCCTTCGCCCGGTTTTCTTCTTCAAGAAGCTGGCAGCGGTCGGCAGTGTCTTTCAACTTTACAGTCATCTTGGCAATTTTTTCTTTGGTCTCGCTATGCGCGGCCTTCTCGGCTCTTAACTCTTCGGCCGCCTTCAAAGCGGCCGCATTATTACTCCTTACTTGCTCCTTGGCTCGGGCAAGCTCTGCCCGAAGGGTCTCCACGGTGGCAGCTCCATCTGCAGTCACAACATATTAAAGATACTGGCATCACGCTGCTCTTACTATGTGACATTCACCAGAAAAATCACCTACCCTGTGCCTCGTCGAGCCGTTTGTTAACAAGCTCGATGTCGGCATTCGCCGCATCGAGTTGCCGCTTTAGTTCGACAAACCCATAAGTCCGGCTAGCCATCGGAGCTTCAACCACCTGCACATAAAGGCGGTCTGGTTATTACATGTGACTACGATCCTCTGTTTGTCGCCGTTCTTGACGACAACCAGAGTCTCAGGGGCTACTATCTACACAGGGAACACCTAAAATGTGCGGTACTATCACAAATGTATATCATTTCACGTACCTCAAAACCCGTCAGTAGACTCATAAAGGCTTCAAGCAACCCGCTTTCGACGGATGAAATCCTTTCAATCACCGTACCCATCAATGTATGGTGTTCTTCCGAGATGGTCGCTTGCTTTAGCAGATCCCTCAGTGCGCCCGACCGCATACCAGACGGCGCCGGACTCCTTTGTTTGCTCTCTTCAAGAGCAGGATGCTGGGGACTCCGGGTGACTATAGGATTACCTTCTGGCCTCACCAGATCCGGAGAGGCCCTCCTTGACGACACTTCAAGGTCGCTCGCTTCTTGAGCGGGGGAGTCCGGGGGAGGCGTTTTGCTCTCCATCATCTCCGGAAGAAGATCCCCCGAAGACGAGCTCTGTTGAGAAGGGCTAAGATCCGAACTGCAAGATAAATGCTTCGGTCATTTTCCTAGGAAGTAAGGTAGAATATCTTTACTATTAATTATTTTTTGATCACTTACGGCTCGTTAGAGGGTTGATCCCCGCGCGGACTTTGTGCGGCAAAAGCACCCTCCGAGGCAGGACCCTCTAGTGGAGACTTCTTCTCCCGTTTGGAAGCCTTGATTTCCGGATCTTTAGAGGCAGTCCTCTTCCTTCCCCGAAGCGAGAGAAGGTCAGATTCTTCCCCTTGGTTATCCTCCTTCACAGAGGCACTCATTCTCTCGGTTGGAATTGGTAGCGATGGGGGCCCGCTTTCGCCCTCATTATTCCCCCCTTTATCTTCCTTTGAGGGCTCCGGGCAAGGTGCTAGCTCGAGCATCTTTTCCAGTACCGGATTGTCCAAACCCTCAGGAAGGGGGGCCGAACACCGAATCATCTCCGCCTTTGTTAGCCAGTCCTGGTCAAAGAGCGATTTCTGAGAATGACATCATGATAAATGAAAGACGTGTGTTCGGCTACAGGATTACTTACTTGGTCGGCGCTGCGGTTGCTGCTCAGGCCCACGTCCTCGGTAGTATCCGGACACTCTATTTGGGGTCCGAAGAATGATTTATACATCTCCTCGTGCGTCAGGCCGAGGAAATTCTGAATAGTGCGCGGTCCTTCTGGGTTGAACTCCCACATGCGGAGGGGCCGGCGTTTGCAAGGCTGGACTCGACGAACCAGCATGACTTGCTGAAGGAAATATGCCCTAGAGGCAATAATAAAGTTATTATTTATTTCCTTATCTCATGATAAATGTTTATTATTCATGCTAGAATTGTATTAACCGGAAACATAATACATGTGTGAATACATAGACCAACAGAGTGTCACGAGTATGCCTCTACTTGACTAGCTCGTTAATCAAAGATGGTTATGTTTCCTAACCATGAACAAAGAGTTGTTATTTGATTAACGAGGTCACATCATTAGTTGAATGATCTGATTGACATGACCCATTCCATTAGCTTAGCACCCGATCGTTTAGTATGTTGCTATTGCTTTCTTCATGACTTATACATGTTCCTATAACTATGAGATTATGCAACTCCCGTTTACCGGAGGAACACTTTGGGTACTACCAAACGTCACAACGTAACTGGGTGATTATAAAGGAGTACTACAGGTGTCTCCAATGGTAGATGTTGGGTTGGCGTATTTCGAGATTAGGGTTTGTCACTCCGATTGTCGGAGAGGTATCTCTGGGCCCTCTCGGTAATACACATCACATAAGCCTTGCAAGCATAATAACTAAAGATGTTAGTTATGAGATGATGTATTACGGAACGAGTAAAGAGACTTGCCGGTAACGAGATTGAACTAGGTATTGGATACCGACGATCGAATCTCGGGCAAGTAACATACCGATGACAAAGGGAACAACGTATGTTGTTATGCGGTCTGACCGATAAAGATCTTCGTAGAATATGTAGGAGCCAATATGGGCATCCAGGTCCCGCTATTGGTTATTGACCGGAGACGTGTCTCGGTCATGTCTACATTGTTCTCGAACCGTAGGGTCCGCACGCTTAACGTTACGATGACAGTTATTATGAGTTTATGCATTTTGATGTACCGAAGGTTGTTCGGAGTCCCGGATGAGATCACGGACATGACGAGGAGTCTCGAAATGGTCGAGACGTAAAGATTGATATATTGGAAGCCTATGTTTGGACATCGGAAGTGTTCCGGGTGAAATCGGGATTTTACCGGAATACCGGGAGGGTTACCGGAACCCCCCGGGAGCCAAATGGGCCAACATGGGCCTTAGTGGAAAGGTGAGAGGGCAGCCCACATAGGGCTGCGCCTCCCCCCTCTCCCTAGTCCTATTAGGACTAGGAGAGGGGCCGGCCACCTCTCTCTCTCTCCCCTTTGAAGGATTCCTAGTTGGACTAGGATTGAAGGGGGGAGTCCTACTCCCGGTAGGAGTAGGACTCCTCCTGCGCCTCCCTCCTTTGGCCGGCCAGCTCCCTCCCCTCCAACCTTTATATACGGGGGCAGGGGACACCCCAAGACACACAACTTGATCCTTGAGATCGTTCCTTAGCCGTCTGCGGTGCCCCTGCCACCAAATTCCACCTCGATCATACCGTTAGAGTACTTAGGCGAAGCCCTGCGTCGGTAGTACATCAAGATCGTCACCACGCCGTCATGCTGACGGAACTCTTCCTCGACGCTTTGCTGGATCGGAGCCCGAGGAATGTCATCGAGCTGAACGTGTGCTAAGAACTCGGAGGTGCCGGAGTAACGGTGCTTGGATCGGTCGGATCGGGAAGAAGACGTACGACTACTTCCTCTACGTTGTGTGATCGCTTCCGCAGTCGGTCTGCGTTGGTACGTAGACAACACTCTCCCCTCTCGTTGCTATGCATCACCATGATCTTGCGTGTGCGTAGGAAAATTTTCGAAATTACTGCGTTCCCCAACAGTGGCATCCGAGCCTAGGTTTTATGGTTTGATGTTATTTGCACGAGTAGAACACAAGTGAGTTGTGGGCGATACAAGTCATACTGCCTACCAGCATGTCATACTTTGGTTTGGCGGTATTGTTGGACGAGACGATCCGGACCAACCTTACGCGTACTCTTACGCGAGACCGGTTCCCTCGACGTGCTTTGCACAGAGATGGCTTGCGGAAGACTGTCTCTCCAACTTTAGTTGAACCAAGTGTGACTACGCCCGGTCCTTGAGAAGGTTAAAACGGAGTCTATTTGACGAACTATCGTTGTGGTTTTGATGCGTAGGTGAGATGAGTTCTTACTTAAGCCCGTAGCAGCCACGTAAAACTTGCAACAACAAAGTAGAGGACGTCTAACTTGTTTTTGCAGGGCATGTTGTGATGTGATATGGTCAAGGCATGATGCTGATTTTATTGTATGAGATGATCATGTTTTGTAACCGAGTTATCGGCAACTGGCAGGAGCCATATGGTTGTCGCTTTATTGTATGCAATGCAATCGCGATGTAATGCTTTACTTTATTACTAAGCGGTAGTGATAGTCGTGGAAGCATAAGATTGGCGAGACGACAACGATGCTACGATGGAGATCAAGGTGTCGCGCCAGTGACGATGGTGATCATGACGGTGCTTCGGAGATGGAGATCGCAAGCACAAGATGATGATGGCCATATCATATCACTTATATTGATTGCATGTGATGTTTATCCTTTTATGCATCTTATCTTGCTTTGATTGACGGTAGCATTATAAGATGATCTCTCACTAAATTATCAAGAAGTGTTCTCCCTGAGTATGCACCGTTGCAAAAGTTCTTTGTGCTGAGACACCACGTGATGATCGGGTGTGATAGGCTCTACGTTCAAATACAACGGGTGCAAAACAGTTGCACACGCAGAATACTCAGGTTAAACTTGACGAGCCTAGCATATGCAGATATGGCCTCGAAACACAGAGACCGAAAGGTCGAGCGTGAATCATATAGTAGATATGATCAACATGACGATGTTCACCATTGAAAACTACTCCATCTCACGTGATGATCGGTTATGGTTTAGTTGATTTGGATCACGTGATCACTTAGAGGATTAGAGGGATATCTATTTAAGTGGGAGTTCTTAAGTAATATGATTAATTGAACTTAAATTTATCATGAACTTAGTCCTGGTAGTATTTTGCAAATTATGTTGTAGATCAATAGCTCGCGTTGTTGCTTCCCTGTGTTTATTTTGATATGTTCCTAGAGAAAATTGTGTTGAAAGATGTTAGTAGCAATGATGCGGATTGGATCCGTGATCTGAGGTTCATCCTCATTGCTGCACAGAAGAATTATGTCCTTGATGCACCGCTAGGTGATAGACCTATTGCAGGAGCAGATGCAGACGTTATGAACGTTTGGCTAGCTCAATATGATGACTACTTGATAGTTTAGTGCACCATGCTTAATGGCTTAGAATCGGGACTTCAAAGACGTTTTGAACGTCATGGACCATATGAGATGTTCCAGGAGTTGAAGTTAATATTTCTAGCAAATACCCGAGTTGAGAGATATGAAGTCTCCAACAAGTTCTATAGCTAAAAGATGGAGGAGAATCGCTCAACTAGTGAGCATGTGCTCAGATTGTCTGGGTACTACAATCGCTTGAATCAAGTGGGAGTTAATCTTCCAGATAAGATAGTGATTGACAGAATTCTCTAGTCACCATCACCAAGTTAGCAGAACTTCGTGATGAACTATAATATGCAAGGGATAACGGAAACAACTCCCAAGCTCTTCGTGATGCTGAAATCAACGAAGGTAGAAATCAAGAAAAACATCAAGTGTTGATGGTTGACAAGACCACTAGTTTCAAGAAAAGGGCAAAGGGAAGAAGGGGAACTTCAAGAAGAACGGCAAGCAAGTTGCTGCTCGAGTGAAGAAGCCCAAGTATGATCCTAAGCCTGAGACTAAGTGCTTCTACTGCAAAGGGACTGGTCACTGGAAGCGGAACTACCCCAAGTGATTGGCGGATAAGAAGGATGGCAAAGTGAACATAAGTATATTTGATATACATGTTATTGATGTGTACTCTACTAGTGTTTATAGCAACCCCTCAGTATTTGATACTAGTTCAGTTGCTGAGAGTAGTAACACGAAACAGGAGTTGCAGAATAAACAGAGACTAGTTAAGGGTGAAGTGACGATGTGTGTTGGAAGTGGTTCCAAGATTGATATGATCATCATCGCACACTCCCTATAAATTTCGGGATTAGTGTTAAACCTAAATAAGTGTTATTTTGGTGTTTGCGTTGAGCATGAATATGATTTGATCATGTTTATTGTAATACGGTTATTCATTTAAGTAAAAGAATAAATTGTTGTTCTGTTTACATGAATAAAACCTTATATGGTTACACACCCAATGAAAATAGTTCATTGGATCTCGATCTTAGTGAGACACATATTTATAATATTGAAACCAAAAGATGCGAAGTTAATAATGATAGTGCAACTTATTTGTGGCACTGCTGTTTAGGTCATATCGGTGTAAAGCGCATGAAGAAACTCCATACTGATGGGCTTTTGGAACCACTTGATTATGAATCATTTGGTACTTGCGAACCGTGCCTCATAGGCAAGATGACCAAAACACCGTTCTCCGGTACTATGGAGAAAGCAACAGATTTATTGGAAATCATACATACCGATGTATGTGGTCCGATGAAAATTGAGGCTCATGGCGGATATCGTTATTTTCTCACCTTCACAGATGATTTAAGCAGATATGGGTATATCTACTTGATGAAATATAAGTCTGAAACATTTGAAAAGTTCAAAGAATTTCAGAGTGAAGTGAAAAACATCGTGACAAGAAAATAAAGTTTCTACGATCTGATCGCGGAGACAAATATTTGAGTTACGAGTTTGGTCTTCAGTTAAAACAATGTGAAATAGTTTCACTACTCACGCCACCTGAAACACCACATCATAATGGTGTGTCCGAACGTCATAACCGTACTTTATTGGATATAGTGCAATCTATGATGTCTCTTGCCGATTTACCACTATTGTTTTTGGGTCATGCATTAGAGACAGCTGCATTCACGTTAAAAAGGGGCACCATCTATATCCGTCGAGACGACGCCTTATGAACTATGGTTTGGCGAGAAACCAAAGTTGTCGTTTCTTAAATTTTGGGGTTGCGATGCTTATATGAAAAAGTTTCATCCTGATAAGCTCAAACTCAAATCGGAGAAGTGCGTCTTCATAGGATATCCAAAGGAAACTATTGGATACACCTTCTATCACAGATCCGAAGGCAAGACTTTTTGTTGCTAAATTCGGAAACTTTCTGGAGAAGGAGTTTCTCTCGAAAGAAGTGAGTGGGAGGAAAGTAGAACTTGATGAGGTAACTGTACCTGCTCCCTTATTGGAAAGTAGTTCATCACAGAAATCTGTTCCTCTGACTACTACACCAATTAGTGAGGAAGCTAATGATGATGATCATGTAACTTCAGATCAAGTTACTACCAAATCTCGTAGGTAAATCAGAGTAAGATCCGCGCCAGAGTGGTACGGTAATCCTGTTCTGGAAGTCATGCTACTTGATCATGATGATCCTACGAACTATGAAGAAGCGATGGTGAGCCCAGATTCCGCAAAGTGGCTTGAAGCCATGAAATCTGAGATATGATCCATGTATGAGAACAAAGTATGGACTTTGATTGACTTGCCCGATGATTGGCAAGCCATAGAAAATAAATGGATCTTCAAGAGGAAGACGGATACTGATAGTAGTGTTACTATCTACAAAGCTAGAATTGTCGCAAAAGGTTTTCGACAAGTTCAAGGTGTTGACTACGATGAGATTTTCTCACTCGTATCTATGCTTAAGTCTGTCCGAATCATGTTAGTAATTGCCGCATTTTATGAAATCTGGCAAACGGATAAACAAAACTGCATTCCTTAATGGATTTGCTAAAGAAGAGTTGTATACGATGCAAATAGAAGGTTTTGTCAATCTGAAAAGTGCTAACAAAATGTGCAAGCTCCAGCGATCCATTTGTGGACTGGTGCAAGCATCTCGGAGTTGGAATATACGCTTTGATATGTTGATCAAAGCATATAGTTTTATACAGACTTGCGGTGAAGCCTGTATTTACGAGAAAGTGAGTGGGAGCACTACAACATTTCTGATAAGTATATGTCAATGACATATTGTTGATCGGAAATAATGTAGAACTATTCTGTAAAGCATAACAGGAGTGTTTGAAAGGAGTTTTTCAAAGAAAGACTTCGGTAAAGCTGCTTACATATTGAGCTTCAAGATCTATAGAGATAGATCAAGACGCTTGATAAGTTTTTCAATAAGTACATACCTTGACAAGATTTTGAAGTAGTTCAAAACAGAACAGTCAAAGAAAAGGTTTCTTGCCTGTATTATAAGGTGTGAAGTTGAGTAAGACTCAAAGCCCGACCACGGCAGAAGATAGAAAGAGAATGAAAGTCATTCCCTATGCCTTGGCCATAGGTTCTATAAAGTATGTCATGCTGTATACCAGATCTATTGTATACCCTGCACTGATTTAGCAAGGGAGTACAATAGTGATCTAGGAGTAGACCACTGGACAGCGGTCAGAATTATCCTTAGTGAAATAAGGATATGTTTCTCGATTATGGACGTGACAAAAAGGTTCGTCGTAAAGGGTTACGTCGATGCAAGTTTTTGACACTGATCCAGATGATTCTAAGTCTCGATCTGGATACATATTGAAAGTGGGAGCAATTAGCTAGAGTAGCTCTGTGTAGAGCATTGTAGACATAGAACTTGCAAAATACTTACGGATCTGAATGTGACAGACCCGTTGACTAAAATTATCTCACAAGCAAAACATGATCACACCTTAGTACTCTTTGGGTGTTAATCACATAGATATGTGAACTAGATTACTGACTCTAGTAAACACTTTGATTGTTGGTCACATGACGATGTGAACTATGGGTGTTAATCACATGGTGATGTGAACCATTGCTGCTAAATCACATGGCGATGTGAACTAGATTATTGACTCTAGTGCAAGTGGGAGACTGAAGGAAATATGCCCTAGAGGCAATAATAAAGTTATTATTTATTTCCTTATCTCATGATAAATGTTTATTATTCATGCTAGAATTGTATTAACCGGAAACATAATACATGTGTGAATACATAGACCAACAGAGTGTCACTAGTATGCCTCTACTTGACTAGCTCGTTAATCAAAGATGGTTATGTTTCCTAACCATGAACAAAGAGTTGTTATTTGATTAACGAGGTCACATCATTAGTTGAATGATCTGATTGACATGACCCATTCCATTAGCTTAGCACCCGATCGTTTAGTATGTTGCTATTGCTTTCTTCATGACTTATACATGTTCCTATAACTATGAGATTATGCAACTCCCATTTACCGGAGGAACACTTTGGGTACTACCAAACGTCACAACGTAACTGGGTGATTATAAAGGAGTACTACAGGTGTCTCCAATGGTAGATGTTGGGTTGGCGTATTTCGAGATTAGGGTTTGTCACTCCGATTGTCAGAGAGGTATCTCTGGGCCCTCTCGGTAATACACATCACATAAGCCTTGCAAGCATAATAACTAAAGATGTTAGTTATGAGATGATGTATTACGGAACGAGTAAAGAGACTTGCCGGTAACGAGATTGAACTAGGTATTGGATACCGACGATCGAATCTCGGGCAAGTAACATACCGATGACAAAGGGAACAACGTATGTTGTTATGCGGTCTGACCGATAAAGATCTTCGTAGAATATGTAGGAGCCAATATGGGCATCCAGGTCCCGCTATTGGTTATTGACCGGAGACGTGTCTCGGTCATGTCTACATTGTTCTCGAACCGTAGGGTCCGCACGCTTAACGTTACGATGACAGTTATTATGAGTTTATGCATTTTGATGTACCGAAGGTTGTTCGGAGTCCCGGATGAGATCACGGACATGACGAGGAGTCTCGAAATGGTCGAGACGTAAAGATTGATATATTGGAAGCCTATGTTTGGACATCGGAAGTGTTCCGGGTGAAATCGGGATTTTACCGGATTACCGGGAGGGTTACCGGAACCCCCCGGGAGCCAAATGGGCCAACATGGGCCTTAGTGGAAAGGTGAGAGGGAAGCCCACATAGGGCTGCGCCTCCCCCCTCTCCCTAGTCCTATTAGGACTAGGAGAGGGGCCGGCCACCTCTCTCTCTCTCCCCTTTGAAGGATTCCTAGTTGGACTAGGATTGGAGGGGGGAGTCCTACTCCCGGTAGGAGTAGGACTCCTCCTGCGCCTCCCTCCTTTGGCCGGCCAGCTCCCCCCCTCCAACCTTTATATACGGGGGCAGGGGACACCCCAAGACACACAACCTGATCCTTGAGATCGTTCCTTAGCCGTGTGCGGTGCCCCCTGCCACCAAATTCCACCTCGATCATACCGTTACAGTGCTTAGGCGAAGCCCTGCGTCGGTAGTACATCAAGATCGTCACCACGCCGTCGTGCTGACGGAACTCTTCCTCGACGCTTTGCTGGATCGGAGCCCGAGGAATGTCATCGAGCTGAACGTGTGCTAAGAACTCGGAGGTGCCGGAGTAACGGTGCTTGGATCGGTCGGATCGGGAAGAAGACGTACGACTACTTCCTCTACGTTGTGTGATCGCTTCCGCAGTCGGTCTGCGTTGGTACGTAGACAACACTCTCCCCTCTCGTTGCTATGCATCACCATGATCTTGCGTGTGCGTAGGAAATTTTTTCGAAATTACTGCGTTCCCCAACACTTGCACCACCGTAACCAGACTGAAATCTCCTTCGAAGAGATCTTGAATGCGGCTCTGCAGTATAGGCATGTCCTTGGCTGGACCCCAGCTCAGCCCTCTGCTAATCCATGACATCAGTTGTGGTGGAGGGCGCGAGCGAAAAGCAGGGGCAGCCACCCACTTGGCACTTCTCGGAGCTGTGATGTAAAACCCCTCCCGTTGCCATAATCCGGACACCTCTGGAAAGGAACCCTTTGGCCATGGAGCTCCAGAAATCTTGCTTATTAATGCGCCTCTGCACCCTACATGCTGCCCCTCGACCATCTTCGGCTTCATGTCAAAGGTCTTGAGCCACAGGCCGAAGTGAGGGGTAATGCGGAGGAAGGCCTCACATATGACAATAAATGCCGAGATGTGGAGAAAGGAGTCCGGGGCTAGATCGTGGAAATCTAGCCCG
This sequence comes from Triticum monococcum, assembly GCA_034509565.1. Lineage (NCBI taxonomy): Eukaryota > Viridiplantae > Streptophyta > Magnoliopsida > Poales > Poaceae > Triticum > Triticum monococcum. The sequence continues at coordinate 29,346,909 of CM067847.1, forward strand.
TAATAGAACATCAAACCCCTAACGAAGGGATCCAGAGTGAGGCCTAGACCTCGGAGGAAGTGGGAGATGAACACAACGTTCTCGTTGGGTTCGGGAGTAGGGACGACCTGTCCTCGGGCAGGTAGCCGATGCGAAACCTCGGCAGTCAGGTATCTGGCCTCCCTCAACTTCTTGATATCCTCTTCCGTAACGGAGGAGGGCATCCACCGGCCTTGAAGGCTAGAGCCGGACATGATTGAAGGTCCGAAGCACCCGACCTGGGCTTTGGGTGTTAGAACTCGAGGCGGGGGAAGGATTCGATTGAGCACGGGAGGGAAAAAAGTAAAAGCCTTGTCCCTTTATAAAGAGGATGAATATCAAGCGTCCTCCTAGTGGCCGTTTGGGACTTGCCTAAAATCTAGGATTCCTAGGCACGGTTGGGTTACCCACTACCGTATTGATGGGAATCCCTTAATTAGGGGAGCACGATCTCTACTTTGACAAGACGTGTCAAGAAACCGCCTCGCGTTATGTGTGGAGCTGGTTGAAGAAAAACGGTTCGAATAATCACCGAGCCATGGCCTGATGTCATGTTGCCAAAGAGTGTCAGCAGATTAAGATTTGTGGAAATATTACTCTCTCTACGGTGGTATGTGGAATTTATTTTGCAGGGTCGGACACTATCCTGGTATTCAAACTCTTCTGTGATGTGTTCGGAGGAGGAACCCGCCTTGCAATGCCGAAGACAACATTGCGCGCAGGACTCATCGTCATTGAAGCCTGGTTCAGGGGCTACTGAGGGAGTCCTGGATTAGGGGGTCTCCGAACAGCCAGACTATGTCCTTTGGTCGGACTGTTGGACTATGAAGATACAAGATTGAAGACTTCATCCCGTGTCCGGATAGGACTTTACTTGGCGTGGAAGGCAAGCTAGGCAGTACGGATATGGATATCTCCTCCCTTGTAACCGATCTTGTGTAACCATAGCCCCCTCCGGTGCCTATATAAACCGGAGGGTTTTAGTCCGTAGGCCAACAACAATCATACCATAGGCTAGCTTCTAGGGTTTAGCCTCTCCGATCTCGTGGTAGATCAACTCTTGTAATACCCATATCATTAAGAATAAATCAAGCAGGACGTAGGGTTTTACCTCCATCAAGAGGGCCCGAACCTGGGTAAAACATCGTGTCCCCTGCCTCATGTTACCATCCGCCTCGACGCACAGTTCGGGACCCCCTACCCGAGATCCGCCGGTTTTGACACCGACAGTAAACCTAACCATAGCATGAAACATATGGATCCAAATCAGCCCCTTACGAAGCAACGCATGAACTAGGGTTTAAGCTTCTGTCACTCTAGCAACCTGTCATCTACTTATTACTTCCCAATGCCTTCCCCTAGGCCCAAACAATGGTGAAATGTCATGTAGTCGACTTTCACATAACACCACTAGAGGAAATACAACATACATCTCATCAAAATATCGAACGAATACCAATTTCACATGACTACTTATAACAAGACTTCTCTCATGTCCCCAGGAACAAACGTAACTACTCACAAATCATATTCATGTTCATAATCAGAGGGGTATTAATATGCATAGAGGATCTGAACATATAATCTTCCACCGAATAAACCAAATAGCATAAACTACAAGGAGTAATCAACACTACTAACAACCCACAGGTACCAATCTGAGGTTTTGAGACAAAGATCGGATACAAGAGATGAACTAGGGTTTGAGAAGAGATGGTGGTGGTGAAGATGTTGATGGAGATTGACCCCCTCCTGATGAGAGGATCAATGGTGATGACAATGGTGATGATTTCCCCCTTCCGGAGGGATGTTTCCCGGACAGAACAGCTCCGCCGGAGCCCTAGATTGGTTCCGCCATGGTTCCGCCTTATGGCGGCCGCGCTTCGTCCCAAAAGCTTCCTTCTGATTTTTTCCAGGGCAAAAGACACCTTATACCAGAAGATGGGCATCGGGGGGCTTCCAGGTGGCCCACGAGGCAGGGGGTGCGCCCAGGGGGTAGGGCGTGCCCTCCACCCTTGTGGATGGTGGGTGGCCCCCCTCTGGTGCTTCCTTCATCCAATATTTTTTATATATTCCAAAACCGACTTTCGTGGAGTTTCAGGACTTTTGGAGTTGTGCAGAATAGGTCTCTAATATTTGCTCCTTTTCCAACCCAGAATTCCAGCTGCCGGCATTCTCCCTCTTCATGTAAACCTTGTAAAATAAGAGAGAAAAGGCATAAGTATTGTGACATAATGTGTAATAACAACCCATAATACAATAAATGTCGATATAAAAGCTTAATGCAAAATGGACGTGTGCGAGCGTAGGTTCATCTTATGAAAATATATAGAGGCACTCGCGTCCTTCTATCTCGAGAGGAGTACACAATGAGAAACATATACAATACTTCAGTCGAGGTGGTGAGATGATGCTCTCCATCATTGAAGAGAAGAGGTGGTTCTTGTCCTATTGGAACCAATACATAAACTATAGTTTGGGAACCTGGCGGACAACATCCCCAGTTCCTTCTGTAATCATGGAGACAAAGAAATCGATGCTCGCATCAAGGTAGCTCAAGATGTTCACGTGTGCACTCCACAGGGATAAACTATCCAACAATCAACATCACGCGAACGAAGTCGTTGAGAGATGAGATTGATATCCTCGTGTTGGCTGGTGAGACGATGGGTCATGGAGGTGGTGAGCTCCGAATGAGAACTTGCAGCAGTCGCCTCAGGGGAAAATCCCGATGTGTTATAAGTTTATGTACGAGTAGCATTTCCATCGCATAAGTACCTTCGTTTACAGTAGAGGTTGGAACCCTAACCGACTATACATAACAAATATACATCCTAGATATTCTAAACGGGAGCTTTATTAATTAATAAAAAATGTTTTACATGAATTGTAGCAATTTTGGCAGGTAGAGCAACCAAATAAATCTACCCCGCTGCAGGGTGCTAGCCGTCTTAGCTTAGGTCATGTCCATACATGTTCTGCTCCCCTTTTCCATGCTTGAAACTTTTTTTGAGGGATTCCATACTTGAAACTTGTTAGAGATGCGATAGGCAAATCAAAACGACAAAGAACAAAATCAGCACAGGAGACACGCGATTTTAACGTGGAAGACCCCTCCAACACGAGGGGGAAAACCACGGGCGCCAGCTAGCAAATCTTCACTATATCGGTCGAGGTTGTATATATAACACAAGTGTCCTAGGTCAATACTGATCTGTACCGCAGGGAGGGGGGATGCTTCACTTCGGTTCGCTTCGGCCCAAGCCTACCGACGACGGGCCTCGCTCCGCCTGCTCGTTAGAAGTTAGCCTTTTTCTTTATACTTGAATTTGGAGCATAACATAACAAAACTATCACCTGAAATTGTCTAAATCTGTCCTTGGTCTCCCTTAGAATCGTCTGGTATGCTCTCTCACAAACCACAGGCGTAGCCCGACATAACAACCCTGAGGTATGGGACACCCATTTTGTTTTCCAAAGCACAAGCAGGGATGGCGCAAGGACACTGTAGCAACTCGTCTTGGTCTTGCTACATGTTAATGACACAATCTTCTTATTTAGTTCTTTTCCTATGCCTCCTAGTCATACGTATTAAGTGCTCTTATGTTGATTTTTGTTTCTACCATCATCACATGTGTTTATCTGAAATCTCTTTGTTATATGAAGATGTTCGGAAGACTGAGTTATGTGGAAATGTAAAATGTGGATGGGGTTCCATGCCGTGCTCACACGAAGATGGGGTCAAATATATAGGATGTAAAGTGTTGCTAGGATATGCGAAGGGTAGGTGAGGACATTAATAAGTTGCACCTGGTAGAGGTTGTGGTGTGGTTTCTCTATGACCACATGCAGAATTTACCGGCCTACTTCAGTACCATAAGGCCTGAGTTATGAATTACACCATTTGGCATTGAGATCACGAAAAAACATTTTCAGTCATTTTTATGTTTTCTTTAGTAAGGGCAATTAACCTCAATTTCCACTTAAAGAAACAAACATTTTTTTGCTACAAAAACAGGAGCCAAAACATTAAACAATGAACAACAACACATGGCCTTTCTCCTTCATGACATAATTACATAGTACTAATTGGAACATGTTTTTGTCATCTTTAGAGCAAAAAAGGTGGATAATTGCAGTTAAATTGCCAAATGCACATGACATCTTGGTAGTGATATTTTTACACTTGAAACAATCAAAATTAAGTAACTCTCTCTACTTAGCAACTTCCATATTTTTAATTGTATCATCCCTCGAAACAGGAAATATTTCTCCTATATATACTTTTACCTGGTTTTTGCACCAAAAGCCATTCACAATACACAATATTTAGGACAGTGCTCCTTCGTGGAATGAATTCATAACAGAGAAATATTTTCCAATCATCAAAGTGTAGAACATGGAGCACGCTCATCACATTCTCCACTAACCCAACTGACATGTCATATTTACTTAAGCTCATTGCTTGATTGGTCACTCATAGTCTATTCCTGCCATGGCCATGGAGATCTCCAGCCTGTCTCGAAATAGGCTTTCGCCCTGCTTTATATATAAAGCAACAACCGAAAAAAGTATACGGCCGAACGATCCAAGGTGGAGAGGTAGCCCTCTTACAAAGCCGATCCCAGAATAAATGGATCACGTACAATGGAATCGAAAAAAAAGCATAGGAGGACCCAAGTACAATGCCACGCTATGCCCTATACACCTAAGCTCCACGACAACACCCTCAGGAGGGATGCCGGCGCCAAGCGTCGCCGTTGTAGAGTCGACAATGGACAAAGGTTTTCACCCGGAACCCGGACACAGATGGGAACACCATGACCGCGTCTTCAAGAAGAGAGCGGCGGCCTCGAGCGTCACCATCATCGGCGCCAGAGCACAGAGCTTTCGCCCGATAGTTATCGCGTGTCACCACGAGATCTTCAGAAGAAGCATGACGAGCTCAAGTCCCCAAATCCAGATCGAGGCGCCCCCACGGAGACCTTGAGCATGCCCGAGCTACCTTACGCCAAGCCTCTCGTCGCCCACACAACCAAGAGACAATGCCAGCACCGCCACCATGATGCCCGCCAGAGAGCCCCATGCCCCCTCGGCTCTCCATGCATCGTCCTGCCACCGCCGCCCGAGGTCAAGGCGTCCACCGTCCACCCGCTGACCTGCCTCCACCCGTCGGTGAGAAGAGCTACCGGCTACCTTGCTTCCAGCAGCCGTCATCCGCCGCCCAGGAAAGCCAGGCCGCGCCGCCCAGGAAAGCCAGGCCGCGCCGCCCATAGCCCTCGTCGCAGAAGCACCCCACACGCAAGATCCACACCGCCATAGCTCACCCCGCATGATCCTCCACCTTCCATGCCGCCACCTCGCCACCGGCCTCCAACACACCGTGTCACGCCCCAGCCGGAGAGGAGGCCCGTGCCGCATCTCTGCCTACGGGGGATCGAGAGGGCCCCATCGCCACTGACCCGGGCGAGCTTTGCCCGGCCAGGCCCTCTAGCAGCGGCAGGAGAGGAGGTGGGAGGGTGGGGAGCTCGGCAGAGGCCGCCTAGGGTTCCCTCCATGCCGTCGTGCGGGGGCAGCGCGGGAGGGAGAGGGGAGCAGGGTCGGAGCGGGTGGAATTGTCCAGCCTAAGGTGCCAAATGATGTCGCTGATCCTTTGATTCCTTGTGGGTGCTACCTATTGAGCATGCGTTGGTTTTCCCTTGAGGAGGAAAGGGTGATGCAGCAAAGTAGCATAAGTATTTCCCTCAGTCTTGAGAACCAAGGTATCAATCTAGTAGGAGACAACGCACAAGTCACCTAGTACCTGCACAAACAATCAAGAACCTTGCGATCAACACGATAAAGGGGTTGTCAATCCCTTCACAGTCACTCACAAAAGTGAGATCTAATAAATATAGTAAAGTAAATATTTTTGGTATTTTTATTGTATAGATTGGAAAGTAAATATTAAAAAATAGTAAACGAGATGCGATGTAAATAAAAGAGATGCAATATAATAAGAAAGAGACCGGGGGGCCATAGGTTTCACTAGTGGCTTCTCTCAAGATAGCATGTATTACGGTGGGTGAACAAATTACTGCCGAGCAATTGATAGAAAAGCGCATAGTTATGAAGATATCCAAGGCAATGGTCATGAATATAGGCATCACGTCCGTGTCAAGTAGATCGAAACGATTTTGCATCTACTACTATTACTCCACACATCGACCGCTATCCAGCATGCATCTAGAGTATTAAGTTCATAAGAATAGAGTAAGGCATTAAGCAAGATGACATGATGTAGAGGGATAAACTCAAGCAATATGATATAAACCCCATCTTTTTATCCCCGATGGCAACAATACAATGCGTGCCTTGCTGCCCGTACTGTCACTAGGAAAGGAAACCGCAAGATTGAACCCAAAGCTAAGCACTTCTCCCATTGCAAGAAAGATCAATCTAGTAGGCCAAACTAAACTGATAATTCGAAGAGACTTGCAAAGATATCAAATCATGCATATAAGAATTCAGAGAAGAACTAAATAATATTCATATATAATCTTCTTCATAAACCCACAATTCATCGGATCTCGGCAAACACGCCGCAAAAGAGTATTACATCAAATAAATCTCCAAGAACATCGAGGAGAACTTTGTATTGAGAATCAAAGAGAGAGAAGAAGCCATCTAGCTAATAACTATAGACCCGAAGGTCCGTGGTAACCTACTCATGCTTCATCGAAAAGGCTATGGTGTTGATGTAGAAGCCCTCCGTGATCGATTCCCTCTCCGGCAGATCGCTGGAAGAGGTCCCAAGATGGGATCTCACGGGTACAGAAGGTTGCAGCGGTGGAAAAGTGGTTTCGTGGCTCTCTGCGATCGATCTAGGGTATAAAAGCATATATAGGCGAAAGAAGTATGTCGGTGGAGTTACGAGGGGCCCAGGAGGTTGGCCGCCTCGTGACGTTCCAGACTTCAACTCCAAGTCTTCTGGTTTGCTTTCGGTCCAAGAAAGATCATCGCGAAGGTTTCATTCCGTTTGGTATTCCTTTTCTGCGAAACTCTAAAATAGGCAAAAAAAATAGAAACTGGCACTGGGCCTCCGGTTAATAGGTTAGTCCCAGAAATAATATAAAAGAGCATATTAAAGCCCATTAAACATCCAAAACAGATAATATAATAGCATGGAAAAATCAAAAATTATAAATACGTTGAAGACGTACCAATGGGCTCTTCAATGGTGTCTCCTAATCATGGAATCCCTAGACCTTAATGATCTAAATTCATAAGAGAGACATCTTCCCCAATCATGGAAAGTATGGAGCGTGCTCATCATGTTCTCTAACAATCCAACCAAACATCTCGTATATATATTTGAACTCATTGCTTGCCTTGTCGCTCATAGCCCGTTCCATCCATGGTCATTATTGCTTGCAATAAAAACCCCACACACGGCAAGCACTAATGACCAGAGTCCTAACTCATATTTTGTGCGCAGCAAGAAATTGTTATTCCTGTAGTAAACCAAAGATCAAGTTGCTAGTTGGTTGATTGTAGCCAAGTTGTTCCGGTTATCTTGATTATATTGATAGTTCTTACTTGGTTGTGGTGGAACAGTTGTCATGCCTGGTGATACTTCAGCACTGAAATTATTTGCATATGGATGCCATTGCTAAATTTATATTTGCCGTACTTGGCGGCAAACAAGGAAACTCGACAAAGAATGGGTGGTTTTGCCGAGCAGTGACTCTCAACAAATTTTGTGGGTTCCACATCAGACATTGGGGACACGTGGCTGCCCGTGCGCCCGAGTTTGCGAGTGTCGAACTAAGGAACTCGACATAGGTGGGTGCCACATGGCAAGCACCGTCTTCGTCCGTCGAAGGTGAAGTATTTTTTATTGTGTCAAGTATCCACTTTTAGTTCTTGGCAACATGTTTACTGAGTCCCCGAAAACCGGAACTCGACAAACTTTTCTTTGCCTGAAGGGTGTTGCACCGAGTGCCCTTTGCCGAGAGACTATGTCGAATTTTATCTAGTCTTTGCTGAGTTTTCTGGGCACTCAACAATTAAGATTCCAGTAGTGATTGATGTTATATGGAATTTTCATGTTGAAAATACAAGCGGAGTGATGTCCAATTTTTTAATGTATTATACTTAGTTAGTTGCTACCAAGTCTTTTCTTATTTGCCACTAAGAGAAAAATGTCTTTTACTCTCTCAAAGTATGCCCTTCCGTAGGTAATTGATTACCTTGGCATATCGGCAAGTTGTGTTTGTGTGATAGGAAAGCGGAAATGTTCGTTTGTTTGGTGGCAGTCAGAAAGAAGAGCACTTATAAAGGGTAAATAAGCAAAAATTTGAGATGTCATATTTAGAACAAGTCAAAGATTCTCAAAAGCAGTGGTGTGTGGATTGCAACCTTAGGACATGTACAATGGTGCTATCTTAGGAGTGTCACTTAGGATAAATGATGAGGTGAAGGAGAGAGAACTCATAAAAAAAAGCTTGTCTTCTTTTATTTAAGATAAGACAAGAGATGATCTCATAGCACAATTTGTCTCATCATTTTTTAAGGAATTGCTAGTTATTGAAAATAAGGCTAAGATATAACCCATTATAGACATCCTTTTTTGTTATCTCTAAATTACATGCAGGACTTAAGATAAGACTGTCTTATCAATCATTGTACATGCCTTTATAACACAGGAATACAGAACAACTGTTTAGAGTGGCCGAACTCATGAATCACGCCACGCCACCGATTGGTAACAGAACTGCCCCCGTGTAGTCCGCCTGGGCGACACGGGTGGCGAGCCGATCCTATTCGGTAGCCCTCCTTTTGAGCCTCCGTCCCTTGCCGCTGCCGGGAGTGGCCACCGGGCTTGCCCGCGCGGCTGATGGCGGCGGCGGGGCTCCGTTCCTGAAGTTGTTCGTCGGCCATTGGCGATGCACAGGAGACGGCTTGAACCAATGACGGCAATGGTGCAGGAGTGGCAACGGTTCGTGGCAGGGAAGATGCAGCAGAGCGCCTTTTCAATCCTGGCAGTGCACCAGGCGCCTAGGCCATGGAGGAAAGTGAAGGGAGCCAGGACCGCTACCATTTCCTTGATCTGGAGAGTCCGCTCTCTAAGCCGGGGCTAGCGCCACTCCCAAGGTGCCTCTTCAATGACGAGGGAAGGCAAGATGTGGCGGTTGCTACGTCCGAGATTCCACGGCCGCCGCCCACGCTGACGGCGGTGTAGCGACCGCAGTTGTCACGGCCATCGCGTCCTGATCTGGCCTATGCGCTGCTGGGCCCTATCGGTCTGCTTGGCTGCCTACATGGATACGGCATCCGCTGGATTACGGTCGCCGGTGAGGTTTGGACCTTCATATCCAACCACTCGCCACCTAGCGATGCATGACGGCGGCCGTGTCCTCTCCTGGTGTAATCTGCTGCTACATGCTACGACGATGATGGTGGTGGCGGCATGTGGGAATTTTGTCCCATGCAGATTGGTCATCTAGTGCCACTTGTGAGGACGGCACGGGTACGCCGGGTTGCCGAGTGGCCCAAACTCGGGATTTGGATGTGCGTGTGACCTTCCTCCCTTGTCAAGCTGTTGGGATCGTGGAAAGTGAAGAAGATAACATAGGATGACTTTGATTGGGTGGTGCTTCTCAAGTACCTGGTTTTAAGCTCCGGGATAAAGATCCTAGGTCTGACCTTACTAGGTTATACCTGGCAATGGTGGCATTTTTGTGGCGTTACCTCTTGAAGACATTGCTTGGAGTTTGCTCGGACTGGATCTTCAGGGTGAAAACCCACGATCCGGCCTTCGATGGTGGATCTGGCGACGGCGGCGTATATGCGTCATTTTCCTTCTTGAAGCCGTTGCTTATGGGGAACCTTTATCGTAGTCATTATGTTGTCAAAATATGATTGGTGTTGATGGTTGTTGTTGTACATCATCGATCGCGTTTTTGATCGCTTCGGATCTTTTTTGCTTTTTCTTCGCCTAGGCATAGCTTCGGTTTTACATAACTTTGCTTTTTGCCAGTGTGATCTTTGTGTGCGTGTGTAGTCTTGATTGTGTGCATCCTAATTATGCGGAGGTCTGGTGTGTGCTCATTGTGCTTGTATCGCTAGATGACACATTATGAGTCAATAAAAACACTCTTTGTAAAAAAAAAGAGTGGCTGAACTCATTCAATATAGAACATGAACGGGCGAGTGAAGTAATGCAACATTATGACTGAAAATGCCCATATGAAAAAATAGTGTGAAAATGTGTATGCATGAGCATGAGACATGATGGGCTTTCCAGCGTAATCAGTTCAAGATGGGGTAGTATACATAGGAGTGGCAGTGTGATGCTAGGACCCATGATCCATGACATCAATGCTTGTCAGCACATTAACTATCCATATCCTAATGTTTAAAATTTTAGTTGTTAAAGAGGCTGTTTGGCAAGCTGTGAAATGTAAACCAGACTCTTGCCTTTAAATGTTAAAGATTTTACCGCCCTATTTTGGTTTCTGTTGAGTTAAATACTTGGTACTAATTGAAACATGTCTTTATTGACTCTAATATATAAGAAGGCTAGTTAACATGAGGCCTGTGAATGCACATCACATTTCATAAGAGTTTTTCTTCTACACTTTTATGGTACAGACACTCAAATTAAGTAAGTTTCTATAATTCATAACTTGCAAACATTGCTATCTCATTCCACCAAACTGCAAATAATCCTCCTCAATTTCGATATGTTTCTGTTTCAAAATCTTCGTTCTAGTAGTGCAATCACATTTAAATCATGGTTATGATAACAATCTGAATCCTTAAAATCGCCGTCATCTTCATCATCTAAGTAAAACATTGGAGACACTCATAACATCCTCCACCAACCCAGTCAGCATCTTGTACCAACAGAGAATCACCTTCTCCAACTCATGGCGTGGTATGGACCACAAACCAACATAGTTAGTTATCTAGTTGATATACTCCAGGTCATTGAGACACCCAATCTATTTCAGCCATGGCCAGCAGGCTTGGTATTGAGGTACTTTGCTTGCTGACATACAACATTGTTCCACAAAGTTTTCCACATCCAGTTTGAGGCCATTCCAATAGTACAACTGATGAAATCACTTGTATGTCACTTAAATCGCTGAATGGCCATGCACAACAGTGTCATGGAGAGTTGTGTTCAACTTGGTTTGTAGGGCAAGATTTTCACCAATGAAACAGATCCCTTGTATTTGATCAACCCTTGATCGAGCGTGTAACTAGTCTGTCATTTGGTGACTTAATGTGCAATTCTTGAAGCATAACAGTGGCGTTGTTATGTTTTAGTTAGCTATTCAGTACTTCCCGAACCCTGTCCGGCCGATAGACAGAAATGGCCTAGCCATCGTACGGTGACCAAATTAAGAGAGAGAGAGAAGGGGGGGGGGGATCCATTTATCCACAAACATGCTAACAGCAAGGAATTCCTGTTCATAGATGGATATCTGCAGGCCTGGACACCCAATGCCTTGCTCACTTAAGGAATGGGGTGCCTTCACTGCATTAACAATGGCCCCAAGCCAGTGTCAGTTTCGATAGAGAATAAAACTGAAAGACCCGGTAGTGGTTGGACCGAGGTGCTGATCATAGGTTGCTTTGGTGTCTGAAATGCAGTAGTGGCTTCATCAATCCATATAAAACCCGTCTTCATCAACAACTAGGCCAATAGCTTGGCAATGATTCCATAGTGCCACACATTGCTTTGTTGTTATAACCTGTCAGCCCCCAAAATCCCGCATTCAATGAGACATATGAATCTCTCGCTAAAGTGTTTGGAGTAAATGGGTCAGCCCCTAGCGGGGTTTTTCCCCCCGAAAAATTGGATAGAAAGTAGCACGTAATTGGGTCAGCCCACTAGCGTTTTTTTTTGAAAAATTGGATAAAAAGGAGCATGCCGGGGATCAAACCTGGAATCTCCAGGTTGCTTGGTCGCACTGATTGCCACCTGGCCAAAATCTTCTTTGTCTTACATAACTAGAATGAAAAGAGCTGGTTTTTTACACTGGTTTTTTGTTTTTTGTCTTTTTCATTGGGTTTTCTTCATCTCTTTTTCCCTATTTTTACTAGGCTTTTTTATTTTTTTTCTTATTTCGTTATATTTATTCGGTTTTCTCTAGCTTATTTCTTCTTTTTCCTTTCCTTTTGTTTTTGTATGGTTTTTTAATACTTTAATACTTTTTGTTTTTGTTATCTTTGATTCTTTCATTGTTTTTATCGTTTTCAATTCTTTTTGCATTTGATTCTTTGGTTTTATTTTTCAATTTCTTTACATTTTACTTTATATTTTCTTTGTTTGTTTTGGTTTTCATTCTACATTTTTCGTATATGTCAACAATATTTTTCTAATGGATGTATAATATTTTTCCAATACAATATTTAATATTTTTATTAATACATGATCAACATTTTTTCCAAATAGCTTCAACACTTTTCAAATGCTTGATTAATATTTTTAAAGTACAAGATTTTTTTTGAATACATGGTCAACATTTTTCCTATACACAGTTTTCAAATGCTTGATTAACATTTTTAAAATACAAGATTAATATTTTCTAACACATGGTCAATATATGTTTTCAGCACATTTAATATTTTTCAAATGCTTGACTAACATTTTTAAATGCAATATTTAACATTCTTTGGACACATTGTCAACATTTTTTCCAATCATGTTTAGCATTTTTAAATGCTTGCTTAACATTTTTTTTTTCAAATAACTGTTAATCATTTTTTCAAATGTTCGACAAACATTTTTATATCATACACGGTCATAATTTTCCATCATTTTTAATATATGGTCAGCATTTTTATAGACATGATAAAAAAATTTCATCATATTTTTAATATATGGCCAACATTTTTATATACATACTTAATATTCTGCAAATGATTGATTAACATTTTTATATACACTTGTTCAACATTTTTTTCAAATGCTTTATTAACATTTTTTAAATACATGATCAAATTTTTACATACACATTTTTTAATATATTTCTCATATACATGATAAACATTTTCTCTATACATATTCAACATTTTTAAAATGTTTTATGTAGACTGATTTTTAAAATATATTTATTTAGATTATTTGGAAGTATAAACAGAAGAAAAAGAGTAAAAAACAGAAAACAGAAAACATGAAAAAAATAGTGTTTCTCCCGTCTCGCCGAATGCGAGATATAGGGCCGCCCAAAATCATCTCAACTCAGATGCTGTTGTCGGGCCCAACCCTGACGAGGAGGAGCACCAGGTATGTGAGCCTTGTGTACTGGGCCTGGCCCAATCCTCGTTGGAGTGTTGCAGGCATTGTTTCGGATAACACATCCCAGTCAGTAGGTGGAGTTGCCCATATCGATCACCATATTAACACAGGCAAGACATTGCTTTTCTAATTCTTAACTGAACAAGATCATCGTCAACGGTAAACCGTGGATCTGTTGAGGGAGGGCGAAGGTTAAATGGAGGGCAAACCACGGTAGTCGATCAACGGTGGGTCTCTGTTCGTGTCCATGGCCGCTAGTCTAGTGCCATCATGTTGAATGGAGGGCAAGATGTTGGTTGGAGTGATGGTGCTCGAAAGCCGGGTAGAGGAGGAACAGTGCACGTGCATCCAGCTTCCGGCCCGCCACGAGTAGGTCTATTTATTTGTTATTATAGGGGAAACCACATTCTCACGTGAACCGTGTCGCTTCAATCTTCCCCATACCATTATGATCGATAAAGATTTATAATTGATTATCCTATATTATATGATCGATATAAAGATTTATAATTGACGATCCTATATTTTATATTTACTATCACAACATGACCATAGATAATCAATTGAGTTGGGCGTGATAACCAGGAAGATTTTATTGAGTTGATTTAGTAGTTTCTCGCTTTGCACTAGTTTTAATTAGACATTATTTCTTTTGGAGGTGTAGCATCATCATCTCATCTAAAAAGTACGTATCCAGCGATGAAAATAGAATAAAGAGGAAACAAGAACAAGTAGATGATGGAAGATTTTATATCCACAAATTATTAATATGTATACTTTAACTGTTTATTCATCGCATGTCATACATACATTTATTAAATATTATTTTGATTAATCTATTTTTGAGTAAATAATTTTTGTAGTAAGGAGACAAATCATAAATCCAATTTGGCTCCCTGGAGCACGTTCTTCCACGCGTGAAAAATGATTTTTGAAATGTCAAAAAAATCCCAACAATTTTTTATGTTCATAGTCACATCCAAATGCTATCTGCAAAGTTTTAGGCAGAAAGGTTATACATTTTGGCCTGCGCAAAAAAACTAATTGAAAAACCAAATGTTACCCCAAAATTTCACCCAAATTTGTTTATTTCACCGAAGAAACACTACAGCTCCATTTCACATGGAATTTGTCAAGCATGCTTGCAACACTTACACAGACTGCCACAGAAAATTCAGAAGTTTTTGAAAATATGTTACCACTTATTTTAAATTATTATTCATCCGGGAGCAAATCCCGGGAGCTAAAACGCCTCCCCCGGTGACAAATGACTATTCCGTAACTGCATAGTAATCAAGATTTTACCCAAACACCATAGAACAAGCCCTTTGTGATGTGAAACGACAAAATAGAAAACCAGCCCTCGCACATTTACATACAATAAGCTTGTGATATCGACCTAGGAATGTGAACAAAGTGCATAATATCATGACCTACAAGTTGTAGAAGGCATACCCTACAAGTTTTTGGGCATTGGCCTGTTCGGCTGCGCTCGGGCTAAAAGCCGACAAGCTAGCTCAGGTCGAGCTGGGGTTGGCCCATGGTAGCAACGACTTAAATAGGGTGACTTGGCTCGTTCACGTCATCCGTGAGGCCCAACCAATGCTACACAGAGCGATCTTTAGCTTGGGCCGAGCACAAAATCCCACTTGGCTCATTGAACCCTAAGCATAGACGAAGCTGTTTGCAGTCCAACCCACAATTAGAGAGTGTACCCCTGAAGGAAATATGCTCTAGAGGCAATAATAAAGTTATTATTTATTTCCTTACATCATGATAAATGTTTATTATTCATGCTAGAATTGTATTAACCGGAAACATAATACATGTGTGAATACATAGACCAACAGAGTGTCACTAGTATGCCTCTACTTGACTAGCTCGTTAATCAAAGATGGTTATGTTTCCTAACCATGAACAAGGAGTTGTTATTTGATTAACGAGGTCACATCATTAGTAGAATGATCTGATTGACATGACCCATTCCATTAGCTTAGCACCCGATCGTTTAGTATGTTGCTATTGCTTTCTTCATGACTTATACATGTTCCTATAACTATGAGATTATGCAACTCCCGTTTACCGGAGGAACACTTTGGGTACTACCAAACGTCACAACGTAACTGGGTGATTATAAAGGAGTACTACAGGTATCTCCAATGGTAGATGTTAGGTTGGCGTATTTCGAGATTAGGGTTTGTCACTCCGATTGTCGGAGAGGTATCTCTGGGCCCTCTCGGTAATGCACATCACATAAGCCTTGCAAGCACTGCAACTAATATGTTAGTTGTGAGATGATGTATTACGGAACGAGTAAAGAGACTTGCCGGTAACGAGATTGAACTAGGTATTGGATACCGACGATCGAATCTCGGGCAAGTAACATACCGATGACAAAGGGAACAACGTATGTTGTTATGCGGTCTGACCGATAAAGATCTTCGTAGAATATGTAGGAGCCAATATGGGCATCCAGGTCCCGCTATTGGTTATTGACCGGAGACGTGTCTCGGTCATGTCTACATTGTTCTCGAACCGTAGGGTCCGCGCGCTTAACGTTACGATGACAGTTATTATGAGTTTATGCATTTTGATCTACCGAAGGTTGTTCGGAGTCCCGGATGAGATCACGGACATGACGAGGAGTCTCGAAATAGTCGAGACATAAAGATTGATATATTGGAAGCCTATGTTTGGACATAGGAAGTGTTCCGGATGAAATCGGGATTTTACCGGAATACCGGGAGGGTTACCGGAACCCCCCGGGAGGCTAATGGGCCTATTGGGCCTTAGTGGAAAAGAGAGAAGAGGCAGCCCACAAGCCTAGCCGGCGCCCCCCCTTCCCCAAGTCCTAGTAGGACTAGGAGAGGTGGGCCGGCCCCCTCTCTCTCCTTTCCCCCCCAAGAGTCCTAGTTGGAATAGGATTGGAGGGGAGGAGTCCTACTCCCACCGGGAGTAGGACTCCCCCTGCGCCTCCTCTATCTTGGCCGGCCAGCCCCCCTCCTCCAACATATATATACGGGGGCAGGGGGCACCCCATAGACACACAACTTGATCCTTGAGATCGTTCCTTAGCCGTGTGCGGTGCCCCCTGCCACCAAATTCCACCTCGATCATACCGTTGTAGTGCTTAGGCGAAGCCCTGCGTCGGTAGTACATCAAGATCGTCATCACGCCGTCGTGCTGACGAAACTCTTCCTCGACGCTTTGCTGGATCGGAGCCCGAGGAACATCATCGAGCGGAACGTGTGCTAAGAACTCGGAGGTGCCGGAGTAACGGTGCTTGGATCGGTCGATCGGGAAGAAGACGTACGACTACTTCCTCTACGTTGTGTGATCGCTTCCGCAGTCGGTCTGCGTTGGTACGTAGACAACACTCTCCCCTCTCGTTGCTGTGCATCACCATGATCTTGCGTGTGCGTAGGAAATTTTTTGAAATTACTGCGTTCCCCAACAGTGGCATCCGAGCCTAGGTTTTATGGTTTGATGTTATATGCACGAGTAGAACACAAGTGAGTTGTGGGCGATACAAGTCATACTGCCTACCAGCATGTCATACTTTGGTTCGGCGGTATTGTTGGCTGAGACGATCCGGACCAACCTTACGCGTACTCTTACGCGAGACCGGTTCCCTCGACGTGCTTTGCACATAGATGGCTTGCGGAAGACTGTCTCTCCAACTTTAGTTGAACCAAGTGTGACTACGCCCGGTCCTTGAGAAGGTTAAAACGGAGTCTATTTGACGAACTATCGTTGTGGTTTTGATGCGTAGGTGAGATGAGTTCTTACTTAAGCCCGTAGCAGCCACGTAAAACTTGCAACAACAAAGTAGAGGACGTCTAACTTGTTTTTGCAGGGTATGTTGTGATGTGATATGGTCAAGGCATGATGCTGATTTTATTGTATGAGATGATCATGTTTTGTAACTAAGTTATCGGCAACTGGCAGGAGCCATATGGTTTTCGCTTTATTGTATGCAATGCAATCGCGGTGTAATGCTTTACTAGATTACTAAACGGTAGTAATAGTCGTGGAAGCATAAGATTGGCGAGACGACAACGATGCTACGATGGAGATCAAGGTGTCGCGCCGGTGACGATGGTGATCATGACGGTGCCTCGGAGATGGAGATCACAGGCACAAGATGATGGCCATATCATATCACTTATATTGATTGCATGTGATGTTTATCCTTTTATGCATCTTATCTTGCTTTGATTGACGGTAGCATTATAAGATGATCTCTCACTAAATTATCAAGAAGTGTTCTCCCTGAGTATGCACCGTTGCCAAAGTTCGTCGTGCCCAGACACCACGTGATGATCGGGTGTGATAAGCTCTACGTCCATCTACAACGGGTGCAAGCCAGTTTTGCACACGCAGAATACTCAGGTTATACTTGACGAGCCTAGCATACGAAGATATGGCCTCGGAACACAGAGACCGAAAGGTCGAGCGTGAATCATATAGTAGATATGATCAACATGACGATGTTCACCATTGAAAACTACTCCATCTCACGTGATGATCGGTTATGGTTTAGTTGATTTGGATCACGTGATCACTTAGAGGATTAGAGGGATGTCTATCTAAGTGGGAGTTCCTAAGTAATTTGATTAACTGAACTTAAACTTATCATGAACTTAGTACCTGATAGTATCTTGCTTGTTTATGTTGCTTGTAGATAGATGGCTCGTGCTATTGTTCCGTTGAATTTTAATGCGTTCCTTGAGAAAGCAAAGTTGAAAGATGATGGTAGCAATTACACGGACTGGGTCCGTAACCTGAGGATTATCCTCATTGCTGCACAGAAGAATTACGTCCTGGAAGCACCGCTGGGTGACAGGCCTGCTGCTGGAGCAACGCCAGATGTTATGAACGTCTGGCAGAGCAAAGCTGATGACTACTCGATAGTTCAGTGTGCCATGCTTTACGGCTACTTCAACGACGTTTTGAACGTCATGGAGCATATGAGATGTTCCAGGAGTTGAAGTTAATATTTCAAGCAAATGCCCGAATTGAGAGATATGAAGTCTCCAATAAGTTCTATAGCTGTAAGATGGAGGAGAACAGTTCTGTCAGTGAGCATATACTCAAAATGTCTGGGTATAATAATCACTTGATTCAGATGGGAGTTAATCTTCCAGATGATTGCGTCATTGACAGAATTCTCCAATCACTACCACCAAGCTACAAGAGCTTCGTGATGAACTATAATATGCAAGGGATGAACAAGACTATTCCCGAGCTCTTCGCAATGTTGAAAGCTGCGGAGGTAGAAATCAAAAAGGAGCATCAAGTGTTGATGGTTAGCAAGACCACTAGTTTCAAGAAAAAGGGTAAAGGGAAGAAGAAGGGAAACTTCAAGAAGAACAGCAAGCAAGTTGCTGCTCAGGAGAAGAAACCCAAGTCTGGACCTAAGCCTGAAACTGAGTGCTTCTACTGCAAGCAGACTGGTCACTGGAAGTGGAACTGCCCCAAGTATTTGGCGGATAAGAAGGATGGCAAAGTGAGCAAAGGTATATGTGATATACATGTTATTGATGTGTACCTTACTAGAGCTCGCAGTAGCACCTGGGTATTTGATACTGGTTCTGTTGCTAATATTTGCAACTCGAAACAGGGACTACGGAATAAGCGGACACTAGCAAAGGACGAGGTGACGATGCGCGTGGGAAACAGTTCCAAAGTCGATGTGATCGCGGTCGGCACGCTACCTCTACATCTACCTTCGGGATTAATATTAGACCTAAATAATTGTTATTTGGTGCCAGCGTTGAGCATGAACATTATATCTGGATCTTGTTTAATGCGAGACGGTTATTCATTTAAATCAGAGAATAATGGTTGTTCTATTTATATGGATAATATCTTTTATGGTCATGCACCTTTGAAGAGTGGTCTATTCTTGTTGAATCTCGAAGATAGTGATACACATATTCATAATGTAGAAGCCAAAAGATGCAAAGTTAATAATGATAGTGCAACTTATTTGTGGCACTGCCATTTAGGTCATATCGGTGTAAAGCGCATGAAGAAACTCCATACTGATGGGCTTTTAGAATCACTTGATTATGAATCACTTGGTACTTGCGAACCGTGCCTCATAGGCAAGATGACTAAAACACCGTTCTCCGGTACTATGGAGAGAGCAACAGATTTGTTGGAAATCATACATACCGATGTATGTGGTCCGATGAATATTGAGGCTCGTGGCGGATATCGTTATTTTCTCACCTTCACAGATGATTTAAGCAGATATGGGTATATCTACTTAATGAAACATAAATCTGAAACATTTGAAAGGTTCAAAGAATTTCAGAGTGAAGTTGAAAATCATCGTAACAAGAAAATAAAGTTTCTACGATCTGATCGTGGAGGAGAATATTTGAGTTACGAGTTTGGTATACATTTGAAAAATTGTGGAATAGTTTCGCAACTCACGCCACCCGGAACACCACAGCGTAATGGTGTGTCCGAACGTCGTAATCGTACTTTACTAGATATGGTGCGATCTATGATGTCTCTTACTGATTTACCGCTATCGTTTTGGGGTTATGCTTTAGAGACGGCCGCATTCACGTTAAATAGGGCACCATCAAAATCCGTTGAGACGACGCCTTATGAACTATGGTTTGGCAAGAAACCAAAGTTGTCGTTTCTTAAAGTTTGGGGCTGCGATGCTTATGTGAAAAAGCTTCAACCTGATAAGCTCGAACCCAAAGCGGAGAAATGTGTCTTCATAGGATACCCAAAGGAAACTGTTGGGTATACCTTCTATCACAGATCCGAAGGCAAGACATTCGTTGCTAAGAATGGATCATTTCTAGAGAAGGAGTTTCTCTCGAAAGAAGTGAGTGGGAGGAAAGTAGAACTTGACGAGGTAACTGTACCTGCTCCCTTATTGGAAATTAGTACATCACAGAAAACTGTTTCTGCGACACCTATGCCAATCAGTGAGGAAGCTAATGATGATGATCATGAAGCTTCAGATCAAGATTCTACTGAACCACGTAGATCAACCAGAGTGAGATCCGCACCAGAGTGGTACGGTAATCCAGTTCTGGAAGTCATGATGCTAGATCATGATGAACCTACGAACTATGAAGAAGCGATGGTGAGCCCAGATTCCGCAAAGTGGCTTGAGGCCATGAAATTTGAGATGGGATCCATGTATGAGAACAAAGTATGGACTTTGGTTGACTTGCCCGATGATCGGCAAGCAATTGAGAATAAATGGATCTTCAAGAAAAAGACTGACGCTGACGGTAATGTTACTGTTTATAAAGCTCGACTTGTCGCAAAAGGTTTTCGACAAGTTCAAGGGGTTGACTACGATGAGACCTTCTCACCCGTAGCGATGCTTAAGTCCGTCAGAATTATGTTAGCAATTGCCGCATTTTATGATTATGAAATATGGCAGATGGATGTCAAAACTGCATTCCTGAATGGATTTCTGGAAGAAGAGTTGTATATGGTACAACTAGAAGGTTTTGTCGATCCAAAAGGAGCTAACAAAGTATGCAAACTCCAGCGATCCATTTATGGACTGGTGCAAGCATCTCGGAGTTGGAATAAACGCTTTGATAGTGTGATCAAAGCATTTGGCTTTATACAGACTTTTGGAGAAGCCTGTATTTACAAGAAAGTGAGTGGGAGCTCTGTAGCATTTCTGATATTATATGTGGATGACATATTGCTAATTGGAAATGATATAGAATTTCTGGATAGCATAAAGGTATACTTGAATAAAAGTTTTTCGATGAAAGACCTCGGGGAAGCTGCATACATATTAGGCATAAAGATCTATAGAGATAGATCAAAACGCTTAATTGGACTTTCACAATGCACATACCTTGACAAAATTTTGAAGAAGTTCAAGATGGATCAAGCAAAGAAAGGGTTCTTGCCTGTGCTACAAGGTGTGAAGTTGAGTAAGACTCAATGCCCGACCACTGCAGAAGATAGAGAGAAAATGAAAGATGTTCCCTATGCTTCAGCCATAGGCTCTATCATGTATGCAATGCTGTGTACCAGACCTGATGCGTGCCTTGCTATAAGTTTAGCAGGGAGGTACCAAAGTAATCCTGGAATGGATCACTGGACAGCGGCCAAGAACATCCTGAAATACCTGAAAAGGACTAAGGATATGTTTCTCGTATATGGAGGTGAAAAGAGCTCACCGTAAGAGGTTACGTTGATGCAAGCTTTGACACTGATCCGGACGATTCTAAATCGCAAACCGGATACGTGTTTACTTTAAACGGTGGAGCTGTCAGTTGGTGCAGTTCTAAACAAAGCGTCGTAGCGGGATCTACATGTGAAGCGGAGTACATAGCTGCTTCGGAAGCAGCAAACGAAGGAGTCTGGATGAAGGAGTTCATATCCGATCTAGGTGTCATACCTAGTGCATCGGGTCCAATGAAAATCTTCTGTGACAATACTGGTGCAATTGCCTTGGCAAAGGAATCCAGATTTCACAAGAGGACCAAACACATCAAGAGACGCTTCAACTCCATCCGGGATTTAGTCCAGGTGGGAGACATAGAGATTCGCAAGATACATACGGATCTGAATGTTGCAGACCCGTTGACTAAGCCTCTTCCACGAGCAAAACATGATCAGCACCAAGGCTCCATGGGTGTTAGAATCATTACAGTGTAATCTAGATTATTGACTCTAGTGCAAGTGGGAGACTGAAGGAAATATGCCCTAGAGGCAATAATAAAGTTATTATTTATTTCCTTACATCATGATAAATGTTTATTATTCATGCTAGAATTGTATTAACCGGAAACATAATACATGTGTGAATACATAGACCAACAGAGTGTCACTAGTATGCCTCTACTTGACTAGCTCGTTAATCAAAGATGGTTATGTTTCCTAACCATGAACAAGGAGTTGTTATTTGATTAACGAGGTCACATCATTAGTAGAATGATCTGATTGACATGACCCATTCCATTAGCTTAGCACCCGATCGTTTAGTATGTTGCTATTGCTTTCTTCATGACTTATACATGTTCCTATAACTATGAGATTATGCAACTCCCGTTTACCGGAGGAACACTTTGGGTACTACCAAACGTCACAACGTAACTGGGTGATTATAAAGGAGTACTACGGGTATCTCCAATGGTAGATGTTGGGTTGGCGTATTTCGAGATTAGGGTTTGTCACTCCGATTGTCGGAGAGGTATCTCTGGGCCCTCTCGGTAATGCACATCACATAAGCCTTGCAAGCACTGCAACTAATATGTTAGTTGTGAGATGATGTATTACGGAACGAGTAAAGAGACTTGCCGGTAACGAGATTGAACTAGGTATTGGATACCGACGATCGAATCTCGGGCAAGTAACATACCGATGACAAAGGGAACAACGTATGTTGTTATGCGGTCTGACCGATAAAGATCTTCGTAGAATATGTAGGAGCCAATATGGGCATCCAGGTCCCGCTATTTGTTATTGACCGGAGACGTGTCTCGGTCATGTCTACATTGTTCTCGAACCGTAGGGTCCGCACGCTTAACGTTACGATGACAGTTATTATGAGTTTATGCATTTTGATGTACCGAAGGTTGTTCGGAGTCCCGGATGAGATCACGGACATGACGAGGAGTCTCGAAATGGTCGAGACGTAAAGATTGATATATTGGAAGCCTATGTTTGGACATAGGAAGTGTTCCGGATGAAATCGGGATTTTACCGGAATACCGGGAGGGTTACCGGAACCCCGCGGGAGGCTAATGGGCCTATTGGGCCTTAGTGGAAAAGAGAGAAGAGGCAGCCCACAAGCCTAGCCGGCGCCCCCCCTTCCCCAAGACCTAGTAGGACTAGGAGAGGTGGGCCGGCCCCCTCTCTCTCCTTTCCCCCCCAAGAGTCCTAGTTGGAATAGGATTGGAGGGGAGGAGTCCTACTCCCGGTGGGAGTAGGACTCCCCCTGCGCCTCCTCTATCTTGGCCGGCCAGCCCCCCTCCTCCAACATATATATACGGGGGCAGGGGGCACCCCATAGACACACAACTTGATCCTTGAGATCGTTCCTTAGCCGTGTGCGGTGCCCCCTGCCACCAAATTCCACCTCGATCATACCGTTGTAGTGCTTAGGCGAAGCCCTGCGTCGGTAGTACATCAAGATCGTCATCACGCCGTCGTGCTGGCGAAACTCTTCCTCGACGTTTTGCTGGATCGGAGCCCGAGGAACGTCATCGAGCTGAACGTGTGCTAAGAACTCGGAGGTGCCGGAGTAACGGTGCTTGGATCGGTCGATCGGGAAGAAGACGTACGACTACTTCCTCTACGTTGTGTGATCGCTTCCGCAGTCGGTCTGCGTTGGTACGTAGACAACACTCTCCCCTCTCGTTGCTGTGCATCACCATGATCTTGCGTGTGCGTAGGAAATTTTTTGAAATTACTGCGTTCCCCAACAACCCCTTGGGCGAGGCTGAAGGAAATATACCCTAGAGGCAATAATAAAGTTATTATTTATTTCCTTATATCATGATAAATGTTTATTATTCATGCTAGAATTGTATTAACCGGAAACATAATACATGTATGAATACATAGACAAACAGAGTGTCACTAGTATGCCTCTACTTGACTAGCTCGTTAATCAAAGATGGTTATGTTTCCTAACCATGAACAAAGAGTTGATATTTGATTAACGGGATCACATCATTAGTTGAATGATCTGATTGACATGACCCATTCCATTAGCTTAGCACCCGATCGTTTAGTATGTTGCTATTGCTTTCTTCATGACTTATACATGTTCCTATGACTATGAGATTATGCAACTCCCGTTTGCCGGAGGAACACTTTGGGTACTACCAAACGTCACAACGTAACTGGGTGATTATAAAGGAGTACTACAGGTGTCTCCAATGGTAGATGTTGGGTTGGCGTATTTCGAGATTAGGGTTTGTCACTCCGATTGTCGGAGAGGTATCTCTGGGCCCTCTCGGTAATACACATCACATAAGCCTTGCAAGCATAATAACTAAGATGTTAGTTATGAGATGATGTATTACGGAACGAGTAAAGAGACTTGCCAGTAACGAGATTGAACTAGGTATTGGATACCGACGATCGAATCTCGGGCAAGTAACATACCGATGACAAAGGGAACAACGTATGTTGTTATGCGGTCTGACCGATAAAGATCTTCGTAGAATATGTAGGAGCCAATATGGGCATCCAGGTCCCGCTATTGGTTATTGACCGGAGACGTGTCTCGGTCATGTCTACATTGTTCTCGAACCGTAGGGTCCGCACGCTTAACGTTACGATGACAGTTATTATGAGTTTATGCATTTTGATGTACCGAAGGTTGTTCGGAGTCCCAGATGTGATCACGGACATGACGAGGAGTCTCGAAATGGTCGAGACGTAAAGATTGATATATTGGAAGCCTATGTTTGGACACCGGAAGTGTTCCGGGTGAAATCGGGATTTTACCGGATTACCGGGAAGGTTACCGGAACCCCCCGGGAGCCAAATGGGCCAACATGGGCCTTAGTGGAAAGGTGAGAGGGCAGCCCACATAGGGCTGCGCCTCCCCCCTCTCCCTAGTCCTATTAGGACTAGGAGAGGGGCCGGCCACCTCTCTCTTTCACTTCCCTCTTGAGGAAACCTAGTTGGACTAGGATTGGAGGCGGGAGTCCTACTCCCGGTAGGAGTAGGACTCCTCCTGCGCCTCCCACCTTGGCCGGCCAGCTCCTCCTCCTCCATCCTTTATATACGGGGGCAGGAGACACCCCAAGACACACAAGTTGATCCTTGAGATCGTTCCTTAGCCGTGTGCGGTGCCCCCTGCCACCAAATTCCACCTCGATCATACTGTTGTAGTGCTTAGGTGAAGCCCTGCGTCGGTAGTACATCAAGATCGTCACCACGCCGTCGTGCTGACGGAACTCCTACCCGAAGCTTTGCTGGATCGGAGCCCGGGGATCGTCATCGAGCTGAACGTGTGCTAAGAACTCGGAGGTGCCGGAGTAACGGTGCTTGGATCGGTCGGATCGGGAAGACGTACGACTACTTCCTCTACGTTGTGTGATCGCTTCCGCAGTCGGTCTGCGTTGGTACGTAGACAACACTCTCCCCTCTCCTTGCTATGCATCACCATGATCTTGCGTGCGCGTAGGAAAATTTTCGAAATTACTACGTTCCCCAACAGAGGCAACATGAATGTTCTTGGGTGCGGAAGGCATCATCAACATATTTATTTCTTTCCCTATGTCTACTATTCATATGTGTTTACTAATATTGTCTTGATCTTGTGTCTGTCGTTATCTCTGGTGGTATGTGTATCAAAATCTAATTAACATATGAAAAAATGGTCAAGCGAGAGTTATGTGGAAGTGTAAAGCATGGATGAATAAGATAAGAGATGGACAATGTTGTTCAAACATGTGCAAGTAGGTGGGGAATTAAATAAAATGCATCGAGTAGATGTGGCAGCCAAGTTTTTATATATAAATAGATGCATATTGCCATTATATTTCACCTTTCATGGGGTTATGATGTGTGGCATTGTAATGAACACAACTTGATGCGTAAATTATTTCCAGCAATCCTTACATTTTCTTTAGCAAGGATGGCCTCCTATTTCTACTAACAGAAACAAATGGTGTTTAGATATGATAAAACAAAAATAAAAAGGAAAGAACATTTAATCCTACTTTGTTTTGCAATGTTTTCCATGTATACCATTTTAAAGAAAAAACTGACAAAAAATTGGAAAGTTTTATCAAGCTTCTTATGCCATTTGCTTAGGTGCTTGTTTTAGG
This sequence comes from Triticum monococcum, assembly GCA_034509565.1. Taxonomy (NCBI): domain Eukaryota; kingdom Viridiplantae; phylum Streptophyta; class Magnoliopsida; order Poales; family Poaceae; genus Triticum; species Triticum monococcum. The sequence continues at coordinate 29,373,018 of CM067847.1, forward strand.
CCATAGAAAGATTTCAATAGCCTACACACCTTTCCTTTCAGATCATTTACTACAAAGCCATTTGGCTGTTGCATGTAAGTTTTCTTGTCTAGCTCTCTGTTAAGGAAAGTCATGTTAACGTCCATCTGATGGACGAGAAGACCATGCGAGGCAGCCAATGAGGGTATCACTAGCATGGTTGTTAATCTAGCCACAAGTGAACAAGTATAGAAGAAATCTTCTTTCTGGGTATAACCCTTGACCTTAAGCCTAGCCTTGTACTTCTCAACAATACCGTTTTTCCTAAGCTTCCTTTTGAACACCCACTTATATCACAATGGTTTGCAACCATAGGGACGATCCGTGATCTCTCATGTCTCGTTAGCCCAGATGGAATCCATCACGCTACGGATTGCATCCTTCAAGTAGGCAGCATTCGGAGATGCATAAGCTTCTGAAATGGAAGTGGAAGTATAATCCATGATGTACATGAGGAAATCATCACCAAAATACTTTGTAGTTCATTGTCTCTTGCCCCTATCAGGAGCTTCCTCGTCATGCTCCTCAAGATTTTGATCACATTTTTGTTCATAATATTCCATCAAAATTGTAGGCTCAGGAGTCTCATGAGTTTCCAGTCTACAAGTGTCTTCATATCTCTCATGAGAAAAATATCCTCAAAGAATGTAGCATCTTTGGACTACAAGATCGTACTGATCCCAACGCCAGATACAACAGATTTAACAACAATAAATCTATAGCCAACACTATGCGTGGCATAGACAAGAAAAACGTAGGCCGTAGTCCTTGGTGCAAACTAGTGCTTTTTCGTTATCGACATGTTAACATTTGTTGAACAGCCCCAAGTGCGCAAGTAAGAGAGTATAGTTCTTTTCTTCTCCGATAGCTCATAGGGAGTAATCTCACTATTCCTTGCGGGAACCTTATTCATGACATGACATGATGTCAATATGGCCACCCTCACCATGCCTTGGATAAACCTGATGTATCTAACATGGCGTTAACCAAATCTGTTAGAGTACGGTTTTTCAGTTCGGCAACCCCATTTGGCTGGGGTGAATAGGGAGCGTCCTCTCATGAATAATTCCGTGTTCTGCACATAATAAATTGAACTCATTTGAATATTACTCTCCACCACGATTAGAACTCATTTGATTTTATTTTCGAGTCGATTCTCAACTTTTGCTTATAGATTCTAAAGCAGCGTAGAACCCCAGCCTTAGTATTTAAAAAATACACATGGCAAAACATAGTTGAATCATCAATCAATATCATGAAACATTTCTTTCCACCTTACACACCATTAAGCTCACATAGATCAGAATATATGAGCTCTAGTGGTGTCAGGTGCCTCTCCCCTGCAGCTTTGTGCGGCTTGCAAGGTTGCTTGACTTGCACACACGCATGACACTTAGAGTCTTTGGCTAAAGTAAAACTCAGGATTAAATCCAACTTGGCTAGCATCGTCATACAACCAAAATTAATGTGACAAAGACGTAAATGCCAATCTCAGGTTCGTTCACACTGAAATGAATATGATCCACAACTTTATTACAAAAAGCCACTGGGGAAAGGCGGAAGAAATCTCCGCATTCATACCATTTCCAACAATCGGTCTATATCTCAAAATGACTACTTTATTGGACTTGAATACTAACTTTAATCCTTCTTTACATAGAAGGGAGCCACTAACGAGATTCTTCTTGATAACGGGGACATGTTGCACATTTTTCAATAACACGATCTTTCCCGAAGTAAACTTCAGATCTACCATGCCAACACCATGAACAGAAACATGTGAGCCATTCCCCCATCAGAACAGAGCAATTTCTTATGACCTAGTAAGAAGAGAACAAAGATAGATTACCACACACATAAATGTTGTCAGTAGTGTCAACCACCATCGATGAACTAACAAACTGAAAGTATGGTAATTTTTTTTACCATAGTCATCAGATGCCCCATTATCATTGTTGCTCATGGTCACATGGACAGACTTGGAGTCCTGTCCTTGCTTCTTAAACTTGCTTGGGCACCTGTGTGCCTAGTTATTTTCATCACCACAAGTGAAACAACCATCTTTCTTCTTGCATTTCTCCTTGAAGGTAGTATTCTACTGGACAATGTTATTTTTCTCAAATTTGTGGAAATTCTTCTGCTCAAACTTAGATGCAATGACATCATCAACCGAGAATTCCCATTTCAAGTGATTGTGAGAAGTAGCAAAGTTCCTCCAACCACGAGGTTGTTTAGCAATAATGCAACCTGCATGTGGGATCTGTCAACCTTGCCTACTTTTATTAGTGTGGGATCTGTCAACTCAACTCATGAAAATAAAGGCTATAAAATAAGTTCTGCCAAAGCACGCTTGAGTTCTTTCCACTTTTGGCGTTCACGATGCTCGACAACCTTCACACATGGGACTAAAACATGCCCATACACTTAAGGATACAATTAGTACCTTTAATTATCCATTATCAATACCAAAACTGAATTAGGAGCCTAGATGCAATTTCACCGTTGCTTCTGCTCGTGGCTTCATCTCGTGAAAGTAGTCAAAATACACAAAGAGGTGGTCGTGTTCTTCTTTCTTCAGATTCAATAGTTGGTACTACTGATGTGCGGCATTCAATCCCATCTCCGAGAGAAGATAGTGAGCAACGCGAACCATACTTCAGTCGAGGTGGCAAGTGGCGACTAGTGAGACAGGGGATCTATGAGGGAATGCTCTCTGAAATTGATGAGAAGAGGTCGTTCTTGTCCTGTTGGAACCAGCGCATGAACACTGGATTGGGAACCTTGGCGAACGACATCAATGCTGGAATCAAGGTTGCTGAAGATGTTGTGGCTGCACAAGGCAGGTTCCACCTCAGGATGAAGCATATGTTGGAACAAATCTTATTATTAGGAGAGTGGTTCTTCTACACCCATTCTCGGTGCATCCACGGTGCACCCACACAAGAAAACATATCAAAACATTTCGAAAAAAATCTGAAACTTCGTGGAAATGATCATCAACAAATGTTATAGGGGCTTGCAAAATTTGGTGGCCAAATAACATTCGAGGAGCTCTCTACAAAAAAGACAAAATCACTGAAAATTAGTCAAGATGTACGTGCATTGTTTGAGCAGATTTTGCAATTTTGTCTTTTTGTAGGGTGCTTCTCGAATATTATTTGACCACCAAACTTTGCAAGCCCTCATAACATTTGTTGATCATCATTTCCACGAAGTTTCATATTTTTTCGAAATGTTTTGATATGTTTTCTTGCGTGGGTGTGTAAAAGTATATGGAAAGCGAAGAACCCTTTGTTTCGGGCCGCGTGTATATATTGGGCAAAAGCCTTGGCATCCAAGTTTATAGGAAGATCGAGAGAACGATCGTGAGATCGACCGGGGCGGTCGTTACAGAGGATAAGAAGAGAAGAAGGGATAGAGATAGAGTACAGAATTTAAATAGACTTCTATCCTTATACAACTCCTATACCCATCTATTCTAACACACCCCCTCAATCTAAACCTCAATGAGCTTTGCCAAGGTTAAGATTGTACTTAAATTCATTCAACCTTCTCTCTGTAAGGGGTTTGGTAAACCCATCTGCAAGTTGATCTCCTGTGGGAATAAACCGAATCTCCAGAAGCTTTCGAGCTACTCTTTCTCTGACAAAATGGGAATCAACCTCAATGAGTTTTGTCCGTGCATGGAAAACATGATTTGCTGAGAGATACGTTGCACCAATATTATCACCATAATCTCGCAGCCTGTGGAGTTTTAACTCCAAGCTCATAGAGTAACGTTTGTATCCACATCACTTCAGCTGTAGCATTAGCCAGAGCTTTATATTCAGCCTCTGTGCTTGACCTAGAAACCGTGGACTGTTTTCTTGCACTCCATGACACAAGATTAGTTCCCAGAAACACAGCAAAACCACCTGTAGATCTTCTATCATGAGCACATCCTGCCCAGTCGGCATCAGAGTATGCAGTAACAAGCATAGAAGAGGATTTGGTAATGTTGAGACCAAGACCTTCTGAGAACTTGAGATACCTTAAAATTCTTTTAACTGCAGTCCAATGAGTAGTTCTAGGTGCATGTAAATATTGGCATACCTTGTTTACTGAATAAGATATATCAGGACGGGTGAGTGTTAAGTACTGCAAGGCACCTACAACACTCCTATAATTTGTTGCATCCTCTGGTCCAAGAACTTCTCCACTTTCCACTGTAAGCTTTTCTGAAGTAGAAATTGAAGTGTTAACTGACTTACACTTTTCCAATCCTACTCTCCTGAGGATATCAGTTGTATATTTTTCTTGTGAGATTAGTATGCCATCTTTAACTTGCTTAACCTCTATACCAAGAAAATAGTGAAGATCACCCAAGTCCTTGAGAGCAAACTCCAACTTAAGATCTTTAAGCAAGCAAGTGGTGGCATCTGGACTTGAACTAGCAACAATTATATCATCAACATAAAGAAGCACAAAGATAGTGAGATTGCCTTTATTAAAGAAGAACAATGAGGTATCTGCCTTGGATGGTATGAATCCAAGACGTTGCAACTGCATACTCAGTCTGGAATACCAAGCTCTTGGGGCTTGTTTTAAATCATACAAAGCTTTATCCAATTTACAAACATGTTGTGGTGTGCTGGGATTCTCATAACCTGGTGGTTGCCTCATGAATACTTCTTCCTCAAGAACACCATGAAGAAACGCGTTCTCAACATCTAGCTGTCTTAGACTCCAACCTCTGGAAACAGCAATAGACAAGACAAGTCGAATAGTAGTTGACTTAATAACAGGACTAAAGGTATCTTCATAATCAATTCCAAACCTTTGTTTAAATCCTTTGGCGACTAATCTAGCCTTATACCTGTCTATGCTTCCATCAGACTTTCTTTTTATCTTATACACCCATTTGCAATCAATAACATTGTCTCCATACTTTGGTGGAACCAAGTGCCAAGTCTTATTTTTCATAAGTGCATCATATTCTTTATCCATAGCTTCCTTCCAATCCTTATTAGCAAGAGCATCATGCAAATGAATTGGTTCACCGATGGTGGTAAGAAAATCACGTTTGATTTTGTCATACCTTATTGTACCATCATTATACTGTTTTTCCTTGATGATACTGTTAGGATTTAATTAATAGATTAGATTAATTAAATAGATAATCCTCCCTTTGTCTATGTCGGTTACAATATGGCAACCGACTATCTCGCACCTCTTTGTACGGACGCGACTCTCCACTCGCGTCCCTCCCTTGTATATATACTGAGATCATCAATGGAATAGGAGGTAAATATATCAGAAGTCATAGAACTTGCATCCGACGGTCAGTTTGGTGCATAAACTTGTAAAATACGTGTTTCTGGTCATCTAACTTGTCGTCTCGTTCATATACGATGCTTCCCACTTTATCCGGTCGTATCCATACGCGCGCCAACGTATGGAAGGGTGTGCTCAAAAGGGGAAGCCACGGTTCGAAAATATGATCTTAAAAGCTCGCCTCGTGTACAAGTGCCGACCATCTGGCCATAATGACACTTGACAACATAAACAAAATTTATCTTTTGTATTGTATAGTTTCAAATTTATGCATCCCAATGCCAGCAAATTATGTATAATTTTGTTTTGCACATATAGATCCTTTTGCACATAGTACCTAACTTTAAACATATATTCCTGAAAAAATAGTGCAGAATGAATGAACGTAAATTATTTTGGACAAACCAACAAAATTTTGATTTGAATTTCAATAATTTTAAATTTAAAATCTAGATAAAAGGAAATATAGTATAGAATGAATGTATGTAAATTCTTTTGGGAAAATCAACAAAACTTTTGTTTGAATACGAATAATTTAAAATTTAAATATTTATATAAAAGGAAACATAGTGCAGAATGAATGTACATAATTTAAAATTTGAAAATCAAGATAAAGAAAAGTATAGGTCAAAATAAATGTGTCTATTTTTTAGGACAAATCAATGAAATTTTTGTTTGAATGTGAATTATGTAGATAAAGGAAAATATACTTCAGAATGAATGTATCCAAATTTCCTTTGGAGTGCGCCCTCAAGCCTGAGGTCTGATTTTTTTTCCATAATATTAGTCCTACTAACTTCGGTTTTAGTAATGAAAAAGTTTGGACAAATCAATGTAAATTTTGTTTGAATTCAAATAATTTTAAATTTAAAAATCTTGATAAAAGAAAATATAGTTCTTTTTTTACACTAAAGAAAATATAGTTCAGAATGTGTACTTTTTCACTTGGATATACCTTAGTAGCCTCAAATAAACATGAAGTAACATCAGTTATGTTGGTTAGAACGCCCGCTTTATTGGAACTGGTTGCCGGTTCGAAGCAGGGATTACCTTTTCTACGTTTTGATTTGACTTTAATTTGTATGGTCTGGTTCCATAAAGCTATTTTTTTGGCTGAAACAAACTTCAGTGATGGCTATCTATGCAGGGCGAACCGCGGCCAGTCGTGGTTCGAATCTCACCGCGCGCGCAACAACGTTTTTAGTTTTATTTGAGAATTTTTTTGTGTAAATAAATAAAATGCAAGGGTAATATCTGAAGAAAAAAACAATATGCACGGATGACCACCACCTCAGCCATTGACAATGGGCCCCGCCACGTTGGCACGCGTAAGGATACGGCCGGATATGATAGAGAGCACCGTATATGAACGAGAGGACAAGTTAGATGACCAGAAACACGTATTTTGCAAGTTTATGCACTAAACTGACCGTCACGTGCAAGTTATATGACTTGCAGTGTATTTACCTCATGGAATAAAGGGAGTTCGATTCATTCTATTCATTTGTCTCTCGTTATAGAAATCGACTTGCAACACGTTATTAGCACGATCCTAGCCAAGAGCGATTTGGCCGAGAGAAAAAGCACCAGGAGGACGACCGAAGCGCGCGATGCAGCCCTCGCGCCGTCGTCGGCGGCCGCAACAGGCCGTAGACGTTCTTGGCCGCATCCGCGCTGCTCCCCGGCCTCCGCGGCCGCGCCGAGCATGTCCGCGCCGCCGGACTTGCGCCCGCGCCATGCAGCGCCGCGCCCGTGGCCACCAAGCGCCTTGCCGCCCGGCCCCCGCGCCGCTCACCGGCCTCCGCGGCCGAGCCCGGCCGTGCCTGCTCCGCCTCGTCTTGCCGCCCGGTCTCCGCGCCACTCACCGGCCTCTGCGCCGCGTCCCGGCCTCCGCGGCCGAGCCCGGCCGTGCCTGCTCCGCCTCGTCTTGCCGCCCGGTCTCCGCGCCGTTCACCGGCCTCTGTGCCGCGTCCCGGCCTCCGCGGCCGAGCCCGGCAGTGCGCCGCGCCACGCCACGCGTGGCCGGCTCCGCCCGCCCACTCCCGCTCCAGGCTGTGGCCGCGCCCTGCCCGTGGCGCCTGCCCCGCGCGCTCCACCAGCACGCCCATCCCGGCGTTCCTAGCGCAGCCCAGCCGGCGAGCCAAGGCGGTGGTGAACAAGCTACTGTGGCTGTGGCGCTCTTTACGGGAGAAAATCCCAATCACGGGAACTACTCCTGTGAAAGAGATAGAATCTTATCTCTTCGCAAGTTTTGCACTCTAGCCCTTGCGGCTTTACCTATTTTTGGATAGGCAAAAACTTGAATTAATTATGATTTTGGGGTTAATTCTAGCAGTGATTTTATTCCTGTTTTAGACCGTTAAATCTGGTACATATATTTTGGTACCATTTTCTGTTGAATACCAATGTATTCCAGATACTAAGTTGATGTTATATATTTCCACGTTTGACATGTTTTGAGATTAATTACATCTATTATTTGAAATTGAGATTTTTTTTATCTCTTGCAAAGATAAATTCAGTACCTCTGCAGTACTGTTCCTTCGTTGAGTATGAGGTATTCCGGAATATTTCTACGATGTGCCTATTTCCATGTTAAACACATGTCGAGATTAATACGTCTATATGCAATTGAGATTTTCAATTTCTTGCAAATACGGATGCAAAATTCAACGTGATTTCTTCAAATTGATGCTTGAGATCACAAGATAGTCATATGGATCTACTGGCTATGCAGATTATCGATGACTACTGATAAAGCCTCATTTCGACATTATGATTGCTTTACAAATTGCTCTCTCACACATTTTCTAAGTCATGACATAAGGCATTACGAGTGAGTATTTACTGATTTCATCAGATTATACTCCCTAGTGCTGCGAGATCTACTCCATTTTGAGATTATCTTCAAGATGTCATCCTTAGCAATTTGAGATTCACACTAATGATTTCGAGTCACCTTCTTGAAATCTATTAATTTTGCAACATTAAGATGTATTTATATTACGCAATTTGTAATATAAATAAATTACCGGTTTTTCACCGGTGATGATATGTTCTATGTGTTTACCACATTGACATTCTTCATGAACATGTCACAGCGCTCGAGATTGATTTCTCCCGCACAACAAACTTGTAAATTTTTGACAAGACCATCTCCCTCATTATATTAGGAAAACACAAGGTAATGAGTTGGATCTACTGTCCATGTGCAGACTATCTCTATTACTGTGAGATCTATATGATTTTCATTGTGTTATGTTCCCACAATTGAGGTTGAGCATTTTTCAAGTTATACACTTGAGTCAAAATTTTGCATTCTTATTAAAAAACCATGATGGTTTTTAATTTACTTCTTGTAAATTAATTATCTCTGGATTGCCCCTATAAGTAATCGATGGCTAACAATTTGAGGCTCTTGCCCTCAATGGCCACGACTTACTTAAGTGGTAGAAATCTATCAGGTGGATTGCACGCGCTACCCCATGGGTTGGATTACCCTTGAGGCTCTTCATGTCTATATATAGATTTCTACGGGTGTCAATCCGATGAAAAATGATATGTGCCTTGTGGACATATGCACCGCAAACTCTATACTCAGGGAAGTCCAATGTTTCTACTCTCATTGAGAGAAAGGAGATATTTTTAAATCGCTAGACGCGATGAGATATTTGTTGGCTCAACTTGAGTCATATTTACTATCCCTGTGGGTACTCGAGTAACGTCGGGATGCTTTATTGCTTCCCGGGATTAACTTGTACCCTACTAAACTATGGAGGTATCCGTTAAAATAGTTTCCATAGCGAAACTTATGATGACAACAAAGAGAAATAACTTCTCTTTACCATGTGCAACGGATATGGCAAGCACGTTCTCTGTGTATCATCTGGATTGTACTACACATACAACACAACCCGTAGCACATGTTGCATACGAGATAGTTTTTCAGAGTGTCTTGTACATGATAAACTTGGCATACTCGCCTTCGTCATCGAGACATTGGGTTGAAATCGAAACTATCAGCAATTCCAGTAGTTTATGATTATTTTGATGCTAAATTCTAACACAATTTGGATTTTATGTGCGCTACAAGTGACACAGGGAAGCTAATTTTAAGGCTCGCACACCTTAAAGTCTACGTTGAACCACTCAGACTCCTTGAATGCATCAAGTTGAGGGAAGTGGCTCTTCCCATCCATTGACTAGACTATTCAGGTATTTCATGGTTCTAAAAGACATATCTACATGATGGTCTTAAGTGTGTGCTTTATTCACACAAAACCATTGGCTCATTATCCTGACATCGATTTCAAACAAATCGAATGGATAACATTGCAGAATTCTCCTTGAGTGCCTTCTCTATGGCCTTTGGATTGAAATTTAGCAATTTGTCCTAATGTCTAGGCTCAAAATGGTTTGGTAGGATCCTATCCAAAGAGTTAAGCTCATTGCATTATCTTTACTTTGGAATTGCAACTTACCAACTTTACGTTGGAGTCATGTAGTTTTACACGCTCATGACAGAACTGCATAATATTATTCCCCTCTATCTTTGATATGTGGATATCTACCAAGTATTTCCTATCTGCGGTAATTCGGTGGCATACCGATATCACCACCTGGCATACATCATTGGCCCCTCAACATATAGTTGGGATCTATGTGAGGAATAACTGTATTTCCGTCAATACCTCAAGCCCCTCACATGGGGAGTTATTCAAGGCCAGTATGCTGATTCAATGAGGAACATTTCCAGGCATTAGGGGGAGATTTCAAGTACCATAAAGAATGCCAGGAAATTAGTGGAATGTTCAACACATTTTCTGCCTCAAATCCACATACTCAAAGATCTGAACCATGCGTTCAGAAGATTTGCATCACATTGTAAATAACCTGCCAGATTCATTTACTGACTATAAAGGTGTCACACAATCCTATAATCCTGCAAAAATATGCCTGAAAGAGTGATGGTACCAACAAAATTCACTCCACTCCCTGTTCATAGCAACAAGGGGAGATGTATAGCAGAAGTACATCAGGATTCAGCTTCCCGCAAGCAAGGATATCAAGGCCTGTGAATCAGTAAATGCAAGTCAACTTCATGTTGACAGACACCTATTGGGTAGTATACACCCAGTGGACGGGAAACCTCCACCAACCCATGTCATAGTGCACACAATGACCAGGACATCGGAATACCCTACTCGATCGCATTGGGAAATCGCGAGCAGTCATCATGGGCAACAATATTTCCATCAAGTCTATATTGATATATAGATTCTGGAGAATCATATAAACGGAAGTCTACAATTGTCGACATATATTTCTCAACTAGATTGCAAAAACCTTTCAAATTATTCAGATCCAAAGACCATGGCCATGGCAAAGTGTGAACAAAACTCGGACTGAACTCAAGCAAAGGGTATAATCTAGGTAGAAATGATCTTGCTCAATAATGGGAAGGTATTCATAAGCAATACCTACACCAGTTTTCTTCTGGAAACGGAATTGAGAACAATGAGGTGGTGAAACATAGAGCAAGTATTGTAGCACAAGGGTTCACGCAGATACCCAACTATTCTCCAGAGGTGGAATCTCTTTCCGATAACTTATATCATTGGCAGTACAAAATCATCTATCTTTGCAGTTGATAGATGTAGTGATTACATATCCATGTCGATCACTAGATTCAGACATATATGATTGATTCCCGATGAAGTCTCAATTCTGAATCGAAATACAAAATGCAACATACATTGTGTAAGACTAGTAAGTCACCATACGACTTATTGTGGTCGGTACATATGGTACAACCGACGCAGTGAGTTCCTTATACAAAAGGATTACTCCTGCAAAGATGATTATCCATGTTTGTATGTCTGCAATGACGACACATGTAATCATCTAATAATGGAGTTTAAATGAAGGATTTGGGTAAACCAAAACACTGCTCGTTACTACAACTTGAGCACCTTCATTCATACATTATGGTATACTATGTTGTCTATATCCAAAATATATTAGAGAAATTCATTGTGGACAAATATTATCTATCCATAACTCTCATGGTAGTTCATTCTCTAGATGTAGAGAAAGATTTATTTAGACCAAGAGATGATGGAAATGAGATATTGGGACTCAACGTTCCATATGCCATTGGATCGACCAAACACAATTGGTTGGTACTCAAGAATATCTTTCGATATCTCCAAGGCATGAAACATCTTGTCCTGGTTTTTCGGTTTTGGAGAAATCTGAACACCAATATCAGTGGATACATCAATCAGATCCCCACTATGTCAGATCGTAGACAAGTTTAGTGTTCCTACTAGGTGTGGTAGCCCTCTCATGAAGAGTCTTCGAAACAGACCTCATGGCTACATTCACCAACCATTATCTCAACGATAATGTTTCTTGTGTTGCCCGGATGCAAACAGGTTACATAATAAGCAATATCACTATATTGCAATTCTTGCAAGTCAAATCATGCGACTGATTTGTTCAGCGGGCCTCTACCAACTTCTATGTTTTGGTATGTGACGGCTTTGAATTTTGCAAGAATCAGGGGGAGTATCTTCCTGAATTGTTCCTGTTCAATGCATCATATTATACTCTTTTTCCCTTCATGAGTTTACTTTACAGGTTCTCATAAAGGTTTTTAATGAGGTAATATCAACATGAGATCATATATCATACTTTTCATTTTCCCCACCGGGGTTTTTAGGAAAGTATATATGGCATATTTATTGTCCTATAAACTCTATGGGTTTTCTCGTATTGAGTTAAAAGAGACAATAACCATTATATGTTGCATCATTTTCTCCTTGTTTTTCCCACCGGGTTTGAAGGAGTTTAAGCAACATATCATACACTACTCTACTCTCCTCATATTTTTCCCACAGGGTTTTTGGAGGAGATGATTCCAAAGATGTTCGATCGCAAACACAAGGAAGGATTAGGGGGAGTGTTAGGATTTAATTAATAGATTAGATTAATTAAATAGATAATCCTCCCTTTGTCTATGTCGGTTACAATATGGCAACCGACTATCTCGCACCTCTTTGTATGGACGCGACCCTCCACTCGCGTCCCCTCCCTTGTATATATACTGAGATCATCAATGGAATAAAGGGAGTTCGATTCATTCTATTCATTTGTCTCTCGTTATAGAAATCGACTTGCAACAGATACCTGACCGAGACCGTGTGTGCCGAAGAGAGGATGTAGGCGGTACAGGAACGGTTGCAACAGAAAATCCAGCCGTCTCCTGATCCGAGACGGGTCCATGCAGCGAACCAGAGCCAGCCGGCTCATGACCCGAGGCGAATCCATGCAGCGACTCAGTCGCACGCCCGCGACCAGACGCACCAGCCGCCGTGGGGTCAGGCGCGCACCCACGGTCGGGCGTTGTGGAGACCCGTGAAGGCGACGCGGTCGATTCATCCCCCCCCCCACACACACATGGGCTGGTAGCGCGGGAAGACGTGGCGAGCGAGGGCGCAGCATGATTGGCGCAAGGCGACACGGCGGGACCAGTGGGCGCCATCCAGTCAGCGCGGTCGGCCACCAGGCCAGGTGAGGCCAGGCGCACGGGGGAATCCACCTGGGATCGCGCGCCGCCAGAGATAGCAGGCTGGGCGGGCGAATCTGCCTGGGATCGCCCGTTGTCAGCCGGATCAGCATCAATTTTTGTGCCTGTTTTGTTGGTTTCCTCACACATAAAATGACAACGTAAATTAGCACAAATATCAATAGAACCAGAATTTTCTTGGGATTTTTGTACATGATCAAGTTCATTTAATCCCCCCTCACGACCAGGTAGTGTAGTAGGATCAGAGAGAAGGGCAATTTCTGCACGAAGTAGGGCTCCCGCATTGGGATGGAGTTTGGCAAAAGGAAAGAGTGTCTCATCAAAAATAACATCACGAGAGATATAAATACGTCCAGTAGAGATTTCAAGGCATTTGTAACCTTTATGAAGATTACTATAGCCAAGAAAGACACATTGAGTGGATCTAAACTCAAGTTTATGATGATTGTAGGGACGCAAATTGGGGTAACAAGCACACCCAAATATCTTGAGATAGTTGTAATCAGGTTTTTGATGATAGAGACGCTCTAATGGAGTAGTGTTGCCAATAACTCTGCTAGGGAGCCTATTAATAAGATAAGTGGCAGTGATAAAGGCTTCATCCCAGTACTTGAGAGGCATGGAAGCATGAGCTAAAAGGGAAAGGCCAACTTCAACAATGTGGCGATGTTTGCGCTCAGCGGAGCCATTCTGTTGATGAGCATGAGGGCAAGACACATGGTGGACTATTCCAATGCTACGGAAAAAAGAGTGGAGTTTTTCATACTCCCCTCCCCAGTCACTTTGGACTGCAAGAATTTTCCTATCAAATTGGCGCTCAACAAGTTTCTGAAATTCTTGGAAAATAGAGAAAACCTCAGATTTGTATCGAAGCAAATAGATCCAAGTGAACTTGCTATAATCATCGATAAACTGACATAATATTTTTTCTACCAAAAGAATCACGGGCATGGCCCCATACATCACTGAAAATAAGGTCTAACGGAGCATGAGACACACTAGTTGACTTGGGATAAGGAAGCTGATGGCTCTTGGCACACTGACAAGCTTCACAAACAGACTCACAAACTGGACTAGACGACAAAGAAAGTTTGTCTTTATTGACTATTTGCTTGACAATGATCGAAGATGGATGCCCTAATCGTTGATGCCACCGTGCCAAGGAGGGCTTGATGATGGAGTAGACGTGACGACGCTTGCAACCTAGTGCTCCGGATGGAATGGGGTAGAGCCCTCCAACGCATCTTCCGTGATGAAGTAGTTCCCTCGTTGCCCGATCCTTGATGAAAAAATAACGAGGGTGAGTTTCAAAGAAGACATTATTGTCGGTGGCTAGACGAGACATGGAGGCAAGGTTCTTGTCAGCTTGAGGAACATGAAGCACATCTCTAAGAACAAGATTACGTTTAAGAGTAGGGGAATTAATAGAACCTTGACCGATGTGACAAATATCCATACCTCCGCCGCTGGCAGTGTGAATCTGGTCGGTGCCTTGGTAGTGCTCACGGAGGGCGAGTTGCTCAAGCTCGTTTGTCACGTGGTCTGTAGCGCTAGAGTCCCCGTACCAGACACCGTCACCACCCTGGTCACGCATGGCAGCAGCAACATGGCGGGCGTCAGGCACGAAGTCTTCGTCATAACGATGCCAACAGTCAACCACCTCATGGCCAGGCTTTTTGCAAAGCTGGCAGCGAGGACGGCCACGGGAAGGAGGGCGACGGCCGTTGTTGTTGTTGAAGCCGCCGCCATTGCCGTTGGAGTTGTAGCCCCCCCACCATGGGAGGCAGAACCCCCACCAGAGCGGGCACCATCGCCTGGAGGAGCGCCGCGTCCACGCCCACCGCCACGTTGCCCCTGGTGACCGCCCCCACGGCCGCGGCCACGAGAGGCGGAGTTGACAGAGGACTGTCGGAGATCGCCGCCATGGAGGAGGGTGAGGCGGGCATCAAAACTGAGCAGTTGGCTGTAGAGTTCTTGGACAGTGATGGGTTCTACCCTGGCGGCAAGTGCAGACACCACCGGGTTGTACTCCATGTCCAAACCAGCAAGGATTTTGGAGACAATCTCCGGATCAGAGAGGGCCGCAGCCGTGCTTGCGACCTCATCGGTGAGACTTTTGATCTTGCCAAGATAATCAGCCATGGACATGTTACCTTTCTTGAGGTTGGTGAGCTCGATGCGAGTGTTTATCGCTTGGGCTTGACTTTGGGCAGCAAACATGGCGTGGATGGTGCGCCACACCTCCGCCGGAGTCTGGAGCGTGGCGACCTGAGCAAGAATCTCACGGGAAAACGAACCCATTAAGTATCCTTGAAGTTGTTGTTGATGTGCATACCAGAGGGATCTTGCAAAGTTGACGATTTGTTCTTCTTTGCCGTCCTTGGTGATGGTGAGAGTGGCCGGCGGTGGCGGGCTCTTCTCGTCGAGGTGGTGCTCCATCTGCGCGCCCTTGATCTGCGGAGCACGATGGCCTTCCAGAGCAGGAAGTTGCCCCTCGTGAGCTTCTCTTGTGGTGGCGATCCGAGGGAGGTGGTATTGTGGGTGGAGGTGGAAGATGATGCGAAGGTGGAGGATGAGGTGGTGGAAAGCGCACCCATGGTGCTCGGCAGCATGGCAGCAGCGGTGGTGGACATGATCTCGGTCGCGGGGTAGCTAGATGCAATCTCTCTCGATTGGATGAGGAAGAGGCTCTGATACCATGTAAAAGTATATGAGAAGCGTAGAACCCTTTGTTCCGGGCCGCGTGTATATATTGGGCAAAAGCCTTAGCATACAAGTTTACAGGAAGATCGAGAGAACGATCGTGAGATCGACCGGGGCGGTCGTTACAGAGGATAAGAAGAGAAGAAGGGATAGAGATATAGTACAGAATTTAAACAGACTTCTATCCTTATACAACTCCTATACCCATCTATTCTAACAGGGTGCACCGTGGGTGCACCGAAAATGGGTGCAGCCACTACTTTCCATATTATTAGTGCTAAAAATAGTTGATTAGATCATGCATGCATGTAGTTGAGACCTCACACTGATAACTACGGCTGTGTACGAATATAGAGACGTGATCACGTGTTCATGGAAAGCTAGTAGTGTTGCTTAGTTCATGCAAGATTGGCCAAGACGTGGAGTTAGTTAGTGTACTAGATAAAAGGTCGTAGTGGTAGTTGAGTCCTGAGTGCATGGCGTGATAGGATAAGTGTGTGTAGTGGCTGGTCACTTGTGTCCTAGTCTTGTGGATCTAGAGGGATATGGCTATGGATCCGGCTTGCCTGCTCCTTTCCCGTGCTCCCATCCGTGCTCCCACTTAATCCTACGGCTGTCTTTTTTCCTTTTTTCTTTCTAATCTAATCATTTCCCTCCTGATTTTAAGGGGGTGGGGCCGGGCCTTATTTTGCTCCAATCAAATCAAGCCACGTAGACGGGAGTACGGATGGGCACACAACGGGGGAGCAGGCAAGTCTCGTCCATATGGCTATGCGTGAGTGGCATATGAGCCGGGTAGGTTGTTGCCCTGGCTGTGCATGTGAGGGTGCTATTTAAGAGTTGTAATCAGTTCGGTTATGGAAATGAGAAAGAGAAGAAAATGTAGTACATGAGTTCTCACCGGGAGCAACAGGCAAAGCTATTTTTCTCCTTGGTGAAGCGTGAGTACGTGTGAGTTTCTCACAATGTGTGTGTGTGTGTGAATTGAGAGGAAAAAGAAGCGGCGCTGCGAGGAGGTGGTGCCAACAGTATCCAGCACGGCAGTCAGCTTCATTCCAACAGGGCTGCTGAGCGACGAAATCTAATCAACATCCTGGCAGAGGCTGGTTATCTCCGAGCGTGAACTTAAAGTAGTCGCCTCAGGGAATCATCCCGGAGTAGCAACTTCCGTTGCATACATAGCAAATATGTATCCTAACAAATACAGTATCCAGCTGGGTGGCGGATTAACGCAAGCTTTATTAAATAAACCTACCAGACTGTAGAGTGAACAACCGACTTAGCTTAGGTCGTGTCCCTGGAAGATGCGCTCCCATTTTTCCTGCTCGAAACTGACCAACTGGATTTGGCTGATCCTCTCGTTAGTTACACCCAATTTGTTCTCCAAGGCACAAGCATGGCTGGGGCAAGCACACAGTAGCAGCACTTTCGGCTCTTGGTAGATGTTCAATACACAATCAGTGTATTTGTGTATTTCCCTATGCCTCCTAGTCATACATCTTTTCGGATATCATCTTGATTTTTGTTTCTACCATCATCTCTCGTGTTCATGTGAAATATATTTATTATATGAAAATACTCAGAAGACTGAGTTATGCGGAGATGTAGAACGTGGCTAGGGTTCCATGCCATGCTCACACCAAGATGGGTTCAAATATATAGGATGGAAAGTGTTGCTTGGATATGTTAAGGGTGGGTGGGAACATTAATAAGGGACACCGGGTAGAGGTGGCCGTGAAGTTTCTATATGAACAGATGCGTATTTTACCATTCTACTTCAGTTCCATATAGCCTGAATTATGATGTATGGCATTGACATCAAGAAAAAGATTGATCACACCATTTTCAGCAATCATTGTGTTTTTATTAGTAATGGCAATGAAGCCCAGTTTCCACTGAAAGAAAGAAACAATGTTTTTCCTATAGAAAGGAAAAACAGCCATAACATTAAACTATGAACAGTAATCCATGGCCT
The DNA here is from genome assembly GCA_034509565.1 of Triticum monococcum. NCBI lineage: Eukaryota > Viridiplantae > Streptophyta > Magnoliopsida > Poales > Poaceae > Triticum > Triticum monococcum. The sequence goes on from CM067847.1 coordinate 29,390,618, forward strand.
TTCTCCTTCATGGCATAATTACATAGTATTAATTGGAACTATTTTTGTCATCTCTAGTGCGCAAAGGTGGATAGTTACAATTGTGGCGATTTTTTCTTTACACTTCAAACAGTCGATTTATTTTTCTCTTATTAAGAATTTCCACATATTGCTTATCGTGTCCCTTGTAACCAGAAATAATCATCCTATCTTTTTACCAAATTTCGGCTCCAAAAGCCATTCACATATTAAACATTTAGCACACAATCTTCCATGATGAACTTAATTCCTCAGAGACAAATCTTTCCCAATCATCACAATACAGAAAATGGAGCGCTCATCACGTTCTATGGCAACCCAACCAACAAGTCATATTTATTATTTAAGTCTTCAGCTTACCTCGTCGCTCATAGTCTATTCCAGCCATGGCCATGGAGCTCTCCAACCTGAGGCGCAGAGGGAGATGTATTCAACGGTGGCGATGGGTCTGAGCGCACCCAAGATGTCACAGATCCGGGATCATAGGCGGAGTCCCTCGCAAACCAGACGGCGACGGTTGAGGCATTGGTGAGGAACCAGGGCAGCAAGGTTGGGGGCGATCTCACTGATCGAGCCACTGTCAATCCAGTGGTCGAGCCAAAATCTGCAGGTCCGCTTGTCGCCAACCGTCCAAGTGGTGTGGAGGCACAGAATATGTCATGGGTGTCGGCTTCACCGGGAAGTGGTAGTATGTGACACGTCCATTGGTTGTGGCTGCGACGGACCCATTCATACCTTGGGAGATACCCATTTCAGTTGCATTGCAAAAAGGAAGAGCGCCACATTATTCCATCTAGCTTGCTAAAATGTCCATAAATGAAAAATAAATTATACGAAAAAAGGTGAGATATAGGCGGTTGTGCTTTAGAAACCGCTTATAATGATAGTGTGTTGGAGGCTGTTCCAAGTGAACAACCGACTCTGGATGACCTCGCATTAGAGGTGGTTCGTCTGTGCAAACCACTTGCGTTTTGGTACTAGTGCATGTAGTTTTGGAAACCGCCTATTTGAGGTAGAACTGAAACCGCCGATGGCCCATGTACTAAAACTGCTTCGGAATCCTGATTGTGTACTAGCGTCTGCTTTACTAGTGTCTGAGGATGTCGGAGAATAAGGCCACTAGGCTAGGGATGAGCAGGAGGAGTGCCACTGTGGACCAAGATGATGGGAAAGTCATAAAAGTGAAGAACAAAAGTTTGTCAGATTCTCACAGGAACCTTGCCGGATTTTGGCGGTGGAGGTCTGCAAGGTTGCGGGGTGTTGGCCGGCATGCATGGTGGTCGACAAAGGAAATAAACACGGCGGAGCGACGCCCGCTTGGAGGCGGCCAAGCAAGAGAGAGAGGCGGCCAAGCAAGAGAGAGAGGCGGCCGCGTGCAAGAGAGAGAATCTTGAGGGAATCTTTTGTTGAGACTTGTGTTGGGATGCTAAAATTTGAGAGACAGCCAACACTTCTCCAAAAATGGGAGGAGTTAAAGTAAATGAGAATTCAGCTCAGTGCGTCTTAACACCTCAAAAATAAATCTTTTGAGGGGTTGAGCCCTTTTGAGGGTTCAGTTTGAAATATCATTTTTTTTCAATAAAGGACTTTTCATTGAATAGATATATCGAGATGATACAATCGTATTGAAAGAAAGCCCGGCCTCTGCATAGCTAGATGCACACAGCCAAAAAGTTCAGAGCACTCTAAATTGAAATAATTCGATACAAAGCCAAGCAATAAATCATGTCCAGCCTAGGAAGCGGTAGACCCTATCCGTAAATCACACCGCCATCCATGTAGGTAGAAAACCTCCCTGGCCGTACGCTCCAGCCGTGTAGACGCCATCATAAAAAGGTCCCTGTCATCCGGCTTCTGCAGGATAGACCACGTACGGAGCCATCGTGTACAAACATGGATAACCTGCATAGGAGATGAGACACATTTATTGTTAAAAACCACATCATTCCTGGTAAGCCGCATTGCCCAGCATAAGGCCGCCGCTCCCACAAGAATATGTGCAGAAAATTGTTTATCAATACCCCGCAACCAGTTGCCGAACATATTCCATACACTACGTGGTGGGTATAAATTCGAAGCTACTTGGACCATGGCCCAAACTGTTCGGGCAAACTTACACTCGAAAAATAAGTGTTTAATAGTCTCATCATATTGGCAAAAGACACATGTCTTGGACCCATGCCAGTTTCGTAGTGCCAGGTTATCTCTGGTTAGGATGACTCCTTTGTTTAGAAACCAGAGGAAAATTCTCACTCTTAGAGGAATTTTTAGCTTCCACAATTTCCTATTATCAGCTGGAACATCACAATGAACCATTGCATCATACATGGATTTGACCGAGAATTTGCCATTCTGATGCAAGTTCCATCGCAAAGTGTCCGACTCATCTAACAGTTGAATGTCCTCCAGGCGAGTGAGTAATTCATTCCATGCTGCCAGACGAGTGCCGAAAAGATCCCTACGAAAAGAAATATTGGGATTTTCTTGTCCGATGACTTGTTTGATCGTGACGAATTTATGTCTAACAATCCGGTACAAGCTCGTATATTGCACCATTAGTGAGTTGTTCCCTAACCAGGTATCCTCCCAGAAATGAACCTGAGAACCATCCCTAAACGAGAAGGTCCCAAATTGGAAGAAGAATTCCTTGGCCTTCATGACACCACTCCAAAAATGTGAATCCCCAGGTTTCCAATGAATTTGAGAAATGGCATTGGATCCCACATACTTGTTGCGAATGATTTCCTGCCATACTCCATTCTCAGTGAGTAATTTATAAACCCACTTGCTGAGAAGAGCTATGTTTTTAATCTCAAGGTCTTGGATACCCAGACCCCCCTGACTTTTAGGTCTGCATAATACGATCCACCTAGCAAGTCGATATTTTTTGGTTTCGTTATCAGACTGCCAAAAAAAATCTGGATCTAAAGTAATCTAGCCGCTGTAGAACCCCTTTCGGCAGGTGGAAGAATGACAACATATATAAAACCATGTTGCTTAGGACAGAATTGATCAAGATCAGTCGGCCCCCATAAGACAAGAGTTTGGCCTTCCAACTGGCTAATCGTTTCTCCAGTCTCTCTTCCACATGCCTCCACTCAGCAATAGTTAAACGCCGATAGTGTATGGAAATACCCAAGTACCGAATCGAAAACTGCCCAAGCTGGCATCCAAAAATGTCGGCATAATCGGGTGCCGATTCTGCAGCATCACCAAAGCAAAAAAGTTCGCTTTTATGGAAATTAATTTTGAGACCAGAGAGTTCCTCAAAAGCACATAAGAGCAGTTTGAGATTTGTAGCCTTATCTAGATCATGATCCATGAATAGTATCGTGTCATCCGCATATTGTAGAATGGATAGTCCATCTTCTACCAAGTGTGGGATGACTCCACTAATTTGACCATCCAGCTTAGCCTGCTCAACAAGGGTAGCTAGCATGTCAGCGACTATGTTAAACATGATGGGAGATGCGGGGTCGCCTTGACGAAGCCCCTTCCGTGTCTGAAAATAGTTGCCAACGTCATCGTTAACTTTTATGGCCACGCTACCTCCAGAGACAAAGCTCTCTACCTAGCGACACCATTTTTGTGAAAACCCCTTCATGCGCAAAGTTTGCAACAGGAAGGGCCACTTAACTTTGTTGTATGCTTTTTCAAAATCAATTTTTAGAACGACACTGTTCAACTTTTTCCGGTGCATCTCATGAACAGTTTCATGCAGGACGACCACACCATCTAATATGTTTCATCCTTGCATAAATGCAGTTTGAGTGCATTTTACGACATGATCGGCTACACCATTCAACCGATTAGTCGCTACCTTCGTAAAATTTTTAAAACTAACATTTAGGAGACAAATTGGTCGATATTGTTGAATACGACTAGCCTCCTTAATCTTAGGCAATAGGATAATTTCCCCAAAGTTTAAATGAGCAATATCAAGGTCCTCGGAATGCAGTTGGTTAAACAACTGAACCAAGTCTGCCTTAATCACGTCCCAAAAGCATTGATAGAACTCTGCGGGGAAGCCATCCGGTCCCGGCACCTTGTTGTGTTCCATCTGGAACACGGCAGATCTAATTTCCTCCTCTGAAAACGGAGAGGTTAAGAATTCATTTTCCGCGTCTCTAACTTGGGTAATGTCATAAGTAACAAATTTGTCCAACTGAAAATTAGTTTCAGCTGAAGGCCCAAAAAGGTCTTTGTAATACTTAGTGATAAACTTTCTAAGTGGTACGCCCCCTCTATTTGACCTTCCACCTGTTCAAGGGAGAATATACGCTTCTTTTGTTGGGGAACGCAGTAATTTCAAAAAATTTCCTACGCACACGCAAGATCATGCTGATGCACAGCAACGAGAGGGGAGAGTGTTGTCTACGTACCAACGCAGACCGACTGCGGAAGCGATCACACAACATAGAGGAAGTAGTCGTACGTCTTCTTCCCGATCGACCGATCCAAGCACCGTTACTCCGGCACCTCCGAGTTCTTAGCACACGTTCAGCTTGATGACGTTCCTCGGGCTCCGATCCAGCAAAGCGTCGAGGAAGAGTTTCGTCAGCACGACGGCGTGATGACGATCTTGATGTACTACCGACGCAGGGCTTCGCCTAAGCACTACAACGGTATGATCGAGGTGGAATTTGGTGGCAGGGGGCACCGCACACGGCTAAGGAACGATCTCAAGGATCAAGTTGTGTGTCTATGGGGTGCCCCCTGCCCCCGTATATATATGTTGGAGGAGGGGGGCTGGCCGGCCAAGATAGAGGAGGCGCAGGGGGAGTCCTACTCCCACCGGGAGTAGGACTCCTCCCCTCCAATCCTATTCCAACTAGGACTCTTGGGGGGGAAAGGAGAGAGAGGGGGCCGGCCCACCTCTCCTAGTCCTACTAGGACTTGGGGAAGGGGGGGCGCCGGCTAGGCTTGTGGGCTGCCTCTTCTCTCTTTTCCACTAAGGCCTAATAGGCCCATTAGCCTCCCGGGGGGTTCCGGTAACCCTCCCGGTATTCCGGTAAAATCCCGATTTCATCCGGAACACTTCCTATGTCCAAACATAGGCTTCCAATATATCAATCTTTACGTCTCGACCATTTCGAGACTCCTCGTCATGTCCGTGATCTCATCCGGGACTCCGAACAACCTTCGGTACATCAAAATGCATAAACTCATAATAACTGTCATCGTAACGTTAAGCGTGCGGACCCTACGGTTCGAGAACAATGTAGACATGACCGAGACACGTGTCCGGTCAATAACCAATAGCGGGACCTGGATGCCCATATTGGCTCCTACATATTCTACGAAGATCTTTATCGGTCAGACCGCATAACAACATACGTTGTTCCCTTTGTCATCGGTATGTTACTTGCCCGAGATTCGATCGTCGGTATCCAATACCTAGTTCAATCTCGTTACCGGCAAGTCTCTTTACTCGTTCCGTAATACATCATCTCACAACTAACATATTAGTTGCAGTGCTTGCAAGGCTTATGTGATGTGCATTACCGAGAGGGCCCAGAGATACCTCTCCGACAATCGGAGTGACAAACCCTAATCTCGAAATACGCCAACCCAACATCTACCATTGGAGATACCTGTAGTACTCCTTTATAATCACCCAGTTACGTTGTGACGTTTGGTAGTACCCAAAGTGTTCCTCCGGTAAACGGGAGTTGCATAATCTCATAGTTATAGGAACATGTATAAGTCATGAAGAAAGCAATAGCAACATACTAAACGACCGGGTGCTAAGCTAATGGAATGGGTCATGTCAATCAGATCATTCTACTAATGATGTGACCTCGTTAATCAAATAACAACTCCTTGTTCATGGTTAGGAAACATAACCATCTTTGATTAACGAGCTAGTCAAGTAGAGGCATACTAGTGACACTCTGTTGGTCTATGTATTCACACATGTATTATGTTTCCGGTTAATACAATTCTAGCATGAATAATAAACATTTATCATGATATAAGGAAATAAATAATAACTTTATTATTGCCTCTAGGGCATATTTCCTTCAGTCTCCCACTTGCACTAGAGTCAATAATCTAGATTACACAGTAATGATTCTAATACCCATGGAGCCTTGGTGCTGATCATGTTTTGCCCGTGGAAGAGGCTTAGTCAACGGGTCTGCAACATTCAGATCCGTATGTATCTTGCAAATCTCTATGTCTCCCACCTGGACTAAATCCCGGATGGAGTTGAAGCGTCTCTTGATGTGTTTGGTCCTCTTGTGAAATCTGGATTCCTTTGCCAAGGCAATTGTACCAGTATTGTCACAGAAGATTTTCATTGGACCCGATGCACTAGGTATGACACCTAGATCGGATATGAACTCCTTCATCCAGACTCCTTCGTTTGCTGCTTCCGAAGCAGCTATGTACTCCGCTTCACATGTAGATCCCGCTACGACGCTTTGTTTAGAACTGCACCAACTGACAGCTCCACCGTTTAAAGTAAACACGTATCCGGTTTGCGATTTAGAATCGTCCGGATTAGTGTCAAAGCTTGCATCAACGTAACCTCTTACGGTGAGCTCTTTGTCACCTCCATATACGAGAAACATATCCTTAGTCCTTTTCAGGTATTTCAGGATGTTCTTGACCGCTGTCCAGTGATCCATTCCAGGATTACTTTGGTACCTCCCTGCTAAACTTATAGCAAGGCACACATCAGGTCTGGTACACAGCATTGCATACATGATAGAGCCTATGGCTGAAGCATAGGGAACATCTTTCATTTTCTCTCTATCTTCTGCAGTGGTCGGGCATTGAGTCTTACTCAACTTCACGCCTTGTAGCACAGGCAAGAACCCTTTCTTTGCTTGATCCATCTTGAACTTCTTCAAAATTTTGTCAAGGTATGTGCATTGTGAAAGTCCAATTAAGCGTTTTGATCTATCTCTATAGATCTTTATGCCTAATATGTATGCAGCTTCCCCGAGGTCTTTCATCGAAAAAAATTTATTCAAGTATCCCTTTATGCTATCCAGAAATTCTATATCATTTCCAATTAGCAATATGTCATCCACATATAATATCAGAAATGCTACAGAGCTCCCACTCACTTTCTTGTAAATACAGGCTTCTCCAAAAGTCTGTATAAAGCCAAATGCTTTGATCACACTATCAAAGCGTTTATTCCAACTCCGAGATGCTTGCACCAGTCCATAAATGGATCGCTGGAGTTTGCATACTTTGTTAGCTCCTTTTGGATCGACAAAACCTTCTGGTTGTACCATATACAACTCTTCTTCCAGAAATCCATTCAGGAATGCAGTTTTGACATCCATCTGCCATATTTCATAATCATAAAATGCGGCAATTGCTAACATAATTCTGACGGACTTAAGCATCGCTACGGGTGAGAAGGTCTCATCGTAGTCAACCCCTTGAACTTGTCGAAAACCTTTTGCGACAAGTCGAGCTTTATAAACAGTAACATTACCGTCAGCGTCAGTCTTTTTCTTGAAGATCCATTTATTCTCAATTGCTTTCCGATCATCGGGCAAGTCAACCAAAGTCCATACTTTGTTCTCATACATGGATCCCATCTCAGATTTCATGGCCTCAAGCCACTTTGCGGAATCTGGGCTCACCATCGCTTCTTCATAGTTCGTAGGTTCATCATGATCTAGCATCATGACTTCCAGAACTGGATTACCGTACCACTCTGGTGCGGATCTCACTCTGGTTGATCTACGTGGTTCAGTAGAATCTTGATCTGAAGCTTCATGATCATCATCATTAGCTTCCTCACTGATTGGCATAGGTGTCGCAGAAACAGTTTTCTATGATGTACTATTTTCCAATAAGGGAGCAGGTACAGTTACCTCGTCAAGTTCTACTTTCCTCCCACTCACTTCTTTCGAGAGAAACTCCTTCTCTAGAAATGATCCATTCTTAGCAACGAATGTCTTGCCTTCGGATCTGTGATAGAAGGTATACCCAACAGTTTCCTTTGGGTATCCTATGAAGACACATTTCTCCGCTTTGGGTTTGAGCTTATCAGGTTGAAGCTTTTTCACATAAGCATCGCAGCCCCAAACTTTAAGAAAGGACAACTTTGGTTTCTTGCCAAACCATAGTTCATAAGGCGTCGTCTCAACGGATTTTGATGGTGCCCTATTTAACGTGAATGCGGCCGTCTCCAAAGCATAACCCCAAAACGATAGCGGTAAATCAGTAAGAGACATCATAGATCGCACTATATCTAGTAAAGTACGATTACGACGTTCGGACACACCATTACGCTGTGGTGTTCCGGGTGGCGTGAGTTGCGAAACTATTCCACAATTTTTTAAATGTATACCAAACTCGTAACTCAAATATTCTCCTCCACGATCAGATCGTAGAAATTTTATTTTCTTGTTACGATGATTTTCAACTTCACTCTGAAATTCCTTGAACTTTTCAAATGTTTCAGACTTATGTTTCATTAAGTAGATATACCCATATCTGCTTAAATCATCTGTGAAGGTGAGAAAATAACGATATCCGCCGCGAGCCTCAATATTCATCGGACCACATACATCGGTATGTATGATTTCCAACAAATCTGTTGCTCTCTCCATAGTACCGGAGAACGGTGTTTTAGTCATCTTGCCTATGAGGCACGGTTCGCAAGTACCAAGTGATTCATAATCAAGTGATTCCAAAAGCCCATCAGTATGGAGTTTCTTCATGCGCTTTACACCGATATGACCTAAACGGCAGTGCCACAAATAAGTTGCACTATCATTATTAACTTTGCATCTTTTGGCTTCTACATTATGAATATGTGTATCACTATCTTCGAGATTCAACATGAATAGACCACTCTTCAAAGGTGCATGACCATAAAAGATATTATCCATATAAATAGAACAACCATTATTCTCTGATTTAAATGAATAACCGTCTCGCATTAAACAAGATCCAAATATAATGTTCATGCTCAACGCTGGCACCAAATAACAATTATTTAGGTCTAATATTAATCCCGAAGGTAGATGTAGAGGTAGCGTGCCGACCGCGATCACATCGACTTTGGAACCGTTTCCCACGCGCATCGTCACCTCGTCCTTTGCTAGTGTCCGCTTATTCCGTAGTCCCTGTTTCGAGTTGCAAATATTAGCAATAGAACCAGTATCAAATACCCAGGTGCTACTGCGAGCTCTAGTAAGGTACACATCAATAACATGTATATCACATATACCTTTGCTCACTTTGCCATCCTTCTTATCCGCCAAATACTTGGGGCAGTTCCGCTTCCAGTGACCAGTCTGCTTGCAGTAGAAGCACTCAGTTTCAGGCTTAGGTCCAGACTTGGGTTTCTTCTCCTGAGCAGCAACTTGCTTGCTGTTCTTCTTGAAGTTTCCCTTCTTCTTCCCTTTACCCTTTTTCTTGAAACTAGTGGTCTTGCTAACCATCAACACTTGATGCTCCTTTTTGATTTCTACCTCCGCAGCTTTCAGCATTGCGAAAAGCTCGGGAATAGTCTTGTTCATCCCTTGCATATTATAGTTCATCACGAAGCTCTTGTAGCTTGGTGGTAGTGATTGGAGAATTCTGTCAATGACGCAATCATCTGGAAGATTAACTCCCATCTGAATCAAGTGATTATTATACCCAGACATTTTGAGTATATGCTCACTGACAGAACTGTTCTCCTCCATCTTACAGCTATAGAACTTATTGGAGACTTCATATCTCTCAATTCGGGCATTTGCTTGAAATATTAACTTCAACTCCTGGAACATTTCATATGCTCCATGACGTTCAAAACGTCGTTGAAGTCCCGATTCTAAGCCGTAAAGCATGGCACACTGAACTATCGAGTAGTCATCAGCTTTGCTCTGCCAGACGTTCATAACATCTGGCGTTGCTCCAGCAGCAGGCCTGTCACCCAGCGGTGCTTCCAGGACGTAATTCTTCTGTGCAGCAATGAGGATAATCCTCAGGTTACGGACCCAGTCCGTGTAATTGCTACCATCATCTTTCAATTTTGCTTTCTCAAGGAACGCATTAAAATTCAACGGAACAATAGCACGAGCCATCTATCTACAAGCAACATAAACAAGCAAGATACTATCAGGTACTAAGTTCATGATAAGTTTAAGTTCAGTTAATCAAATTACTTAGGAACTCCCACTTAGATAGACATCCCTCTAATCCTCTAAGTGATCACGTGATCCAAATCAACTAAACCATAACCGATCATCACGTGAGATGGAGGAGTTTTCAATGGTGAACATCGTCATGTTGATCATATCTACTATATGATTCACGCTCGACCTTTCGGTCTCTGTGTTCCGAGGCCATATCTGCATATGCTAGGCTCGTCAAGTATAACCTGAGTATTCTGCGTGTGCAAAACTGGCTTGCACCCGTTGTAGATGGACGTAGAGCTTATCACACCCGATCATCACGTGGTGTCTGGGCACGATGAACTTTGGCAACGGTGCATACTCAGGGAGAACACTTCTTGATAATTTAGTGAGAGATCATCTTATAATGCTACCGTCAATCAAAGCAAGATAAGATGCATAAAAGGATAAACATCACATGCAATCAATATAAGTGATATGATATGGCCATCATCTTGTGCATGTGATCTCCATCTCCGAGGCACCGTCATGATCACCATCGTCACCGGCGCGACACCTTGATCTCCATCGTAGCATCGTTGTCGTCTCGCCAATCTTATGCTTCCACGACTATTACTACCGTTTAGTAATCTAGTAAAGCATTACATCGCGACTGCATTGCATACAATAAAGCGACAACCATATGGCTCCTGCCAGTTGCCGATAACTTAGTTACAAAACATGATCATCTCATACAATAAAATCAGCATCATGCCTTGACCATATCACATCACAACATACCCTGCAAAAACAAGTTAGACGTCCTCTACTTTGTTGTTGCAAGTTTTACGTGGCTGCTACGGGCTTAAGTAAGAACTCATCTCACCTACGCATCAAAACCACAACGATAGTTTGTCAAATAGACTCCGTTTTAACCTTCTCAAGGACCGGGCGTAGTCACACTTGGTTCAACTAAAGTTGGAGAGACAGTCTTCCGCAAGCCATCTATGTGCAAAGCACGTCGAGGGAACCGGTCTCGCGTAAGAGTACGCGTAAGGTTGGTCCGGATCGTCTCAGCCAACAATACCGCCGAACCAAAGTATGACATGCTGGTAGGCAGTATGACTTGTATCGCCCACAACTCACTTGTGTTCTACTCGTGCATATAACATCAAACCATAAAACCTAGGCTCGGATGCCACTGTTGGGGAACGCAGTAATTTCAAAAAATTTCCTACGCACACGCAAGATCATGGTGATGCACAGCAACGAGAGGGGAGAGTGTTGTCTACGTACCAACGCAGACCGACTGCGGAAGCGATCACACAATGTAGAGGAAGTAGTCGTACGTCTTCTTCCCGATCGACCGATCCAAGCACCGTTACTCCGGCACCTCCGAGTTCTTAGCACACGTTCAGCTCAATGACGTTCCTCGGGCTCCGATCCAGCAAAGCGTCGAGGAAGAGTTTCGTCAGCACGACGGCGTGATGACGATCTTGATGTACTACCGACGCAGGGCTTCGCCTAAGCACTACAACGGTATGATCGAGGTGGAATTTGGTGGCAGGGGGCACCGCAGACGGCTAAGGAACGATCTCAAGGATCAAGTTGTGTGCCTATGGGGTGCCCCCTGCCCCCGTATATATATGTTGGAGGAGGGGGGCTGGCCGGCCAAGATAGAGGAGGCGCAGGGGGAGTCCTACTCCCACCGGGAGTAGGACTCCTCCCCTCCAATCCTATTCCAACTAGGACTCTTGGGGGGGAAAGGAGAGAGAGGGGGCCGGCCCACCTCTCCTAGTCCTACTAGGACTTGGGGAAGGGGGGGCGCCGGCTAGGCTTGTGGGCTGCCTCTTCTCTCTTTTCCACTAAGGCCCAATAGGCCCATTAGCCTCCCGGGGGGTTCCGGTAACCCTCCCGGTATTCCGGTAAAATCCCGATTTCATCCGGAACACTTCCTATGTCCAAACATAGGCTTCCAATATATCAATCTTTACGTCTCGACCATTTCGAGACTCCTCGTCATGTCCGTGATCTCATCCGGGACTCCGAACAACCTTCGGTACATCAAAATGTATAAACTCATAATAACTGTCATCGTAACGTTAAGCGTGCGGACCCTACGGTTCGAGAACAATGTAGACATGACCGAGACACGTCTCCGGTCAATAACCAATAGCGGGACCTGGATGCCCATATTGGCTCCTACATATTCTACGAAGATCTTTATCGGTCAGACCGCATAACAACATACGTTGTTCCCTTTGTCATCGGTATGTTACTTGCCCGAGATTCGATCGTCGGTATCCAATACCTAGTTCAATCTCGTTACCGGCAAGTCTCTTTACTCGTTCCGTAATACATCATCTCACAACTAACATATTAGTTGCAGTGCTTGCAAGGCTTATGTGATGTGCATTACCGAGAGGGTCCAGAGATACCTCTCCGACAATCGGAGTGACAAACCCTAATCTCGAAATACGCCAACCCAACATCTACCATTGGAGATACCTGTAGTACTCCTTTATAATCACCCAGTTACGTTGTGACGTTTGGTAGTACCCAAAGTGTTTCTCCGGTAAACGGGAGTTGCATAATCTCATAGTTATAGGAACATGTATAAGTCATGAAGAAAGCAATAGCAACATACTAAACGATCGGGTGCTAAGCTAATGGAATGGGTCATGTCAATCAGATCATTCTACTAATGATGTGACCTCGTTAATCAAATAACAACTCCTTGTTCATGGTTAGGAAACATAACCATCTTTGATTAACGAGCTAGTCAAGTAGAGGCATACTAGTGACACTCTGTTGGTCTATGTATTCACACATGTATTATGTTTCCGGTTAATACAATTCTAGCATGAATAATAAACATTTATCATGATATAAGGAAATAAATAATAACTTTATTATTGCCTCTAGGGCATATTTCCTTCATCTTTCTATGTCAGCCATTGGCTAGCATTTGAAAGTATTTCGTATTATCATCACCTTGCACCAGCGAGTCCGCCTTGCTACGTTGGTACCATTTAATCTCTTCCTCGCGTAGTAAGCGGGCAATCTGCTCGTTGAGAATACTTTTTTGTTCAATCTCAACAGCAGACAGAGGCCTCACCTCCGCTATTTTATCAAGGGCATCAATCAAGGTAGACAATCGCAGGTTTTCTTTTTTGTAAATGCCAGCGGTATGTTTGGCCCATCCTCGAAGGAATCGATGCAAGGCGCGGATTCGATTATTCCATCATTGATTGGGTGTCTTACCGCGATCATAAGACTTCCTATCGTAATTCATGGATCTGAGCCATGGCACCACCAGCCCGGTGATGTCTACCGTCCCTTCTACTTATTTTTGTGGTGTTTTCTAAGATTGGAGAAGTAGTATAAATTATATATTTAATCCTTGGGGTTGTACAAAATTTGAGTTGCCTACGTGTTTCGTTTAGTGGATTTGCATCAGGTGGCTACTACGTACATTAAAGTTAGAATGGGATATTAATGTATGGATATTATGCTCCAAATGATTTGAAGGATTTTGTACCCAACGCAATGCAAGTCGATAAATCTTTTAATCAAACATGGTTATCTTCACTACCAATTAGCTATTCATCTAATATTAAACATGATTAGTCATGTCTATGTTCAAGGGCAAGTATATTAGAAGAAGTCACAGCTTCTTTCCCCTCTCGTAAGGCTACTAGGGAAAGCCTTCCTTCCCTCGATCTTCACCGGCGAGCCTGTGGATTCGCCTCCTCTCCACTTGCCACTCCGACGGCCGGGGGGGGGGGGGGGAGGAGATTTCTGGGCCTTGTCTCCAGCTAGTAGATAGGTAGGGTTTTAGTCCTCGCAGGGGCGGCGTTTGGACGGATGGGGGTGCCTCTTCTTCGAGTCAGTCTTCCTAGCTCCGATCCTCCTCAAGTTCGTTTGCTGGGATGGATTAGACGGAGTTGCGGCGTAGATTCCTGCCAGCTCCTCGGGGCGGCGAGCTTAGGGTTTCTCGCCGTGCGTACGCAACGGCGATATTTGTTGTCAATTTCTTCAGATCAATTCAAGGATTCAACGGCGATGATTGCGGCTCTAGGAAGCTGGTCCTCAGGGGCACGTGCACGAAGACTTCTCAGCTGTCATTGTCAAGGTCAGGCCATCTCTGATATGGGAGCGGCGACACCGGCGCATTGGCGGCTCATTCTGGCAGCGGCAATGGTCATTCGGTGGTCCACGGACCTCGATATAAATTTTTATTATGTTTGAGGTGTTTTGTGCTTCCAATGAATCAATATAATAGATATGATCTTTTTGCAAAAAAAAGTATATTAGATAAAAAAAGGTTGCAAGAATGGTTTGGCTTTGCGACCCGGAGGGAGATTCAAACAAGAGAATGGAAGGCCCTTTAGAAAGAATGAGCAGAACAATTAAATTGGTACACTGGAATAAACTGAAGTAGTTGATTCTTTTAGAAAAGATTGCTTAGGATGTCGGGGCTCTAATATTAAACTGAAATACGCACTGAGCCCTTATTTCTTAGGATGTCGGGGAGTAGTGTGATACGGCTCAAATAGTTTTGAGTCGATTTTGTGGGATGTCCCTGATCTTTCACCGGCGCAAAGAGCTAGCAGAATACACTTGATCGGAGGCAGACGTACTAAAGCAGACAGAGATATATATGTGTAGAGATGTGTACGTGTGGAAGAACTTGGACTAGATGGATCGGAAGTAGTAAACGTGGTGTAGTAGTACTAAAGCTACATGGGGGGATTAAGCTGATGGCGATTAGCGGCGGCGACGGCGACGGAGTATTTAGCAATAATAAGCACTAGCAGAAGTAGATGGAGAAGACGGGAAGCTAGCTAGATTGACCCTTGTAGATCAAGAATCAAACGACACTTGTGCCTTGGCGATCCAAGCTGCCGAAACACATGCAATTATCAAACCCTAGACAGGGACGCAGAAATACAGATACGCATTCATCAGATGAGTTTTCTTCCTGAACTAAAACCCTCCCCCTAGACAGAACTGCACCCCTTGCTTATATAGGTTGTGCGTAACACCTGGGCTAAGCCCGACCTAGACTAGGACACGATGAGAACTCCTCATCAATTACAAGTTGTAAATTAGGAAATCTGAACAAACTAGTAAAAACAAATAAAAAGACACACGTACGTATACTTGCATGTATGGTTGCTAGGCCAAAACTAAAATGAACTTGATGGTGTAGCCTTCAAACTTTCATTCTGCTGGTTACGTTGAAGTATTGACAAGGTGTTCTGAACGTGGGCTTCACTTGTTCCTGAGGCACAAGCGTAGCATATGGAACAGGCTTCACACCTAAAATCCCGTTCTGTTCTGTAGCACACATGATCTTCTTATGACGTAGAGCGGGAACCACATACTTTTGCATGTTGCTTTCATAGCAAGCCTCTCGATTGGCTGATATTTTACTTGAGAGTAACGGTGGAACGACAAGAGCACCTGTACTGTCCATATCATAGCGCCACTAGGTTAGGGATGAGCAGGAGGAGTACCAGTGGGGACCAAGATGATGGGAAAGTTGAAAAAGTGAAGAACAAAAGTTTGTCAGATTCTCACGGGAACCTTACCGGATTTTGGCGGCGGAGGTCTGCGAGGTTGCGGGGTGTTGGCCAGCATGCATGGTGGTCGTCAAAGGAGAGTAACACGGCGGAGCGGCGCCCGCTTAGAGGCGGCCAAGCAAGAGAGAGAGGCAGCCGCGTGCAAGAGAGAGAATCTTGAGGGAATCTTTTGTTGAGACTTGTTTTGGGATGCTAAAATTTGATAGACAACCAACACTTCTCCAAAAATGGGAGGAGTTAAAGGAAATGAGAGTTTAGCTCAGTGCGTCTTAACACCTCAAAAAGGAATCTTTTGAGGGGTTGAGCCCTTTTGAGGGTTCAATCTGAAATATCATAAGACTTCCTATCGTAATTCATGGATCTGAGCCATGGCACCACCAGCCCGGTGATGTCTACCGTCCCTTCTACTTATTTTTGTGATGTTTTCTAAGATTGGAGAAGTAGTATAAATTAGATATTTAATCCTTCGGGTTGTACAAAATTTGAGTTGCCTACGTGTTTCTTTTAGCGGATTTGCATGAGGTGGCTACTACATTAAAGTTAGAAATGGGATGTTAATGTATGGATATTATGCTCCAAATGATTTGAAGGATTTGTACCCAACACAATGCAAGTCGATCAATTTTTCAATCAAACATGGTTATATTCACTACTGCAATTAGCTATTCATCTAATATTAAACAAGATTAATCATGTCCATGTTTAAGGGCAAGTATATTAGAAGTCGCAACTTCTTTCCCCTCTCGTAAGGCTACTAGGGAAAGCCTTCCTTCCCTCGATCTTCACCGGCGAGCCCGTGGATTCGCCTCCCCTCCACTTGCCACTCCGACGGCCGGCGGGAGGGAATTTCTGGGGCCTTGTCTCCAGCTAGTAAATTGGTAGGGATTTAGTCCTCGCAGGGGCGGCGTTTGGACGGATGGGGGCGCCTCTTCTTCGAGTCAGTCTTTCGGGCTCCGATCCTCCTCAAGTTCGTTTGCTGGGATGGATTAGACGGAGTTGCGACGTAGATTCCTGCCAGCTCCTCGGGGCGGCGAGCTTAGGGTTTCTCGCCATGCGTAAGCAACGGCGATATTTGGTATCAAATTCTTCAGATCTATTCAAGGATTCAACAACGACGAATGCGGCTCTGGCAAGCTGGTCCTTAGGGGCACGTGCACGAAGACTTCTTAGCTATCATCGTCAAGGTCAGGCCAGCTCCAGTATGGGAGCGGCGACAGCGGCACGTTGGCGGCTCGTTCTGGCGGCGGCAATGGTCGTTTGGTGGTCCATGGATGTAATTTTTATTATGTTTGAGGTGTTTTGTACTTCCGGTGAATCATTATAATAGATATGATCTTTTTGCAAAAAACGTACTCTATATTAGAATTAAAAAAAGGTTGCATGAATGGTTTGGCTTTGCGACCCAGAGGGAGATTCAAACAAGAGAATGGAAGGCCCTTAAGAAAGACAGTGAGTAGAACAATTAAATTGGTGCACTGGAATAAACTGAAGTAGCTGATTCTTTTAGAAAATATTGCTGAGAAATGGTAATTCCTTATCTTTTCCTTTTTTGAGATGATTTTCTTTCTTATTATTTCACTAATTTTGTGTAGTCAACCATTTTGCTCTCAATAGCTACTATCGTACTTGGCGGTACAGATATTTTTGGCTTGCACAACAATATGCGTAGATTTTCCAGTCCAAAGGGCAGAACAAGCTTACCGAAATGTTGTCCTATGAATATTTGACACTCGTGATTCCAAATGTGTGTGTTTTATTTCTATAAAATGACCGCACATGTAGCTTTTTATTCATTTTCCCTTTATGTATAGATACTCATATCTTTGCACACTTCCTGCTATTTGCAAACTGGTGGCTGTACAATCTTACTGGAGCTGAATATGTAGGCTAACGATCTTCTTTCCAGAGTTTATCTCTTAGTTGCTTAATGAATAAGAGCTACCATTCCCTGGCAGTAAATGGAGTCCAAAATAAAAACATGCCATCAAAAGCTGCTATATCATACAACCCACAACTTGCAAGTTGTTCCAAATGATGGATATGACAAGTTCCTTGTGCTTTGACTTGGTTGTTCGAACAAGTGAAACTCTTCTCTGTAATAAAGTGAAGCACTAAATTCTACTATTTGTGAGTGTTGGTTGAGCAGAAGAACAAATTAGTTTTGATGGGTCTTTACCGTGTATATTGTACGCATGTGCAACTTGACATGTATTTAAATCTATCAACTTGACATGTACCACAATTTGTTGGTTTCATGTCCATTTTATTTGTTATGTTCACTTTATCAAAGCCATCAACATTTAAATAAGATCATACTTTCAAATTGTGATTAAAGTAGTATCATTTGTTTATTGGATCTTGGAAAGCCTTCATTGATCTTGTTGTTGGAAGAATCTGCCAAGTTATTTATTCACATTTTCCTCGCAATTAAATTTTAATTTTATTATAAGGATATTTTCTTGAATGCATCATGTGTATAAACAAAAATTACACTAGAAGAGCCTTTGAAATAACATGGTTCACATAAACATATTTGCATTTGCAAATACCAACACATATACTTTGAACGTAGCTATCCACACTTCTTCAGCAGTTAATCCTTTGCAAGGCCATAAAACACCCTTATCTATAGTGCAATGGTATAAGCCCTTTCAACACAATGGTTGACATCCAGCAATGCAATGATGTACATTAGTATATCTAAGAAATTAACCGGTCAAAATATGTTGGTATTTTACGATTTGTTAGAAGAAAAAGATTTTTGTTCTACGATTTTGGTTTATAATAAAACATGATGTTGCAAGCCCTCAATACCATTACAATGTAATTCAGTAAAGAGTGGCAAGGCACACCTTTCCCTTCTAGTTTATATCCATTCTGCATGGCCCCTCTTTTCCGATCATCCGTTCTGTAGTCCTCTGCGATTCCATCCTAGCAATGTGATATTAGTTGGGGTTGCCTCTAACATTTTCAGGATGAAATGCTTCAGCGATGTTTGGTATATGCTGGAAAAAATGTTACATGGTCTTTTTTGTCATGATGATCAAACACTCCGAATAACGACTTTCCATGGAAGTTGGATCGGGTGGTGAAGGGAGGCGGACCCTACCACTTACTAGACCATGATGGCGCGCGTTGTCACGCCCGTCTATTACCCATATAATAAGGGTTGGAAGAGTACAAATTCATGATGAATCAAAATAATTTCGTTTCCTGTAAATATATGATGGGAAAAATATGAAAACTAAATATAAACTGAGGTCATCTTTTTCGTTTGAAATATAATAACAAACTAAACTTTCTGGATTTACCAAGCATTGCACCGGTACTTGTTCTTAAAAGAATAATACTTACCTAATACTTAAGTCATGTCAGCTAATTGCCCAGGAACACAATGAACACAAATAACTTCAGCAAACTCACGATTTAAGGGTGCTACATGATATGTAATGTTCAGATCATTGAATAAATATTTATGCTGGTTCGCATGATCATTTTCAAGGTTACATCTATCCTGAAATTTAAAATAAGAGCCAAAGCCACAGATTGAATTTTCCATGAGAATTCCCTCACCAGCAATCGTTCATGTAAATTGATCTGTGCAGTTAGCAAAAGGAACAGACCTTGCAGCGTATAGTTTTCCTGATTTGCATCTCTCACCCCTCCTAGGACTTAACTCCAGAGAGCTAATTGCCCCCTTTTGGAACACACATAATCAATTACCAAATGTTTAAATGATGAATGTAACAAACAAAATCCTTTAGAAATGCTTATTCTAACACGAATTAATAGCAGAAACAATAAGTAGGAACAGAATAGGAACGGATTATTTTCCTTTTACAGCAAAACATCCTTATTAAATACCAATAACAATTATACTAATAACCATTTGGAAACGCTAAGTGCTATATGTGCACGCACACACGCGCGCATAGACTGCATTTTAACATCGTCTTGATGACAAAACACGGAAGTTTACAGTGAAGGGAGCGCTTGTTGCCACAACAATACATGATCAGATCAAAATCTCTGACCAAATCACTGTTCCTTTTTCAAGTACTCTTCATTCAACAAATAATATTTACCAAGATTTTGAGAGAATATTGGTTCATGGCCAAGCTGGGTATGGATCCAATCCATGATGTACTTGACTTTATTTTGGTGTGGATACCTCATATATGCCTGTATGTAGTACTTGCTTCAATACTTCTTCAAATCAATAAGTAATCTGGAATTCACCGTGCTTGTCATATAATGTAAGGAATACTTTCAGTTAGAGTATTCGGAAGCATGTAAATTCGTTGTCCAAAAAGATAGATAGAAGAAGTTGCTCCATATGCCATCGTTATGCGAAATTATGGCTCCCTCGGATTCCTAGAACAGTCCCCTCAACAGAATAATCCATCATGATACAAAAATTCCCCAACTGGATAAAGATTAAGATCCCAATCATACTGATGGATCAAAACAATACCATCCAACTGTAGACACCCTGCACAGCAGGCTGAGCACACATAGTAAGATGACATGGATAATAACCCGGAGATCTTCTCGCTCGAATCGCAAGAACCGGGTATGGACTCTCCCGCCTCAAGATGGCAATGGGGCCCCGAAACCCACGTCCCCGCGGGTTTTTACCCTATTAAGGGACGGGGATGGGCGACTTTCTATCCCTGCGGAGCTGCTCGTGGATACATTATAAAACCCGATATGTTTCGCGGGTTTAAACCCGTTTGAGTACTACCCGAACCCAAAACCCGACAAAACCCGCCAAAATACGTTATTTAGCATGCACCTATCCATCTTGAC
The DNA here is from genome assembly GCA_034509565.1 of Triticum monococcum. NCBI lineage: Eukaryota > Viridiplantae > Streptophyta > Magnoliopsida > Poales > Poaceae > Triticum > Triticum monococcum. The sequence goes on from CM067847.1 coordinate 29,411,109, forward strand.
TCAACTGGACCAAAGCCACATTGCCCGAGCAGCTGAGCCCCACAGCGTCGAGGCCCTGGAGTACAAACCAACCCCGCACTCGGTCGCTACAGTGTCGCTCGCTCTTCCAGCCTCTCTCTCCCGCCCAACACAACACCTAAACCAAAACCTAGGCCCCCCAGCCGTCGCCTGCTGCTGTAATATGCTCATGTTTTTCTTTCAAATATTGTTGTTTTCATTGACTGCTCGTGGGGACGGGTTCCCCGTCGGTTTTGAAAACCTGACGGGTTTAGGGGACGGGCAAAAACTTAACCCCGCACACGTTGATGGGGACGGGTACGGGTTTGCGATTTTCTCGTGGGGATAGGTTTGGGCAAGCAAAACCCAGTGGGTTTCGTCCCCGTTGCCATCTTGAATCCTGCCCGGCGAGGAGTTAGGTCGCTCGCCTACGTATAGATAGGTTCGTCCACCCGCGAGATGGAGCCGCTGCCAGGCTATGTTATCTTTTTTTGTGGAATGGTTGGCCCACGAGCGAGATGTGCGGCTGCGAACTCTACGCTATTTTTTGTCGTTGGTCGCTTGCACATGTAAAGCCCAGTAGACCCAAATAATAGCAGAGCCTCAATTTTGTTACGGGAGCAGCGGCCCAGCTCATATAGCCATCTTTTATTAGCAGCGAACACTCACGATCTTTTGCAAATCCATCCAACGGCTGAAAATTTCTAAACTCGTAGATCTGATGGCCAGAAGCCTTGATGGCATGAGAGGGCTGGGAGGATGCGCCGTTATAATGTCTCTAAATATGTTAAACTTTGCATCGATGAAACTGGACAAGAATATTATGCATCACATGACCCAAAAAACTCTAACACAAAATGTACAAACATTTGCTAAAAAAATAGTATAGGAAGGGAGACACGGGCGCCACCAAATTGAGGCAAAGTTAGGACGGGAACTTGTGCTCTCGGGTACCCGCGCATCCTATATGTGCAAAAAAAATAGAAATTCAAATAAAGTTAAAAAAAATCCAAATCTTGTTTGGAATCAAAGATGATCAGGTATTGTACCCGTATAAAAAGTTTGGTCAAGAAATGATTCCTATTGACTTCAGGGCAGAAAAGACAAATTTATGATGACAATATAGCGTGTATAGTATTTGTATATAGCGGTTTTTGCCAAATCTTCGACTCAGGATGCAGAGGAAATCATTCTCTGACGAATCGTTTTATACGACTACAATACTTGATTATGTTTGGTACCGAAAAAGATTTGAAATTTTTTAAATTTTTTTTGAATTACTTTTTTCTTTTGCATATTGGGTGCGCTTTCTTCTTCGTATTTTCGGGCAAAGTTAGTACTATAAAAGGAAAGCTAGGAGAGATGCAGGGAGGCCGTATTAGCTGGGTAATAACTCAAATTAGTCCATATTAGCCATCACGTGAAACCGACGTACGTTCGACGGTCAAACAAAAGGAAAGAACGAAGCATATAACCGAACCGAATCCAAATCCAAATCAGATCGGATGCCCTACGTCTCCGTTATATACTGGCCAAGCAAAGCAAAATATCCACGAACGATTCTGTACTTACGTCTCCTGCGAGCGGCTCTGATGGATTCTGCCACGATGGACTGGCCGATCAAGAAGTCGCCGCAGTCCGGCTCTGGCCTGGCGCAGCTTGCCGCCGGCCTCAGCAAGCGCCTCGCGGAAGAAAACCCCAGGACCAACCTCGTCTTCTCGCCGCTGTCCATCTACACAGCTCTGTCGCTCCTGGCCGCCGGCGCCAGGGACGCCACGCTGGACGAGATCCTCCGCATCCTCGGCGCACGGTCGAGTGGCGAGCTCGAGAGCTTCGTGTCCCGCATGGCGGCGGACGCGCTCCAGGACAGGTCCGCCTCGGGCGGTCCTCGTGTGGCGTTCGCTTGCGGCGTGTGGAGCGACCTGTCGCGGCCGCTCAAGCCCGCCTTCCGCGAGGCCGTCGTGGGCACGTACAAGGCCGAGGCGAGCACCGTCAACTTCCGGGGCGCACCGGAGGAAGCGCGTGGCCAAATCAACGCGTGGGCGGCTCAGGTGACCAAGAACCTCATCCGCAACGTTCTCCCCAAAGGATCGATAAATCCGGCAATAACTCGGGTCGTCCTCGGCAACGCCGTGTACTTTAAGGGCAAGTGGGAGGACCAGCCGTTCGACAAGAGGGACACCATGCACGAACCCTTCTACCGGCTCGACCGCAGCAAGGTCGACGTGCTCTTCATGCAGAGTACGATGTCGCAGTTCGTCGCTGTGCACGACGGGTTCAAGGTACTCAAGCTCCAGTACAAAATCGCGGCGCCTGATCACAAGGAACATGCGCATCCTCCTCCTTATATGGGCCGTGTTGATTCTCATTGCTACAATCATGACTGTGTTGATCAGTCCGGTGAGTATGGCGGCCGCGACCATGGTGCTCCCTACGCTCATCCCCATGTGAGGGCTGCATAGAACCGTGGGGGTCCGTCTGCAAATTATATTTCCACCGGACCCCAACCATACTTCCGCCATCGTCCCTATCATCCTCTTCCATTCCGCAACCCCACCTCTCGGTACGGCTATCCCAGGCTATATCCTAATGGTGCACTTGGTCGGTTTGGCCACCCTCCTAACCCACAATATATCGCCCTCCCCCATGTTCCAGGTCGGACTGGCTACACTGGTAATGCATTTGACAACCGCTACAAGCCTGATCCTTGGGCAGGCATTGCCTATCCATCCCAGTGTGCTGCTCCGCCGGTGTTCTCCGGCTCCAATCGTACCAGGTACACGCAGTTCTCCATGTGCATATTTCTCCCGGACGCCCATGACAGCCTGTGGGGGCTACTGGACACTATTGAGTCCCGACCTTGGTTCCTGCACGACCACCTGCCGGAGCAGCAAATCGCACTCCGCGAGTTCCGGATGCCAAAGTTCAAGCTGTCCTTCCATAGCAGCATCGTCGCCGTGCTCAAGAAGCTAGGGCTTGAGCTGCCGTTCTGTGAGCATGGCAACCTATCTGACATGGTGGAGGACGATGGCTCTGGCTTGCCGATAGTGGTGGGGGATGTCATCCACAAGGCTGTTGTCGAGGTAAATGAGGAAGGGACTGAAGCCGCCGCTGTCACCGTGTTGGTCGGGGCTCTTGGATGCGCAAGGCCTCCGTCACCTCCAACACCTCCGCAGGTGGATTTCATTGCCGACCATCCATTTGCCTACTACATAGTGGAGGAGGCGACCGGAGCTGTTGTCTTCGCGGGGCACGTCCTCGATCCATCCAAGGAGAAATAAATAGCTAGCTGTTGAGGTCGACAAACACATTGTTTTTCCTATTTTGAGTCCAGAACTGCTCCTACTTGTACTATGATGAATTATATTAAAAAGATGTCTTGTATATGTGTTATTCAAATAAAAATGTTGGTCTCATAAACTGTGAACTCCCCCATACAATTTACTCCGGCAGATAAAAAAATTCCTTTCCCGATGTTATCTATCTTAAGCCAACTTTCTTTCTACAATTGTTAGACCGTTTCAATACACCCCTTAAAAAAATTTAAAGGGGAATTTTCACCAATAAAAAATATAAGATTTGTTAGACTCTGGCGGCGTATAACATAACTCTGGGGGCGCACGGCACTGTTCTGCTCATGGTCAGCTGTGTTCAGCGGGAGCCATCAAAGTCGACCCAGCAAATGTTGTCGTGGCCTTCCTGCCTCCCGTAAGAACTCTCTCGTCTGCTCTGGCGACGAACGAACTTAGGGCTAGGCTCCATCTGGTGGAGTTGACCAAATCAAATCTCCACCCTGGTGAGTCTCCCATGCAAGATCCGCTTTTCCAATCCCGAATCCAACTCCTCTGCTCCCTGATTTCATTCACTGGTTGCGGTTCGGGGTGACATGATTTTCGGGGAGCACAGATCGGTTTTGCCACCCGCCCTTGGCTGTGTGTCGGTGCTTGATTTTGGGGGAGCACAGATGGTGGGATCCGAAAGCGGCGACATGGAGGCTGCAAAGGGGAACGAAGCAAGTGTGGACCAGACAGTGGTGTTGGCGGATCTGAAGGAGAAGGAGAAGAGATGCCATGTAGATGGGGCGGCTGTGGAAGAGGACATGGCAGAGCTGCTGAAGCGCCTCAATCTCACTTCTGAAGAAGCAGAGGCGGTCATACTGGAAGATGAAAATGAAGAAGACTTGGTAAGCCTGAAATGGGCACTCATTGGCAAGGTATTATCCCCCAATATTTTGCATATTCAAACAATCATGTCTGCTTTAAGGCCACCATGGGGTAATCCAAAGGGATTGACTGCAAAACCAATAGCAGACAACACATTCATTGTAGAATTTGCTTCCCAATCAGACAAAGAAATAGTTAAAGATGGGGGGCCATGGACAGTAGGGAAACATGCTGTTTTGCTTAACGAATTTGATCAGACTCTAAAGCCATCGGAGGTGACATTTGACATGGTCATGCTATGGGCAAGGATAATGAACCCTCTGTTCGAATTGATGAATAAAACATGGGTGGAATATCTGGGAGCCAAACCAGGCAAGGTGGAGAAAGTTGATGTGGATGAACAAGGTAGAGCATCCGGGAATTGCTTGCGTGTTAGAGTCTCAGTTGGGGTTGCTCAACCTTTGAGGAGATGGGTCACAGCTTTCTCACAGAAACACAAGGCAATAGAAATATACGAGGTGAGATATGAAAGGCTTCCCCATTATTGTTTCTCTTGTGGTATAATTGGCCATTCCTCTCTGGAATGCCCAACACCTGGGGAGAGAGATAAGGAGGGAAAGCTACCATACAATGCTGATAGACTGTGTTTTAAAGAGGACAAAAAGAAGTATGCCTCAATGTACAGATATGGACCTAGTTCCCAGTCTAGTGGCAAAAGCACATATCATGAAGACAAAAATGGGGATTCAATTGTCCCTCCAAAATCCAACGACGGGGAAAGGAAGATAGAGGTGATCGGGGCTCTCGATGAGGTTACATCGCCAATGAAACAAAAGGAGCAAATCTACAAACAAAAAGGTAAGACGGAGGAGGACAGAGCAAGTAAAGCGTTGTTTTCTGCACAACTAGGTGGTGCAAAGATCACTGGGCAGAAGAGGAAACACGTGAAGGTGTATAGACTGAAAGGGCAGACGCAGGCCTCGGGAGACAAGAAAATCCTTGAGGCCCCAAACCTGCCATTAATCTTAGTAGGGCAGGACGCAAACAATGCCTACCCTACTCCATCTCTAGCAACCAGTGTTGATGATGCTCTGAGTGACTCACACAAGAATTGAAAATGGAACAAGGTACTCTCCTAACAGGATCGGCGTATCAGGCGGAGGCTGCATGGCAGCCCCGCCACACGCAATGAACCTGCTATGTTGGAACTGTCGCGGCTTGGGGACGGACGCGACGGTGGGCGAGCTAAGATGGCTCGTGAAAAAACATCGTCCCTCCCTCCTCTTCTTATCCGAGACGAAGATGAGGGATTCCAGAGCTCGGAACTTCATGTGGTCACTGGGATTTACTGGTTCTTATGCTGTAAGCAGTGATGGATTAAGTGGGGGTTGGTTCTTTATTGGGCCTCTTCCCTGTCACTCACCTTGAAAGCCTTCTCCAAGCAGATTATTGACATCATTGTTAAATTAGAAGAGGGCATTGAATGGAGAGAAACTTTTGTGTATGGGGAACCAAGAAAGAAATTAAGACATATTTTTTGGGACAGGCTTCGATTCTTAAGAACAATTTGGTCAGGACCGTGGATATGTGCTGGTGACTTCAACGAAGCATTGAGTACAGAGGAGCACATGGGGGCAAAGAACCGAAATGATAACCAGATGATGATGTTTCGGGAGTGCCTTGATGATTGTGGCCTGGTAGATTTGGAAGCCGACTCAAGTGAATTATTCTTCACAATATTTTCCTCTGAGAAACCAACGTCAGCAGTTTGAGTATGAAGCTGGTTTATTGACCCGGACTTCTCAGAAGGAGGAAATAACAAGGACTTAAGGGTGATCAGGTACCGGTTTACAAGAATTCTTAACCCGGAGCATAACCTGTCAAATTTGTTCTTGTGTTTATTTTGCAGCATAAGTTTACCATGGATAAATCCAAGCTAAACTTGGGGGCTAATGTCGGGGATATACCCCGTGGCGTAAACCGGCCGAAAGTATAACCCGGCCGGATTGAACGTTTCATTGGTAAACCGCCAGAGGATTGGCGGTTTACGTGTCTGGCGGTTCACCGGTATGACAATTCCACGACAGTTGGCGCCTACCGTGGGACCTGCGCACGGTGGTGTTGAGTTCTTGAAGGGATCTCATCTAGGATTTCAAAAAGTTCGCAAGTTTTCGGATGAAGAAGAGTCGGTTTGGAAGGAGCTGGATCAGCTTCAAGTCATCAGTCCAGTTACGGTGGAGGTCAGCCTCAACTCGAGTTCCTATGCAATCAATCCAGCAAAAGCTACCAGCGCGTCTACATCAAGCGACCAGTTTGTGGTTATTTTTTTTTTGATTCGCTGAGTGGCCACCGTTGCAAGATTAATTCAAGGATTAAAGGAAGGAAAAGTTACTATGTGGAATTAACACGTGAATATCAAAGAAATCAGATCAGGGGCAAGCTATCAGCGAAAGCCCTGCAAGCTTTGATCAATACGGATCCAGTAACCACGATGATCCCGCCCGCGCACTTCGCGCCGGTTCGCGCCTCTAAACGACCGTGGTGGATGCCTCTTTTGCGCGCGCCGCCTTGGCCTCCCGCCGTTGAGCCACCCCGGGTCAAAATCTTGCCTTCGAGCATCTCCGTGTTAAGTTGCCGAGCTACCGCCAACGGACGAGACTTGGCTGCTCTCTCTCCGTGTGTCCATCCATGCTCCCATATACGTGGTTTGATTTGATTGGACAAAATAAAGCCCGGCCCTACCTCCTTAAAATCAGGGGGAGAGATTAGATTAGAAATGAAAATGAAAAAAAGACAACCGTAAGATGAAGTGGGAGCACAGATGAGAGCATGGGAAGGGAGCAGGCAAGCCGGATCCACCGCCAACAGGCTGCCGGCTGCGTTGTGCTTCCACCTACGCTGTTGTGACTCGCGGCTCCGAGGCAAGCCTGCAGTACTGCTTTTGCTACGATTGAAGCAACCAGGTCATCTCTGCCTTTGCTATGGTCCAGCATCGAGCCATCTCCACTCAATCTCGGTTGAGCCGCCGTGCCACCACGGCCTTGAGCTGCTACTTCAAGCTGTCGCACCTGCCCAGGCCGGCGAGGCGTTCGCCTCTGCAGCACTCGCCGTCTCTGTGTAACGCGACCTCGCGAGACGCTCGGCCCCGCGGGACAACATCCGCTGTAGCCTTGTGCCTCCGCCTTAGAGCGCGGCCCTGCTGCTCCCCTTGCCGGTGCGCCAAGACGCCCGTCGCTGAGCCGCTGGCCGCCTCTACTGCCTATCTCCACCGAGTCGTCGACGTACTGCCGATACTAGTACATGGAGGAAGAGAAAGACAGAATAACAGCCATGCATGGCACATCTACACTGATATTTGGTCCGATCAAATTCTAGCCTGTCATTTGTCGTCCGGATAAATCAGGTGATATTCATCCGAGTCTACTTTTAACCCATATTGTTTTTTGTCAAAAAAGCAATCTGTCTTTGCTGCAATGTTTTTATGCAGGATAATTATTTATGATAAATGTATTGTTATACCGCGGATATGGAGCGCGTGCCAGCATAGTTTTGCAGTGGCGTTCTTCCGGGCCATGCTGCTCGACAGATACACATGCAAATCGCCGCCCCCGCTATTCGGTTTACATCCGTCCACGCATGCGGCCGACTCATTGTCCGCGCCGGTTTACAAACATCACGGCCGACTTACCCGTCCGCACCGGTTTACCACACTGTGGCCGGTTCACCCGTGATTAATTTCAGCTTCATACAGTTATCATCAGCTTCATGGCGGGTTATTTCCGGCCTAAACACATCAGGTGTTACCCATATGAAATATATTTTATTAGCACATATTATTTTTATCAAAGAGCAGTTTATCTTTGCCTTGGTCTGCAATACTGTTTATGCAGGACAATTGTTCATTACAAATGAGGCGCTATGTTACGGGTACGGAGCACGCGATAGCAACGTTCTGCACTGGCGTTTCACCACCCGGTGAATGAACGTGAGAAGGTCGCCGTCCCTATGGCCCGGTTTACATCAGCTTGCCGGGACCGCGCACGCGATTAACTCGCCTGTCCGAGCCGGTTTATGACACCGGTGACGATCTTCCCCGTCCGCACCAGCTTACAATGCCGCGGCCGATTCATCTGTCCGAGCTGCCTCTGATGTTGCGATCGTCCTTGTCGTCCGTCTCTCGCGGCCTGGTCTACATCAACATACCGGGCCGCACCTGTCTGCATGAGCTGTTTATTGAGTATGAGCAAGTCAAAGCTTGGGTAGCCCGGTTTTTCTTTCAACAAAATGGAGGCAAATCATCATATACTATCAACCGCCGTCAGCACTGGGTGCTTCAATGGGTAGGCGCACAAATCGCCGCCACTACAGTTTGGTTAAGCTTGAAACAACCAGTTGGAAGGAACCATTGGCCGAGTTGCTGACACGGCTCATACGGGATCATTTATAACCCGCCGCAGTCACCTCAACCTTCTGTGGATTCACATCGCGTTATCAACGCCAATGATATACATCTTCTGCTACGGTCAAATATGGAGAGCCTCAAGCCAACTCCTCGAGTCACCTTTGAGACTCGGGGGCTACGATGATATGACTCAGCAGATCTTGCCAGTTTCAGCCGGTTTAAGAAACCCAGGATGATGGAGGGAAAGATAACCCGGTCCCGGAGGCTACTGTTATATTGATGAAAATTTAAAGGCCGTCAGAAAATTTCCGGCTTAGAAAGTATATGACAGTTACACAATCCCGGCTCAATGAAGAAGATCCGGGTCATCAGAAAGGATTCCGGTTTAAAATCCGGCTCAAGGGAAGTCAGTCTCACTGAAGCTCTCAAATATCCGGTTTACAATCCGGTTCAAGAGAAATCTATTCTCCCACAAAGCTCTGAAGTGCTCAGATCCGGTTTAACAATGTCCGGTTTAAAAAGGAATTTACTTCCCGCAAGTTTGAGTTTAAAGGCCGTCAGAAAATTTCTGGCTAAAAATGAAGATTCCGGTTTAAGATCCGGTTCAAGGGAAGGATGTCTCCCACAAAGCTTTGAAGCTCTCAATATCCGGTTTAACATCCGGTTCAAAAAGGATTTATCTCTTGCAAAAAGTTATAGGGTGCCAAAGAGGACCCACTGCCATGATGCGTGGTTCAAACATGGGTATCATGCCTTATTGGCTTATCACATTATTGATCACTTGGGGGCTTGGTCATGTCTGAACCATAGTCACACCTCTTGATCGGCTCAATGCTACAACGTCACTTGGGGGCTTCGGTCGTATCCGAATCAATGCAACACCCTTTGATAGGCGAAAGCCACCAGATCACTTGGGGACATGGTCAAGTCTGAACCAGTCACGCCTCTTGATCGGCCTAAGGCCACAAAATCACTTGGGGGCTTGGTCGAACCCGAACCATTGCCACGCCTCTTGATCGACATAAATGCCACGGTTTCATTTGGGGACCTGGCTGACTTGAACCATAGCTACACCTATCGGGAGCTTGGTCGTGTCTGACCATGGTAACGCCATCTGATCGACTCAAATAAGCCTCTTTTTGCAAACGGTTTTATCATTGCCTTTGCTTCACAATTTTCTTTGATAGATATTTCTTTCTCTTTGTTGCGTTTTAAACCGACATTCTTAAACCGGTTCGACTGTCAAATTACAAATTGACGGAACACGGTCAAATCTTAATCCGGAGGCTATCTGCCCGGTTTGATTTTCTGTTACCATCCTATTATGGAGTAAACCGGTGTTTATCAACCCGGTTCGGCTTTCAACTACAAGTTGTCAGTACACGATCAAGTTATAATCCGGAGACTATCAGCCCGGTCTCGTTTGACTACAAGTCACCAGTATTATATATGGTTAATCTGGGGTTTATCACAAACCCGGTACGGTTTTATCATAAACTGGTACAATATGAAAGGAGTTATCATTACTCAAAGATTGGGGTTATTGATGGGGAACGTAGTAATTTCAAAAAAATTCCTACGCACACGCAAGATCATGGTGATGCATAGCAACGAGAGGGGAGAGTGTTGTCTACGTACCAACGCAGACCGACTGCGGAAGCGATCACACAATGTAGAGGAGGTAGTCGTACGTCTTCCCGATCCGACCGATCCAAGCACCGTTACTCCGGCACCTCCGAGTTCTTAGCACACGTTCAGCTCGATGACGATCCTCGGGCTCCGATCCAGCAAAGCGTCGAGGAAGAGTTCCGTCAGCACGACGGCGTGGTGACGATCTTGATGTACTACCGACGCAGGGCTTCGCCTAAGCACTACAACGGTATGATCGAGGTGGAATTTGGTGGCAGGGGGCACCGCACACGGCTAAGGAACGATCTCAAGGATCAACTTGTGTGTCTATGGGGTGCCCCCTGCCCTTGTATATAAAGGATGGAGGAGGAGGAGGCCGGCCAAGGCAAAGGTGCGGCCAGGATAGGGAGTCCTACTAGGACTCCAAGTCCTAGTAGGAGTCCACCAAAAGGGGAGGAAGGGAGAGGGAATAGGAGGAGAAGGAGAGGTGGCCGGCCCCCTTTTCCCTAGTCCAATTCGGACCAAAGGGGAGGGGGCGCAGCAGCCTTTTCCTCTCCCCACTAAAGCCTATCAAGGCCCATTACTTCTCCCGTAACTACCCGGTACTCCGAAAAATACCCGAATCACTCGGAACCTTTCCGATGTCCGAATATAGTCGTCCAATATATCGATCTTTACGTCTCGACCATTTCAAGACTCCTCGTCATGTCCCCGATCTCATCCGGGACTCCGAACTCCTTCGGTACATCAATACTTATAAACTCATAATATAACTGTCATCGAAACCTTAAGCGTGCGGACCCTACGGTTCGAGAACAATGTAGACATGACCGAGACACGTCTCCGGTCAATAACCAATAGCGGGACCTGGATGCCCATATTGGCTCCTACATATTCTACGAAGAACTTTATCGGTCAGACCGCATAACAACATACGTTGTTCCCTTTGTCATCGGTATGTTACTTGCCCGAGATTCGATCGTCGGTATCCAATACCTAGTTCAATCTCGTTACCGGCAAGTCTCTTTACTCGTTCCGTAATACATCATCTCACAACTAACATCTTAGTTATAATGCTTGCAAGGCTTATGTGATGTGTATTACCGAGAGGGCCCAGAGATACCTCTCCGACAATCGGAGTGACAAATCCTAATCTCGAAATACGCCAACCCAACATCTACCATTGGAGACACCTGTAGTACTCCTTTATAATCACCCAGTTACGTTGTGACGTTTGGTAGTACGCAAAGTGTTCCTCCGGTAAACGGGAGTTGCATAATCTCATAGTTATAGGAACATGTATAAGTCATGAAGAAAGCAATAGCAACATACTAAACGATCGGGTGCTAAGCTAATGGAATGGGTCATGTCAATCAGATCATTCAACTAATGATGTGACCTCGTTAATCAAATAACAACTCTTTGTTCATGGTTAGGAAACATAACCATCTTTGATTAACGAGCTAGTCAAGTAGAGGCATACTAGTGACACTCTGTTTGTCTATGTATTCACACATGTATTATGTTTCCAGTTAATACAATTCTAACATGAATAATAAACATTTATCATGATATAAGGAAATAAATAATAACTTTATTATTGCCTCTAGGGCATATTTCCTTCAGTCTCCCACTTGCACTAGAGTCAATAATCTAGTTCACATCGCCATGTGATTTAACAGCAATAGTTCACATCACCATGTGATTAACACCCATAGTTCACATCGTCATGTGACCAACACTCAAAGGGTTTACTAGAGTCAGTAATCTAGTTCACATATCTATGTGATTAACACCCAAAGAATACTAAGGTGTGATCATGTTTTGCTTGTGAGATAATTTTAGTCAACGGGTCTGTCACATTCAGATCCTTAAGTATTCTGCAAGTTCTATGTCTACAATGCTCTACACGGAGCTACTCTAGCTAATTGCTCCCACTTTCAATATGTATCCAGATTGAGACTTTAGATTCATCTGGATCAGTGTCAAAAACTTGCATCGACGTAACCCTTTACGACGAACCTTTTTGTCACGTCCATAATCGAGAAACATATCCTTATTTCACTAAGGATAATTCTGACCGCTGTCCAGTGATCTACTCCTAGATCACTATTGTACTCCCTTGCCAAATCAATGCAGGGTATACAATAGATCTGGTATACAGCATGACATACTTTATAGAACCTATGGCCAAGGCATAGGGAATGACTTTCATTCTCTTTCTATCTTCTACCGTGGTCGCGCTTTGAGTCTTACTCAACTTCACACCTTGTAATACAGCCAAGAACTCTTTCTTTGACTGCTCCATTTTGAACTAGTTCAAAATCTTGTCAAGGTATGTACTCATTGAAAAAACTTATCAAGCGTCTTGATCTATCTCTATAGATCTTGAAGCTCAATATGTAAGCAGATTCACCGAAGTCTTTCTTTGAAAAACTCCTTTCAAACACTCTTTTATGCTTTACAGAATAATTCTACATTATTTCTGATCAACAATATGTCATTCACATATACTTATCAGAAATGTTGTAGTGCTCCCACTCACTTTCTTGTAAATACAGGCTTCACCGCAAGTCTGTATAAAACTATATGCTTTGATCAACTTATTGAACCGGACTTCCCAGAAGGAGGAAATAACAAGGACTTAAGGGTGATCAGGTACCGGTTTACAAGAATTCTTAACTCGGAGCATAACCTGTCAAATTTGTTCTTGTGTTTATTTTGCAGCATAAGTTTACCAGGGATAAATCCAAGCTAAACTTGGGGGCTAATGTCGGGGATATACCCCGTGGCGTAAACCGGCCGAAAGTATAACCCGGCCGGACTGGGCGTTTCATTAGTAAACCGCCAAAGGATTGGCGGTTTACGTGTCTGGCGGTTCACTGGTATGACAATTCCACGACATGATACATTGGTCCTAAATTCACATGGTCCAATAGACAAGTGGGCAAACGTAATATCAGGGTCAGATTGGATAGGGTTGTTGCCAATGGGGATTTCATGCAGATTTTTGACGATTGCACAGTAGAGAACATCATCACCAGCACTTCGGATCATTATGCCATTTTGGTGACAATAGCGAGAAGAGATGAAAAGGTCCGCAATGAACCAATCCAACAGTCCTTCAAGTTTGAAGCAGCATGGATGAGAGCCTCTGATTATGATCATATGATTGAGGAATATTGGAAGGTGCACAAAGGAGGCATTACTTCTATAGATAACACATGGTCTGCTCTTAATAAATTTTCATGCAGCTTGCAAGAGTGGAGCAGAGTCTCTTTTGGCTCAGTTAAAAAGGAGATAAGGAAACTAGAGAAAAGGCTAACTAGTATTCGTAGAAATAATATTGTGAGCAACAACTCAGACGAAGAAAGAGATATAAAGAAGAGACTGAGTGAGTTGTTTGAAAGAGAAGAGATCATGGCTAGACAACGGTCAAGGGTAGAATGGCTCAGGGAATGAGACCGGAATACCTCCTTCTTCCATGCTCGAGCTTCAGCAAGAATAAGAAATAACAGAATCAAATTCCTTCGTAAAGATGATGGATCCAGACGTGAAGACCCTGAGGGCATCAAAGGCATGGTATATGATTTCTATACCTCACTTTTCACCTCTAAACCCTCAGTTTCAATTGATGCAGTACTTGAAGCCATACCTAAGAAAGTTACTGAACAAATAAATGAAGCCCTGTGTCGAGAGTACACAAATGATGAAATCAAGGGTGCTTCCAAATGGGACCTACTAAGGCCCCGGGCCTGATGGTTTCCCGTCACTCTTTTATCAAAAACATTGGGACCTACTGGAAGAAGACATATCTGCTGCTGTAAAAGGATTTCTTATGGGCCATGACATTCCAGAAGGTTTCTGCGACTCGGTAATTTTTCTAATTCCAAAATGCAACAATACTGATTCGCTTGGTAATTTCCGACCAATAAGTTTGTGCAACGTCATTTATAAAATTGCTTCTAAAGTTATTGCTAATAGATTAAAGCCCTTTTTACCAGAAATAATTTCGGAATAACAAAGTGCCTTTGTGCCAGGGATCATACCAAGGTTACAGAATAATTTGCTGCAATGTCTTGTCAGTTTTGAGTTGGTGTTCCCACCATCCTTCTTCAACATCATGACGCACGTCCTAGTTCATCTATGCAAAGAGATTAACGTTTTGGGTCCTGTATTTCTACACAATATGTTCCCCTTTGAGAGGTTCATGGGAGTCTTAAAGAAATATGTTCATAACCGTGCTAGGCCAGAAGGAAGCATCTCCAAGGGCCGTCAAAATGAGGAGGTCATTGAGTTTTTTATTGACTTTATTCCTGACCTTAAGCCGATTGGTGTTCCTGAATCGCGGCATAAGGGCAGACTGGATGGAAAAGGCACGCTAGGAGGGGAACAAATAATATGTATGGACGGACATTCTCTCACTAAAGCACACTACACAGTTCTACAGAATTCCGCCTTGGTGGCTCCGTATATGGATGAACACAAGAATTTGCTACGCTCCAAACACCCAGAGCGGTCTGATGACTGGATTACACGTGAACAAACCAGGAGTTTCGCCAGCTGGTTGCAAGCACGTACCATGCATGACACCTCTATTGAAGATGACCTGTACTTGCTGTCCCAGTTACCATCTTCGAATATAATGACTTTCAAAGGGTACGAGATAAATGGTAATACATTTTACACGATCGCCCAAGATAAGAAGAGCACCAACCAAAACAGTGGTGTCCGCTTTGATGCAGAAACCAAGACGGGAAAGGAAACATATTATGGTTATATACAGGACATATGGGAACTTGACTATCGACGTGGTTTGAAGGTCCCTTTGTTTCGGTGCAAATGGGTCAGCCGTCTCCGCCGCCTCAGCAATCGCAGAAGAGACACCCCGCAGCTATGGTGCGTAGCGGTACCGGTCGAGGTCATAGTACAGGAAGTACAAGCGGAGGCAAGCGATATAAATGTGGTCCAAACCTCAGTACTCCTCTTCCTGAGAGGGCTTACGACAGGACCGAGGAGCAAACCAATGCCATAGTGCGGGCATAAGTCGACGCCCATTTTGGACCGAAACCGCCACCGCCGCCAAGGGAGAAAGTGCCTGTGGAAGTAGTTGACCACTTCATTCGTATGGCTCAACCACCAGCTCCTAAGCCTGTTGAAACAGACTATGAGCGCCACATCAAGAAGTTACATCAACAACGTCTACAGAAGGAGGCGAGCTCGAGCTCGAGCAAACAGCTAGCAGCTGTCAAAAAATGCGAGAAAACCATTGCCCAGCTGGGAGAACAGGCGGTGCAATCGATCCCCCCGCTTGTTGTGCCGCCAACAACACATGACAGTACGCGCCCAATATTACTGTGGCCAAAGAGTTTACGTTCCCAAGGTGGGCGATGTGGTAATAACCCAGGAGCATATAATGCAGGCTGAAACTCTTAAAATCACTGTTGGACAACTCCTCGAGATTGAGGACATGCCTATGCTTAAAGAGGAGGAAATAAAACGGAAATATGCCCGGGGCCAACCTTTGGTCAAGCCAGAAGAGGTCAAGAAACTCCCAGCGAGAATGTATGAATTACATGAATGGTACATGAACATTACCAAGAGATCCGATCGAGAGTCCCTCATGATGCAAGTTAAGAAGGATCATTACTACCATGAGAAACCTGTGACCGTTGAGTATTCTGAACTGTTTCAGTTATACAATCAAGACGCACTCGACAAATCTATCGCCAGTTGCTATTGTCTGTAAGTGATTTCTTTCTGTAATTTAAGTCTCAAGCTAGCTGTAGTGATCCTTTTGATCAATCATTACCTGTAATTATCCTCACTATATTCTTTTCTGTGGTATTATGCAGGATGAAGATGTATGAAATGAGAAAAGGTGGACGCTATGGCATTGGGTTCATTGACCCAAACACCGTTAATGAATACACATGGAAAATAAACGAGCATTATGAAAAGCAGGTAGAGGACAGCATGCTAGAGTTCTTGAAGCGCCTCAAATACAATGAATATATACTACTTCCTTACAACTTCCAGCGAGTCACACTTTCTTGTACTACAAATTCTCTGTTTTTGCCTACTAGCTAGCTACATGTTTTTGCTTACATATGCCCGCTTAATTAAGACATGCAAACGTGTGTGCATGCAGATTTCACTGGATCTTGTGTATCATTAAAGTTGACGCCAGAACAGTTGAAATACTGGACTCGCTACTCAAAGCAAATAGTGACTATAACATCTTGTTTGGGATAGTCAACAGGTAATTTCAATCATTATTAACTATATATCTCGGCCTATTTAGTTCGTCATTTCATGATATGAACTATTTAATAACCCCTTTATTCATTTTCTTTGTCGGCGGCAGGGCTTGGGCAAGGTTCATCAGCGTCACGGAAGGCGAATGGAAACGACAGCTGAAATGGTTTCGACCCAAGGTAAGTAATTAAGTAGTACTAGCTAGCTAACTAGTTGCCATCTCTTTAATTATCATGCTTGATTAATTATTATCTGATCATATTAAATTCCATTCTCGTAATAAAGGCCCTGAAGCAGACGCAGGGGACTGATCTGTGTGCATTCTGTGTTTGCGAGAACATTCGCATGATGGCGTCCGAAAGGAGCAGATCTCAAAGACAGAAATGGGTACGCTTGTCAGAACACTATTCACAATTTTTACACCATTATCGATATCTAGTCACACAACTAATACACATGCATATTGATCTCATTCTTAACAGTTCAAAGAGGTGCGGGACAAGCTCCTAGAAACGGAGCGCGTAGAAGCACTTCAAGAGGAAATAGCGGGATTTTTGCTCGACCAGGTCATAAATCCGAAGGGAGAATACTATTACCCACCACCGCCCCCATCGACCAGGTCATGAACCACTTCCAATTTGTCATCGTGCTTCGAAGGCACCAATTAGGCTAATGCAACTGGCTCCGAAGGCAACATGCATATGTACGAGAAATTGTATATAGCTATACATGTGTGTATGTGTGAATTAATATGGTGGTTTGTGAGACATTGATGATCTATATATATGATTGGTTCTACTAGCTAGCATATATATACATAACGTGTACAATGTGTAGTATCGTAAAATACCAGCAAACGAAAAAAATTAAAATGGAAAACACAAAATTAAATGAAAAAGAAATCATAAAACCAAAAACCCCCCAAACATTTTAGTACCGGTTGGTGTTACCAACCGGTACTAAAGGGCTCCCGGCCCCCGGAGCTGGCTCGTGCCACGTGGTTTCCCTTTAGCACCGGTTCGTGCTGGACCGGTACTAAAGGGGGGGGGGCTTTAGTGCCCACACTTCAGTGCCGGTTATGGAACCGGCACTAAAGGGCCTTACGAACCGGTGCTATTGCCCGGTTCTGCACTAGTGAAGGGGGCCCTATCAACCCTTACTTATTTCTGCTATGTGCTGAGGGTCTATCTTGCCTATTGCAGGAAAAGAAAGAATCAGGGGAGTTGAAAGGTATTCGCAATGGGAAAACAGGCCCTTCTATCTCACATCTCCTATTTGCTGATGACAACGTGTTCTTCATCAGGGGAGACGATAAAAATGTTAATGCGCTTAAATTTGTATTACATGTCTATTGTGATGGTTCTAGGCAGAGAATCAACATGCAAAAGGCGTCCATATTCTTTGGCCATCACTGTGAGGAACTAGTGAAAGATAGAATAAAACGAAATGTTGGGATGCAAGATGATAAACTGCAGGACACTTATCTTGGCATGCCGACGTGGGTGGCACGTTCCCCATCGAATTGTTGGAAATATGCCCTAGAGGCAATAATAAAATGGCTATTATTATATTTCCTTGTTCATGATAATTGTCTATTGTTCATGCTATAATTGTATTGACCGGAAACCATAATACATGTGTGAATACATAGACCACAACATGTCCCTAGTAAGCCTCTAGTTGACTAGCTCGTTGATCAATGGATGGTTACGGTTTCCTGACCATGGACATTGGATGTCGTTGATAACAGGATCACATCATTAGGAGAATGATGTGATGGACAAGACCCAATCCTAAGCATAGCACAAGATCGTGTAGTTCGTCTGCTAAAGCTTTTCTAATGTCAAGTATCACTTCCTTAGACCATGAGATTGTGCAACTTCCGGATACCATAGGAATGCTTTGGGTGTGTCAAACATTACAACGTAACTGGGTGGCTATAAAGGTGCACTACGGGTATCTCCGAAAGTGTCTGTTGGGTTGGCACAAATCAAGACTGGGATTTGTCACTCCGTGTGACAGAGAGGTATCTCTGGGCCCACTTGGTAGGACATCGTCATAATGAGCTCAAATGTGACCAAGGAGTTGGTCACGGGATGATGTGTTACGAACGAGTAAAGAGACTTGCCGGTAACGAGATTGAACAAGGTATAGGCATACCGACGATCGAATCTGGGGCAAGTATCATACCGGTAGACAAAGGGAATTGTATACATGATTGATTGAATCCCCGACATCGTGGTTCATCCAATGAGATCATCGTGGAACATGTGGGAGCCAACATGGTATCCAGATCGCGCTGTTGGTTATTGGCCAGAGAGCTGTCTCGGTCATGTCTGCATGATTCCTGAACCCGTAGGGTCTACACACTTAAGGTTCGGTGACGCTAGAGTTGTTATGGGAATTAGTGTGCAGTTACCGAATGTTGTTTGGAGTCCCGGATGAGATCCCGGACGTCACGAGGAGTTATGGAATGGTCCGGAGGTAAAGATTTATATATGGGAAGTCCTATTTTGGCCACCGAAAAATGTTCGGCATTTTCGGTATTGTACCGGGAAGGTTCTAGAAGGTTTCGGAGTGGGGCCCACCTGCATGGGGGGACCCACATGAACATGGGTAGTGGGGGCAAGGCCGCACACCCCTGGTCAAGGCGCACCAAGATCCCCCCTTAGAAGGAATAAGATCATATCCCGAAGGGATGAGATCAAGATCCCTAAAAAGGGGGGATAACAATCGGTGGGGAAGGGAAATGATGGGATTTCTTTCCCCCACCTTTGCCAACGCCCCAATGGACTTGGAGGGCAAGAAACCAGCCCCTCCACCCCTATATATAGTGGGGAGGCGCATGGGAGCCGCACCCCTTCCCCTGGCGCAACCCTCTCCCTCCCCAACACCTCGTCCTCCTCCGTAGTGCTTGGCGAAGCCCTGCCGGAGAACTCCAAGCTCCACCACCACGCCGTCGTGCTGCCAGAGGTCTCCCTCAACTTCTCCTCTCCCCTTGCCGGATCAAGAAGGAGGAGACGTCCCCGGGCTGTACGTGTGTTGAATGCGGAGGCGCTGTTGTTCGGCGCTTAGTTCGGAATCAACACCGATATGAATCTCTACGAGTACGACTCCTTCGTCCGCGTTCTTGTCACGCTTCCGCATCGCGATCTTCAAGGGTATGAAGATGCACTCCCCTCTCTCTCGTTGCTAGTCTCTCCATAGATTGATCTTGGTGATGCATAGAATTTTTTTAATTTCTGCAAAGATCCCCAACACGAATAGCTTTAACTTTCTCACTGGTCGGCTTTAGAAACAACTAAATGGTTGGAGTGATCGGCCTCTATCCAGGGCTGGGAAATAAGTCCTCTTAAAAGAAGTAGCTCAGGTGATTCCCACATATGTGATGAGCTGCTTTCAGATTCCCATGGGAGTGTGCAACAAATTGAAGAAGCCTATATGCAACTTCTAGTGGGGAATGGAAAATGGGAAGAAGAAGGTTCATTGGAGATCATGGGATTGGTTATCCTCCCCAAAATATTTGGGAGGCATGGACTTTCGTGACATGGCAATGTTTAACCAAGCTATGCTTGGAAAACAAGGTTGGCACCTACTAACTGAGCCTCAGTCGCTGTGTGCCCGGGTGATGAAGGGGCGCTACTTCCCGGGCGGGGATTTCTGGTCGGCTCGATGCCCAAGATATCATCATATACCTGGCGTAGTATTATGCATGGTAAAAAACTCCTGCAGCAAGGTATCATGTGGAGAGTTGGGAACAGAAAGACCATTAAAATCCTTAGAGATACCTGGATACCGGAGGTGACTCCTAGCACTTTAAATACTTCCCATCCATTTACTGACAACCAAACGGTTAATGCTCTAATGGAGGAGAATGGGAAACATTGGAACACAAATTCAGTAAGACAATTCTTTTTTGAAGAAATATCAAAGAAGATCCTTATCATTCCCATAAGCTCTGAAGGTTGCAATGATTTTCCCTCTTAGCCGTACACAAAAAATGGGATATACTCTGTCAGGTCTGCTTACAATCTAGCCAGATCACAATTGTTCTGGAAAACTCAAAGTTCTGACGGCAAGGGGGCATCTTCAAAACAGAGAATTATGGACATAGCCTGGAAGAAATTATGGGCAATCAACTGCCCAAACAAAATGAAGGTTGTATTCTGGAGGAGAGCCCACAACTGTCTACCCACGGGAACTCAACTCCAGGTGCGGTCGATTCCAACAAGGTATGGCTGCTATTTTTGTAACCGCATGGAGAATGTTGAACATTGTTTCCTTCAGTGTGAATATGTTAAAGAAATTTGGAAGGGCCTAAAAGGAGTATGGTATCTGCCTGAATCTAAAAAACTTTTCTCATATCAGGCAATGGGTGTTGGATTGGATATCTGAAGCCTCGGAGATCCACTCCATGATATTTGTAGTAGCTTTATGGCACATTTGGGACAATAGGAATTCTTGCCGAAATGGTGAGGCCTTACCTCATCCCCTGCGTGTTTCCGGACAGATTAAAGCTTACATTGATTTTATCTTGTTGAACAATGTCAGATCTGAAGGTGTCGGTAGGCGTGAGGCCTTGAAGTCAGTCAAGAAATGGACTCCGCCACCAGAGGGACTAATGTTGATCAACGTAGACGCTGCGATCTTCTCCAGTACTTCAAAAGCTGGGTATGGTGTTATCATGCATACTCATCTAGGGGTTATGCAGGCTGCTTGTCGAGGCTCTGTTGATCATGTGCAATATAATGTCCTGAAGTTGCTGAAGCAGTAGCCATTCTCCAGGCGCTCAAGCTTGCCGAAAGCATAGGAGTTCAGTCATTTCAAATTGCGTCTGATTGTCTCTCACTTGTTAATAAGCTGCAACAGCAGGGGCGAGATAGGACTTCAATAGGTGCCATTGTTCATGATATTAAACTGAGAGCCAAAAAGTTTGTATCCTGTACTTTTAAGTATGTTAGTCGAGTATGTAATGAGACAGCCCATGTTCTGGCCAGGTCGGCAGAACATGACCATAGATCCTCTTGGTTAGATGAGCCTCCTGAGATTATCAGGGCAATTATGTGTACTGAACAATTAAGGAATGAATGAGAGGCTGCTGTCCATTGTCTCAAAAAAAAAGCTATGTTCAGCAGGTGCAACTAAAAAACCATCGAGTGTTCAGTGGTTATGGACGTGATGGGGGGTCATGCCCAGAGAGCTAGCATGCACCCCGTCACATCCCGTCGCCAAGGGGCATGCCGATCCTCACCATTGCATTCAGAGTTGGTCATGTCTTTTTCTTCATATTTAGTAGGGTTGGAGCTGTAAGTAGAGCAAGGTGAGGCGCTACCACTACCTTGATTTCTAGCATTTTTAGGTACTAGTAAATATACCCGTGCGTTGCAACGGAAGAAATATCGCACAACACATATGTTAATGGACCATGCCAGTAACGCTTAAAACTTAAACAACTAATCTCATCAAGCTCAACACGAGGCCCGCCATTTGCAAGCTACTCCGTACAGAGCAAACACACAATGGAATGGGTGAAGAAATTTCCTCCTTCTATAATTATATATAATTAAGAAATCCAGGCATTCGCATGAATAAATGCATTTGAAATAAAAAATAGGGACTAAAGCAGCTAAATATGAACGTTTTCATAAAATCATTTGAATGTGGCTTTTGTTTAAGTGCCTTTTCAAATTCCTTTCAAACCTTTTCTAATATCCCACGTCTTTTCTACTTAAATATAGAACTCCAAACCTTTTGTTTAATTCTTTCTGCATTTAACAGAGCTTCACCAAAAATATCAACACTTTTAGACCCTTCTAGCTCCTACTCCTATTCAAACCAGTTGAATTAAATTCAAATGGGTCTCAATTCCACTCTTCCAAATTGGGTAAAACTTCTTTTGCTGGGCTAAGTATAAATCTCAGGCTCCACGTAAGGGCCCAAGGGCCCAGGCGCACACCTATCTAACCCAAGCAGCACCGCTGGGCTCCCCATACTGCTTTTGGTTGGATTCATGCGCCTCTCCTTTTTGATTTGCCATATCTCATGCTCTTTCTTTTTGTTGGCTTGTTGGTTCTTGCAATTTGGAACGTATATAAGCTGCTAGGAATTGATGTAAGGTGCCAGGGTGGGACTATTAATTTGAATCTGAAATTTTGGCACAAACTCTGTTTGCTGGAGCCGGAAGGGAGGGAAGGGCAGGTGGTGAGGTCGAACGATTTTAGTGGCCCCCTTGGGACTTATTGGGCTGGATGCAAGTCACGCCCGAGCCACGGCGCAGTGCTCCTCCAGTCCACACGATGCTCGAATCGCCCGATCGTCAGTTGCGTTGTTCGTCGCTCTAGTCTCCAGACGACCAGACCTTCCTCTCACACAAACCTAGCAGGAGATACCAATAGGAGCGTGTGCGCGTGGGCAGCGCCTAGCAGACGGGTTCTGGAACTTGGTCTTTGTGATAACACCACTACTGGAATCTGGAGCTTTGCCTAGTGCATAAGCAAAGTGTTTGCCAAGTGCAACACTAGGCAAAGAGGAGTGGGCTGGAGCCCTGGCGGCTGGCGGCAAAGTTAACTTTACCTGGTCCTTTTCCATGGCTACTCATAAACATGTAAATAAAAACATTGCCAAATGCAAAACAAATGTGTACATAGAATTGGTCATGTCCTTTTCTTCATATTCAATAGTTGTTCTGAACTTTCATCATTCAAGCCGACTTAAAACTTGGGGAGCAATGCCTCAGGTATACAACCTGGAGGGCTAGCCAAGGAGATTACACAATAACTTATTACCCTAACTTACTACAGAACAAATATGCATCCTTGGTATGCTACAATATCCTTGTGCCAAATACGCTATAGCCGCAGCTAGACATAACGGTTGTGAAGCACTGGAAACCTAATTTTCCCCTAAGGCACAAGCATTGATGGGACTTGCACAGTTGTAGCAACACAAGCGACTCTGGCTATATCTGATGGCATTCCTCTATTTGTTTCTTTCCCGATGCCTCCTAACCATATGCGTTTGCTGGAACCAGCATGATTTTGTATCCACCATCATCTACCTTGTTTACAAGAAACCTATTTAAGCGTGACCCATTGATGATTTTTTTACGCGCAGCAAATATGTACATAAAGATGGGGTTTTATGTGTGTTCACGCAAAAATAGGGCCAAATATATATATATATGTTGACAGTGTTGTCTAGACAGGTGAAGGTGGGTGGAAAAGTTAATAAGATGCACTGTATAGATATATATGGCGAGCATGGTTTCCATAAGAACCATACTTTTAAATAGCGCGCTAAGCCTCTTAGCGGCAGACCTCTTCTAAATGCTATAGCGCGCTATTTAAAATGTTTGTTCGTTTATTTGGATCAAAATCTTTAGCGCAAGACCTTCTATAAAACGCTATAGCGTGCTATAGGGGAGCTATAGCGGGCTATTTGAAACCATGATAAGAACACACGTAATTTTACTATTCTATTTCAGTTCTGCATGGCCTTAGTTATGATGTCTATCATTTAGATCGAGAAACTGACTGAAGAAATCATTCGTAGCAATCCTTAAGTCTTCTTTACCAAGAGCAACCCCCAATTCCACTAAGAAAAACAAAGAATGTTTTTCTACAAATAAACAAAATAAAATGAAAAAAAGGAACAACGATTAGTGGCCTCTCTTCTTTATGAGATATTTACAGGGTATTAATCACCAATCAGAACATGTTTTTGTCATCTCTAGTGAACAAAAGAGGCTAGTTGCTGTTAATTTGGTAAATACAAATATATCTTGGTAGCGATGTTTTTCACACTTGAGTCATTCGAAGCAAGTATGTCTCTCTATGTATGACCTTGCACAGATTGCTCATCTCGTTCTTTGAACTGCAAACAATCCTCCTCTATTTACCATGTTTCTGCCCCAAAACCTACTTTGTGCAATGAGGCAGCTAAGCGACGAGATAGACAATGAGATCGACATGATGGTGTCGTCTAGTGACATGATCGGTGTGGAGTGTTCTAAGAGCCAGAACCCACGTCAATCATCATGGTGGAATAGGTCAAACAGGTTCGGATGCCAAGTCAGATTCCCATTTTGCCTAAGGGAAACATTGTGAAGGGCTGGTGTTTACACATTCAAACAATCTTAGTTTATAAGTCATACAAAAATTACAAGAGAGATTGGATCCTAACTTACTATAGAACAAACTAGATGATACCCCCGTGGGTTGCGGGAATCTTGATAAAACATATGCAAAAATAGGTGCTAAAAACTAAAAATAATACAAAAACAAATTTAAGATTGTTCTTGGTTTATATTTTAAAAACAGTAATGCCTATGATGCATGTGACATCATGCTGTATAAAAAGAGAAAACTATTAGACTGAAGTCAACGGGGTGCCATTTAAAAAAAAAGGTGAAACATGGCCAACATATATTTTCACCAAGCGTAGAAGATATATACCGTCTATGCACACACAATAATTAGGGAATTGTTTTTGTACTTATGATTGCCATGCATGATTGCGGTCATAGGGTTGCATGGCTGGACTAGTGACTAAATTGTGAGTTATGACATCATTGTGATGTGGTATGGTTGCATGAGAAGAGAATAATAGGTAGTGAGTTGCAACTACTTAAGAATAG
This sequence comes from Triticum monococcum, assembly GCA_034509565.1. Taxonomy (NCBI): domain Eukaryota; kingdom Viridiplantae; phylum Streptophyta; class Magnoliopsida; order Poales; family Poaceae; genus Triticum; species Triticum monococcum. The sequence continues at coordinate 29,436,193 of CM067847.1, forward strand.
GTGGGGGGATATGCATATTGATATGCTACAGTAATTGGTTCCTGTCTACCAGCTATGCTATAGACCTAGGCTCACTTAACAATCGTGGATGATTGGAAGCCCAGTTTTGTCCCTAAGTCGCGAGCATGGATGAGACAAGTACAATGGTAGCAACACAAGTGGTTCTCGCTACACGTTACACACAACAACCTAGTATTTCTTCCTTTCCCAATGCCTCCTTTTCACACGTGTTTATTGATATCACCTTGATTTTGTGTCTGCCATCAACTTCTGTGTTTATGTGAAACATATTTATTATATGAAAATGTTCAGATTGCTAAAGTTACTTGGAAGTGTAAAATGTGGAATTTGTTCCATGTGTGTTCGTGCAAAAATATGTCAAATATATAAGATGGGAAGTGTTGCTTAGACATTTGAAGGCAGGTGGTGAATTTAATTAGATGCACTTGGTAGAGGCATCGGCGTGGTTTCTGTATGAGCACCTGCACGTTTTGCCATTCTATTTTAGTACCATATGGCATGTGTGGTGTCAAGCATCCAAAGCAAGAAAAATCATTGAATAAATCATTTCTAGTAACCACTGTGTTTTGTTAGCAAGGGCCATCCCCAATGTCCACTAACAGAGACAAACAATGTTTTTTCTACGAAAAAATGGACAATGATTCATGTCATTTCTCCTTTATTAGTTAATTAGAGAGTACTAATATGAACATGTTTCTGTCAACCTCTAGTGCACGGAGTAGGCGTTGTTATTAAGTGCATAAATGCACATATCATCCTGGTAGCGATAATCCTGCGCTTGCAACATTCTAACTAAATTGGTGTCTTTAATTAAAAACTTGCACTGAATGTTCATCTAGTTCCTCGGAACTACAAATAGTCCTCCTCGGTTTTTACAATGTTTTTTCTCCAAAAGCTCATTCACTATATACAACATTTAACAGAGGATCTTCCTTCATGATCTAAATTCGTGATAGTGACATACTCCCCAATAATCAAAGTACAAATAATGGAGCGTGATCATCACATTCTCCAACCAACATAACCTAGATCTTATATTAGTTAAGCTGGTTGCTTGGCTAGTCGCTGATAGTACATTCCATCCATGGCCATGGAGCTCTCCAACCTAATGGGCCAAATGACGTCGCTCGTCCTTTGCGTCAAGAAACATCCTGAATGGTTTGTGTTTAAACATTCATATCTCTTGGTTTGTAGTGCATGCACATGATTACATGATAGATTATGATCGTACCTGTTTACATACCAAATATGCATCCTAGAAATGCATGCTACAGTATCCGAATGGCCTTATTTTTATTGAGATTAAGGGAAGCTTGATCAACCTCTCCTTCTCTTGCAGGTTTTTTTAATCGGATTTCCCGTTAACTGGCCGGTTACCAAAAATTTGGGTGCACCCCAAAAACTCTGCTAACGATTTGTTTTGAATATTTTGATGTAAATGTCCAAACAATGTTTAGTAACGTTCCTACACCTATGGGGACAAAGCACACCACATATTGTGGTGGAAATCTAGTGTCCCGCGACCGAGAAGTCACAGGATCGAGCCCATCTGCTTGCTCTAATTATTGTTAAGTGATATTCGAGCTTGAAAAAAAAAGAATCGTTGTGCAATGCGGAGAGCTTGAATATGCGGCCTTTGGTAATGGAAAAAAGAGTAGTGAAACAAAACGGTTCATTCAGTCACTACAGGAAAAAACTGGTATCAAGAAAAAGAAACATTCCCATTCCCATATGCTCCTTCGTAATATGTTCATGCAGGTTGCTTATAGGCTCCGCGCAATCACTTGCATGTTGCAACTTGTGCCAGATATGCTAGTGATGTAGCTTGACATAATGATCGTGAGCATACCACTTTGTTCTCCAAGGCACATGCATATATGGGACTAGGACACTGTAGCAGTGGGTGCGACTCCTACTACATGTTCTGGACACCAAAATTGTATTTATTTCCTTCGCTAGGCCTCCTAATAATACTATTTACTGATACAATCTGGATTCTATGTCTACCATCATCTTCCATGTTTTCGTGAAGCCTTTTATTATAAGAAATGACCAAATGATAGAGTTATGTGGAAGTGTTAAACATGGATGTGGTTTTATGCGAGTTCACGTGAAGATGGGGTCAATTATATACGGTGGGAAGTGTTTTCTAGACATGTGAATGTAGGTGGGGAATTTAATAAGATGTAGTGGGTAGAGGATGGAGTGGTTTAAAGAGCGCATGTAGATTGACAATTGTATTTCAATCCCATATGGCCTGATTTATGAAGTCTTGTATTAAGATCAAGAAAAATGATTGAATTTTCAGTGATCCTTGTGTTTTGGGCAACCCCCAATTTCCACTAACAGAATTAAACCGTGTTTACTTTTTTCACAGAAAAAGAAAATCAAAAGAGTAACAAACCATGGCTTTTCTCCTTTCTGAGATAATTACATAGTACTCTAGTGCACACAGGAGCCTAGTAGCAATTGATTTGCTAAAATGGTCATAGCGTTTGGGTAGTGATATTTCTTACACTTGCAACAATCAAATTAAGTTAGTATGTCTAATTATAAATTTCCACAGATTGCTGCCTCGTGCCGTAGAACTGCAAAAAAAAACTCTTCTATTTTGACCATATTTCTGCTCCAAAATGTACTTCACAATATAAAATAATTAACACACGGTCTTCCTTAATGATCTGAATTCATGATAGAGACCTGGTTTCTATATATAGCGTAAGTGTTATTTAGACATGTGAAGATAGGTGGAGAAATAAATTTCGGGTTTGGGTGGCGGCTTGGTTTCTATAAAAACACATGCATATTTTTCCATTCTATTTCAGTTTTCATGGGGTCCGAGTGACAATGTCCGGCATCAAACTAATTGGAGATATTATTTTCAACAATCTTTACATTCTCTTCAGCAAGACAGGATAACTCCCTATTCAACCAATAGAAACAAAGAGTGTTTTACCTGCCAAAAACAAAAAGAAAAAGGAAAAATAAATAAGAACAATTAGAACCACCAAATATACCTCAGTTTTGCAATGTTTTCCATTTAACACGTGATTTTTCTTAATGACCCAAGTCCTATGTGTTCATCGAAAATGGTGTCAAATATGTAGGAGCGGGTAGGTGTTGTTTAGTATGTGAAGGTAGGTGGGGAAATTAATAAAACGCTCTGACTAGAGGTGGCGGCCCAGTTTCTATATAAACACATGCATTTCTACCATTCTATTTCATTTTCGTTAGGATATTCTGCCATTCTATTTCACTTCTCATGAGGTATGAGATATGATGTCTGCCTTTGTGATCAAGAAAACAAACTCAAGAAACCATTTTCAGTAATCTTTACATTTTCTTTAGCAAGGGGCAACAATTCAATTAACAGAAACAAACATTGTTTTAGGGACCACAAAACAAAAAGGAAATAAAAATAAACTGAAAACAAATGGAAGCAATTTTTTTTAAGCTTCCTCTGTTTGCGATGTTTTAAATTAAACATGTGATTGTGCTTAATGGCCCAAATCCTTTGGAGTAGTTTTCTCTCTCGGTATGTGATATGTGGCACGTAAAACAACTGTTTGACGAGATTTTGTCGCGCCAAAGTATCTATGAGCGTGGAAAGTATTTTTATAATGTTTTCCCGAACTATTTTCTTAGAATCGCAGGAAGAACAAATGTGATAGTGCTTTGCATGTACACGTATATGGGAAAACTTTCCCATGCCTACGTGTATCTAGTTAAGGCTCACAAGATGGCCATTGTTGATGCACTAGCTATTTTTTTTTAGCATCAGTACAGACACAAGCGCTCATATACACATGCATACACTCACCCCTATGAACGCACACACGCACACCCTACCCCTATGAGCACCTCCGAAAGACTGAGCCGACACATCATCTTGAGATTTACGATGTCACCGTAGGCGCCTCGTCGTCGACGGGAACGTCTCCTCCCACTGAAAGCGCATCGCCGGAAATCCTGAAATAAATCCAGGAATAATGCGAGCACCAGGATTTGAACCCTGATGGGTTGGGGATATCACTATCCACTTAACTATCTCAACCGCAGGTTGATTCGCTAGCGTGGACAGAAGAATCAGAACCGAATGCATGCATGCATTGCATGCTAATTGGCATGCTTAATCATGGATATATTAATTAAATATTCCGGCCAGCCCGTGACACGGTGTTTTGGAGCATTAACAACTCGGTTGCTTATCTTCTGAAGCTACATGCACGCGAATTGCTTGGGCCCGTCTAACAGCCAGGAAAATACATGAGAGGTAGATACGTCCGGTTGGTAGCAATTGGATAAGCATGCACCTTAAACTCACACGGTTTGAATGGATTATCATCGCCTCCGCGTATCTTGGGAGCGACCCGTTCGTCTAACAGAAAACTGGCGGCGGCTTGCGCTGCACCACCGCAGCATCCAGCCCTAGCTCCTTGCCTATATAAAGGCGGAACTCCACGCGCACGGGGGGCACACACGGCCGCACGGCCGCCAGGCCGCTCACAGGAGGAGAAGTAGAAGCCACGATGGCTAGGCCCTGCAAAACTTTCTTCCCACTCCATACAATATCATGCTAAGAATCTCTTCCATATTTATGTCCACCACCAGCAAGAGACTTAGGCCATACCAGAGAAGGTTTTGTTCCCGGCTTTCTCCATCATCCGGCCGGCCGGCCACATGTCTAAGGTAATTAAGGTGAGATTAATGATTATTATGCACAGGTACGCAGGGAGCCAATACGGGAAGGTTGATACACACAGGTTCACCGGTGGCCGCCGGGCTGTTCACACGCGCAGGTGGCGGCGAGGCCGTCGCCGACCAATGAGAGAATTGGCTGACAGTATAGGTGTAGCAAGGCAGATTAGATCGGATTGCACCGATCGTGGGTTTGTCTGTCAAAACAAATACAGGTGTAGGCGATGAACATAGCCGAGGCAGATTAGATCGGATTACACCGGTCGTGGATTTGCTTGTTAACCCCAAATACATGTGCATGCGATGAAGATGGCAGGTGGCAGATTAGATTGGTTTACACCAGTCGTGGGTGTCCTTGTCAACCCAAATACAGGTGCGGGTGATGAACATGGCCACAACAATTTTGATCGGTTTACACCGGTTGTGGGTATGTGTGTCAAACAAAATATAGGTGCAAACGATGAACATGACAGCGACATATTAGATTGGTTTACACCGATCATGTGTTTGGTTAGCCAGCCTAAGTATAGGTACAGATGGACAAGATGGCTCAGAAAATTTGATCGGTTTACATTGATCTAAATATGTGGTCCTTGATCCAAAGAAGTGTTGGTGCCTTGATGGAAAAGAGATGAAAGAAGATCAGATAGTAACATTAGCACTCAGGTTTTGAGGCATGCTATTAGCAGACGCTGCAGATTATGCAAAGTTGAAGTGGATACACGGGTCCAGGCAGTATAAAAATTAGTACAAGCAGCAGAGTAGGGATAGAGCCAGTCGCCCACATGCAAAGTCAGCTGCAAGGCCGCCGTGCCGCCGACGCACAACCAGCACTGGGGGACACACACACGGGCTGCTCGCTGCCAGGCTGCTGGCATAGATGCATGGAGCCTTGAACATGCACATCTCGCATAGTCTCTGATGGTGAAGCCACGCTACCCCTACCCTGCCACTCACCAAAATCCTGTAGTATACATTGCATCACCAGCGGCCGCGTCGAGACGGCCACGTGTTCTTATGATAAGAGATGATGAGATCTTAACATCCTCTTTTCTCATGGCTGGTTGCCTCAGATTAACAGATCGGTTTACACCGAATCCATTTGTTGCCTCGGATCATTTTAGATTGGTTTACCAATCCAGTCGTGGCATGTAGTAAATATTTGATAGGCAGATCAACCAGTGCATGGCTTGGATTCGGATCGCTCCCATAGCAGATCGTTTCCGTATAAAATATATTTGGAGGCAAATTGCTGGTGCCAGATTTTGGATTCGGATCGCTCTCATATAGCAAGTCGTATCCGTAGAGAAATATCTATGGAGGAGTTAATATGGTGCTTGACTTGGATTCAGATCACTGTCATGGTCGCCACGCAGAAATATTTAAGAGGCAGGTCACTCATATAGTTGATCGCTTTCATGCATAATATGTGAGGAGTGAACTAGAATGTTCAACTTGGATTCGGATCACCCCAGAAGCAGATCGTTTCCATGCAGAATTTTAGAGTTGATAGCGCTACACTTGGAACAGTCATTTAGCCTGACCGTGGAAAGTTTGGGCTTGAAAGTATTTAGTGCCGTGACAGATCCAGCCATTTATATTTATATAAAAGACTCAGCTCAAGTGGACTCGCACTGGCGCACCATTTTTGTATGATGAGAAGGCAGTATGACATATTGCAATATTATTTGTCACGAGCTAATTAGCATAGCCCGTGCTGGACATTAAATATCTAGATCTAAATGTCTTTCATGATTTTGTGAACAACGTGGTTACTCAATATGATGACATGCCTAGCACGTAAATCTTGATATTTCATTGACGGCCCTCACGGCTAGGTGTCTGTCGCAAAGTATCATGACACCGTTCCTTCCTTCGGTGACCGGCGAGGCCGGAACCTTTCACTAGTCTAGGCCGACAAGGCTAGGCATTTTCTCCTTGACCGACGAGGCTGGGAGACATTACCCCTTTTTTGTGACCGACGAGGCCGGAACCCCTTTTGTCCTGGCCGACGAGGCCGGACACACTATCTCCTTGACTGATGAGGCTTGGAGACATTACCCCTTTCCGCGACCGATGAGGCCGGAAATCATGTGTCCTGACTGATGAGGCTGGACACACTATCTCCTCGACCGACGAGGCTTGGAGGCATTACCCCCTTTCCGTGACTGACGAGGCCGGACTCACTTTGTTCGCGACCAATGAGGTCAAACACAATTTTGAGGCTTCACTATGAACCCGGCGCCGACGAGGCCAGACGCTTCATACCAGGGCCGACGAGGCCTTAGAACATTCATGTCTGCCACTTTTACTTCTCAACATATCATGAGAATATTTCAGGTTACAAGACGACGACCATCATCGCAGCTTAATCGGAGGTGTTCCGCGGATTGCCCTGCGGATGTAATTAACCGGATCGTCTACGAGGCTCCAAGAACCAGAGCCTCTACAATCACTGGATATTAGTCAGATGTACTTGTCCATGGCGCAACCTGTGTAATCATGTGGGAAACCCTCAGTCAAAGGTTGTTCTACTACGCCGGTCTTATATGGCCTTAGAACGACCACTTTCTTATTGTCTATTATAACAAGTTTTGTCCAGCTCCGGTGAAGGAGGGGTGATGATGGCGGTGCGCCCTCAGTTCGCTTCAATTCTTGTAGTCGTCGCTAGATGGTCTATAGATCTAGATGTAATTTTTAATATTTTTGTTGTTCGTTGTAATGTCACGATTGAAGATGAATAGATCGAAAGTTTTTCTATAAGAAAACATATCAACCACGAGAAGCTAATGGTGATTTCATCAATCATGATCCATGACTGCACTCTTTAGTAACAGGTGGTGTATGCATGTGTGCATGTGATGTTGTACGTCCGTGTGTACATCTTCGTTGCACTTCGTGTTCGACAAAGAAAAAGGTACGTACATGGTGCATCCGTGCATGTGTCATCTTTCACAATTAAAACAAGTAAGTATTCCTCATGTTATTTACTTCGAAATTCTGGGTCCTTAGATTGCAATCATAGATCAATTTAAATTGTCCATAATTAAAATTGATTTCGATCGTAAAGCACAGTCCTAGATCCTAAGATTGCAACCATTAATCAAATTGTTCTTCCAACAGTAAAGCACATATTAAGTAGCTACCTGGTCATTTGTTCAACAAGATTTTGAGAAGCACTATTCGTGTACTGTTCGTGTAAGCACATGCCAGTTTGCTATTCCAGAAACACTAAGGGATTAAACGGAGAACATTCTGATGAATCTTGATGCATCGATCACTTGAATTGCAAGTGTCAACGGGCGTCTCTTAAGCGGCCTTCGCAACGGAGCTCTCAATGGGAGAGCTGGTTTTAGCCGCTTGCAAATGGAGTCAGGTAAACAGGTATACCTGCTGTCAAGGCGAGAAACATAAGCTTGATTTGTAAAGAGCAAGTGTGGACGTGACAAGAGCAGCAATGGCAACAGAACGGTTCTTGCTACGTTTTCAAGATCACAAAAGTATTTAATTCTATCCCTATGCCTCCTAGTCATACATATTCATCGATCATGTCTCGTTTCGTGCCCACCATGATCTCCCATGTTTATGTGTACTGAAACATACTTTATTATATGAAAACAATCAAGGCAGAGTTATCGGGAAGTGCGAGGTGTGGATGGATGAGAGATGATGGGCTTTCCTGCGTGTTCTCGTGAATATGGAGTCGGATATATAGAAGAGGTCCATTCGCGAAAAAAAGATATATTGGAGAGGGAAAATACTTTTTCGATATGTAAAGGTAGGTGGAGAAAATAAAATGCCACTTGTAGAGGTGGCGGTCTTGTTTTTTATGAACAAATACATATTTTTTAATATGTCTCATTTTCTTCATAGGCTCAGGACAGAGGTTTCACATACGGAGTATTCAAGGTGTCCTACTGGCATCCGTCCGGGAGGACAAACCTTAGCCGCCAGGACTCGGCCCCCTTCTCCCGCGCTCCCTCTCCTCACCAACGTGGAGTAAAGCCCGGTCTACAGCGGCGGCGATGGCGGGGCTTCTTCTATCCCTGCTCAGTGATGGCAGACATGTACTAGCGCTGGACGGCAGCGGTGCGCGGACATGGGTACATCGGCGTGGTGATTGGCACTGGCGGCATGGTCGCGAGTGTTGGCCGCCGTCATGGTGGGGTGCACGGCGGTGGCACCCATATATGGCGGCTTGCGATAGTTCGACCAGATCAAGTCCTCGTTGTCAACTGGTGGATCGCGTCTTCTCACTCGCGGTGCGCTTATGTGGGTTCTCCCTAGTGGCGTGTTTGTGCACATGAAAACTTGGGGACTGGCAAGGGATGGTTGGTGTGGCTCCTCATCTGTGTTTGTTCAGATCTAGACCACGAGCTGCAACAGGCAGATCTAGTGGGCTTCAGCTGTTCGGGTAACGACGCACCTGCTCTGACCTAGCCGGTGGAGTGATAAAGATGGATAACTAGTTGTTTTTGAGGTCATTTCTTTCCGGTCTTCTTGTATCGGGAAGTATTGCACACCGGACAACTAGTTGTTTTCCACGTGCTCTTTCTGATAAATGATGCAATCGTTGATGCATGCGTGATATCTAATGTTCACCAGATCAAGAGGACACACGGTTATCATGACCACCTCGACACTAGTAGAACGCATGTTCCCCACGGGAAGAACCTTCTTTAGATACTTGAGAAGCTCATCGAGGCTTCTGTCGGTCCACTTGTTTTTAGCCTTCGTGTTTAGAAGTTCGAACATGAAACTCAAGCAGGTCGCCTCGGAATCGCAACCATCATACAATGGAGTCTTCGAGCCTACCTCCAATTGCGCCAGCTTGGCCTCCTCTCCAGAAATAGCTCCATCGCTAGTCGTCTTCTAGTGAAGCGGGTCTCGAACATGAGTGTCCGCATGACTGAACTTAGTAACCACGAAGGCTGCGGCGTGCCATGTCTTCTCCGTCATGTCCGGCCTCTTCTCCACCTTGTCCGCCGCCATTTCCAGGTACGTGCATTAGTCTGACGTGACGAAATGCCAATAACGCCAGCATCCCTCTCGGTTGTGTTGAGTATCCGGAGGGTGTGAAGCAACAAGAGACAGTAAAAAAGGTTTACACAGGGTCTTAATCTAAAAAAAAACATTTGAGCGGGGCCCTGCTGCACGTCTGCGCCTGTGTCTTCATTGTGCCGTATCCTGGAAGGGTGTAGCAAGATGATCGTCCTAAAAATTGGTTACTCTTAATGAACCATTAAAATGCAATCTAAATAGCGTCAAGCCGAACTGTAGCCCTTTTTACATGCGGGAAGCCCCTAGCACCACCTATGGGGGTATATCCATCGACCCAATCTCAGGTTTGTCTGGGCTGTTACAGCTAGTGGTGCGCCGGACTCATCTAACCGTGTCCGCAGTCTTGACGATCGATCATTTATTCTGGTTGGAGAGGCCGTTCAGTGTTTGGCTGCTAGAGCCACCACATATTCCTCCACACGTAAGGAACACTCTGTGTTTCCACTAACTATGATGATGTCACGTGGACCGGGCATCTTAAGCTTAAGATAAGCGTAATGCGGTACTGCATTAAAACGAGCGAAGGCCATTCTTCCGAGTAGTGTGTGATAGCCGCTTTGGAATGGAGTGATGTCGAAGGTTAATTCTTCGCTTCGGAAGTTGTCGGGAGAACCGAATACAACCTCTAGTACTAGAGAGCCCGTGCAGCAGGCCTTTGGGCCTGGTATTACTCCTTTAAAGGTAGTATTGCTTTGGCTGATTCTTGTCGGGTCTATCCTCATTTTGCGGACGGTGTCATGATATATCAGATTAAGACTACTGCCGCCGTCCATAAGGACTCGGGTGAGATGGCATCCGTCAATTATTGGGTCTAGCACCAAGGCAGCCGATCCTCCATGCCGGATACTAGTCGGGTGATCCCTGCGATCAAAAGTGATCGGGCAGGCCGACCAAGGGTTGAACTTGGGGGTGACGGGCTTCACAGCGTATATGTCTCGGAGTGCGCGTTTGCGCCTCCTCTTCGGTGTGTGAGTTGCGTAAATCATGTTCACTGTTTTGACCTCTGGTGGGATTTTTTCTGTCCCCTAGTGTTCGGCTGGCGAGGCTCATCCTCGTCTTCACTTGGTGTCTCCCTCCCCTTGTGTTCGGCGTGTAGCTTGCCGGCTTGCTTGAAGACCCAGCATTCTCTGTTGGTGTGATTTGCAGGTTTGTCGAAGGTGCCATGAATTTGACATAATCAGTCTAGAATCTTGTTTAGGCTGGACGGTCCATCTCTGCTGCCTTTAAATGGCTTTTTCCGTTGACCGGGTCGAGAGCCCCTGAATCCGGCGTTTACCACCGTGTTGTCTGGCTATCTTCATTGTTTCGACACTTGCTTTTATTGCGTCGCGGTTTCCCGTTGCCATCCCTGACTTCGGATGTGCCTGGGTTGCTGGTGCCGCTACAGGCCAGCCAACTGTCTTTGCCCGCGCAGAAGCAGGTCATAAGGCTTGTTAGGGCTGTCATTGTCCTCGGTTTTTCCTGGCCGAGGTGTCTGGCGAGCCATTCGTCCCGGACACTGTGTTTGAAATCCGCTAAGGCTTCGGCATCCGGGCAGTCGACGATTTGATTCTTCTGCGTGAGAAATCTGTTCCAAAGCTTTTGGGCTGAATCTCCAGGCCGTTGAATTATGTGACTTAAATCGTCTACATCCAGAGGTCGGACATACGTCCCTTGAAAATTATCCCTAAAAGCATCCTCAAGCTCTTCCCAACTTCCAATTGAGTTTTCGGGGAGGCTTTTCAGCCAGTGCCGAGCTGGTCCTTTAAACTTGAGGGGCAGGTATTTGATGGCGTGGAGATCATCTCCGCGAGCCATGTGGATGTGAATGATAAAGTCCTTAATCCAGACCCCAGTGTCGGTCATTCCGTCGTATGCCTCTATGTTCACGGGCTTCTTCTCTCCCTGCTCAGTGATGGCAGACATGCACCAGCGTTGGACGGCAGCGGTGCGCTGACATGGGTACATTGGCGTGGTGATTGGCACTGGCGGCGTGGTCGCAAGCGTTGGCCGCCGTCATGGTGGGGTGCACGGCAGTGGCACCCATATATGGCGGCTTGTGATAGTTCGACCAGATCAAGTCCTCATCGTCAACCGGTGGATCGGGTCTCCTCACTCGCGGTGCGCTCATGTGGGTTCTCCGTAGTGGCGTGTTTGTGCACACGAAAACTTGGGGACTGGCAAGGGATGGTTGGTGTGGCTCCTCATCTGTGTTTGTTCATATCTAGACCACGAGCTGCAGCAGGCAGATCTAGTGGGCTTCAGCTATTCGGGTAACGACGCACCTGCTCTGACCTAGCCGGTGGAGTGATCGGTAAGTACCATACAACTTTTTGAGGTCATTCCTTTCAGGCCTTCTTGTATTGGGAAGCATTGCACACCGGACAACTAGTTGTTTTCCATGTGCTCCTTCCGATAAATGATGCAATCGTTGATGCATGCGTGGTATCTAATGTGCACCAGATCAAGAGGACACATGATTATCTTGACCACCTCGACACTAGTAGGGCACATGTTCCCCGCGGGAAGAACCATCTTTAGATACTTGAAAAGCTCATCGAGGCTTCTGTCGGTCCACTTATTTTTAGCCTTCGTGTTTAGAAGTTCGAGCGTGAAACTCAAGCAGGTCACCTCGGAATCGCAACCATCATACAATGGAGTCTTCGAGTCTACCTCCAATTGCGCCAGCTTGGCCTCCTCTCTAGAAATAGCTCCATGCTAGTCGTCTTCTAGTGAAGCAGGTCTCGAACACGAGTGTCCCGCATGACTGAACGTAGTAACGACGAAGGCTGCGGCGTGCCACGTCTTCTCCGTCATGTCCGGCCTCTTCTCTGAAGGAAATATGCCCTAGAGGCAATAATAAAGTTATTATTTATTTCCTTATATCATGATAAATGTTTATTATTCATGCTAGAACTGTATTAACCGGAAACATAATACATGTGTGAATACATAGACCAACAGAGTGTCACTAGTATGCCTCTACTTGACTAGCTCGTTAATCAAAGATGGTTATGTTTCCTAACCATGAACAAGGAGTTGTTATTTGATTAACGAGGTCACATCATTAGTAGAATGATCTGATTGACATGACCCATTCCATTAGCTTAGCACCCGATCGTTTAGTATGTTGCTATTGCTTTCTTCATGACTTATACATGTTCCTATAACTATGAGATTATGCAACTCCCGTTTACCGGAGGAACACTTTGGGTACTACCAAACGTCACAACGTAACTGGGTGATTATAAAGGAGTACTACAGGTGTCTCCAATGGTAGATGTTGGGTTGGCGTATTTCGAGATTAGGGTTTGTCACTCCTATTGTCGGAGAGGTGTCTCTGGGCCCTCTCGGTAATGCACATCACATAAGCCTTGCAAGCACTGCAACTAATATGTTAGTTGTGAGATGATGTATTACGGAACGAGTAAAGAGACTTGCCGGTAACGAGATTGAACTAGGTATTGGATACCGACGATCGAATCTCGGGCAAGTAACATACCGATGACAAAGGGAACAACGTATGTTGTTATGCGGTCTGACCGATAAAGATCTTCGTAGAATATGTAGGAGCCAATATGGGCATCCAGGTCCCGCTATTGGTTATTGACCGGAGACGTGTCTCGGTCATGTCTACATTGTTCTCGAACCGTAGGGTCCGCACGCTTAACGTTACGATGACAGTTATTATGAGTTTATGCATTTTGATGTACCGAAGGTTGTTCGGAGTCCCGGATGAGATCACGGACATGACGAGGAGTCTCGAAATGGTCGAGACGTAAAGATTGATATATTGGAAGCCTATGTTTGGGCACCGGAAGTGTTCCGGGTGAAATCGGGATTTTACCGGATTACCGGGAGGGTTACCGGAACCCCCCGGGAGGCAAATGGGCCTATTGGGCCTTAGTGGAAAAGAGAGAAGGGGCAGCCCACAGGCTAGCCGGCCGAACCCCCCTTCCCTAGTCCTATTAGGACTAGGAGAAGGGGCCGGCCCCCCTCTCTTCTCTTTCTCCCGAAGAGTCCTATTAGGAATAGGATTTGGGGGAAGGAGTCCTACTCCCGGTAGGAGTGGGACTCCTCCCTGCGCCTCCCTCCTAGCCGGCCGACCCCCTTGCCCCTGGCCTTTATATACGGGGGCAGGGGGCACCCCATAGACACACAACTTGATCCTTGAGATCGTTCCTTAGCCGTGTGCGGTGCCCCTTGCCACCAAATTCCACCTCGATCGTACCGTTGTAGTGCTTAGGCGAAGCCCTGCGTCGGTAGTACATCAAGATCGTCACCACGCCGTCGTGCTGACGGAACTCCTCCCCGAAGCTTTGCTGGATCGGAGCCCGGGGATCGTCATCGAGCTGAACGTGTGCTAAGAACTCGGAGGTGCCGGAGTAACGGTACTTGGATCGGTCGGATCGGGAAGAAGACGTACGACTACTTCCTCTACGTTGTGTGATCGCTTCCGCAGTCGGTCTGCGTTGGTACGTAGACAACACTCTCCCCTCTCGTTGCTGTGCATCACCATGATCTTGCGTGTGCGTAGGAAAATTTTCGAAATTACTACGTTCCCCAACATTCTCCACCTCGTCCACCGCCATTATCGGGCATCTCTTCGTCTGGCCCCATGTCTTCATTGCCTGCCCCGTCGACGTCATCCTCATCATCTTCTTCACTTATCCATCGAGTATTGCCATTCTTGAAACTAGCATGAGCATGTGCGCCTTCAAACAGTCGTCCTTATAGGGGTCGAGCCAGACTCCTCCTTTGCATCTTCGACACGGACATAAAATCTCCTTCCGGTTATTTTCATACATGTCATGCACCGCGGATCGCAACCATCTTTCCACCATCCTTCCACTGACATTCATGATTGCTTGCAAAGTTTAATAAGCAAACGGATTATAAACGCATGCATTCATGCATCAAAGTCATGCAAAAAATTGGCATGGCATTCCCTAAAAATAGGACATATAGAGTTTGCCCGAAATTCGCTTAAACGGAAATAAATTGACATTTTGGCAAAACATAAGCAACTCTCATGTCATGCACAATTAGGCAAATAAAAATAGAGGCGGCAACTCATGCCACATGCACAATTTCCATGATATCACCCGATTCGGTCATATCGCGCGTGTGCACGCGCGCACAGACACACACACACACACACGCGCACACATACACACACAGTAGGGAGGGGAGAAAAGTGAGGAAGAGAGAGAGAGAGAGAGAGAGAGAGAGAGCACGGTGATGAGGTCGGTGTGGGGGAGGAGATGGATCTAACTAGTGTAGGGAGGGGAGAAAAGTGAGGAAGGGAGAAAAGGGTGCATTAATGGAGAGAGTGAAGGGGGCATTAAAGGAGAGAGATGAGAGGTAGGTGAAGGAAGAGAGAACAAAGCAAGTAATGGGGGAGAAGCAAGTGAGGGAGAGGAGGGGAGGGGGAGGGGGAGGAGGATGGTAAAAGGTGGATGATGTGCAATAGCAGCAGCGCGGGTTCGGGACACGCGCTACTGCTAAGTGTAATAGCAGTAGTGCGGTGTCTGTGGATTGTGCTGCTACTAAGTGGGGCCCATCAAGTGGCACGGTGTAAACATAGTTGCAACGTTGGGTTTTCTACCCGCGCTACTGCTATCGGTTTGGCAGCAGCGTGGGGCCAGCAGGCTGCGCTGCTACTATAGGTAGCCTGGTGGGTACGATAAGGACCACTTAGCAGCATCACTGTGTGGCATGCCCGCGGTACACCTACATGCTTACCTGTAACGCATGTTTGCTCCCCTCGCTACTGTAAAGTAGCTGTAGCGCGGGCCTATTACCCATGCTATTGTTAAGTCTCCACCTATAAGGTATTTTCTAGTATTGACCTCCTAGAGGACTAACTTGTGCACAAACGGGATGAAGCACACATGTGCTCCATGCGGGAGAACATGAACAAAATGAAGAGACCAGAAAACTCAGAATCTGAAAGAAAGAAAGAAGCAAAAAGTAAATAAAGAAAGAAAAATGGAAACAATAAAAGACCAGAAAAAGGTATTTCAAGGGGAAAGAATACAATGCACGACATTTGACAGTGCTGGGACACACCAATACACCATGGCATGGAGAACAATAGCGCTCCACACGCCAAAAAGGTGCCCAAGCTTCCCACAGACAAATGGCTCCCTAAGGGCTTATACAATGCAAGGTGTTTAGATAAATAATTAAGTTTTTTCTTGAAAACTGGTGCTTATGTACAGGGTATACACTTAATTTGGCACTCTCTTCTAGAGATAAGCATTGTCCCTTCGGATAAAAAATTAGTTTATTTTACTAAGCACCTTTTTCCGAGAAAGGGTTTTCCCCTGCTTTGTATTACAAAGCAACCACCACGATACAGCCAACGATAGGTGCAGGGGCGGAAGCAGCACAGTCACACCCAAAAGAAATGGAAGAAAAAACAAAAAAGAACAAATGTCAAGAACGGCGGATCAACGAAAAACGAAGAAGCTTCGCAACCGCTGCGCCCACCGGACAACTCCCACCAAGCTCCACGACTCCGGAATGCCGGAACCAAGCAACACCTCCAAGAAGGGATGCGACGACGACGACGCTAGTGCGAAGGGTTTCCCCCGGTACGTGGCGAGGGGATAGGAAGGGTCACCCCGACGCCCTCCAGGAAGGACTGACGACACCCGCAAGCGCCGCCACGCCGGTGTCCGCCAAGCCGACAGGGATTTCTCCCAATCCCAACCCACCCCTCATGCACTCCGGAGTGCGCCACCAAACCTACCACTACCCTCCACCAACACGGACTAGAAGCTTCCACGCCGTCTCACCACGGCACCACAAAGTAGGGTCTGCACAATGATGAGGAGGAGCCGAGACTAGGGCAGCAGCACCGTTGGTATGCGGGAGGGCTCAACCTCCACTATCAATGACAGTAACCGACTAGACGCAATAGTAAGGGCAAACCAGACCTGTGGGCACACAGATCTGGCCGGGCGCTCAAATGCCCGTAAAGCCCCCGCCTTCGCGCTTCACAAGATGTGCCAACGGCACCGCCGCCCGCCGTCCAAGCTGCTCCACCTCATCACCGCACAGAGAGCAGCAAGGCAACACCAAGACCGGCCCGCTAGGACCCAGATGGGGCCCATAGGGCCCAGATCTGGGCCGGGTTTGCGCCGCCGACCGACCTGCGCCATCCCGCTACCCCGCCGCTAAAGGGCGTCGCCACCGGCCGCCACCAGGCCGCTGGGCCGCCGTAGGCCAAGTTACACCACCGCCGGAAACGCCGACCAAGCCGAGAATCCGCGCCGGGAAAGAGCAGGGGGCCGCTACCGTCAGCCAGGCCGCGAGGGCAACGCCCGTCCGCGTCGGCTGGCGGCAGCAGCAGGAGGAGGAGGTACGGGCGGACTAGGCAGCGCGGTAGGGGAGCCGCCCCGGTCGCCCCGCTCAGGGGGGGGGGGGGGGGGTACAGGCAAGGAGGAGGAGGGGCGCGCGTTCCAGATACGTCAAAATGACATAAGGTTATCTTTACCTAATAATAAAGGACGAAATCTTTTATAGTTCTCCACAAATCATCCTTTTATATCCGTTGATTTTATGTTAACCTTAAAAATTGACGGCTGGGATTTAAAAATAGATCCATGAGATTGAAGGACAAACGTGTGGTTTTTCCTATTTAGATAGGCTTCGAGATTGAGTTGTTTCATTACGTGTACGTATTGGACACGGACACTTGATGTAATATTCTTAGTCCTGATTAATTTCTACCATCTAAATTATGTCACTGTGGCCACGCTGTGTTTGTAAGTCGCCCGCATGCCCACTTTCGTACGGACAGCCCGTACTGGCACTGGATAGAATGGCCAAGCTGCTAAATAAATCAGGGATTTATTGTGGGGGATAAATAGAATACGATGAGACAGACGACAAAGCGCAAATCGATCGAGCTCTCTTGATATCCAAGAAAAAGCCCTGCAAAAAAAGAAATCCAAGAGAAAAGGGTCGAGGAGCGTGAGGAGATGGAGCCGACTGAAAATCACGCCAGCAGCCCAGCTTTGGTAGACGATGAACGGCGAGGCATGCCGATGATCGATGCCCTCAACAAAAGAACCAGCAATGGCGCTGGTGCCGACAATCGATGCCCACGACAGAAAAAAAAAGCAGCATCAGCTGGCCGATGGCCTCACGAGGAAGCCGTCCTCAAGGACGTCGTCTGCCTCCCGTGCGTAGTGGCGCCCAAGGCCGTTGTCTTCCTGCTCGGGATAAGTTTGGTGAGACGCCGAGCCCTTCGGCCTTCACGGCTGTGTTGGCTACACCGACGAGAATGACCTTTGTTAGAACGATCTTGGAAGAGAGTTTATTCGCCCGTCTGCGTGCGTCGAGGACGCCGCCAACCCGCCTCTTTCCCTGACTGCTGTGGAGGCTTGCTGTGTTCTTCACTTTTTGATTTGGGTGCATGGCTGTGTGTTCTTGACTTCTTGTTTGTACACGTGTGTGCTGGGTTTTTTTTTCGTCCAAAGACGTAAGGCCAGTGTGTGTGCTGGGTGTGTTGATGCTTGAGTGATGTGTGCGTTTGATTTATTTTTTCTGTAGAGATTAATCTCTCGCATGCAGATGTTTATGGTTCAAGAAGCTTCAAGAAACTTTTCCGACAGTGCAACTGCCTTGGGATTCGGCCAAGGCATCCCGGAGCGTATGCGTTTCCATCTATAGTGCTCTTGTGTGTCCCATCGATGTTCCTAGCATGGATGGCCCCAACGCCTTCCACTTGAACTTCAGTGAAGGATGCCATGCTGATGCCGTTGTTGACACGGTGTTCGCTGGTCGAGGTCGGTCCGAGCTGCATGGCAGTGTTTTCATGCTACTCAAACGAATACACAACGCAAATGAAATTACACATCTCATGTTGTCATTTTATGCCCCCACAACTCAGTAACGACGAGGATGTTAATCTTCCCTTGCAGACTACCCCGTCCGATTCCCTCCTCAACGAGAAGTGCGCACGGTGGACACTCGGCACATCTCCTCAGTCCTCAACGTCGTGCTTCCGCATGATTAAGCGAATAGATCGGTAAATACATCGCGACGGTCACGACTCACGACTACGTCGGACGCAAGGCTGCCGTAGCTTTCCTCCCTCGGACTTCTTCTTCTCCCTCAATGTGAGCACAATATCCTCTATGCATGCCATTACTATTTTTTCCTGAGAAAAAACAAGTAATTTTGTTATGGGTTTTCAGTTTCTTTTGTTTGTTCTTGATGCAATTTGGGTGGATAATTTTTTTTTTGTTTTGATGATATTCTCAACCCACTCAAAAAATCAACTAGCGAGGTTGGTTGCACTCACATCAACCTTAGCTTTAAGGAACAAGGACATGTATGGTTCACTTTGATAAGTAACAACAAGTCTCATGTATTTATTAGTATTTTTCTTGCTAACTTTTCAGAATCATGCAGCTACCTATTATCTAGACCTATGTCAGGACTGGTACATTCCATGACTCTAATTTGTAGAATTAATTTATCATTGATCATGCATTGTCAGAGTGAATTACTCAACTGGGAGATCGGAAAGAAACGAGTAGACGGCAGTTGGAGATCGCATCTCAACCCTAGCCTTAGCTGATGCAAAAGAAAATTAGACTCTGCGGAAATGTCTGGCTTTGTAGGTATATGTTTTTTTCCGCCGCAACGCACGGGCATTGGGCATATGTGCTAGTTTTCTACTAAGCACCTTGATAAGATCTCTCACTAAAAGCGATACATATCGCCACCACCACCATGATACCATTTCGTTCCTATGGAACAAACATGATAAGATAGGCCCGACCGTAGAAACATTGCAGGGTCTTGCTACAAGTTAAGCCAATCTTCTCCTAATTTGTTTCTTTCCCTATGCCTCCTAATCATACATGTTACTGGTATCTTTTTGATTTTGTGTCTACCACCATCTCTCTTGTTTATGTGAATCCATTTATTACATGAACAAAATCAGAAGACGGAGTTATGTGGAGGTGTAAACGTGGACGGGTTTCGTGCATGTTCACACAAGGATAAGAGTCTAAATATATAGGATGGAAAGTGTTGTCTGAACATGTGAAGGTAGGTGGTGGTAAGTTAATAAGATGCACTGGCTAGAGGTGGTGGTGTTGTTTCTGTAAGAAACACGTGCAGAACCATTTATTATATTTCAGTTCCCTATGCCCTGAGCTACAATGTGTGGCATTGATATCAACAAAACTGATTGAAGAAATCATTTTCAGGAATCCTTGTGTTTTCTTTAGCAAGGGCAACCCCCAATTTTCACCGGATGCAGATCATCTGACGTGCCTTCACGCACGGCAGCACCACGGGCAAAAATCAGCCATTTGGTCACTGCCCACTGCCCAGCCCATCCAACGGACCTCTGTTATTCATCAACAATCTCTGAAGTGTTTGAAGAACTTGCTTGTTTCTCTATACACTGAAACATGTCGGGCCAAAAATTGCAGCGCAGCAGCCTCGTTGCTATCTAGCTGCAGCCGTTGCATCACTGTCAAGCTGCCGCCGCCATCGCTGCGTCACCGTCGAACTGCAGCCACTGCGTTACCGTCGAGCCACCGTTGCTGCCATATCGCCGTCGAGATGCCGCAGTTGCATCCCATCCCATCCTCTGTCTAGTCCTCTGAAGTTGAAGTGCCTCAAGTTTGCTAGTAGTCTGTAGTTGTGCCTGTTTCTCACCCCAAAAATTGCAGCTGCGGTGGACGCGTTGCTGAATCAAATAGAGCCATTGCTTGCTAAAATACTGGGACTCAGAACACATAGCAAACCTTGCACAATTCAAATATAGCATAGTCTGTAGTTTTATCAGGGAAACTGAAGTGCTATTGCAATTTTCATCCCCTAATCAGCCAAGCATTCTTCTAATAGAGTACTCAAAATTGTAGAACTGAAATTCAAGTGCTACTGCAATGTTTAGCACTGAATCATCCAAGAATGCTATTTGTACTAACAAAGTACTGAATATTTTAGCAATTAAACACAAACTATTTTGCAATATTGAACACTGAAACTCAAGTACTAACAGAGTACTATTACTACTTATATAAATCTCCAAAATACCAATAACATGAGTGTATTTCACAGAACTACTGATACATCGACTTTCCACTGCATGCAAATCTAGAAAGCACTTCCTTTAATTATCAAAAGAACTTGTCACGGCAAATGGCTTCAATGTCCTCTACTGTAGAAGTCTGCATTCCAAAAAACAATTTTATCACGATGTACAGCTGCTTGGTTGAACATACTAGCAGACCACAATTTCAGATGACACTTACGGTCAAGATATCGGTAAAACTAGGTGCAATAATATAATTATCTGCGAAACAATTACTCCCGGTCACATTCTGGTTGCTCCAATAATCATTGTTTTCTATGGACTGGGATTGTGACGATGGTCCCATCCCATCTTCTCTTTATTTCTATACTGGGGTATGTGTAGGTGGAAATGCACAAGGCTGGATTCGACATCGAAGTGTCCGAGTCATACATGTTTATTGAGATCGTCTTGATTTTATATCTGCCACTATCCCCCCTGTTTTTGTGTATTGCAACGTAGTACTTGATATATGAAAATGGACGCCAGAGAGTTAAGGGTGTGTTTGGTTTGAGAACGAAGTAGAATGGAATGTCATGGTTCCGTTCCACTGGAATGGGTCGATTCCGTTCCCGTGTTTGATTGGGGATATTTGATGGAATGGAATGGTTACGTTTCAATGTTTGGTTTGAGGGATATAATGAAATGAATTCAGTTCAACCATTCTTTATAAAAATGATGAGGCTGCCTCTTAAATGCATATATATACAAAATGAACAAGTATAAAATCTTTATATTTCTAGAAATATATTATTGGAATTTTCAGAAGCATTTACATCGAATTGTACTTTCAATTGAATGTTTGCAATGACTTCTGCTATTGAGAGGACAAAGACATGGGTAAAAAATCATCAACGAGCGAACAATCGAGGAAATTTGCCCGCAGATGAAGCGCAACAACACTCTTGCTGTTGACCTCGAGATGGTTGCACAACAAGAACAACCCCTGTCCATCCCATAGATCAGGTCCCAGAAGTAGTGCTCGTCGCTGTTGTAGCCCACGTCAGATCAGGTCGTCGCCGTCCCTGGCACCTCAGCTCGTCGCTGTCGCCTAACAGACCAAGTCGCCGCCGACCATGGCAGATCGGGTCGCCGCCGTCTCCTAGCAGATCAGGTCGCCGCGTCGCCTATCAGATCAGGTCGCCGCCGCCCATCCCATAGACCAGGTCGCCGCCGCCCCGTTGCGGATTCGCTGGCCTGGTCGCTGCTGCCCATCCGCCGGACTTGGGAGAGACGAGTGGAGAGAGAGCCATAAAGGAGAGGGGTTGGGGGAGAGGAGGTGAGTGCGAGGGGGAGAGGAAGCAGGCGAGGGGAACGAGCGGTTCCGCGTCATCCGCTCAATTTCAAGGTATCATCTCGTCCCGGATATCGGCCGAATATTCGAATATTCGGTTTGTGGGAACGAGTCCGTCCCCGGTCCACCTACATACTGAACGCGAGAATGAGGCCCAGGAACGGGTCCGACCCGTGACATTCCAGCCCGTTCCTGCAACCAAACACACCCTAAGAGAAAGTGTAAAGCATGGATGAATGAAAGATGATGGCCTTTCCTACGAGTTTATGCAAAAATGAGGTCAAATATATAGGAAAGGAAAGTGTTGTTTAGACATGTGGTTTTGCTGAATAAACCAAATCGTTTGACAGACTTCTTCCACACCTCGACGAGCGCCTTCATGGGCGCCGTCAGCTTCCTCGCTGGCTTACTGCAAGCATAGCAACGGGAGGGCGGACTACCATCACCAGGGCCACTGCGGCCTTGCCACCGCCCTTGCTGCTAGTCTTGGTTGACGTGTCGCGATCTGAAACAAGTTTTTATTCCTACATCTATTCCTTGGTGCAGGCCGCGGGGCGTAGTTCAATTCTGGGGGCTTTGTGCCGCAGCGGTGGCCGTCAGGGTGGCAGAAGGGTCTTGTGATTCGGGGCCATCGATGGTGGCGATGGCGGTGGTGGTGGCGGACCTAGTAGTCTACCGATTTCTCGGCCTAGTGATCTACCACTTCCTCTTGTTTTTACGACGCTAAGGACGCACCTATGCTATGCAGAAAATTGATTAATTGGTGTGTGTTTTTTCTTTTGTAGCCCCTCAAATATTTGTAAGTTGGTAGAAACTTCTAAAACAACTTTGTCCAAAATTGAACAGCGTATATGATATACATAGCTCGTGTTAACTATCGTGTTCCTCGATACCAGGTTTTAGAAACAAAAAACAGACCAATTCAACAAGCACAATTATTATGATACACAAACAACTATACAAAAACATGTTTATACAATAAAATTGCTTTCCGTCACACTGAGTTGCTTTTGAAAGAATCAGTCCATGCCTAAAATTTAAGGTAACAACGTTTGGACGGAAGATAAAGAGAGAAAATTTTAATTATAATAACAATAGGCTAAAACCTTGCTTTTCAACCCGAAAAATCATAACCAATGATCAATTTATTGATTTAGTATAGAATAAGCATGTTTGGACAACTAACTTGTTGATACTAAGTTGCTTCAAAAGTAGTATTATGTATCGTAAAAATTGTGTATAATTAATTTTAATGATACAAAAAGAATTATGTACTAAAATCTTCCTTTTAACGAAAAAAATAATTAATCAACTTACTTTTTGTAAACATCAAAGTTGTTTTAGGACGCGCTTGGGATAGATGTATTTTGTATGGGGGTGTAGAACTTACATGTGTATGTTACTGGCCGCTTAGCAATTTTAGGTTGGAAATAAAACGATGGGCCAAGCTCTGTATTTTTTACAGGCGTAGCTCAAAGCAAAACAATAATCCAAACAGGGCTTTAGATTTTTTTTTTTGAGAATGTTTCATTTCAAATCTAGTTCTGAATTCCATATCATGAGAAATGTAACGGCAAAAATGTGATTTCAAGGAAACAAATGCAGACATATTGAAATGTGATGTGACTCCTATCACTACAGGCTGTAATATCTTCTTTCCAGCCAGTACAATACCACAAGTCATGTTTGGAAGCGACAAGATGGGTAGTGAAGTCCTGCACCATGGAAGATCGTGCGATCATTTTGCTACATGTTAAAGGAACCATTCGAGTATTTGTTTCTTTCTCGATGGCTCCCAGTCATACATTTTCATTGATATTGTCTTGATTTGTGTCCACCATCATCTCCAGTGTTCATGTGTACTGAAACATGTCAGAAGAAAAATAGTCAAGAGAGAGTTATCTGGAAGTGTGAAGCGTGGATGAATGAGAGATGATGGGCTTTCCTGCATGTTCATGCGGCAATGGGGTCAAATATAAAGGAGAGGGAAAGTGATATTTAGACATTTGAAGGTAGGTGGGGGGGAAATACATCCTATAGAGATGGCAGTCTGTTTGAAGAAATGCAGCTTTTCAACTATATTTTACTTTCCACGGGTCTGACTAGTAATTTCTGTCCCTGTGATCAAGCAAACTTGCAGAAGAATTGTTTTCAACAACAACTAGATTTTCGTTAGCAAAACAGCCTATAATTTCAGTTAATAGAAACAAGTACTGTCAAATACAACAAAATATATAGAAACAACAATCCTTTGCGTAATCCATGGGGTTTCTCCTTTCTTAGGTAAGTAAAGAGTAGTAATTGGGACGTATTTTGTTATATCTGGTGCAAGGAGGCTTAATCTGGTATATGACGACTGTTTGGGACACCTAGGTGCCTATACTCTTTAAGTTAAAAAAAATGTTCCCATTTTAAGAAAAATGTTTGCATATCCAAAATTTGTTCTGGAACTTGGAAAATGTTTTAGTTTTTAGAAAAAACGTTTTCAAAAAATGTTCTAGTTTTCAGAAAGTGTTCATGTTTCCATAAATTGTGCACGTTCTCAAATTTTCTCAACATATTCAGAAAATGTTCCCGTTTTCAGTTTTTTGTGATTCCAAAAGTTGTTCCTGTTTTCGAAAGTTGTTCTCAAATTTCCTGAAATGTTTCTGTTTCCAAAAATTGTTCATGTTTTCAAATTTGTTCTGTAGTTTCAAAAAATGTTCACGTTGTAAATTTGTTTGGTATTTCCAAAATTGTTCGCAAATTTCATTATTTTACTTTTTTATATTTTCACTGGAATTTCGAGCAAAAAATCAAAAACACGAAAAAGAAAAAAAAACGTTTGGATCTTCGTTGTTTTTGGTTCTTATATTATTGCGCTACAAATGTAATCATTTGGTGTGATTATGTCTACTGGCTAGCATAGTCGCCTCTTTCACCAGGGGTCCCGGGCTCGATCCCTACAGTAATCGAAAATTTTCGACGTGAACAGACTCGCGCTACAGTTCCGCTGGTCGCTAGCTTGGGCCGGCCCAGTCAGGTATCCGCCTGTGCATGCACATAGGAGCTCCCAATCTGTACGGGCTGACACATAGCTGTCACGTGAGGATGCTCTCTCTGTCACTGATGAAAAGATGACGCTCAGGAGTCGGGACGTTCTTGTCCCGCCTGAACCGGCGCATGAACGCCAGATTGGGATTTTGGGAGCTAGGCGAGCGGCATCACTAGTTCCTTTCTGTCAGTAATCATGGAGGCTGGGACATGTATGCTGCCATTGAGACAGCTGAAGATGCCCCGGCTACACAGGGCATGTTCCACCTGTCACCTAGTGGTGCCACCGGAGAAAATTTATCAGTCA
The DNA here is from genome assembly GCA_034509565.1 of Triticum monococcum. Taxonomy (NCBI): domain Eukaryota; kingdom Viridiplantae; phylum Streptophyta; class Magnoliopsida; order Poales; family Poaceae; genus Triticum; species Triticum monococcum. The sequence goes on from CM067847.1 coordinate 29,461,696, forward strand.
GCTTCATGTTAATCAGGCAGCTATGGAGAGGCGAGATCGACATGCTGGTGAGCTCCGAGCCAGAACTTGTGGCAGTCATCATGGAGGAGTTGATCCATCACAGGACTTCTGCCCAATCAGATTTCAGTTTTGCCATATTCACGTACCTTGGTTTACTAGCGAACAAATGTGCAGGCTAGATATGCCGCCATATATTGCTTAATAAAAATGTTTATAGGAATCAAATTCGTAGCAAATTCGCTGGATAGAGCAACCAAATAAATCTACGTACCGACTTAGCTTAGGTTATTTGTAACCTCTAGACATACTGCATACGGTGGATATTGTATACAGATGTAGCTCTACACAATGATCCTTAAGGACCATCATGCCATTATGTTCCTATGGTACAAGCATGGACACGGTAGGCATGACCGTAGCAACACTGCAGGGTCTTGCTAATCATCTCCGAATTTGTTTCTTTCCCTATGCCTCCAAACCATATACATGTTACTGATATTTCCTTGATTTTGTGTCTACCACCATCTCTTATGTTTATGTGAATCTATATATTACACGAATAAATTCAGAAGACCGAGTTATGTGGAACTGTAAACATGGACGGGTTTCATGCATGTTCACACAAGGATGGGTCTAAATATATAGGATGGAAAGTGGGGAATTGCATTGGGGATCCTAGGTGATGTCCCCCACTACATCTCCACCCACCAACTGCGTTTAGATTCGAAACGTATAGTACGCGTGCTTGATATAGCCCACTGTATCAATTAATTCAAGCGAATATGTCAATGCGTATTTGCCTCTCCCTTTTCCACCTTTGGTCCCACCAGTCGGAGTAGGAGCTGTTCTGCGCACCCAACCCTCTGTTCGCAGTTAATTCAGCCATCCATGGTCAGAGCTCCACACCCACCCCATCTTGACTCCCTCCACGTCGCTCTCTTACCTCCCCGATCCCCATCACGAGCTTCCACCCAGATCTCCACCGCCGCCACCCACCGCGACCGCTTCTCCGTTGCCGGTACCGTTCCGCAACCATGTGTACCTCATCGTCTTCATCCCAGTCCCTCATGCCGTTCATCCAGGAGCTCGCACCTCTCCCTCTCGTCAGCTGTCCCTACTGCAAGAAGGGAGATGACGAATGGTGGGTTTCCCGCACCAGGATGAACCCCGGCATGCAGGCACTTCTACAAGTGTGAGCATCACTGGGTGAGTAGAGAGTACTGAGTACTTCATCTTTCTGTATTCAATTTCACATAATCTGTGTTTATTTTTCTGTTCTAATCAACCCCCTTCGTTCCCCTGGCCATCCAGCCCAAGAACAACGGCCCTGCTATGATGTTCATCCTCATCGTCGGTATCCTCAACCTTGTTGCTGTTCTACACCTTTGCATCAAGAACCACTGAAGACCAATGTTTAAATAGCGGGCTATGAAAAATAGCGGCGGGCCTCCAAATCAGCTATAGCGGAGCTATAGCGGGCTAAAGCGGGCTATAGCAGGCTATTTATGAAGACAACCATTTAGCGGCACCTTGCTGAAAAGGCTATAGCCGGCTATTTAAAACTATGCTGAAGACGGAGATGCGGTGCGGTGCCACAAGGCTGAACCAGTGTTAACTACCTAGTTAATTAACTATTTCAAGCAGGAACATAGTCTGTCGTTATGTGTGGCCTGTTCTAATCAACCCCCTTCGTTCCCCTGGCCATCCAGCCCAAGAATAACGGCCCTGCTATGATGTTCATCCTCATCGTCGGTATCCTCAACCTTGTTGCTGTTCTACACCTTTGCATCAAGAACCACTGAAGACCAATGTTTAAATAGCGGGCTATGGAAAATAGCGGCGGGCCTCCAAATCAGCTATAGCGGAGCTATAGCGGGCTAAAGCGGGCTATAGCAGGCTATTTATAAAGACAACCATTTAGCGGCACCCTGCTGAAAAGGCTATAGCCGGCTATTTAAAACTATGCTGAAGACGGAGATGCGGTGCGGTGCCACAAGGCTGAACCAGTGTTAACTACCTAGTTAATTAACTATTTCAAGCAGGAACATAGTCTGTCGTTATGTGTGGCCTGTCTTAGGTTTGTCCGAAATTTAGTTTAGTCTGATATTCAGTTCAATGTGTGTTATCAGGTGAATCATATGTTGATGTTCTCCTTTAGTTTTTCAGGTAGCACTAAAGTACTGATCTGTGTTGTAAGCGTCCCCCCCCCCCCCCCCCCCACACACACACACACACACACAATATATAGAAGTGTTCCCCTGTTGCGATTTGTGATCTTTTGATTTCTTTACACCTCAATGTTATCTTATCTCCCAGCATTTTGCTCTCTTGTGATCTATGTTGGCATGATCTATATAATTTCATATTTGTTGATAAATGTTTACTGTTCAGAACAATTGTCTTATGATGTTTTCTGTATCTGCTCAATCAGTTAAATTTATTGTTGAGCACAAGGTGCTCAAATTTCAGTCAGACCACTCCCTGCTACATCTGCCACCTACACGCCGCACTCAATGATGTTTACTACTTGCAGACTGGAGGCATTTTTTAGAACCAGATTTCTCTGTAAGTGCTAACGACTACTTGACATATTCCTTCATTTACATTTTACTAGTCCTAATGAACATGAAATTCTGTTTCATATCATCGTTCTATCTGGACAAACGCCAAGGGACATGAGATGTATTGAAAATCAGGTTTTTGGTGGAGCTGTTCCATTCAATATTGCTTACTGTCGTCTCGTAAGTACATTTCCACATTTTGTACTGCTTATTTGATAGCTGTAGTTTTCTATCCTTCAGATATAACACATTTGGCCAAAAAATTTCTTGGGCAATCAAACAGTTCACCGTACTGGCTCTCCTAAACGAAGGATGGTGTTCATATGTCTGGAATATGCACCGTCAACTTTTTTTTGAAACTGTCACCGCGGGGGGGGACTCCCCACCTGAATATATTTCAAAAAATAGTGGTTTCAGAGGAGATGAGAGGAGAAAAAATCCCGCCACAATCCGGCGTGGATTATTTGATCCGCCTTTTTAAGGCAGTGGGACCAAAGAGTGAGGTCCGAGATAATAGCCCTAATTACATTACATGGGGAAGGAGACACATCCCTAAAGGTTTTGCCGTTGCGAGCGTCCCAAATTTTCCATAAAATGAGAATGAAAATGAAAGGCCAAAAAGACTGAGGTAGGCCATGCAGAACCGGTGGCTGCCAAATGTTGGACAAAGGAGAGTGGCAGGGCAGCAGCCCAATGGCCCCCCAGATGGATGCCGCCGAGGGGCAAGTGAAGAAAAGATGGGCACGGTCTTCTGGCGTTGTGCTCCAACATGGCCATGATGGAGAGTTGATGATGGTCTTGCGATGAAGGTTTGCCCGCGTGTTTAATCTGTCCATATAGAAGAGCCATCCAAACACTTGTATCCTACTAGGAAGACGAGAATCCCATATGTGAGCAAGGGATGGATCCGAGAGCTGCGAGGCAAGAGCAGCATAGGCGCCCTTGGTGGTGAAGGCGGCACCATTAAGCAAGGACCTTTCGTCGGGTACTCCTATAAGGCACACTCCCTGCAACAAAGATCTCGGCTACGCAAGCCCAGATCAATCCCATCCATCATTATTTTATGCACAAGAGCATTAGGCTAGCATGGTGAGTAAACAAGGCAGGTAAAGCAACGGAGAGTGGTTCTGGCAGGAGCCACCGGTCAAGCCAGAAAAAGGTGGAGGATCCATTTCCAATATGCACCGTAATGTGATCCACGTCCTTGACCCGCTGGCTTGCTCACACGGCTATACTGAATTTAAGGTTTCCCATGAAGCTATTGCTAACAAACTTCATGTTGCTCTTTTCACATGCCTGTTCATTTTTTTATCAATTGGCACACTGACTGCCTAAACTTGGTAAAGAAGTGTGAAACGATCACATATGAGACATTTTTAAGGTCAGCTTCAACACCGAAATATTGAAGAGTATTATATTAATTAAAAAATCATTACACTGATGTGGCCAACTTTGTCCTCCTTACATTTGTATGCACATTGTAGATCTGAAACTGGACCTGCCATGTTACACATGATTAGGAACATCGATGCTACTGGTATCAAGGAAAAATTAAACAAGGTGGCTTGCTTTTCTCATATAAACTTTTAAAAATATTAATCTGTGCACTTGTTTTTTCTTCCTAAAATCTCTTCTACCCTAATATTTGCAGGATATCATTAAAGTGCAGAAGCGTAAAATCATTGCTGAACTTCTTCAAAATGAAGGAAACACATCATCTGTTCCAACACAAAATTCTGATTTGGTGCGACATGACATGTGATCCATTCATGGAAGTGTAATAAGAATACAAGGAACCAATCATGCTAGAATTTATTTATCAGGTTTAATCTAATATCCTTTTAGTTGCCTATGCTCCAACTTGTATTCCTTACGATTATGTATTTTGATTGGATCTCCAACTGACATTGCAAATAAATTGAATTGCTTTGTTTGTTTTTTCCTTACCCAATTCCCTACATCACACATGTCCCAATTTTTTTGTTATCTATGATGGCGAATCTTGATGTATTCTTTTTTCAACTTAGCTAAAATGAATTATATCTTCATTGCCACTGTTCAACACATTTTATATTGAGCCTCTTTTTATGTGTACCATAGTCCCACGAATATAGATTGTAGAAAAGATAAGCTTCCAAAATTGAATCAAATGTAAGTCCAATTGCAGGAGAAACAACAGATTCAGTTTCCCTTTCAGCAAAACCACGGAAAGCCATCTAAGGCAGTAATCCGTTCTGCACTGGCTGTCCTTTCATTCAGCTTAGCTCGATGCCTTTGCCTGTCAAAGTTCAGTCTAATGTTTGAATACAATAATTCACATTTTTGTCTATTGCAATGACAAAATATGAAAATTTGAAATACGAATAATTACCTTCGAACCCAATGATTCTTCTCTCTTTCTACATCCATTATATTGGCCGTCCTAGTTACATGAGCGTCACAATTAATATCTTGGTTTTCTAACTTCAACCTTGTGCTGTTGTGAGACGAGATATCATCTCCATCTTCATGCATCACATCTTCTTCCTCATGCACCGTATGCAGAGGAATCCTCTCCATAGAACCAAAAACAATAGATCTGTCCACTAGAACAATTGGTTTGAAGAATTCACAGTCCTGAAGAGTACTGCTTCCTGTTAGGATGATCTCCTCCGTGTGGGCCCAACGGCCCACCGGGCCCTTAGATCCACGCCCTGATCGGGGGCGCCCAGCCCACTATGGCTGGCGGGCCCTTGTCACACTGCGCCATATAAAGAGGTGGGGGCTGGCGGCTTGCAACACGAGGTTCGCAGCAAGCCGCACACCCCACCGACAATCCCTTCCTATCTAGGGTTTTCTCAGTAGTGACGGGAAGCACCGCCACCACCTCATCCACTCTCCGCCATCATCGTGCGCCACATCACCACCATGGCCTCTAGCTCGAGCTCGTCAGGCCAGGCAGAAGGTAGGTCTACCGGATTGATCTAGCCTACCCCGATCCCATGGATTCAAAACTTCCTTCAAATCATGGTGGCATAGTTATAAAAATGTTTACAAATCAAAACAGTGAATTTTCAAATCTTAAGATAGAAGTAGAAATGACATGGAAAACACATACCTAGTTTGATACGATGAGCTGTCTCCCATTTGCCCGAAACCACAGTAACTTCACTTACTTCTTCTCCTCTTTCCTGGATGCGCCGGGTTGAGCTTTGGAGGAGAAGATGAACATGAAACTTTAGGGGGAAGAAGAAGAACTCTGTGGGCACCTAAAGGCATACGAGGAGTGGTCTCAAAACCAATTTGAGCCAGGTGAATTAGATGTCCTGTTCTAGCAGTGGCGGAGCCAAGGGGGGCAAGCAGGGGCCTGACCCCCCCCCCCCCCCTACCAATCGACAGTTTATTAAGAGGCTACGAGTAATTAGCTACTGGGCTGAGAAATATAGGTACTATGGCCCCCTCAACCCCCGAGGTTATGAAGAAATCTGGGGGAAAGGCCCATAAAAAAGCCCACTGGTGGCCGTAGCAATAGACTCTAGTACTTGGCCCCTGGTTAGTACTATTGAGAACCACTGTATCTACTAATCCCTCTCAACTTTAATCTTATACATTTTCAAGTTGTCATTTGATGCTGTGAGTTATGATGCTAATTCATTTTATTTCATTTGTAACTAAGGCATATATAGATATACCATAGACAGACCCTATTTTAGTTGTGTTGAAGCAACACAATAATATAGTATTATCGTACTTATTTTTCGGCAGTGAGCATTTTCCTTTAATCAACATAACTTGGCACCCCCTATATCCAAATCCTGGCTCCGCCCCAGTGTTCTAGCATGCACCGAAAGTACATCCATCGTTCAACAATGGACCCCTCTCACCGCGTATCAAACGATTGTATGCAGCTCGTATATGAGCATAGAAATGCTTTCTTTCAATTAATGTGGCGATCTGGCGAGAGTAACGCATGACGAAGATTTCAGAGGGGACAGCACGTCAGAGCCACAAATCCTCGTCCATGGAAAGTGTACGATGTCTAAACATGTGAAGGTAGGTGGTGGTAATTAAGTTAATAAGATGTACTGGATAGAGGTGGTGGTGTTGTTTCTGTAAGAAACACGCGCAGAACCATTTTATTTTATTTCAGTTCCCTATGTCCGGTGTTACGATGTGTGGCATTGATATATCAAGAAAACTGATTGAAGAAATCATTTTCCGGAATGCTTGTGTTTTCTTTAGCAAGGGCAACCCCCAATTTTCACCGGACCCGGATCGTCTGACGTGCCTTCAACGTGCTGGCCAAAGTCGGTCATTCGTTCACTGGCCAGCCCATCCAACGGAACTTTGAAGTGTTTGAAGAACTTACTTGTTTCTCTATACGTTGTCAAACAAAAAACTTGTTTCTCTATACACTGAAACTTGCGGCGCCAAAAATTGCAGCGCAGCAGCCTCGTTGCTATCCAGCTATAGCCGTTGTATCGCCGTCAAGCTGCCGCCACCAACACCGCTTATATCTACTAAGAATATGATGAAGGGTGGCCGGGTTCGGATGTCCCAGCCGAGCATGCCGAAGGTCCACCGTGGCGGAGAGAGTGACCGGAGCGGATGTGGAAGTGGCGGTGGAGTTCACCGGGTAGAGGCCGTCCGGGCTGTCACATCGGTGGAGCATCATCCGGGTACGAGCGTCCTTGACAGAAAAACCCACTTCATCAAATTCAACAGTTATAGGATTTTCACATGTAAGAGAGCGAACGGAAACAAGATTAGTGACTAACTCAGGTGAAACTAAGACATTAGACATGTGAATAGGCGTAGAGTTAGACGGAAAGGAACCATAACCGACATGAGTAATGGGAAGGGAAGACCCGTCCCCAACAGTGATACGACATGCGGTAGATACTGGAAATACGGAGTTGAGGTTACCAGGGTTGGAAGTCATGTGGGTGGTAGCCCCGGAGTCCATATACCAGTCGCCGCCTCCGATGTACATGTTGGGTGTAGGCATGGAGTGAAGCGCCGCAAGAAGAGCCGGATCCCAAGGAGCCGGCGGGAGTGCGGCGGCCGTGGCCGGAGAGGCGGCGGGATAACCACCCGGGGCGGCGTACGGAGGTGCCGCGACGGGGTAGCCGTCCGGGGCGGCGAGCAGCGCCTGATGCGCGCCGGGGCGGGGGTCGAGGATCCCGGCCGGGATGGGGCCCCGCGGCACTGGCATCGTGTACGCGTGGACCGCCCCTGGGGGCCGGGGGCAACTGCTGCGGCGGTTGCCCCCCCCCCCCCCCCCCCCCCCCCCGCGCCGTGCGGCTGCTGCTGCTTCTTGCCGCGGCACCCCCCGCGGCGACGATCAGGGGCAAGGGGCGGCAGCTGGTAGACGGGCGGCGGTGGCGCCTGGAAGTACGACGCCGGCGGCGGTGGCGCCACCATGGGAGGAGCGGCGCGGGAGGTGCCCGCCGCGAGAGCCGTGTGTGTGGCCCGGGACTTCACCATCTTCATCCTCCTCTCCTCCAACCGAAGATAGGCCACTACCCGAGGAAAGGTAGGGTCTGGGAGGAACGTGAGGTTGGAGGCCGCGTTGTTGAACTCCTCGTTCAGACCGGCGATGAGCATGCTGAGGAGGAGGTCATTGGAGACCCGCTCCCCGAGGTCGCGAAGTTCGTCAGCAAGTTTCTTAAGGCGCATGCAATAGTGGTCAATGGACGAGTCAAGCTGTTGGCAGCCAAAAAATTCCTTCTGAAGGAACACGCGGCGCTGGAGGGCGTTGTCGAGGAAGGGCCCGTTCAGCTTTGCCCACACTGTCTGCGCGTCGTCAGTGTCGTAGACGATGGTGTGGAAGATGTCCTTGGAGATGGTTTGGTACAGCCAGCGAGTGATGGTGGCGTTGATAGTCAGCCAGTCGTCGTCCGCGAACATAAGGCCGGAGTCGATGAAGCCATCGACGTGATCGATGAGGTGATACTCGCGAAAGACGAGAGAGAAGTAGGTCTTCCAGGCGTAGTAGGTGGAGGTGGCATAGTCGAGAACGACGGGCACGCGGGCAAAGATGTCGAGATCACGGACGACCTCCACCGGGGGAGGGGCCGGACCTTCGAAGGGATTGGAGGGGTGGGAGGCGGCGGAGTAGGGAGGATCCATGGATGCGGCGGCGACCGAGGAGGAGTGGTGGCGGCACGGCTGGCGAGGAGATGGCGATCGGGTGGGAGGGGCGATCGGGTGGGAGATGGGGGTGGCGGCGGCTCGGGAGGGAGATGGGGTTTTGGCGGCGGCTCGGGAGGGAGAGGGGGAGAGGGATGTGGTTGGGAAGGCGCACGCGGCGGCAGGTGAAGGTGCGACGACGGCGCGGGTAGATGGCGCCGGCGGCAGCGGTGTGCTGTGGCGGCGGCGGCTAGAAGTGGAATCTAAGATCGGATCGGAAAGGAAACCGATACCATGTTGAAGGCAATGCAACTCTTGATATATTGATCGGATGCACGGTACACATATATATAGGTATAAGGGCAGCCCTCAGCCTCGTCTATACAAAAAAACTAGAGACGGGGCCGGTAAGAGATTATCCTAACAGCTACATGCATATATATGTTCAACAATATCCAACGGAGCTGCCTCTGCTGTCGCTGCGTCACCGTCGAGCTGCAGCCGCTGCGTTACCGTCGAGCCACCGTCACTGCCATGTTACCATCGAGATGCCGCGCGCAGTTGCATCACATCCCATCCTCTGTCTAGTCCTCTGAAGTCTCAAGTGCCTCAAGTTTGCCAGTGGTCTGTAGTTGTGCCTGTTTCTCACCACAAAAATTCCAGCTGCGATGGATGCATTGCTGAATCAAATAGAGCCTTTGCTTGCTGAAATACTAGGACTCAGAACACATAGTAAACTTTGCACGTACAGCCGTGCCAAGCACAATTATAGCATAGTCTGTAGTTTGTTTTATGAGGGAAACTGAAGTGCCATTCCAATTTTCATCCCCGAATCAGCCAAGCGTTCTTCTAAGTACTGAAATTTGTAGACCTTAAACTCAAGTGCTATTGCAATGTTTATCACTGAATTATCCAAGCATGCTATCTGTACTAACAAAGTACTAAATATTTTAGCAATGAAACTAAAACTATTTTGCAATACTGAACACTGAAACTCAAGTACTAAGAGACTACTATTACTACTTATAATCCCGAAAATACAATAACATGACTGTATTTCACAGGACTACTGATACATGGACTTCCCACTGCATCCAAATCAAGAGGGCACTTCGTTTAGTTATCAAAAGAAGTCGTCACAGCAAAGGGCTTCAATATCCTCTACTGTAGAAGTCTGCATTCCAAAAAATAATTTTTATCACAATGTACAGCTGCTTTGTTGTACATACTAGCAGAACACAATTTCAGATGACACTTCCGGTCACGATATCGGTAAAACTAGGTGCAATAATATAATTATCTGTGAAACAATTACTCCTGGTCACATTCTGGTTGCTCCAATAATCATTGTTTTCTATGGAGTAGGATTGTGATGGTCCCATCAGATCATCTCTTTCTTTCTATACTGGAGTATGTGCTCTTGAATTGTAAATCATGGATAGGTGGAAATGCGCAAGGCTGGATTCAACATTGAAGCGTCCTAGTCATATATGTTTGTTGGGATGGTCTTGATTTTATATCCGCCACTATCCCCCATGTTTATGTGTATTGCAACATAGTACTTAATATATGAAAATGGTCGCCAGAGAGTTACATAGAAGTGTAAAGCATGGATGAATGAAAGATGATGGCCTTTCCTATGAGTTTATGCAAAAATGAGGTCAAATATATAGGAAAGGGAAACTGTTGTTTAGACACGTGATTTTGCTGAATGACCCAAATCGTTTGACAGAGACTTCTTCGACACCTCGGCGTGCACCTTCATGGATGCCGTCAGCTTCCTTGCCGGCTTGCTGCACGCATAGCAATGGGAGGGCGGCCTACCGTCACCAAGGCCACTGCGGCCTTGCCACTGCCCTTGCTGCTAGCCTTGGTTGATGTGTCGCGGCCCGAAGCAAGTTCTTATTCCTAACCTTTTCCTTGGTGCAGGCGGCAGCACGTGGTTCAATTCTGGGGCGTTGTGCCGCAGCGGTAGCCGTCAGGGTGGCCGAAGGGTCTTGTGATTCCATTCCTACCAGAGTCGGGGGCATCGATGGTGGCGATGGCGGTCGTGGTGGCAGACCTAGTAGTCTACCGATTTCTTGGCCTAGTGTCTACCACTTCCTTTTGTCTTTAGGCTAACTCCACCACGCGATCCTATCCTGTCCGGCCCCGTTCGTTTGGGGTAAAAAAAACAAAAAAGGCGGCCCAACGCGTAGGAGTAAACCGACTTTTGTCCGCTTTGTGTCCGCTTTCGACCCATCCGTGGCCCAAGTTTGCGCCGTTTTTGGGGTGAAACGGATACCACGCGGACACGCGGGTCGTCTGTGCGTGTCCTCCCCTGGCCCGCCCGTCAGTGGCACAAGACGGGCCTTTTTCTATCCGCCCCCTCCGTCCCTCCGGCCGCACCCCGTCCACTCTTCCCCACTCTTCCCGTCGCCACCACCGCCGCCGCCGCTGCCATTGCAGCCGTGCAGTTCGGACGCGAGCTCGCCCAACCCCTTCCCCTCGGCGCTGCCGAGCTACCCAACCACGGCCACCTGCTTTGCGCACCCGCCGGCCGGTTTTGGGGCGGATCCGGCCGGTCTTGAGCTCGGCCGACTGTGGGAGGCCGGGCCGCGCCATGGACTGGCCGGGCACCTCGCCGGAAGGCCCTGGCAGGGCCGCAAGGCCACATGCAGGCAGTGGCTCCTCCTCTAGCCGCTCGGATCTGCACCGTCGGCGGTCCGCCGGCAGATACACGAATGGCGGTCGGCCGGGCTCGGTGCTTGCCCAAAAGCTCGTCGGCGCACCGTTGCCACTCATTAAGTGCGACCACTGCCCAAGGATGGTCGTGCGCCGCGTGTCTACAACGCCGGAACATCCCGGATGGGTGTTCATCAAGTGCTTAAACGATGGGGTATGCGCTTTTTTTAGCTTCAGTTTGTGCTCTAGATTTAACTAGTTGTGCTAATTTTAAATTTTGTTGTGTAGAACGGATGCAAGTTTTGGTATTGGGAAGAAGAGTACATCGATATATTGATAGAGCGAAATTTAGTACATGTTCGTGCACTTTTAGCTAGCATAGAGGCTGTAAATGAGACAAGTGCACTTGATGCTAGATTAGAGCCTAGACACGAGACTAGGTGTGAGGAGGAAGCAACATCGACTTCCGGTTTGAAAAAGAAAGGAGGATGCCAGATCGAGCCTTCTGGCTTGAAGAAGAAAGGAGGATGCCAGATCGACCCTCCTCCACAGATCAACAACGAATGCATCGAGAAGGCCCTAACCCAACTCAAGGGAGCAGTTATGGAAATTGGGTATCTTCTAAAATGTATTCTTGTGGTTCTTGTTTTTTTTGGCCTTGCTTTACTAGTCAAAATGTGATGATGCACTTTTCATATACCAAAAATGAATTATGAAATAAAGTTAAGGACTTGCAAAGAAATAATACGCGAACAAGATGCAGCCGGGATGCGTCCGCGCGAGGGGTGCACGGCTACCGCATCCCAGGACAGGCCCGGACACGACCCCAAATCCCTACCCAAAGGGACAAAAACAGGACAAAACGGACGTCCGTTTGGGATCGCGCGGTGGAGTTGGCCTTACGACGCTATGGACAAAAAAGAATCTGTGCACCTACGCTATGCAGACCACTGATCAGCTGATGTGTTTTTTTTCTTTTCTAGCCCCTCAAATATTTGTAATTTTGTAGAAACTTCTAAAACAACTATGTCCAATATTGAACAGTGTATATGATATACATAGCTCATGTTAACTATCGTGTGCGTCGATACCAGGTTTTAGAAACAAAAAAAAAACAGACTAATTCGACAAACACAATTATTTTGATACACAAACAACTGTGCAAAACCATGTTTATACAATAAACTTGCTTTCCGTCACACTGAGTTACTTTTGAAAGAATCAGTCCATGCCTAAAATTTGCATTAAGGCAACAACGTTTGCACGGAAGATAAAGGGAAACAAAATTAATTATAACTAGATGATACCTCGCGCGTTGCTGCGGGAATTTGTAGTATTGCATATGAAACTTTTATGAAATCATATGAGAAGTCAGTTTCCAAAAAAATCCAAATAAAAATTGTGTATTATTACCTAATTATAATGCATCAGTAACACGTAATAGAAGGAAAGTATAGTTGAGATGCAACCTAATACCCAATAGAGAGAATAAGCAAAGGTGTACAAAATAGCATGATTCCTAAGTAGAACAACATATACACTCCATTTAGTCACACCTTTTTAATAGGCTTTCAGCCAGCATAGACCAATTAAACCAAATGATGGTTGGAACATACCATACTTGATCCTCTCAGCAAGGATGTACCTTTTAGGCTATGAGTGTCATCAAACCAAAACAATCATATAATGATATTGTAACCACATAAAAGAATTATTCTTACATTTATCAAGAGATGCTATAGGTTTGAAGACATAATATACCAAGTGATTAGCGTTACAGAATATAATTAATTGTAATTACACATGCATATGCTTGAAACTGAACATCAGTTACTATTCCAGCATCTATCTCCGAACGAAAAACACATCATCAGATAAAAAAAAATTAGAGTTCCTTGCCTTGTTTTGGATGAAATGCATGTGCCTCCGGACGCCTAGTAACGATCAAACAAAACCTTCCGTTTTGAACACCTGCAGTAGAAGAATGACAGCGGTACCTATAAGGTATTAGATCGATCTGAGATCACTGTGGTATAGTACTGCCATGAAAGAAAACATTGAAGATGAACTGCAGTATATATGTCATGCGCACTGATTCTACAAATCATAGGAAAGCAACAGAAATACCAATATGATTCATATTAATTCGTCTGTGTGGGAGATGCAGGACTGTAGTTGCAGGTAGTACATGGTAAGTTTCATTTGTTTATTCCTTCAAGAAGAATACAAAAACTAAAAAGTTTTTTCACCATCTAGTGCTTCTAATCAAATCCAACCAGATCAGAGAGTTGAACATGACCCAACGTATCTCGAGAATGTAGGTGCGATTGACAGACCGGACTCGCTGACGTGGATAAGGTGTCTGGTGACGGAACAAAGCTTCATTTTCTAAAAATTAGGATTCCTAGTACCACACACAAACAGAGCTTTCAACTCAAGCTAACTTGAAAAATTCGCTCAAATCTAAGGATATAGAGAGGAAGAAGATCCCCCACCTTTGGTTCAGTTGATGTTGGATGAGGATGCCGACGGTGGCACTGGCACGTGAGCTCTGGTCAACACCGGGGTGCGTGCCTTCGGGCAGCGTAGCCCACCGGGAGCTCTGGTCAACACCGGGGTGCGTGCCTTCGGGCAGCGTAGCCTACGGGGCTCGGTTCATCGGCAACGGGTACAGGGCTTGGTTCAACTGTGAAGATTACAGGGGTCTGGGTTGGCAGCAGCGCGCGGGTGTCTCCGGCGGCGTCGACTCACGAAGGATTGGAAGAAGCAGCACCTCGTCATGAACGCCACCATCGCTCTTGAAGGAATATTGTTACGTAATCTGAATACAAACATAAGACCAAGAAGTTGATTTATTTGTGGGAGTGGAACCGGACGTAGAAGACGAAGAGAAAGGAAACCGCAGGAGACGGACGAAAGAAAAGGAGTATGGTGGAGATGATAAATGGCATGTACAATGATGCTATCTTAGGAGTACCACTTAGGATAAATAATGGGTGGAGTAGAGAGAACTTATAAGGCAAGGCTTGTCTTCTCTTATTTAAGAGAAGACAAGAGACGATCTCTTCGCACAATACTCCCTCCGTCCGATAAAGAGTGTACATTTAGAAATTTTAGGACAAATTATGGAGTTAACTAAAAAAATGCATTGAAAATGTGCAAGCCACCATCTCTCTCCTCTTTAATTATCCAACCTCCAATGAGCTAAGTGAATGTAGAAATTAAGAAGACCATGTGTAGATTGCAAGTGGTCTTGATTACCGTATGATGAAAGAGAAGTATTTTCTTCTTCTTTAAAGTGCATTGAAAAGATAGAAGTACACTCTTTTGTGGACAAATTTTGAAGCTAGATATACATTCTTCACCGGACGGAGGGAGTATGTCTCATTACGTTTTTAGGAAAAGCTAGTTATTGAAGATAAGGCTAAGCGATGACTCATTGTAGACAATTTACTTGTCATTTATAAATTACATGCAAGACAGATAAAACCGTCTTATCAATCATTGTAAATGCCCTAACGCGCCCAGAAATAAATGCTATGGCTGAGAATTGGAACGGAATAAAATCCTCCGTAAATTCAGCCATGATTAACTGCATGCATGGGTTATAGGCAATGGTAATTATCTACACCGAATTAAGTGATAACATGCATGAGCTTGGATTGCTTCGGTGGTCTATTCTTGGAATTAACTGCACCGAGTTATCTTGGGCGCTATGCATAGGTTTAGACCATGAGAAGTTGCGTGCTTGCATTGATTTGTGTCGTTCGCGTATAGTAAGGTGGTGTTTGATTCTCTAGTCTTAGTATTTTTTCTAGTCTTAATTAAAAAGTCCCTAGTCCCTAAAAAGTTCTTTCCTGTTTGTTTCTAGAGACTAAAAAGTCCATAGTCCCTTTCTAAAAATTATTAAATGACCATGTTGCCCCTAGTATATAGAAAATAACAATCAAACAACACCATGGATGGCGGGTCAATGGGTGCATGAAGGGACATTGTTGGAAAAGTCCCAAAAAGTCCTAAAAAGACTCTCCTTGAAAATCTTTTTTATTTAGTCCCAAATGCCTAATTTAGTCCCTAAAAAGTCCCTCCCGTTTGGTAAAAAATCTCTAAAAAAGACTTTTTCTAATCCCTACCCAAAAAAGTTCCTAGAAACAAACATCCCTAACTCTCTAGTCGCACGCGCGCATGCATGCACTTCTCACTCGCGCAAATCAGGACTGCGTCGCAAGTGCCTGGCTAATCAATTAGACTGATTGGCTGCTCTTTGCAAAGTTAACGCTGACATGACATAAATCTGATGTGGACATCGTGCATGTTAAGAAAATAGAAAGAAGTGGAAAACAAGTTATTAAGAATCATAGATAACTAAAAACTAAAAACTTGCTTTTCAACCCAGAAATTCATAACCAATGACCAACTTATCGATATAGGATAGAATAAGCATGTTTCGACTACGAACTTGTTTTTGTGATACTAAGTTTCTTCAAAAGTAGTATTTCATACCCTAAAAACTGTGTATAAATAATTTTAATGATATACAAAGAATTATGTACTAAAATCTTCCTTTTTATCCAAACAATTAATTAATTCTCAACTTACTTTTTGTAACATCAAAGTTGTTTTAGGCCGTGCTTGGGATAGATGTATTTTGTACGGGGGTGTAAAACTTACGTGTGTATGTTACCGGTTGCTTAGCAATTTTATGTTGGAAATAAAACGATGGGCCAAGCTCTGTATTTTTTACGGATTAATTGTCCTTTTGCCCTCAGTGGTGTCCATGTGCTCAGTTTTGCCCTCAGATGCGAATTGTGTTCAGTTTTGCCCCTAGTCCGTGTGCCCCGACTCGTTCCGTGAACTCTGCCGTCTCCGTCAGGTCAACTTTTTGAGTCGGCCCTTACAGGTGGGCCAGGCGGCAGAGATGGCCAATTCTATTCAGACCGTTGCACGCGTGGCTTGTGGGACCCAGCAGAGAGCCGTTGAGCAAAGAGCCGTTGCAAGTGTGCTATATAAGCGGGCGACAAACAGCGGTGGTGACCACGGCGACAAAGAGCACGGTGGTGACCACGGCGACAGAGAGAGAGAGCACGGCGGTAGGAAGCAAGCTTTGGAGGGCGGGGCGGCGTTGAGATCCTCTTCGGCTCCGAGCTCCATGTCTTCCTCAAGCTCCCGTGCCACCTCACGGATGCAGAGCCGGGCGCGTGTGGACATGCCTGTCTTCGTCTGTCTGCGGTGTCGGGCGGGCGTTGATCGGAGGGTTTCTCACACACCGAGGAACCAGAATCGTCCGTTCTACGTGTGCAGCGAGAATGGGGTAAGAATTGGGGCAATTGCACCATTTTCGTGGTCGGGATTTTGAGCAATGGGTTGATCTGTTTGGTGTTCATGGAGGTGACATGCTTCTTTCTTTGGGTCGATGCTCTGGCCAAGACTCTGATGAATGAACTAAAAAAAGAGCATGAAGAATGGTTTGCACATGCTGCCACGAACGGCGGTGGCCGCAGCACGAGCTCCGGAAGAAGAGATGGAGGACGAAGCACGCACTGACAGAGAGCTAGCTATTGAGCTTAGGATGTTGAAGAAGGTTAGGAAGCTTGAAGATCAAGAACAAATACCAATACACATTTGCAATTACTTTTGGGCGTTTGTAGGTATGGTAATCGCATTGGCTGTAATGTTGAAAATGTATGGAAATGCATGAATTATGGAGGAATTTGTAATCTTAAAATTGTATGAAAAATTCACCTACTTTAAATGTTGGTTAAAGTTGTTTAAATGTTGAAAAAAAAGTGACCAACATTTAAATATGTTGAAAAAAGGGAGAAGAAATGAGGAATTCAGAAACTTTTGATCAATGAAATGCAGCTCTCTGCTCTTCCTTTCTATAAAAAAAAGGTTCCTCTGTGGGCCAAATTCAGAGCGTAGAGCCAAGTGCAGGCTAGACTAATGGGCCAACTGCATCCAATTAGGCCCATTCGGGGGTTCTCTTATGTGTTTTTCTGTTTTCTGTTTTGATTTAATTTAGGCAGTAAATCACAATGCTGAAACTTTTTGTGGAAGCTAATTGAATTATTCGAGAGCCAAACAATTAAGTTTAGAATTTTTTTGGAGCTGTTAAATATTTAATAGCAATTTAATTACTCCAATTCAAATACACCTTGATTTAAATCAAAGACCAAAATGTCATGGAAAATGTACCTCAGCTCTGGTAGAGGTTTACACCTGGTGCCAAAATAAATGAACATTTTTTAAGGGCATTACATTGAGAAAAAAATATTTTGTCTGAAAAAATGAAGGGTGGAAAATGAACAAAAAATTGGTGCGGCTGGGTACTCAAACCCAGGACCACGTGGGTTTGTGGCGTTTAGGACTGTGCTGGTAAGCGCTAGGACAGATGGAAAGACTTTAACATGGGTAGGGAAGGAATGTATACATAGTGAGACCGTGAATGTTTGCACACACGTGGGAGTGGTTTTTCCTTTGTTTTGCACTCAAATTTTGAAGGGTTGGAAACGCTTGTTTGCACTGCCACTTGGTTTAGGGTTAGAGTGGCACTTGGTTTAGGATTTAAAGGGGATAAATTTGCATGATAGTTCATGACTTGTTTTTTTTAATGAAAGAGAGGGCTTCTCACCCCCTCTGATTTTCATTAATGAAAACCACAAGTTCTTGAACTTTATGACTTGGTTTAGGGAAGAAATGATATGTTTGGGCATGGGTATTTTTTAACACACATAGTAACTTAGATAAAATGCAACACACCGTACCCTTACATTAGGCAATAATAACTTGGACCCATAAGTCCATGGACATGACACAGACACGACACGACATGCACGACATAGAAAATCAACAAAATAAAAACGATAAAACTAAAACATGACGAGCTTGACTCCGGGCTCACGCCCCTTCTTAAACATCTTTATCTTGACCTCCTTCTTCCAGCTTGGCCGCGCGCCCCTTCAACACTGTCTTCAACTTCACACCTCCTCCTCGTCGTAGGGAAGGGGGTGCATCTGGCATGGAGTGGGGAAGACGCTCTCGTAGTTGGTGTAGATGTTGTACAACGTGAACAAGATGGCCTCGCAGCCAGACCAAAAGACTTGGTCGAGGAGCTCGCGCGCGTCAAACGGGTTGGATAAGGTGACCGTGAGCAGTAGGAGGATGCCGTCGCAGTCACGAACCACGTTGAGGGTGAACATCCTAGGCGAGCCCCGTGGGAGGTGGGCATAGCCGGCTCTGAGGAAGGCGCGGGTGAGTTCGACGGAACCCCTCCACCTTGAAGTCGCCCACACACGGAGCTCCCTTTCCACGAGCACGCCCGGTGGGTAGCGCAGCTCCGGCACGACAGGCGGACAATTGAAGGTCGGCCCGTTGATTGCATATTCACTGGGTCGCTTGGGTGCTTGAAGTTGGAGAGAATTGATCGGATCTGGCTTATGGGTGGGAGAGGAAGATAGGCACCCCATTTATAGGCCTGTGGGTGGGAGAGGAAGAGAGAAGGGATGAGAACAATGCGTGTGTGAATCGGGACGCGTGTGTGTATCAGTTATGTTTTGGACCCTTAAATTTTTGCACGAAAGCGATGCATGGGGCGCGTGCATGCATCTGAATCACTGCATAGCGAAGCTCTTTGACCGGGCGCATGCATCTGACTCGCTGCCGTAATCTGAACCACTGCGTAATGGCCTAACTCTGAATCAATACGTGCATGGCCACCTATCTCACCTCACTAGCCTAGCTCGCCTCACCCGCCTTGCTCGCCTCGCTCGCATGCATGCACATCCGCCTCCCGCGCATGCAAACCCACGTTGCCGCCCTTCCCATGCATGCAGGCCTGGAAAGGCTGAGACGAGCTATTAATTGCGGTCTCAGGCCCAGACAATGAGACGGCCCAACGGTCCATCCAGCGCGCCCGGTACTTGTTGAGAAAAAACTATCTCCCAGCCAATCAGATTGCATCTCGCGGATCGCCCCCTCCTCCCCGCAGATTCCTTCTAGAAGGGTTAGATCGACGGTCCTTGATCGCTGCTAGGGTTAGATGGACGGTCCTTGTTCAGCGCTAGGGTTAGCAGGGTTTGGGATGGGTTTGGAGCAGTCAAAGATATGTTTGACCAGATTTCAAATGGGCATAATAAATTAAATAAAAAACAAAAAAATGAAAAAATGCGCACATTGTCTTCTTTTGTCATATACTAACGATTTAAGTTGATAAACAAGGTTTACATACATTTAAATGAAAAGTTCATGTGTCTTATGTGATATCTCGAGTATCTCAAACTCTCTTGTATGAAGTGACGAGAAATGCTTTTGGGAAATGAACATGAAAATTTCAAAAAACTAACCACAGCTTCATTTTGGAGTGACCAAGAAGGATCCAGGCTTAGTTTTTTCAGTTTCTCAGTTTTAGACTTGTTTAAATCTTGGTCAAAGTTTAGTTTGACCAGAATTCAAATGAGCAAAAAAATAAAAAAAAAATAAAAAATGGAAAAACCAGCGCATATAGGCCCTGTTTGGGACTGCTCCGCTTCACAAAAATCGGTTTCGCTCCACTAAATTCACTTCGGAGCAGTTTCATCTAGAAGTTGTAGTACTACCAAAGAGAATGTTTGGTTGCCATCTAGCTCCAGCTTCAAGAATGAGAAATTTGGTGAAAAGGAGCTATTTGATTGGTTGTGGGGAAAGAAACGAAGGGGTATCCACTTACTGGTGGTAGTGGTGGGTAATTCCGACCTAACTCCAGCTTCTAGAGTTTTTTGGAGCACCCCCTGAAGAGCTTCCTAAAAAACTGAGAGTTGTACCCCAGATATTAGTTTTTTTGCAGAGCGGCATATCGTGGAGCTACCCCGTTTGGCTTGTGTTTTCTGGAACGGAGCTGAATTTTAAGGAGCAGAGCAGTCCCAAACAAGCTCATAGTCTGTATATATAGAATATATGTGTAGGAAAGTTATTTGGCTGATTTAGACAAGGTCGAAAAAAACCTTGATTAGAAATGAGGCCGTTTATCCTACCTTTGGACCCCTCTTTTTAGCACATTTTTCATGAAAATTTTAAAAACCTCACCACAACTTCATTTTGAATTGACTAAGAAGGATCTAGGCTTAGTTTTTCATTTTAATGTTTTAGACTTGTTTAAATCTCGGTCAAAGTTAGGTTTGACCAAAATTCAAATGAGCAAACAAAATTCAAAAAAAATCAAAAAAAGGAAAAACCAGCGCACATAGTCTGTGTATATAGAATATATGTGTAAGAAAGTTATTTGGCTCATTTAGACAAGGTCAAAAAAAACTTGCTTAGAAATGAGGCCGTTTACCCTACCTTTGGAGCTCTTTTTAGCATATTTTTCATGAATGTGAGTTTACCAAAGTTTCGAAAGAATTCCAACATCCATATAGCATGTCAAATTTGAAGTTCTAACATAGGTCCAACATCATTCGAACATAGTTCTAACATAGGTCCAACATCATCCAACAGAAATACAACATTATTCATAATGTTTCATAATTAGTCATAAATAGCGTTGGCGCTTCCGTCTGTTCCTTGAGCTTCCTGCCATCACTTTGCTCCTCGTGCACCTTGTGCTCATTACTTCTTCTCTTCTCCTCTTGGTTGTCGGTACCTTGCGCATCTTCTTAAAACCTACCATAAAGTTGTGCAAAACATAAAGGGTAATGAGATCATGTCAAGTGATAAATGTACAGTAGTATTTGACCCTTGCAAGATTTACATACCTAGCAGAACTCACAACAACAGAAGGTTTTTCACCATTTAGAGCCTCACTTGGGTCACCATTTGGAGCCTCACTTGGATCACCATGATCACCATTTGGAGCCTCACTTGGATCACCATTTGTAACCTCACTTGAATCATTATTTGGAGGATATTTTGGATCATCATCAAAATCATGGGGCTGTTGACCATCATCATTTGGAACCTCGTCAAAATCCTCATCTGATGCAACCGGCTGTTGACCATCATTTTCATCATCTGTTGAGGCAACCGGCCGCTGACCAACATTTTCATCGAAGCCTTCATCAAAACTCTCTCTGAACGCTGGATCTACTGTGTTATCACAATGCTTACCGAAATGACCAGACCCACCACACCTTGTGCACTTAGGCCTCCTCACTCCAAGTCCAGTTCCTTCACTGCGAGGTCTGATTCGACTCTTCCTTGGTCTACCTGCTGCTCTCTTCAGAACTGGAGCGCAAAGCTTGAATCCAGGGTCCACCATGTCCCATTGTAGTTTTCCCTCCATAGAAGGCAAGGCATAAGCATGTGTGGCTTTGAACCTTGCAACAGAGTAGTAATCATGCACATACTGTTGTATGTTCCCTGCTGGACCTGGGAGAGAAGTGATGAAAAACAAGGCATGAATGCATGGTAACCTAGTTATTTGCCATTGCCCACAACTGCAAGTTCTAACTTCTAAATCCACTGTATATATATCCATTCCCTCTTCTCTTTATCCAAATATGATATCTCTACTGTGGTAACCGAGCAAAGAGTCATGTTCATTTCCAAGCCTGTTGTTTTCTGCTTCAGTTCATTCATCACGGCAGGGATGATAATGTGGCCCATGAATTTTGCCTCGGCTATTCATGCACGATAATAAAATTTCTGCATGTATTCTATCCTTATCCTGTCAAGCAAATCCACCACATAATGATCCTTTAGTTTCCGGATCATTGAGTTGAAAGACTCTGCTAGATTATTGTGCACATAGTCAACTTTGCTCAGTTCACGGAATTGGCTTCTGGCCCATAACTTGGAGTGGTGTGTTTCCAAGTATTCTTTCACTTTGGGATTCATGTATAACTGCCTCAAGTGGTAGTTGTTCTTCTTCACACTTCAATTCAAAGATGCAGGCCATAAATTGTCGGTATACACCTTTCCTTTGAATTTCTTCATGAAATTTGCAGCAAGGTGACGCATGCATTCCCTATGCTCTACTCTGTGGAACACATTGTCTACATCCACTTCTAAACCTTTGCATGCATATGTATGAATGACCAACCCATTGGGATGTGCAATAGCCCGACGCAGATTATACAAAAACCAAGTCCAGCTCTCCACACACTCTGTCTCCAACACACAGTAGGCAACTGGAAATACAAAACTGTGTGCATCAACTGCACAAGCTGCTTTTAACTGTCCTTTAAACCTCCCTGTGAGAAAAGTGGCATCAATAGCCAAATAAGGCCTGCAGCCTGCCAAAAAACCCCGTCAACAAGCCTCAGAGCAGACAAAAACCCTCCTAAAGAATTCCTTGGTCTTTGTCACTCCCCTGAATGTGTACTCCATGGTGTGGTTGTCAATATCTACAATACTACCTGGGATGGTCCTCTCCACTTCACATTTGAATGAATACAACAATTGAAAACTTACCTGCCAGTTACCATAAATAGAATCCATAGCATGTTGTTTACCATTGAACAACCTCATGTATGGTAAATCTATCTTGAACTTATCTTTGATGTTCTTCTGCAATTCCTTTGGACCCACTTACTGGTTTTCTTTCACTGTAACGCCTCAGATATAACTTTCCCAATTTGTACTCCAACTCTTGCCGCTTCCGGCGTTAAGTTATATTCATTTCTCGGGTTCGGGTCTTTGTCTCCGTGTGTTGTTTTCGTTTTCATGCATCTCATATCATGTCATCATGTGCATTGCATTTGCATATGTGTTCATCTCATGCATTCGAGCATTTTCCCCGTTGTCCGTTTTGCATTCCGGCGCTTCGTTCTCCTCCGATGGTTATTTCTAGCTTTCTTTCGTGTGTGGGGATTAAACATTTCCGGATTGGACCGAGACTTGTCATGCGGCCTTGGTTTACTACCGGTAGACCGCCTGTCAAGTTTCGTACCATTTGGACTTCGTTTGATACTCCAACGGTTAACCGAGGGACCGAAAAGGCCTCGTGTGTATTGCAGCCCAACACCCCTCCAATTTGGCCCAAAACCCACCAAACTCTGCTCCATGTCCTAGAGCGTTCGATCACGATCGCGTGGCCGAAAACCGCACCTCATATAACCCCTCCATTTTTCGGATTCGTCTTCTCCCCCGAAACCCTAGTCCAAAAAAAAAACAGATCTCGGGCGAGCTGGACAACGTCCGACCCCCCCGGACAAATCGCCGCCGCCTACCGGGGCGCGCCACGTGGCGCGGGCGCCCCACTTCGCCGCCTCTCTCCCGCCGGCCCGGGAGGCCCAGGAGGGCCCCCCGATGCCCGTTGACCCCGCTGAGGCACCGGGCCGCCGCCTCCTTCGTCTTCCTTCGCGCCGGGCGCCGCCATCGCCATCCGCCGCCTTCCACCGCACCGGCGCCGGCTAGCCGCCGCGTCCGGGCGCTGTCGGCCACCGCAGCCCGCCGCCGTCCTCGCCGGCACCGCGGCGCCACCACCACGGCGTCCTCGCCGTCCGGCCGGCCCCGGCGAGCGCCTCCTCTCCGCCACCCCGGCCTCCTCCTTCCTCTCCGGCCAAGACGAACTCCGGCGAGCAGCTCCGACGAACCTCGAACCGCGTGCCCCGGATCTGGATCTGAGATCCCATTTCAGTTGACTTTTCCCTCTTAACCCTAGTTTTTCGAGCAATCTTTGACCTGCCATATCTTTGCATCCGTAGCTCCGTTTTGGACATATAGTATATCAAAATGTTCGCCTCGACATGTACATCATTTCATTCCATTGCGTCATTTTCATTTGCGTTCATCTTGATGCCCGAAATGCTGCTAGAAGGAGGCTTCGTGAGATAATTGTCAGATCTTCTAGTTCATCTTAGACTTTTGTCATTTTTGCCATGATTATTGTGTGCATGATATGCCTGTGAGTCCTTGATATGATTTGTTAAGCATTTTGTCTTCTTTCCGGAGGTGCAACCCATGCATTTTCAGGATGTGTGTGGTGACTTGTGCAAGCTTGAAAAGTGAGGCACTTGGTAGATCTGTTTTCAGGGACTTAGTGGATTTCACTGTCTGGGATTATTTAGTTCATGATGCCATATGTTCAGCTTGTTTCCTAGTGATTCGTGACTCTTTTGAGGATGATCAGTAAGGGAGTTTTGTTAATCATGTTATGCTCTATCCATCCATGTATTTGTTTGCATATGTGGAGTACTCTAGCTTGAGTCAATCGAGCTCTACTTTTGCTTCGTGGTAAATCTGGGCAGATCGTCAATTTTGTTTGCGATTTTGCCGATGTTATTGCTATTGATCCGTGCATGCTATGCCCTTGTTCTTGCCATGTCTAGCTAGCATTTTTTGCCTTATTTATGGATATATGCTTGCCTTGCCATGACTTGCACCGTAGTGAGTGCATCGAGCTCCTTTACATGCCTTCGTGAGTTATATTCCAGCATGTCTCAGTTTTCACTAAGTCTGAAAACTGATTGTGCGTGAGCTATGTTCGTGTGCTTGTTAGTATATTTTGTGATCCCTTTTGGCCCCAGGTCACTTTGGGACTTTTGATAAGCTTGTTGAGTAGCTCCATGCCATGTTCTTACTTTTCATAATCAGGTCATGTATCATGTTGTTTTGCTGCTCCGAAGAGGTCTTCGTGATCTGAAATTTCAGACTAGTTCACTAAGTCTGAAATCTGTTTTGCGTTTGCGTTTTTGCCATGCTTGTTTGAACCTCATAGTGGATGAATTTGGCCGTGGCTCAGTGCTAGTGTTTTGTTAAGCATCTTGTGGGCATCCCTGCCATGTATTTTGTTGTCATGTTTGGTGGCTGTAGCATGCTCATTTCATTGCATTTAGATGCCTACTTGCTGTAAATCGCAGACTGGTGTCATATCTTAAAACGCTTGCCATTTCCAAACTGTAACTCCGATTCCAATGATCTTTGTATCGTTTTCAAGCAATTTCATCCCCTCTATCCAGTGGCACACTTGGTTTTCCAAGTTGAGGCCAGGTTCATGCATTTCCTGTCACATCTTGCATTTTGCATCCCGCATCGCATCCCGCATAGCATACCATCTTTGCATCTTATTGTTGGAGTTTGCACGTGGTTGATTGTATTCTTGTTGCTTGTTTGTGTTGTTTGGGTAGAGCCGGGAGACGAGTTCGCTAACAAGGAGCCCGTTGAGTTTGCTTTTGAGGATCCAGTCAACTCTGACAACTGTGCAGGCAAGATGATCATACCCTCGAAATCACTACTATCTTTGCTATGCTAGTTTGCTCGCTCTTGTGCTATGCCAATGCTATGATGCCTACCACTTGCTTGTCAGCCTCCCAATTGCCATGTTGAACCTCTAACCCACCATTGTCCTAGCAAACCGTTGATTGGCTATGTTACCGCTTTGCTCAGCCCCCTTCTTATAGCGTTGTTAGTTGCAGGTGAAGATTGGAGTCGTTCCTTGTTGGAACATTTACTTACTTGTTGGGATATCATTATATTGCCATGTTATCTTAATGCATCTATATACTTGGTAAAGGGTGGAAGGCTCGGCCTCTCGCCTAGTGTTTTGTTCCACTCTCGCTGCCCTAGTTTCCGTCATATCGGTGTTATGTTCCCGGATTGTTGCGTCCCTTACGCGGTTGGGCTATAATGGGAACCCCTTGATAGTTCGCCTTGATTAAAGCTTTTCCAGCAATGCCCAACATTGGTTTTACCATTTGCCACCTAGCCTCTTTTTCCCTTGGGTTTCCGGAGCCCGAGGGTCATCTTATTTTAACCCCCCCCCCGGGCCAGTGCTCCTCTGAGTGTTGGTCCAAACCGTCAGCCGCCGGTGGCTACCAGGGGCAACTCTGGGCTGGCCTACCGGAAGTTTGGACAATCTGAGTGTGCCCTGAGAAAGAGATATGTGCAGCTCCTATCGGGATTTGTCGGCACATTCGGGCGGTGTTGCTAGACTTGTTTTAACCTGTCGAATCGTCTTGTTGTACCGAGATACCGAGTCTGATCGGTGTGTCTTGGGTGGAGGTGTATTCGTTTGTTGACCGTGAGAGCTTGTTATGGGCTAAGTTGGGACCCCCCCCTGCGGGGATTGATCTTTCGAAAGCCGTGCCCGCGGTTATGGGCAGATGGGAATTTGTTAATGTCCGGTTGTAGATAACTTGAACCTTAATTAATTAAAATGAATCAACTGAGTGTGTTGCCGTGATGGCCTCTTCTCGGCGGAGTCCGGGAAGTGGACACGGTGTTGGAGTTATGTTTGCGCAGGTTGCTCTCTAGTTCCTCGCTCGCGCCTTGCTCTCTCTTCTCGCTCTCTTTTGCGAATAAGTTAGCCACCATACATGCTAGTCGCTTGCTGCAGCTCCACTCATACATTACCCCTTTTCCTACCTATTAAGCTTAAATAGTCTAGATCGCGAGGGTGCGAGATTGCTGAGTCCCTGTGACTCACAGATTACTATTACACCAGATGCAGGGACAGATGATACAGCTCCAGATGGCGCGCTTGAGCTCAAGTGGGAGTACGACGAGGATTCTCGGCATTACTATGTGTCTTTTCCTGATGATCAGTAGTGGTGCCCAGTTGGGGTTTGATCGGGACCTATGTCGCTTGTTGGGTTGTCTTTTATTTTGGCGCCGTAGTCGGGCCATGAGTGTTTGGATGATGTATGTTATTTATGTACTTTGATGTGACGTGGCGAGTGTAAGCCAACTATTGTATCTCCCCTGTTATTCTATATATATTACATGGGATGTTGTGATGGTTGCCTAACTTGCGACATTGCTTTCAATGCGGTTATGCCTCTAAGTCGTGCCTCGACACGTGGGAGCTATAGCCGCATCGAGGGCGTTACAAGTTGGTAATCAGAGCCTTCCCCAACCTTAGGAGCCCCCACTGATTGATCGTTTTTAGCAGCCGAGTTGTGTCTAGAAAAATGTTTTGAGTCATTTAGGAATTATATATCGGAGAGCTTAGGAATTCTTTTTACTTCCCAGTCTCCTCATCGCTCTGGTAAGGCATCCTGATGTAGAGTTTTGACTCTTCTCTTCTCAAATTTCACTAAAAAAAATTTAGGATCACGCGAGTATCTTGGATTTGTTCCGATGGCTTATGATGAGAACACTGTCTTGGTGCCTCCTGTCAGGGGTTTAGTGGAAGTGTCCCGGGAAGTTGAGCTCTGAGGTGTTGTCATCATAATTTTATCGTTGCAATTCTGGAATACTTTAGATATGTTCGCCGACATCGAAAATCTCCTTTATGCAGTTCGTTGGTGAGATAACCTCGACGCCACCCAGTACTGGGGCGGGAGTTCGGGAGTATCGCCATAACTTGTATAACGGATGCTTTTCGAAGGTTGAGGTAGATGGCTTCCGAAGGTTTCTTGGTTATGTGTTGAAGGATGGATACAGTTGGATGTAGGTATTGCTAGTTTGGTTGAGATATTATGCTTCCCCTGTATCCCCAACACCTGATTGCATAACCGGAAAGTTTCGGGAGTTTCATAGGTGGGAATTCAAGTAGCTCTTAGGATATCTTTTTCGACAGATGTATGATATGAAATTGGGGTTCGACGTCTAGTGGTTCGCCTATTCACGGTCGATTTTACAGTGGTCTCGTTGTGTCTTAAAGAGTCCTTGGCTATGCTGACTCGGGGACGCTTCGTATGTCATGTGCACTGCCTTGTACATGATGGTGCTGTACGATCGAGCCCGTGTAGGTCCCACCATGAAAACTTCGGATGAAATCTCTATCATATGTTTGTTCCGGCTTATTTCGCAAGCCAATCCTTGGTTTTATTTTGAGTTGTGGTATTCGAGTTGCTTCGAAGTCTTATGTTGATTCCACCCCTTGTTGATTTACCTCTTCTACCTAATTCTGTGTGGCTTCGCAATTTAGGGATATGTGACCACTTCACGAGAAGTGCATTCGTTCATTTTGTTCGGATGTGAAGACTTTATGTTGCAATTTTCATTCCGTTGGATTGAGCTTCAATATTTGTCTATCTATGTGCTAATGGTGGTCAACCTCTTCAGGATGGCTCCTCCAACGCGCACGACGCCGAATCCTGACCCGCCACCACCTCCACCTCCTCCGGAGGCTTGGCAAGCTATGATGGCCGCAACCAATGCAAACACACAGTTGATCGTGCAAATCCTCCAAGAGCGCAATCAAGGCAGTCAAGGGAATCAAGGCAACAATTAGAATCATTTTGCTACGCTGAACCAGTTCCTTGCAAATGGTCCAAAGACGTTCAGCAATTGTGTTGAGGCAACCGATGCTGACGATTGGCTAGTGGATCTGGGCAAGCATTTTGAATGCAACAACGTCAGGCCTGAAGATTTCGTCAAGTTCGCTTCTTTCCAGCTCAAAGATCAGGCTGCAGAGTGGTTCCAGCAGTACAAGGATTCCAGAGGTGGACGTTTGATCACTTGGGATGATTTCCGTCGAGATTTCCGAGCTCATCACATCCCTCAGAGTGTGACTGAAAGCAAACGTGAGGAGTTCCGCAATCTGAAGCAAGGCTCTTTGTCTGTCTATGACTACAACAAGTTGTTCCAGAAGGTCGCCCGCTTTGCCAAGCAGGACGTACCTGATGAGAAGAGCATGATATACCAGTTCAGGGGTGGTCTCAGAGAAGAAATTCAGCTCGCTCTTGTCCTCTTTGAGCCGTTGAGGTACGCTGAGTTCTACAACATGGCACTGAAGTAAGAGGCCGCTCCATTGAGGTGTGATGCTTCCAGGAAGCGAGTCAGAGATCCACGCCTTCTTCCTCTACTCAAGTGGCCAAGCAGCAGAAGTATTGGCTTCCTCCTCCTCCGTTTCGTCAGCCGTATCAGCAGAAAAGCAAAGGTGGCAGTGGTTCCTCCCACCCACCCAACCCTGGCTTTCAGAACAAGACTTCGTCTCAAGCTCCAAGATCAAGTGCTCCGTACCACCGTCCGCTTCCAGAGGTCACGTGGAACAAGTGCCAACAGAAGGGTCACTACGCCAACAAGTGTTTCAACCAGAGGCGCCTTCCTCCTCCTCCTCCCGTGAGATCGGCAAGTACAGCAGTGGTCAAGCATAACCCCAAGTCCGCCAAGGTCAACTTGATGAAAGCAGCTCAGGCAGAGGATTCGTCAGATGTCATCATGGGTAACCTTCCTGTTAACGATATTCCTGCAAAAGTTCTTTTTGATACTGGTGCATCACATTGTTTCATCTCGAAGCCTTTTGCATCTAAGCATGAGTTGATTTCCCAAGCTATGCATAGTCCGTTAGCAGTGGTCTCTCCTGGTAAATGTTTGCTCGCCAACCACGAGATTCCGGATATTTCCATCATGATGGGTGATTTCAAGTTCCTGGCTTCTCCTATGGTTCTTGGTAATTCAGATATCGATCTTATTCTCGGGATGGACTGGCTCTCTAAGCACAAGGCTCAGCTCGATTGTGCAGCCAGGCAGATTCAACTGACTCATTCGTCTGAGGATTTAATTGTCTTTGCTGCTCGGGATAATACCATCCGGTTGTTTTCTCTCAATGAGAAGGGTGAATTGGATGCTATTTCGCAGATTCCGGTTGTTTGTGAGTATCAAGACGTCTTCCCAGAAGAGCTCCCAGGAATGCCTCCGCACCGGCCCGTTGAATTTGTTATTGAACTTGAGCCCGGTACGGAACCTGTGTGCAAGCGTCCTTACAAGCTCGGACCTGAAGAGTTGAACGAGCTGAAGAAACAACTCGATATTCAAGAAAGAATGGGTCTCATTCGGCCGAGTTCTTCTCCGTGGGGTTGTGGTGTTCTTTTTGTGAAGAAGAAGGATGGAACGGACCGACTTTGTGTTGATTACCGTCCATTGAGCAAGAAGACCATCAAGAACAAATACCCACTCCCCAACATCAATGAGCTATTCGAACAACTCAAGGGTGCCCAAGTATTCTCCAAGCTTGATCTCCGTATGGGTTATCATCAGATTCGAATCCGTGAGCAAGATATTCCCAAGACGGCTTTCAGGACAAGCTATGGGTCATATGAATACACTGTCATGTCTTTTGGCCTCGCCAACGCTCCTCCGACGTTCTCTCGCATGATGAACTTCATCTTCAACCCCTACACCAATGACTTCATTTTGGTCTATCTCGACGACATTCTGGTTTTCTCCAAGAACAAGGAAGATCATACCAAGCACCTGCGTTTGGTTCTTGACAAGCTCAGGGAACATCAGTTCTACGCCAAGTTCTCCAAGTGTGAATTTTGGCTCGATGAGGTTCTCTATCTTGGTCATATCATCTCTGCCAAGGGCATTGCCATGAATCCTGAGAAGGTGTCTGCAATTGTTAATTGGGAACCTCCTCAGAACGTGGAGCAACTCCGTAGCTTCCTCGGTCTCGCAAGCTACTGCCGAAGATTCGTTGAAAACTTTTCTAAGATAGCGAAGCCTCTCTAAAATCTTCTTCAGAAGCACGTCAAGTACGTTTGGTCTCCGGAGTGTGATATTGCTTTCAATACTTTGAAAGAGAAATTGATCACTGCTCTAGTTCTGACTCCGCCTGATGAGTCCAAGCCGTACGAGGTCTTTTGTGATGCCTCTCTCCAAGGTCTCAGTGCTGTACTGATGCAAGAGAAGAAAGTTGTGGCTTATACCTCTCGCCAGTTGAAGCCTAATGAGAAGAACTACCCCACTTATGATCTCGAGTTGGCGGTAGTTATGCATGCTTTGTTGACTTGGAGACATCTTCTATTGGGAAGAAAAGTGGATATTTTCACTGATCACAAGAGTCTCAAGTACGTCTTCACTCAGCCTAATCTCAACCTCAGGCAAACTCGATGGGTCGAAATGATTCAAGAGTATAATCCGAGTATCGAGTATACTCCAGGCAAGGCCAATGTGATTGCTGATGCTTTGAGCAGGAAAGCATATTGCAACAGTCTGATTCTGAAGCCTTATCAACCCGAGCTTTGTGAAGCTTTCCGCAAACTTAATCTGCAAGTTGTTCCTCAAGGTTTCCTCGCCAACCTTCAAGTCTCTTCTACCTTGGAAGACCAGATTCGCCAAGCACAGCTTCTTGATGCTATGGTGAGAAAGGTGAAGATTGGGATTGCCAAGAGTCAGTCCAAGTACAAGTGCTACCGCCTTGATGACAAGGACACTCTCTTCTTCGAGGATCGAATTGTTGTACCCAAAGGTGACCTCCGTAAAGTGATCATGAACAAGGCTCACAATTCTCTCCTCTCCATCCACCCTGGGAGCACGAAGATGTATCAGGATCTGAAGCAAGCTTATTGGTGGACTCGAATGAAGCGCGAGATCGCTCAATTCGTGAATGAATGTGATGTCTGCAGAAGAGTGAAGGCAGAACACCAAAGGCCAGTAGGTCTCCTCCAACCTCTTGCCATTCCAGAATGGAAGTTTGACCACATTGAGATGGACTTCGTGACTGGGTTTCCAAAGTCCAAGCGTGGCAATGATGCTATATTCGTTGTCATCGACAAGCTCACCAAAGTGGCTCACTTTCTGCCTATCAAAGAGTCGATCACTGCAGCTCAATTGGCGGAACTCTATACCTCTGGAATTGTCTCTCTGCACGGTATTCCTCAAGTGATATCTTCAGACCGTGGCAGCATCTTTACCTCCAAGTTTTGGGATTCTTTTTAGAAGGCCATGGGTACCAACATCCGCTTTAGCACTGCTTTCCATCCTCAAACAAGCGGTCAAGTCGAGCGTGTCAACCAGATTCTTCAAGATATGCTCAGGGCTTGTGTGATCTCCTTTGGCATGAAGTGGGAGGATTGTCTTCCTTATGCTGAATTCTCATACAACAACAGTTTTCAAGCAAGTTCGGGCAAGGCCCCATTTGAAATTCTATATGGTAGGAAATGCCGTACCCCTCTCAACTGGTCTGAAACCGGTGAACGTCTGCTGCTGGGTAATGACTTAATCATAGAGGCAGAAGAAATGTGCAAAGTCATTCGTGATAACCTCAAAGCAGCCCAATCCCGCCAGAAGAGCTACTATGATAGTAAGCACCGTGATTTGACTTTCGAGATCGGAGATCATGCTTAGCTCTGCATCTCTCCTATGAAAGGGACTCGTCGCTTCGGTATCAAAGGGAAGCTTGCCCCCAGATACGTGGGACCTTTCAAGATTGTCAGGAAGAGAGGCGACCTCGCCTATCAACTCGAGCTTCCATCAAACTTTGCAAATGTTCATGATGTCTTCCATGTCTCTCAGCTCCGAAAGTGCTTCAAGTCGCCTGAACGCACCGTCAACTTCGAGGACATTGAGCTCCAATAAGATCTCTCCTATCGTGAGCACCCAGTTGCAATCCTTGAAGAGACTGAACGCAGGACTCGCAACAAGTCAATCAAATTTCTCAAAGTCAAGTGGTCACACCATTCCGACCGTGAAGCTACCTGGGAACGCGGGGATCACCTCCGTTCTGAGTACCCGGAGTTCTTTCAGTCCTAGATCTCGGGATGAGATCTTTTCGTAGTGGTGGAGTGTTGTAACGCCCCAGATATAAATTTCCCAATTTGTACTCCAACTCTTGCCGTTTCCGGCATTAAGTTATATTTATTTCTCGGGTTCGGCTCTTTGTCTCCGTGTGTTGTTTTCGTTTTCATGCATCTCATATTATGTCACCATGTGCATTGCATTTGCATACATGTTCATCTCATGCATTCGAGCATTTTCCCCGTTGTCCGTTTTGCATTCCGGCGCTTCGTTCTCCTCCGGTGGTCATTTCTAGCTTTCTTTTGTGTGTGGGGATTAAACATTTCCGGATTGGACCGAGACTTGACATGCGGCCTTGGTTTACTACCGGTAGACCGCCTGTCAAGTTTCGTACCATTTGGACTTCGTTTGATACTCCAACAGTTAACCGAGGGACCGAAAAGGCCTCGTGTGTGTTGCAGCCCAACACCCCTCCAATTTGGCCCAAAACCCACCAAACTCTGCTCCATGTACTAGAGCGTTTGATCACGATCGCGTGGCCGAAAACCGCACCTCATTTGGACTCTCCTAGCTCCACTTATGCCTATATATAGCCCCTCCATTTTTCGGATTCTTCTTCTCCCCCAAAACCCTAGTCCAAAAAAACAGATCTCGGGCGAGCCGGACAACGTCCGACCCCCCCCCCCCGGACAAATCGCCATCGCCTACCGGGGCGCGCCACGTGGCGCGGGCGCCCCACTTCGCCGCCTCTCTCCCGCCGGCCCGGGAGGCCCAGGAGGGGGCCCCGAGGCCCGTTGACCCCGCCGAGGCACCGGGCCACCGCCTCCTTCGTCTTTCTTCGCGCCGGGCGCCGCCATCGCCATCCGCCGCCTTCCGCCGCACCGGCGCCGGCCAGCCGCCGCGTCCGGGCGCTGTCGGCCACCGCAGCCCGCCGCCGTCCTCGCCAGCACCGTGGCGCCACCACCGCGGCGTCCTCGGCGTCCGGCCGGCCCCGGCGAGCGCCTCCTCTCCGCCTTCCCGGCCTCCTCCTTCCTGTCCGGCCAAGACGAACTCCGGCGAGCAGCTCCGACGAACCTCGAACCGCGTGCCCCGGATCTGGATCTGAGATCCCTATTCGGTTGACTTTTCCCTCTTAACCCTAGTTTTTCGAGCAATCTTTGACCTGCCATATCTTTGCATCCATAGCTCCGTTTTGGACATATAGTATATCAAAATGTTCGTCTCGACATGTACATCATTTCATTCCATTGCATCATTTTCATTTGAGTTCATCTTGATGCCCGAAATGCTGCTAGAAGGAGGCTTCGTGAGATAATTGTCAGATCTGCTAGTTCATCTTGGACTTTTGTCATTTTTGCCATGATTATTGTGTGCATGATATGCCTGTGAGTCCTTGATATGATTTGTTAAGCATTTTATCTTCTTTCCAGAGGTGCAACCCATGCATTTTTAGGATGTGTGTGGTGACTTGTGCAAGCTTTCAAAGTGAGGCACTTGGTAGATCTGTTTTCAGGGACTTAGTGGATTTCACTAAGTCTGGGATTATTTAGTTCACGATGCCATATGTTCAGCCTGTTTCCTAGTGATCCGTGCCTCTTTTAAGGATGATCAGTAAGGGAGTTTTGTTAATCATGTTATGATCTATCCATCCATGTATTTGTTTGCATATGTGGAGTACTCTAGCTTGAGTCAATCGAGCTCTACTTTTGCTTCATGGTAAATCTGGGCAGATCGTCAACTTTTTGCGATTTTGCCGATGTTATTGTTATTGATCCGTGCATGCTATGCCCTTGTTCTTGCCATGTCTAGCTAGAATTTTGTGCCTTATTTATGGATATATGCTTGCCTTGCCATGACTTGCACCGTAGTGAGTGCATCGAGCTCGTTTACATGCCTTCGTGAGTTATATTCCAGCATGTCTCAGTTTTCACTAAGTCTGAAAACTGATTGTGCGTGAGCTATGTTCGTGTGCTTGTTAGTATATTTTGTGATCCCTTTTGGCCACATGTCACTTTGGGACTTTTGATAAGCTTGTTGAGTGGCTCCATGCCATGTTCTTACTTTTCATAATCAGGTCATGTATCATGTTGTTTTGCTGCTCCGAAGAGGGCTTCGTGATCTGAAATTTCAGACTAGTGTTAGTTTCACTAAGTCTAAAATCTGTTTTGCGTTTGCGTTTTTGCCATGCTTGTTTGAACCTCATAATGGATGAATTTGTCCGTGGCTCAGTGCTAGTGTTTTGTTAAGCATCTTGTGGGCATCCCTGCCATGTATTTTTTATTTCATGTTTGGTGGCTGTAGCATGTTCATTTCGTTGCATTTAGATGCCTACTTGCTGTAAATCGCAGACCGGTGTCATATCTTAAAACGCTTGCCATTTCCAAACCGTAACTCCGATTCCAATGATCTTTATATCGTTTTCAAGAGATTTCATCCCCTCTATCCAGTGGCACACTTGGTTTTCCAGGTTTAGGCCAGGTTCATGCATTTCCTGTCACATCTTGCATTTTGCATCCTGCATCGCATCCCGCATAGCATACCATCTTTGCATCTTATTGTTGGAGTTTGCACGTGGTTGATTGTATTCTTGTTGCTTGTTTGTGTTGTTTGGGTAGAGCCGGGAGACGAGTTCGCTAACGAGGAGCCCGTTGAGTTTGCTTTTGAGGATCCAATCAACTCTGACAACTGTGCAGGCAAGATGATCATACCCTCGAAATCACTACTATCTTTGCTATGCTAGTTTGCTCGCTCTTGTGCTATGCCAATGCTACGATGCCTGCCACATGCTTGTCAGCCTCCCAATTGCCATGTTGAACCTCTAACCCACCATTGTCCTAGCAAACCGTTGATTGGCTATGTTACCGCTTTGCTCAGCCCCCTTCTTATAGCGTTGTTAGTTGCAGGTGAAGATTGGAGCCGTTCCTTGTTGGAACATTTACTTACTTGTTGGGATATCATTATATTGCCATGTTATCTTAATGCATCTATATACTTGGTAAAGGGTGGAAGGCTCGGCCTCTCGCCTAGTGTTTTGTTCCACTCTCGCTGCCCTAGTTTCCGTCATATCGGTGTTATGTTCCCGGATTGTTGCGTCCCTTACGCGGTTGGGCTATAATGGGAACCCCTTGATAGTTCGCCTTGATTAAAGCTTTTCCAGCAATGCCCAACATTGGTTTTACCATTTGCCACCTAGCCTCTTTTTCCCTTGGGTTTCCGGAGCCCGAGGGTCATCTTATTTTAACCCCCCCGGGCCAGTGCTCCTCTGAGTGTTGGTCCAAACCGTCAGCCGCCGGTGGCTACCAGGGGCAACTCTGGGCTGGCCTACCGGAAGTTTGGACAATCTGAGTGTGCCCTGAGAAAGAGATATGTGCAGCTCCTATCGGGATTTGTCGGCACATTCGGGCGGTGTTGCTAGACTTGTTTTAACCTGTCGAATCGTCTTGTTGTACCGAGATACCGAGTCTGATCGGTGTGTCTTGGGTGGAGGTGTATTCGTTTGTTGACCGTGAGAGCTTGTTATGGGCTAAGTTGGGACCCCCCCCCCCTGCGGGGATTGATCTTTCGAAAGCTGTGCCCACGGTTATGGGCAGATGGGAATTTGTTAATGTCCGATTGTAGATAACTTGAACCTTAATTAATTAAAATGAATCAACTGAGTGTGTTGCCGTGATGGCCTCTTCTCGGCGGAGTCCGGGAAGTGGACACGGTGTTGGAGTTATGTTTGCGCAGGTTGCTCTCTAGTTCCTCGCTCGCGCCTTGCTCTCTCTTCTCGCTCTCTTTTGCGAATAAGTTAGCCACCATACATGCTAGTCGCTTGCTGCAGCTCCACTCATACATTACCCCTTTTCCTACCTATTAAGCTTAAATAGTCTAGATCGCGAGGGTGCAAGATTGCTGAGTCCCTGTGACTCACAGATTACTATTACACCAGATGCAGGGACAGATGATACAGCTCCAGATGGCGCGCTTGAGCTCAAGTGGGAGTATGACGAGGATTCTCGGCGTTACTATGTGTCTTTTCCTGATGATCAGTAGTGGTGCCCAGTTGGGGTTTGATCGGGACCTATGTCGCTTGTTGGGTTGTCTTTTATTTTGGCGCCGTAGTCGGGCCATGAGTGTTTGGATGATGTATGTTATTTATGTACTTTGATGTGACGTGGCGAGTGTAAGCCAACTATTGTATCTCCCATGTTATTCTATATATAATACATGGGATGTTGTGATGGTTGCCTAACTTGCGACATTGCTTTCAATGCGGTTATGCCTCTAAGTCGTGCCTCGACACGTGGGAGCTATAGCCGCATCGAGGGCGTTACATTCACCCACTTCTTTACTTCCTCTGCCACCCATCTTGACTTGGCTCTACTGATTGTATCCTTCCTAAGGGTTGATTCCTGGCATGTGCTCTTAAAAGGGTTCACTTTGACCTGAACATTAGTGCTATTTCGCATTTTAGATGCTAGCAACCTCCATGGACAACCCTCAGTCAAACAGTGCACTCTGTAACGTACTTGATCGCTCTTGTCAACTTTGAAACTACATTCTACCTTGATGCAGTATGTCACAAGTGCATTTCTACACTCAGTCATGGATGCAAATACGGTACCTTCTTCTATATGAGGGTTCAAAGGGTCCCATTCAACAGCTGCAAGGTCTTCATCCTCACCCACTGCATCATCATCCACACGGACTGCATTGTGAGCCTCATCTTGGTTTTCAGCCCGAGGTGCCCGTCGGTGTGAAAACCGGCGGATCTCGGGTAGGGGGTCCCGAATTGTGCGTCTAAGGCGGATGGTAACAGGAGGCAGGGGACACGATGTTTTACCCAGGTTCGGGCCCTCTTGATGGAGGTAACACCCTACGTCCTGCTTGATTTTATTCATGATGATATGAGTATTACAAGAGTTGATCTACCACGAGATCGGAGAGGCTAAACCCTAGAACCTAGCCTATGGTATGATTGTATGTTGTCCTACGGAGTAAAACCCTTCGGTTTATATAGACACCGGAGGGGGCTAGGGTTACACAAGGTCGGTTACAAAGGAGGAGATATACATATCTATATTTCCTAGCTTGCCTTCCACGCCAAGTAGAGTCCCATCCGGACATGGGACGAAGTCTTCAATCTTGTATCTTCATAATCCATTAGTCCGTCCAAAGGATATAGTCCGGCTGTCCGGATACCCCCTAATCCAGGACTCCCTCAGCAGCCCCTGAACCAGGCTTCAATGACGACGAGTCCGGCGCGCAGTGTTGTCTTCGGCATTGCAAGGTGGGTTCCTCCTCAGAATACATCACAGAAGAGTTTGAATATAAGGATAGTGTCCGACCCTGCAAAATAAGTTCCACATACCACCGTAGAGAGAATAATATTTCCACAAATCCAATCCGCTGATACGTTTTGGCAGCATGACATTATGACATGGCCCGCTAATTATTCGAACTGTTTTTCCTTAACCAGCTCCGCACATAACGCGAGGCGGTTTCTTGACACATCTTGTCAAAGTAGAGATCGTGTTCCCCTTATTACAGGATTCTCATCAATACGGACGTGGGTAACCCAACCGTGCCTAGGACTCCTAGACTTTAGGCATGTCCCAAACGGCCACGAGGAGGACGCTTGATATTCACCCTCTTTATAAAGGGGCAAGGCTTTTACTTTTTCCCTCTCGTGCTCAATCGAATCCTTCCCCTGCCTTGAGTTCTAACACCCAAAGCCCAGGTCAGGTGCTTCGGATCTTCAGTCATGTCCGGATCCAGCCTTTAAGGCTGATGGATGCCTTCCTCCGTCACGGAGGAGGACATCAAGAAGTTGAGGGAAGCCAGATATCCGACCGCCGAAATATCGCATAGGCTGCCCGCCCTAGGGCAGGTCATCCCTACTCCCGAACTCAACGAGAGCGTTGTGTTCGTCTCCCACTTCCTCCGAGGACTAGGCCTTGCTCTGGATCCCTTCGTTAGGGGTCTTATGTTCTATTACGGGCTAGATTTTCACGATCTGGCCCCGGACTCCCTTCTTCACATCTCGTCATTTATCGTCGTTTGTGAGGCCTTCCTCGGCATTACCCCTCACTTCGGTTTGTGGCTCAAGACCTTCGATGTGAAGCCGAAGATGGCCGAGGGACAGTATGTAGCGTGCGGAGGCGCTTTAATAAGCAAAATTGCTGATCCTCCATGGCCAAAGGGTTCCTTTCTAGAGGTATCCGGATTATGGCAACGGGAGTGGTTCTACATCACAGCTCCCCGAAGTGCCAAGTGGGTGGCTGCCCCCACCTTTCGCTCGGGCCCTCCACCACAATTGATGTCATGGATCAGCAGGGGACTAAGCTGGGGTCCAGCCAAGGACGTGCCCATATTGCAGAGCCGCATCCGAGATCTCTTCGAGGGAGATTTCAGTTTGGTTATGGTAATGCAAGTCATGCTGATTCGTCGAGTCCAGCCTTGCAAACACCGACCCCTCCGCCTATGGGAATTCAACCCAGAAGGACCGCGCGCCATTCAGAATTTCCTCGGCCTGACACATGAGGAGATGTACAAATCGTTCTTCGGACCTCAAATAGAGTGTCCGGACACTACCGAGGACGTGGGCCTGAGCAGCAACCGCACCGCGGCCCAAGTAATTAATCCCATGGCCAAACACACTGTCCTTTTTATTTATTATGACATCATTCTGATGAATCGCTATTTGACCAGGACTGGATAACAAAGGCGAAGATGATCCGGTGTTCGGCCCCCCTTCCTGGAGGCTTGGACAATCCGGTGCTGGAAAAGATGCTTGATCTAGCACCTTGCATGGTGCCGACAAATGAAGATGAAGGGGGGAATAAAGAGGGCGAAAGCGGGCCTCCACCGCTACCTATTCCAACCGAGGAAATGAGCTCCTCCGTGAAGGAGGATAACCCAGGGGAAGAATCTGACATTCGCTCATCCCGGGGAAGGAAGAGGACTACCTCTGAAGATCCGGAAACCAAGGTTTCCAAGTGGGAGAGGAAATCTCCACCAGAGGGCCCCGCCTTGGAGGGTGCTTTAGCCGTACAAGGCCTGCGCGGAGATCAGCTCTCTAATGTGCTATAAGTAATCAAAAAGTACTTGATAGTGAGGATATCCTACCTTACTTCCGAGGAAAATAACCGAAGTATTTATCTTGCAATTCGGATCTTAGCCCTTCTCAGCTGAGCTCGTCTTTAGGGGATCTTCTTCCGGAGATGATGGAGAGCGAAACGCCTCCCCCGGAATCCCCAGCTCAAGAAGTGGGCGACCTTGAAGTGTCGTCACGGAGAGTTTCTCCTGATCCGATAAGGCCAGAAGGTAATCCTATGGCCACCCGAAGTCCCCCGTATCCAGCTCTTGAACAGAGCAATCAAAAGAGTCCGGCACCATCTGGTATGCGGTCGGATGTACGGAGGAGGGCGGTTATCTCAGAAGAGCACCGCACCTTGATGGGTACGGTGATTGAAAGGATTTCGTCAGCCGAAAGCGGGCTGCATGAAGCCTTTATGAGTCTACTAACGGGTTTTGAGGTACATGGAATGATGTATATTTTTTTGAAAGTGCCGCACATTTTTAGATGTGCCCTATGTAGATAGTAGCCCCTGAGACTCTGGTTGCCGCTGAAAACGGCGGCAAACAAAGCATCATAGTCCCAGTCATAACCAGATTGCCTTTACGTGCAGGTGGTGGAGGCGCCGGTGGCTAGCCGGAATGATAGGGTTGCCGAACTAAAGCAACAACTGGATGCGGCCGATGCCGACATCGTGCTTGTTATCAAGCGGCTTGACGAGGCGCAGGGTAGGTGAATTATATTTTCTGATGAAGTCTCATAATAAGAGCAACATGATGCCAATATGTTTAATATGTTGTGACTGCAGATGGGGCTGCCGCCGTGGGGACCCTTCGGCCGGAGCTTGCCCTGGCCAAGGAGCAAGCGAGGAGTAGTAATGCGGCTGCTTTAAAGGCGGCCGAAGAGTTAAGAGCCGAAAAGGCCGCACATTGCGAGAGCAAAGAGAAAATGGCCGAGATGGCTGTAAAGTTAAAAGACACTGCCGACCGTTGCCAGCTTCTTGAAGAGGAAAACCTGGCGAAGGCGAGGGACCTGGAAAAGGCCGCCACGGCAACCAAAGACACCCGCTCCGCGATGAGAGCGAAGAAGGAGGAGCTGCGTCAAGCCGGGGATATCGCGGCTGGGAAACCCTTGCTGCTGCGGAGAAAGTTTGTAGATCCTCAGTATGCCCCTCTGGACCGGCTGTGGAGTTCGGCGGACGCATATATGGACTTGGCGGCGAGTGCTGTCGTTGCGGCCGAATACTTCCGAGATCAAACAGATCGTGAAGTGGACAAGCTATTCTGGTCACAATTTAATATTCCAGAGCATCCGCTTCCATTGGCTGATCGGCTTGCCGAATGGGCCGAACTGAATAGATTGTCCGGACTCGCCATGAGGTCTGTTGTGGATCACCTGTGGCGGGAAAGGCCAAAGCCAAACAACTATTTTAGTCTAGTGCAACAGTTCCTTGGTACGGTGCCGCGCATTAATGCGATGAAGAGGTCGGCGTGCATAGAAGGCTCGCGGATGGCCCTTGCCCGTGACAAAACATACTGGGCGGAGATGGATGTCACCGCTGTTGCGGCGCAGGGTTTGGCCGTAGGCCGAGTGGCTGCCGAGCACTATTTTGAAGAAGTTCTTGAAGGCGCTCGTTCGATTGAGGCCCAGTGCTCGAAGAATATTATGTTTGAATGACATATATTCCCATTGTAAAAGCAATGTTTTATTAAGTTTATCAAGGCTGTATTTATACTTTTGCCCGAAAGTATTATGATGCCTCCTGTGCGGCTGTTTATATATATATATGTATATGACCTGAAAAATTGCAGTCGTCGGCTTCAGCCCCCACGCATATAATGCGGGGGTGTTCGCAGAAGACGCATTTTCACACTTAACCCAACGTCTTGGTCCATTAAGGAGGTGATAGCGCAGCGAACGAGGCAACTGGACTATAATGCTTTAACACTTTCACTTAGCCAGAGGAGTTTGACAGTGGGGCTACTATATAGCCCCTGGTGGCTCCGCACTCATCCGAATTCGGGGTGCGTACATGCCTGGCCGGGGAACGGCCCTTCGTTAAGGCGGAGGAATCTCGAAGATTCCGATAGGTCATGGAGTGGTTGACCAGTCTCACGCTATATCATGACAGTCAGTTTTCGGCTTTCTCTACTGAGGTACTCGTCCGGATGAACCAGGGCACAATCGCAGTAGTTCTCCTGGTGCCACCTTAGCCGATAGAGCGGAACGTAAGGCAGCAAAACACAGCAGCCGGGCAAACCCAACATTTGACCAAAGACATGATTCAGAACTGATGCATATAAGTCCAAACTCGTGACGCCGAACACTCCCTAAGATATTCGGTATTTATGGTGTAAACCGGGCCTATATAGTGCCCTTTGTAATAAGCCCCTAGTGTCCAGGTACGTGCATTATTCTGACGTGGCCACATGCCAAGACGCCAGCATCCTTCTTAATTGTACTGAGAATCCGAGGGATGTGTATCAACAAGAGACAGTAAAAAAGGTTTACGCAGGGTCTTAATCTAAAAAGATTCCTTGGAACGGGTCCCTGCTGCACGTCTACACCTGTGTCTCCGTTGTGCCGTATTCTGGACGGGTGTAGCAGGATGATCATCTATAAAAGAGAGGAACTTTAATTGAAAAGTTGCCATGCAAAAGGTAAATTATACTAAATAAACAATATATAGTTCAGAATGAGTAAGATTGAGCCGAATTTCCACTTGTTCGCGCACGTTGTGCCCCTTGTATTGTACTAGGGGTATGGCCATCAAACCTGTATTAATTACATATAGTTGCGCCGGACTCGTCTAACCACGTCTGTGGTCTTAACGACCTGTCAAATGCTTTAGTTGGTGAGGCCATTTAGTGTGCGGCTGCCAAGGCGTCCGCGCTGTCTTCAGCGCGCAAGGAGCACTCAATATTTCCATTGACTGTAATGATGCCGCGTGAACCGGGCATCTTAAGCACGAGGGAAGCGTAATGTGGTATTGCGTTAAAGCGAGCGAAAGCTTCGCGTCCGAGTAGTGCTTGATAGCCACATTGGAACGGAGCGATTTGGAAGGTTAAATTTTCGCTACGGAAGTTATAGGGGAAGCCGAATATAACCTCTAATAACAGGGAGCCCGTGCAATGAGCCTCTAGGCCTGGCGTTACTCCTTTAAAGGAAGTATTGCTATGGCTAATTTTTGCTGGGTCTATCCCCATGTTGTGTACTGTGTCCTGATATATCAAGTTTAAACTGCTGTCACCGTCCATCAGAACTCGTGTGAAGTGGTGTCCGTCAATTATTGGGTCTAATACCAAGGCATCCCATCCTGCCCGCCGGACACTTGCTGCGTAATCCCGATGATCAAAAGTGATCGGTTGGGACGACCAATGGCAGAACTCCGCGGTGATAGGCCCTGGGGCATATTTATCTAGGGGTGCCGTTTTGTTTCTCCCCTTTATCACGTGTAACACGTTTACTATTTTGACTTATGGTGGGAATTTCTTTTGTTCCCCATTGCTTTGCTTGCGAGGCTCGTCCTCGTCTTCGCTTGGTTACTCCTGACCCTTGTCTTCGGCGTTGAGCTTGCCGGACTGTTTGAAGACCCAACATTCTCTGTGGGTATGATTGGCAGATTTACCGGGGGTGTTATGGAACTGACATGTTTGGTCTAGAATTTTGTTTAGGCTGGACAGTTCATCTTTGTTGCCTTTGGAGGTAGACTTTTGCTGCCCCGGCCGAGAGCTTCTAAATCCGGCGTTTACTGTCGTGCTCTTCGGGCTGTCTTCTTTATTCCGGCGCTTATTTTTGCTGCGTCGTGATTTTCCGTTTCTATCCCTGACTTCGGATGTACTTGGATCGCTGGTGCTGCATCGGGCTAACTAGATGTCCTCGCCCGCGCAAAAGCATGTCATGAGGCTTGTTAGTGCTGCCATTGTTCTCGGCTTTTCTTTGCCGAGGTGTCTGGCAAGCCATTCGTCGCG
The DNA here is from genome assembly GCA_034509565.1 of Triticum monococcum. Lineage (NCBI taxonomy): Eukaryota > Viridiplantae > Streptophyta > Magnoliopsida > Poales > Poaceae > Triticum > Triticum monococcum. The sequence continues at coordinate 29,505,384 of CM067847.1, forward strand.
AACGCTATGCTTGAAAGCTGCTAAGGCTTCGGTGTCCGGACAGTCGACTATTTGGTTCTTTTTAGTAAGAAACATGTTCCAAAGCTTTTGGGCTGACTCTCCGGACTGTTGAGTTATATGACTCAAATCATCTGCATCCGGTGGTCGGACATAAGTCCCTTGAAACATTGCCCGAAAAGCATCTTCAAGCTCTTCCCAGCTTCCAATGGAGTTTTTGGGGAGGCTTTTAAGCCAGTGCCGAGCTGGCCCTTTGAGCTTGAGGGGTAAGTACTTGATGGCATGGAGATCGTCTCCTCGAGCCATATGGATATGGAGGATGTAGTCCTCAATCCAGACCCCAGGGTATGTTGTTCCGTCATACGCCTCTATGTTTACGGGTTTGAATCCCTCTGGAAATTCATGGTCCAGCACCTCGTTGGTGAAACATAGAGGGTGTGCGGAACCCCTGTATTTGGGTGTGCCGTGGTGTTCGGATGTTTGTTGTGTTGAAGTGTATGTTGGAGCGCGCCTGCGTGGTCCATAGATGGATCTGGTTGCACCGTCCTTTTGATGCAAGCCCTTACGCGGATCACGTACTGGTTTATGTGCGGCGCCGTTTGCCGCTTTATGTTGGCTATGAGGTCGTCTATCCGACCGGGTGGCCATTTTATTTTTTAATTGCGGAGGATCTAAGGCCTCCTCATCGAATTCGGGTAGCAACTTTCGCTTCGGATAGCTCTTGGTGTGGCGATTACTGCCGTACTTCATTGCGGTGTCGAGTACTTCACTCCATCTGATTTTGAGTGTGTCTTGTGCAGTCCTGAGCCTTTGCTTCTGCTTTTTCAAACTACTCGCAGTGGCAACCAGCCTTTGATGGGCATTCTGTTGCTCCGGGTGCTTGTCCGGTGTGATGTCGTCCGGACTATTATCTTCGACGGGGTTGGGTTGTTCGGCTTGATTTTCCTTGTTGCCGTGATTGGGCGATGGTTCACCCTGCTCTAACGCTGGGTCTATATAATTGTTGTTTCTGTCGGGGTGGGATTTAGAGCGGCGTTTACGCCGCCGCTTTGACTGCTTCTCGAGGGAACAACCCTTCGTTGCATCCTTCCGTTCCTCGTCGTCGTTTTCGTTGGGTATGTCCACCATGTATACATCATATGATGAAGTGGGCGTCCAGTGCCCTGTGGGCAGTGGTTCCTGTTCGTCTCCTGCATTGTCGTCCATACCGTCGATGTCTTCGGAGTCGAGGTCCTGCATGTCGGTTAAGTTGTCGACAGTGGCTATTAAGTGGGTGGTGGGTGGGCGGTGAGCTTCCTCATCATCCGCATCCCAATCCTGCCGAGCGTAGTTCGGCCAAGATTCTCCTGACAAGGAGAGAGACTTTAATGATTTCAGTATGTTGCCAAGGAGCGAGTGCGGAAAGATATCCGCGGAGGTAAACTCCATGATCGGCGCCGAGCCGGATTCGATAGGCACGGGCGCAGGCGGTTCGGAGTCCGTGGCTGGAGAAGGATCCGGTAGTTTGGCAACACGGCTCTCGTGGAGGGTAAGGTCGATCCTCGGCTCGATCGCCACTGAGAGTACGACCTCCATGGCGGGGTCTATCCACCCATCTATGGATGGCGCGATTGGCTCCGAATTGAGGGCCGGAGCGGTTGCTGGTGCGATATCCTGAGCACTGTCCGACGACAGAGCTAGATCATGCTCATCGAGACCGTGCAACGCACTTGGCAGGGGCTCGAATCCGTCGAAGATCAAGTCTCCGCGGATATCGGCCATGTAGTTTAAGCTTCCAAACCTAACCTGGCGGCCAGGGGCGTAACTTTCGATCTGCTCCAGATAGCCAAGTGAGTTGGCCCGCAGTGTGAAGCCGTCGAATACGAAGATCTGTCCGGGGAGAAAAGCCCTGGACCACATCGCTATCGATGGTTAAAGGAGCCATCAAGCCTAATGGCGACGACACATAGGAACTCTCAATGAAAGCACCAATGTCGGTGTCAAAACCGGCGGATCTCGGGTAGGGGGTCCCGAACTGTGCGTCTAAGGCGGATGGTAACAGGAGGCAGGGGACACGATGTTTTACCCAGGTTCGGGCCCTCTTGATGGAGGTAAAACTCTACATCCTGCTTGATTTATTCTTGATGATATGAGTACTACAAGAGTTGATCCACCGCGAGATCGGAGAGGCTAAACCCTAGAAGCTAGCCTATGGTATGATTGTATGTTGTCCTACGGACTAAAACCCTCCGGTTTATATAGACACCGGAGGGGGCTAGGGTTACACAAGGTCGGTTACAAAGGAGGAGATGTACATATCCGTATTGCCTAGCTTGCCTTCCACGCCAAGTAGAGTCCCATCCGGACACGGGACGAAGTCTTCAATCTTGTATCTTCATAATCCATTAGTCCGGCCAAAGGATATAGTCCGGCTGTCCGGATACCCCCTAATGCAGGACTCCCTCAGTGCCCGTCATAAATTCTGAATAACATCAGAATATAGCTTCTCTTCATCAACCCCAGAATTGTAGTCATCAGGCTCCACTTCAAGGGGGGCCCTACTACCGTTGCCCACGCTTGTCGAGCCACCACGTCGTCGTGCACCAACTGAACTGTTCTGGCTAGAGATGCCATTACGATGACTTGGATCTCCCCGAGATGTTGCACCCGTCATCCTAGGTCCAAATGCCTGCTCAAGCACATCAATTTGCAGCCTCACATGAAAATTATCTTTCTCTTTATGCCTAGCAAACATAGTAGCCAGCTCTTCATCATTACTAATTGTCACCCATTTCTTTTCCCCATCATAGTATTTGTATACCACTTCATCAAGCAAACCCCAAGGATATTGGCTACAAATTACCTCCCCAAATTGTCTGAAACTCCAATTACTAGCCATTGGCAACCGATAATCGAAACCTCCTTGGTATTTCTTCTTATCCTTTGCATCGAACATGTACCGGTCCCTTCTAATGTGCACCAAGAAAGCAAACCGCGACTCCATCCTAACTGACGAAAAACAGAGACGCAATCAGCACACAAATCAGGTAAACCTACTCGAATCGACTATTCAAATGCACAACTAAGCTCAATCTAAACAGGAGGCGTGACTTACCCCTCGGGAACCCACTTGTGGACGTGGCGGATCTCCGACCCGATGCCCACCTCGCTAAATACTCCGGGGTCGCCGCTGCTCGCCATTTCGCCCTGGGGTTCTTCCTCCTAGTTCAAATAGCTCCACCAGCCCCCCACCTTTGAGCGCTCCGGCTGAGCGCATGGGAGGAGGCTGCGCTGCGGGTCGAGCAGGTGGCGGGCGCCCCACCCGTGGCGTTGCAGGAAGGTGACGGGCGTAGCAGGTAGCGGTGCAGCGTCGGCGCAGGACGGTAGCGGCGGAGCAGGCTGTGCAGCTGGTGGCGGGGCAGGTGCTGGCTGCCGCGGCGCAGGACGGCCGGCCGGCGGATGGGCAGAGTCGGCGTCGATTTTGCCAGCTAGAATCCTACGAATGATTTGGGGATTTTGTTGCACGGGCCCACATGTCAGCTCTGGACCCACGTCCACGCGGTCCCACGTGTAAGCTCCGGACCCACAACCACTAACGCCGGCGGACGGAATGGACTCAAATCTGGCCGTTTGGCCTCGTCATAGTAGCTGTGCATGGACGGGCAAAATTGAGCACAATTCGTATCTGAGGGCAAAATAGAGCACATGGACACCACTGAGGGGAAAAGGATAATTAATCCATTTTTTACAGGCGTATCTCCAAGTGAAACGATAATCCAAACAGGGCTTTAGATTTTTGTGAGAATGTTTCATGTCAAATCTAGCTTTGAATATCATGTCATGAGAAATGTAACGGCAAAAATGTGGCTTCAAGAAAACAAATGTAGACTTATTGAAATGTGGCTCCTATCATTACATGCTGTAATATCTTCTTTCCAGTGAGTACAATCTTATATCTTATATTTATATTTACTAATTGGAAGCACCAATGAAGCCTCCACGTCAATTCTCAGAAATCACGTAAAATTAACCTTCAGAGATCCATCATGCAGCGCTGCCAAGCTCCATGTAATCCACTCACCATGATACAAGAAAGGCTATCCTCATCTGACGTAAGCACTCACAATTTTCTAATCATACGTTCTCAGGTGCAGAAAAGTTGTGGTTAACTCCTTGGCCGGTGCACTGCTTTGATCATGGTTGATTAATTATGGTAACCACCGGCTGCCTCTGTCTCGATGAGAAAATCTTTACAACTTGGGAGGCAGCCACGCCAAGTAATAGTACAGCAGATCAAACATAGAAGAGGATTTTGGGGGAAAGAAGATGCAAGTTCTTCCCTATATATGCTCTTCTTTCTTTTAATTAGCTACTGCACAACCTCTCCGGCAAATTTGTATGGCTGCAGTGGGTGATGGATGATGCTTTGTATAACAACAATGATCCTGGTATAATTTGAGTGTGCTGCATATCTGTAGATTTTTCTTCTGTTGATTGAACAATATTTCCCAATCAATGACGTTGTAGATAGCCCAGCAAAAATGAAATTTTTGATGATGATTCTCAAAATTGTTTGTCAGATTTGATTCATTACCAAGGCTCTTGGTTTTTAAGAATTTTATTTTAGGACATTTAGCTATGCGTTCACCAAATAAAAATGATGCACATATGTTTGTTGCTTCATTATTATTAAATGTTCGACCTAGCCACCGTGCTAAGCACGTACTAGCTACATTTAGATATTTTAGAATTTTAGATTTGGACACATGAATTTTGGTGTTTTGCAGCTTATCAGATATGTTCATTAGAAGCTTTGATGAACATCCAACCAAGGGAATATGACGTTAGGTTAGTAGTTTTACATGTTTTACTAATTAGATGCAGCAAGGTAGGAAGCATAAAGACAAAAAAAGTGGTATCCGTGAAAGATATGACTAGGTATGTAGATACTAATTAAGTGGCAACCGGATATGCACACAATATTTACGAGACTTAATCAGATCGACAAAATCACGTAGTATAAATTTACACTGTTTGACATGAGCGTACTGATTAATCACTTCATCAACAACTATACTAATTAGTTAGACATGCAGATGAAATACGTAATGTTTACAAGAGACTGGAAGTTGATAGATCCATAAATTGTTTTACACACGAATAGGATAGACGAATTCTTCTAGCCCCATGTGTGCGTTCAGAACATCCTTGCACTATTAAAATATGATATAATCTGAACCATGCATATGGTTATATGCTAACATATAATTTGGATATTTCTAGCTAAGTCCCACCGGCGTTCACTGATTTGCTGATAGATTATCCAAGTCGACATAAAAAGGTATGTAAATATACGTTGCAATAATTGATTGATTCTGACTGAATGCAACGACGTCACTTCATCAGCGAGTCAAAAGTATCAATATATGGACTGTACGTTTGATGGTTTGTTTTTAGATAAATATTAAATCAAATGTAAATTATAACTAATATTATACATATTAATTGTTACAAGTTCATAGAAACATATTAACTGTTAATATTTAATAATCTTATCCTCTAGATAACCACATCTTAATTTCTAGAAAAAATATTTAGAATTAACAGGTGGTAGATAGATTGCATACAATTGATACAATAGAGAGAGAGAGAGAGAGAGAGTGCTTGGACACATATGCATACTTTGTATGCCATAAATACAATTTAATAATCAAAGTTCTGTATGTTGTACGGCAATATAGAAACATAGCCAAAATAACTGATGATTCTGTTAAAAGTTTGTTACTTGACTTTCTATTACATACAGTATGCAAAGCGAGATGAAAGACGAGGAAATAAAGCTAACTGCATTACCACAAGTGAATGCATAAGATGACATGATATGAGGGTATGTTATGGATGTTGGTTTCAGTCCATATTATTGTTAAAGTTTCACCTGATCATTTCTTTTCTATACTTCATATTTCCATGTATGCATTCCGAATCTGCTGAAGAAAATTACACATTCATCTAAATATTGATACAACATATAAGTTGTTCATGTCGGTACAAATTGAACAGTAAAAATGAAAAATACAACTAACTTCATGATACAATGATTCGGTTAAAAATTCAAATATGGTTGCAATTTTGGATATTTATTTATTTCTATTGATATTGAATGGTGTTGATTGTAGCTAATTCATCCCATTTCTTTTTCATGAATTGGAACCATGATCATGAAATTCTTATATGGTTCACAATAAAGATAACTTCTTTCAGAATAGAAATATGTAACTATAAAATTTCAGTATTTAGAAACCACAAGCCCGGATGCTTCAGTGTAATCAGGTTGAGCCAACGAGTTGGGGATCTATATTTCTTCCTTTTAAGTGATGTTTGATATGTATCATTGTGTTTTTTGTAAAGATTATAATTATCTTATAATTAGTATCATATCTTTTGCCTAAAATTCGGAAATATGGACACAGAAGCAATGCCACAAGAAACTATGCAAATATGTTTGCAATAGAAAAATATCAAGCCCGTGCGGACGCACGGGTTGATGACTAGTACTACAAGTCATGTTTGGAAGCCACAAGATGGGTAGTGAAGTCCCGCACCATAGAAGATCGTCCCATCATATTGCTACATGTTAAAGGCACCAATTGAGTATTTGTTTCTTTCTCGATGCCTCCCAGTCATACATTTTCATTGATATTGTCTTGATTTGTGTCCACCATCATCTCCAGTGTTCATGTGTACTGAAACATATCAGATAAAAAATAGTCAAGAGAGAGTTATCTGGAAGTGTGAAGCGTGGATGAATGAGAGATGATGGGCTATCCTGCATGTTCATGCGGCAATGGGGTCAAATATAATGGAGCGGGAAACAGGTATTTAGACATGTGAAGGTAGGTGGGTAAAATAAAATGCACCCTATAGAGGTGGCGGTCTGTTTGAAGACATGCAGCTTTTTCAACTATATTTTACTTTTCATGGGTCTGACTTGTAATGTCAGTCCCGGTGATCAAGCAAACTTGCAGAAGAATTGTTTTCAACAACAACTAGATTTTCATTAGCAAAACAGCCTATAATTTCAGTCAGCAGAAACAAGTATTGTCAAATACAAAAAAAATATAGAAACAAACAATCCTTTGCGTAATCCATGTGGTTTCTCCTTTCTTAGGTAAGTAAAGAGTAGTAATTGGGACGTATTTTTTTGAGGGATAATTGGGACGTGTATTTTGTTATATCTGGTGCAAGGAGGCTTAATCTGGTATATGACGACTGTTTGGGGCACCTAGGTGCCTAGACCCTTGCCTTTCCACCAGTAGATTGCACTTAGATGTGCGCTGTTAGACTTGACACGCTTAAAATAAGACATTTTGTCGAACAATCAACTTGCAAAAAATGCTTCGTTTGTTGCTCGTAACTGAATGCAAATAATATTCCTATGCTTTGTACAGTTTTTTTTTCAAAAGCTCCTTCCATTTCTTGAGAGATCATAAGCTCCTTTCCATTACAAGATTTTACATGTGATCTTGCTTAGCGGCCCATGTCCTTGACAGAGACATGCATCTTCAGTAACCCGAGTATAAAAATTGGAGGATGCTCACCATCTTCTCTACCATCCCAATAACCATCTTGTACTGGCACATCATCATCCTGGACAACACTCTGCTTGATCCCCTCGTGTTGTTTTTAAGTTCACTCCTTGAGGTTCAACGTCAATGCAAGACCGCACTCTATGGTCGGACGTGGAACTACCACTACTCCTGCTGGTTGGCCAAGCGGTACTTCTTGTATTTGTTTCTTTCCCTATGCCTCCTAATCATACGTGTGTTTACTAACACCATCTTAATTTTCTGTGCACCATTATCTCCCGTGTTTATGTGTATAGGAATCTACCTAATATATGAAAATGGTCAAGAGATGGGTTTTCCTATGCATTCTCGGGAAATGGCGTCAAATATAAAGGAGATGGCGAATGGGCAGTTTAGACATGTGAAAGTCGGTGGGGAAATAAATAAAATATGCCAGGTAGAGCCGGCGGCCTTGTTTCTATATTTTTTTGAGAGGAAGGCCTTACGGCTAGCTTTATTAAACTTTAAGTAACACTTACATCATCCGCGAGCAGGACAGAGTGGATCCCTATTGATTCTCTCATACAATATTCAAAAGAGACCTTCCCGAAATCTGCACAAATCTGCCGACATTCTTCCAGTATAGGGCCAGCGACCATAGAATGACCAACGTTACTTGTCATTGCATCCACAATTGTCATATTGTCTGCTCGAGCAACGACAGAGTGGATCCCTATTGATCTGGCAAGCTTGAACCCTTCAAGTAGTGCTGCTGCCTCCGCTGTTTCAACATCAGCCACATGCTCAAGTTTGCCGATGGAGGCAGCGATGAAGAAGCCTGCACTGTCACGGATAACAGCGCCACATGATCCAGCGTGGTCATTTTCCAGGAAAGGGGCATCCGTGTTCAAAACCAGCTGCCCCCCCTAGGGGTTTCATCCATCTATTCATTCTTGGGCTTGCCTTCTTTTGCGTATGCGCTCGCACATAATTAAGCGCTATAGCTAGAATAACTTGCGCAGATCGTTCAGGGATTTGAACGCTCTCTCCCTTCTCAATTTGTCGCCGCTGCCACCAAAGATACCAGCACGATATCGCGATCATCTCTGGTAATTCAATTACATCCGAATAAATCTTCTGGTTTGATGCATCGCACAAGAGAAAATCCAGAATCTCAGCTCCTGATTTTCCTGGGATTTTAGCTGTCCTTATTTTTTCATGTAAGTCAAGGAAGGACCATATCTGTCCAGCTCTGCAGCAGCCAAAGAAAGCGTGCGACACATCTTCCGCCAGCAGTTTACATAGTGGGCATTGCGCCGATGTCATTATGTGGCGATTGGCCAAAACACCAAAGCAAGGAATCGCGTCATGTAGGGCACGCCATATCAGAATTTTCACTTTGTTTGGAACCTTCAAACCCCAGAGCTTCTTCCAAACCGGGTGGGAAGCTGACGCACTTGAAAGAGAGCTGGGATTAATACTTCCGTAGGACTCTTCCCACTGTTTGTAGTAAGCCGTTCGTACACTAAACGTACCCGATTTTGTCAGATGCCAAGCCACATAATCTTCCGTGTCCTCCTGGTGCAATGGAATCTGCAGTATCCGATCAACATCGATGGGCCAGAAATTATCCCTGATGAGCTGCTCATCCTATTCTCCAGACGATGGATCAATGAGCTCGCTGACGCGGGTGAGCAATCTGATCCCTCGGGCATCCACAGCCGGACTTTACAAATCCGGCTCCTCAAACGCCCGCGGACGCGACCGGACGCATCCGCGGGCACTGACCGGGCAACCCTCAAATCCTGTTGTCCACATCTGTATATCTCATACCCGGTCCCTCATATCGATACTAGCATGCAACATACAAAAAAAGGACGTAGATCATCATACAAACATAGAATCAGACAGGGCAATGCACATTCCAAACACCAAACGATCACTGTCGGATATCCAAAAGATCGCTAAAGTTCACATAATTCACATAAACTTATATTACATTACAAAAAACTAGAAAATGAAGACGGAGACGGCAGAGATTGACCACTTCATCGCTGACCCTTTACCCTTCCGGTCGCCGGCACAGCTGTAGGCGTCGACGGTTCATGGCGGGTCATACGAGTAGTCGGAGGAGGAGCCGTCCGAGTCGTCATCTTCGGAGTTGGAGAGGATGACGAGTCCTTATATCCGCCGAACTTCCCTATGCTGCTGCCGCTTTACCTTTGTGAGCCGAGCCGCCTCTGCAGATGCCTCCGCTGCCTCGCGCTTGGATTGCTCAATGGCAATCCAGAGCGCCTTAGCGTTCTTTCACCGGAACCGCCGCGCGTCCATCTCCACGGTCGTAAGCGACCGGCGGCAGACCCATTCGAGGAGCCGGGCGTCCTCGTCGGCCTTCGCCTGTATCCCGCGGCGGCGGTGCATGGACTGCTCCACCTGCCTCCTCTTCCTTTCCAGCTGCCGCTCGCGGCGGGCGGTGCACGCTTCTAAATTCCGGCGTGCGCGTCCGGGTCAGCGAAGCGGGCACAAACACCCGCCGCTGCCCACGTGGGGGAGCAGTAGCCGGCGGGGGTAGGGGGCGGCGTAGGGGGCGGCGGATTGCGCAGGCCGGCTGTCCGAGCTGCGACTGGCCCGGGAGGGGCCAGCGCCGCCATCGGGGCGGTGCCGACAGGGAAGTTGCAGCTGCGGCGAGGCTGCAGATTCGGAGCTGACCCCGATCTCCACCTTGGACTGCTCCAAGGCGATGCAGAGGGCAAGCTCATAGTCCGGATCCAGCTCGGAGTCGGAGCGGCTGCCGGAGCTCGACATGGCGCCGGATTTGATTGGAATCGCCGCTCAGAGAGGAGAGGATGGAGCGAGAGGGGAGGGTCAGTGAGCTAGGGTTTTGGAATGATGAGCCGGATGTGGTTTTTCGTGGGACATCCGTGGGGCCAGTTGTTGCCCGGCCTTGTCAGGCGGACGCGCCCGGGCATGCCTGGGCCCTTCCATATCCGCCGCATATATGGGTTGGATATGAGGGGTACCGGACAGGCTGGGCGTTTGAGACCGGTTTGAGGCATCCATCCAGGTCAAAAAATCGTGACCGGTCAGTGACCAGGCAGGCAGCCCAAGCGTTTGAGGCTATTTTGGTGTGCCCGGCTGTAGATGCTCTAAACACATGCAGATTTTATCATTCTGTTTTACATTTCATGGGGTCCAAGTTACGATGTCCGGCATCGTGATCAAAACGCTGACTGGAGAAATTATTTCCAGCAATCGTTATATTCTCTTTAGCAAGGGCAGCTCCCAATTCCACTAACAGAAACAGATCGTGTTTTGGCTGCCAGAACACAAAATGAAAAAGAATAGTTGTGTACGTGTAAAGCATGGATGAATGAGTTTAATACAATAGGTTCCGGGGAACCGGCACAATCTTCTAGGGGTGGCCTATCACATATATATAATGAGTGGAATACAACGTGACAATATACACGTGTAAATACAGAGGCTATACAGTCTAACACCCTTCCTCAATCTTAGCCACTTCCTAAAGAATCTAGAAGGGTAAGATTGCACCGACAAGCCTCAAACTGTGGTAGAGGCAATGGCTTGGTGAAGATGTCTGCAAGTTGATCCTTGAAAGAGATGAACTTGATCTGTAGTTGCTTTTGAGAGACACGTTCCCGCACAAAGTGATAGTCAACTTCGATGTGTTTCGTTAGGGCATGGAATACCGGATTTGCAGAGAGGTATGCAGCACTGATGTTATCACACCAAATACCAGGAGACTATGACTAGGATATACCCAATTCCCGAAGCAAAGACTATACCCAGATAATCTCCGCAGTCACATTGGCCACAGCCTTATACTCAGCTTCAGTACTACTACGTAACACGTGAGACAGTGGCATGTTTGCCTGTTTCCCAGCACTCCAGGCGATCAGAGTAGAGCCAAAGAACACAACATAACCCCCCGTAGATCGCCTGTCATCCGGACTGCCAGCCCAATCCGCATCAGAATACGCCAAGAGACATCCAGGGGAGGTCGGTTGAATATGCAAGCAGTGAGACACCGTGAACCGAATGTAGCGCAAGATGTAACAGTAGACCAATAAGTGTCACGAGGTGACTGCAGATACTGGCAAACTCGATTGACAGCAAAAGAGATGTCTGGTCGTGTGATCGTCAAGTACTGAAGACCACCAACAATACTCCTGTACTCCGTTGCATTAGCAGAAGACAGAAGCTCACCATCAACAGCAGTGATCTTGTCAGTGGTCGCTGGTTTGCACTTAAGCATCCCAGCTCGCTACAAGAAATCCAGGGAGTACTTCTTGTGGGTCATAACAAGACCATCTGCCCAATAAGTAACCTCCACACCAAGGAAGTAGTGAAGCTTCCCAAGATCCTTGACCGCAAAATCAGTACCAAGCGAGCGAACAAGAGCTGTAGTAGCTGACTGAGAGGAGCTAACAAGAATAATATCATCCACATAGACCAACAAGTACATATTAACCTCATGCCTCTGTAGAAGAAACAGTGAGGAGTCAGCAGTCGATGATGCAAAACCATGAGCACGAAGAGCCATGCCAAGACGAGCATGCCAAGCACGGGGAGCTTGCTTCAGACCATACATCGCCTTGGACAGACGACAGAGATGATGAGGACGATCTGGATCAGAAAAACCCAGAGGCTGGCGCATATCAACCTCTTCCTCCAACACACCATGGATAAAGGCAATTTGTACATCCAGCTGACGAAGAAACCAATCTCGAGTAACGGCAAGAGAGAGAAGTAGCCTGATGGTAGTAGGCTTGACCACTGGACTGAAGGTGTCTTCATAGTCAAGACTATAGCGCTGTCGAAACCCACGAGCAACAAGACGAGCTTTGTAGCTCTCAATGGACCCATCAGAATGTTTCTTCACTTTGAAAATCCACTAAGAATCAATGACATTCGCCCGAGACAGTGGAGGAACAAGAGTCCATGTCTTATTGCGAATAAGAGCTTGATACTCTTGCTCCATGGCCTCTCTCCAAGGTGGAATGCGCATAGCAGCTTGATACGTGCGCGGCTTGGAGGAGGGATCCGCAAGCACTGCAGTCATGCATGCAGCCAACCACGCAACCATGCCATCATGACACTGCTTAGGCTGAACAATTCCATTGCGACTACGCGTATGAGGGCGGAGAGCAGTAGTAGGAGCCAGTGACGTCGAGGACGATGATGGAGCGGCGCCAGAGGAGCCAACAGCAGCAGAACTGGGCGAGGGCGATGGAGGCGTCCCAGTGCCAGGCGACCCCGGGTTGCAGGGTGCTGAAGACAGCCCGGAAGAGGCCAGCCCGGGTGACAGAGGCCCAGACACCATAGGCGAGGCGAGGGCAGGCGAGGCCGGCCCAGTCGGCGTGGACGGCGAGGCGAGGCCGGCCTAGTCGCCGTGGGCGGCGAGGCGAGGACGGGCGAGGCCGGTCCAGTTATCGTGGGCGACAAGACATGGACGGGCGAGACCGGCCCAGGCGTCGTTGGCCTGACCGGCGTCGTGGGCCAAACGGGCGACGAATCAGGCGAGAGCGCCGGGGCATCGACCGGTCGTGCATGGGCACGAGTACCGAGGCCATGCAAGGATGCCATAGGGTAATCATGCACGACTGGTGGTGCCGACGAGGAAGGCGATGACGACGAAGGAGGCGATGGCGCCTCTAAAATTTCCAAACGAGCGCCACGTCCAGTGCCTATACCATGGTTAGGCAGCAATATAGGTGAGTATGCAACATCATCAAATTGGTCAGAAGAAATAGAGGATGAATGCATGGATGGTGGTTCAGCGGTGGACACAGAAAGTTTGGCAAAGGAAAAAACATGCTCATCAAACACGACGTCCCGAGATATATAGACACGACTGGTGGGAACATGAACACATTTGTAACCTTTATGAAGAGAGCTATAGCTCAAAAAGACACACTTCTTGGAGCGAAACTCAAGCTTGCGCTTATTATATGGACGGAGATGCGGCCAGGAAGCACACCGAAAAACCTTGAAGAAGGTGTAATCGGGTTGTTCATTAAGGAGAACCTCAATGTGAGTCTTCATGTTCAAAACACGAGTGGGAGTACGGTTGATGAGAAAACATGCAGTGGTGAATGCATCACTCCAAAACCGAAACGGAACAGATGCATGGGCCAAAAGATTAAGACCAGTTTCAACAATGTGACGATGCTTACGTTCTACTGAACCATTCTGCTGATGTGTATGTGGACATGCTAAATGGTGAGCGATCCCAACCGAGTGAAAGAATGAGTTGCGGTTGCGATACTCGCCCCCCTAGTCTGACTAGACATGAACAATTTTGTGTTTGAGAAGGCGTTCAACATGTTTTTGAAACTGAACAAAAATGTCAAACACATCATATTTACGTTTAATAAGATAAAGCCAGGTAAAGCGACTATAAGCATCAATAAAACTGATATAATAATTGTGACCACTGACAAAAGTCTGAGCTGGACCCCATACATCTGAAAACTAAAGTTCTAAAGGATGTTTCACCTCACGACTGGACTCCGAAAAAGGAAGTTGATGACGCTTCCCCTGTTGACAAGCATCACACACTGCTACATCTTTATTACTAGACAAGGTAGGAAGCTCATGACGATGCAAAACATGAAGGACAATAGGTGTGGCCGGGTGACCAAGACGAGCATGCCACTATGACAGGGATACCTGAACTCCACTGAAAACGTGAGCGACGCTGGGATGCTCTAGATGGTAGAGGCCCTGGCACAGCCGCCCACTAAGAAGAATGTCCCTCATGCCCCAATCCTTAATAAAAAGATCAAAAGGATGAAATTCATAAAGCACATTATTATCACGTGTGAGTTTAGAAACTGAAAGAAGATTATGTGTCACAGATGGAACCCTAAGAACATTGCGAAATTGAAGACTCCTATTGACAGGTCTAGTGAGAAGAGATGCTTGACCAATATGAGAGATGTGCATACCTGCTCCATTGGCGGTGTGGATCTTGTCGGAGCCATGATAGGGTTCACGAGTGTGAAGCTTCCCCATCTCGCTCGTCAGGTGCTCCGTCGCCCCAGAGTCCATGTACCAGTGGGGATCGGTGGAGTAGGACTGAGTGTGTCCTTGTTGCTTCTGCGGCGCCGGACGGTTAGCCATGGCAACCTGACGGGCAAAGTTGCGTGTGTCCTTGCCGTCATTGCCAAGACCAAGAAAACTCCACTGAAAGCGTGTGTGACACTTGGAGGACCAGTGCCCCTCAATGCCACACAACTGACACACGCGTCGACCACCAGCCCCTGGTAGGGTTGCGGACGCGGGGGGAGCCGACGATGATGAAGACGAAGCCGGGGGCGACCCCTTGGACGAGCTGCGGCCACCCTTAGTGGCGGCGTTTGCGGAGAGGGAGCCGTGACTGGCCTTGGAGCGGCGCGCCTCGACACGCTGCTCGGTGAGGAGAAGGCGGTAGTAGACCTCATGTGCCATCATGGGAGTCGAGTTGCCCCGCTCGTTGATGATCTCGACCAAAGCATCATACTCCTCGTCGATCCCATTGACGATGAAGGAGTTGAACTTGGAGTCGGTGAGCGGCTGTCCAATGGAGGCCAACGTGTCAGCAAGGCCCATGACCTTGTTGTGCAACTCAGTGGCCGTGGAGTCAAGCTTCTCGCACTTGCCAAGCTGACAACGGAGCGCAGAGACACGAGCCTGAGACTGCGCCATAAGCGAGCGCTCAAGAATGGTCCAGGCCCCATGAGATGTCTTGGTGAAGACAACAAGCCCGGCGACAACCGGAGAGAGCGACCCCTGGATGGAGGAGAGGTTCGCCTGGTTCTGCCCCGTCCAAACACGGTGAGCCGGATTGTAGACCGAACCATGCACGCTGTCCACCAACGCGCGGGGGGGGGGGGGGGGGCAAGGGAGAGAGTCGTCTACGTAGCCAAGCAGGTAATGGTTCCCAAGGAGCGGAAGAACCTGCGCACGCCAGAAGATGTAGTTGTCGGACGACAACTTGATGGTGACAAGGTGGCCGAAGTGAAACTGCGGCGGCGGCGACGATCCCATCGAGGAGTCGAGAAGAAGGAGCCTACGCTCCGAGTCCCGGGCGGGGCTGGCACAACGGCGGCGTCCAGCGGGTGGGACAGTAGCGCCGCGAGGGAGGCCGGCAGGAACCCCGCAGTGGTGGAACCAGACGTGGCGGCGCTCGACATGGCGGCGGCGCGATCGGGAGCGGCAACGGTGAAGACGGCGGCGGCAGCGGTGCGGGTATTAGGGTTTAGCGGAAGCGATCGTAACCTAGTGTGATACCATGTAAGACAATAGGTTTCGGGAAACCGGCACAACCCTCTAGGGGTGGCCTATCACATATATATAATGAGTGAAATACAACTTTACAATATACACATGTAAATACAGAGGCTATACAGTCTAACAATAAGAGACGATATTTGGCAGTGATATTGGTTATTCCTCACACACTTAAAATAGGCAATTCTGTCAAAAACTAACTGTAAAAAGTTGCTTGGTTTGTTGCTCGACACGAAGCCCCAATAATATTCTTCTGGTTTGACACATTTCTGCTTTAAAAGATCCTTCCTTTTTTTCAGATCACAATCTCCTTCCTAGTACGACATTACATGTGATCTTCCTTAATGACCCAAACCATTGACAGGGACATATTAGATCATATCCGAGTACAAAAACTTGAGCATGCTCACCATGTTCTCGACCAACCCAATCACCATCGTGTACTGACACATCATTATGGGCTACGCTCTGCTTGATCCCCTCGTGTTGTTTTTAAGTTCACTGCTTGAGGTCCAATTCAATACAAGACTGCACCCCTGGGTGGACGTGGAAATACGACAGCTCATGCTTGTTGCCAACGGAGTTCTCCCCGTATTTGTTTCCTTCCCTATGCCTCCTAGTCATACATGTTACTGGCATCATATTTCCATTAGCTCCCGTGTTCATGTGTGTTGAAATCAACCTAATATATTTAAACGGTCAAGAATAGTTGAGTACGTGTAAAGCATGGATGAATGAGAGATGACGGGTTTTCCTAGCGCTCAGGGGAAATGGGATAAAATATATAGGATAGGGAAAGAGCTGTTTAGACATGTGAAGGTAGGTGGGGAAATAAATAAAATGCCCGGCATCGTTCTGGTTCTGGTTCACCTTTCATGGGTCTGAGTAATCATGCCCGGCATCGTAGTGAGGTAATCGTCTGAGCCGGAGATTCCTGGTTGACTTTCTGGTTGTCTTCAAGCCATTCCTAGTTGACTTTGGGTGTCAAATCTGAGCAGGCGATTCATGTGTCTTTGTGCTGGTGTCGAGGTAATGGTCTTTGTCTTTGTTGCTTTTTCTGATGGTGCTGTTGCGGACAACCACTGACACCTTTGAGGGTCGGGGTGATGTTGTCGTGGACTAGTTGTAGACGAACACGCCCTATTGCCTTGGTGATGATGTCCTTGGGGAGGTGGTAGGAGTCGGGTGCCTTGTAGCGGGCGAGGGTGATGCCTCTCTCGTTTCTTTTCACCTCCATGGCTTGTGCTTCTTGTGTTGTGTGCACATAATGATTGTTGGGCTGCAGTGCAAAACGAAGCCCTTCTTCGTAGAAGTTTAAGTGCAGTGGAGAAGCGTTTGTGATTTTTTAGCTGGTGCAAATGCCTTGATTACGAAGCCTCTTTGTCCACATATCAACTCGATTCTCGAATAAGCCTTTCCCTTTCGCAGAGACTAGCACCGGCTGCTGAGATGCTTTGTAGTTGCAACTACCCTTGATTAATCAACAGACAGGGTTGATTAGTTCCTTGTAATGTTGCCAAGTTGGAAAGATAACAACCCCATCACTGGAGATGCATCTCCCCGTGTAGCAGGATTCCAAAATTAAAGTGCATGTTGCATGAACAATGGCGGAGAAAGTGGGGCATGCAGTGCCCCCCATCCCAACCCCAACAAACATTGAGTTAGGCCTAATATGCATGTAAATATATGATTATTTTCTACCAAAATAGTGTTATAATAGAATTTTTACGGTACATCGTACTACATATTATGATGTGTAGTATTTAGTTGATCCAATAGCCAATATGGATGGGTCAAAGGATTTAGCTCTAGGGCATATTGGTAATTTCCTATTACAGATAGATTTATTCGTTGTTAGTTTTAATCACAATTAACAATCTATAAGTACTTAAATTATTCCATCACATCTTACGCGGCACCGCTCGTCCGCTACTCACGACGCAACGCCGCCGCAAATCTCCATGCAGTGCGCCGACGCAAGAACGTCCGCCACCATCTTTGATTTTCCTTTCAACAGGGGCAACGGAGGGTTAGATGGCGAGCAAGGCGGTGCACGCGTGCGACGGCCACAGGCGGCGAACGGCGCGGTGGACACCTCGGTGCACTCAGTGAGCCTCCTTGAGCGGAGGCGCAAGCGAGTGCGTCTGTGACCCACGTCGCCGCTGCTCCCTGCTAGGGCTGCCGGAGTGCCCGGGCGGGTGAGGCGTCGCGGCACATTGTATCGCATGCCCATCGCCCTCGTGGAGCTTTGCACGCCGTCATCGGCTTTGTAATTAATCACACAGTGGGTTGAAGTAGAGATTTGGTTGAAGTAATAATAAAATACACCAGGAAAAATATCGTGCCTGTAGCCATCAACAGTCGTCTTCCGTACGTGTGTTCCAATAGCAAGCAGCGATCTGGTTGTTACTTACGTGTTACGTTACGGACGGCAGCGGCCAGTCTACTAGCGTAGCTTTTCTACGTAGCTGTGTACATGCAGTACAGGTCAGCTTGGAGCACGAACCAAGACCCTCAGTTTCGTTTCATTGTCTTCGTTGGTCATCTGCGAAATGTACCGGCCGGCGTAGACTGCACCACGACGGGGAAGGAACGTGCATGCATGATTGATAAACACTAGGACATATGTCCGTGCGTTGCACCGAGAGAAAAAAAACTAAGTAGACCGAAACACATTCACGGTTCTCTACCAGGATTATTACATCATTAACTTAACAAGCTACATTGCTATCCAGGTGAATTATCCAACCAAGTTAAAAGGAAAAGTAAATTTGTTCAAAAGAAATCTTAAAGAACTCCGTTGGCATATGGTAGAAGTCCTCATGAATCAAGTTGGTACCTTGCATGAAGTAGGTGCCTTCTTGATTCAAAAAGTCACCGTCTTGACTGCTACTATCTTTGTTGGCAGGACCATCAGCAGCGGTTTGAACCTCCATACTTTCCCGTGATTAGCCACAAAATGAAACATAACCACTATGTAAATAGCTACTGAGTGTCAAAACTGAAAAATTAATAGTCAACAAATGTACATAGGGCCATTCATAAAACAGTTGGATCATGAACTGCTCCCAGTGGACAATATTCTGCAGGAGCTACTCCATAAACACTGAACCTTTGTTGGATTAAATGGATTTTATATATTAAAAAACAGGTAAGTTTTTTATTGATAAAAAGCCCCCAAGATCTATATTTAAGGATCGAACAGCAGTACAAGCAGCCCAAAGAAACCACAGAATAGATCCAGGTCCCTGGAGAAGCTAGCTAACACATCTCCTAATGCGAGTCGAGGGTGCACTGCCGCCGGCGCCACTTCACCCGAAGCCGGCCAGACCTTGAATCTCACGGTCGGGTAAATCTTTATCATGATTTGCCAAATGAAGACAAACTTTATTCTATCTAATTTTACTGAAGGGAGGGACTGATGTACACATGAACTGATGAGTACATTTCTCGCAAAGAAAAAAGAATTGATGAGTACATTAATTTTGTAATTAGCTGTTCAGCAAGGGACATGCTGCCCTGCAAGTGGATTGACAAGAGAGGGTTAGCAGGCCAATCGACGTCCTTCAGGATGTGGCTTAGACGCATAGACTGGTTCGGTGGTGCGACCTCATCTAGGAAGTGGCGTCCGCGAGGAGTGGGAATGCCGCCGACGCGTCCAGGCAGCGCAGTCCCTCGGAGTTTGGGCTATTGTTGGTGGGGGTTGTGCGGAGTGGGGTGAAGTAGTCGGCGGCAACCGCGTCCAGGTCATCCCGTTGGCGACCTCCGGCAATCCGGGTGGATCCCTCCACGCGGTGAAAGGAGGTGGAGGAGAAGCAGTGGCCATACCTATGTGCTGAAACTCAACGACAGTGGTCATTGGAGAAGGATGAGCGGCCACAAGAACTCAGCGCGGTGCGGTGACCTTGTTCTTGAGGGAAGCTCTGCCTTCGTCGTTTCGGCGGTGCGGCTATCCGGGAGACAATGCGAGGGCGAGGACGTATGAGACACCCTGCTCGCAGGTGGTGACAATGACATACACCATGGGGATGCCTACTTCCCCCGGCACACATTTCTCCACTCCACGCTCGGTTGCTCTAAGCCGTCGAGAGCACTCTGGGACGAGCACCGCCATCATGCCGATGAGCCCGTGCGCTTTTCGCGATCGATGATCATGACTGGAGGGTGTGTAAGGGTCCCGATCTAGATCTGAGGAGAGGTTAGGTGGGGAAGGAGGACGAAGGAGGCCGGAGGAAAATATCAGCTTCTCTTAATCAATTTGACATCATCATTCTTCACACCCACTCTCTTTCAGCCGCACCTAGAAATACCCACGGCACGCAAGCCACACACACGCAACGCGTCCTGACTACGCGGGTCCACCGATCGCTTCTTTTCCACTTGTCTGGGCTCCGTCATCTCCGTCTGGTCCTGGCTCGGTCGCCCCACTGGCCAGTGGGGCCGTCGCGGCTGGTGGGGTAGCCGTGACATTCCCCCCCCCCCCCCCCCCCACCCCGCTTGTGTGCCGACTTGTCCCCAAGGCAGCGTAGAGGGGAACCACTGCTGCAGCGCCACTGGATCTTCCCACGTTGACAGCGACGAGGGAAGGTTTCTCCATTGCACCCGGATGCGAGGGCGTGTGTCGCCGGCCACGCGCACCATCTTGCGGTCGAGCACCAGCTTCGGCACATGTTCTGCCTGCAAAATCGAGTTATCTAGAGGAAGATGAGGACTTACTGGTACCGTAGCTCCAAAGGCCTTCTTCAGTTGTGAGACGTGCACCACCGGGTGGATGCGGCTGGAAGCAGGCAATTGGAGTTTGTATGCCACTGCCCCGACTCGAGCCAACACTCTGTATGGGCCATAGTAGCAGAAGGCGAGCTTCTGGTGCGGCCGCTGTGCCACTGACGATTGGATGAAAGGCTGTAACCTGAGCAACACTGCATCCCCCACCGCAAATTCTTTATCTGTACGGTGTCGGTCAGCCTGAACTTTCATGCGGTCCTGCGCGCGTTTGAGCTGTTGCTGCAAGTGCTCAAGCATCACTCCTCTTTCCTGGAGCCATGCTGCAAGGTCAGGGACTGCACATTCGTCGATCTGTGCGACGCCAAACTC
Source organism: Triticum monococcum (assembly GCA_034509565.1). Lineage (NCBI taxonomy): Eukaryota > Viridiplantae > Streptophyta > Magnoliopsida > Poales > Poaceae > Triticum > Triticum monococcum. Next base: position 29,526,314 of record CM067847.1, read on the forward strand.
CCGGGGAAGGTGTCCGTAGATGACTTCGAATGGAGTCTTGCCCAGAGCCAAATGAAAAGATGTATTATACCAGTATTCTGTGAGAGACAGCCACTTGGACCAGTTGCCAGGGCAAGAGTGAACTGCGCACCTGAGGTATCCTTCTAGATACTAGTTGACACGTTCAGTTTGCCCATCTGTCTGGGGGTGGTATGATGAGCTGAGACGTAGGTCTGTCCGGCAAAGCTTGAACAGTTCTTGCCACACTTGCCCTATAAAAATCCGGTCCCGATCTGATATGATGGCCAGTGGTAAGCCGTGGAGCCGGAAAATTTCCTTCACAAAAACTTTGGCAATTTGGAGAGCTGTGAACAGGTGAGTCAAAGGCACAAAATGCGCGTATTTGGAGAACTTGTTAACTACCACCAAGACAGTGTCGTACCCTCCTGAGCGAGGCAAACCCTCAATGAAGTTGAGTGAGATGAGTGACCATGGTTTTTGAGGTATTGGCAGGGGTTGAAGGAGCCCCGCTGGCGATATACGCTCCGTTTTTGCTTGCTGACACACCATACAGTTGCGCACCAAGGTCTTGACCTGCAGTTTCATGCCCTTCCACGCGAACGGCCGTTTGACTCTGTTGCAGGTGGCATGGACACCTGAATGTCCCCCCGCAGCACTGTCATGTAGGGCTCGGATCAAGTGTTGTTGGATGTCAGGATCTTCCCCAATCCACACTCTCCCATGGAAGCGCAGGATGCCATCCTGCAAGGTGTACTCAGGCTCGCTGTCCGGCGCTAGGGCCAGCTTCGTCATACGCTGCTGCGCCGCTGGATCTGCTTGATAGCTGCGTTTGATAGCTTCCAACCACGTAGGTTTACATACAGATATCGCTGCCATCTCTGATTCTGATTTGTGCTCACGTCGCGACAGCGCATCTGCCGCTCGATTTGTGACTCCTGTCTTGTACTGGATGGTGTATTGCAGGCCGATCAGTTTTGTAAACGCCCGTTGTTGAATCGGGGTATTGAGTCATTGACCTGTCAAGTTCAACAGGCTTTTTTGATCTGTGCGAACCACGAACTCTGAATGTTGCAGGTAGGGCCGCCAGTGGTCGATGGCCAGAAGCAAGGCCAGACATTCTTTTTCGTACGCCGAGAGGCCTAGATTGCGCGGAGCCAAAGCTTTACTGAGATACGCGACTGGGTGTCCTCCTTGCATCAGGACGGCGCCAATTCCCGTGGCGCTCGCGTCCGTTTCAACAACGAACTGCTTGCGAAAATCGGGCAGTGCGAGCACTGGAGCTTGCACCAGGGCTTGTTTCTGCGCGGAGAACGTGGCTTCGTCCGTTGGCGTCCAGACGAAAATTGCTCCTTTCTTCAGCATTTCAGTGAGTGGTTTGCTGAGTACTCCAAAGAAGCGAACAAATTTGCGATAATAGCCCGCCAATCCCAAGAATCCACGTAGCTCTTTGACATTCTGCGGCTGCGGCCATTCTTGAACAGCTCGGATCTTGCTCTTGTCTGTGGCAACCCCTTTGTCGCTGATGACATGTCCCAGCTAACTGATTTCCTGTTGGGAAAACGTGCATTTGGACATCTTGGCCTTGAGATCCTTCTGGGCCAGCAACTGCAAGACGTGTTTCAGCAGTTGTCGGTGCTCTTCCAGCTCTTCAGAGTGGATTAAGATGTCATCCATGAATGCCAAAACCCCGTGGCGAAGTACTGGCTTGAGCACTATGTCGACCACTCCCTGGAATGTTGCGGGAGCGTACGCGAGGCCGTACGGCATTACCTTGAACTGAAAATGCCCCAGGTGCGTTCGGAATGCTGTCTTGTGTTCATCCTCCGGGACCAAGCGGATTTGGTGGTATCCAGCTCGCAAGTCCAACTTCGAGAACCATTTAGAGCCAGCTAACTCATCGAGCAGCTCGCCGATCACCGGCATTGGGTACGTCTTTTTGAGAGTTATGGCATTGGGATGACGGTAATCGACGCAGAAACGCCACGTTTGGTCCTTCTTCTTGACCAGCAGCACGGGTGACGAAAAGGCACTTGTGCTGGGTGTGATGAGCCCTTTTTCTGACATCTCCTTAACCTGAGCTTCTATTTCATCTTTCTGTTCAGGAGTGTAGCGGTACGGTCTGATATTGATTGGTTTAACCCCTTCGAGCAGAGGGATAGTATGATCCCAGGGTTGACGATCAGGCAACTTGGACGGCTCTGCAAACACTGAGTGGAAGCTGTCGACTACCTGTTGAATGGCTGGGGGCACTTCCCTGGCTTTATCAGAGCGATCTATTGCACACAGCGATATCACATGAGCAATAGAATCACTCTGCTCCATCCTGAGTAGCTGATCCATTGTCACTTGCTCGACTTGCTAAAACTTGGGCTGCAAACCCACCAAAGTGATAGAAGCCCCCTGGTGCTGGAACTGCAGCGTTTTCGCTGTCCAATCGACCAGCATTGGTCCGCATGCTTCCAGCCAGTCCATCCCTACCACCATGTCATACGAACCAAGAGGGAGAACTCGGACATCTGTCTCAAACTGCTGCTCTTGTGTTGTCCATTTGCAAGCAGGTATGTACCCAGAACAAGTCAAAGTACCTCCGTCCGCAATCTTAATTGACACTGGCTGCATTGGTTGTACTTGCATTTTCAGTTTCTGGGTTGTTTCCTCACCGATGAAACTATGCGAGCTACCTGAGGCCACCAGAATCAGCACCTCATGGTTGTCAATCAAACTCAGCAGTCGAACGGTTCACGGAGTTGTTGCCCCTATGGTCGCAACCTTGGAGATGGACATGAGTTGCTCCTCCTCAGAATCTGATTCCGCCCCTTGCCTGTCTTGCGCTTTGGCCTGCAACAGTTCCAACAATTCTTCGACCACATGGAGTTGGACGGTGGCCGCGCACTGGTGGCCTTGGCCCCATCGTTCTCCGCACTTGAAGCAGAGACTGCGCGCTTGACGGTAATTGCGCAGTGCGGCAATGCGGTCCTCGCCCCGCGCTGGTTCGGCGCGTCGATCGGCTGCTCGAGCCACGTCCAAGGCCCGGCGATCTTCAGCTACTGCCGGAGGCGCGGGCGGCACCGGACGGGGATGTAATCCACCCGCCGCTGGCAGAGGCCGAGCAGGGTGTCTTGCCTGGCCCGGGTCCTTCCGTGTCGTCAGCCCCATCAGCTCCTCCTGTAACAGAGAAAGAGAAAAGGCGGAGTCCAAATCTTGCGGGCGATGTAAGGCAACACCAATTTTAATATCGCTTTTGAGACCATCAAGGAATTGCGTAGTGAAGAACAACGAATCAAAGGCAGGGTTATGAGCTAACAACTGATGCATGAGTTCCTCAAATTGTTCCATGTATTCTGTAACTGATCCTGTCTGACGGAGAGTATTGAACTGTCTAAGCTGCACTTGGTACTGCTCGCGGCCAAATTTGGCACACACAGCAGAACATAGCGTCTCCCAGGTGAAGGAGGTGTCGTGCGCTTCCTGCACCTGCAGCCAACGCGCGGCATTGCCCTCGAAATGGAGGGTTGATACCCGTACCCACATCTCTCTCGGAACCCCATAAACACTAAAGTATTTCTCACATTTGTTTTTCCAGAATTGGGGATTTTCGCCATCGAAGGGCGGAAAATCGAGCCGCGGAAGGGCCCAATTGCTGTGCCCCCCGAACGAACCGTGAGGCGACAGAGGTGGAAGATCAATAGGATATGCCAGATCCCCGCCCGATTCGCCTGATTTCGAAGGAAAAGGGGGTCGGAGAGGCTCACCCGTGACCGGAGGCAGCGCCGGGGTAGTGAGTACCCCGTGTGCCAAGCCCCCGGAGTCGATGTTCCCGCCGTGGCCACTTGGCCCGTGGTGTCCAGGGTCGCCAATCGGAGAAGACGACGCCGGCTGCACCACCACGTCCTCGGGGGATGTCGAAGACGCCGTCAGCACGGGGTGGAGGGCGATCCGGCCGACCTGGGTACGCAGCTCGTCGAGTTGCTGCTGCAGGTTGGTCACCGCCGGCCGCCAGAGCTCAAGCGATTGCTGGATCGCGTCGAGGCGGGCGTCGTTGGTGACGCGCCCGTCGTGGACCGCCTTCGCGAGGGCTGCGATCTGCTCTTCCATGGCTGCCGCCTGCTGCGCTGCTTTGGTGTGGTAGCGAGGCTTCTGGTAGAGTGGATCTAGGATGATTGACCTCTGATACCAAGTTGTAAGGGTCCCGATCTAGATCTGAGGAGAGGTTAGGTGGGGAAGGAGGACGAAGGAGGCCGGAGGAGAAGATCAGCTTCTCTTAATCAATTTGACATCATCATTCTTCATACCCACTCTCTCTCAGCCGCACCTAGAAATACCCACGGCACTCAGGCCACACACATGCAACGCGTCCTGACTACGCGGGTCCACCGATCGCTTCTTTTCCACTTGTCTGGGCTCCGTCATCTCCGTCCGGTCGTGGCTCGGTCGCCCCACTGGCCAGTGGGGCCATCGCGGCTGGTGGGGTAGCCGTGACAGCCGTGACAGGGTGGCCCATGCTGATGCCGTGCCGTTCTACATGAGCAGCTGGAACGTGTCGTCGCTAGCATACCACGCGGACGCCGTACCTGAACAATGTAGGTCTGCTGATCTCCTCGTCGTTGTCAAAGACGGTCATCTAGAGGACCGCACTGGTGCAGCGAATCGGAAGAGCGAGAAACCTCCGGATGATGTGGGCCTGTCGGCGTTGGCCTTGACGGTTGTTGCCGCCAGCCTCGACGTCACGTACACTGATAATTACCCTTGGAATCGGCCGTGTTTAACGTCTGCTCTTTGTATTTACTACGTGAGGTAGACGCTAGCGAAGGCAAGAGTTCAACTACGAGCGAAAGACCAGGTCGTGGGCACAACACCTTTTCTTTATCTTATATATATCGAAATATGTATTTGGCAACCCTGTGCCCGATTGCAAAACTGCCACACCACTCGATGTCCCTTCGATCGGCATCGCAACATGATCCACTTTTTCGGTTTTTCCACTCCTTCCCCGCACTCGTCCTCTCCAAGCTCGCCGCCTCCGACCACGTCTCCTCCGCCGCCTCCGCCCTCTCCGAGTCGCTCGCCTCGGGGGCCCTCCGCGCCTTCTCCTCCCACCGGGCCACCCGGGGCCCGGATCCTCCTTCCCCGCCGCTGCACGACCGGATCTTGGACCGCCTCCTCTCCCCCGACGGCGCCGGGTTCGCCTCCGCCGTCCTCAGGAGCTTCGCCAGGAACCTCGTGCTCTCCTGCCGTGATCCCGAGGCCCGGCCCCGTGCCCCTGGCCAGCCGGACTGGCTCGCCGCGCTGTGCAGCGACAGGGGCAAGGAGGCCGCTGCGGAGCTCGTCCGGGTGTTCGTCAGCACCGCCGTCGCCGCCTACCTCGACAGGACCGCGGCCGTGCGCACCTCCGACCAGGTGCTCGCAGGCGTCACTGACCCCAAGCACGACGCCAAGCTCAAGGACCTGCTCGTGTCCGTCGACAACGGCGCCGTCGAGACGTTTGTCAGGACCTCACGGCAGGTCACAAAGGAGGCCTCCATTTCTCGAGCTGAAGCAGCAGTGGTGCAAGAGGTCTGCAATTCAGGTCCTAGCTGTGTAATGGAGAGAGTATCGACCACATTGGCCTTGCCAAGCAACAGGAGGTTCGTGCTGGATGTCACGGGCAGGGTCACCGCAGAGATGGTCCAATCATTCCTCGAGTTCTCGACTCAGCGGGTGTCCGCTGGTGCACGAAAGAGCATTGTCGTTGCCCGTGACGAAATCACCGAAAGGGGTCTCGTCACCGTCAAGTACCTGAGCGCCAAGTCCATGGCCATCTTCACCTTATGCCTCACAATGTGCATGCACATTTTCGGTTGGAATGAGGTTCCCGTTGCCGGCCTAGGCATAGCCTGGTGTGGACTTCAAGGTGACATTGTTCCAGTTATCCTGATTGTAGTTGGAAAGTAAAGTATGTAGATTGCAAATTGATCGTTTGCTACTGCTAGCCTTTTTTATGTGCTGTTGACTAGCATTTGGAAGCAGAAATCTGTTGGATTTGCAGTTGTTGGTTTGTTGTTTGTGATAGTCTGATAGGGAGTATATAGGCCACGAATGGATAATTTTGCAACTTTAGTGTAAGGTTTCGTATGTATTATGGTGTTGTATCCTGGTAACTTTAACCATTGTGGAAGAAAAATGTGAAAAGATACCCGATAATTTATGTGTAAATAGATGGTAATATACGCAGCGCACATCTGATAACTGAGGTAGAAACACCATGGTAACTTTGACCATAGGGAAGATTTTTTTTTAAAGAAAATCTGGTATCTTCCATGTAAATAGCACGGTACTATACCTCCCTCCCCTGATATTTTTATGTGTAAATAGCATGAAAACATATGCACTGCGATAACTAAACACCATGATAAGTTGTTGAAACTTACCCCTGATAAATTTTGTGTAAATAGCATGATATTTTAAGCACTGCGGGCTTGATAAATTACCTAGAATCACCATGATAACTTTTTATCCCAGGGAAAAGTTGTTCAAAACATCCCCGATAATTCTTGTGTGAATAACATGATAATATAAGCACTGCGTAACCGATAACTTACAATATAAACATGATGGTAACTTTTTATCAAAGAAAAACAAGTTGTTAAAAACATACACTCGCCTCATCGGGCCTCTTAGATGAACACCGCACATGGTGTGCCACTGAAAAGTCACATAATATTTAGTGTCATGAGGGGCACACGTGCTCGTGGGTTGGCCCGAAAAATGGCCCACTTTGACCCGCTATAGGCGTGATAAGTTATGCAAAAACATCGTGGTAATTTTTGACCCATGAAAAAAGTTACCGAAACAAACCCAGGTTTTTAGGTATAAGTATCATGATAATATACGAACTATAGACCCGATAACTCATGTACAATCCCCCATGGTAACTTTGACCTGGGGCAAGGTTGATGTACACATACCCTGATAACTTATGTGTAAGTACCACGGTATTTTACACATCGAAGACCTTATAACTTGTGTACAAAACACAATGGTAACTTTGAAAGGGGTGTGGTTGTTGAAACATAGTACCTGGTAAGTTCTATGTAAATAGCACAGTAACTTACGGATCACAGGCCTGATAACTGGCATGCAAATACCATGGTAACTTTGTCCCGAGGGAAAATCGTGGTAATTTTCTGTACTTTTTGTAGTAATAAAATTGTAAAAAAATGGGGTCAAAACGATTAGTTTCTTTAGTTTGAGCAACAATTACCTAAGGGTGAGTTGGTTGTGGTGGCGTGCTTTGATGCCAAGGAGGTGTGGGAAATGCACAATATTTTTTAATCATGTGGTAGACGTGAAGAAGTGGCAGTTTTCTCGGTGGTGGGCGCGCGAGATGTGCGGGAGAAGCAGGTTTCTCGGGCGAGCTTGCGTGGTCGTTCGGGAGAAGGCGGGGTCAAAGGAAGGGGATCGTATGGTACTTTAAAGTTAAAGAAGTAGAGATGTGACAGTTTTACGTATATGGCACACAGTTCTATATATATTCAAAATCATGAGGTGTAAACACATATGCATAAGGCCTTATGCGGCCCAAAAGCAAAAGCACATGATGGGGCCCATAGCAGGAACGCAGGAGGCGGCCCATAGAATCAATAAATTAGTATGAACCATCTTAGTACCACGTCGCGTACGTGAAGCTTAATTATCATCACGAAGCTTAGTAGCGAGATAAAAAAACAAAGAGACAACTTATGAAGAACTATAAAAGCTTCCGTCCTTTATTACTCCCTCTGTTCATTTATATAAGACGTCTTAGTAAATTTAGACAGTGTACTAAACAGTTCAAACTCAGCTGTTTGAAATGCCTTATAAAAACGAACGAAGGGAGTATTAAATATAGAGGTATAGATATATATTAGAGTACCCAAAATGTACTACTGAAAATTTGTTGTCGTATTGGGTCATCTCGACCCTCCAAGCAAGATAAGTGAACAGCCCAGATTGATTTGATGTACTATAATAAGAAAACTCCTTAGTTATGATGTCCAACATCAAGATCTGGAGAACTGACTGGAAAAATCATTTTTGCAATCTTTAAATTAAGCAAGGGCAACCCTCAATTGCACTAACCGAAACAAATAGTGTTCGAGCTATCATAAAACAAAAAAAGCAAAAATAATAATAACAACAACTAATAACCGTCAACCCCTTTTAACAAGACACGACCAAACCTTTGTGATGTCTACAAGGTCTACAACGACTAAGCCTACAAGGTGTTGAAGACATAGCTTACAGGTTTTTTGGCCTTGGCATATTGGGCTATGCTGGGGCTAAAAGACCACTAGTAGAAAAATGGGCTATTGTTCCAGTTGGTAAGGCCCTTTAGTCCCGGTTTTCGAACCGGGACTAAAGGGTCGGTACTAATGCCTCTCTCCTTTAGTCCCGGTTCAGTTGGTAACACCAACCGGACTAAAGGGAATTTTATGAATTTTTTTTGAAATTTTTTATTTTTAAATTTCTGAATTATTTTAACCTCTACTGTGTAATCACCATCCCTCATCATTGCTCAATTTATCCTCTAATCACCCCTCATCATTCCAAATCATCTAATTTCCCGAACGGTCACCCATCCTCCCACTCCCCCAGCGTTCTATTCTCTCTCGTTTCCAAGTCTGCACTTGTTGTTTTCCTAACAATAGTAAGATGTCAATCCTATTAACCTTCATGAATTTTGCTTGAGCATGAAGTGACACATTTCACTGTTTGAGTTTGAAACTATTGTTTTAAAAAACAATAATTATTTAGTAACACTAATATTTCTTGAATAATTAGTTTGACCATTGTTTGACTAGATTTGACCAAAATTCCAAATAACTGAAATAATTATTTAGTAACACTAATATTTTAGAATAATTAGTTTGACCATTGTTTGACCAGATTTGACTAGTAATTTTTTCGATTTTTTCCACTCTAGATCTTAAAAGCCCCGTAACTTTTTTCTGTTAGTTTTTTGAGGATTTTGAAAATGTTTAACGGGTTCCCCCGTTAAATTCGGATGTAACTTTTCGAGTAGATGATTTTTCATATATAAAACTTCTTAATCCGAGTTCGTATGCTAAAGTTATGCCCATTTTACAAATTCCTGAGAGATTTTGCAAATAAAGTCGAAATTCATATTTGTAAATTTTCCCAACAAGTAGACCACATATCACATGGGAAACTTATTTTTTTGACATTTCCATCATTTTCTTTTGTTTTTTTCTAAAATTGAAAAGGCGGTCCACGGGGGGCATGGGGGGGGGGGGGTGTTTGAAAATGGGACCTTTAGTACCGGTTTGTGCCATGAACCGGTACTAATGCCTCAAAACCCATTAGTACCGGTTGGTGGCACCAACTGGTACTAAAGGTCTAACCTTTAGTCCCGGTTGGTGCCACCAACTAGGACTAATGTGCATCGCACACTTTAGTCCCTGTTCGTGGCACGAACCGGGACTAAAGGGACCAGATGAACCAGGACTAATGCCTTAGCCGCATGAACCGGGATAAATGCTCACATTAGTCCCGGTTCTTGACTGAACCGGGACTAATGTGAAAACTGCCCTAGACCAAAGCCCTGTTTTCTACTAGTGGACAACTACCTATCTCGGGTCGAATTGGGCTTGGTCAGTGGCAGGAACAAGTCAAATATGCCGATTCGGCTCGGCCTGCTGAACTGTGAGTTTGAGCCAAGCCCGCGATGGGTTAGTTCTATCTTGGGCCAAGCCCGTAAGCCCACTCGGCTCCCCCATCCCTAAGCATAACCTACTAGGTTTGCAGTCCAACTATCAGTGGAAGAGTGTGCTCTTTGGGCGTGGCAACATGATCGCTATTGGGTGCGTAAGGATTGATTCAAGTACTTCTTTCCCGATGCCTCGCAGTCGTACATGTTTGCTAACATCATCTTGATTATCTATGTGTATTGAGATCTACTTATTATATGAAAATGGTGAAGAGAGAGTTATGTGGAAATGTAAAATGTGCGGATGAATGAATGGGAGATGGTGGGCTTTCCTACGCGTTCATGCGAAAATGAGGTGAAATATATAGGAGCCGGTAAGTGTTGTTTATGCATGTCACGTGAAGGTGGATTGGGAAATTAGTAAAACGCACCGGCTATAGATGGCCGCCCGGCTTCTATATAAACACATGCATAATCTACCATTCTATTTCACTTTTCTTGAAGTCTGAGATATGATGGCTGGTTTTGCTCAAGAAAAGTAACTCGACACGTCAGTTTCAGCAATATTTACATTTTCTTTAGCAAGGGCAACCCCCAGTTCCACTAACAGAAACAACCAATGTTCAGGTACCGCAAAACCAAAAGGAAATAAAAAACAAAAACAACAAACAATCCTCCTCTGTATTGCCATGTTTTCCCCGGTACAAAATTCAACACGGATTTTGCTTGATAACCCAAATCCCCTGACAGAGACATCTTCAACCATATCCATGTATAAACAATTAGAGCACATCATCACGCTCACCACTCAACGCGGAGGTAATTAAACTGCTCCATCCCCTCATCGTGCTTCCAAGTTTTATGCCAGCCACGGCCATGGAGCTCTCCAGCCTGCCGCTAGTCCTGCTGCTCTGCTTGCTGGCACCTGGCAGGCTCGTCGACAACAGCCTTGCCGGCCCTGCCCGGGATGGACAGGGTGAGGCAGCAAGTCGACAGGGCGAACCGGCGAGGCCCATCCATCGGGCTCGTCATGTCGTATGTCGCTGACGACGCGGCGCCTCCAGCTACTTCAGGCCTTGGCGTGTCTCCGCGCTCCCGTTTCTGATCCGAATTTCTTGCCTGTAGATTGTGCAAATGAAGCACTGAGTGAGTTTGGCCATTCCTGGTTGACTTTTTGGTTGTTTCCCGTTTGAACTGCTGCTAACTAAACCCAGATACCAACAGACAACACACAACAGAAGGAAACAAGTAGAGATGATATTGTAGCGTTAACACTTAACAATGGAGAATATAAACTTGAAATTTTAGAGATGCCTGAAGCTGTGCGCGCACAGCAAAGCTTGCTGGCTTTGCAAATTTTGCATGATCTGCAGTCACAGAAGGCCCGAACTCCCTTTCAAGACCTGAAGGTGGATAACAGCTATGGAAAGGTGGTCCAGAAAGCGACTGAAGGACTGCGTATAAACATGACAAAACACACAAGATAACATACTCCATTAGAAAATGAAAAATGAAAGGGGACATATAATAATACCCGAGTTCTCCATTGTACTGTAATCCTTTTTACATGTTCACTGATTTTGCTATTCTGCTATAGACTGAGCTCTCATTCAAGTTGCATGAAGGAATATTTCGCAGCCCTTTAATGCATACATGTATTTAAAATCCACACAAAGTCTGGAAAAAGTTCATGCTTACTTCAAGGTACAAAATAATGAAAAAATAAAATAAAATACACAATAAATTCTCAATATGGAAGTAAATAAACTTACAAATAAAGAACAAGTTGGTAAAATAAAATAAAAATAAAACCAATAGAATACGCAATAGGAAAATCGCTTGAAGATAAGAAAATGGTACGCTATACCACTGGGCCAGCCCAAGTGCTTCTGAAGGCAAGCGGTACGGAAAGCAAACTACTACATATTCCCTCCGTTCGAAAATACTTGTCACAAAAATAAATAAAAATGGATGTATTTAAAAATAAAATATGTCCGGATACATTTATCTCATCGACAAGTAATTCGGACGAAGGGAGTATTATTTTAGATACCCTAAAAACATAGAGTTTTAGATATCTTGTCCACACTTGTATCAGAAAAAAGATTGTCCAGACGGAGCGCACATTGGTTTCGTGGCCAGCTTCACTGTGAGGTACCTCTCAGGTTTCAGGTTCGCTGCCTATCTGCCCCAATTTTTCACCTTATTTCTCTCTCTCATACCCTGCCATTGTGGGGTGGGGGTGTGGGGGGGGGGGGGGGGGGGGATGTACTGTATGCTGACATGGCACCTGGCCTGGCTACGGGATGTAGCTGGTCCGAGGTAGGACCGTGTAATTTATCTTGGTCCGACCTCCCGTGCCCTATTATTTTCTTATAAACAAATTTTGTAGCATATGAAGAGGGTCCAGGTTTGAGTCTCGTGCCCTAGTTTTTTAGGTTTTTATATGTACAATATTAACTAGTGTCTCACTGAAATGTGGCCCAAACAAGGAGCACGCATGACACATCAGCACCATCCATCTGTGCTGGTCTAAATGGTGTGTAAGAAAAGAAATGCTAGGCCCAACTGGTGGATCCTTGACGGCTTTTGTGACGGTCTCTCTTTGTACATCATAATGAGGTTACCGATTTGGGGGCCATCCTCATGTTGCGGATCCATGATGGTTTTTGTGACGGATCCCAGAAACGTCACCAGAAATCCGTCATTGATTAACATCTTTTTTGTAGTGCGCCCTAGCGGACGAGATGGCAGAGCAGCAAGTTATCCTGAAGTCCATCCAAAATGAGGCCTATGTGAAGGCCAACCGGCAGTTCATCCAACAGAAACAGGCAGCAACCGACGCGCTCTTTGACGTGGTCGGAGCGAAGATGGATGTGGAGGCCGACGCGGAGGTGTCGCAGCAGCCGGAGCTGCGGCTGACGCTCATGTACCTAGAGCCGGGCACAGAGATAGTGGACATCTCCGAAGAGGACTAGGGTAGTTGATCTACGTAGTCCGTATTTTTTTTTCTTTGCATTCTTTTATATGAATTTAAGATTTCTAATATGGGGTATCCGGATGTAGATGAGCAAATTTGATGACTAGCCGGTCACTGCCAGATTTTTTCCCTAGTCCGGCTATAGATGCTCTCTCTCCGTAAAAAATATATGAGCGTTTAGAGGAAGTATATTAGTATATATCTATACTAAAGGAAAATTATGATTAAAAGTTCAAAAAATAGGCTAGAAAATCTCACGTTAATAAACACCTGGCCTTTAATTCAACCAACACAAGCATACAGTATTTCAGCTACCACAAAGGCCCCGATTGGAATGCTGTATTTTTGCTACCCCGTAACATTTTACACCTGTATATTACCCAGCTCCAACAAACTCCTGGTATAAAAAAATTCAACGCCATTGACAAAACCAAGGCCCGTGTGACCAAACTGCCGCTCTACCTGCTGCTCATCGCCCTCCTGGCCATTGTCTCACTCCTCTCTCCTCTGCCTCAATCGCCGGGCGCTCCTGGTGCTCGGCCACCTCCACCACCTCGCCATGCGCGATCTATCACGGCGGTCGTCATGCTCTGCCTCGGCAGGAACTGCACCGTCGAGATGCTCCAGGCCATGGCGATGTCCCCGTTGGAGGCCACGGTTCACCGGCTTATCCGGCAAGATCCAACCCATCTCCTCCGCGTCCATCGAGGTGGGCGTTCCGGCGGTCCATCGCTCGCCGCCTATGCCGGCAGCCCACTCAATCGCTGGTGGGACTGGGGCCTCGGACGGCTGGCCCAGTCGTAGCCTTTGCCGCTGATGCCTCACCCCTTTCTTGCTCCGGCGGCGCGTGCCAACCTCCACGAACCAAGCGGGGCCAAAAGAATAAGAAAAAGTAAACAACAAATAATCATCCTCTTTTGAAATGTTTTTCCAGTACAACACTCAACACGTGATTTTGCTTAATGACCCAGATCCTTTTTTAGTTGTCATAATTGATATTTCTTGGTTGTCTTCAAACTGCTCGCAGTTTATTTTCAAAATCGGTGAAGTTTTTTCAAAATTCATGAACTTTTTTCAAATTTCTGACTTTTTTCAGAATCAACGAACCTTTTCAAATTCATGAACTTTTCTAAATCATGAATTTTGTAAATTCGCAAACTTTTTTTTCTAATTCTTGAGTTTTTTCAAACCCATGTACATTTTTTTGATTCACAAATTTTTAAAAACCTCCCTAGACCAGATTTTGATTAAATACTAGAAAAGCCAGTCATGTTTTCCCTCCCTAGACCAATAGATTTCTATGAATGAGTGAAAAAAAAGGCAAGTTGTGCCCCTGTGCCGCTGTGTGAACGAACAAACAACGGGTACAACTCATGCCAGCGAGGAACAGACTTGGCGATTCAAGGGCTGAGCCGGCAAAATCGGAGGCCCCTGTGCGAAACTCTAAAATAGGCCTTATCATCTGGCCATCTCTTGGTCTAGGATCAATGAAACTCTAAAATAGGCCTTATCATCTGGCCATCTCTTGGTCTAGGATCAATGTTAACATTATTACCACCTGCGTAATCTTGATCAAGTGACCGGTTATAGGAGAACACTTGTGTTTTTTTATAGCAAACTTATTCATATCTCCTTTCGAGTTAAATCCTTTATCTTTTTTGTTTTTTCACACATTTTTGGTAACCTGATTCATGTTTTCTAAATAAAGATGACTTGAATCTTGCAGTACTAGATGCATAATAAATGAAAAAAAAATTAAATTAACTACAAGATTTTAGCATAACTAAAAAGCGGGCAGAAATCAAAACTCAGAGTCAAGGGCTCAAGGAATCACCGGTTCTTGATGCGGCGACACTTAAAAATTCAGAGATCGGGTGATGGCCTAAACTTTCCTTGCCTTCAGGTAAATCAGGCCGTTCTTGCCGGTTGCAGTTTGGCCGTTCCTGCCTTCCTTCCTGGTCTTGCCCTCATGTTCCTGACTCCTGAAAAGAATCTTTCAGCATTGGAATGGAGCTGCTCGACAAGAGCCCAGAGATTCATGGGCATGGAAGGAGAACCGAAGGAGCCCTAACATGCCGCGTCCATGGCCCATAAGAAAAGACGAAGGGACGCCTCGTTGCTTCGCTCTTCACGCGTGCGAGAGCCACCGGACGCGAGGCAATATCGGCCCAGATCTAAATTTAAGTGGCCCGTCTATGGAGAGAAGTAGTACTGCTGCGTATAAAATTTGGGGCCCCTGAAAACGGGGGGCCCTGTGCGCCCGCACAGGCTGCACCCCCATGGGCTCGGGCCTGGTTGTAACTCTTAGAGCATCTCCAGCCGTTGCCCTCCCCCCCCCCCCCCCCACAGGAGGCATAAAAATCGTCCCCTGGGGCCGAGCCGGCGATGCAATTGGTGCTGGGGGCGGTTGGGCGTCCAGTCGTCGCCCTCAGGTCGCCCCCAGGCGCCGAAATTGGTCCAATTTTTGACCCACTTTTGGCGAATAAAGGCCCCATATGGGCGAGAATCGGCCCATATTCGGAGTGGTTCGTCGTTCAATTATGAACAAAAATATTTTTTATCACATAGTTCATCACGGAAAATCAAAATAGTTCAACAAAATAGTGCAACAACAAATAGTTCAATACAAATTATATAGTTCAACAAATAAAAACTCATATTTCATCACATGTCGAGCCCGGCGCTGCCCTTGAGCCTCCATAGGTGCTCCACCAGATCCTGCTGCAGTTGATGATGCACCTCCGGGTCTTGGATCTCCTGACGCATACTAAGGTAGGCAGTCCAGGTTGCCGGTAGCTGGTGATCAACTTCGGCTAGAGGACCCTGCATGTAGTATGGTTTAGTTTCAAACACTGACTCTTCCTGCTCGCTCTCGATGATCATGTTGTGCCAGGTGACATAGCTAGTCATGATCTCCCACATTTGATCTTCTGACCAGGTCTGAGCAGGATAGCGGACAACAGCAAATCGAGATTGGAGCACACCAAAAGCCCGCTCGACATCCTTCCTGCAAGCCTCCTGCACCTTGGCAAAGTGGGACTTCTTGCCTCCTGGCACAAGTTTGAGATAGTCTTCACAAATGTAGACCATCTCGGATAGATGCCATCAGGTAGGTAGTACCCCTTGTTGTAGTGCCACCCATTGACCTCGAAGTTCATCGGAGGAGAATGACCTTCAACTAGCATCGCAAAGACAGGGGAGCACTGCATCACATTGATATCATTGTCAGTTCCTGGCATACCAAAGAAAGACTGTCAAATCCAGAGGTCCTGTGTGGCCACCGCCTCAAGTACCACACAGCAACCGCCATTGGCGCCTTTGTACTTCCCTTGCCAAGGAAATGGACAGTTCTTCCATTTCCAATGCATTCAGTCAATGCTTCCAAGCATCCCCGGAAATCCTCTTGCTGCATTCTGTGCTAGGATCCGAGCAGTGTCTTCCGCATTGGGTATTCTCAAGTATTGCGGTCCAAACACTGCCACCACTGCCCGACAGAACTTGTAGAAACACTCAATGCTGGTGGACTCCACCTTGCGCTCATAGTCGTCGAGTGAATCACCGGGAGCTCTGTATGCAAGCATCCTCATTATTGTCGTGCACTTCTGGATCGAGGTGAATCCAAGTTTGCCGGTGCAATCCTTCTTGCACTTGAAGTAGCTGTCGAACTCCCGGATGGAATTCACAACCCTGGGGAATAGCTTTCGGCTCATTCGATAACAGCGCCGAAATATTTTGTCGCCGTGAAGTGGAGCATCGGCGAAGTAGTCGGAGTAGAGCATGCAGTAGCCTTCGAGACGATGCCGGCTCTTTGCTTTCAACCGCCCCGACGCCGAGCCACCTCGCCGCGGTTTTTCATTGCTCGCCAGCAGCTGGGCGAGGGCGGCGAGCACCATGAGATGCTCTTCTTCCTGGACGTCGGCCTTGGCTTCCTCCTCCAGCAGAGCGGCTAGCACTTCCTTGTCATCTGAGTCCATCGCCGAGGCAGGCAAATCGCCGAACACCTTACGCCCGGTGGGCGTGTACCCCGCCGCTAAATTGCCCCTCCGCGGCTGGAAACGGTGGCCGGAATCGCCCAGCTGCTGGTGGAGGGGCTGCCTCGGCGAACCTCTGCTATTTTTTCGAAGGGGATTGTCTATCTAGCGGTGAAGGGCGGCGGGCGGCACCGGGATACAGCTAGTGGCGGCCGAGGGCGCGAGGGGTGCGAGGCGATTTGGGGAAGAGAAACTTGACTTTTCACCTGACGGCATGGGCTAGCCGCGCTTTTCCCTTACGCCGGAGCCCTCGATCGCCCCATGGTGCGTCGGGTTCGGCCTGCGACCGCCGGGTCCAAAAACGGGCCGAATCGGCACTTTTCAGCGTCCTGGGGTTAGTGGAACTGGACTTGCCCTTGCTTAAGAAAATGTAAATATTGCTGAACTAATTTGTCAAGTTAGTTTTGTGGATCACAAAGCCCGACAAATTAGTTCAGCAATATTTACATTTTCTTAAGCAAGGGCAAGTTCAGTTCCACTAACAGAGATAAACAGTGTTCAGGTACCCAAAAACAAATGAATAAAATTAATAAAAAACAAATTAAAAACAACGAATAACCCTCCTCTATTTTGCCATGCTTTTCCCAGTACAACATTCAACACGTGATTTTGCTTGGTGGCCCAAATCCTTTGACAGAGACATCCCAAATCACATCCGAGTATAAAAAATGGGGGCACGCTCACCATGTTCTCCACCAACCCAACCCAATCACCATCGCCATCGCGGACCGCAGACCAGCGCAGCTAATTAAACTGCCGCTGGACCATGCGTCCATGCCAGCATCAACCATGGAGCTCTCCAGCCTGCCGCTGGTCCTGCTGCTCTGCTTGCTGGCCGGCTCGTCGACGACGGCCCTGCCAGCGCTGCCTGGGATGGACAGGGTGAGGCAGCAGGTCGACAGGGCAAACAGGCGTGGCCCGTCCATTGGGCTCATCATGTCGTACGTCGCCGAGGACACCGCGCTCCAGACCTTCGGCTACTTCAGGCCTTGGCGTGTCCAGCCCTTCGTTGACCTCTACGGTGAGTCTCCTCCTCCCGTTTCTGATCCGAATCACTTTCCTGTAGATTATGCAAATAAGCACTAGGTCAGTTTGGCCGTTCCTAGTTGACTTTTTGGTTGTCTTCAAAGTTCAAACAGCTAGCAGTGAGTGCTGAACTGCTGCTAACTGAACAATCAGAATTCATATTGTAGTGTTAACACTTGAGAATGGCGAATATAAACTTGAAGAGATACCTGAAGCTGTGCGCACACGGCAAAGTTTACTGGCTCTGCAAATTTTGCATGATCGGCAGTCACAGAAGGCCTGAACTCCCTTCGACGACCTGAATGCAGATTGACCCATTCACTCATTTTGGATAACAGCTATGGAAAGGGGGTCCATAAAGCGACTGGAAGGACAGCGTATAAACATGGCAATAGACACACAAGAAGATAACATACTCCATTAGAAAAAGAAAATGGAAAGGGGAGATAAAATAATACCTGAGCTCTCTAATGCAGATTGACCTCTAACTTGACTCGACCAGCCCTAAGCATAGCCTACAAGGTTTGGAGTCTAACCATCAATGAAAGAGTCTAATCCTCGGGCATGGTAACATGACCACTCTGGGGTGTGATAGATTTTGTCGATGTATTTGTTTCTTTCCCTATGTCTCCCAGTCGTACGTCTGTTTACTAATATTGTCTTGATTTTCTGTCTACCATTATCTCCCGTGTTTATGTGAACTGAAATCTACTTACTGTATGTAAATGGTCAAAGAGAGAGTTATATGGAATTGTAAAAAAGCATGGCTCAATGAGAAATGATGGGCTAGCTTTCCTACGCATTCAAGCAAAACTAGGGTCAAATGTATAGGAGTGGGTAAGTGTCGTTTAGACATGTGAAGGTAGATGGGGAAATCAATAAAATGCACTCCCTCCGTCCGGAAATATTTGACAAAGAAATGGATGTATCTAGACGTATTTTAGTTCTAGATACATCCACTTTTATTCATTTCTGAGACAAGTAATAACGGACGGAGGGAGTACCAAATAGAGGTGGCAGCCCGGTTTCTATATAAACAGATGCATATTCTACCAGTCTATTTCAGTTTTCATGGGTGAGATATGACGCCTGCCATTGTGATCAAGAGAACTGACTGAAGAAATTATTTTCAGAAATCAGCTAGGGAATCCCTACTAAAAAAAGAAACAGTGGTTTAGCTACAACGAGCAAAAAAAAAAGGGAAAATAAAAAAACAAATAGAAATGACAAATAACCGTCCTCTGTTTTGCCATGTTTTCCAAGTACAACACTCAACACGTGATTTTGGTTGATGACCCAAATCCTTTGACACTGACATCTTCAACCATATCCAAGTACAAAAACTTGGAGCACACTCATCACGCTCACCACATGAAGCATGAACATACAGTAAGTGACATGGATCAATCGATGTGAACACATTGTATAACAACATAGGCTACAAGGTGTTGAGGACATAGCTTACATGTTTTTGGGCCTTGGCATGTTGGGCTATGCTCGGGCTAGAAGACAACTAGCTATCTTGGGTCGAGTTGGGCTTGGACAGTGGCAGGAATGAGTCAAACATGACGGCTCGGCTCGGCCTGCGAAACTCTGAATTCAAGCCAAGCTTGCGCGGGATTATTTCTAGCTTGGGCCAAGCCCCTAGGCCCACTCGGCTCCTCGATCCCTAAGCATGACATACACGGTTTGCAGTCGAACTATCAATGGAAGAGTGTGCTCCTTGGGCGTTGCACCATGATCGCTATTGGGTGGGGAAGGACTGATTCATGTATTTGTTTCTTTCCCGATGCCTCCCAGTCATACGTGTTTGCTAACATCATCTTGATCATGTGTCCACCATTAGGTCCTATATATGTTTATCTATGAAATCTACTTATTGAATGAAAATGGTGAAGAGAGAGTTATGTGGAAATGTAAAATGCATGGATGAATGAATGGATGAATGGATGAATGAATGGATGAATAGCCTGACCAAGATTTCGGACTATCGGCCTATAAGCCTTTGTAACATTATATATAAGGTTATTTCAAAGTGTTTGGTTAATAGGTTGAGACCTCTCTTGGATGATCTTATTTCTCCGGAACAAAGCGCCTTTATTCCAGGCAGATTGATCACGGATAATGCACTTGTGGCTTTCGAGTGCATCCACCACATCAAACAGGAGAAGGATCCAACAAAGAGCTTTTGTGCGTACAAGCTGGATCTGTCCAAGGCTTAATTATGATAGGGTTGATTGGGGCTTCTTGAGGCAAGTGATGCATAAGATGGGTTTCTCTCAGCGATGGGTTGACTGGATTATGGCTTGTGTCACGTCGGTGAGATACTCGGTGAATTTCAATGGAACTCTCTTGGATTCGTTTGCGCCGTCGCGTGGGCTTCGGCAAGGAGACCCCTTATCGCCATTCTTATTTTTGTTTGTGGCAGATGGACTTTCAGCTCTACTAAGGAAGAATGTGGACTCAGGAGATATTACTCCAGTGAGAGTATGTAGAGGTGCTCCGGGTATATCACACTTACTATTCGCGGATGATACAATTTTGTTTTTTGAGGCGTCTAAAGTCCAGGCAGAGAAGGTTAAAGAGATTTTGGATGCATACGGTGCTGCTACAGGGCAGAGCCTTAATTATGATAAGTGTTCATTGCTCTTTGGGGATGCATGCCCTGGAGTAGTCCAGGAGGAGGTAAGAGCAGCGTTACAGGTTACTAGCCATTCTTTTGAGGATAAGTACTTGGGATTGCCAACACCGGAAGGGAGGATGTCGAAAGGACGCTTTCGGAACCTGCAAACTAGGCTGACAAAACGCCTGATGCAGTGGGGTGATGGTCAGTTGGCCCAACCGGGACGAGAGGTGTTGATCAAGTCCGTTGCCCAGGCGCTGCCTACATATATAATGGGAGTTTTCAAAGTGCCTTTCTCAGTGTGTGATGATCTTACTCGTATGGTAAGAAATTTCTACTGGGGCTCGGCGGAAGGCAAAAGAAGAGTGCATTGGCGAGGATGGGATCACTTGATGCAACCTAAGGCGAAGGGAGGAGTGGGGTTCCGTGATTTTCGGATATTCAATCAAGCTTTGTTAGCGCGACAGGCGTGGAGACTTCTTACTAAACCAGATAGCTTGTGCGCCCAAGTCTTGAAAGCGAGGTATTACCCACTGGGCAGGTTAGATGATACCGTTTTCACAGGTAACGCTTCGTCGTCATGGCAAGCTATCAGTTATGGCCTGGATCTATTGAAGAAGGGGCTAGTATGGAGAGTGGGTAATGGCAGGAGCATACGTGTTTGGAGGGATAACTGGATACCGAGGCCTTATTCTTATAAACCGATCTCCCCACAGGGAAGATGTCGTATTCGATTCATTTCGGACCTGTTAAATCAGAACGGCTCCTGGAACTATGAGCTGTTGAGTGAATATTTTGTCGATGCGGATCTACAAGAGATCGTAAAGATCAGAGCTTCTCCGAGGTTGGAGGAAGATGTGTTGGGATGGGGACCAGATAAACATGGTGTGTTCACTGTTAAATCGGCCTATACTTTGGCCTTTGAGGAAGCACACCGGGCGACAGATGTATCCTCCAGTTCGTCACCGTCTGGTCGGCGGAAGTGTTGGGACTTTATTTGGAAAAGCTGGGCGCCGCCTTCGGTGTGCAATTTTGCTTGGAGACTAGCTACTAACTCACTCCCCACTTGGCAGAGAAAACACAAAATCGGGCTCGAGGTCGGGAGCAGATGTCCAGTTTGTGGGAGGGAGGAGGAAGATAACTTTCACCCTTTCGTCAACTGCCAGTTCGGCCGAGACTTGTATCTCGCTATGGCTAAGGTATGGATGATCCCGGAGATAGAATCTATAGAGAATAATGGGAAGGAGTGGCTGCTTCATGTTCTAGAGCCGTTGAATGATGTGGGGCGAATGATGGTTTTGATGATATTTTGGAGGAGTTGGTTCGTCCGGAATGAAGTGGTGTACTGCAAGCCGGCACCATCTATGGAGGCCTCTATCCGTTTCTTGCGAAGCTACGTTGACTCCCTGATTGGAATTAAGCTCCACCCGAGAGCAGATCCAGCAAAAGGCAAATCTCCAATTGTTTATGAAAAACCGGTGCCAGCTGAGGGTGTCATTAGTGCACCAGAGGAGAAAAGATGGAGACCCCCGGAGCTGGGGTGGGTAAAGCTAAACACTGATGGGTCCTTCGGTATGGCTGGTAATGCCGGGGCCGGAATGATCTTACGTGACCATCGAGGGGCTGTTAATATTTCGGCATGCAGGGTCTTATATTCCTGTAGGGATGCCTTAGAGTCGGAGCTCTGTGCATGCATGGAAGGAGTCTTATTGGCACTCCAACGCAGCGATCTTCCTATTGTGGTGGAAATGGATTCCCTTGAGGCAGTGACCATGATTTCATGTGAAGACGTCGACCGATCTATCTACGCCTCAATCGTGAAGGAAATTAAGTACCTACTGTTTCTTAGGCAGTCTTGTATTATTCATATTGCTAGGTCACAAAATAAGGCTAGTGATGCACTAGCTTCGTTTGCTAGATTGCAAGGTAGGACCGTGACCTGGCTAGGGGCTGGTCCGGATGAGGTGATGGAGATTGTTTCTCTCGATTGTAATGACTTCTTGATTGAGTAATGCATTTTTTACCCCGCAAAAAAAAGAATGGGAGGTGATGGGCTTTCCTACATGTTCATGCAAAAATGAGGTGAAATATATAGGAGCGGGTACTTGTTATTTAGGCATGTTACGTGTAGGTAGTTGAAGAAATTAATAAAATGCACTGGGTAGAGATGGCGGCCCGGCTTCTATATAAGCACATGCATATTGTACCATTCTATTGAAGTCCAAGATATGATGTCTGGCTTTGTGGTCAAGAAAACTAACTCGACACATTATTTTCAGCAATATTTACTTTTTCTTTTGCAAGGGGAACACCCGGTTCCACTAACGGAAACAAACAGTGTTCAGGACTTGCAAAACCAAAAGGAAATACAAAATAA
This sequence comes from Triticum monococcum, assembly GCA_034509565.1. NCBI lineage: Eukaryota > Viridiplantae > Streptophyta > Magnoliopsida > Poales > Poaceae > Triticum > Triticum monococcum. The sequence goes on from CM067847.1 coordinate 29,549,036, forward strand.
ATCAAAACAAATAGAAACAACAAATAATCCTCCTCTGCTTTCCCCAGTACAACACTCAACACATGATTTTGCTTGATGACCCAAATCCTTTGACAGAGGCATCTTACACCATATCCATGTATAAAATATTGGAGCACTCTCATCAGGCTCGCTACCAACCCAATCCAATCACCATCGTGGACCACGGACTGTTAGAAGGAAGAGAGAGAGATTTGGTGAAATAGTTCGTTGTATTGCTTGAGCCTCGTGGGCATATATATATAGGAGTACATGATCTACTTGGAGTACAAGGCAAGCCAGAATATTTCCTAGTCTAACCTATGTTTCCTAATACAATCACGTTACTCAACATCCCCCGCAGTCACAACGGTAGCGACGCAGACGCTGAGACTGGAGAAGAATCCGAAGGCAAGCTGACGAACACCCCCACAGTCGTAACGGTCGACGCATCGCAGAGTCGTGGCTGGAGTGGAAACCAACGAGATTGCTCAAGCAGGCGGTAGCCCTTTGTGCCGTTTGTCGATGTAGCCGAGAGCATGGGTGGTGGAGCCGTGGTCGAGGTAGCCGTGCGAAGAATGCCGTGGTCGATGTCGAGTCGGGGTGGCCGGTGTCGAGGAAGTCGCCGTGGAGCCGCGGGCGCAAGGGGGTGCCGAGTTAGCATGGGCACAGTGGTGTTGAAGTAGTGCTGCGCCGGTAAGGAGATGTTGTTGACGACGCGTCACGGCATGTTTGCCAAACCCGGGGACACATCGTAGACGAAGGCACGCACCGGTGTTGCCAGCACCAGGCATGCGTAGACGGACGAAGACGAAGTTGACAAAATGCCGCACCAGGCTTGCCAGGCCCAGGGACACGTCGTGGACGAAGGCACGCATCAGTGTTGCCAGCACCGGGCATGCATAGACTGGGACCTGCACGAGCTGTACGCCAAGTCGAAGAAGTCGGAGAGGCTAGCAGAGAAGGACTCGACGATGGTTGCGGCGCCAATCGGCGTGAGGCCAATGTCGCCCGCAGTTGTTGAAGTAGATGAAGCGGTCAGGGTAGATGACGGGACGCTGGCGCCGGGCTGGTGCTGGACGAAGACGAAGGGGGTTGACAGGTGGAGAAGAGCGGCGACGGCGGCTAGGTTAGAAGCGCGGCGGCGATGCTCGAAGTAGGCGAAGAACCCTGTCAGCGTGACGAAGACCGGCGCGGACGGTGGCGTTCCCGCGTCAAGGAAGACGACACGCTGCATACCACGGGAGGTTGATGCGCGGTGACGGCAGAGTGGACTGCGGGCCGCGGCGCTACGTCCCAAAGGGGCGACGCAGCGGCGGCAAGGAGGTCAGGGTGACGGTGGAAGACCTCGAGGCGGTCACAGGGACCGCGGGCCATGGTGCTACAGCCCGAAGGGCCGACGCAGCGGTGGAACGCGGGTCTGTGCAACCGCGGGGACGGCCTCGCGAAGGCGGCGTGGACCGCGTGTCACGCTCGCTATGGCCCGACGGGGTGACGCAGCTGCGGCGCGAGGGTCAATGTAGCCACGGGGACTGCTTGGAGCGGACGGCCCCTGGGCGGCGGTGGACCGCGGGCCACGGCACTACGGCCCGAAGGGGCGACGCAGTGGTGACGCGGGTCGGTGCAGCCGGGAGAAGAACCATAGGGCGGCGGCGCTGAGGCCTGGTGGGGCGACGCAGCGGCAGCCCGTTGCTCGATCAATAAAGGGGCGCGCTGAACTCGGGACAGTCTTCACGGGGCCTGCGGAGGCGCGCACAACCGACGGGCCAGGTCAGTCACACGGCATAGATGAGGCGGATCGCGGCGGCGGGTGGGTGATCTATCCAATCACGCGCGAGGTCGGGGACTCCGCTCGATGGAGACGGGGTGGTGGCGGAGTCCGAGATGAAGCCGGCGACGGCGGGCGGCTATGATTGGCCGCCGCAAGGCGCGAGGCCGCCGGGTCGGGGTGATGCAGGAGCAGGGCGGTGACGGTCAGCGTAGATCGACGGGTGGGCCGGCGCATGACGCGTGGCCGCCGGGTCGGGGCGACCGGCGGGTAGGCGCGCGAAAGACGCGTGAGGCCGCCGGGTCGGGGCGACCGGCGGGCACACGCGCGGACGACGCGCGAGGCCGCCGGGTCGGGGTGACCGGTGGGCACACGCGCGGACGACGCGCGAGGCCACCGGTTCGATGAAGAAGTCGGCCGATCACGTCGGTGTTGGAGTAGAGGCGTACGGAGTCGACGGTGACAGTGAGCAACGCAAATCGAGCAAGATTAGATCAGAAAACCAAAAAGAAAAATATCGATCAAAACGATCGGCAAGAGAGCGAAAAACCCAGAGCAAGGGCTCGGGAAAAAGACTCTCTAGGGCAGGCAGCCAACAAGGCCGGTGGACAAACCCTCGGCGGCGGTCATTAAGGCCGACCGCCCCTGGGGCGGCGCGCAAGTGCGGAAACGGCGGCGGCTAGGGTTAGAAGGGAGAAAGAGATTTGATGAAATAGTTCGTTGTATTGCTTGAGTCTCGTGAGCGTATATATAGGAGTACATGATCTACTTGAAATACAAGTCAAGTTAAAATATTTCCTAATCTAACCTATGCTTCCTAATACAATCATGTTAGTCAACACGGACCAACCGAGCTAATTATACTGCCCGATCCCCTCATCGTGCTCCTATGTTTGCTGCTAGCTGGCTTTGTTGTTGCCTGTCCATGCCAGCATCGGCCATGGAGCTCTCCCGCCGTCCGCTGGTCCTGCTGCTCTGCTTGTCGGCCGGCTCGTCGATGACGGCCCTGCCAGGGCTGCCCGCCTGCCCGGTGCGCCAACAGGTCGACACGGCAAACCGGCGCGGCCCGTCCATCGGTCTCGTCATGTCGTACGTCGACGAGGACACCGCGCTCCAGGCCTCCGGCTATTCAGGCCCTGGCATGACCAGCCTTTCGTTGACCTCTACGGTGGGTCTCCGCCTCTCGTTTCTGATCCAAAATGCTTGCTTGTAGATTGTGCAAATGAAGCACTGGGTGAGTTTGACCGTTCCTGGTACACTTTTTGGTTTCTTCAAACAGCTAGCAGTGAGTGCTGAACTGCTGCTAACTGAACCCAGACACCAACACGTAACACAGAACTTAAAGAGTCGGGAAACTTGTACTTATATATTCACGTGCCTTGGTTTACAAGGCATACACGGGATTACACTAGAGGTTAGAAAGAAAGGTTAGGGTCCTAGCTATTAGAAGGGAGAGAGTTCGTTGTATAGCTTAAGCCTCATGGGCATATATATAGGAGTACATGATTTACTTGGAGTACAAGGCAAGCCAGAACATTTCCTAGTCTAACCTATGTTTTCTAATACAATCATGTTACTCAACATCCCCCGCAGTCACAACGGTAGCGATGCAGACGGTGAGACTGGAGAAGAATCCGAAGGCAACCCGATGGAACCCCCCCCCCCCCCCCCAAGGTAGGTCGGGGTGACGGCGGGAAGACCTCAAGGCGACGGCAGGGACCGCGGGCCGCGGTGCGACATCTCGAAGGGGCGGCGCGGCGGAGGAGCGCGGGTCGGTGCAACCGCGGGGACGGCCTCTGGACGGCGGCGTGGACCGCATGCCACGCTCGCTACGGCCCGACGGGGCGACGCAGTGGCGACGCGAGGGTCGGTGCCGCCACGGGGATGACCTAGAGCGGACGGCCTCTGGGCGACGGTGGACCGCGGGCCGCGGTACTACGGCCCGAAGGGGCGACGCAACGGTGACGCAGGTCGGTGCAGCTGGGAGAAGAACCACGGGGCGGCGGCGCTGCGGCCCGACAGGCCGACGCAGCGGCAACCCATTGCTCGATCGGTAGAGGGGTGCTCTGAACTCAAGACGGTCTTCACGGGGCCTGCGGAGGCGCGCGTAACCGACGGGCCAGGTCAGTCGCACGACGTAGATGAGGCGGTTCGCGACGGCGGGCGGGTGATCAATTCGATCGCGCGCGAGGTCGGGGACGCCGTCCGATGGAGGCGCGGTGGTAGCGGAGTCCGAGATGAAGCCGGCGGCGGGCAGCAGGACGACTATGATTGGCCGCCACATGGCGTGAGGCCGTCGGGTTGGGGTGATGCAGGAGCCCCGGTCGGAGCAGGGCGGTGACGGCCGGCATAGATCGACGGGCGGGCCGTCGCGCGAACGGCGACGATGAAGGGCCGCCGTATGACGCGAGGCCGCCGGGTCGGGGCGACCGACGGGCAGACGCGCGGACGACGCGTGAGGCCGCCGGGTCGATGAAGAAGCCGGCCGATCGCGCCGGTGTTGGAGTAAATGCGCACGGGGTCGACGGCGACGGTGGACGACGCACACCGGATCACATGGACCGGAAAACCAAAAAAGAGACGCCAATCAAAACGACCGGCGAGAGAGAGAAAACCCGGATCAAAGGATCGGAAAAAAAAGACTCTCTAAGGCAGCCGGCCAACACGGCCGGCGGACGAACCTTAGGTACGAGCGGCGCGGCCCTCGCCGGCGGTCATGGAGGCCGACCGCCCCAGGGGCAACGCGCGGGTGTGGAAATGGCGGCGGTTAGGATTTAGAACCCGGAAACTGATACCATGTTAGAAGGGAAAGAGGGATTGATAAAATAGTTGTTCGTTGTATTTCTTAAGCCTCATGGATATATATATATATATATATATATATATATATATATATATATATATATATATATATATAGGTAAATTGTTTGGGGCACCTAGATGCCTGGACACCTGTACATGATCTACTTAAAGTATAAGACAAGGCAGAATATTTCCTAGCCTAAGCTTTCTAATACAATCACGTTACTCAGCACTAACTACCGAACAAATATGCATGCGAGGTATGCCACCATATATATTTTTTTCTCGAATGCGCACAAGCATGCGCATCATATATATAAGATAGAAAGGGGGTAAAGAGCCCCTAAACAGCGTGATACAACGTTATGGGCAACTTCGCCCAATCCACCTTAGTTACAAAAACGGATTACTCGCGATCTACCCACCGCGACAAACTACCGAAGAATTCCCCCAGTTCTCCTTTAAGAAGACCGGCTGCAGCCCACGTCCTGCTCTCCTCCAAGATCCTTGCTCCGATGCGTGTGATTGAGGGCAACTCCCAGGTGCTTGATTTTCATTCTTTCTGAGAATCACAGCAGCTTTATTGCTTAATCTATATGTTTATAGGAATGAATCGTAGCATCTTCGGTGGAAAGAGCTGTCAAATAAATCTACCCGGCTGAAGAGTGCTAGCCGGACTACCAGAAATGATTCCATCTTCCAAAATATCATACCAAGCTTACACACGTGCAGGCACAAATTAGAGGCAGAAATGAAATGGCTTACCTACAGGGCAAAGAGGCAGGAGTACAGTGGGCTGGTGGACTGGGTCAATGCCTTGAGATGATGCTATTCGTAGCACTTGATCTTGTTGTATATGTTGTACGTTTATTTCTCTTTTCTGCCGTTTTCTTTGTTTTATCATATGTATAGCTCTTTTGTTTATTTCTTTTCCTTTCTTTTTGGAAACCTCTTCGTACTATTTATTTAAAATTAATAAAAATAAGCAGCAGAGTCCTACTGTTTCCCTAAAGAACAAATAGAGTGATAGCCGACTTAGCTTAGGTTATTTGTAACCGTCGGATAGTCACATGCAAATTACAAGCTGTATCCGGGGAATCGGCACCAATGTAGCTTCATACAACGATTGTGAAGGGTCGGGATGCAGCTTCGTTCCTATGACACAAGCATGGATGAGTCAAGCAAGACCATGGCTACACTGGTTGGTTGATCATCTCTGAATTTGTTTCTTTCCCTCTGCCGCCTAGTCATACAAGTTTACCGGTATCATCTTGGTTTCGTGTATGCCACCATATCTCGTGTTTATCTGAATCTATTTATTACACAAAAAAATTTCAGAACACCAAGTTATGTGGAAGTGTAAACGTGGATGGGGTTTCATGCATGTTCACACAAGGATGGGGTTAAATATATAGGGTGGAAAGTGTTGTCTAAACATGTGAAGGTAGGCGGTGGAAAGTTAATAAGATGCACTTGATATAGGTGGCGGTGTTCCTTTCTGTAAGAAACACATGCAAAACCATTAATTATATTTCAGTTCCATATGGCTACCATGTGTGGCATTGATATCATGAAAAATGATTGAAGAGATGATTTTCAGCAATCCTTGCGTTTTCTACTTTTCTTTAGCAAGGGCAACCCCCAATTTTCACCATGAGAAACGAATGATCTTTTTTACTATAGGAAGATAAAAACAAAAAAGAATAACAAACCATAGCCTTTGTCATTTCTAAGATAATTACAGGATACTAACTGGAACATCTTTTTGTCAGTCTGTAGTGCACAGGAGGCTAGTTGCAACTTTGTCTCTCTAGCTAAATTAAGTAAGTCTCTATGGGCAGTAACTTGCACAGAGTAATGGCCGACAAAATCACCCAGCCCAACTAAAGACTTTAATTACCTCTCTTTCAGTTTTCCTGAGTCTTGATCTTTCGGTGATGTGGACAAGAGAAATGACCAATGAAATCACTTTCATCTATCCTTGTATAATCCGTGGCATTCCACTTTTCTGAGGTAAATACTCAATTCTAAGAGCATCTCCAGCAGCGCCCCCAACAAGGTCCCCCAGTCGACTTTTCGGCTGCCGGCGCCAAAAAATCGTTCCAGTCGCGCCGTCAGGGACCCAATTTTCGTCGGCTCGGGCCGAAATTGGCGCCGGCGGACCCAACCCGAACCCGGCGCGCTGGGGCGCTCGGGGGCGCCGGGCGAATCATCTTTGGCGCGAAAGAGCCGCGGGCACTCCTTGCCAGCGACTCGTTTCGCTTCTCACCGGTTCATCGTCCTCATCACCTCGTTTTCGCGGCGAATCAATGCCAAAACTGCCGCGCGCTGCCGCGCCGGTCAGCCTCCGCCATTGACGCCTCAAGGGCGGCACAGTGAAGGCGTGACGACGCGCGTCCCCGCGCATGCCACGCGTAGACGAGGCGGCCACGCGTGCTCGCGCCGCCTCCGCCTATATAAGCTGACCCAGCGCGCCGGTGGCACACACAGAGTCTCCACCGACGACGCGCCCTCTCTCTCCCCTTCCTTCCTCTCCCCTCACCGTCCCAGTTCAAAGAAATGGCCGAACAATTCCCAGGCGACGGCGTGGCGGCGAACGGCTTCGGCCGCCGCCACCATCACGAGGACGAAGCTCGGCTCCTCTTCGAGGCCGAGTACCCGGTCCCGCCGGACATGCGGGTACCCGAGGTGTGGAGAATCAGCGCCGACGGGGTCCCGGTGCCACCACCGCCCACCGGGGCGGCGCGGCGTGCGGAGATCGCGCGTATCTGTGCCTCTCTGCCGCGTGCGGCGAGGAAGGGGCCGCGCTACGTCCCTGACAGCCCACTCTGGGAGCCGTACTTCCGCCGCCGTCACGCCGAGCAGCTCGAGGCCACCAACGGCGTCGTGCCCTCCAGCAGGCTCAACTCCGAGGGGCAGCGCCGATGGTGGGGCGTGCCCGGCCGCACGCTGGAGGCCGTCCTCGAGTACATTGAGGGCGGCAACGCGCCAAGGCTGGAGTACCCCCACTGTTGGGGAACGCAGTAATTTCGAAAATTTTCCTACGCACATGCAAGATCATAGTGACGCACAGCAACGAGAAGGGAGAGTGTTGTCTACGTACCAACGCAGACCGACTGCGGAAGCGATCACACAACGTAGAGGAAGTAGTCGTACGTCTTCTTCCCGATCCGACCGATCCAAGCACCGTTACTCCGGCACCTCCGAGTTCTTAGCACACGTTCAGCTCGATGACGTTCTTCGGGCTCCGATCCAGCAAAGCATCGAGGAAGAGTTCCGTCAGCACGACGGCGTGATGACGATCTTGATGTACTACCGACGCAGGGCTTCGCCTAAGCACTGTAACGGTACGATCGAGGTGGAATTTGGTGGCAGGGGGCACCGCACACGGCTAAGGAACGATCTCAAGGATCAACTTGTGTGTCTTGGGGTGCCCCCTGCCCCCGTATATAAAGGTTGGAGGAGGGGGAGCCAGCCGGCCAGGGAGAGGGAGGCGCAGAGGGAGTCCTACTCCCGGTGGGAGTAGGACTCCCCCTCCAATCCTAATCCTATTAGGACTCCCGGGGGGGAAAGGAGAGAGAGGGGGGCCGGCCCCTTCTCCTAGTCCTACTAGGACTTGGGGAAGGGGGGGGGGCGCGGCTAGGCTGTGGGCTGCCCCTTCTCTCTTTTCCACTAAGGCCCAATAGGCCCATTAGTCTCCCGGGGGGTTCCGGTAACCCTCCCGGTATTCCGGTAAAATCCCGATTTCACCCGGAACACTTCCTATGTCCAAACATAGGCTTTCAATATATCAATCTTTACGTCTCGACCATTTCGAGACTCCTCGTCATGTCCGTGATCTCATCCGGGACTCCGAACAACCTTCGGTACATCAAAATGCATAAACTCATAATAACTGTCATCGTAACGTTAAGCGTGCGGACCCTACGGTTCGAGAACAATGTAGACATGACCGAGACACGTCTCCGGTCAATAACCAATAGCGGGACCTGGATGCCCATATTGGCTCCTACATATTCTACGAAGATCTTTATCGGTCAGACCGCATAACAACATACGTTGTTCCCTTTGTCATCAGTATGTTACTTGCCCGAGATTCGATCGTCGGTATCCAATACCTAGTTCAATCTCGTTACTGGCAAGTCTCTTTACTCGTTCCATAATACATCATCTCACAACTAACATATTAGTTGCAGTGCTTGCAAGGCTTATGTGATGTGCATTACCGAGAGGGCCCAGAGATACCTCTCCGACAATCGGAGTGACAAACCCTAATCTCGAAATACGCCAACCCAACATCTACCATTGGAGACACCTGTAGTACTCCTTTATAATCACCCAGTTACGTTGTGACGTTTGGTAGTACCCAAAGTGTTCCTCTGGTAAACGGGAGTTGCATAATCTCATAGTTATAGGAACATGTATAAGTCATGAAGAAAGCAATAGCAACATACTAAACGATCGGATGCTAAGCTAATGGAATGGGTCATGTCAATCAGATCATTCTACTAATGATGTGACCTCGTTAATCAAATAACAACTCTTTGTTCATGGTTAGGAAACATAACCATCTTTGATTAACGAGCTAGTCAAGTAGAGGCATACTAGTGACACTCTGTTGGTCTATGTATTCACACATGTATTATGTTTCCGGTTAATACAATTCTAGCATGAATAATAAACATTTATCATGATATAAGGAAATAAATAATAACTTTATTATTGCCTCTAGGGCATATTTCCTTCAGTCTCCCACTTGCACTAGAGTCAATAATCTAGATTACACAGGAATGATTCTAACACCCATGGAGCCTTGGTGCTGATCATGTTTTGCTCGTGGAAGAGGCTTAGTCAACGGGTCTGCAACATTCAGATCCGTATGTATCTTGCAAATCTCTATGTCTCCCACCTGGACTAAATCCCGGATGGAGTTGAAGCGTCTCTTGATGTGTTTGGTTCTTTTGTGAAATCTGGATTCCTTTGCTAAGGCAATTGCACCAGTATTGTCACAAAAGATTTTCATTGGACCCGATGCACTAGGTATGACACCTAGATCGGATATGAACTCCTTCATCCAGACTCCTTCGTTCGCTGCTTCCGAAGCAGCTATGTACTCCGCTTCACATGTAGATCCCGCTACGACGCTTTGTTTGGAACTGCACCAACTGACAGCTCCACCGTTTAAAGTAAACACGTATCCGGTTTGCGATTTAGAATCGTCCGGATCAGTGTCAAAGCTTGCATCAACGTAACCTCTTACGGTGAGCTCTTTGTCACCTCCATATACGAGAAACATATCCTTAGTCCTTTTCAGGTATTTCAGGATGTTCTTGACCGCTGTCCAGTGATCCATTCCTGGATTACTTTGGTACCTCCCTGCTAAACTTATAGCAAGGCACACATCAGGTTTGGTACACAGCATTGCATACATGATAGAGCCTATGGCTGAAGCATAGGGAACATCTTTCATTTTCTCTCTATCTTCTGCAGTGGTCGGGCATTGAGTCTTACTCAACTTCATACCTTGTAACACAGGCAATAACCCTTTCTTTGCTTGATCCATTTTGAACTTCTTCAAAATCTTGTCAAGGTATGTGCTTTGTGAAAGTCCAATTAAGCGTTTTGATCTATCTCTATAGATCTTTATGCCTAATATGTAAGCAGCTTCCCCGAGGTCTTTCATCGAAAAACTTTTATTCAAGTATCCCTTTATGCTATCCAGAAATTTTATATCATTTCCAATCAGCAATATGTCATCCACATATAATATTAGAAATGCTACAGAGCTCCCACTCACTTTCTTGTAAATACAGGCTTCTCCAAAAGTCTGTATAAAGCCAAATGCTTTGATCACACTATCAAAGCGTTTATTCCAACTCCGAGAGGCTTGCACCAGTCCATAAATGGATCACTGGAGTTTGCATACTTTGTTAGCTCCCTTTGGATCGACAAAACCTTCTGGTTGTATCATATACAACTCTTCTTTCAGAAATCCATTCAGGAATGCAGTTTTGACATCCATCTGTCATATTTCATAATCATAAAATGCGGCAATTGCTAACATAATTCTGACGGACTTAAGCATCGCTACGGGTGAGAAGGTCTCATCGTAGTCAACTCCTTGAACTTGTCGAAAACCTTTCGCGACAAGTCGAGCTTTATAGACAGTAATATTACCGTCAGCGTCAGTCTTTTTTTTGAAGATCCATTTATTCTCAATTGCTTGCCGATCATCGGGCAAGTCAACCAAAGTCCATACTTTGTTTTCATACATGGATCCCATCTCAGATTTCATGGCCTCAAGCCACTTTGCGGAATCTGGGCTCACCATCGCTTCTTCATAGTTCGTAGGCTCATCATGATCTAGCATCATGACTTCCAGAACTGGATTACCGTACCACTCTGGTGCGGATCTCACTCTGGTTGATCTACGTGGTTCAGTAGTATCTTGTTCTGAAGTTTCATGATCATCATCATTAGCTTCCTCACTGATTGGTATAGGTGTCGCAGAAACAGTTTTCTGTGATGTACTATTTTCCAATAAGGGAGCAGGTACAGTTACCTCGTCAAGTTCTACTTTCCTCCCACTCACTTCTTTCGAGAGAAACTCCTTCTCTAGAAAGTTTCCGAATTTAGCAACAAAAGTCTTGCCTTCGGATCTGTGATAGAAGGTGTATCCAATAGTTTCCTTTGGATATCCTATGAAGACACACTTCTCCGATTTGGGTTCGAGCTTATCAGGTTGAAGCTTTTTCACATAAGCATCGCAGCCCCAAACTTTAAGAAACGACAACTTTGATTTCTTGCCAAACCACAGTTCATAAGGTGTCGTCTCAACGGATTTTGATGGTGCCCTGTTTAACGTGAATGCGGCCGTCTCTAAAGCATAACCCCAAAACGATAGCGGTAAATCAGTAAGAGACATCATAGATCGCACCATATCTAGTAAAGTACGATTACGACGTTCGGACACATCATTACGTTGTGGTGTTCCAGGTGGCGTGAGTTGCGAAACTATTCCACAATTTTTCAAATGTACACCAAACTCGTAACTCAAATATTCTCCTCCACGATCAGATCGTAGAAACTTTATTTTCTTGTTACGATGATTTTCAACCTCACTCTGAAATTCTTTGAACTTTTCAAATGTTTCAGACTTATGTTTCATTAAGTAGATATACCCATATCTGCTTAAATCATCTGTGAAGGTGAGAAAATAACGATATCCGCCACGAGCCTCAATATTCATCGGACCACATACATCGGTATGTATAATTTCTAATAAATCTGTTGCTCTCTCCATAGTACCGGAGAACGGTGTTTTAGTCATCTTGCCTATGAGGCACGGTTCGCAAGTACCAAGTGATTCATAATCAAGTGGTTCCAAAAGCCCATTAGTATGGAGTTTCTTCATGCGCTTTACACCAATATGACCTAAACGGCAGTGCCACAAATAAGTTGCACTATCATTATTAACTTTGCATCTTTTGGCTTCTACATTATGAATATGTGTATCACTATCTTCGAGATTCAATAAGAATAGACCACTCTTCAAAGGTGCATGACCGTAAAAGATATTATTCATATAAATAGAACAACCATTATTCTCTGATTTAAATGAATAACCGTCTCGCATTAAACAAGATCCAGATATAATGTTCATGCTCAACGCTGGCACCAAATAACAATTATTTAGGTCTAATATTAATCCCGAAGGTAGATGTAGAGGTAGCGTGCCGACCGCGATCACATCGACTTTGGAACCGTTTCCCACGTGCATCGTCACCTCGTTCTTTGCTAGCGTCCGCTTATTCCGTAGTCCCTGTTTCGAGTTGCAAATATTAGCAACAGAACCGGTATCAAATACCCAGGTGCTACTGCGAGCTCTAGTAAGGTACACATCAATAACATGTATATCACATATACCTTTGCTCACTTTGCCATCCTTCTTATCCGCCAAATACTTGGGGCAGTTCCGCTTCCAGTGACCAGTCTGCTTGCAGTAGAAGCACTCAGTTTCAGGCTTAGGTCCAGACTTGGGTTTCTTCTCCTGAGCAGCAACTTGCTTGCTGTTCTTCTTGAAGTTTCCCTTCTTCTTCCCTTTGCCCTTTTTCTTGAAACTAGTGGTTTTGCTAACCATCAACACTTGATGCTCCTTCTTGATTTCTACCTCCGCAGCTTTCAGCATTGCGAAGAGCTCGGGAATAGTCTTGTTCATCCCTTGCATATTATAGTTCATCACGAAGCTCTTGTAGCTTGGTGGCAGTGATTGGAGAATTCTGTCAATGACGCAGTCATCTGGAAGATTAACTCCCATCTGAATCAAGTGATTATTATACCCAGACATCTTGAGTATATGCTCACTGACAGAACTGTTCTCCTCCATCTTACAGCTATAGAACTTATTGGAGACTTCATATCTCTCAATTCGGGCATTTGCTTGAAATATTAACTTCAACTCCTGGAACATCTCATATGCTCCATGACGTTCAAAACGTCGTTGAAGTCCCGATTCTAAGCCGTAAAGCATGGCACACTGAACTATCGAGTAGTCATCAACTTTGCTCTGCCAGACGTTCATAACATCTTGCGTTGCTCCAGCAGCAGGCCTGTCACCCAGCGGTGCTTCCAGGATGTAATTCTTCTGTGCAGCAATGAGGATAATCCTCAGGTTACGGACCCAGTCCGTGTAATTGCTACCATCATCTTTCAACTTTGCTTTCTCAAGGAACGCATTAAAATTCAACGGAACAATAGCACCAGCCATCTATCTACAATCAACATAAACAAGCAAGATACTATCAGGTACTAAGTTCATGATAAGTTTAAGTTCAGTTAATCAAATTACTTAGGAACTCCCACTTAGATAGACATCCCTCTAATCTTCTAGATGGAGTAGTTTTCAATGGTGAACATCGTTATGTTGATCATATCTACTATATGATTCATGCTCGACCTTTCGGTCTCTGTGTTCCGAGGCCATATCTGTATATGCTTGGCTCGTCAAGTATAACCTGAGTATTCTGCGTGTGCAACTGTTTTGCACCCGTTGTATTTGGACGTAGAGCTTATCACACCCGATCATCACGTGGTGTCTGGGCACGACGAACTTTGGCAACGGTGCATACTCAGGGAGAACACTTTTTGATAATTTAGTGAGAGATCATCTTATAATGCTACCGTCAATCAAAGCAAGATAAGATGCATAAAAGGATAAACATCACATGCAATCAATATAAGTGATATGATATGGCCATCATCATCTTGTGCTTGTGATCTCCATCTCCGAAGCACCTTCATGATCACCATCGTCACCGGCGCGACACCTTGATCTCCATCGTAGCATCGTTGTCGTCTCGCCAATATTATGCTTCCACGACTATCACTACCGTTTAGTAATAAAGTAAAGCATTACATCGCGATTGCATTGCATACAATAAAGCGACAACCATATGGCTCCTGCCAGTTGCCGATAACTCGGTTACAAAACATGATCATCTCATACAATAAAATCAGCATCATGCCTTGACCATATCACATCACAACATACCCTGCAAAAACAAGTTAGACGTCTTCTACTTTGTTGTTGCAAGTTTTACGTGGCTGCTACAGGCTTAAGTAAGAACTCATCTCACCTACGCATCAAAACCACAACGATAGTTCGTCAAATAGACTCCGTTTTAACCTTCTTAAGGACCGGGCATAGTCACACTTGGTTCAACTAAAGTTGGAGAGACAGTCTTCCGCAAGCCATCTGTGTGCAAAGCACGTCGAGGGAACCGGTCTCGCGTAAGAGTACGCGTAAGGTTGGTCCGGATCGTCTCACCCAACAATACCGCCGAACCAAAGTATGACATGCTGGTAGGCAGTATGACTTGTATCGCCCACAATTCACTTGTGTTCTACTCGTGCAAATAACATCAAACCATAAAACCTAGGCTCGGATGCCACTGTTGGGGAACGCAGTAATTTCGAAAATTTTCCTACGCACACGCAAGATCATGGTGATGCACAGCAACGAGAGGGGAGAGTGTTGTCTACATACCAACGCAGACCGACTGCGGAAACGATCACACAACGTAGAGGAAGTAGTCGTACGTCTTCTTCCCGATCCGACCGATCCAAGCACCGTTACTCCGGCACCTCCGAGTTCTTAGCACACGTTCAGCTCGATGACGTTCTTCGGGCTCCGATCCAGCAAAGCGTCGAGGAAGAGTTCCGTCAGCACGATGGCGTGATGACGATCTTGATGTACTACCGACGCAGGGCTTCGCCTAAGCACTGTAACGGTACGATCGAGGTGGAATTTGGTGGCAGGGGGCACCGCACACGGCTAAGGAACGATCTCAAGGATCAACTTGTGTGTCTTGGGGTGCCCCCTGCCCCCGTATATAAAGGTTGGAGGAGGGGGAGCCGGCCGGCCAGGGAGAGGGAGGCGCAGAGGGAGTCCTACTCCCACCGGGAGTAGGACTCCCCCCCCCCAATCCTAATCCAATTAGGACTCCCGGGGGGAAAAGGAGAGAGAAGGGGGGGCCGGCCCCTATCCTAGTCCTACTAGGACTTTGGGGAAGGGGGGGCGCCGGCCAGCTTGGGCTTGTCCCTTTTCTCCTTTTCCACTAAGGCCCAATAGGCCCATTAGTCTCCCGGGGGGTTCCGGTAACCCTCCCGGTAATCCGGTAAAATCCCGATTTCACCCGGAACACTTCCGATGTCCAAACATAGGCTTCCAATATATCAATCTTTACATCTCGACCATTTCGAGACTCCTCGTCACGTCCGTGATCTCATCCGGGACTCCGAACAACCTTCGGTACATCAAAATGCATAAACTCATAATAACTGTCATCGTAACGTTAAGCGTGCGGACCCTACGGTTCGAGAACAATGTAGACATGACCGAGACACGTCTCCGGTCAATAACCAATAGCGGGACCTGGATGCCCATATTGGCTCCTACATATTCTATGAAGATCTTTATCGGTCAGACCGCATAACAACATACGTTGTTCCCTTTGTCATCGGTATGTTACTTGCCCGAGATTCGATCGTCGGTATCCAATACCTAGTTCAATCTCGTTACTGGCAAGTCTCTTTACTCGTTCCGTAATACATCATCTCACAACTAACATCTTAGTTATAATGCTTGCAAGGCTTATGTGATGTGTATTACCGAGAGGGCCCAGAGATACCTCTCCGACAATTGGAGTGACAAACCCTAATCTCGAAATACGCCAACCCAACATCTACCATTGGAGACACCTGTAGTACTCCTTTATAATCACCCAGTTACGTTGTGACGTTTGGTAGTACCCAAAGTGTTCCTCCGGTAAACGGGAGTTGCATAATCTCATAGTTATAGGAACATGTATAAGTCATGAAGAAAGCAATAGCAACATACTAAACGATCGGGTGCTAAGCTAATGGAATGGGTAATGTCAATCAGATCATTCTACTAATGATGTGACCTCGTTAATCAAATAACAACTCCTTGTTCATGGTTAGGAAACATAACCATCTTTGATTAACGAGCTAGTCAAGTAGAGGCGTACTAGTGACACTCTGTTGGTCTATGTATTCATACATGTATTATGTTTCCGGTTAATACAATTCTAGCATGAATAATAAACATTTATCATGATATAAGGAAATAAATAATAACTTTATTATTGCCTCTAGGGCATATTTCCTTCAGTCTCCCACTTGCACTAGAGTCAATAATCTAGTTCACATCGCCATGTGATTTAACAGCAATAGTTCACATTACTATGTGATTAACACCCATAGTTCACATCGTCATGTGACCAACACTCAAAGGGTTTACTAGAGTCAGTAATCTAGTTCACATCTCTATGTGATTAACACCCGAGGAGTACTAAGGTGTGATCATGTTTTGCTTGTGAGATAATTTTAGTCGACGGGTCTGTCACATTCAGATCCGTAAGTATTTTGCAAGTTCTATGTCTACAATGCTCTACACGGAGCTACTCTAGCTAATTGCTCCCACTTTCAATATGTATCCAGATTGAGACTTAGAATCATCTAGATCAGTGTCAAAAACTTGCATCGACGTAACCCTTTACGACGAACCTTTTTGTCACGTCCATAATCGAGAAACATATCCTTATTTCACTAAGGATAATTCTGACCGCTGTCCAGTGATCTACTCCTAGATCACTATTGTACTCCCTTGCTCAATCAGTGCAGGGTATACAATAGATCTGGTATACAGCATGACATACTTTATAGAACCTATGGCCAAGGCATAGGGAATGACTTTCATTCTCTTTCTATCTTCTGCCGTGGTCGGGCTTTGAGTCTTACTCAACTTCACACCTTAAAATACAGGCAAGAACTCTTTCTTTGACTGCTCCATTTTGAACTACTTCAAAATCTTGTCAAGGTATGTACTCATTGAAAAAACTTATCAAGCGTCTTGATCTATCTCTATAGATCTTGAAGCTCAATATGTAAGCAGCTTCACCGAAGTCTTTCTTTGAAAAACTCCTTTCAAACACTCCTTTATGCTTTACAGAATAATTCTACATTATTTCCGATCAACAATATGTCATTCACATATACTTATCAGAAATGCTGTAGTGCTCCCACTCACTTTCTTGTAAATACAGGCTTCACCGCTAGTCTGTATAAAACTATATGCTTTGATCAACTCATCAAAGCGTATATTCCAACTCCGAGATGTTTGCACCAGTCCACAGATAGATCGCTGGAGCTTGCATATTTAGTTAACACCTTTAGGATCGACAAAACCTTCTAGTTGCATCGTATACAACTTTTCTTTAGCAAATCCATTAAGGAATGCAGTTTTGTTTATCCATTTGCCAGATTTCATAAAATGTGGCAATTGCTAACATGATTCGGACAGACTTAAGCATAAATACGAGTGAGAAAATCTCATCGTAGTCAACACCTTGAACTTGTCGAAAACCTTTTGCGACAATTCTAGCTTTGTAGATAGTAACACTACTATCAGCGTCCGTCTTCCTCTTGAAGATCCATTTATTTTCTATGGCTTGCCGATCATCGGGCAAGTCAACCAAAGTCCATACTTTGTTCTCATACATGGATCATATCTCAGATTTCATGGCTTCAAGCCACTTCGCGGAATCTGGGCTCACCATCGCTTCTTCATAGTTCGTAGGATCATCATGATCTAGTAGCATGACTTCCAGAACAGGATTACCGTACCACTCTGGCGCGGATCTTACTCTAGTTGATCTACGAGGTTCAGTAGTGTCTTGTTCTGAAGTTTCATGATCATCATCATTAGCTTCCTCACTAACTGGTGTAGGTGTCACAGAAACATTTTTTTTGTGATGTACTAGTTTCCAATAAGGGAGCAGGTACAGTTACCTCGTCAAGTTCTACTTTCCTCCCACTCACTTCTTTCGAGAGAACTCCTTCTCCAGAAAGTTTCCGAATTTTAGCAACAAAAAGTCTTGCCTTCGGATCTGTGATAGAAGGTGTATCCAATAGTTTCCTTTGGATATCCTATGAAGACGCACTTCTCCGATTTGAGTTTGAGCTTATCAGGATGAAACTTTTTCATATAAGCATCGCAACCCCAAACTTTAAGAAACGACAGCTTAGGTTTCTTGCCAAACCATAGTTCACACGGTGTCGTCTCAACGGATTTATATGGTGCCCTATTTAATGTGAATGCAGCTGTCTTTAATGCATGACCCCAAAAAAACGATAGTGGTAAATCGGTAAGAAACATCATATATTGCACTATATCCAATAAAGTACGGTTATAACGTTCGGACACACCATTATGCTGTGGTGTTCCAGGTGGCGTGAGTAGTGAAACTATTTCACATTGTTTTAACTGAAGACCAAACTCGTAACTCAAATATTTGTCTCCGCGATCAGATCGTAGAAACTTTATTTTCTTGTCACGATGATTTTTCACTTCACTCTGAAATTCTTTGAACCTTTCAAATGTTTCAGACCTATGTTTCATCAAGTAGATATACTCATATCTGCTCAAATCATCTGTGAAGATCAGAAAATAATGATACCAGTCGCGAGCCTCAATATTCATCGGACCACATCCATCAGTATGTATGATTTCCAACAAATCTGTTGCTCGCTCCATTGTTCCGAAGAACGGCGTTTTAGTCATCTTGCCTAAAAGGCACGGTTCGCAAGCATCAAGTGATTCATAATCAAGTGATTCCAAAATCCCATCAGCATGGAGTTTCTTCATGCGCTTTACACCAATATGACCTAAACGGCAGTGCCACAAATAAGTTGCACTATCATTATTAACTTTGCATCTTTTGGTTTCAATATGTGTATCACTACGATCCAGATCCAACGAACTTGTTTCATTGGGTGTATGACCATCGAAGGTTTTATTCATGTAAACAGAACAACAATTATTCTCTGACTTTAATGAATAATCATATTGCAGTAAACATGATCAAATCATATTCATGCTCAATGCAAACACCAAATAACACTTATTTAGGTTCAACACTAATCCCGAAATTATGGGGAGTGTGCGATGATGATCACATCAATCTTGGAACCACACATCGTCACTTCACCCTTAACTAGTCTATGTTTATTCTGCAACTCCCGTTTCGAGTTACTAATCTTAGCAACTGAACTAGTATCAAATACTGAGGGTTTGCTATAAACACTAGTAAAGTACACATCAATAACATGTATATCAAATATACTTATGTTCACTTTGCCATCCTTCTTATCCGCCAATCACTTGGGGTAGTTCCACTTCTAGTGACCAGTCCCTTTGCAGTAGAAGCACTTAGTCTCAGGCTTAGGACCAGACTTGAGTTTCTTCACATGAGTAGCAACTTGCTTGCCGTTCTTTTGAAGTTCCCCTTCTTCCCTTTGCCCTTTTCTTGAAACTAGTGATCTTGTCAACCATCAACACTTGATGTTTTTCTTGATTTCTACCTTCGTTGATTTCAGCATCACGAAGAGCTTGGGAGTTGTTTCCGTTATCCCTCGCATATCATAGTTCATCACGAAGTTCTACTAACTTGGTGATGGTGACTAGAGAATTCTGTCAATCACTATCTTATCTGGAAGATTAACTCCCACTTGATTCAAGCGATTGTAGTACCCAGACAATCTGAGCATATGCTCACTAGTTGAGCGATTCTCCTCCATCTTTTAGCTATAGAACTTGTTGGAGACTTCATATCTCTCAACTCGGGTATTTGCTTGAAATATTAACTTCAACTCCTGGAACATCTCATATGGTCCATGACGTTCAAAACGTCTTTGAAGTCCCGATTCTAAGCCATTAAGCATGGTGCACTAAACTATCAAGTAGTCATCATATTGAGCTAGCCAAACGTTCATAACGTCCGCATCTGCTCCTGCAATAGGTCTATCACCTAGCGGTGCATCAAGGACATAATTCTTCTGTGCAGCAATGAGGATAAACCTCAGATCACGGATCCAATCCGCATCATTGCTACTAACATCTTTCAACATAATTTTCTCTAGGAACATATCAAAATAAACACAGGGAAGCAACAACGCGAGCTATTGATCTACAACATGATTTGCAAAATACTACCAGGACTAAGTTCATGATAAATTTAAGTTCAATTTAATCATATTACTTAAGAACTCCCACTTAGATAGACATCCCTCTAATCCTCTAAGTGATCACATGATCCAAATCAACTAAACCATAACCAATCATCACGTGAGATGGAGTAGTTTTCAATGGTGAACATTGTTATGTTGATCATATCTACTATATGATTCACGCTCGACCTTTCGGTCTCCGTGTTCCGAGGCCATATCTGTATATGCTTGGCTCGTCAAGTATAACCTGAGTATTCTGCGTGTGCAACTGTTTTGCACCCGTTGTATTTGAACGTAGAGCTTATCACACCCGATCATCACGTGGTGTCTGGGCACGAAGAACTTTGGCAACGGTGCATACTCAGGGAGAACACTTCTTGATAATTTAGTGAGAGATCATCTTATAATGCTACCGTCAATCAAAGCAAGAATAAGATGTATAAAAGATAAACATCATATGCAATCAAAATATGTGACATGATATGGCCATCATCATCTTGCTTCTTTGATCTCCATCTCCAAAGTACTGTCATGATCTCTGTCATCACCGGCATGACACCATGATCTCCATCATCTTGATCTATATCAATGTGTCGTCACACGGTCGTCTCGCCAACTATTGCTCTTGCAACTATTGCTATCGCATAGCGATAAAGTAAAGCAATTATTTGGCGCTTGCATCTTATGCAATAAAGAGACAACCATAAGGCTTTTGCCAGTTGCTGATAACTTCAACAAAACATGATCATCTCATACAACAACTTATATCTCATCACGTCTTGACCATATCATATCACAACATGCCCTGCAAAAACAAGTTAGACGTCCTCTACTTTGTTGTTGCAAGTCTTACGTGGCTGCTACGGGCTTAAGCAAGAACCAATCTCACCTACGCATCAAAACCACAACGATAGTTTGTCAAATAGACTCCGTTTTAACCATCGCAAGGACCGGGCATAGCCACACTCGGTTCAACTAAAGTTGGAGAAACAGTCACCCGCAAGTCACCTATGTGCAAAGCACGTCGGGGAAACCGGTCTCGCGTAAGCGTACGCGTAATGTCGGTCCGGGCCGCTTCATCCAACAATACCGCCGAACCAAAGTATGACATGCTGGTAGGCAGTATGACTTATATCGCCCACAACTCACTTGTGTTCTACTCGTGCATATAACATCAAACCATAAAACCTGGCTCTGATGCCACTGTTGGGGAACGCAGTAATTTCAAAAAATTTCCTACGCACACGCAAGATCATGGTGATGCACAGCAACGAGAGGGGAGAGTGTTGTCTACGTACCAACGCAGACCGACTGCGGAAGCGATCACACAATGTAGAGGAAGTAGTCGTACGTCTTCTTCCCGATCTGATCGATCCAAGCACCGTTACTCCGGCACCTCCGAGTTCTTAGCACACGTTCAGCTCGATGACGTTCCTCGGGTTCCGATCCAGCAAAGCGTCGAGGAAGAGTTCCGTCAGCACGATGGCGCGATGACGATCTTGATGTACTACCGACGCAGGGCTTCGCCTAAGCACTACAACGGTATGATCGAGGTGGAATTTGGTGGCAGGGGGCACCGCACACGGCTAAGGAACGATCTCAAGGATCAAGTTGTGTGTCTTGGGGTGCCCCCTGCCCCCGTATATAAAGGTTGGGGAAGGGGGAGCCGGCCGGCCAAGGGAGAGGAGGCGCAGGGGAGTCCTACTCCCACCGGGAGTAGGACTCCTCCCCCCAATCCTAATCCAATTAGGACTCCCAGGAGGAAAAGGAGAGAGAAGGGGGGCCGGCCCCTATCCTAGTCCTACTAGGACTTTGGGGAAGGGGGGGCGCCGGCCAGCTTGGGCTTGTCCCTTTTCTCCTTTTCCACTAAGGCCCAATAGGCCCATTAGTCTCCCGGGGGGTTCCGGTAACCCTCCCGGTAATCCGGTAAAATCCCGATTTCACCCGGAACACTTCCGATGTCCAAACATAGGCTTCCAATATATCAATCTTTACGTCTCGACCATTTCGAGACTCCTCGTCACGTCCGTGATCTCATCCGGGACTCCGAACAACCTTCGGTACATCAAAATGCATAAACTCATAATAACTGTCATCGTAACGTTAAGCGTGCGGACCCTACGGTTCGAGAACAATGTAGACATGACCGAGACACGTCTCCGGTCAATAACCAATAGCGGGACCTGGATGCCCATATTGGCTCCTACATATTCTACGAAGATCTTTATCGGTCAGACCGCATAACAACATACGTTGTTCCCTTTGTCATCGGTATGTTACTTGCCCGAGATTCGATCGTCGGTATCCAATACCTAGTTCAATCTCGTTACTGGCAAGTCTCTTTACTCGTTCCGTAATACATCATCTCACAACTAACATCTTAGTTATAATGCTTGCAAGGCTTATGTGATGTGTATTACCGAGAGGGCCCAGAGATACCTCTCCGACAATTGGAGTGACAAACCCTAATCTCGAAATACGCCAACCCAACATCTACCATTGGAGACACCTGTAGTACTCCTTTATAATCACCCAGTTACGTTGTGACATTTGGTAGTACCCAAAGTGTTCCTCCGGTAAACGGGAGTTGCATAATCTCATAGTTATAGGAACATGTATAAGTCATGAAGAAAGCAATAGCAACATACTAAACGATCGGGTGCTAAGCTAATGGAATGGGTCATGTCAATCAGATCATTCTACTAATGATGTGACCTCGTTAATCAAATAACAACTCCTTGTTCATGGTTAGGAAACATAACCATCTTTGATTAACGAGCTAGTCAAGTAGAGGCATACTAGTGACACTCTGTTGGTCTATGTATTCACACATGTATTATGTTTCCGGTTAATACAATTCTAGCATGAATAATAAACATTTATCATGATATAAGGAAATAAATAATAACTTTATTATTGCCTCTAGGGCATATTTCCTTCAGCAGGTGCCATTCCCCACCTTCAACCAGGCGCGCTCCCGTCTCCTGCTGGAGGAGATCTCGCTGGGTGAGCGGGAACGCACCGAGGGGGCCGCGGCTCTCTCCATCGGGCACGGCGGCGGCTCGTCGTCCGGCAACTCCGAGCGTGGTGCCGACTGCGGTGAGCGCCAGCCTCCTCCGTCCCCGACTGACAAGGGCAAGGGGGCGGCCACTCCACCCTCCGGCGACCGCCAGCGTGGCGGGCGCGGCCGCGGGCGCGGCCGTGGGCGCGGCTCCAACACCTCGTCGCCTGCTCCACTCGGGCGTGGCCAACAGCCGTGGCTCGGGTACTTCGCGCCGTGGGGCTCCCCGGCACCCTCCCCGCAGCAATGGCGGGCGCCTTGGATGCCGCCCAACTCTGCCGGGGTCCTCGGCCCACGCCCCGGAGCTCCGCACCAAGCCTACCCCGTCGGCGTGCCGTCCTCGTCATCCACGCCTCCATGGGACCAGCAGCAGGCCATGATGGCCCAGGCCTTCGCCAACCTCAACATGCAGCAGCCTCCGGCCACCCACGAGTGGTTCATGGACACAGGAGCTACATCCCACGTCGCCGGGTCCAGTGGTAACCTCACCAAGCTTCTTCCTCCTTCAATGCATACTCCCTCTACCATTATAGTAGGCGACGGTTCTGTGATTCCCGTAGTAGCCATCGGCTCCTCTAATCTCTCTCCTTACCCCTTCCAACTTAACCACGTATTGATTTCTCCCCGTATTGTCAAAAATCTCATTTCTGTGCATCGTTTTACTCGCGATAATTGGTGTATTGTCTCTTTTGACCCGTTCGGTTTCACTGTGAAGGACATGGCCACGGGGAGAATTCTGATGCAGTCAAGTAGCTCCGGCGACCTCTACCCGTTTTTCCGATCCAATAAAGACGGCGGCATGGCCTTCACCATCTCCGGCGCCGGCGACTTGTGGCACTTGCGGCTAGGGCACCCTAGTTCTACTTCTGTTTCCATCTTAGCAAACAATTTCCTTGATTCCTGTAATAAGAGCAATGATTCTCGTGTGTGTGAATCTTGCAAGTTAGGCAAGCAACCTCGTTTACCATTTCCACAATCTTTTTCATATACTACTGCTCCTTTCCAATTAATCCACTGCGATCTCTGGACGTCCCCTGTTTGCAGTTTTTCTGGGTACCAATATTACCTAGTCGTACTAGATGATTTTTCCCATTATTCTTGGGTATTTCCCTTGCGCCACAAGTCTGACACTGCTGCCGTCTTACAACGTTTCTTTTCTCACGTCCTCACACAATATAATGTTGTTATTCGGTGTTTGCAGTGCGACAATGGAGGGGAGTTCCTCTCTCACTCTCTTCGTGACTATCTCTCTCGCTCCGGCGTCGTCTACCGCCTCTCTTGCCCGCACACTTCCGCGCAAAACGGGAAAGCAGAGCGCCTCCTACGCACCACAAATGACGTGCTACGAACTCTCCTCATCCACGCCCAGATGCCTCCAGAATATTGGGTCGAGGCTCTTCATGCCGCCAATCATCTGATCAACCGGCGCCCCTCTTCGGCGGTGCACAACCTCACTCCTTCCTACCTTCTCAACAGTAGCCATCCGTCCTATGATCACATGAGGGTGTTTGGGTGTCTTTGTTTCCCCAATCTCGTTCATCTTGCACCGCACAAGCTCGCCTCCCGATCCACGCCGTGTGTGTTCCTCGGGTATCCACTTGAGCATAAGGGCTACAGATGCCTCGACCTACGCACGCGCAAAGTTCACATCTCCCGTAGCGTTGTTTTTGACGAACAAACCTTCCCGTTTTCCTCTCTCAACGCACCGCTGACCACACCACCACCTCCCACACCGGATCCACCCCTTTTTCCGGCGTCCCGATCCTACCTACCTCGTACGCCAGGCCCGCGTCTTCTCCCGGTCCGGCGCTCACTCCGCAGACTGCGCACCTGCCCGCCTTGCCCGCCGCGCCCAATCCCACCCACCCGACGACTCAGCGCGAGCCAACCACGCCTCCCAGCGTCCCACCTGCTGGCCCCACCCACAACAGGCCGCCAACCACTCCTGCGTCCGGCCGCCATGCATCCACTTCCAGCCATGCAGCCAATCCCGAGCCGGCGTCCCATGCAACGTCGTCTGCCGCTCCTCGCCCACTACCGCCCCGAGCTGTTCCAGTAGCACCACCAGCCAACCTCCATCGCATGCACACACGCTCCAAGTCTGGCTTTGCCCAACCCAAGTCCCAGTTAAACCTCTCTGTCACCACTCCTACTACCATCAGCCCCATTCCCTCCTCTTACCGCGTGGCTCTTAAGGATCCGAACTGGTCTAATGCAATGTTAGAAGAGTTTAATGCATTGTTGCGGAATGACACTTGGTCGTTGGTTTCCCGTCCTGCAGGTGCAAATGTGGTCTCCAGCAAGTGGATCTTTCACCACAAGTTCAACCCCGACGGGACGCTCGCGCGGTACAAGGCTCGGTGGGTTCTCCGCGGCTTCACACAATAGGCTGGTGTCGACTACGGCGAGACCTTTAGTCCCGTGGTTAAACCGGCCACCATTCGGGTCGTCCTCGGCGTCGCCACCTGCTCTTCGTGGCCCGTCCACCAGCTCGACGTCAAGAACGCCTTCTTGCACGGGCACCTCGCCGAGACGGTGTACAGTGCGCAGCCTGCCGGCTTCGTCGACTCCTCGCGCCCACGAGACGTGTGTCGTCTTAACTGCTCGCTGTATGGGCTCAAGCAGGCGCCGCGCGCCTGGTTCTCCAGGTTCACCGACTACCTCGTCACCCTCGGGTTCCGTGCTTCCAAGGCCGACTCCTCTCCGTTCACTTTGCATCGTGGGCATGACACGGCGTATCTCCTTTTGTACGTTGATGATATTATCCTCACCGCGAGCTCCACGCCCTTCCTCCAGTCCATTGTCGGCTCTCTTCATCGCGAGTTCGCCATGACTGATCTGGGCCCTCTTCACCACTTCCTCGGCATCAACGTACACCGCAACTCCACCGGCATCCACCTTTCTCAGGAACAATATGCCCTTGAGGTCTTGGATCGCGCCGGCATGCTAAATTGCAAACCGGTCTCAACCCCCGTCGACACCACCAGCAAACCATCCGCCATGGACAGGCTTCTCTTCCACGACCCCTCTCTCTACAGGAGCTTGGCCGGCGCCTTGCAATACTTGACTCTGACGCGCCCTGATATTTCTTATGCTGTCCAACAATGTTGCTTGTTCATGCATGCTCCCAGGGAAGCTCACTACCAGCTGGTGAAACGTGTCCTCCGCTATGTGCGCGGTACGACCCGTCTCGGCCTCCAGTTCTACCGCAACTCCGGCAACGATCTCACCGTGTACACCGACGCGGATTGGGCGGGGTGCCCCGACACCCGCAAATCCACGTCGGGGTTTGCCGTGTACCTCGGCTCCAACCTCGTCAGCTGGTCCTCGAAGCGGCAGAACACGGTCTCGCGCTCGAGCGCTGAGGCCGAGTACAAGGGCATCGCCAACGCGGTGGCCGAGGCGGTCTGGCTTCGTCAACTCCTCACCGAGATCCGCCGCCCTCCGCAACGAGCTACCGTCGTCTACTGCGTCAATGTCAGCGCCATGTACATGTCGAGCAACCCCGTGCAGCATCAACGTACTAAGCACGTGGAGATCGACCTTCACTTCGTCCGTGAGCGCGTCTCCCCGGGCGAAGTTCGCGTGCTGCATGTGCCTACCACATCCTAGTACGCCGATATGTTCACGAAGGGCCTCCCTGCGAGCATCTTCACAGCTTTTCGATCCAGCCTCAACGTCCGCGAGCACCCTGTTGCGGCTGCGGGGGGGGGGGGGGGGGGGGGTGTTGGAAACCTGCTGACGGTCCACCTAACAGGCCACCACGCACGGGAGGCAAACCTCCAGGACCGAGTCACCCGCGACTCTCCAGTGCACGAACGCCATCATCTCCACGTCCGGCATGATTAGCACTTATCCGATTCTGTTGTAACAACCTGTATAGCGTGTATATAAACGCTTGTTGTACCTGAGACTGAATATAGTGAGAATTCTCCTGTCCAACTGGGCCAGTGCGGAGGCCGGAGGCATGGCTTAATAGGGCCGACCCTGATGCACTGCTCTTGGGCCAACCTGATACACTGGGCCTTTAATTGATATAGGTAATACTAGCAAATATTTGGCGCAGCGACTATTTATCGCATTAAGCGATCGCTGCGGGATGTCTCGCTGAAGCATTTCGAGTAATCGGGCTGGCCTATGTTCGCGCAGAAAAAGACAAATGATATATGCAAGAAGCAGGATTTGATCCCTGCTCTCCCCCTGTTAGTCACTCCACCCATGTCTCACTCATCATAACTTTGGCATACATTTGGTAGTAGAGGTGAGTCAAGCCGGTTTTCCATTTGTTTTCACAGTTTTTTTTACTGTTTTCTCTTCAGTTTTTTGTTTTCTTTTTTATTCACCACTTTTTGTTTAGTTTTTCTTTTTTCCTTTCCATTTTTTGCTTTCTTTTGTTTTTTTCTCTGGGTTTTTGTTTCTTTTTTGGTTTTTTCCTTCAAATTCTTGTTCAACATTTTCAAATTTTTGTTGAACATTTTCTCAAATACTTGTTCAAAAATTTTCAAATACTTTTTCAACATTTTTCAAATACTTGTTCAACATTTTTATATACATGATCACCATTTTTTCAAATACTTTTACAACATTTTTTTAAATACATGTTCAACCTTTTTAAAATGCTTCTTCTACATTTTTCAAATACTTGTTCAACATTTTTATAAATACCTGTCAACATATTTTTGACAAATACATGTTCAACATTTTTCAAATGTTTTTAAGTATTGTTTGTAATATAAATATATAGATAATATATATATATATATATAATATTTTAAATTATAAGCAAAACTACAAACTAAAATAAAATAGAAAACGTAAAAAACTGAGAATGTGCCCTCCATCGAACTTGGGCCGGCCCATGTGCAGCAGCCTGGCGACGTGAGCCTTCCCCCAAGTCTCGTTGAACGCGAGGAATAGGCGCGCCCAATATTTAGACCTGTATTCCCGTGCATATGGGGCGGCCCAACGGGCTTCGCCCCTGCTTATGAATCCTAACACTCATAAGTAGACCAGACGGGAGTAGCGAGGGTAGGAATTACAGATGGACGACCTGGGGGATCGCAGGACGTGAGGAGGGAGACGGATCACAGGAGGGCTGCTGCTGCTTTGTGAGAGGAGGAGGAGAATCTTGGGGAGGAGGAAGCTTGGGAGTCGTATGGCCCGGAGGCGGATCTGGAAGACCAGTTTGCGGGGTTGCAACTTCATGGGGAAGAGGAAGATGACTTGGACCTGTCTGGCGAGGTCGAGGAACTAATCAAAGGAGTCCGTTGGCTTGGGCTCTTCAGGGTTTACACAACCAAGCCGTTTAGCCACGCTGTGCTCCTGAAGCAGATGAGGAACGCGTGGTCGTCAGCACAAGGAGTAACTTTTCACATTAAGGGCCCAAACCTTTTCTTGGTGCAGTGTCACTGTCTCGGCGATTGGAAGAGAATCATGGAAGGAGGCCCGTGGCTGTTTCGCAACGGTGCGCCAATCATCATACAGGAGTACGATGGTTTCACCGATGTGAATGAGTACAAGTTAAACAAAATCCCGTTATGTGCAAGGGTGCAAGGTTTGCCGGATGGGCTTATGGCGAAGAAAGAACTTGCACAGAAGGTGGCAGCTAAGGTGGGGGAACCACCGTTTACTGTGGTTGTGAACGAGGCAAGATCAATCCGGCGAGCACTTTAAGGGTCAGAGTCTATGTGGATATCAATAAGCCTTTAGTGCGTTTTGTGCCAATCACAATCAAAAAGAGCAAGAGGTATCCCGTGTTTTATGACAAGCTTCCAGTGTTCTGCTATTTTTGTGGTCTGATTGGGCATACAGTGGAGGAGTGTGGCGACGGTATTCACGAGCTGGAGTCATGTGAATGGGGGGACTGGCTATTGTGGAGCAATGAAGGAGTGAGGGCTGGCATGGATGGTAGAGAAGGAAGGGAGGGAAGAGGTTTGAGAGGCAATTCAGGAGGAAGAGGAGCTAGAGGGGGTCGTCAAGAGAGAGGAGGAGGTGCGGCTGTAGGGAGGGGAGCCCCTGTTGATGCTTTTTATGCAGAAGAAACTGAGTATAGTCAGAACCCCGCGGAAAATTACAAGTCTGCACGTAAGAGGTTGGTCTCAGCTGATGGCACTGTTAGCGTCCATGGGCAGGATCTAACAAACTTGGAGGGCAAGGTAGCTGATACAGTTTTGCTGTTGGAGAACGGGGCTGGGAGCACAAGTGGGGTGGTGGCATCTACCCCCGAAAAGGATCCTATTGTAAAAAGGAGAAGGCAGAACGGAAAGAATGTGGTGGAAGATATGGACACCTCTGGTCAGGCGAACTCCCTAGTGGAGAGCCGCCGAGCTCAATGAGGACTCTATGCTAGAACTGTCGCGGAATTGGCGACCCCACGACAGTCCATGAGCTCCGCGATCTTGTGGAGGATTGTGCGCCGGTGGTCTTTGTATTGTGGAAACTCAAATTGCGAAGTACCGGGTGGAAGGTCTGGCTGGTAGTTTAGGTTTTGATAATAGTTTTGGAGTGTATAGTAGTGGTCGTAGTGGAGGTCTTTGCTTGTATTGGAAGAACACTATCAATCTTGAAATAAAAACTTTTTCTCAGTATCATATAGACTCAGTGGTGAATGAACCAGGCAAGGGGCTGCGGAGGCTCTCATGTTTTTACGAGGCTACAAGTAGGAGTATGAGGTACAAAACGTGGGATACGATGAACATATTGAAGGGAGAAAATACTTTACCATGGTTGTGCATAGGTGATTTTAATGAGATCCTTAGGCCTGAGGAGCAAATGGGTCCGAACGAGCGAGACAGCTCTCAAATAGCTGGATTTCGGGAAGCAGTTGATGTGTGTGAACTGGCGGATATTGGCTACAAGGGCCTAGATTGGACTTTTGAAAAAAGGATAGTTGGAGGGGAGTATTGTAGGGTCCGGCTGGACCGAGCTTTAGCTACTCCAAGCTGGTCCTCGATGTTTCCCTTTGCATCGTTGGAACACCTCTCTGCAGCGAAATCAGATCACAGCCCCATCCTCCTTCTCAATGAGTTAGAAGCGGGTAATCTGAGAGTAGCTTTGAAAAAACCTTTCCGCTATGAATGTATGTGGGAGCAGGAGGAAACCTTTATGAGTACGGTTGACCAGGCTTGGCAGAAGGATCAGCCAGCGACTACAGTGGCCGAACTAGCAGCAAAGATGACTACAGTAGCTGCGGCATTGAAACATTGGGGACGCACAACCTTTGGCTCGGTCCGCAAGGAGCTGCGGGAGCTGCGTCAACAATTAGCTGAGCTTAGAGCTGACCCTTTGAGGGTTGGACCGGGTGCAGAAGAGAAAAGAGTCCAGGACAGGATTATAGAGCTCCCGTACAGAGAAGAAATCATGATGAGGCAACGATCTCGAGTCAAGTGGCTTTCTGAAGGAGACAACAACACCCAATATTTCCAGAAAAAAGCAAGTGCGAGAAGAGCAAAAAATGCAATACAGAATTACATCATCAAGATGGTACAGTTTGCAACGATCTTGGAGAGTTGGCTAGTATGGCTAGCAACTTTTATGAAAAATTGTACACTTCAGAGGGAACTATTGGGATGGAAGAGGATCTCTCTCACATACCGGCTCGAGTTGACGCGGATATGAATGTTCGTCTTAATGCTCCTTACACTAATGAAGAAGTTAAAAATGCTTTATTTCAAATGTTCCCAACAAAAGCACCGGGGCCGGATGGTTTTCCTGCACACTTTTTTCATAGGCATTGGGAGCTTTGTGGAGAGGAGGTGACATGTATGATCATTAGATTGCTCAATGGAGATGACTCACCAGAGGATATAAACCACACATTCATCGTTCTTATTCCCAAGATAGCAAGTCCAAAATTGTTAGGACAGTTTCGGCCTATAAGCCTTTGCAATGTGGTCTACAAGATAGCATCGAAGGTCTTAGCGAACAAGCTGAAATCCATTCTCCCCGAGGTAATTTCTGTGGAGCAGTCCGCCTTTGTCCCTGGTCGGCTAATCACGGATAACTTCATTACGGCGTATTGCCACGTCTTGAGCTTGCGTTGGTTTTCCCCGAAGAGGAAGGGATGATGCAGCAGAGTAGCGTAAGTATTTCCCTCAGTTTTTGAGAACCAAGGTATCAATTCAGTAGGAGGCCACGCTCAAGTCCCTCGTACCTGCACAAAACGATAGCTACTCGCAACCAACGCGATTAGGGGTTGTCAATCCCTTCACTGTCACTTGCGAGAGTGAGATCTGATAGATATAATATTTTTGGTATTTTTGGTATAAAGATGCAAAGTAAAAAGTAAAAGCAAAGTAAAAAGCAAAGCAAGATTAAAGTGATGGAGATTGATATGATGAGAATAGGCCCGGGGGCCATATGTTTCACTAGTGGCTTCTCTCAAGAGCATAAGTATTCTACGGTGGGTGAACAAATTACTGTTGAGCAATTGACAGAATTGAGCATAGTTATGAGAATATCTAGGCATGATCATGTATATAGGCATCACGTCCGTGACAAGTAGATCGAAGCGATTCTGCATCTACTACTATTACTCCACTCATCGACCGCTATCCAGCATGCATCTAGAGTATTAAATTAAAAACAGAGTAACGCCTTAAGCAAGATGACATGATGTAGAGAGATAAATTTATGCAATATGAAATAAACCCCATCTTGTTATCCTCGATGGCAACGATGCAATACGTGCCTTGCTGCCCCTTCTGTCACTGGGAAAGGACACCGCAGGATCTAACCCAAAGCTAAGCACTTCTCCCATGGCAAGAACTACCAATCTAGTTGGCCAAACCAAACGGATAATTCCAAGAGACTTGCAAAGATAACCAATCATACATAAAAGAATTCAGAGAAGATTCAAATATTAATCATAGATAGACTTGATCATAAACCCACAATTCATCGGTCTCAACAAACACACCGCAAAAAGAAGATTACATCGAATAGATCTCCACAAGAGAGGGGGAGAACTTTGTATTGAGATTCAAAGAGAGAGAAGAAGCCATCTAGCTACTAACTATGGACCCGAAGGTCTGAGGTAAACTACTCACACTTCATCGGAGGGGCTAGGATGATGTAGAAGCCCTCCGTGATGACGGCCCTCTTCCGGCGGAGCTCCGGAACAGGCCCCAAGATGGGATCTTGTGGATACAAAAAGTTGCGGCGGTGGAATTAGGTTTTTGGCTCCTGTTCTGATTGTTTGGGGGTACGTGTGTATATATAGGAGGAAGAAGTACGCCGGTGGAGCACCGAGGGGCCCACGAGGCAGGGGGCGCGCCCTAGGGGGCGGCCCCCACCCTCGTGACCTCCTCTTTGACTCCTTGGAGTAGGGTTCAAGTCTCCTGGATCACGTTCGGTGAGAAAATCACGTTCCCGTAGATTTTATTCCGTTTGGACTCCGTTTGATATTCTGTTTCTCCGAAACACTGAAATAGGCAAAAACAGCAATTCTGGGCTGGGCCTCCGGTTAATAGGTTAGTCCCAAAAATAATATAAAAGTGGAAAATAAAGCCCAATATAGTCCAGGACAATAGATAATATAGTATGGAGCAATAAAAAATTATAGATACGTTGGAGACGTATCAGGCATCCCCAAGTTTAATTCCTGCTCGTCCTCGAGTAGGTAAATGATAAAAAGAGAATTTTTGATGCGGAGTGCTACTTGGCATAATTTCAATGCAAATCTTCTTAATTGTGATATGAATATTCAGATTCTAAAGATTCAAGACAAAAGTTTAGATTGACATAAAAATAATAATACTTCAAGCATACTAACAAAGCAATTATGTCTTATCAAAATAACATGGCCAAAGAAAGTTATCCCTACAAAATCATATAGTCTGGCTATGCTCCATCTTCACCATACAAAGTATTTAAATCATGCACAACCCCGATGACAAGCCAAGCAATTGTTTCATACTCTAATTTTTTCAAAACTTTTTCAAATCTTCACGCAATACATGAGCGTGAGCCATGGATATAGCACTATATGTGGAATAGAATGGTGGTTGTGGAGAAGACAAAAAGGAGGGGAAGATAGTCTCACATCAACTAGGCATATCAACGGGCTATGGAGATGCCCATCAAATATTTCAATGTGAGTGAGTAGGGATTGCCATGCAACGGATGCACTAGAGCTATAAATGTATGAAAGCTCAAAATGAAACTAAGTGGGTGTGCATCCAACTTGCTTGCTCATGAAGACCTAGGGCAATTTGAGGAAGCCCATCATTGGAATATACAAGCCAAGTTCTATAATGTAAAATTCCCACTAGTATATGAAAGTGATAACATGAGAGACTCTCTACTATGAAGATCATGGTGCTACTTTGAAGTACAAGTGTGGTAAAAGGATAGTAGCATTGCCCCTTTTTATTTATTTTCTCTTTTTTGGGGCCTTCTTTTTTTTCTTTGGCCTTTCTCTTTTTTCTTTTTTTATTGGGACAATGCTCTATTAAATGATGATCATCACACTGTTATTTATTTACAACTCAATGATTACAACTCGATTCTAAAACAAAGTATGACTCTATATGGATGCCTCCGGCGGTGTACCGGGATATGCAATGAATCAAGAGTGAAAAGTATGAAAAAAATATGAACGGTGGCTTTGCCACAAATACTATGTCAACTACATGATCATGCTAAGCAATATGACAATGATGAATGTGTCATGATGAACTAGATGGTGGAAAGTTGCATGGCAATATATCTCAGAATGGCTATGGAAATGCCATAATAGGTAGGTATGGTGGCTGTTTTGAGGAAGGTATATGGTAGGTGTATGATACCGGCGAAAGGTGCGCGGTATTAGAGAGGCTAGCAAAGGTGGAAGGGTGAGAGTGCGTATGATCCATGGACTCAACATTAGTCATAAAGAACTCATATACTTATTGCAAAAATCTAGAAGTTATCAAATCAAAGTATTACGCGCATGCTCCTAGGGGGATAGATTGGTAGGAAAAGACCATTGCTCGTCCCCTTTTGCCACTCATAAGGAAGGCAATCAATAAATAAATCATGCTCCAACTTCATCACATAACGGTTCACCATACGTGCATGCTACGGGAATCACAAACTTTAACACAAGTATTCTTTAAATTCACAACTACTCAACTAGCATGACTTTAATATTATCACCTCCATATCTCAAAACAATTATCAAGCTTCAATCTTTTCTTAGTATTCAACACACCCAAAAGAAAGTTTCACAAATCTTGAACACCAAGCATATTATTATTAAGCAAATTACCATGCTATTAAGACTCTCAAAATAATTTAAGTGAAGCATGAGAGATCAATAGTTTCTTTAAAACAAATCCACCACCGTGCTCTAAAAGATCTAAGTGAAGCACATAGAGCAAAATTATAACGCTCAAAAGATATAAGTGATGCACATATAGCAAAACTAATTAGCTCAAAAGATATAAGTGAAGCACATAGAGCAAAACTCCTTAGCTCAAAAGATATAAGTGAAGCACATAGAGCAAAATTACATAGCTCAAAAGATATAAGTGAAGCACATAGAGTATTCTATCAAATTTTAATTCATGTATGGCTCTCTCAAAAGGTGTGTACAACAAGGATGATTGTGGCATACTAAGACACAAAGACACAAATAATACAAGACGCTCCACGCAAAACACATATCATATTGGTGAATAAAAATATAGCTCCAAGTAAATTACCGATGGAAGTAGACGAAAGAGGGGATGCCTTCCGGGGCATCCCCAAGCTTTGACTTTTTGGTGTCCTTGGATTATCTTGGGGGTGCCATGGGAATCACCAAGGTTAGGCTCTTGCCACTCCTTGTTCCATAATCCATCAAAAGAATTCACCCAAAACTTGAAAACTTCACAACACAAAACTTAAAGTAGAAAACTCGTGAGCTCCGTTAGCGAAAGAACACAAAAGACCACTTAAAGTTACAATAATTAACTCATTATTTATTTATATTGGTGTTAAACCTACTGTATTCAAACTTCTCTATGGATTATAAACTATTTTACTAACCATAGATTCATCAAAATAAGCAAACAACACACGAAAAACAGAATCTGTCAAAAACAGAACAGTCTGTAGTAATCTGTAGCTAGCGCAAGATCTGGAGCCCCAAAAATTCTAAAATAAATTGCTGGACGTGAGGAATTTATCTATTAATAATATGCCAAAGAATTAACTAAATAGCACTCTTCAAATAAAAATGACAGCAGTTCTCGTGAGCACTAAAGTTTCTGTTTTTTACAGCAAGTTCAACAAGACTTTCCCCAAGTCTTCCCAACGGTTCTACTTGACACAAACACTAATTAAACACAAAAAACACAACCAAAATAGAGGCTAAATAATTTATTTATTACTAAGCAGGAGCAAAAGTCAAGGAATAAAAATAAAATTGGGTTGCCTGCCAACAAGTGCTATCGTTTAACGCCCCTAGCTAGGCATAAAAGCGAGGATAGATCTAGGTATTGCCATCTTTGGTAGGAAAGTCTTCGATGAGGCATCTATTTCCCTTAGGAATTTCTTTATTTCTAGTGATTATCAAACTTTTAGGCACAAGATCTAAAAACTCATTTGTAGCAATTGGTTCCTTAATGATAGCAAAAAGATTAGGATGAATACTTATAGATTTAAGATCCGCAGTTTCCTTACTAGATGATTCACCCTTATTTTTAGGAACATACATAAGCTTGGCAATTTTAGTAGGAGGACTTGGAGTTTTCTTTACGGAAGAAAAAGTGGTTTCCAAGTTTGTAATGATACCCTCAAGTTTATCAATTCTAGTAGAATCTAAGTTTATCTTGTCATTAACTATGGGTTCTTTTTCCTTAATATTTTTCAAAGTCATTCCTACCTTAGATCCATATTGAGTAATTTGATTGTGGATCTTTTTATCTAGATTTTCAATTAATTCAATAGTAGCAACTTTATTTTCAATAATTTCAAGTCTTTGCATGACATGCTCCAAAGTTAACATGGTTCCATTAACCAAAAGAGGTGGTGAGCCAAATAAATTTAACATAGCATTATAAGAATCAAAAGTATGGCTACCCAAGAAGTTCCCTCCGGTAATGGTATCGAGGATATATCTGTACCAAGGATTAACATCTACATAAAAATTGCGGAGAAGAACTAAGGTAGATTGCTTCCTGGTAGATCTATTTTGAGCATTTCAAATTCTATACCAAGCATCTTTTAGATTTTCTCCCTCCCTATGTTTAAAATTTAAAACTTCACTCTCGGGAGACAACGGAGAAGATAAGAGACTAGCCATGACGACAAGCAAACAAACTAGCACACGAGCAAACAAGAGGCAAGAGGAAAGGAGAGGGAGGATAGAGAGAGAGGGCGAATAAAACAGCAATGGTGAAGTGGGGGAGAGGAAAACGAGAGGCAAATGGAAAATAATGTAATGCAAGAGATAGGGATTGTGATGCGTACTTGGTATGTTGACTTTTTGCGTAGACTCCCCGGCAACGGCGCCAGAAATCCTTCTTGCTACGTCTTGAGCTTGCGTTGGTTTTCCCCGAAGAGGAAGGGATGATGCAGTAGAGTAGCGTAATTATTTCCCTCTGTTTTTTAGAACCAAGGTATCAATCCTATAGGAGGCCACGCTCAAGTCCCTCGTACATGCACAAAACGATAGCTACTCGCAACCAATGCGATTAGGGGTTGTCAATCCCTTCACGGTCACTTACGAGAGTGAGATCTGATAGATATAATATTTTTGGTATTTTTGGTATAAAGATGCAAAGTAAAAAGTAAAAGCAAGGTAAAAAAAGCAAGATTAAAGTGATGGAGATTGATATGATGAGAATAGACCCGAGGGCCATAGGTTTCACTAGTGGCTTCTCTCAAGAGCATAAGTATTCTACAGTGGGTGAACAAATTACTGTTGAGCAATTGACAGAATTGAGCATAGTTATGAGAATATCTAGGCATGATCATGTATATAGGCATCACGTCCGTGACAAGTAGATCGAAATGATTTTGCATCTACTACTATTACTCCACTCATCGATCGCTATCCAGCATGCATCTAGAGTATTAAATTAAAAACAGAGTAACGCCTTAAGCAAGATTACATGATGTAGAGAGATAAATTCATGCAATATGAAATAAACCCCATCTTGTTATCCTCGATGGCAACGATGCAATACGTGCCTTGCTGCCCCTTCTGTCACTGGGAAAGGACACCGCAAGATCGAACCCAAAGCTAAGCACTTCTCCCATGGCAAGAACTACCAATCTAGTTGGCCAAACCAAACGGATAATTCGAAGAGACTTGCAGAGATAACCAATCATACATAAAAGAATTCAGAGAAGATTGAAATATTATTCATAGATAGACTTTATCATAAACCCACAATTCATCGGTCTCAACAAACACACTGCAAAAAGAAGATTACATCGAATAGATCTCCACAAGAGAGGGGGAGAACTTTGTATTGACATTCAAAGAGAGAGAAGAAGCCATCTAGCTACTAACTATGGACCCGAAGGTCTGAGGTAAACTACTCACGCTTCATCAGAGGGGCTAGGATGATGTAGAAGCCCTCCGTGATGACGGCCCTCTTCCGGCGGAGCTCCGGAACAGGCCCCAAGATGGGATCTCGTGGATACAGAAAGTTGCGGCGGTGGAATTAGGTTTTTGGCTCCTGTTCTAATCGTTTGGGGTATGTGTGTATATATAGGAGGAAGAAGTACGTCGGTGGAGCACCGAGGGGCCCACGTGGCAGGGGCGCGCCCTAGGGGGGCGCCCCCACCCTCGTGACCTCCTCTTTGACTCCTTGGAGTAGGGTCCAAGTCTCCTAGATCACGTTCGGTGAGAAAATCACGTTCCTAAAGAATTTATTCTGTTTGGACTCCGTTTGATATTCTGTTTCTCCGAAACACTGAAATAGGCAAAAAACAGTAATTCTGGGCCGGGCCTCCGGTTAATAGCACTAGTGCAGAACCGGGCAATAGCACCGGTTCGTAAGGCCCTTTAGTGTCGGTTCCATAACCGGCACTAAAGTGTGGTCACTAAAGGCCCCCCCTTTAGTACCGGTTCAGCACGAACCGGTGCTAAAGGGCAACCACGTGGCACGAGCCAGCTCCAGGGGCCGGGAGCCCTTTAGTACCGGTTGGTAACACCAACCGGTACTAAAATGTTTGGGGGGTTTTTGGTTTTATGATTTCTTTTTCATTTAATTTTGTGTTTTCCATTTTAATTCTTTTTCGTTTGCTGGTATTTTACGGTACTACACATTGTACACATTATGCATATATATATATATATATATATATATATATATACATATATAGAATTTCTAGTAGAACCAATCATATATATATCATCAATGTCTCACAAACCACCATATTAATTCACACATACACACATGTATAGCTATATACAATTTCTCCTACATATGCATGTTGCCTTCGGAGCCAGTGGCATTAGCCTAATTGGTGCCTTCGGAGCACGATAACAATTGGAAGTGGTTCATGACCTGGTCGATGGGGGCGGTAGCGGGTAATAGTATTCTCCCTTCGGATTTATGACCTGGTCGAGCAAAAATCCCGCTATTTCCTCTTGAAGTGCTTCTACGCGCTCCGTTTCTAGGAGCTTGTCCCGCACCTCTTTGAACTGTTAAGAATGAGATCAATATGCATGTGTATTAGTTGTGTGACTAGATATCGATAATGGTGTAAAAATTGTGAATAGTGTTCTGACAAGCGTACCCATTCCTGTCTTTGAGATCTGCTCCTTTCGGACGCCAGCATGCGAATGTTCTCGCAAACGCAGAATGCACACAGATCATTCCCCTGCCCGCCGACAAAGAAAATGAATAAAGGGGTTATTAAATAGTTCATATCATGAAATGACGAACCAAATAGGCCGAGATATATATTTAATAATGATTGAAATTACCTGTTGACTATCCCAAACAAGATGTTATGGTCACTATTTGCTTTGAGTAGCGAGTCCATTATTTAAACTGTTCCAGCATCAACTTTAATGATACATAAGATCCAGTGAAATCTGCATGCACACACGTTTGCATGTCTTAATTAAGCGGGCATATGTAAGCAAAAACATGTAGCTAGCTAGTAGGCAAAAACATAGAATTTGTAGTATAAGAAAGGGTGACTCACTGGAAGTTGTAAGGAAGTAGTATATCTTCATTGTATTTGAGGCGCTTCAAGAACTCTAGCATGCTGTCCTCTACCTGCTTTTCATAATGCTTGTTTATTTTTCATGTGTATTCATTAACGGTGTTTGGGTCAATGAACCCAATGCCATAGCGTCCACCTTTTCTCATTTCATACTTCTTCATCCTGCATAATACCATAGAAAAGAATATAGTGAGGATAATTACAGGTAATGATTGATCAAAAGGATCACTACAGCTAGCTTGAGACTTAAATTACAGAAAGAAATCAATTACAGACAATAGCAACTGACGATAGATTTGTCGAGTGCGTCTTGATTGTATAACTGAAACAGTTCAGAATACTCAACGGTCACAGGTTTCTCATGGTAGTAATGATCCTTCTTGACTTGCACCATGACGGACTCTCGATCGGATCTCTTGGTAATGTCCATGTGCCATTCATGTAATTCATATATTCTCGTTGGGAGCTTCTTGACCTCTTCTGGCTTGACCAAAGGTTGGCCCCGGGCATATTTCCGTTTTATTTCCTCCTCTTTAAGCACAGGCATGTCCTTGATCTCGAGGAGTTGTCCAACAGTGATTTTGAGAGTTTCAGCCTGCATTATATGCTCCTGTGTTATTACCACATCGCCCACCTCGGGAACGTAAACTGTTTGGCCACAATAATATTGGGCGCGCGTACTGTCACGTGTTGTTGGCGGCACAACAAGTGGGGGATTGATTGCGCCGCCTGTTCTCCCAGCTGGGCAACAGTTTTCCCGCATTTTTTGACAGCTACTTGTTGTTTGCTCGAGCTCGAGCTCGCCT
Organism: Triticum monococcum; assembly: GCA_034509565.1. Classification (NCBI taxonomy): domain Eukaryota; kingdom Viridiplantae; phylum Streptophyta; class Magnoliopsida; order Poales; family Poaceae; genus Triticum; species Triticum monococcum. The sequence goes on from CM067847.1 coordinate 29,589,210, forward strand.
CCTTCTGTAGACGTTGTCGATGTAACTTCCTGATGTGGCGCTCATAGTCTGTGTTAACAGGCTTAGGAGCTGGTGGTTGAGCCATACGAATGAAGTGGTCAACTACTACCACAGGCACTTTGTCCCTTGGCGGCGGTGGCGGTTTCGGTCCAAAATGGGCGTCGACTTCTGCCCGCACTATGGCATTGGTTTGCTCCTTGGTCCTGTCGTAAGCCCTCACAGGAAGAGGAGTAGTGAGGTTTGGACCATATTTATATCGCTTGCCTCCGCCTGTACTTCCTGTACTATGACCTCGACTCGTACCGCTACGCACCATAGCTGCTGGGTGTCTCTACTGCGATTGCTGAGGCGGCGGAGACGGCTGACGGGGCTGAGTTGGACGAGGAGGAGTGGCCTGAAGCTGTGCCGGACTTGCAGTGGCCTGAGGTTGTGCCGGACTTGGAGGAGGAGTGGACGTCTGACGCTGTGTCGGACTAGGAGGAGGAGTGGCCTGACACTTTGCCGGACTTGGAGGGGGAGGAGTGGCCTCACGCGTTGGTGGACTTGGAGGAGCGGGAGTATGCTGACTCGGTGGCGGACTTCGACGAGGAGTCGGGTGACGCGGTGTCGGTGGCCTTCGAAAGATGATGCCATCCTTTCTCCATAGGATGATACGATGTTTGGCATCTCCGAGTGTGTGCTCCTCGTCACCTCCAGGAATGTCAAGCTCTAGCCCCGAATATTGGTCCACCACCTCATCAACCACGACACGAACATAGCCTGCTGGAATCGGGTTGCAATGGAAGGTTGCATCGGGGGAATTTGTATAAGCAACACCGTCCGCCACCTTCAAGGATATGTTCTTAATTTTGAAGTGTAGCTCGCAGTTAGTGTTCTCCGCGATATCATCCACGGGGTATCTATCCAGCATTGCGTCAAACGGGGCGGAACCCACGCTGCTTCTCGGCATGGATGGGGCGGTGGTATCCAATGCTGGATCATCCGCTAGCTGCTACAGCTGCTGAGACCCCCTTTGCTGGCTAAGTGAGTCGATCTGCTCCTGCTGCCGCTGGAATTTGATTGCCAAGTCCGTGTGCGCTGATTCTAGGCCTTGAAGGCGTTCATAGTCGAGCTTCCTCTGCTCCTCCTCCATCTACCTCTTCTTCTCCTCCGCAATCTTCTTTCTCGCACGGGTTCTGTAGTCGGCGTTCCAGTCCGAAAACCCTTCATACCACGGAATAGCACCCATGCCTCGTGTTCTTCCCGGGTGTTCAGGATTTCCCAGGGCACGCGTAAGCTCTTCGTTCTCTCTGTTGAGCTCGAACAACCCGGACCGAGCCTCTTCTATTGCAACAAGTAGCTTATCTTTGGCTCCGTCCAGACATGCCTTCTTGGAAACTTTGCCTGTCTTCGGGTCCAACTCCCCCCCATGCGCATAGAACCAATTCTTGCACCTGGGGGGCCAGCTCAATGTTTCTAGAGTGACACTTGCATCCAGCATCTCTTTCTCAGACTTATCCCACTTAGGCATTCCCACCGCATAGCCACCTGGCCCCAGCTTATGGAACTTATCCTTTTTTGCGGCATTGGCCTTGTTTATTCTTGACCGTTCCTTAGATAATTCTGAATCCTTGAATTTCACGAAATCGTCCCAATGAGCACTTTGATTCTCTAGTGTTCCCTTGAATACTGGAGTCTTCCTTCCTTCCTTGACGTACTTGTCCCATTCACGATTCTTGTGGTTCTTGAAGGCAACCGCCATCTTCCTAAGAGCAGCGTCCTTGACTTTCTGCACATCTGCTTCTGTGAAATGATCTGGTAGGGTGAAATGTTCCATGAGAGTATCCCAAAGTAGACTTTTTTGTGTGTCGTCAACAAAAGTAAGATCTGGACGTGGCTTTGCTGGCTTTCTCCATTCTTGAAGGGAGATCGGGAGTTGGTCCTTCACAAGAACTGCACACTGGCGAACGAACTTGTCCGCAATCTTCTTAGGCGCTAATGGTTCGCCATTACGTTTGATTGCCTCGATATTATACTTTACGCCCTCCTTCAACTTTTTGTTCAGGCCTCGTTTCGTCCTTTTGCCTGAAGAATTGCTCGATCCGGATGGCTGAAAGAAGAAAGATCGATTCGTTAATATATCTTCAACTCATTTAAAACATGTGATGATCACCAGATGCCTGCTTATATAAATATATATACCTCTCTGGTGTTGTCATAATTGTAGTTCATGACTTAATCAATTTGGTCGTCGCGATCGAATATCATATCACCCTCTCCGGTGTTGTTTAGAAATTCGGAGCCGTCATAATCTTCTTCATTCTGATCATCATTTGGCCCGCGTATTATATCTAACATGGTATATTCTCCCTCTCTGTTGGTATTGTCCGACATAGCTTTTATTTAACTATGCCAAAAGAAATATAAAACAATTTAGTATTCAAATTACATCATCTCGAATAATAGATATAATCTCGAATACATCGTCTCGAATAATAGATATAATCTTGAATACATCGTCTCGAATAATAGATATAATCTCGAATACATCGTCTCGAATAATAGATATATCGAATACATCGTCTCGAATAATAGATATAATCTCGAATACATCGTCTCGAATAATAGATATAATCTCGAATACATCGTCTCGAATAATAGATATAATCTCGAATACATCGTCTCGAATAATAGGTCTAATCTCGAATACATCGTCTCGAATAATATATAATCTCGAATACATCATCTTGAATATTATATATCGAGTACATCACTGGCTAGGTAGCTAATAAAGATCGAATACTACAGAAGAATCTAGGACACTCGCGGTTCCTGCGGCGCGGGCGGTGGACACCCAAAGAGAAGGAACCCTCACAGGATCATAGCTGAAGTGAGATCCCTGAAGAAACTGCCAGGTATTGGAGAACCTGCCGCCCTCTAACGCAACCATGTAGCGATGGACGTGCTCGTCCTCCTCCCTGACACGACGACGTACCACCTTCGGCAGGGCCGGCTCCCTCTGCACCGAAACTGGCCCACGCGAACGCCACCAAATGAGATCAGGGTCGACGACGGGACCCGGGGCCGGGTTCCTCATCAAGCGGCGCACCCCTCCAGGCAGCACCTCCCACTGCCAACCCGGCGGAGCCCAGTCCCAGACATGGGTCAGTCGGACGTCGTCGCGGACGGGTCGACGGCGAGGATGCGGGCCGGGCATTGTCGAGAACAAATACTAGCTATATGCCCGCAAAAAGTAACATTTTTTTAATGATTGGATTTTGATAACTAAAATTTCTAACATTTCTATATAATTAACATTTCTATAACATTTTTAATATTTCTAGAACTAAAAAAAAGAAAATTTTCTAACTTTTTTATAACTAGAAAAAGGAAAAATTTCTAACAATTCTAACTTTTTTATAACTATTTCTATAACTAAAAACAGAAAAATTTCTAACAATTCTAACATTTCTAACTATTCTAACAATTCTAACATTTCTAACAATTTCTAAAAAACAGAAAAATTTCTAACAATTCTAACTTTTTTATAACTATTTCTATAACTAAAAAACAGACAAATTTCTAACAATTCTAACATTTCTAACTATTCTAACAATTCTAACATTTCAAACTATTCTAACAATTCTGACATTTCTAACTATTTCTAAAAAACAGAAAAAATTCTAACAATTTCTAAAAAACAGAAAAATTTCTAACAAGTGTGTGTGTCTGCGCGCTCACCGGCGAGGCGAGAGGCGACGTGGGGCGGCGACAAGGACGGCGACGGGCGCGGCGACGACGGGGACGACGACGACGGGGACAGGGACGGGGCGGCGTTGACGGGGACGGGGACGTACGGGCCGGGGCGGCGACGATGACGGGGACGTACGGGGCGGTGACGACGGGGATGGGGACGACGCGGGACGGGCCGGGACGAGGCGGAGGTGACGATGGGGACGACGGGGACGGGGCGGCGACGGGGGCGGCGACGAGGGATGGAGACGTACGGGGGGCGCGGCGGGCGACGGTGCAGAGGAGAAGAAGCAGATGAGAAACTGAAATTTTCGTAAGTGCTGTTTATAAAGGAGGGGCCTTTAGTACCGGTTGGAGCCACCAACTGGTACTAAAGGCCTGTTTTGGCCAGGCCAAGCGGCGGGAAGCGACCCCCTTTAGTACCGGGTGGTGGCTCCAACCGGTACTAAAGCCCCCCCCCTTTAGTACCGATTGGTGGCACGACCCGGTACTAAAGGGGGTGCGCTGGCACAGGTGCGGTGCGGCAAGTTTAGTCCCACCTCGCTAGCCGAGGGGCGACCGCACTGGTTTCTAAACCCCCGTGCGGTAGCTCTCCCGAGCTCCTCTCCAAAGTAGGCCTACTGGGCCTACATGTTCTGTGCTGCCCTGTAGGCCTACTGAGCCTTTGCGGGCCTGCATCCTGGCCCAACAACAGGTTGGGTTTCTAATCGTATGCCGGCCGCTTTGGCCTAGTAGGCGGGCTTTTTTTTATTTTTTTGCTTTATTTATTTTTGAGTTGTTTTTTGTGTATTTAGAGTTTCTTTGTGAATATTTTTGCTTTAGGTACAAAAAATTACAAACTTTCTGTTAGTGCCCGTAGTTTTCAAATTTGAATAGTTTAAATTTTGAATTATTTGAAATTAGTGTGAATCACTAGTTTGTAAATAACTTAACTTTAAAAATCAGTAAAGGCATGAAAGAATTTGTTTGCACATAAAATTTCTTCGCGTTTCAAATGCCAAAACACATAATTAACTACCCTAACTATTACAGAGATTCCCTTCTGGGTGTGAAACACAGAAGAAAGTGATGATAGTGAAGCCGATCACATCCCAGATCTTTGGGTGTGAAACTTTTTCTTCGCGTGTGTCCCTTTGCGCCGTAACCATGGAAAATCTTCATCATTTAACGGGATGCTCGGGTCAATATTCACTATGAATGGAGCAATTTCATCAAACTTTTCATAATCTTCTGACTTGTCTGTCTTGTCATCCACTCCCACGATGTTTCTCTTTCTAGAAAGAACTATGTGCCGCTTTGGCTCATCGTACGATGCATTCGCTTCCTTATCTTTTCTTTTTATTGGCTTGGTAGACATGTCCTTCACATAGAAAACCTATGCCACATCATTGGCTAGGACGAATGGTTCGTCTGCATATGCAAGATTGTTGAGATCCACTGTTGTCATTCCGTACTGCAGGTCTTCCGTTACCCCGCCTCGTGTCATATTGACCCATTTGCACCGAAACAAAGGGACCTTCAAACCACGTCAATAATCAAGTTCCCATATGTCCTGTATATAACCATAATATGTTTTCTTTCCCATCTTGGTTTCTGCATCAAAGCGGACTCCACTGTTTTGGTTGGTGCTCTTCTTATCTTGGGCAATCGTGTAAAATGCATTACCATTTATCTTGTACCCTTTGAAAGTCATTATATTCGAAGATGGTAACTGGGACAGCAAGTACAGGTCATCTTCAATAGAGGTGTCATGCATGGTACGTGTCTGCAACCAGCTGGCGAAACTCCTAGTTTGTTCACGTGTAATCCAGTCATCAGACCGCTCCGGGTGTTTGGAGCGTAGAAAATTCTTGTGTTCATCCATATACAGAGCCACCAAGGCGGAATTCTGTAGAACTGTGTAGTGTGCTTCAGTGAGAGAATGTCCGTCCATACATATTATTTGTTCCCCTCCTAGCGTGCCTTTTCCATCCAGTCCGCGATTCAGGAACACCAATCGGCTTAAGGTCAGGAATAAAGTCAATACAAAACTCAATGACCTCCTCATTTTGACGGCCCTTGGAGATGCTTCCTTCTGGCCTAGCATGGTTATGGACATATTTCTTTAAGACTCCCATGAACCTCTCAAAGGGGAACATATTGTGTAGAAATACAGGACCCAAAATGTTAATCTCTTCGCATAGGTGAACTAGGACGTGCGTCATGATGTTGAAGAAGGATGGTGGGAACACCAACTCGAAACTGACAAGACATTGCACCAAATCATTCTCTAACCTTGGTATGATTTCTGGATCGATTACCTTCTGAGAGATTGCACTGAGAAATGCACATAGCTTCACAATGGCTAATCGAACGTTTTCCGGTAGAAGCCACCTCAATGCAACCGGAAGCAGTTGCATCATAATCACGTGGCAGTCATGAGACTTTAGGTTCTGGAATTTTTTTCTCTGCCATGTTTATTATTCCCTTTATATTCGACGAGAAGCCAGACGGTACCTTAATACTGAGCAGGCATTCAGAGAAGATTTCCTTCTCTTCTTTGGTAAGAGCGTAGCTTGCATGACCCTGATGTATGCCGTCTTTTCCGTGCATACGTTGCTGGTCCTTTCGTGCCTCAGGTGTATCTTTTGTCTTCCCATACACGCCCAAGAAGCCAAGCAGGGTCACACAAAGATTCTTCGTCACGTGCATCACGTCGATTGCGAAGCGGACCTCTAGGTCTTTCCAATAGGGTAGGTCCCAAAATATAGATTTCTTCTTCCACGTGGGTGCGCGTCCGTCAACGTCATTCGGAATAGGTTGTCCACCAGGACCCTTTCCAAAGACCACCTTCAAATCCTTGACCATATCATGTACATCAGCACTAGTACGATGGCGAGGCTTCGTCCGGTGATCCGCCTCACCTTTGAAATGCTTGCCTTTCTTTCTTATGGATGCCTGCTCGGAAGAAATCGACGATGTCCCAGGTACACATTCTTCTTACAATTAGCCAAATATATACTGTCGGTATCGTCCAAACAGTGCGTGCATGCGCGGTATCCCTTGTTTGTCTGTCCTGAAAGGTTACTGAGAGCAGGCCAATCATTGATGGTCACGAACAGCAATGCCTTTAGGTCAAATTCTTCCCCCATGTGCTCATCCCACGCACGTACACCTGTTCCATTCCACAGTTGTAAGAGTTCTTCAACTAATGGCCTTAGGTACACATCAATGTCGTTGCCGGGTTGCTTAGGGCCTTGGATGAACACTGGCATCATAGTGAACTTCCGCTTCATGCACAACCAAGGAGGAAGGTTATACAAACATAAAGTCACAGGCTAGGTGCTATGGTTGCTGCTCTGCTCCCCAAAAGGATTAATGCCATCTGCGCTTAGACCAAACCATACGCTCCTTGCGTCATCTGCAAACTCCTTCCCGTACTTTCTTTCGATTTTTCTCCACTGCGACCCGTCAGCGGATACTCTCAACTTTCCGTCTTTCTTACGGTCTTCTCTGTGCCATCGCATCGCCTTGGCATGCTCTTTGTTTTGGAACAAACGTTTCAACCGTGGTATTATAGGAGCATACCACATCACCTTGGCAGGAATCTTCTTCCTGGGGCGCTCGCCCTCGACATCACCAGGGTCATCGCGGCTGATCTTATAGCGCAATGCACCACATACCGGGCAAGCATTCAAATCCTTGTACTCACCGCGGTAGAGGATGCAATCATTAGGGCATGCATGTATCTTCTGCACCTCTAACCCTAGAGGGCAGACAGCCTTCTTTACTTCGTACGTACTCTCGGGCAATTCGTTGTCCTTTGGAAGCATATCCTTTATCATTACCAGCAACTTTCCAAATCCCTTGTCAGATACACCATTCTCTGCCTTCCATTGCAGCAATTCCAGTGTGGTGCCCAGCTTTTTCTTGTCACCTACGCAATTCGGGTACAATGATTTTTTGTGATACTCTAACATGCGCTGCAACTTCTTCTTCTCCAAATCACTTGCGCAGTTTCTCTTTGCATCGGCAATGGCCCGACCTAGATCATCAACGGGCTCATCTGATGCCTCTTCTCCAGCTTCTTCCCGCATTGCCGGCTCAGCTTCTTCCCGCATTACCGGCTCAGCTTCTTCCCCCATTGTTGTATCATCGTATTCAGGGAACCCATGGCCAGGATAGCTGTCGTCGTCCTCTTCTTCTTCATTGTCTTCCATCATAACCCCTCTTTCTCCGTGCTTGGTCCAAACATTATAGTGGGGCATGAAACCGGACTTAAACAGGTAGACGTGAATGGTTCTTGACGTAGAGTAATTGTGACCATTCTTACATCGAGCACATGGACAAGGCATAAAACCATCCGCCCGCTTGTTTGCCTCAGCCGCAAGCAGAAAATATGCACGTCCTCAACGAACTGGGGAGAGCATCGGTCATCGTACATCCATTGCTGACTCATCTTCATTACACAACACCGAATAGACCAAATTAATACAAGTTCATACAACACTTAAATGCAACAAACAAATAACTCTCTAGCTAAAGCATTTAAATGCAACAACAAATACGATCAAGATCGCAACTAAGGTAACAATGGATCCAACAGCATAATGATACCAAGCCTCACTATCGATGGCATATTTTCTAATCTTTCTAATCTTCAAGCGCATTTTCTCCATCTTGATCTTGTGATCATCGATGACATCGGCAACATGCAACTCCAATTCCATCTTCTCCCCCTCAATTCTTTTCAATTTTTCCTTCAAATCCTCGTTTTCTCTTTCAACTAAATTTAACCTCTCGACAATAGGGTCGGTTGGAATTTCCGGTTCAACTACCTCCTACATACAAATATCTATGTCAACTTGATGGGCATAATTTGTCATAAACACGAAATGCAACTAGTTTTAAAAGAGAATATATATACCACATCCGAATCATAACAAGGACGAGGGCCGACGGGGATGGATATCAAAACCATGGCACTATATGTATAACAAACAACGTATGGGTAAGATAATTATACGAGTAACTATATATCCAAATCAGACAAACATCAATTTTTATATAAAATTTCATGAACAAGAGGCTCACCAGAAGGTGGTGCCGGCGACGGGACGGTGCGGGCGATCGACGGTGGTTACGACGAAGATTTAGAAGGCACTAAGTAAACCACACCTACATATGCAAACTAAGTGTTATTTTTGACCTCAAATTGCATATAAATCAAATACTAGCACATATATATATATCCTCCCAAATTACTAAACTCACAAATTAATCACTATATAAAGCATTGCAAGAGCTAATCTAGCAATGAGAGATGAAAGGACAAAGTTGTGAACCTTTGTGATCATTTGAATGGATGGGGGCCTTCAAATCTTGACAAATTTTGGGGAAAATGTGTGATGAGCTCGAGAGGAAGAGGGGAAGAACAGAGAGGAGAGGGGAAAGGGGAAGAACAGAGCGAGCTCGGGTGGACGAAGGGTTTATGTAGGACGACCTTTAGTACCGGTTTGTGCCAAGAACCGGTACTAAAGGGACTCGAGGGGCCCCAGTCTAACAACATCCTGCCACCACTCTCATTAGTACCGGTTCGTGGCACGAACCGGTGCTAAAGGTTCGCCACGAACCGGTACTAATGAAAGCGGCCCGGCTAGCCGTTGGAACCGGCACTAATGTATACATTAGTGCCGGCTCAAATACAAACCGGCACTAATGTGCTTCACGTTTGACCCTTTTTCTACTAGTGTAGGTTAGTCCCAAAAATAATATAAAAGTGGAAAATAAAGCCCAATATAGTCCAAAAGAGTAGATAATATAGCATGGAGCAATCAAAAATTATAGATACGTTGGAGACGTATCACGTATGAGTGCTTGCACTATATGAAAACAAGGAGAGTTAAGGGCAATAGATATTGTGCACTTAAGTTAGACATGATGAAGGCATATGACATATTAGAGTGGGCTTATTTGAAGGAAGTGATGCTCAAGTTGGGAATCAGCCCTCGCTTTACTGACACTATTATGAGGTGCGTCTCTTTTGTTTCATTTTCAGTTCTCTTTAATGGAGGCAGTATGGAGGAGTTTACACCATCTAGAGGACTACGACAAGGAGATCCGATCTCTCCCTATTTATTTCTTCTTGCAATAGAAGGGCTTTCTTGTTTACTTAAAGCACAGGACAGTGGAGTGGGAGGCATCCAGGTCGCTCCCATGGCTCCTTCTGTAAATCACCTACTGCTCGCGGATGATAGTCTCTTGTTCTTTGATGCCACGAGTGACACAGCTAGAAGGGTAAGTGACATTCTAAAAATTTATTGTGATGCGTCCGGACAATGCATAAACACCGACAAGTCCTCTATTTATTTTAGCAAAGGGGTCCCGGAGCAAGTTAGATTTGAACTTAAAAATCTACTTGATGTGCACAATGAGGCTTTGTCGGAAAAATATTTGGGTCTACCAACTGATGTTGGGAAAGCAAAAGAGGGCTGTTTCAGATACTTGAAAGATAGAATTTGGAAGCATATCCAGGGTTGGATGGAAAACTGTTTGTCTGCGGGTGGGAAGGAGGTACTGATAAAATCAGTTGCCCAGTCCATTCCAGCCTATTCTATGGCATGTTTCAAACTGCCTTGCGGGCTGTGTGAACATATCAATGGGCTACTCCCGAAATTTTGGTGGGGTAGCAAGGGAGGCCAGAGGAAGTCGGCGTGGGTATCCTGGAAAACTATGTGCAAGCCAAAGCACATGGGAGGGATGGGGTTCCGGGACATTGAACTTTTTAATCTTGCTTTGCTGGCAAGGCAAGTGTGGAGATTGCTTCAGGAGCCGGACACCCTAAGTGCAAGGGTTTTAAAGGCCAGATACTATCCCAACACGGACATTCTGCAAGCAACTCTAGGGGCTCACCCGTCCCAAGTTTGGAGGTCTTTACTGGAAGGGAGAGATATTCTGGAACTAGGAATAATAAGGAGAATTGGGACAGGCGCAGAAACACATATTTGGAACGACAATTGGCTACCACGAGACTATAAGCTCAGACCAATCTGCCCTATCACACCAAACCCACCACAAATGGTCTCCGAGCCGAGTGATCCTGTGACACGGTCATGGAACAGACAAGTAATTAATGAGCACTTCATTGCGCCTGATGGGGACGTGATCTTAAACATTCTTTTGAGTACAAGGGTGCAACCAGACTTTTGGGCATGGCACTATGAGCGGAGGGGCTCCTTCTCCGTTCGATCGGCATACATGATGATTAGTGGTATAAAACACCAAATAGAGGACTGGTTGGAGCATAGGGCGGGACAATCTAACTTGATACGGGAGAAGAAGTCTTGGTTGCTCCTTTGGAAGACAAAGGTCCCGTCCAAGGTAAGTGTTTTTGTTTGGCGACTTTCACATATGTCCTTACCTACAGGAGCAACGCGGCACCAGCGGAATATGGCAACCACTCCGGCGTGCTCCTTATGCAGTGCGGAGTCTGACTCTTGGAGGCACTGCCTTCTCGAGTGCCAGATGGCGCGGTGCCTGTGGGCTTTGGGAGACGAGGAGATTGTCGAGGTCTTGCTATCCAATCGGTCGGAAAACGCAAGGTTGTGGCTTTTCTGGTTGTTTGAAACAATGAACCAGAATGATCTAGCAAAGGTTCTTATATCAATGTGGGCTATTTGGTGGGCGAGGAGAAGAGCCATACATGATGATGAATATCAAAGCCCTCTGTCCACTATGTGTTTTATAAATCGCTATCTGAAGGATCTGAATATAGCCACAGCTTTGAAGCCAGCATCCAATACTAGAGCTCCTGTGCAGCGAGTTTATAAGTGGATCGCACCAGGCGCCGATGCAGTAAAAATTAATGTTGATGGGGGCATATCCCGCAACGGCAAGACAGGGGCGGCTGCAGCGATATGCAGGGATAGAGATGGCAAATATTTGGGCGCATCAACAGTCACGTTTGTAGGCCTGATTGATCCAACAAGTCTTGAAGCACATGCATGCAGCGAGGCTCTTGCTCTGGCACGAGACTTAAACGTCACACATGCGATCATAGCTTCAGATTGCATGCAGGTAGTGACGGATATCCATGGGAGGACACTATCTTCATATTCTTTGGTTATATATGAAATAAAGGAGTCTAAGAATGACTTTGTAAATATTAGTTTTCGTTATGAGTGTACGGAAGCAAACTTGGAAGCTCACGCCATTGCTAAGGCGGCTTCAGCGTTTTCATCTGGTCGCCGTTTGTGGCTAGGGACCTTGCCAGACATTGCTTGTATCGCTCCGGCTTTGAACCTTGAATAAATTCCCTAGTTACCCTAAAAAAACACTCATAAGTTTGTAAGTAGAAAGAAATTGTTATTCATATGGTGAACTAGAGATTAATGCCATGTTCGGCAACACTCCGCTCCTCCAAATTCTCAACTCTGCTCCACACTTCTCAACTCTTAACTCTGGTAACACATTTCAGAATTTGAAGATGCGTTCGACTATCAACTCCAACTCCTCAAAACAAGTTTCAGAAGAAAAAAAGCCCATCCATGCATAACCTGGGATAAGTGCTTTCGAGTTGGGTACAACAAAATAGAGGGGTGTTTATGTATTGTGCTCAGCTTGCCGGACGAGTAGAAGAAATTAATGGACGTTGTAGGGGCTCGGCGAAGAACTCAATTGAGGGAGGCACCAGGAAGCCGGACGTGGAGGAGGATAAGGACGGCCGCCGGCAGCATCGGTGACGGCCAGCACCGTCGTTGACGTGCATGTAGGAGGATGAGGACGGCCAAAACCATCGTTGACATTCGTGTAGGTCCTCGGTGATGACTGATGGTGTTGAAGCATGACCAGAGCCACAGTGCGAGGGCGGCGGGCGGTTGGTAGGTCGACATGGGCAAGAACCGCTAAGTGGGGCAGCCGGAGGCGGAGATGCACGTCGACAAGGGGGTGGTGCATTAGGTGTGACGTTGCGTGTGCGGTGGCAGCTAGCTTCAGGGCAATGTGGATCGGGGCTGGGCGAGGTCGGGAACGAGACACCCTCTTCTCGATTGGTAGTTCTTACGGGGAGCATCACTTCTCGATGGGTAGAAGATTTGGGACGCCAGAAACTCCAAGACTGTTTGAGGCCAAGACATCCATAAGGCCCCCTCCCTGCAACTTCTGATCCAAGATATGTATCTTTGGTCTCACCGCTAACCTGATGCCAAGGATATCGAATTCTCGTGGTGGATGTACCTCTCTTGACGCACAAATGTGTCCATGTAACTATGTAATACCCTGTAATCAGTGTTGAGTATATTGATTCATTAGGAAACATAAGATAGATTAGGATTTGTCCTGACTTGTCTTGTACTTCAAGTAGATCATGTACTCCTATATATATGCACACGAGGCTCAAGCAATACTATCCATCAACGATTCCATCAAATCCCTCTCACCCTTCTAACATGGTATCAACCTAACCGATCCAACCCTAGCCGCCGCCCGCCGCTTCTGCCCCGCGTGCCGCCCTCGGGGCGGTCGGCCGCCATGACCGTCGCCGGGGGCCGCGCCGTCCGTACCTAGAGTTCGTCCGCCGGTCGTGTTGACCGGCTGCCCTAGAGAGTCTTTTACTCGATCCATTGATTGAGGTTTTCTCTCTCGTCGATCCATTGATCGGTGTTCTTTTTAATTTCTCGATCTACAATCGGTTTGTGTCGCCCACATCGTCCGTCGTCTTTGCGTGGCTCTACTTCAACACTGGCCTCGAGGACATCTATCGCCGCTCGCGCTTGTGCGTTGGGCTGGTGGCACGCACGGCATCGCCCGCGTCCCGTGCGCTGGCTACATCGCCCGTGCGTGGCTCGTTGCTCGCGCGCCTGACTGCTAGCACTAGAGTGAAGTCTGAAATAAACCCTGAGGTTGACACGAATAAGCCTCTACCTTTAAATTCCTGAAGTTGATACCCTAAACTCTTTGATTCCGGTCTATTCTGACCCTAGATATGTTTGGCACATTGGGAACGAACAATCCTGACCGGGAACTCGCTTTTCTCATGGTTGTGCGGGTCAAGCCATCTTCTTCCTCGCTCCCACCTCTCTCCTCACATTCCCTTTCCTCACAGATACATCTATGTCTATCGGGTAGATGCTCCTGGGAAGGTGGAGGCGAGTTGAGGAGCTACAGCCTGCAGGATGCATCGGCGGGGGTAGATGCAGCCGGGGCGAGCCTGCTGCCATATGGTGAACAAGGTGGCGATGATGGAGATAGCAGCATGTGCATGACAACCAAGGCAACTAAGGAGCTAGGACGCCAACAAAGAGGAGTTGTTTGCCATCTGGAGGAGGAAGGCTGCCATCAGGGATCACCGGACGAGGCTCGACATCTCCCTCGGCTTCGTTGATGTCATGTCTTGGTGGGTTGCCGCCGTCCGCGACGAGAAGCTCCTGCCGCACAACGAGCTCCTGCCACAAATCGCCGAGGTGAGGCGTCAGGGGTGCGCCGCCACTGCCGGGGCCGATGAATGCGGCCACCACGATGGGCGCGCCCGCGTCAGAGCATTGCAGCTGGCGCGTGGCCCTGGAGTCCTGTGCCGAGTCGCAGCAACGGCGGCGCTCTGGGATGGGTCTCGAGCTACGTCAAGGACCCCATCTCGCTGCAGCGCCGCTATCTCTGCTCCTGGCGCCGCACTGGCTTGAGCATCTCACCATGGCCGCCTCCTGCTGCAGCTCAGCAGGCGTGGTCTGTGTGCACGCGCGGCAAGGGAGACGATGACCACAGCCACCTAGCTAGCTTCTCTGTATTCACGACGATGTCGACGAGCACCGACTGAGGATCAAAGTTCCGCCGGAAGACACGCACGTACATGGATGGCTTGATGTATTCCTGAACTAGTACACGAGCCTGGTTTGGTTGATTAGATGATCTCTTCTTGATACACACACGCAAGACGCTGGACACGGCTGGATTGCAACAGGCCTTGTGATGCATGATATTTTTCTTATCTGTTCATAATAATCGAGGTATAGTTCGTGGTTAATCTCGACAGTGCCAACAATTCATTGATGGACACTGGCACTGCGGCCGTGCTCGCCGTTGAGGAGATACATATGACAGGTGGGCCACTGGTAGAAAACGAGGCTTCCATACGCCCCCATTAGTCCCCAAAACAATCGAACCGCGACCAAAGGGGTCTTTAGTCGCGGTTCGGGAGAAGACCCGCGACCAACTACCTGGGCCCAGCGCGCTCGGTCGACAGCTGGCGGACGGGAGGGGCTTTAGTCCCGGTTGGCGTGGCCAACCGGGACTAAAGGTCCCAGAAGGCCTTTAGTCGCGGTTGGCCAGGCCAACCGGGACTAAAGCCCATCCAGCTGGCGGACGGGAGGGGCTTTAGTCCCGGTTGGCCTGGCCAACCGCGACTAAAGGCCCATCCCTATATATACTCAACTCACTTCACTTCACAATTTTCAGAAGGTGGTGGTGGGGTGGTGGTGGGTTTGCTTTTGGTTTCTCCTATGCACACAAGGTGTTTGATGAAATGCCCGAGAGCCTGAAACAAGTCACACTTGAGCTTTCTCATTTATTTTTCCTCCGCGATCGCGGTTAGCAACTCGAACCTTTCATGTGTCATTGATAAAATACGCATGTGTGTAGTTCATTGTTTAATTTGTATTATTTCTAGCTAGTTAGTTTAACAAATGCATGATGGTTAATTATATACTTTATATAATAATAATGCAGATGAATCGGCAATGGATGTACGGTTCCCGACTCTCCGGCGAGTTCACTACGGGTTTGAAAGATTTCCTCGTAGTGGCAAATGCAAACAAGCAGCAAGGTTTTATTATCTGTCCATGTGCTGTCTGTAAGAATGAGAAGGGTTACTCCTCCTCAAGAAGAGTTCACATGGACCGGCTTAAGCATGGTTTCATGCCAAGCTATTATTGTTGGACCAAGCATGGAGAAAGAGGGGTTAGAATGGAAGAAGATGAAGAAGGGGATGATATCGATGACAACTATCGTGATCTTTTCGGTGATACTTTCATGGAGGATGATGCTGAAGGTGTGGAAGGGTTAGGTGAAGGTGAAGAAGAGGCACATGATGAGCCCGCTGATGATCTTGGTCGGACCATTGCTGATGCACGGAGACGCTGCGAAACTGACAAGGAGAGGGAGAATTTGGATCGCATGTTAGAGGATCACAAAAAGTCGTTGTATCCAGGATGCGATAATAGTCTGAAAAAGCTGGGCTGCATACTGGATTTGCTAAAATGGAAGGCACAGGAAGGTGTAGGTGACTCATCATTTGAAAATTTGCTGAAAATATTGAAGAATATGTTGCCGAAGAATAATGAGTTGCCCGCCAGTACGTACGAAGCAAAGAAGGTTGTCTGCCCTCTAGGTTTAGAGGTTCAGAAGATACATGCATGCATTAATGGCCGCATCCTCTACCGCGGTGAATACGAGAATTTGAATGAATGCCCTGTATGCACTGCATTGCGTCATAAGATCAGAGGCGATGACCCTGGTGACGATGTTGAGGGCGAGAAACCCAGGAAGAGGGTTCCCGCCAAGGTGATGTGGTATGCTCCTATAATACCACGGGTGAAACGTCTGTTCATGAACGAAAAGCATGCCAAGTTGTTGCGATGGCACAAAGAGGACCGTTTGTCCGACGGGCAGTCGAGACACACCGCTGATGGAACGCAATGGAGAAAGATCGACAGAGTTTTCAAAGATTTTGCAGCTGACGCAAGGAACTTAAGATTTGGTCTAAATACTGATGGCATTAATCCTTTTGGCGAGCAGAGCTCCAACCATAGCACCTGGCCCGTGACTCTATGCATCTACAACCTTCCTCCTTGGTTGTGCATGAAGCGGAAGTTCATTATGATGCCAATTCTCATCCAAGGCCCTAAGCAACCCGATAACGACATCGATGTGTACCTAAGGCCATTAGTTGAAGAACTTTTACAGTTGTGGGCGAAACCTGGTGTACGTGTCTGGGATGAGCACAAAGGAGAGGAATTTGACCTACGAGCGTTGCTTTTTGTAACCATCAACGATTGGCCTGCTCTCAGTAACCTTTCGGGACAGAAAAATAAGGGATACAATGCATGCACGCACTGCTTACATGAGACTGAAAGTGTACGTTTGGTTAATTGTAAGAAGAACGTGTACCTGGGTCATCGTCGATTTCTTCCCCGAAATCATAACGTAAGAAAGAAAGGCAAGCATTTCAACGGGAAGGCAGATCACCGGCCGAAGCCTGCGGAACGTACTGGTGCTGAGATATTTGATATGGTCAAGGATTTGAAAGTCATCTTTGGAAAGGGTCCTGGCGGACAATCAGTTCCGCGGGGAGTTGACGGGCACGCACCCATGTGGAAGAAGAAATCTATATTT
Organism: Triticum monococcum; assembly: GCA_034509565.1. Classification (NCBI taxonomy): domain Eukaryota; kingdom Viridiplantae; phylum Streptophyta; class Magnoliopsida; order Poales; family Poaceae; genus Triticum; species Triticum monococcum. The sequence continues at coordinate 29,606,304 of CM067847.1, forward strand.
TGGGAGCTAGAATATTGGAAAGTCCTAGATGTCCGCTCTGCAATCGACGTGATGCATGTTACGAAGAATATTTGCGTGAACCTGCTAAGCTTCTTGGGCGTGTATGGGAAGACAAATGATACAAAGGAAGCACGGCAGGACCAGCAACTTTTGAAAGACCCAGATGACCGGCATCCGGAATGGTTTCAAGGTCGTGCCAGCTACGCTCTTACCAAAGAAGAGAAGGTCATTTTTTTTGAATGCCTGAGCAGTATGAAGGTCCCGTCTGGCTTCTCGTCGAATATAAAGGGAATAATAAACATGCCGGAGAAAAAGTTCCAAAACCTGAAGTCTCACGACTGCCACGTGATTATGACGCAATTGCTTCCGATTGCTTTGGGGGGCTCCTACCGGAAAATGTTCGAGTAGCCATTGTGAAGCTATGTGCATTCCTCAATGCAATCTCTCAGAAGGTAATCAATCCAGAAGATCTACCACGGTTACAGAACGATGTGGTCCAATGCCTTGTCAGTTTCGAGTTGGTGTTCCCACCATCCTTCTTCAATATTATGACGCACCTCCTGGTCCACCTAGTCGAAGAGATTTCCATTCTCGGTCCTGTATTTCTACACAATATGTTCCCCTTTGAGAGGTTCATGGGAGTATTAAAGAAATATGTTCGTAACCGTGCTAGGCCAGAAGGAAGCATCTCCAAGGGCCATCAAAATGAGGAGGTAATTGAGTTCTGTATTGACTATGTTCCTGACCTTAAGCCGATTGGTATTCCTCAATCGCGGCACGAGGGGAGACTAAGTGGAAAAGGCAAGATCGGAAGGGATACCACGATATGTATGGACGGTCATTCTATGACTGAAGCACACCACACAGTTCTGCAAAATTCCAGCTTGGTGGCTCCGTACTTCGAGCAATACAAGAATATTTTACGCTCGGACAACCCGGGGAAGCCTGAATCCTGGATTAGAAAGGCCCACATGGAGACTTTCGGCAGTTGGTTGCGAAAACATTTAATGAATGACAATGATGATGGAGATCAGCTGTACATGTTGGCCAAGAAACCATCTTCGACTATAACGACTTTCCAAGGGTACGAGATAAATGGGAATACATTTTACACCATCGCCCAAGATAAAAAGAGCACCAACCAAACCAGTGGTGTCCGCTTTGATGCAGCAACCGAGAATGGGCAAAAGGTCACATATTATGGTTACATAGAGGAGATATGGGAACTTGACTATGGACCCTCCTTTAAGGTCCCTTTGTTCCGGTGCAAATGGTTCAAGCTAACAGGAGGTGGGGTAAAGGTGGACGAGCAATACGGAATGACAATGGTGGATTTCAACAATCTTGGTTACCTTGACGAACCATTCGTCCTTGCCAAAGATGTCGCTCAGGTTTTTTATTTGAAGGACATGAGTAGCAAACCGAGGAAATGGAAAGATAAGAAAACGATCAGTACATCATGCGATGATCCAAAGCGCCACATTGTTCTTTCAGGGAAAAGAAACATCGTGGGAGTGGAGGACAAGACAGACATGTTAGAAGATTATAATATGTTTGGTGAAATTCCGCCCTTCAAAGTGAACACTGACCCAAGCATTAAGTTAAATGATGAGGATGCTCCATGGATACGGCACAATCGTAAGCAAGCAGGGACGTACAAGGGAAGAATTGATGTGTAATAATTTATTGTACCAAACTTTGTATTTGGTCGATGAACTGAATGATGTATCAAACCTTTTGTCAAACCTTCAAGGGATTTTAAAATGAATTAGTTTTATTTTTCTGATTTTTTTGATATATAATTGTATTTTTAAGATTTTAAAATGTCAGAAGATTTTAAAAAAGGAAAAAGGAAGAAAGGAAGAAAAAAAGAAGAAAAACAAGAAAAAGGAAGAAACAAACAGAAGAAAAAAATAGAAGAAAAAAGGAAGAAAAAAACAGAAGAAAAACAAGAATTTAAAATGAATTAGTTTTATTTTTCTGATTTTTTTGATATATAATTGTATTTTTAAGATTTTAAAATGTCAGAAGATTTTAAAAAAGGAAAAAGGAAGAAAGGAAGAAAAAAAGAAGAAAAACAAGAAAAAGGAAGAAACAAACAGAAGAAAAAAATAGAAGAAAAAAGGAAGAAAAAAACAGAAGAAAAACAAGAATTTAAAATGAATTAGTTTTATTTTTCTGATTTTTTTGATATATAATTGTATTTTTAAGATTTTAAAATGTCAGAAGATTTTAAAAAAGGAAAAAGGAAGAAAGGAAGAAAAAAAAGAAGAAAAACAAGAAAAAGGAAGAAACAAACAGAAGAAAAAAACAGAAGAAAAAAGGAAGAAAAAAACAGAAGAAAAACAAGAATTTAAAATGAATTAGTTTTATTTTCTGATTTTTTTATATATAATTGTATTTTTAAGATTTTAAAATGAATTAGAAACAAAATAATATAAACTTTAATAAAATAAAATAATTATCATAAAGTAAAATAAATAAGTAATTATCATAAAGTAAAAATAAATAAGTAATTAGAAACAAAATAAAATAAAATAAATAAGTTTTTTGTTGTGAGTAGAAACAAAACAAAATAAATAAAGCAAAAATGAAAACAAAAAACAGGCAAAAAATAAAGAATATGCCACCTACTGGGCCACCACGGCCTGAATACGACTAGAAACCCATTAATGGGCCAGGATTCAGGCCCGCAGAAGGCCCAGTAGGCCCACAGGCTCATAGTAACAGAATAGGCCCGTAAGCCTGCATTCGAGAGGAGCTCGAAGTGGTGAGCGCAGCCGCGCTTATAAACCACTGTCGAAGCCTCTCGGCTAGCGAGGTGGGACTAAACATCCCACCGCACCGCGCCAGTTCAGCACAGACCCTTTAGTCCCGGCTGGGGAGGCGGACCGCGACTAAAGGGTACCCTTTAGTCGCGGTTGTTGTCCCCAACCGCGACTAAAGGGTCTTTCTGCGCAGGAAAGGAAGCGGCGCCAAAACCCTTTAGTCCCGGTTGGGGAGAGGGACCGCGACTAAAGGGTACCCTTTAGTCGCGGTTGTTGTCCCCAACAGCGACTAAAGGGTCTTTCTGCGCGGGAAAGGAAGCGGCGCCAAAACCATTTAGTCGCGGTTGGGGAGGGGGACCGCGACTAAAGGGTACCTTTAGTCGCGGTCCTTCTCCCCAACCGCGACTAAAGGTGCGTCTATATATACTGCACTTAGCAGTTTTGCCGCGGCATTCTCCTCTGTCTCCCCAACGCCGATCGACGCCGACGCCGACGCCCCCGTCGCCGAAGCCCTGCCCCGACGCCGACGCCGAAGCCCTGCGCGCCGCCGCCCCCGTCCCCAGTGAGCGCCGCCTCCGCCCGTGCCTGCCCTTGCTCGCCGCCTGTGCCCTGCGCGCGCCCTTGCCCGCCGCCCGCCGCCCGACGCCCTGCCGCCCGCCGCCCAACGCCCTCCGCCCGCCGCCCGACGCCCTGCCGCCCGCCGCCCGCCGCCCTGCCTGCCGTCCTCCGCCTCCCCAGAAGAAAAAACAAAAAAAGGAGGAAGAAGAAAAGAAAGAAGAAAAAAAGGAAGAAGAAAAAACAAGAAAGAAAAAGGAAGAAGAAAAAAATGAAAACCAAATAAAAGCCAAATGAAAACCAAAAGAAAGAAGAAAGAAAAAGGAAGAAGAAAAAAAGAAGAAGAAAGGAAGAAGAAGAAAGAAAGTAAAAAGAAAAAGGAAAGAAGAAGAAAGAAAGAATAGAAAGGAAGAAGAAGAAAGGAAGAAGAAGAAAGAAAGAAGAAGAAAGAAAGAAGAAGAAAGAAAGAAAAAAGAAAAAGGAAGAAGAAGAAAGAAAGAAGAAAGGAAGAAGAAGAAAGGAAGAAGAAGAAAGAAAGAAGAAGAAAGGAAGAAGAAGAAAGAAAGAAGAAGAAAGGAAAAAGGAAGAAGAAAAAACTCAAGAAAAACAAAAGAAAACAAAAAAACAGAAGAAAAACAAAGGAAGAAGAAAAAAACAAAAGAAAACAAAAAAACAAACAGAAGAAAAAAACAAAAAAAAGGAGGAAGAAGAAAAGAAAGAAGAAAAAAAGGAAGAAGAAAAAACAAGAAAGAAAAAGGAAGAAGAAAAAAATGAAAACCAAATAAAAACCAAATGAAAACCAAAAGAAAGAAGAAAGAAAAAGGAAGAAGAAAAAAAGAAGAAGAAAGGAAGAAGAAAGGAAGAAGAAGAAAGAAAGTAAAAAAAGAAAAAGGAAAGAAGAAGAAAGAAAGAATAGAAAGGAAGAAGAAGAAAGGAAGAAGAAGAAAGAAAGAAGAAGAAAGAAAGAAGAAGAAAGAAAGAAAAAAGAAAAAGGAAGAAGAAGAAAGAAAGAAGAAAGGAAGAAGAAGAAAGGAAGAAGAAGAAAGAAAGAAGAAGAAAGGAAAAAGGAAGAAGAAGAAAGGAAGAAGAAGAAAGAGGAAGAAGAAAGGAAGAAGAAGAAAAAAGGAATTTTTACTTAAAGAATCTTATTTTTTAATTCCTCCTCCTCTATGTCCCCTTAATCTTATTTTTTAATTCCTTTATACTTAAAGAATTTTTACTACATGCAGGAGTGACATATGGCGGACGACAGAACCGAGCCGCTTAGGGATCCGGAGGCTGAACGTTATTTAATGGACATCATCAACAACGAGATTCCTTATGTGCCGGGCTCAGAATATGAGCAACAAGAGGATGTAGTCTCTTCTTATATGAACCTTGACGGTGAAGATGATCGAGAAGGTGAAGGAACGGACATTGTCGACGGAGGTCAACCGTCAACAACCGACGATCTCCAATTGCAAGTAGCAACCACCTCCGGCGAGGTATATATATACATTGAGAGCCTCTCGTGATACAAACTTACTGAAATGTGAATACATATGTATTAACGCGCGTGACTCTCTTTCTTTTTTTAGCCCTCCGGATCGAGTACGACAAAGCAGCGTGGCAAATCCAAGGCGATGAAAACAGGAGAAACATATGCCATTGAGTCTGTCAGTGAAACCGGCAAGCCCCTACAGCACACCTCAAAGTTTGTCAACCAATGCGGAGTCGTTGTTAGAGACAACGTCCCGATCACCGTCCAGGAATGGAAAGAGCCAAAGAAGGCACGTCTTGGTTTCAGTTTTGTCGACAAGAGAACGAAAAAGGATTGCTGGAGAAAGCTTATGGAACATTTCATTCTACCTACGGAATACAACAAAGTCGATGAATTCGGTAACGAGGTTCCGGGTGGACGTCAGAGGAGGAGGCTAGTTAAAGAGTTCGCTCTTCAGAAGATGGCCGATGCATTCCGGAACTTCAAGAAAAATTTAACCCGTGACTATGTCAACAAGGGCAAGACTCCGGATTTCAATGGACAATATGAGAAACTGAAAGATGATTGGCCAGAATTTGTGAGGCAAAAGCAATCGGACCATTTCAAGGAAATATCGAAAAAAAATAAGGATAATGCGGCTAAGAAAAAGTACCATCATATTATGGGGCCAGGAGGATACCGCCTTGCGGACCCTAGGTGGCAGAAGATGGAGGAGGACCTGAGGGTGCGAGGAATCCCTCTAGGTACACAGGGATGGGACCCAAGGGCCAAAAGCTAGTGGTACGGGCATGGGGGATCGCTAGACCCGGAGACAGGGGTGTGTGTTCACCGGCATCGACACTTTGCTCCGACCCAAGCCCTTATTGACGCAATGACCCAAGCTCAAGCGGGCTTGATCAAGTTCAACAGAGAGAAAGACGCACTGACTTTAGCCCTCGGGAATGATGAACACGGAGGACGTGTACGAGGCAAAGGCAAAGTTTCGTGGAAAGTAGGGTTTTCCCAGGACAATGACCCGTACGGTTACAGAAGCCGTAAGAGAAAGACGGACCGGGATGCAGATCTTATGACGAAGTCTGCATCGGAACTCCATGAGTTGAAGCAGACCGTGCATGAACTATTGAAAGAAAAATCGGCTGCAGGGCCGCATGAAGATCATGAAGAGGATTGCGGAAGCCAGCAGCGGAGAAGCAGCGTGGCTTCCACGGATGCCCCGCCTAGTGCTAGTGCACCGATGATCGAGATTCGTGCACCGGAGCCTCACTACCCCGTGGATGATGTAAAGAAGATGAAAGACTGTGATCTGCATTATCCCGTGGGGAACGTTTCCACGAAGGTAGCTAGCGGCAGTGCTTTACCCTGTAAACCTGGAGCACTCCACCACAACAACCCCATTCCATATGGCTATGCTTGTGTCACGGTGGAAGACATAGTCCAAGGGTTTGAGGACCTGGAGATTGACAAACCTACACCCGAAGGGGATAGCAGACTTGGAGATGTCAAGCGCCAGTACATTCTATGGAAAAAGAAGTACATAGTGTTTCTAGACGAGGCGCCAAGGCTAGCAAGTCCACCCCCCTCCGATGGTGGTGGTGGTGGTGGCGGTGGTGGCGGTGGTGGTGGTCGTGGTGGTTCACCTACACCTCCTTCACGCCATTCGACGCCGTCCCCCGATCCACAACCTCCGGCGGGTACGACGCCCCCCAATCCTCCTTCGGCGGGTACGACGCCCCCCAATCCACCTCCGGCGGGTACGACGCCCCCCAATCCTCCTCCGGCGGGTACGACGCCCCCCAATCCACCTCCGGCGAAGAAGTAGAAGCAGGCGGACAGCAAGGAAACCTGCTCCTGGACTATTAACCCGGACCCTTATGTACCTAAAACCACAAGGGTACCGGAGCCATCGCTGAAGCCTCTCCTCCCAAGGCCTGGGGAACTTAGTGAAGCTGACCTCACATTGGCCGCGTCTACTGATTATGAGAAATGGAAGGCGGATATGAAGGCGAAAAAAGTGCCTGAGCCCAAGCAAGTATTCACTGAGAAGCAAAAGAAGTGGGCTAAGGATTTTTTGACGACACCGTCCCAAGCCGAGCTGAATATGCCTGACGACTATGGACATGAACTTCGTAGGCAAGCAAAAATATTGAAGGAGGAAGAAAGTAAAAAAAGCGGGAAACAAGTTGACCAGCTCGGGATGCAGAAGAAACAATCGATCCCCCCGCTCATAGTGAAAGCCGGTCCGGAAGAGGACCCCGAGATCATAGCAGCTGCGGCAGCACTTGGATTGACTGTAGCGGCTGCCATGAAACAAGCGTCCGAGATAGGTTTGACTGTTCGTGCCTTCTTAGACCTTGAGGATGCGCCTGCGGGTGAGATAACAGTACAATATGTGCGGAAGGGGCCTCTCGTCGAGCCTGAGAAGGAAAATAGTCTACGAACACAAATGCGAAATCTGCTACGTTGGTACAAGCAATTCATAACATGGGCCGACAAAGAATATGTTTATGCGGATGTTACACATGAGCATCACATCAAACGGTACTCTGTAGAAGTTCATATGAGTGAATTATTCCAGCTGTTCAATCTGCGCGCCCTCGACAAATCTATGCTGAGTTGCTACGTTCTGTAAGTGATTTATTTCTACCTCATCTCGTTCTTCATTGCCTGCACTATATATATATATATATTGTCCTAACTATATTGTTGCGTACGCTATTATGCAGATTGAAGATTTGGGAATGCAAAATAAGAAACATCCATGATGTTGGGTTCATTGACCCACATATCGTTAATGGACATGTGTTAGAACATCACCACAAAGACATGGAGAAAGACCTGTACAAGTTTCTTAGAAAGCATCAACTCAAAAGTCATATTCTATTTCCTTACCATTTTGGGTGAGTGTCTCTCTTGTGCCCATTCTATTTTGTTTACTCCATGCATGGTATGTCTAATCGATGAGTTATGCATGACTGTGCATGTAACGTGTCCGCAGGTTCCACTGGATTCTGCTAAATATTGAACTTCACACCTCCACAGTTCTAATCATGGACTCTAAGGATTCGGATCCAAAGCGTTGGGCCGACATGAGAAAAATGCTGCAAAAGTAATTATTTTCAATCATTTGAGTTCTATATCGATCGGTCTCTTCATTTCCTAATATCAACTAACTAATAAATCCCTTATTCATTTAATTTTCTTTGCCCTGTAGGGTTTGGAGACGGTTCTCAGAAGAAACTGTCGGTGAATTCAAACATGAGCTATATTTCAGAAAGTTAGTTAATGTGGATAAGCAGCCATCGGGGACCGATCTATGTGGATACTATGTTTGTGAGAACATCCGGAGACAAACCACTGAGCGGAAGGCATCAGCTAGCGTGCGGAACGCGACGGATAACTTGCGGAGGAGCCTTAGTCCAGAAGCTCGCTTCCGACCAATTCAAGAAGAATTAGCAGGATTTTTCATGAGGGAAGTCATCAATCCTAAAGGACAACACTATATCGAGGACGAAGAAATTTATATGCATACCCGAGATTGAAACTTGTTCGAAGTTGTATATGGTCATCCATCCTAATTGTGTATGGAAACTTGTTCGAAGTTGTATATGGTCACCCGAGATTGAATATATATTATATATTCCTTTTGAATTCTTCTTGTTTGAAATTTCATATGCATGTATATAGAAGCGTAGAATATGTGTACTGAAACTTCATCAAAAATAAAATAAAACACAAAATAAAATATAAAACAAATAAAACACTACAAATTAAAAAGAAACCAGGTTTAGGGGGGCTAAAACCCTAAACCTGCGGAGGAGGCCTTTAGTCCCGGTTGGCCACGAGAGCCGGGACTAAAGGTCCTCGGCCCCGACGGACCACGGGCGCCCACGTGGCGGGCCTTTGGTCCCGGTCAGCCACAAGAACCGGGACTAAAGACTTTTGTCGCGGTCCGTAAGAGCCGCGGCTAAAGGGGGGGTCTTTAGTCGCGCTTATTTAGTCCTGGTTGCACAGCCGGGACTAAAGGCTGTTGCGAACCGGGACTAAAGGGCTTTTTTCTACAAGTGGGCCCATATTGTAAGTGACAGTACAAATCAATCCCGGCTGGGATCGTGCCTTCTTATTGCAACAAACCAGATTTTATTCATACAGGGTTTAGATTGACCGGGAACTGTAAATACACAATACCAATTTCAGGGATTTGGAGGTGAGGGTTTGTTCGCGTCGGCATCTACAACCTCAGGCAGTGGCGGCTCCAGAACTGCAGTCTTGTGTAGTCATTTTCAAATTGTGTAGTCAAGTATATAAATTTGAACCAAATAATTCAATATTTTTGCGTACATATGCTAGTATCATCAAAAAGCTGGGTGCATTGAACGGCCCGGATCACATGCGTATGTATGCTGGTCTTGGCTGATGCATGTGTGTCCCGCTTGGGTACGTGCCCATGCGACAGATGGCTGCGCGATGCAGCTCGCAGATACCTTGTCGTCCATTGCATCTTTTCGGTTTTGTTTGTCGCGTCTTCGGTCTGATAAACTGTATACACGCGTCTCTCTGGAATTTGTGAAGATCGCCTCCAAGTACAACACCGCCCTTCATCGATCGAGCAATGGGCTGCAGCTGCGTCGTCACATCGGGTCGCAGCGCCACCGCCTTGTGGTTCTCTCCATGACTGCATCGATCTGAGCCGCCGCTTCGTCGCTCTTTCGGGCCGTAGCGCTGCGGCACATGGTTCTCATTGTCGCCCTGAGGCCGTTCCTGTGATTGCACCATCTCGCGCGTTGCCACTGCGTCGCCTCTTTGGACCGTAGTGCCGCGGCACGCGGTCAACCGCCGCCCCGAGGCCGTCCGCTCTAGACTGTCCCCGAGGCTGCACTGATCCTCGCGCTGCCGCTGCGTCGCCCCGTCGGGCCGTAGCATCGAGCAAGCGTGGCACGTGCTCCCTGCAACCGCCCTGAGGTCTTCCTTGCCATCACCCCGACCCGCATGATGTCGCTGCGTCGCCCCTTCGGGCCCAGGGCCGGCCCTGAGGGGGGGGCAGGGGGGCGGCCGCCCCGGGCCCCCAAGATTTAGGGGCCCCCTCTCAGGTATTCAGGTATGCAAGTAGCCCAGGGATTCTACCGGAAAAAAGCAACTGGGATTGAGTCTCATATAACGGCATCAGGCCTTTTGCGTGTACGGCTTCGTATGGCCCAAGTGGATTGCTGGGCTAGGTAACCATGCATGTACGCACGATTTTCTCGGAAACAAAAAAGCACGAACCATGGCTGATCGATTAGCTCAGATCAGATCGAGGTGGGGCGATGTATCACGCACGGACGCCAGCGATCGAGGGAACGAATTCCGCTTCATGCCGAGCGCCCTTGCCATCACCTGATCGCCGTCTGGTCTCGCGCCCTCACCTCGCCTTATCACCTTCATGCGCAGCAGCAGCCAGGCGCAAGGGACAACATCGGAAAGGCCTGCTTAGATTGGATCAGAATCTACCAGTTGATTTTTGTATCCATGTTCTACAGCTCAAAGGTAGCCCCTCTGATAGTCCCTAGTTCCTAAATTTGCTGTTTGTTAATTGAAATCGATGCAGAAAATTGTTTTTGATAATCCCATCATTGGATAGGATTAGTGTGTTGAAAACTGCACTATCCGTGCTTAGTTTCAAGATGACACAAAAATCAACTTTGTAAATGTTGTGGATTGCATTCCAATCCAACCCAATTTGCTCAGTTTGGATTAATGGTTGCTGAGGTATCACCAGAACGGTGTTGTTGTACAAGTATTTTCAAAGTTGAGCAGATGTTGTTTTTGCGACTTTTAGCATATTTCTATTTCGCAAGAACTAGTCTATATTCAGGCATGACCAGTTTCTTATTACAACATGAAAGACATTGACTTCCGCAAAAAAAATAGAAACATGAAAGACATTGATAACTTCATGTTGAATATCCTTATTTGCTTGTTCTCTTCATTTTGTGAAATGAATCATGATTTGTAGCCTAGAAATTCTTATATGAGGTGCTTTGGAGTTCAAATTAAAGGGAGAATCCAAGCTATGCTTGTATAGTTACCTAATAATAGTAATGAGCTAGCTCTATAAGATATTTACACATATACTATTAGGTAATTAAGGACGTTCAAGAGCCAAGGAAAATACATGATTTATTTTTATATTCATATTAAAGGGCCCCGGGTTTTAGTTTCGCCCCGGGCCCCCGAATTATCAGGACCGGCCCTGTTCGGGCCGTAGCGTCGCGGCGCGCGGTCCACTCCGCCATCCCCGCACGTTGACTTCTACGCGGTATGCGTCGCGTCGGTCCTCATCACCCTGTCGGGTTGGTCCTCGCCTACTTCGAGCAACATCCCCGCGCTTCTGACCTAGCCGCTGCCGCCTCCTCAGGCCGCGACCGCTCTTCTTCCCGGTCCACAGCGACTACCTCGACACCGGCCACCCGACTAGACATCAACCACGGCGTCCCTCGCACGGCTACTGTTGGGGAACGTGGTAATTTCAAAAAAATTCCTACGCACACGCAGGATCATGGTGATGCATAGCAACGAGAGGGGGGAGTGTTGTCTACGTACCCTCGTAGACCGTTCGCGGAAGCGTTATAACAACACGGTTGATGTAGTCGTACGTCTTCACGGTCCGACCGATCCAAGTACCGAAAGCACGGCACCTCCGAGTTCTGCACATGTTCGGCTCGGTGACGTCCTCGCCTTCTGGATCCAGCAAGAGGGGCGAAATAGTAGATGAGTTTCGGCAGCACGACGGCGTGGTGACGGTGTTGGTAAAGAACAATCTCCGCAGGGCTTCGCCTAGGCACTACAAAAACTATGACGGAAGATAAACTAGAGGGGACGGGGTTGCCAGCACACGGCTTGGTGTTTCTTGATGTGTCTTCGGTGGTAGCCCTACCCCTCTATTTATATGTTAAGCCTTGGCGTCGAAACTTGAAGTCGGTTTCACCCGAAAGGCAAGAGTCCTTCTCGGACTCCAGGGCCAGACGCCAGGGTTCCCGGCGTCTGGACCCAGACGCCAGGGTCCCTGGCGTCTGGCCCCTGGACTCCGTAAAACTTCCTTTTGTGCTTTCCAAAAATCTTGTGGGCTTTCCCCTTTGGCCTAAATAAAGTGTTCTCGTACCCAAACATTTCGGGAAACATCCGGAATCCAAACACTATTATCCCATATATCAATCTTTATCTCCGGACCATTCCGGAGTTCCTCATTATGTCCGTGATCTTATCCAGAACTCCGAACAACATTCGGTCACCAACATAGATAACTCATAGTACTATATCGTCAATGAACGTTACGCGTGCGGACCCTACGGGTTCTAGAACTATGTAGATGCAATAATAAAGTTATTATTTATTTCATTATATCATGATAAATATTTATTATTCATGCTAGAATTGTATTAACCGGAAACATAATACATGTGTGAATACATAGACAAACAGAGTGTCACTAGTATGCCTCTACTTGACTAGCTCGTTAATCAAAGATGGTTATGTTTCCTAACCATGGACAAAGAGTTGTTATTTGATTAATGGGATCACATCATTAGATGAATGATCTGATTGACATGACCCATTCCATTAGCTTAGCACCCGATCGTTTAGTATGTTGCTATTGCTTTCTTCATGACTTATACATGTTCCTATGACTATGAGATTATGCAACTCCCGTTTACCGGAGGAATACTTTGGGTACTACCAAACGTCACAACGTAACTGGGTGATTATAAAGGAGTACTACAGGTGTCTCCAAAGGTAGATGTTGGGTTGGCGTATTTCGAGATTAGGATTTGTCACTCCGATTGTCGGAGAGGTATCTCTGGGCCCTCTCGGTAATGCACATCACTTAAAGCCTTGCAAGCATTGCAACTAATGAGTTAGTTGCGCGATGTTGTATTACGGAACGAGTAAAGAGACTTGCCGGTAACGAGATTGAACTAGGTATTGGATACCGACGATCGAATCTCGGGCAAGTAACATACCGATGACAAAGGGAACAACGTATGTTGTTATGCGGTCTGACCGATAAAGATCTTCGTAGAATATGTAGGAGCCAATATGGGCATCCAGGTCCTGCTATTGGTTATTGACCAGAGACGTGTCTCGGTCATGTCTACATTGTTCTCGAACCGTAGGGTCCGCACGCTTAACGTTACGATGACAGTTATTATGAGTTTATGCATTTTGATGTACCGAAGGTTGTTCGGAGTCCCGGATGTGATCACGGACATGACGAGGAGTCTCGAAATGGTCGAGACATAAAGATTGATATATTGGAAGCCTATGTTTGGACATCGGAAGTGTTCCGGGTGAAATCGGGATTTTACCGGATTACCGGGAGGGTTACCGAAACCCCCCGGGAGCCAAATGGGCCAACATGGGCCTTGGTAGAAAGGTGAAAGGGCTGCCCCATGGGCTGCGCGCCTCCCCCCCTTCCCCTAGTCCTATTAGGACTAGGGAAGGTGGCCGGCCACCCCCTCTCTCTTTCCCACTTGAGAAAACCTAGTTGGACTAGGATTGGAGGGGGGAGTCCTACTCCCGCTAGGAGTAGGACTCCTCCTGCGCCTCCCTTGCTTGGCCGGCCAGCCCTCCCCCTCTCATCCTTTATATACGGGGGCAGGGGGCACCTCTAAACACACAAGTTGATCCTTGAGATCGTTCCTTAGCCGTGTGCAGTGCCCCTGCCACCAAATTCCACCTCGATCATACCGTTGTAGTGCTTAGGCGAAGCCCTGCGTCGGTAGTACATCAAGATCGTCACCACGCCGTCGTGCTGACGGAACTCTTCCTCGACGCTTTGCTGGATCGGAGCCCGAGGATCGTCATCGAGCTGAACGTGTGCTAAGAACTCGGAGGTGCCGGAGTAACGGTGCTTGGATCGGTCGGATCGGGAAGACGTACGACTACTTCCTCTATGTTGTGTGATCGCTTCCCGCAGTCGGTCTGCGTTGGTACGTAGACAACACTCTCCCCTCTCGTTGCTATGCATCACCATGATCTTGCGTGTGCGTAGGAATTTTTTTGAAATTACTACGTTCCCCAACAGTAGACATGACCGAGACACCTCTCTGGTCAATAACCAATAGCGGGACCTGGATGCCCATATTGGCTCCTACATATTCTACGAAGATCTTTATCGGTCAGACCGCATAACAACATACGTTGTTCCCTTTTTCATCGGTATGCTACTTGCCCGAGATTCGATCGTCGGTATCTCAATACCTAGTTCAATCTCGTTACCGGCAAGTCTCCTTACTCGTTCCGTAATACATCATCCCGCAAGTAATTCACTAGTTGCAATGTTTGCAAGGCTTATAGTGATGTGCATTACCGAGTGGGCCCAAAGATACCTCTTCGAGAATCGAAGTGACGAATACTAATCTCGAAATACGTCAACCCAACAAGTACCTTCGGAGACACCTGTAGAGCACCTTTATAATCACCCAGTTACGTTGTGACGTTTGGTGGCACACAAAGTGTTCCTCCGGTAAACGGGAGTTGCATAATCTCATAGTCATAGGAACATGTATAAGTCATGAAGAAAGCAATAGCAACAAACTAAACGATCAAGTGTTAAGCTAACGGAATGGGTCAAGTCAATCACATCATTCTCCTAATGATGTGATCCCGCTAATCAAATGACAACTCATGTCTATGGTTAGGAAACTTAAGCATCTTTCACTACTAGGAAAAGGCCTACTAGTGGCGCACCAGTTTTGCCTACTAATGGCGCACTACTGGTGCGCCACTAGTACCACGCCACTAGTATTATATACTAATGGCGCACCACGCCGTGCGGCATTAGTATAGACCAACATGTGCCATTAGTATCTGGCATACTAATGGCGCACTGTAGGGTGATGCGCCGTTAGTATGAATATTAGGTTTTTTTACTTTTCTGATTTTTGCACAGGTTACAAAATATATTATTGGACATAATATAGATAGCACCACACAGCAAGAGCAGATTCATCGAATACAATAGAAGATTAGTCTCCGAATACAATTCATCATATTAGTCTCTGAATTCAAAAGATAGAACATTACAAGTCTCAGAGACCGCGAGGCGAGTTTGTCGGAAGTAATACTAATCCTAACAAGTCCTACTAATCATCATCATACAACTTCTACTCGTTATTAATAACAAGTCATACGATCATCATCTTGATAGTCATTGAACCAACCCTACTTAATTGTTCTTAGCACATGATCATCGGTATTAGGCAGGTCCTAAATACCCTATTTAAGGTAAAATAGCATAAAACAATATAGACCCTGACTCTCCATTATGGAGAATGGAGAACATCTTGTCTCCAATTCTTGCGCTTCGCTTCCTTTTGCTTCCAAGAATCTCCTTACGACTGTCCATACATTTTTTCCATCCTTTGATTTTTCATGTCTCCACTTCTTTTAGAAATCTCATATGGACAATTGAGATTCGTAGGATGACCTGGCTGTATGTTCAAAACATTAAGACTACCTTTCTGATACATCAAATGAGGCACACAATTCTCTGGGATTATTTGTTAAAAAACATAGTAATAACTTCATAGTTAGCAATGATGTACTGGTTTTAGAAGTATGCAAAAGATGCACGGATGTCGTAATAGTAAAAATCTTACCAGGGTATCTCCATGGTAGTTACCGTAGTTGAACACATGCACTAGTGGCACGTATTGACCATAATGTTGAGGAATTTGATTGTGGATATTGTAATTCACAATGTCAGTACAAAATCCGACCAGATGATTTTTCTCCGTGTAAGTTGTTAATTCGGAGCCATCGGTGTAGTGGGTTTTGTCTACCATCTCCCGCACATTCTTTGAACAATAAAAATAAGCTGTCAATGGAAATAAGTTGTCGACTATTTTGAAATATACAATATAAATTAGCTAATAACTATGTTTGAGAAACTCACATAGCGGTAGAACTGGAGGCGTATCAACAAGGACCCAAATGTCCATATTGTCTGTCAGGATTACCAAGATCCATGGTGATAAGCATACCCTCATCAAAACAATACATCTTGCAAAATGCTTCCCAATTTTTGCAACCAAAATGGGTTACGCTCTCGGAATTATACAGATTTACTTCAAGGTCCACATCGTGATGAGTCCTTAGGTGAATTTTCTTTGTTTCAGAAATTTCATGGTCTTCAAAATCCATCCTCTCCAAGACATAGCGTCTTGCATGGCATGGAATAAGCTATACTCGAATTGTAAAAGATGAAAATTACACGTTGAAATAGTTGAAGTCATGCTTAATTATGAAAAAACAATTGTCGTCGTTGTGTACCGTTTCAACTTCGAAGGTCTCCTCGAGCTTAATGCTGAAGCGCCGATCATCGTCCAGGTGAGGCCTGTCGCACAGACCTCGATCGTCGTGGCACCTGCCGCACTCCCCCGGGAGACTTTCGTCGTCCGATGACGACATTTCCTATGTTCATAATTCAAAACTACATCATCTCTTGACATTTGTAATAACTATGAGTTGATATCACACTTCTATATGTATAACACAAGAGGCAGTTGATCCTACTTAATTAAATACTAAGATACCCCGGCCCATGCATTAGTCGCAAGTACCCCATATGTCCTATTTTTAGCAAAGTCATGCTAAAATTCACGGAAACTTTTAGCATGACCTTTGCTAAAAATAGGACATATGGAGTACCCGAATTTGCCGGAACGGAAGTTAATCGACATTCCAGCAAACTCAAGGGCCTCTTAGGGTACCTGCAAAATCATCACGACATGATGGTCGGAGACATGACCTTTGCTGAAAATTGTTTTCTGTAAAAGATGATCATGCCAGCCAGCCAGCCAGGTGATTGTCACTCAAATTAAGCTGGGCTTAGACTGACTGAAGCATCTGTCTTCCTCCCTTTCTTTTTCTCTCTTCCTTTCACATTAACTTTACTTTCCAAAGGAAATAAAAATACAATGTATACATACATACTAAAGCAGGTAGATAGATAGTTAGATAGATGAGCTGTTTAGTTTACAAGAATGAATATAAACAAGCAAAGAATGCATGCATGCATATCAAGCCTGCCTTGACAAATCTACCAAGCCTGCCTAAAGCATGTCTGCATGATGGGTATCACACTATCAGTTACTACCAGTTAATTACTAGTCATGCCAAATAAGATACTCCTCCTCATCATCATATAAAAAAATGACCAATCAGAATTAGTTAAGCTCAGTCTCAATGTTCTAAAAACATAAGAGCTCATGTCATACATATGCTGGTGTGGTAAAGGAAAATATTGATAAAATAGCTCTAGCTCTCAAGAGTCTAAACGGAAGCATGTGAAAAATGGCCAAGATTGCACCTTCTATCTACTCTGGCCCTAAGTCCCAATTTAGTTTTACAAGCCAAAGCATGAGAAAACAGCAGATAGAAGAAAAATCAAGCTTGCAGATTTAAAATATGGTTTGGCACAAGGCATGTTTGCTTATTTCAAGATATCGAACAACCTTCATTTGAGCCAAGGCAGATAACTTTTAAGCTATGCCACTGAAGAATAAGGACGCCAAACAGAATATAGTCAACACCATATTATATTATGCTCCAGTGCAGCAGAAAATTTACATCAGACCAATTAGGCTCATTTTGAAACTCCTGAGCTTGCAACTTTGCACCCCCTGCCTAATAGACTAGACATACTGATTAAATCTTACACCCTATCCATCGAGTTTCACACTGATAGAAAGAACATCACATTTATCATCAAATGCTAAGCTAACATCATTCAAGCGCTTCAATTGAAAAATTTGCATAGCATAGGAGCTCACCGTCCCGTGACAAGGCAGAGGCAGGTCGGCAGCGGCCGGCGTTGAAGAGGGGGGCGTCGTCGAGGAGGGCAGTGAAGAGGGGGGCATCAGCGTCTCGCCTGGATGCTCTGCACGACGGGGGAGGGGCGGCGTCCGTAGGCAGAGGAGATGGTGGGCACCGCCCTGAACTCGGGGTTGTCGGTGGAGGAGGAGATGGTGCGGGGAGCCGGCGGCGGGCAGAGTCATCGGCGGAGGGGCTGGATTGGGGGGTGGGGGAGGAGGAAGGCGGCGGCGGCGGGGCTGGATTTGGGGGTGGGGGAGGAGGAAGGCGGCAGCGGGGAGCGATAGAGATATTTGGGGGCGGCGGCGGTCTGGTGGGGGCGGCGGCGGGTGGGGCGGCGGTGGGTGGGGCACGAGGCCGAAGGCGATGGACGGACGGAGGAGGAGGGGGCTTACGGGCGGAGGAGATCGGGCGGCGGCGCAGTGGGTCGGCGGCGAGGCCCGAGACGGCGAGGCGGGGCGCGGGGGTCGTCGGAGCGGGTGTGGAGTGAGGGGGGAAGTGGAGGGAGGGACGAAGGGATCGGGCGAATTAGCTAGGGGGAAGATTACTAATGGCGCACCCCCTGGCGGTGCGCCATTAGCTAGGGGAAAAACTTAGTAATGGCGCACATGTGGACAGTGCGCCATTACTAGTTTTAACTAGTAATGACGCACTGTCTACATGATGCGCCATTAGTATGTTTGGAAAAATGAAAAAAAATTGTTACTAGTGGTGCACCATGTATCTGGTGCGCCATTAGTGTCTTCCACACTAATGGCACACCTGCACATGGTGCTCCACTGCTATATTGTAGTGGCGCACCACATGTGAGGTGCGCCATTAGTATCCATTTCATCTATAGCCCTTTTCCTAGTAGTGTTTGATCAACGAGCTAGTCAAGTAGAGGCATACTAGTGACACTATGTTTGAGTATGTATTCACACATGTATTATGTTTCCGATTAATACAATTCTAGCATGAATAATAAACATTTATAATGAAATAAGGAAATAAATAATAACTTTATTATTGCCTCTAGGGCATATTTCCTTCAGTCTCCCACTTGCACTAGAGTCAATAATCTAGATCACATCGCCATGTGATTTAACATCAATAGTTTACATCACCATGTGATTAACACCCATAGTTCACATCGTCATGTGACCAACACCCAAAGGGTTTATTAGAGTCAATAATCTAGTTCACATTGCTATGTGATTAATACCCAAAGAGTACTAAAGTGTGATCATGTTTTGCTTGTGAGGGAAGTTTTAGTCAACGGGTCTGCCACATTCAGATCCGTATGTATTTTGCAAATTTCTATGTCAACAATGCTCTGCACGGAGCTACTCTAACTAATTGCTCCTACTTTCAATATGTATCCAGATTGAGACTTTGAGTCATCTGGATCAGTGTCAAAACTTGCATCTACGTAACCCTTTACGACGAACCTTTTGTCACCTCCATAATCGAGAAACATATCCTTACTCCACCAAGGATAATTTTGACCAATGTCCAGTGATCTACTCCTAGATCACTATTGTACTCCCTTGCCAAACTCAGGGCAGGGTATACAATAGGTCTGGTACACAGCATGACATACTTTATAGAACCTATGGCTGAGGCATAGGGAATGACTTTCATTATCTCTCTATCTTCTACCGTGTTCGG
Source organism: Triticum monococcum (assembly GCA_034509565.1). Taxonomy (NCBI): domain Eukaryota; kingdom Viridiplantae; phylum Streptophyta; class Magnoliopsida; order Poales; family Poaceae; genus Triticum; species Triticum monococcum. Next base: position 29,625,609 of record CM067847.1, read on the forward strand.
GTTTTGAGTCTTACTCAACTTCACACCTTGTAACACAGGCAAGAACTCCTTCTTTGACTGTTCCATTTTGAACTACTTCAAAATCTTGTCAAGGTATGTACTCATTGAAAAAACTCATCAAGTGTCTTGATCTATTTCTATATATCTTGATGCTCAATATGTAAGCAGCTTTACCAAGGTCTTTCTTTAAAAAAACTCATTTCAAACATTCCTTTATGCTTTGCAGAATAATTCTGTCATTCACATATACTTATCAGAAATGTTGTAGTGCTCCCACTCACTTTCTTGTAAATACAGGCTTCACCGCAAGTCTGTATAAAACTATATGCTTTGATCAACTTATCAAAGTGTATATTCCAACTCCGAGATGCTTGCATCAGTCCATAGATGGATCGCTGGAGCTTGCATATTTTGTTAGTACCTTTAGGGTTGACAAAACTTTCTGGTTGCATCATATACAACTCTTCTTTAATTAATCCATTAAGGAATGCTATTTTGTTTATCCATTTGCCAGATTTCATAAAATGCGGCAATTGCTAACATGATTCGGACAGACTTAAGCACAGATACGAGTGAGAAACTCTCATCGTAATCAACACCTTGAACTTGTCGAAAACCTTTTTGCGACAATTCTAGCTTTGTAGATAGTAACACTATTATCAGCGTCCGTCTTCCTTTTGAAGATCCATTTAATCTCAATGGCTCGCCAATCATTGGGCAAGTCAATCAAAGTCCATACTTTGTTCTCATACATGGATATTATCTCAGATTTCATGGCCTCAAGCCATTCCACAGAATCTGGGCTCATCATCGCTTCCTCATAGTTCGTAGGTTCGTCATGGTCAAGTAACATGACTGAGGGAGTCCTGGATTAGGGGTTCTCCAGACAGCCGAACTATATCCTTTGGCCGGACTGTTGGACTATGAAGATACAAGATTGAAGACTTCGTCCCGTGTCCGGATGGGACTCTACTTGGCGTGGAAGGCAAGCTAGGCAGTACGGATATGGATATCTCCTCCTTTGGAACTGACCTTGTGTAACCCTAACCCCTTCAAGTGGCTATATAAACCGGAGGGTTTTAGTCCGTAGGACAACATACAATCATACCATAGGCTAGCTTCTAGGGTTTAGCCTCTCCGATCTCGTGGTACATCAACTCTTGTAATACCCATATCATCAAGAATAAATCGAGCAGGACGTAGGGTTTTACCTCCATCAAGAGGACCCGAACCTGGGTAAAACATCATGTCCCCTGCCTCCTGTTACCATCCTCCTTAGACCCACAGTTCGGGACCCCCTACCCGAGATCCGCCAGCTTTGACACCGACATTGGTGCTTTCATTGAGAGTTCCTCTATGTCGTCGCTGTTAGGCTTGATGGCTCCTTCGATCATTGATGGCGATGCAGTCCAGGGTGAGACTTTTCTCCCAGAACAGATCTTTGTATTCGGCAGCTTCGCACTGCGGACCAACTCGCTTGGCCATCTAGAGCAGATCGAGAGTTACGCCCCTGGCCATCAGGTCAGGTTTGGAAGCTTAAACTACAGAGCCGATATCCGTGGAGACTTGATCTTTGACGGATTGAAGCCCCCGCTTAGTGCGCCACACGGTCACGATGAGCATGATTTAGCTTTGTCATCGGAAAGTGTCCAGGAGATCGTGCCGGCAACTGCTCTGACCCTCAATTCGGAACCAGTTGCGCCATCCATGGACGGGTGGATAGACCCCGCCACGGAGGCCGTATCATCAGCGGCAATCGAGCCGAATATCGACCTTACCCTTCATGAGAGCCGTGTTACCAAACGTGTAAGTGCATCTAGTGCCACCCCTAGTTGGTTTTGGAGTATTGACGACAAACCTAGTTGAGGGACTAATGTGTTTGTGAGAATTGCAGGATAACACAGGTAGAAGTCCCTCATTGATTCGGTTTAGCTACCAGAGATGACCCCCAAAAATGTACGAAGACATTGAAGACAATGGTGGTTCATGAAGACATTCATGTCGAAGACAATGACATATGAAGACTCCCCATGAAGCCTTTGGAACTCGAAGACTTAGATCCTTCGTAGTTTTACCTATTCATGTTGTGTCAAAGGAACCACCGTACTGTTAAGTGGGGTCCAAGAGAACCAGTCAGGATGACTGAAGTGATGCCTAATTCAAATCCTATGTCTTCGAGTGAAGACAATGAGAGAAAATCTTGTCCAGAGTCAGACAAGTCAGCTTTACTTGCAGCCCAAGTAAAGTTGCCGTGAGAGTTCAAAATCCGACCGTTAGTACACGTGTCAGTTCCTTAGTGACCCAGGGTCATTTCAGACAAATCAGGTCAGGGTTGCCAAGTGGCTATAAATAGTCCACCCCCACAACCATAAACGGTCGGCTGCTCAAATTTCAGTGCACGGCTTTTGTCGTTTGAGAGCAACCCACCTCGAAGCCTTTGAGAGAAAATCCTTAGTGAGGAGAAAAGCCCTAACCACCCAGAGCCAGAGTAATTGGGCATCACTTAAGTCTTCTTGTCCGAGTGATCTGAAGACTTATTACACTTGAGGACTGTGCATCCTCCAGACGGTTAGGCGTCGCGTTTTGAGCATCCAAGAGGAATTGTGGATTGCCGGTGAACGAAGTCTGTGAAGGTTTGGGAGTCTACCTTGAAGACTTACCAGAGTGATTGGGCGGGGTCTGTGTGACCTTAGCTCAAGGAGAAAACGGTGAGGACTGGGTGTCCTGAGCTGCGTGTTCAGGACTGGGTGTCCGGGACTGTGTGTCCTTTGGTTTAAATACCTAGCCGCTCCAACCAGACGTACAGTTGTCACAGCAACTGGAACTGGTCCAACACATCATTGTCTTCAACGTGTCACTGGTTTCATCTTCACGTCCCTTTACTTACCAGTACACATTGTGAAGCTATTGCATGCCTGCTTAATCTTCTGTCTTCACAACCTGACTGTATGATCTGTTTGGCTTCATAACTTCTTTCAACCTGATCCTCATTACACTGAAGCTATTTGTCTCTGTGCTTTCACTGTACTATATATTTGACTATGGCTTGCGTTGTGTAATCTACCTTCCGCTACATAGTGATAGGCTTGTTCACTCTGTTTGTCTTCATAACTTCCACGTTTTGAAGACTTTCATAAAAATTGCCTATTCACCCCCCTCTAGTCGATATAACGCACTTTCAATTGGTATCAGAGCAAGGTGCTCCCTTGTTCTGTGTGATTCGGTTTAACCACCTGGAGTTTTAGCTATGTCGACTGCAGGGATAATTAAAGTCTCCGCTGCGTGCCCCGTCTTCGATGGAACTGAATATCCCTACTGGAAGAATAAGATGCGCATGCATCTTGAAGCCATTGACGTCGACCTATGGTATGTCGTCGAAAACGGCGTTCCCAAGGCTGGAGAAGGTGTCACTGCGGCTGATGTCAAGAAGTTCACTCAACTGGACTCCACTGCCAAGAATATTATCTGTGGTCATCTGACCAAGGGACAATACGGACGTGTGAGTGCCTCGAAGACATCCAAGCTGGTCTGGGACTGGCTCTCCAAGGTCAATGAAGGCATCTCAACCAAGAGAGATCAGAGAATCAGTGTTCTTCGCAATCTCTTCAACCGCTTCAAGCGAAATGACAATGAGAATGTCCAGCACACATTTGACCGGCTCACTGACATCACAAATGAGCTTCAAGCCCTCGGCGCCACTGAGATCACCAAACATGAAATCGTCAATACGCTGCTAAGATCACTTGACAGTTCATTTGACATCCTAGCCCTGATGATTCAAGAACGTCCAGACTTCAAGACACTCGATCCGTCTGACATACTTGAGAGGCTCAACACACATGAGTTTCAGCTTTCTGAGAAAAGAGATATCTACGGTCCAAACTATGGGCGAACTCGTGCCTTGAAGGCAAAAGTTGTGTCATCATCTGAAGAGGAATCTGACAGCAGTTCTGATGATCCTGAAGACATTGGAAGGGAACTTGCAATGCTAGTGAAGAAGTTCCAGAAATTCACCAAGAAGAAAGGCTTCAGAAAGTCTTCACGATCAAGCTCAAGGAATGATGAAGCTTCTGCGCATGACTACAAGAGGAAAACTTGTCACAAATGCAAGAAAACTGGACACTTCATCTCTGAATGCCCACAGTGGGACAATGAGAACAGAAAGAAGAAGAAGAGCAAGGAATATGACTCTGACGATAAGAAGACGAAGAAATACTCAAAGTCTTCGTCCAAGTCTTCCTCAAAGTCTTCATCACACAAGAAGAGTTCATCTGGCAAGGCTCGTGCGTTTGTTGGCAAGGAAATGGATTTAGAGGAGGAGTCCGCTTCTGAGGAGGCAGAGGTGGAGTCTGAGGAGGAGTCTGATTCAGGCGTTGCAAGTTTGGCTACAGCCTATGTCGCCAAGTCCGTCTTCAACACTGAAGACAATGACTCCATCACCATCACCGATGCAAATGACAAGGACGACTCTACTCCCACCTACTGCTTCATGGCACGTGGTGCCAAGGGTACGACACCAGTGACTTCAGAGTCTTCAGTATGGATTATTGACAGCGGGTGTACAAATCACATGACTGGCAAGAGAAGTCTCTTTATGGACTCAACCTTACGTCCATCTGACAAGAGCCACATCACATTCGCTGACACTGGTAAAAGTAAAGTACTGGGTCTAGGTAGAGTTGCAATCTCAAAGGACAACACATGGATAAAGTCATGTTTGTTGAATCCCTTGGCTTCAACTTAATGTCTGTCTCAATGCTTTGCGATTTAAACATGATTGTAATCTTTGGAAAATATCGTTGTTTGGTACTAATGGAATCTGACAAGTCTCTAGTGTTTGAAGGGTATCGAAAAGATGACTTGTACGTGGTAGATTTCTCAGCAGGGCCACAGCTTGCAGTTTTTCTTCTCGCAAAGGCTTCAGAATGCTGGCTTTGGCATCGAAGACTTGGGCATGCTGGCATGAGGAACCTCCACACCCTTGCTAAGAAGAAGCACGTCATAGGCATCGAGGGCGTCAAGTTCAAGAAAGATCACTTATGCGGTGCCTGTGAAGCTGGGAAGATGACAAGGGCAAAACATCCTTCGAAGACAATCATGACCACTACTCAACCCTTCGAACTGCTTCACATGGATCTCTTCGGTCCTACCCACTACTCAACTTTCTCCACTACTGCTTGCCTCTATGGCTTTGTCATTGTTGATGATTACTCTAGATATACTTGGGTGCACATAATCCTTTACAAGACTGAAGTGCAGGATGTCTTCAGACGCTTCGCAAATCGGGCAATGAACAATTATGGCGCCAAGATAAAGCACATCAGAAGTGACAATGGCACAGAATTCAAGAACACCGGCCTTGACACATATCTTGATACTTTGGGCATCACTCATGAATTCTCAGCTCCTTACACGCCACAACAGAATGGCATCGTCGAACGCAAGAACAGAACACTCATTGAGATGGCCAGAACAATGTTAGATGAGTACAAGACACCAAGAAAATTCTAGACTGAAGCCATTGACACTGCATGCCATACTATCAACCGTGTATATCTTCACAAGCTGCTTAACAAGACATCTTATGAACTTCTGACTGGCAAGAAGCCAAATGTAAGTTACTTCAGAGTATTTGGATCAAGATGCTGGATCAAGGACCCTCACCACACCGCAAAATTTGCTCCAAAAGCACATGAGGGCTTCATGCTTGGATATGGAAAGGATTCACACTCCTACAGAGTCTTCAATCTCTTTCACTACAAAGTGGTTGAAACAGTGGATGTGCGGTTTGATGAGACCAATGGGTCACAAAGAGAGCAACTACCAGATGTACTAGATGAAGTTCCAGCCAGTGAATCAATCAAGCTAATGGGAACTGGAGAAATTATACCTTCTGAAGCTCGTCCTGAAGAAGAACTTATCATCTCAGCACCTGATCCACATGAAGACAATGCTCAGCCTGAAGACATTCCTCCCCATGATAACATAGATCAACAAGAGCAAAGTCTTCGACCCCTACATCCTCGTGTTGCCAATGAAGTGCAAATTGACAGAATAATTGATAGCATCAATGCACCTGGTCCATTGACTCGTTCAAAGGCAACTCAACTGGCAAACTTTTGCGGACACTTCGCATTTGTTTCAATCACAGAACCCAAGAAAATTGATGAAGCCTTTATGGAACCTGAATGGATTCAAGCTATGCAAGAAGAGCTTCAACAATTTGAGCTGAACAATGTATGGGAGTTAGTTAAGCGTCCTGATCCACGGAAGCATAACATAATAGGCACCAAATGGATATACCGCAACAAGCAAGATGAGCATGGCCAAGTCGTCAGAAACAAGGCTCGTCTCGTTGCTCAAGGATATACTCAAGTGGAAGGCATCGACTTCGACGAAACATTTGCTCCTGTGGCCAGACTTGAAGCCATCCGTATACTGCTGGCCTATGCAAATCATCACAACATTATCCTGTATCAAATGGATGTAAAAAGTGCCTTCCTCAATGGCAAAATTGAAGAAGAAGTGTATGTTGCGCAACCACCTGGGTTTGAAGATCCAAAACATCCTGGCATGGTGTACAAGCTCAAAAAGGCACTATATGGCCTCAAACAAGCCCCTCGGGCCTGGTATGATACACTCAAATACTTCCTGAAGAGCAAAGGCTTCATACGTGGTTCCCTGGATCCCACTCTCTTCACAAAGACATATGATGGTGAACTGTTTGTGTGCCAAATATACGTGGATGACATTATCTTCGGCTGCACCAATCAGAAGTACAGTGAGGAATTTGGGTATATGATGCAAGAGCAATATCAGATGTCTATGATGGGGGAACTGAAATTCTTCCTCGGTCTTCAGATAAGGCAACAATGCAATGGCATCTTTATATCTCAAGAGAAATATCTCAAAGACTGCCTGAAGAAGTTCGGTATGCAAGACTGCAAAGGCTTCACAACACCAATGCCAGCCAAACATCATCTGGGTTCTGACGACAATGGTAAAGAGTTCGATCAAAAGGTATACCGCTCCATGATTGGTTCTTTGCTTTATTTATGTGCATCTAGGCCAGATATTATGCTTAGTGTTTGCATGTGTGCTCGGTTCCAAGCGGCACCAAAGGAGTCGCATCACTTAGCAGTGAAGCGAATTCTTCGATATTTGGCTCACACACCAACTCTAGGGTTATGGTATCCAAAGGGCTCAGAGTTTGATCTGGTTGGATTTTCGGACGCTGATTACGCTGGTGACAAGGTTGATCGGAAGTCCACATCAGGCACATGTCATTTCCTGGGCCGATCTCTTGTCTGTTGGTCTTCAAAGAAGCAGAACTGTGTATCTCTCTCCACTGCTGAATCTGAATACATTGCTGCTGGATCCTGCTGCGCTCAACTTCTATGGATGAAGCAAACCCTCAAGGATTATGGCATTCATCTGAAGCAAGTGCCACTTTACTGCGACAACGAAAGCGCCATCAAGATCGCCAACAACCCAGTTCAGCACTCGAAGACAAAGCACATTGAAATTCGTCATCATTTTCTCAGAGATCATGTTACAAAGGAAGACATTGATATCATACACATCAACACTGAAGAGCAATTGGCAGATATCTTCACCAAGCCCTTGGATGAGAAGAGATTTTGCAAGTTACGGTGTGAGCTAAATATCTTGGAATCCTCAAATGTCCTGTGATCAGGCACACATCCTAACACTTATGCATGATGATGACTTAGATGTGCAACACACAAAGTAACGTATATCTTCAATCAATGAAGACATACATTCTAAGTGTGAATACATTAACGTGGAATTTGACCTCGGAGCGCCACGATAATTGTGCGCCGTGTCTGGGTCCAATACTTCCTATACGGTGGGTAGCGCCACCACCAAAAATTTTCTGCTTGAAGTGTTTTACTCATGGCATTACTTTTGCTATGTCTTCACATTTGGTTTGGCTTCAATCTCAACATGTCTTCATAATTATCTTCACTACGTTGATTATATATGCACTGGTGTTCTGTCCTCTACAGCATTCACTTATAGCTATGTCTTCTTGTCTGAATCTTTTGAACTAAGTGAATGTGACCGGACCCTAACCTCTCCATGCTTCCTACCTCAAACTCTATCTCTCCAAGTCATATGCACTCTATTGAAACTGTCGAATGTCTTCACTGCATCCTTGTTAGAAGAAGACACAGAGACAAACTTTAAAACAGCTTTCAATGTTTTTCCATCAACTAGAATTCCGGAGAAGTAGGAATGACTCCCGACAAACCAGGCGTGCGTGGGGTGAAACTGCCCCCACAATTCCGCATGCTGGCCACGTACTGATCAGATGCGAATCGCCAGGGGCACCTGAGTAATAGCGCAGTGCCGCCCATATCCCTATAAGTACACGTTTCACTGCGGTCATTATCTCTTCTTCCTCCCTCGCACAAGCCCTAGCGCCACCGCTAACTCTCAACGACGCCGGCGACGAAGTGCTTCACTGCCGCGACCTCTCCGACGCCGTTCTCACGCCGACCGCGGACACCAGTATCTCCGCCGTCGTCCTAAGTGTCTTCCGTCGCCAAGTTAGGGCACGGAGGATCGAACTGCTCGGCCTCACCTCTCTTCTCGTCTAGCAGTTCCAAGTCTGGTAAATAACAAGCTTTTTACAGCCTCTTTTGATCCTATTGATCCATCACTTTCTGCCAAAAGAGGTTTCTATTCCTTCAAGTTTCATTCCTCTTGTCTGAATCTCATAACTTGCCTAGCATATTCACTAGTTCTTCATGAAGTAGTTAGATTCCTCACTTGTACTGATCTATGGGTTCGTACAAATCTGGAACCAACTTCTTTTCTATAAAGTGAATGTCTTCGCATGATGAGGTCAATGTCTTCTACACTGATTTATCTTCAAAATCTTCTGAGAATGCATATGACCTCTTCCCCTTCCCTCGCACCTTAATGCTGTCACAGGTACATGTCCATGGGAGAATCTTTTGGTTCTCATAGTCTGCATTCATTTGTAGAATTCCTACAGCGTCACATCAATTCACCCGAAGCAAGTTCCTGTTGGTCAAGCAAAAGGAAGCCTTTGAAGCCTTTGAAACCTTTAAAGCCTTTGAATCTTTTGAAGCCTTCCAAGTTAAGCTTCATGGCATCCGAGAAACCATCAAGGAAGGGAGTCAGACAGAGACGGGGTGACACATCTAAGGATCTGCCTGAAGATTTGGCAGAAACGTACCAAACAGATCCTGAAGAAACCTATGCTCAGCGCAAGACATGAATCCAATGGATTCGCAGGTATTGGGCAGAGCAGTGGTTCCTATACCGCTTCGTCACCAAAGAATATGCAGAGAAGTGCGCCATCAAGCGGCCATGGGGAGATGCCTTGTACAAGAATCTCGTACCCCGAACCAGAGACGAAGCCATTGCTCAAGGCTTCTTTCCATGCATGGTCAGGGGACAACAGCCAGCTGATGCACATCCATCATCCCTTCTCTGGTGTCGCGATGACACTCTGTTCAAGCGCAACTTCCAATTTGCCCAAAACTCTACGAAGCAAAACAAGAAGGAGTTTGGATTGGACTTCAACCCAGGTCCCTCCAGACCAAGGGCAGATGGCACACGTGACGCTAATCCCAATGTCATCGGGCCATTTGCCAATCTTGACGGCCTCATCACTCACATTATAGTCCAAGGGACTGCCGTGAACGACCCTCCAGCAGACACTGAGTCTGATGATGCTCCTACTGCCCCAGAGCCGAAGCAGATGAAGAAGAAGCCAAAAGCTTCCAAGCCAGTCGCCTCCCCCAAGATCTCCAAAGCGAAGCCATTGGCCACTGCATCTCCTGAAGCCAGTGTGCAGTCTGAAGACTTATCAAGAGTCTCCAAGCCTCAAGAAGCAAAGAAACCACAGCCACACACCAGCAAAGAGCTAACTGTCGCTGCCGTTCTTCGCTGCGAAGCCATTGATCTGTCCAGTGACGAAGATCTTGGTGATGACGCTCTTGAGCAGCTCATCAAGAGCAAGGAGGAGGCTGAAATCTTCAACAATCTGCCTCTGTTCGATGCAAAAATCATCCACAACTTCATAGATGAGTGGTTTGACACGCCCAACATCAGCTTTGATGATCTGCAGCTGCCCATTGGCCTCAGCGTAGCCTTCCAAGGAGCTATCGCTTCAGAACTCGCTATTGCCCAGCGCATCGTGGAACTGAAGCAAAAGATAGATTTTGAAAAAGCTCAGTTTAAGCAGAACATGGCCACGCTCAGCGTCCAAGAGATCAAAGACTTCAAAGTCATGCTGCATGAGTTGAAGGAAAACTTCATGCAGAAACGTGCAGAGGCTCAGGGTTCACGCGAGCGCATGAAGAATTTGGCTGATCTCTGCGTACAGGCCTACAATGAGGCCAAGAAGCGAAAGGCACTTGGCCGTCCCGGCGTCGACCCCAGGATGGCCGCCAAGAAAAAGAAGACGCCCACCGTGGCGGAAGAAGAGGCCCCACGGCAAGAAGCTATTCCAATTGTCTTCCCCACCGCCAAGCCTAGCTCGAAGCCAAAGCGCTCACCCGCTTCAGAGCTTAAGAAGACAAGGATAGCCGAAGCTAAAGCAAGGAAGAGGAAACACTCTGAAGCCTCTCCTTCAGACCCCACCATCAAAAAGCGCAAGTCCAAGAAGTCTCAGGCTGCTCCCACAGAGCCCTTGATAGTTGAACCCCTTTCCGTTCGCCGTCCTCATGAAGATCGTCAGATGACCGTCCATGAGCCTGCTCTCACCGAGGCTCAGCATGATGAAGACATTCCAGCAGCCGACCCCACCGCTGCTGAAGACATTGGTCTCCAAGACAATGTACAAGATGATGCAGTCCTTCCTCAGCTCGAATCGAGTGAATTGCTCAGCATTGGTCGTCCCCTGACGCCAATCACACAAGATGCATGGTGGGCAGATCGCCCACAAGAGGAAGAGGATGAGCCCCAGCCCACTGCAACTCCACCGGCGTCGCCTGCATTCCGTAGGCTTCGCAAAGGACCAAGGGCTCAGACTGCTGACGACATTCCGGCTGCATCAGCCGAAGCACAAGCAGAAGAGCATGAAGAACCTCAAGCTCCATCTCCCCCACACCAGCAAGAAGAAATTCTCAAGGAGGCTGACACCACTCCGGCTGCCACACATAATACTGAAGCATTTGTGGAGCCAGACCAACCAACAGCTTCAAGAGATACTGAAGCAACTGCCTCTGACCCTTCTGTGCCTGTGTCTGCTGCCGGACCACAGTTCAATTATCATATTGCGCACAGGCCCCAGGTACAGAAGCCAATCCCACGACTGCCAAGGTTCCCAGGTCCAGTCACTGCTCCTGGCTCCTTCAATGTCAATAGCTTCAGGGCGGACAACACTTTCTTCAACCGCTCCAAGAACCCTTACTCAAGGGAAAAGATTGTGTCAGATAGGTTCTGGAGCTACCCACAGCGCAGCTACTACTCCTGCGTCCTCTACAACCAGAACCGTATCTTTCCACATCAGCACCTTGAAGTTGAAGCTTTTGCTGGTCTGCCTGGTCTGGAAGAAGCCCTGGACTGCTTCAGGCAAGTTGGCCTGCTGCCGTTTGTCATGGATGAAGAGCACTGGAACGAAGAGCTTCTGCTTCAGTTCTATGCAACATTGCACATAAAGGGCTACAACAGAGATCCGAAGACTTGGGTCCTGGAGTGGATGACCGGCAACTTCCATCATGAAGCCAATGCATTTGATATCATTGAGCTCACCGGCCTACCCACTCCAGGCGAACACTTCGAAGAAGGCTGCCAACTCCATACTGAGGCAGTTGAGAGCATATTTCAGCGACCTGAGCCGAATATGAGTCAGATGCTCTCAATGATGAAGCCATTGCCTTCTGACGCACCTTACCCAACGGAGTTCTTCGTTGAAGACTTAGAGTACCTTCCTAGAACTATCTATCACATCATCAGGCGGACTCTATGGCCCATTAAGGGGCACTCTCGATATGCCAAGGTTGAAGGTGCCATGAAGACTCTCATCTTCTGCATCCTACACGGCAAATGCTTCAATGCCCAGGATCTCTTCATACGTCAACTTGCTGCATCTGGCTCAGATCTCTTTTGGTCTGAAGATTTATGCTCCATGGGTTATGAGGCTAATCAAGCTCCACTCTGCGATATCATATCAGCCCTTAACCCGCAATCACAGAATCTTCTTACCCGATGTGGACACCTCTGCTGAAGCTATTTATCCTGAGCCTGCCAAACAGCCACTAAGTCTTCAGAATGCAGAACACCAAAGCTTCACTCAACATGATGAAGGTGTTGAAGCCATTTCCAGAGTCTATCCAATGGCTGGCACCACACGTGCCCCTGCATCCACTGAAGCCACTGACAGCGAAGCTGGACAGAGACCCAAGAAACGCGCTCGTACACTCACTGATCGTGAACTTCTTGTGGCTCTGCATCAAAAGCAAGATAGGCATCACGACTGGCTCAAGAGGCAGATGCACAGTCTCATGCAAGACGTCAATCGCATCAGGAATCTGGCCACCAAGAACGCCTTCGTCGCACACGAAACCTGTCGCCGCACTTGGAAAGGCCTCACTATGATGTGCACTGAAGCTGAATTGCAAGAGGATGGCTTCAAGGAGCGTTTCAAGTTTGACTCCACACCCCCCAGAAGAGCTGTGTTGCGTGGGACTCCTTCACTTGAAGAATCCGAGTTCTCTTCCTCTGCTGCCACCGTGACGGGACAAATCATTGAGGAAGAAGACGACGCCACATCACCACCAATGTCTTCAGCGCGCGTCCTCACTGCCCCAAGCTCGCCTGCACCACCAAACGTCTCCACCGACCCTGCTGCGCCTAGGAACGCATAGAAAACTCTATGTCTTCAAACCTTTTTGGTCATCACTGACAAAAGGGGGAGAAGCATATGATGTTTATAGTCTTCAAGTGGGTCAATAATATGGGCGGGTGCTTTATATTTTGCATTTTGCTTCGTGCTTACAACTCTCGTTTTGCTACATTTGGTTCTTTGAGTTGTAACACTTAAACTTGATGGTCGTCTGCTACTATGTTTGCCACTGTGTTCTTGCGAAGATAAATTCCGCATGTACGACGATAATTTCCGCACTCTTATCATTTTGCAGACGTCCATTTTTCATTATGCATATCATTATCTTCATATATCTTTACGTGCATAATGGATTGTCATCATAAGTTGAAGCGGATTCCCACAAATACAACCTGCTGTGTGCATTTGCATTTCAGAAGAAAATCACTTAATATGCACATCTTCAGGGGGAGCCCTTGCAACATATGAAGACAATTCCTTTACAATTTCACAAATTATATTCCCCGTTGAAAACTTCAACTAGTTTGTCATCAATCACCAAAAAGGGGGAGATTGTAAGTGCATCTAGTGCCACCCCTAGTTGGTTTTGGAGTATTGACGACAAACCTAGTTGAGGGACTAATGTGTTTGTGAGAATTGCAGGATAACACAGGTAGAAGTCCCTCATTGATTCGGTTTAGCTACCAGAGATGACCCCCAAAAATGTACGAAGACATTGAAGACAATGGTGGTTCATGAAGACATTCATGTCGAAGACAATGACATATGAAGACTCCCCATGAAGCCTTTGGAACTCGAAGACTTAGATCCTTCGTAGTTTTACCTATTCATGTTGTGTCATAGGAACCACCATACTGTTAAGTGGGGTCCAAGAGAACCAGTCAGGATGACTGAAGTGATGCCTAATTCAAATCCTATGTCTTCGAGTGAAGACAATGAGAGAAAATCTTGTCCAGAGTCAGACAAGTCAGCTTTACTTGCAGCCCAAGTAAAGTTGCCGTGAGAGTTCAAAATCCGACCGTTAGTACATGTGTCAGTTCCTTAGTGACCCAGGGTCATTTCGGACAAATCAGGTCAGGGTTGCCAAGTGGCTATAAATAGTCCACCCCCACAACCATAAACGGTCGGCTGCTCAGATTTCAGTGCACGGCTTTTGTCGTTTGAGAGCAACCCACCTCAAAGCCTTTGAGAGAAAATCCTTAGTGAGGAGAAAAGCCCTAACCACCCAGAGCCAGAGTAATTGGGCATCACTTAAGTCTTCTTGTCTGAGTGATCTGAAGACTTATTACACTTGAGGACTGTGCATCCTCCAGACGGTTAGGCGTCGCGTTCTGAGCATCCAAGAGGAATTGTGGATTGCCGGTGAACGAAGTCTGTGAAGGTTTGGGAGTCTACCTTGAAGACTTACCAGAGTGATTGGGCGGGGTCTGTGTGACCTTAGCTCAAGGAGAAAACGGTGAGGACTGGGTGTCCTGAGCTGCGTATTCAGGACTGGGTGTCCGGGACTGTGTGTCCTTTGGTTTAAATACCTAGCCGCTCCAACCAGACGTACAGTTGTCACAGCAACTGGAACTGGTCCAACACATCATTGTCTTCAACATGTCACTGGTTTCATCTTCACGTCCCTTTACTTACCAGTACACATTGTGAAGCTATTGCATGCCTGCTTAATCTTCTGTCTTCACAACCTGACTGTATGATCTGTTTGGCTTCATAACTTCTTTCAACCTGATCCTCATTACACTGAAGCTATTTGTCTCTGTGCTTTCACTGTACTATATATTTGACTATGGCTTGCGTTGTGTAATCTACCTTCCGCTGCATAGTGATAGGCTTGTTCACTCTGTTTGTCTTCATAACTTCCACGTTTTGAAGACTTTCATAAAAATCGCCTATTCACCCCCCCCCTCTAGTCGATATAACGCACTTTCAAAACGGCCGGATCCTTCTCCGGCTGCGGACTCCGGACCACCTGCGCCCGCGCCTATCGAAACCGATTGGGCGCCGATCATGGAGTTTACCCCCGCGGATATTTTTCAGCACTCGCCCTTCGGCGACATACTGAAATCATTAAGGTCTCTCTCCTTGTCAGGAGAATCCTGGCCGAACTATGTCCGGCAGGATTGGGATGCGGATGATGAAGAAATTCGGACCCCACCCACCACCCATTTAATAGCCACTGTCGACGACCTAACCGACATGCTCGACTTCGACTCCGAGGACATCAATGGTATGGACGACGATGCGGGAGACGAAGAGGAACCACTGCCCACAGGGCACTGGACAGCCACCTCATCATATGATATATATATATATATATATATATATATGGTGGACACACCCAAAGAAGGCAATGGCGATGAGATAGTGGAGGATAACCCCTCCAAGACGCAACCAAAGCATCGACGTCAGCGGCGCCGCTCTAAGTCTCGCCAAAGCAAAAGCGGTGACACCGGCATAGGAGATAATACCACTCCGGACAGTGCCAAAGACGACAACAATCCCCTCCAGCAAGATTTAGGGCAAGAGGACGGAGAAGCTAGCCCTCCTGAGAGAGCGGCAGATGGAGAGGCGGAGGATTATAATTGCATGCCTCCCTCCGAAGACGAGGCAAGCCTCGACGATGACGAATTCATCGTTATAGAGGATCCCGTCGAACAAGAGCGCTTCAAGCGCCGGCTTATAGCCACGGCAAACAGACTTCAGAAAAAGCAACAACAGCTTCAAGCTGATCAAGATGTGCTAGCTAACAGATGGACTGAAGTCCTTGCGGCCGAGGAATATAAACTCGAACGCTCCTCCAAAAGTTACCCGAAGCGCAGGTTGCTACCCCGACTAGAGGAGGAAGCACTCAAACCTACATCTCCCACATATGATGCGCTGACCGGCCACCTCGTGGCCGCGATAGAGAGGCATTTCAACCAAAAGCTCAGCCCGCACTCCGACGCCACTCAAATAAAAATGTCAAGGCATGGGGAAATACGCCAGACCTGCGAGACGTATTGGAGGACAAAGCAAAACATGCAAGATCGATCTACGAATCACGAGGGTGCGCCACTATGCGAGATGATAACCGTCATGCCGGGTACAGCAAAAGTCAGTCCGGCCGGGCCGAACACAGCAGGCAAGACTCATTTGAGCTGCGTGGCGACATAGTCCAGTACAGTGGTGCCGCACACCCCCTATGCTTCACAGACGAAGTAATGGATCATCAAATCCTAGAGGGTTTCAAACCCGTAAATATAGAATCATACGACAACACAAGAGATCCTGCGGTGTGGATCGAGGATTTCCTCCTGCACATCCACATGGCCCGCGGTGATGATCTACACGCCATCAAATACCTCCCACTTAAACTCAAAGGACCAGCTTGGCATTGGCTCAACAGCTTGCCAGCAGAGTCCATTGGTTGTTGGGAAGATCTGGAAGCCGCATTCCTCGACAACTTCCAGGGCACTTATGTGCGACCACCAGATGCCGATGACTTGAGCCACATAATTCAGTAGCCAGAGGAATCGGCCAGGCAATTCTGGACACGGTTCCTAACAAAGAAAAATCAAATTGTCGACTATCCGGATGCGGAGGCCCTAGCAGCTTTCAAACACAACATCCGTGACGAATGGCTCGCCCGGCACCTTGACCAAGAAAAGCCGAAATCCATTGCAGCCCGCATGACACTCATGACCCTCTTTTGTGCGAGAGAGGACAGCTGGCTGGCTCGCAGCAACAACATATCAAAGAACCATGGTACTTCGGATACCAAGGACAGCAATGGCAGGTCACGTCACAACAAACATAAGCGTCGCATTAACAACGACAATACCGAGGATACGACAGTCAATGCCGGACTCAAAGGCTCTAAACCCGGTCAGCGGAAAAAGCCATTCAAAAGAAGCACTTCGGGCCCGTCCAATTTGAACCGTATACTCGATCGCTTGTGTCAAATACACGGCACCCCCGACAAGCCAGCCAACCACACCAACAAGGATTGTTGGGTGTTCAAGCAGGCAGGCAAGTTAAATGCCGAAAACAAAGATAAGGGGTCACATAGCGATGACGAGGAGGAACCCCGGCAGCCGAACACATGAGGACAGAAGAGGTTGACACCACAAGTGCGGACGGTGAACATGATATACGCAACCCACATCCCCAAGAGGGAACGGAAGCGTGCGCTCAGGGATGTATACGCGTTGGAGCCAGTCGCCCCAAAGTTCAACCCATGGTCCTCCTGTCCGATCACCTTCGATCGCAGGGACCACCCCACTACTATCCGTCACAGCGGATTTGCCACACTGGTCCTAGACCCAATCATTGGCGAATTTCACCTCACTCGGGTCCTTATGGATGGCGGATGCAACCTGAATCTGCTTTATCAGGACACAATGTGCAAATGGGCATAGAACCCTCACGGATCAAACCCACAAAAACAACCTTCAAAGGCGTCATACCAGGTGTAGAGGCCCATTGCATAGGCTCAGTCACAGTGGAGGTGGTCTTCGGATCCCCGGATAACTTCCGAAGCGAGGAGTTGATTTTCGATATAGTCCCGTTCCGCAGTGGCTATCATGCACTGCTCGGGCAAACCGCATTTGCGAGATTCAATGCGGTACCGCACTATGCATATCTCAAGCTCAAGATGCCAGGACCTCGGGGGGTCATCACAGTCAATGGAAATATAGAACGCTCTCTCCGAACGGAGGAGCACACTGCGGCCCTCGCAGCAGAAGCGCAAAGCAGCCACTTAGGGCAATCCACCAGTTCGGCGATTCAAGATCCAGACACCTTCAAGCGCGCCCGGAGTAATCGGCAACAGGACCGCCTGGCATGTTCCGAGCTCGCATAGCAATGCGGCCCCCACCCCAGTACCAGCCAAACGGCTAACTCCGTGCCCCGCATACATAATTACGCATTAAAAATACCATGGGCATAGATGGGGAGGGGGACACGACTACGGCACGCCCCAAGACGCGGCTCAACCGCACCAGGGGCTTCCCGTTCTGTTATTTTTCTCTTTCAGGACTTTAATCGCTGGAAACCCTGTCCGGCAGCATGATTGTCGGACACATGATGCAGCAACCAAGGAGGCAGAAAGCTACATCACACCACGGAACTCCCAGGTGGATTACGATAACGAGAGAAGTACTAGCTTTAATACCATTCCTCAGCTTGCCCTTGGAAGGGACATGTCAAATAGTCCTACTTTTTGCTTATTGCACTACTTGTATCATTCTGCTTTAACGCACCTTTTTGAATAAACAATGCATAGCACTAAGACTATT
Source organism: Triticum monococcum (assembly GCA_034509565.1). Classification (NCBI taxonomy): domain Eukaryota; kingdom Viridiplantae; phylum Streptophyta; class Magnoliopsida; order Poales; family Poaceae; genus Triticum; species Triticum monococcum. The sequence continues at coordinate 29,643,735 of CM067847.1, forward strand.
ATTGCTATATATATATATATATATGTTCATTCATGACATCCAGCACCCGTACACTCTGGTACGGCCAATACGCTAGGGGCTTACGCATACCCCATAATACGGCGTGAGAAGTCTGAACACTTTCAACAGTGCGGCACCCCGAACTTATAGCACTATATGCATCAGCTCCGAATCATGTCTTGGCTCAATAGTTGGGTTTGCCCGACTCCCATGTTTTGGTACCTTACGTTCCGCTATATCGGCTAAGGTAGCACTGGCAGAACTACAGCGATTGTGCCCCGGTTCTGCTGGGCTAAGCACCTCAGTAGAGAAAGCAAAAACTGACTGTCATGATAAGGCGAGAGACTGGTCGCTGTTCGAGAGGTTTCGAGTCCCTAAAGACTTATGCCGCTTAAAGTGACGAGTCGGCTCTGTCCGGCTTAAGGCGCGTATAGCGCCCCGAATTCGGCCTTCCGAATACTAGGGGCTTCGCCGAAATTTAAAATTATAGAATTCTATGGCTAAGTGAGAGTGATAAAGCATTATAGTCCGATTGCATTGTTCGTTGTGCTGAGCACCTCCCTCGAAGGACCCAAAAATGGGAACAAGAGTGCTCAGGTTTATCCCGAATACCCCAGCACTCGTGGCATGGGGGCAGAAGCCGACGACTAGCCATCTCTCAGATTTGATAATCAGCCGAATAGAAGGTAATATTTTAAATTCAAACAAGTGTTGCATAGCACATATGAACAAGTTTTCATCATACAGGATCACATGAGCAAGTTCATTCAAATATTACATCTTTGGAACACTCGTCCGCTACAAGACGGGCACCCTTCAGGACACCCTCATAATACATCTCGGGGTGGCGATGCTCCTTGCCCTGCGGCGGCCCCTCCTTCACCAGCTTCACGGCGTCCATCTTGGCCTAGTGCACCTTTGCACGGGCAAAAGCCCGGCGTGCACCTTTGATGCACACGGACCGCTTGATGACTTCCAGCCACGGGCAGGCATCCACAAGCCGCCTCACCAGGCCGAAGTAGCTGTTGGGAAGGGTGTCGCCAGGCCACATCCGGACTATAAAGCCCTTCATGGCCTGTTCGGCCGCCTTGTGCAGCTCGACCAACTGCTTCAGCTGGTCGCTCATGGGCACCGGGTGTTCGGTCCTAGTATACTGGGACCAGAATAACTTCTCCGTCGAGCTTCCCTCCTCGGCCCAGTAAAATTTTGCGGCATCCGACACGCTGCGGGGCAAATCTGCGAATGCTCCTGTATAGCTCCGGACTCGGGTAAGTAACAAGTAATTTACTTTCACATGCTTGCTCTGCATAAAGAATGCCTTACCCGCCGCTATCTTCTTCATCGCCTCAATCTCCTGGAGGGCCTTTTGGGCTTCGGCCTTGGCATTCTTTGCGCTCTCAAGGGTCGCGGCAAGCTCAGATTCTCGTGTCTTTGAGTCAAGCTCCAACGCCTCGTGCTTCGTCACGAGAGCTTGGAGCTCTTGCTGCACCTTGCCCACCCGCGCCTCTTGCTTTTCCCGCTTGATGCGCTCCTTGGCCGCTTTGTTTTCGGCCTCGGACAGCGCTTGCTTCAGGGTCGCCACTTCGGTCGCCGCCCCTGGAAAATTCATGATGATCCTGTCATTTTGCAATCGCATCCTTTATATATATATATATATATATATATATATATATATATATATATATATATATATATATATATATATACCTTTGTTCTCCTCGAGCTGCCTCTTTGCAAGGCCGAGCTCCTTCTGGGACCCTTCAAGGTCCCGCTTCAGTGCGGTAACCTCCGCAGTCAGTGCGGCAGAGGCCAGCAGCGAAGCCTGCATATGCATATGGACATACTTATGTTAGACTCCTGCGATATTGTTTGATCCTCTATTTGGCTTTTCTTTGTGAACATCGAACAAAGCATCAGGGGCTACTGTCTATGCGGTAATATTTTTTCTATATACTTACCTCAAAGCCTGTTAGAAGGCTGGTACAGGCTTCAGTCAATCCGCTCTTGGCGGACTGAACCTTCTTAATCACCGCACTCATAATAGTGCGGTGCTCTTCATCGATGGAAGCGCCGCAAAGCGCTCCCAGCAGGTTGTCCGGTGCCTCCGGATGGACAGAGGTCACCGGCACGGGCGTCTTACCCCTTTTGGAAGGGGGCCGCCTTCCCGAGTCCAGAACCACTGGAGGTTCCGGCACGGTGTCCGGCTGAGTGCCGGACTTGGAGCCCCCGGGAGCCTTGCTCCCTTTGCTCCTAGAGTCCGGAAGGTCGCCTTGAGGCGCCTCCGGAACTGCCTCTCCCCGGCTCGGTGCCCCTTGAGATAATACCTCGGCATTGTCTGTAGGGCAAGGGGAGGAGGCGGTCGGAAGTGGATCGCTGTCCATATCCGACGAATCCAAGGAGCCGTCCGATGAGGATACGTCGATACGGGCTTGGGGCGGTCTGCATAATCATATTCGGCGTTAGGAGAAGCAGTGCGACAACGGTATGCTATGAGTTACTCTGGTATCCGAATACTTACGACTTCGCCGGGGGCTTGGCCCTGAGCAGCCACTCATCTTCGCCTTCGGCGGTGGTGGTGGAGTAGTCCGGAAGGAGGGTCCTCCCGTTCTTGGACCCTTCGGCCTCCCCGGTTGGGGCGGCCTTCCTTTTCTTGTCTCCCCCGACTAGAGGAGGAGTGCGTCGCGGAGTTATCGAACGATGAGTCCGATACCACCTGGCGCCGGGAACTCTTTTGGGTTCCCTTGGCCTTCTTGGTCTTCTCCGACACCTTATAAGGGGTCGGAGTCAGCATCTCCGTCAGGAGAGCATCCGCAGTGTCTTCGGGCAGAGGGGCCGGATAGTTGATCTGCTCCGATGCCTCCACCCAGTCCTATCAAGGGCATGGGAGCTCAGGCCCCGCGCGTGGTTTATCTATGGTAAGTAAAAATCCTACCAGATGTACAAAACTCACCGGATTCGCAGGGCGCTTCGCGCTTAGCCCGCGGTCCTCGGTGAGAGAGGGAGGGACCTCGGCACCCTTGAATAGCACCCTCCAGACATCCTTGTGCGTCGTGTCGAAGAGCTCGCTCAAAGTCTGGTGCGGGGCCAGGTTGAACTCCCACAAGTTGAAATCCCGTTGTTGACACGGGAGGATCCGGCGGAAGAGCATGACCTGGACTATGTTGACGAGCTTGAGTTTCTTGCTTGCCATATTCCGGATACATTTCTGGAGTCCGTCCAGCTCCACCGATGAACCCCAGGATAGGCCCTTCTCTTTCCAGGACGTGAGCCGCGTGGGGATTCCGGATCGAAACTTGGGGGCCGCCACCCAGTTGGTGTCGCGCGGCTCGGTGTTGTAGAACCACGTTGAATGCCACCCCTTTATGATCTCCACGAAGGAGCCTTCAAGCCATATAACATTGGGCATCTTGCCCACCATGGCTCCGCCGCATTCTGCTTGTTGGCCTCCCACCACCTTCGGCTTGATATTGAAGGTCTTCAGCCATAGGCCAAAGTGGGGCCGGATGCGGAGGAAAGCCTCACACACGACGATGAACGCCGAAATGTTGAGGATGAAGTTCGGGGCTAGATCATGAAAGTCCAACCCGTAGTAGAACATAAGACCACGGACGAATGGATGAAGGGGAAACCCCAGTCCGCGGAGGAAGTGGTGGAGGAAGACTACCCTCTCATGAGGTTCCGGGGTGGGGACGATCTGCCCCGCAGCGGGCAGCCGATGTGCGCTATTCGCGGATAAGTATCCGGCTCCGCGCAGCTTTTTGATGTGTCCCTCCGTGACGGAGGAAGCCATCCACTTTCCTCCCGCTTCGGACATGTTTGGAGAAGGTTGAGGAGCAGGATGTGGGCTTGGGCGTTGGAGCTCGAGTGCGCAAGAATGGATGAGAAAGGAGGAAGAAGGCGTGGGTAGAAAAAGAATAAACCTTATCCCTTTATAAGGGCGATCGAAACTATGCGCCCCCACTAGCCTGGTAAAACTCGCTTATCCTCCAAGCGCCGTAATTGATGGCGTGGTTGGGTTACCCACGCCCGTATTGATGAGAATCGCGTAATAAGGGGGACACGATCTCTGCTTCCACAAGACGTGTCAAGAAACTACCTCGCGTTATGTGCGGGGCTAGTTGAAGAAAAACGGTTCGAATGATCACCGCGCCATGGCATGATGTCATGTTGCCAAAACGTGTCAGCAGATTAGATTTGTGGAAATATTATTCTCTCTATGGTGGTATGTAGAACTTATTTTGCAGGGTCAGACACTATCCTTTTATTTGAACTCTTCTGTGGTGTATCCGGAGGAGGAACCCGTCTTGCAATGCCGAAGACAACACTGCACGCCAGACTCATCGTCATTGAAGCCTGGTTCAGGGGCTACTGAGGGAGTCCTGGATTAGGGGGTCTCCGGACAGCCGGACTATATCCTTTGGCCGGACTATTGGACCATGAAGATACAAGATTGAAGACTTCGTCCCGTGTCCGGATGGGACTCTACTTGGCGTGGAAGGCAAGCTAGGCAGTACGGATATGGATATCTCCTCCTTTGTAACCGACCTTGTGTAACCCTAACCCCTTCCGGTGGCTATATAAACCGGAGGGTTTTAGTCCGTAGGACAACATACAATCATACCATAGACTAGCTTCTAGGGTTTAGCCTCTCCGATCTCGTGGTAGATCAACTCTTGTAATACCATATCATCAAGAATAAATAGAGCAGGACGTAGGGTTTTACCTCCATCAAGAGGGCCCGAATCTGGGTAAAACATCGTGTCCCCTGCCTCCTGTTACCATCCGCCTTAGACGCACAGTTTGGGACCCCCTACCCGAGATCCGCCGGTTTTGACACCGACAATGACCTTCAGAACAGGATTACCGTAACACTCTGGTGCGGATCTCACTCTAGTTTACCTACGAGGTTCGGTAGTAACTTGATCTAAAGTTACATGATCATCATCATTAGCTTCCTCACTAATTGGTGTAGTAGTCACAGGAACAAATTTCTGTGATGAACTACTTTCCAATAAGGGAGCAGGTACAATTAACTCATCAAGTTCTACTTTCCTCCCACTCACTTCTTTCGAGAGAAACTCCTTCTCTAGAAAGGATCCATTCTCAGCAATGAATATCTTGCCTTCGGATCTGTTATAGAAGGTGTACCCAACATTTTCTTTTGGGTATCCTATGAAGACGCACTTCTCCGATTTGGGTTTGAGCTTATCAGGTTGGAACTTTTTCACATAAGCATTGCAACCTCAAACTTTAAGAAGCGACAGCTTAGGTTTCTTGCCAAACCATACTTCACACGGTGTCGTCTCAACGGATTTAGATGGTGCCCTATTTAACATGAACGTGGCTGTCTCTAATGCATAACCCCAAAACAATAGTGGTAAATCAGTAAGAGACATCATAGATCGCACTATATCTAATAAAGTACGGTTACGACGTTTGGACACACCATTACACTGTGGTGTTCCAGGTGGCGTGAGTAGTGAAACTATTTCACATTGTTTTAACTGAAGGCCAAACTCGTAACTCAAATATTTTACTTCTGCGATCATATCATAGGAACTTTCATTTTTGTTACGATGATTCTCCACTTCACTCTGAAATTCTTTGAACTTTTCAAATGTTTCAGACTTGTGTTTCATCAAGTAGATATACTCATATCTGCTCAAATCATTTGTGAAGATCAGAAAATAATGATACCTGTCGCGAGCCTCAATATTCATCGGACCACATACATAAGTATGTATGATTTCCAACAAATCTGTTGCTCGCTCCATTGTTCCAGAGAATGGAGTCTTAGTCATCTTGCCCAAGAGGCATGGTTTGCAAGCATCAACTGATTCATAATCAAGTGATTCCAAAAACCCATCAGCATGGATTTTCTTCATGTGCTTTACACCAATATGACCTAAACGGCAGTGCCACAAATAAGTTGCACTATCATTATTAACTTTGCATCTTTTGGCTTCAATATTATATAAATGTGTATCACCACGATCGAGATCCAACAAACCATTTTCATTGGGTGTATGACCATAGAAGGTCTTATTCATGTAAATAGTACAACAATTATTCTCTAACTTACATGAATAACCGTATTGCAATAAACATGATCCAATCATATTCATGCTCAACGTAAACACTGAATAACATTTATTTAGGTTTAACACTAATCCCGAAAGTATAGGGAGTGTGCGATGATGATCATATCAATCTTGGAACCATTTCCAATACACATCGTCACTTCACCCTTAACTAGTCTCTGTTCATTCTGCAACTCCAGTTTCCAGTTACTATTTTTAGCAACTGAACCAGTATCAAATACCGAGGGGTTGCTATAAACACTAGTAAAGTACACATTAATAACATGTATATCAAATATAGCTTGTTCACTTTGACATTCTTCTTATCCGCCAAATACTTGGGGTAGTTCCGTTTCCAGTGACCAGTCCTTTGTAGTAGAAGCACTTAGTCTCAGGCTTAGGTCCAGACATGGGCTTCTTCACTTGAGCAGCAACTTGCTTGCCGTTCTTCTTGAAGTTCCCCTTCTTCCCTTTGCTATTTCTCTTGAAACTAGTGGCCTTGTCAACCATCAACACTTGATGTTTTTCTTGATTTCTACCTTCGCCGATTTAGCATCGCGAAGAGCTTGGGAATTGCTTACGTCATCCCTTGCATATTATAGTTTATCATGAAGTTCTACTAACTTGGTGATGGTGACTAGAGAATTCTGTCAGTCACTATTTTATCTGGAAGATTAACTCCCACTTGATTCAAGCGATTGTAGTACCCAGACAATCTGAGCACATGCTCACTGCTTGAGCTATTCTCCTCCATCTCTTAGCTATAGAGCTTGTTGGAGACTTCATATCTCTCAACTCGGGTATTTGCTTGAAATATTACTTCAACTCCTGGAACATCTCATATGGTCCATGACATTCAAAACGTCTTTGAAGTCCCAATTCTAAGCTGTTAAGCATGGTGCACTAAACTATCAAGTAGTCATCATACCGAGCTTTGCCAAACTTTCATAACGTCTGCATATGCTGATGCAATAGGTCCGTCACCTAGCGGTGCATCAAGGACATAATTCTTCTGTGCAGCGATGAGGATAATCCTCAGATCACGGATCCAATCCGCATCATTGCTACTAACATCTTTCAACTTAGTTTTCTCTAGGAACATATCAAAAATAAAATAGGGGAGCTTAACGCGAGCTATTGATCTACAACATAGATATGCTAATACTACCAGGACTAAGTTCATGATAAATTAGAGTTCAATTTAATCATATTACTTAAGAACTCCCACTTATATAGACATCCCTCTAATCATCTAAGTGATCACGTGATCCAAATCAACTAAACCATAACCGATCATCACGTGAAATGGAGTAGCTTTCAATGGTGAACATCACTATGTTGATCATATCTACTATATGATTCACGCTCGACCTTTCGGTCTCAGTGTTCCGAGGCCATATCTGCATATGCTAGGCTCGTCAAGTTTAACCTGAGTATTCCACATGTGCAACTGTTTTGCACCCGTTGTATTTGAACGTAGAGCCTATCACACCCGATCATCACGTGGTGTCTCAACACGAAGAACTTTCGCAACGGTGCATACTCAGGGAGAACACTTATATCTTGATAATTTAGTGAGAGATCATCTTATAATGCTACTGTGGGAGTCCTGGATTAGGGGGTCTCTGGACAGCCGGACTATCTCCATTGGATGGACTGTTAGACTATGAAGATACAAGATTGAAGACTTCGTCTCGTATCCGGATGGGACTCTACTTGGCGTGGAAGGCAAGCTAGGAAATACGGATATGTGTATCTCCTCCTTTGTAACCGACCTTGTGTAACCCTAACCTCTCCAGTGTCTATATAAATCAGAGGATTTTAGTCCGTAGGACAACATACAATCATACCATAAGCTCGCTTCTAGGGGGTAGCCTCTCTGATCTCGTGGTAGATCTACTCTTGTACTACCCATATCATCAATATTAATCAAGCAGGACATAGTGTTTTACCTCCATCAAGAAGGCCCGAACCTGGGTAAAACATTGTGTCCCCTGCCTCCTGTTACCATCCACCTCAGACACACAGTTCGGGACCCCCTACCCGAGATCCGCCGGTTTTGACACCGACATTGGTGCTTTCATTGAGAGTTCCTCTATGTCGTCGCTATTAGGCTTGATGGCTCCTACTATCATCGATAGCGATGCAGTCCAGGGTGAGACTTTTCTTCCCGGACAGATCTTCGTGTTCGGCGGCTTTGCACTGCGGGCCAATTCGCTTGGCCATCTGGAGCAGATTGAAAGTTACGCCCCTGGCCACCAGGTCAGGTTTGGAAGCTTAAACTACACGGCTGATATCCGTGGAGACTTGATCTTCGACAGATTCGAGCATCTGCCTTGTGCGTCACACGGTCACGATGAGTACGATTTAGCTCTACCATCGGACAGTGTTCAGGAGATCGCACAGGCAGCCGCTCCGACCCTCAATTCGGAGCCAGTTGCGCCACCCATGGACGGGTGGATGGACCCCGCCACGGAGGCCTTACCCTCAGCGGCGATCGAGCCAAACATCGACCTTACCTCGCACGAGAGCCGTGTTGTTAAACTGTCGGATCCTTTTTCGGCCACAGACACCGAACCGCCTGCGCCCGTTCCTATCGAATCCGATTTGGCGCCGATCATGGAGTTTACCTCCGCGGATATTTTTCAGCACTCGCCCTTTGGCAACATACGGAACTCATTAAGGTCTCTCTCCTTGTCAGGAGGATCCTGGCCGAACTATGTCCGGCAGGACTGGGATGCGGACGACGAAGAAATTCGCGGCCCACCCACCACCCACTTAGTAGCCACTGTCGATGACTTAACCGACATGCTCAACTTCGACTCCGAAGACATCGACGGTATGGATGACGATGCGGGAGACGAAGAGGAACCACTATCCACAGGGCACTGGACAACCACCTCATCATACGATATATACATGGTGGATACACCCAAAGAAGGCAATGGGGACGAGATAGCGGAGGATGACCCCTCCAAGATGCAACCCAAGCACCGACGTCAGCGGCGCCACTCTAAGTCCCGCCAAAGCAAAAGTGGTGATACCAGCACAGGAGATAATAACAGTCCGGATAGTGCCGAAGACAACAACAATCCCCTCCAGCAAGATTTAGAGCAGGAGGATGGAGGAGCCAGCCCTCCTGAGAAAGCGGCAGATGGAGAGGCGGAGGATGATAATTACATGCCCCCCTCCGAAGATGAGGCAAGCCTCGGCGACGACGAACTCGCCGTGCTAGAGGATCCTGTCGAACAAGAGTGCTTCAAACGCCGACTTATAGCCACGGCAAATAGCCCTAAGAAAAAGTAGCAGCGGCTTCAAGCTGATCAAGATCTGCTAGCTGACAGATGGACCGAAGTCCTCGGGGCCGAGGAATATAAACTCGAGCGCCCCTCCAAGAATTACCCAAAATGCAGGTTGCTACCCCGACTAGAGGAAGAAGTGTATGACGCGGCTGATCGGCCACCTCGTGGCCACGATGGAGAGGCATTCTGGCCAAAAACTCAGCCTGCACCCCGACGCCATTCAAATAAAAAGGCATGGGGAGATACGCCAGACCTGCGAGACATATTGGAGGATAAAGCAAAGCATGCAAGATCGATCTACGGATCACGAGGGCGCGCCACTATGCGAGACGATAAACATCACGTCGGATACAGTAAAAGTAAATCCGGTCGGGCCGAACACAACGGGCATGACCCATTCGAGATGCGTCGCGATATAGCCCAATACAAAGGCACCGCACACCCCTTATGCTTCACAGACGAAGTAATGGATCATCAAATCCCAGAAGGTTTCAAACCTATAAATATTGAATCATACGACAGCACAACAGATCCGGCGGTATGGATCGAAGATTTCCTCCTCCACATCCACATGGCCCGTGGTGATGACTTACACGCCATCAAATACCTCCCACTAAAGCTCAAGGGACCAGCACGACATTGGCTTAACAGCCTGCCAGCAGAGTCCATTAGCTGTTGGGAAGATCTGGAAGCCGCATTCCTCGACAACTTTTAGGGCACTTATGTGCGGCCACCAGATGCCGATGACTTGAGCCACATAATTCAGCAGCCAGAAGAATCGGCCAGGCAATTCTAGACTCGGTTCCTCACAAAGAAAAATCAAATCGTCGACTGTCCGGATGCAGAGGCCATAGCAGCTTTTAAACACAACATCCGTGACGAATGGCTAGCCCGGCACCTTGGTCAGGAAAAGCTGAAATCTATGGCAGCCCTCACAACACTCATGACCCGCTTTTGCGCGGGAGAGGACAGCTGGCTGGTCGCAGTAACAACATATCAGAGAACCATGGTACTTCGGATACCAAGGACGACAATAGCAGGTCATGTCGCAACAAACATAAGCGCCGCATTAACAGCGATAATAACGAGGATACGGCAGTCAATGCCGGATTCAAAGGCTCTAAACCCGGTCAGCGGAAAAATCCATTCAAACAAAGTACGCTGGGCCCGTCCAGCTTGGACCATATACTCAATCGCTCGTGTCAAATACACGGCACCCCGGACAAACCAGCCAATCACACCAACAGGGATTGTTGGGTGTTCAAGCAGGCCGGTAAGTTAATTGCCGAAAACAAGGACAAGGGGCCGCATAGCGATGACGAGGAGGAGCCCTGGCAGCAACACACCGGAGGACAGAAGAGGTTTCCCCCACAAGTGCGGACGGTGAACATGATATACGCAACCCACATCCCCAAGAGGGAGCGGAAGTGTGCGCTCAGGGACGTATATGCGTTGGAGCCAGTCACCCCAAAGTTCAACCCATGGTCCTCCTATCCGATCACTTTCGATCCCAGGGACCATCCCACTAGTATCCGCCATGGCGGATTCGCCGCACTGCTTCTGGACCCAATCATTGATGGATTTCACCGCACTCGAGTCCTTATGGATGGCGGCAGCAGCCTGAACCTGCTTTATCAGGACACGGTGCACAAAATGGGTATAGACCCCTCAAGGATCAAACCCACAAAAACGACCTTTAAAGGCGTCATTCCAGGCGTAGAGGCCTATTGCACAGGCTCAATTACACTGGAAGTGGTCTTCGGATCCCCGGATAACTTCCGAAGCGAAGAGTTAATCTTCGATATAGTTCCGTTCCGCAGTGGTTATCATGCACTGCTCGGGCGAACCGCATTTGCGAGATTCAATGCGGTACCGCATTATGCATACCTCAAGCACAAGATGCCAGGACCTCGCGGGGTTATTACAGTCAATGGAAACACAGAGCGCTCTCTCCGAACAGAGGAGCACACTGCGTCCCTCGCAACAGAAGCGCAAAGCAGCCTCTCAAGGCAATCCACCAGTTCGGCGTTTCAAGACCCGGACACCTTCAAGCGCGCTCGGAGCAATCGGAAAATAGACCGCCTGGCGTGATCTGAGCTCGCGTAGCAATGCTGCCCCCACCCCAGTCCCAGCCAAACGGCAAAACTCGTGCCACGCCTACATAATTACGCATTAAAAATACCATGGGCACCGGTGGGGAGGGGGGCACAACTGCGGCACGCCCCAAGACGCGGCTTAAGCCGCACTAGGGGCTTTCCCGTTTGGTTATTTTTCTCTTTTTCAGGACCTTAATCTCTGGAAACCCTATCCGGCAACACTATTGCCGAACACGTGATGCAGCAACCAAGGAGGCAGAAAGCTACGTCACACCACGGAATTCCCAGGTGGATTACAATAACGAGCGAAATATTTTATTTAATAATATTCCTCAGCTTGCCCTTGGAAGGGACATAGGCATAATCTTTGCTTATCACACCATCTGTATCATTCTGCTTTAACGCACCTTTTTGAATAAACAATGCATAACAATAATACTATTATTGCATTCTTGTTTTATATGTGTGTGTGTGTGTGTCCATTAATGACGCCTTGCAACTGTACACTTTGGTACGGCCAATACACCAGGGGCTTACGTACCCCACAAAATGGTGTGAAAAGTCCGAACACTTTCACAAGTGAGGCACCCCGAACTTATAGCATTATATGCATCAGCTCCGAATCATGTCTTTGGTCAAATGTTGGGTTTGCCCGGCTCCTATGTTTTGGTACCTTACGTTTCGCTCTATCGACTAAGGTAGCGCTAGGAGAACTACTACGATTGTGCCCCGGTTTTGCTGGGCTAAGCACCTCAGTAGAGAAAGCTAAAACTGACTGTCATGATAAGGCGAGAGACTGGTCGCTGTTCGGCGAGGTTTTCGATTCCCTAAAGACTTATGCCGCTTAGAGCGAGGGGCCGGCCCTGTCCAGCTTAAAGGCGTGTATCACGCCCCGAATTCGGCCTTCCGAATACTAGGGGCTTTGCCGAAATTTAAAATTATAGAATTCTATGGCTAAGTGAGAGTGATAAAGCATTATTAGTCCGGTTGCCTTGTTCGTTGTGCTGAGCACCTCCCTCGAAGGACCCAAACATGGGAACAAGAGTGCTCAGGTTTATCCCGAACACCCCAGCACTCGTGGCATGGGGGCAGAAGCGGAGGACTAGCCATCTCTCAGATTGGATAAACAGCCAAACAGAAGGTAATATTTTAAATTTACACAAGCGTTGCATAGCGCATATGAAACAAGTTTTCATCATACAGGATCACACGAGCAAGTTTACTCAAATATTACATCCTTTGAACATTCGTCCGCTACAAGATGGGCACCCTTCAGGACACCCTCATAATAAATTTCGGGGGTGCGATGCTCCTTGCCATGCGGCGGCCCTTCCTTGATCAGCTTCACGGCGTCTAGCTTGGCCCACTGCACCTTCACACGGGTGAAAGCCCGGCGTGCACCTTTGATGCAGACGGACCGCTTGACGACCTCCGGCCGTGGGCAGGCATCCACAAGCCGCCTCACCAGGACGAAGTAGCTATTCGGAAGGGCATCGCCAGGCCACAGCCGGACTATAAGGCCCTTCATGGCCTGTTCGGCCGCCTTGTGCAGCTCGACCAGCTGCTTTAGCTGGTCGCTTAGAGGCGTCGGCTGTTCGGTCCTAGTATACTGAGACCAGAACAGCTTCTCCGTCGAGCTTCCCTCCTCGGCCTGGTAAAACTATGTGGCATCCGACACGCTGCGGGGCAAATCTGCGAATGCTCCTGGAGAGCTCCGAATTCGGGTAAGTAATCGGTAATTTACTTTTACATACTTGCTCTGCATATAGAATGCCTTACTCGCCGCTATCTTCTTCATTGCGTCGATCTCCTGGAGGGCCTTTTGGGCTTCGGCCTTGGCACTTTTTGCGCTCTCGAGGGCTGCGGCAAGCTCAGACTCTCGCGTCTTCGAGTCAAGCTCCAACGCCTCGTGCTTCGTCACGAGAGCCTGGAGCTCTTGCTGCACCTCGCCCACCCGAGCCTCTTGCTTTTCTCGCTTGGTGTGCTCCTTGGCCGCTTTATCTTCGGCCTTGGACAGCGCTTGCTTTAGGGTCGCCACTTTGGTCGTGGCCCCTGGCAAATTCATGGTGATCCTGTCATTTTGCAATCGCACTCTTTTTTATACATATCCACAGACTAGGTACTACTTACCTCTGTTCTCCTCGAGCTGCCTCTTGGCAAGGCCGAGCTCGTCCTGGGACCCTTTAAGGTCCTGCTTCAGTATGGCGACCTCCGCAGTCAATGCGGCGGATGCCAGCAGCGAAGCCTGCATATGCATATTGAGATACTCATATTAGACTCCTGCGATATTGTTTGATCCTCTGTTCGGCTTTTCTTTGTGAACACCAAACAGAGCATCAGGAGCTACTGTCTATGCGGTAATATTTTCCTATATTTTAAAAACTTACCTCAAAGCATGTTAGAAGGCTGGCACAGGCTTCAATCAATCTGCTTTTCGCGGACTGAACCTTCTGGATCACCGCACTCATGATAGTGCGGTGTTCCTCGCCGGTGGAAGCGCTGCGAAGCACTAACAGCAGATTGTCCGGCCCCTCTGGATGGACAGAGGTCACCGGTACAGGCGTCTCGCCCCTCTTAGAAGGAGGCCGCCTGCCTGAGTCCGGAACCACTAGAGGTTCCGGCGCGGTGTTCGGCTGAGGGCCGAACTCGGAGCTCTCAGGGGCCTTGTCCCCTCGGCTCCCAGAGTCCGGGAGGCCACCTTGAGGCGCCTCCGGGACTGTCTCCCCTCGACCCGGTGCCTCGTGAGACAGCACCTTGGCGTCATCCGCAGGATGAGGGGAGGTGGCGGTCGGGACTGGATCGCTATCCATATCCGACGAGCCCAGGGAGTCGTCCGATGATACATCGATACGGGCTCGGGGCGGCCTGCATAATCATATTCCGGCGTTAGGTGAAGTAGTGCGACGAAGGAATACTATGAGTTACTCTGGTATCCGAATACTTACGACTTCCCCGGGGGCTTGGCCCTGGGCAGCCACTCGTCTTCGCCATCGGCGACGGTGGTAGAGCTGTCCGGAAGGAGAGTCCTCCCCTTCTTGGACCCTTCGGCCTCCCAAGTTGGGGCGGCCTTCCTTTTCTTGTCTTCCCCGTCTGGAGGGGGAGCACCTTCTTCTGCCTCCTCGTCGTCGGGGGAGGATTGTGCCGTAGAGTCCTCGGACGATGAGTCCGATGACGCCTGGCATCGGGAACTCTTTCGGGTTCCCTTGGCCTTCTTGGTCTTCTCCGGCACCGTATAAGGAGCCGGAGTCAGCATCTTCGCCAGAAGAGCGTTGGCTGGGCCTTCCGGCAAAGGAGCCGGACAGTCGATCTGTCCGGCCGTCTCTTGCCAGTCCTGTCAAAGGTACGGGAGTTTAGATCCCGTATGGAGTCAATCTATGAAAAATAAGTATCCTGTAAGAGGTAGAACAGCTTACCGCAATCCTCCGTAATGGGAGTGGGGACCTCGGCGCTCTTGAACAGCACCCTCCAGGCATCTTCGTGAGTTATGTTGAAGAGCCTGTTTAGAGTTAAGTGCTGCGCCAGGTCGAACTCCCACAAGTTGACGGCCCGTTGTTGGCATGGGAGGATCCGACGGTGGAGCATGACCTAGACTACATTGGCGAGTTTGAGCTTCTTGTCCACCATGTTTTCAATACATATTTGGAGTCCGGTCAGCTCTCCCGAACTACCCCAGGATAGGCTCTTGTCTTGCCAGGAGGTGAGCCGTGTGGGGAAGCCATATCGGAACTCAGGGGCTGCTACCCATTTAGGGTCACGCGGCTTGGTGATGTAGAACCACCCCGATTGCCACCCCTTTATGGTCTCCATGGAGGAGCCCTCGAGCCATGTGACGTTGGGCATCTTGCCCACCATGGCGCCTCCGCACTCTGCCTGGCGGCCGCTCACTACCTTCGGCTTAACATTGAAAGTCTTCGGCCATAAGCCGAAGTGGGGCTTGATGCGGAGGAAAGCCTCGCACACGACGATGAACGCCGAGATGTTGAGGATAAAGTTCGGGGCTAGATCGTGGAAATCCAGGCCGTAGTAGAACATGAGCCCCCGGACAAATGGGTGGAGATGAAATCCCAGTCCACGGAGGAAATGGGTGAGGAACACTACCCTCTCATGGGGCCTGGGGGTGGGGATGAGCTGCCCCTCTTCTGGAAGCCGGTGCGCGATGTCGTCGGGCAAGTATCCGGCTCTCCTCAGCTTCTTGACGTGTCCCTCCGTGACGGAGGAGACCATCCACCTGCCTCCCGCTCCAGACATGGTTGGAGAAGGCCAAGGTGGGAAATGCGAACTTGGGCGCTGAAGCTCGAGTGTGCGAAGGTGGATGAGCAAAGGAGGAAGAAGGCGTGGATGAAAAGGTGAATCCTTATCCCTTTATATGGGCGGACGAAACTATGCGTCCCCACTAGCCTGGTAAAACTCGCTTGTTCCCCAAGCGCCGTAATCGATGGCACGGTTGGGTTACCCACACCCGTATTGATGAGAATCCCGTGATAAGGGGACACGATCTCTGCTTTGACAAGACGTGTCAAGAAACTGCCTCGCGTTATGTGTAGGGCTAGTTAAAGGAAATGGTTCGAATAATCACCAGGCCATGACATAATGTCGTGTTGCCAAAACAAGTCAGCAAGTTGGATTTGTGGAAATATTATTCTATCTACGGTGGTGTGTGGAACTTATTTTGCAGGGTCGGACACTATCCTTATATTCAAATTCTTCTGTGGTGTATTCGGAGGAGGAACCCGCCTTGCAATGCCGAAGACAATACTGCGCGCCGGACTCAACGTCATTGAAAGCCTGGTTCAGGGGCTACTGTGGGAGTCCTGGATTAGGGGGTCTCCGGACAGCTGGACTATCTCCATTGGCCGGACTATTAGACTATGAAGATACAAGATTGAAGACTTTGTCTCGTGTCCGGATGGGACTCTACTTGGCGTGGAAGGCAAGCTAGGCAATACGGATATGTGTATCTCCTCCTTTGTAACCGACCTTGTGTAACCCTAACCTCTCCGGTGTCTATATAAACCGGAGGATTTTAGTCCGTAGGACAACACACAATCATACCATAGGCTAGCTTCTAGGGTTTAGCCTCTCTGATCTCGTGGTAGATCTACTCTTGTACTACCCATATCATCAATATTAATCAAGCAGGACGTAGGGTTCTACCTCCATCAAGAGGGCCCGAACCTAGGTAAAACATTGTGTCCCCTGCCTCCTGTTACCATCCGCCTCAAACGCACAGTTCGAGACCCCCTACCCGAGATCCGCCGGTTTTGACATCGACAGCTACCGTCAATCAAAGCAAGATAAGATGCATAAAAGATCAACATCACATGCAATCAATATAACTGATATGATATGGCCATCATCTTCTTGTGCTTGTGATCTCCATCTCCGAAGCACCATCATGATCACCATCGTCACCGGCGCGACACCTTGATATCCATCATAGCATCGTTGTCGTCTCGCCAACTTAGGCTTCTACGAATATCGCTACCGCTTAGTGATAAAGTAAAGCATTACAGGGCGTTTGCATTGCATACAATAAAGCGACAACCATATGGCTCCTACCAGTTGCCGATAACTCGCTTACAAAACATGATCATCTCATACAATAAAATATAGCATCATACCTTGACCATATCATATCACATCATGCCCTACAAAAAAAAGTTAGACGTCCTCTACTTTGTTGTTTGCAAGTTTTACGTGGCTGCTACGGGCTGAGCAAGAACCGTTCTTACCTACGCATCAAAACCACAACGATAGTTCGTCAAGTTAGTGTTGTTTTAACCTTTTCAAGGACCGGGCGTAGCCATACTCGGTTCAACTAAAGTTGGAGAAACTGACACCCGCCAGCCACCTATGTGTAAAGCACGTCGGTAGAACCAGTCTCGCGTAAGCGTACGCGTAATTCGGTCCAGGTCGCTTCATCCAACAATACCGCCGAACCAAAGTATGACATGCTGGTAAGCAGTATGACTAGTATCACCCACAACTCACTTGTGTTCTACTCATGCATATAACATCTACGCATAAAACCTGGCTCTGATACCACTGTTGGGGAACGTGGTAATTTAAAAAAAAATCCTACGCACACGCAGGATCATGGTGATGCATAGCAACGAGAGGGGAGGGTGTTGTCTACGTACCCTCGTAGACCGTTCATGGAAGTGTTATAACAACGCGGTTGATGTAGT
The DNA here is from genome assembly GCA_034509565.1 of Triticum monococcum. NCBI lineage: Eukaryota > Viridiplantae > Streptophyta > Magnoliopsida > Poales > Poaceae > Triticum > Triticum monococcum. The sequence goes on from CM067847.1 coordinate 29,661,401, forward strand.
CATACGTCTTCACGATCCAACTGATCCAAGTACCGAAAGCACGGCACCTCCGAGTTCTGCACACGTTCGGCTCGGTGACGTCCTCGCCTTCTCGATCCAGCAAGAGGGGCGAAGTAGTAGATGAGTTCCAGCAGCACGACAACGTGGTGACGGTGTTGGTGAAGAACAATCTCCGCAGGGCTTCATCTAAGCACTATGAAAACTATGACGGAGGATAAATTAGAGGGGACGGGGTTGCCGGCACACGGCTTGGTGTTTCTTGATGTGTCTTGGGTGCTCGCCCTATCCCTCTATTTATATGTTGAGCCTTGGGGTCGAAACTTGGAGTAAAAGCCTCCACAAAGTTGGTTTCACCCGAAAGGCAAGAGTCCTTCTCGGACTCCATGGCCAGACGCCAGGGTTCCCGGCGTCTGGACCCAGACGCCAGGGGGTCCGGCCCCTGGACTCCGCAAAACTTCCTTTTGCGCTTTCCAAAAACCTTGTGGGCTTTCCCCTTTGGCCCAAATAAACTGTTCTCGTACCCAAACATTTCGGGAAACATCCGGAACCCCTTCCGGTGAATTCCGGAACCCTTTCGGAATCCAAACACTATTATCCCATATATCAATTTTTATCTCCGGACCATTCCGGAGTTCCTCATCATGTCTGTGATCTTATCCGGAACTCCGAACAACATTCGGTCACCAACATACATAACTCATAGTACTATATCATCAATGAACGTTAAGCGTGCGGACCCTACGGGTTCTAGAATTATGTAGACATGACCGAGACACCTCTCTGGTCAATAACCAATAGCGGGACCTGGATGCCCATATTGGCTCATACATATTATACGAAGATCTTTATCGGTCAGACCGCATAACAACATACGTTGTTCCCTTTGTCATCGGTATGTTACTTGCCCGAGATTCGATCATCGGTATCTCAATACCTAGTTCAATCTCGTTACCGGCAAGTCTCTTTACTCGTTCTGTAATACATCGTCCCGCAACTAACTCATTAGTTGCAATGCTTGCAAGGCTTATAGTGATGTGCATTACCGAGTTGGCCCAAAGATACCTCTTCGACAATCGGAGTGACAAATCCTAATCTCAAAATACGTCAACCCAACAAGTACCTTCGGAGACACCTGTAGAGCGCCTTTATAATCACCCAGTTACGTTGTGACGTTTGGTGGCACGCAAAGTGTTCCTTCGGTAAACGGGAGTTGCATAATCTCATAGTCATAGGAACATGTATAAGTCATGAAGAAAGCAATAGCAACAAACTAAATGATCAAGTGCTAAGCTAACGGAATGGGTCAAGTCAATCACATCATTCTCCTAATGATGTGATCCCGTTAATCAAATGACAACTCAAGTCTATGGTTAGGAAACTTGACCATCTTTGATCAACGAGCTAGTCAAGTAGAGGCATACTAGTGACACTCTGTTTGTCTATGTATTCACACATGTATTATGCTTCCGGTTAATACAATTCTAGCATGAATAATAAACATTTATCATGAAATAAGGAAATAAATAATAACTTTATTATTTGCCTCTAGGGTATATTTCCTTCAGCTACCTCAACGACGGCTACACCACCATACGCTCTCGGCTACACCGACATCGGCACAAAGGGCTACTGCCTTGCTTGAGCAACCTCGTCGGTTTCCACTCCAGCCACAACTCCGTGATGCATCGACCGTTATGACTGTGGGGGTGTCCGTCGGCTTGCCTTCGGATTCTTCTCCAGTCTCACCGTCTGTGTCGCTACCGTTGAGACTGCCGGGGAGGGAGGGGGTTGAGTACTCCTATATATATGCCCACGAGCCTCAAGCAATACAATCCATTATATTCCACTAATCCTCTCTCTTCCTTCTAACAATCAGTTAACATCAGATCACAACTTTAATGATATATTCATGTGGGTGACCCACCACCCCTGGAACACACGCACACCCTATTTTTTGTGTGCAAACGGGACAAATGAGCCATCCTCAAAGTCACAGTAATCAAGATGTTTCCCAAAAATTAACACGACAAGCCCTTTGCGATATGAAATAATAAGTGATATCAACCAAGGAATGTGAACAAAGTATATAACAACGTATCCTACAAGATGTTGAGGACATAGCCTTCTAGTCTTTGGGACTTGGTTTGTTGGGCTACGCACAGGCTAAAAGACGACCAGTGAGCTCGGATCGTGTTTAAGGATGGCAATTTTATCCATGGACATGGGTATCCATGGATATCCGACCCGAATGGATAGGGTTTGGATATGCTTTTGTGTTCATGGGCGGCGCCCAAATCCGACCCGATTATTCGTGGGTAGGGCATGGATATAATCTTGTACCCATGGATATACCCAAACCCGACCCGATAGTATGACTTAATGGGAAAAAATTTGCCATCCCTGCCCCACGTTCACATGTCCCACGACAATTTTACACTTTTTTTATCTAAAACATGCATAAGAAATCACACAATCCCCATCGTAACTTTTATAAGTTGACAGTTAATCCCCTCTGTAACATACTCCAACACCCTTTCCCTTATTTTTATCTCCTTCTTAAATGACTCGTCATTCTCATCTATTAGAAAAATACTAAATGATTCTAGGTTGTTACTGGATGTTGATTTACCATAAGTGAAGCCTAGCTTGCCACGAGGTGAAGAATGGAAGAGTTTATGTAAATATTGTGTTAAGTTTTATTTATATCTCTCGAGAGGACCCAATGAATATCCAGTGGATATGGATATCCATCGGATTTGGACATGGACACAATTTTTCATTCATGGGTTTTTTTATGGGCAGGCAAAGACTGTCTTCATGGATATGAATATGGATTTGATATTGTTCAACCCGATCCAAACCCAACCCATTGCCATCCTTAATCGTGCTGGACATGACCCATGGCACGAACGTGTCAAACAACATGACTCACACAAACCTGCTCATCTGTCAAGCCTAGCCAAGACTGCACTGGTTTATTTCTATCTTGAGACAAGCTCAAAAGCCAACTCTGCTCGGCCAACCCTATGCATAGCGTACAAGGTTTGCATTCTAAGAGCATCTCCAGCCGTGCCCCCAACAGGCCCCCCTCCCAGGCCATTTTTTCGGCGCCGGCACCAAAAAAACGTCTCAGTCGCGCCCTCAGGAGGCCGAAAAGCGCCGGTTCGGTCCTTTTTTCCGCCCGGCGGACACAGGCCGAACCCGGCGCCCTGGGGGTGATCGGGGGCTCCGGCACAAGAGAAAAGCGCGGCTGGCCCACACCGTCAGGCGAAAAGTCAAGATTTTCTTCCCCGACTCGCCTACCACCCCCGCGCCCTCGGCCGCCACTAGCTATATCCCGGCGCCGCCCGCCGCCCTTCACCGCTAGATAGCCATTCTCCGCCAGAAAAATAGCAGAGGTTCGCCGCGGCAACCCGTCCAACAGCAGTTGGGCGTTTCCGGCCGCAGAGGGGCAGTTTAGCGGCGGATACACGCCCACCGGACGCAAGGTGTCCGGCGATTTGCCTGCCTCGACGATGGACTCAGATGACGAGGAAGCGCTCGCCGCGCTGCTGGAGGAGGAAGCCGAGACCTACGTCCAGGAAGAAGAGCATCTCATGGTGCTCGCCGCCCTCGCCCAGCTGCTGGCGAGCAATGAAAAGCCGCGGCGAGGTGGCTCGGCATCGGGGCGGGTGAAAGCAAAGAACCGGCATCGTCTCGAAGGCTACTGCATGCTCTACTCCGACTACTTCGCCGATGCTCCACTTCACGGCGACAAAACATTTCGGCGCCATTATCGGATGAGCCAAAAGCTCTTCCTCAGAATTGTGAATTCCATCCGGGAGTTCGACAACTACTTCAAGTGCAAGATGGATTGCACCGGAAAACTTGAATTCACCTCGATCCAGAAGTGCACGACAGCGATGACGATGCTTGCATACGGAGATGCAAGACCCACATGTGCATCATCAGCTGCAGCATGATCTGGTGGAGCACCTATGGAGGCTCAAGGGCAACGCCAGGCGCGACGTGTAATGAAATATGAGTTTTAATTTGTTGAACTATATAATTTGTATTGAACTATTTGTTGTTGTACTATTTTGTTGAACTATTTGATTTTTCTGTGATGAACTATGTGATAAAAAATATTTATGTTCATAATTCAACGCCGGGCCACGGCAAACCACGCCGAATATGGGCCTATTCTCGCCCATATGGGCCCTTTATTCGTCAAAAGTGGGCCAATTTTAACGCCTGGGGACGATGACTGGACGCAAAACCGCCCCTAGCGCCGATTGTATCGCCGGCTCGCCCCAGGGGGCAATTTATATGCGTCCTGGAGGGGGGCCAACGGCTGGAGATGCTCTAACCATCATGTAAAGAGTGTGATCCTCGGGTGTGGCAACATGGCCGCTCTTGGATGACAAATGATCCGTCCATGTATTTATTTCTTTCCGTATGTCTCCCAGTCATATGTGTATTTCCTTGATTTTCTGTCTACCGTTACCTCCCGTGTTTCTTTGTATTGAAATCTACTTACTGTATGAACATGGTCAAGAGAGAGTTATATGGAATCGTAAAAAAGCACGGATCAATGAGACATGATGGGCTAGCTTTCCTATGCGTTCACACGAAACTGGGGTCAAATATATAGGAGTGGATAAGTGTTGTTTAGACATGGGAAGGTAGGTGGGAAAATCAATAAAATGGACCAGGTAGAGGTGGCAGCCCGGTTTCTATATAAACACATGCATATTCTACAATTCCACTTCACTTTTCATGGGGTATGAGATATGATGCTCGCCACTGTGATCAAGAAAACTGACTGAATAAATTATTTTCAGCAATCTTTTATTTCCTTTAGAAAATGAACCCCCAAATTCCCCCCACTATACGTATCACAAACGAAAAGAAAAAGGAAAATAAACAAACAAATAGAAACGACAAATAATCCTCCTTTGTTTTTCCATGATTTTTCCAGTGCAACATTTAACACATGATTTTGCTTAATGGTCCAAATCCTTTGACAGAGGCATCCCCAATCACATCCTAGTAGAAAAAATGGGAGCACGGTCATCACGTTCTCCACCAGCCCAACCCAATCACCATCGCGGACCACAGACCGACGGAGCTAATTAAACTGCTCCATCCTCTCGTATTGTTGTGCTTCTAAGTTTGCACCTTGTTGGCTTGCTGGCTCCCTGTCCATGGAGCTCTCCAACCTGCCGCTAGTCCTGCTGCTTTGCTTACTGGCGGGCTCATCCCTGCCGGCGTCGATCCGCTGGCCAAACGCCGGCCGGATCCACCCATACGAGGAGACGTGCGGTGGTGGATTTGGGCAGTGGTGCAGTTAGGCGAGTGTTTTTACTCCTCGGTGGCCGCTCAGAGTAAAATAATTATTTCACTATTTGATTTACCACTATGGCTAGGTGCCGGTTAAAGCAGTAAACCGAAATTTTTACTCTTTTAATCGGTTTTTGGGGATTGACTAGAAATGCCTTTAGACGTCAATAACTCATCGCTTGCATGGGTACCAGGCTACGCTCGGTTGGAATAAATCTTCTCAGCAACACCATCCTCCGTGTTGGCTTGCTCAACCGGCCAACGCGGCCCGCCGTCTCTCATGAACAGCTATGAGTCGAAAACATATGCTCCACAATCCAATAAGGATTAATCGATACAGTATTATATTTGATTATTTTGAGCTCAAGCATACTTTATTCATGAAATTATTATTACAACGAATAAGTTGTGGGAGGGTGACATACTCAGTTACAAAATAAGAGACAACCAGTACATGTTCATCACAAGTCACACACTACTACACTTAGACTGCTGATACTACAGATACTTCATAATGTCTTCCCCTTCTTAAGTCAACTTTCTTTTTACCTTGCATTGTCTGTGTACTAGATCAGTGTGTTGAAATGGGCCAACGGTATATATGTAAGAATTGTTAGCCACTCATGTTGGTTTGGAATGAAACATTTACCCATACACAAATCCATAGTAATCGCCAGATTATACCAAAACACCACACATCAAGACCTTTGTGATGGGAAACAACAAAAGAGAGAAGTAGCCCTTACACATGAACATACTTTAAGTGATACAATGTATAACGACGTAGCCTACAAGGTGTTGAAGACATAACCTACAAGTTTTTTTAGTCTTGGCATGTTGGGCTGCACTCGGACTAAAAGCTGATTAGCTAGCTCGGGTTGAATTGGGCTTGGCACGTGGCAGGAACAAGTCAAACAAGCTGACTCGGCTCAGCCTTCATATCTCTCAAGAAGAGCCATGCCGGCACCAAGTTAATTCTTGCTTGGGCTGAGCCCAAAAGCCCGCTCGGCTCATCCAGCCCTAAGCATAGACGATGAGGTCGCAATCCAAACCATCAATGCAGGAGTGTGTTTCTCACTCATGGCAACATGGTTGTTTATGGTTGTCAAAGGGATCGTGCATGTATTTGTTTCTTTCCCTATGCCTCCTAGTCATATGTGTTTATTGACAGTTTTGATTTTATGTCTATCGTTTCCCTTGCCTGTGTGTATTGAGATGTACCAATTATAGGAAGATAACCAAGACAAAGTTATGCGAAAGTGTAACGGTGAATGAATGAGAGATGATGGCTCTGCCTGTGTGTTCACGAGAAAATGAGGTGAAATATATAGGAGATGCAAAGCGATGTTGCATGCCTGTGAAGTTAGGTGGCAAAATTAATAAAATACACTGGGAAGAGGTGGCAGCCTGGTTTCTTACAGACACACATGCAAATTTACCGTTCTATTTCACTTTTCATGGGGTCTCACATGATGTCTGGCATTGTGATCAAGAAAATTGATTGTACAAATTATATTAAGTACAAAACAGTGTTTTAGCTATCAGTAAATAAATCAAAATTAGAAACAAAAAATAATCTTGTTATGTTAATAAATATCTTTGTAAATAAAACGTGATTTTGCTGAATGACCCAAACCACATACAATGATTGCGAGTCAGATCTCGAGCTAGTTTCGATTCAAATTAGACGATGGAAATTTTACAACGTAATTTCCTATATTTGATAGACCACAACATGATATTTAGCATATGTCCTAACCACATACCGTATTGACACCTAATTTTCTCTATGCTTAATTAACTTTTCATGTTTGCTCCCAGATATAAAGGGAGAGAAAATATACATACACAACCTACACCGTAGGTGTAATAAATATATGTACATGATGTCTGGCTCCATTTAGTATATATAACAGGATCACTATACATAATTATACTATTGTAGCCATGGAGGTGTCAAAGATCAGTTTGTCTTTAGATCAAGCTATTCGTAACGAGCTCAAACTCAGCTCATTTATTTTTGAGTTGATCTCAAGCTATTTTATTTCTATCTATCTATTATATTAGTGCTAGCAAACATGCCCATGCATTACAACGGGAGAAAGAAAATGCATTCTCCTAGCACAATAATCACGACTCAAGACCTATCTGTTTCAACATAGCACCTAATTCTCTTGTCGCTTATCCTCCTCGCCTTCAATAGGTCATGGTGTCGACCTGATCCCAATGTGTCCGAATGTGGTCAATCGCATGGTGATGATCTTGGAGCACACATACACCTATCAATGAACCATATTATCACAAAGTGAATGGCTAATAGTTTTAAAACTAATCTAGTCGAGCTGGGTGTGATGGCCACTCTTCCCTAGCTACGGCCTACACGTAGTCTATAAACCCTCATATGCTCACTCCCTTTTAAATTGTATACATTTTCAAAATGCATCAACATTCTTTTTAAAACATATGAATACTTTTTAGATTGCATGTACTTTTACAAATATTTTTAATAACGAATAGTGTATTTTTTAAGCATGTGAACACTGTTTAGAATTACATAATTTTTTTGAGAAAAGGGTAAAGAATTTTCAGGTTATATGAGCATTATTTTAATACTTGAGCACTTTTCTTAAAACTATACGGACATTTAAAAATGCGTGAATAACTTTTAAAAATTAATCCTACATACTAACATTTTTCAAAAGCAAACAGTTTTTAGATGACACAAAATGTTGCAACTGGTGAACACTATCTGTGAGTAACGTATTAACTGGATTTGGAGTGTAGTACTTTTTTAGGGTTAATCATGAGGCTTTATTACTGACTAGCAAAAGAGCCCGTGCGTTGCAACGGGAGAGAAAACATAACACACGCTCTTAACTCAACAACCATCACTCAAGACCACAATAGGTCCATCTCCTTTATTTTTGCGAGGCATAATATTTGTGTTGCCGCTTATCCTCCTTCTCACTCTCGCCGGTGATGGTCCCGGTGTTCACACAAAATAACAAAAAACGTGTGTTGAATATGGTTAATCCTAAGGCGTCTCTCTCCCTCTCCCCTCCCTCTCCCTCTCTCTCTCTCCCTCTCCCTCTCCCTCTCTCTCTCTCCCTCTCTCTCTCGCGCGCTCGCTTTCTCTCACTCTCGCGATGAGAAATCTGTTGTTTTCCTATGTGACATTTTTCAGAGGTATGCATGTGTAGTTATCGATATTTTCTTTTTCGTATATGGTTATAATGGGGTGTTTATTTGCAATCCGGATCGCCGCCGGTATGAAAAAAATGAATCTTGCGCTATAAATTATAAGTTTGCTTCCATAACAATATATTAAAAATATTTAACAGGTAAAATTAACATCATATTTAGATTCCACGCATTTTTATAATAAAGTTTCATATATAATATGTTAAAATCGAAGTTACGGTTTAAAAGATACAAATAATATAGAAAATCATTTGGTTTGACTCAAATGTATTCCAAAAGAATATTTAAAAATACTTAACAGGTAAAAATAATATCATATTCATATTCTACATATTTTTCTAATCAAATTTCATATATAACATGTTCAAATCGGAATTACGGTCTAAAATATATGGATGATTTTAAAAAGCATTTGTTTGACTTAAATATGATCCGTGGATGAATTACCTAAAACATCAGGGGGGTTTTCGAAAAATGTAAAATAATGGTTCGGTTGTGACTTAAATCCGGACGGCGGGTTGATTTCATGAAAAGATAGGGACTTTTGTGTAAAATACGAAAATAACGATTCGTTTTAACTTAAAACAGAACTGCGGGTTGAATTCTCTGAAATAGAGGAACTTTTCTGAAAAATGCCATGACGGACGAAAGAAACCCAATTTGCTTTATTATTAGCTAAAGATTGGCGTTCAAATCGCCATCGCCAATCCATCGTCCCTCCAGCCCCAACTGACGCCATACACAGTCCACATGCACATTTGAATGTTTTTTTCTTTTATTTCCTTTTCTTCCTTCGTGCTCATATATTATTTGTGAACAAACGGGACAGATTCCTTACCCTCTAGTTTGATTCTTGAGCTTGCTTGCTAATTTCAAATCACAGACATATATAAATCAATGGGTTGGGGGTGTAAGCTAGCGAGGTGGGACTATTTCATAGATGCACAAATCTTGTGCTATGCATCTCTACTCCTAATGTCTCAGTTGATACGTCGCGTTTCGGGTTTAATTTTTGTCCCACCTCACTCGGTCTTTTTTGATACTTTTTTGGTACTTCCTCCCACCTTCCCCTCAGTTGCGAAAAACCAAGGAAAACCCCGCGATCGAGTCCCGCACACGCCCAAACTCCCGTCGTAATTAACTGAGACGATCGAAAATAAACCACCGAGCACAAACCGGCAAAAATTAACCAGCGAAAAAAACCGCGACAAGATCGTGCGTGCGTACGAGCGAGGCCTCCTGCCCTCCAGCGCCTATTGACGCACGCCCTAGATCAGATCCCGCCGACGACTGCCCCTCCTCAGCGTCCTCCCGCCGCCCCTCTCCTTCGATCTGATCTCCTTGGCGTCCCGCCGTCGCTGGCGACCCCTCGGTGCCTCGCCGTCGCCGTCACATCAGACGCCGGCCACTCCTCCGCGGCCTCATGTTGTCGTCCTCTCCTTCGCAAGGAGCACCCAACCCTTCCTCCGCGGCCTTGTGACACCGACCACTCCTTCGTGGCCTCACGCCGCCCTCCTCTCCCTCCTTCCTTCGTCCAAGGCCATGACTTCCCCTCCCTGACACGATCTGGCGGAGAGAGGGCCAAGCCTTGCCACTCCGGTGGTCACTTGGCCAAATCCGGTCGGGGGAGCCACCGTAGAGCCTCAACGTCGGTGCAGCAGCAGCAGTAGTCCTTGCGACGGTGAGTGCCGGAGCTCGTCAAGCAACTCGCCGTCGGCGGCCACGACCACCACATTCCCTGCCATGCGTCTCCGTCAACTACTGTGGCATTGATGACAGCGAGCTAGGAGCCTACGAGGTAGACGCCCTACTGACCGTGTGGTCAAGGCCTCCACATGGCTCCTCTTGCGGCAGACTGCTGGTTGTTTGTCATGTCCTTGATCACCCTAATTTAATCCAAGTCAGGGTAGTCTCTTGCATTAAGCCATCTGGCTCTGCTCTGCAATTTCTTGAGAGAACATTGTGGAGAACCTAACTCACATGGACGGTTGGTTCAGTTTTTGGGATGAATTGATGACAAGGAGAGCACGTTGGAAATAGTAGAAGTGGAGACGGGAGAGGATGATGGGAACGATCAAGTACATCACAATCATCGGCATCATGTGGCTCTCCTACACCAACGCAATTCAGGTTTGATAATTGGTGAGATATACCATGCCGTGGTTTATACTCTTACGACTTGTTATCAATTCACTTGTCCGGGTGAAACCCCATGCAAGATTATCACTTTCCCTTGTTCAATAATTTCTGGATTAGTCACTGAATCTTGTTTGGTTTGGTCTTTGGTTCTGTGATTAGCTGACGGTGGGTGCCATGGTCGTCTATGTTGGGCTTCTGCACGATCACATCTTCCACATGTTCGGTGCTGGAGTGGCTGATCTTGTGGAAGGGTTACGTTTTCCTCTTCTCATGGATTTTGACCATTGTTTTAGAGGGATTCGGATAATGGTTCTGGTAGTTAGTACATTCATATCCTTTGGCATCCTCAAGATGTTGGCTGGATCTGCTGCAGTTATTGTGATTTAAATTATGATGGCCTGGAGCATGCCTCTCTATATTTAAGGCAAATGATAATGGAAGTACACCTTCATGAACAAGCTAGCCGAGGTCTTGAAATTCCAACCTAGGTAAACAAGTGAACTCATTTAACGGCTTCCCCTTTTCTGGTGATGCAGGTATAGCTCATTCATTAAGGGCTACTCAGCTCTGTCTTTTTCTCTCTCTTTGGTGATTGGATTATATGCTACTCTGTGTTGAAGGATCTGTTCATGCTAAATTTAACAAATCTTGTCATGTTTTCATAAATTATCTATTTGATCACTCTGCGTGGAATGGTAAACATTTGTAGCATGATCAGGGTTTGATTATTTTTATCAGTGCACATACCTTCAGAAAATAAACCAATGGGGCTATCTTGTTCGTCTTTCTACTTATGTATGTGTACATATGGGATGCTTTGTTAGTTCTGTTGTGCAAATAATCATTTTTTGTGTTGATGAGCTATGATAATGGCTCCCCAAATTACAATACTTGCTAAACGTACACTTTGTTGCGGTGAAATCCTATTTATAAACAGTATATTTTCCTAATGGATTGTGATTAAACTTTATTGCTTTTACTCACTTTGGTGCTGCTTCAGTGTGTATGTACTAAATCGTAAAATAAGATGATTGTATATTTTTGCTTTATAGTCATTCAGCTTGCTTCAGTGTGATATGTACTCACTTTGGTTCATGAGAAGAATGCTGAGAAGATTCAGCTTGCTGTGCTAAATGTCATTCTGGCTTGACTCGATAATATCGTGGTAACATGGTGGAATATTTTATTTTATTTTTATTGTAACAAACTGTAGTCAAATTCATCAGATATATATACTTCTAGGATCGGAGGAACAAGTAGTTTTAGCCTTCTGTTTTCGAATTCTTAGTTTAACATCTCTGTACTTGTTGAAGCTGTTATCTCCAACTCTACATGAGCATAGTGATATGCAGTATAAAACATCTCCATTTTTCTTCTTCTTTGGTGAGCATGAAATATCCAAATTGACATCTAGAGATAGATAAGTTGGTAGGGTAATGTTCACTAGCTTTTTTAGGATCAAAATTGATGTATTAATTTTCTTATCAAAGGATGATTAACGGAATTGTGGTATTGCGGCCAAAATATACTCTCTTCAGTTTGTTGGTAATGAGCAAAATGTAGTCCTATTGGTAATGGGCTTTGGATTTGTGCGTGAAATACATTGTTGCATGCATGTTTCCTAAGTGAAAAATGTAATGGTTCTGAATATAGCTGGAGATGAATTATTTGCAGCATCCAGGCAACAACAGTGGCATGGATACAGTTAACAGTACTAGCAATTGATGATATTGTCATAGCAATTTTAATTTGGAAAAAATATGTGCGAGATTAGTCTTTTCTTTTCTTTCATGCAATGAAGAGAGTACAAAGTATACTACAATCTTTTGTAACCCACACAATAATTCAAGAAGCAGGGCCAAACAGGACCAATGAAGACGCGTACAGTACTGTTCTTCATGATTTGATGTTAATTTTTCCCCACAAATGAATTTAATATTTAATTCTTTGTGAGACAACTACTAAAATGAAGTAGTTTATAGGTTTGAAAATTCCATGTATTGTGTATGTGCGCACTTGACTCAGATGCAAGCTATTCGCAGTACGTATATTCTGAAAGAAAACATGACATAGCTGCTGAATGCTCTCTGAAACATAGCATATTTTTTAAAATACTCTATTTGCTTTGAATGAGGTTGCCTTTTGCTTTAAACAATTAACTGCATTCTGAAATACTTTTAAATTTGGCTAAGATTAAGAGATCTAGCAAATGAGTCCAAGTCTGAAAACCAGGTGCATCTTGAGTATTTCTCCTCCATGGCGGGTGGTCCATCTCCATCGTGGAGTGTTGCTCTTTCAACAACATCTGGTCTATTTGAATGGCATATTACTGTTCCGAGTCTCCAAGAACCAGGTACATCTCTCTTGCCTTGGCCTCTTCTGATTATCCTTCCTGTTATTATGTAGGAAGCAGATTACCAACCTTCCAAGCTCTATATTCAGCCTTCCTTTCTCATTGCTCATACAATTTCAATATATGAACATGCTTGTTACACTTAGTCCTTCCAGTTTCTTGAGATAACCATGTCTCAATTTTTTGAACAGCTACAGCACCTATACAGTAAGAATCGAACTGCAAAGGAGCTGAACCCTCTGTTGTTTCATGACTCCCTTATGCCCTTGCGAGGAGTGGCCACCATTGGGCAGGGACAGAGCCGTTGAGCGCCCTTGCTCGGTGGTCCACCACCCTTCTCGCCTCCCATTCGACGCCTCTTCTCCACACCCCTTCGTTCGATGTGCTTCGACTCATGATGTACCAGAGTGGAGTTAGTATAGATATCAGAGGTGCACATGGGGTCCTCTTTAGTTTTTTCCTTAATTGTTAACCATCTCCAATTTTATCTCAACTCTACTTATTCCAGTTTCATAGTTGGAGGTATCAATGCAATGTTTTCTATGTATAGATAGTACATCAATTTATATCTATCGCCCTGAAGAAAATGTACATTGCTGATACAAATAATCTTTATTTGGTTTACAAACATGTAATGAAATCTACACTACGAATAAGAAGACTGAAGTATAGGACGCGCTCAGGGGTGTGCGGCAGCCTATGGTGGGCAAGGCGTGCTGCAGTGGGGTTATGGCAACATTATGGTCATGAGAGAGCTAGCATGCTCATTGGTATAAATTAGTTACCCTCCTGTGGGGTTCTTTTTTATTCTAAGTATTAACATGCCTTCAAAATAATTCTGTAATAGGTATATAATTGCAGGTTGTTGTGTGAGCTGCACCTAAACTGAGAACTGAAACTGCAATGAATTACTTGAAACTTGGTGTCTTTATATTTGCCCCATTTGTTGAGGTTCAGTTTCACTAAAATGGATAGACCATGAGCTCCTTTAGGAACTTGTTGGGAAATGTCGCTTGTGTGGAGAGGCTGGAAATACGAAGACAAGTATGTGTTTGATTATTTTGAAGCTATTTAACATATTAGTGGTGTCAACGAGGGTAAGTCCAGGTTCCACATGTCAAGCTATATCAGTTTTTTCGCAAAGAAAATTCTCTTTATACAACGAGACAATACTTATTTGTGATTTTGCATGCCGTCGTGGAATTCTAGCGAACATGTCAATTTGTTCATGATTTCGGACATACAGTATTTGGGTCCCATGCACGAGGAGACGTTGATAAGTTACTTCAGATATACATATGGACCGAACTAAATATGTATTTAGAGATTATAAAAGTGTGTGTTGTTTTGCAATAGTTTTAACCCACTCAACTGTATTATAAATGTGCAAAAAAAATCTGGCCAGGTGGCAAAGCAGAGTATTTAGCTAGGTGAGCTATAGACCAGGAGCTGGTGGGCGGCAGGGCAAGCACGCCGCTTCTCCTAGAGGCGCGTGCGTCGAAAAATGAACATATCTGAGCCATGCGCCTTGCTTCTACTTGTTTCTATAGAGATTGGCTCGCTTAGATTTTAGACTAGGCGGTTGCTGTCGTGGTCGCCAAGGTGATCCTACAGCACCGCCATGGGGATTGTTCATGATTCTATCTGGACAAGCGGTGGTTGTGATCGGCTGGGTGGTGGTGTTGCCTTGGGGAGAGACAAAGTGAAGGTAAAATCAAGCAAGATCCGATGGTGCTGCCGTGGGGATAGCCAAAGTCAAGACGTTGACTACGGACTCGTCGCAACGAATCTGGATGCTACGAGCCTGATTCATGGACCAATGGAAGGTCTTGACGCTGTTAGGGTTGGGATAGGATGAATGTGGAGGGTGATGTGCTTGGTTGAGTGCCCCTGGAAGATTGTGTCCTCCCCGTGGATCTGTCTATGGCCATCGTAGAGGAGATTGTGGCCCTTCCCCGACGAGCAAGAACAATGTAGGCGGCAGCAGGAGGTAGGGGTGGATGCGGGGATGGATGTTGATGGTTGCTCGAGGTTGCGGTGTGGAAAGTCAAGAGAACGAAGTCGAAATCGGATAGGAGTTTGAGTTCTTGTTGGCTGTGGCTGGCTCCCCACTTTAGCGATGTATTTTTTTCAGTTTGTTGAACCTAGATTGCCATTCGCAACATGTTTCAGGTGACCCAGAAGTTCCCTTTCATCAGCAGTTACAGAGCGTTCAGAGTTCCGAGCTCTGTCGACGTCACCAGCCTTGTGAAATGCCAACTGGTCGTCGCTTCTTTCGGTGGTAATTCTCGATTGTTTGCACCCTTACATGCAGATTCAGAGATGAGTGTCAAATTCTTCAGACAAGTTCTGAGACAGAGCAAGATCCTTACATATTGCTTGTGTGCAGCTGACAGGAAACATGTAGATGTTACTGGACTGCAATTACCCGGCGTGCTAGATGACATGTTTGCATACAGAGGACCGCTCGGTGCGGTTTTCAGCGAGGACTCTGTGAGCCTGCACCTTTGGGCTCCTACAACACAGGTTTGGCTTCTAAAGACGACGCATTTTACCATCTCAAGTGTCGCCTCCGGTTCTGTACTATTCCCGCTTATATGTAAAATGTGCCCAATATATCTTGCAGGATGTGAGTGTGTGGTTCTTAGATGGTCCGCCGTGTTGGGAAACGTTGCAGAAAACAAAAACGTTTCACCAAGATCAACCTATGGAGTCAACTACCAACGAGAGGAGAGTGCATCTACATACCCTTGTAGATCGCGAGCGGAAGCGTTCAAGAGAACGGGGATGATGGAGTCGTACTCGTCGTGATCCAAATCACCAATGACCAAGTGCCGAACGGACGGCACCTTCGCGTTCAACACACGTACGGAGCGGATGACGTCTACTCCTTCTTGATCCAGCAAGGGGGAAGGAGAGGTTGATAAAGATCCGGCAGCATGACGGCGTGGTGGTGGATGCAGCAATGATCGCAGCAGGGCTTCGCCGAGCTTCTGCGAGAGGGAGAGGTGTAGCAGGGGAGAGGGAGGCGCCAAGACTTGAGGTGCGGCTGCCCTCCCTCCCCCCCCCCCTTTATATAGGCCCCCTGGGGGGCGCCGGCCCTGGAGATGGGATCTCCCAAGGGGGGGGCGGCCAAGGGGGGTGGAGTGCCCCCCAAGGCAAGTGGAGGCGCCCCCCACCCTAGGGTTTCCAACCCTAGGCGCAGGGGGGGCCAAGGGGGGGGCGCACCAGCCCACTATGGGCCGGTTCCCCTCCCCACTTCAGCCCATGGGGCCCTCCGGGATGGGTGGCCCCACCCGGTGGACCCCCGGGACCCATCCGGTGGTCCCAGTACAATATCGGTGACCCCGAATCTTTCCCGATGGCCGAAACTACACTTTCTATATATAATTCTTCACCTCCAGACCATTCCGGAACTCCTCGTGACGTCCAGGATCTCATCCGGGACTCCGAACAACTTTCGTATTACTGCATACTCATATCTCTACAACCCTAGCGTCACCGAACCTTAAGTGTGTAGACCCTACGGGTTCGGGAGACACGTAGACATGACCGAGACGGCTCTTCGGCCAATAACCAACAGCGGGATCTGGATACCCATGTTGGCTCCCACATGCTCCTCGATGATCTCATCAGATGAACCACGATGTCAAGGATTCAAGCAACCCCGTATACAATTCCCTTTGTTAATCGGTACGTTACTTGCCCGAGACTCGATCGTCGGTATCCCAATACCTTGTTCAGTCTCGTTACTAGCAAGTCACTTTACTCGTACCGTAATGCATGATCTCGTGATCAACCACTTGATCACTTTGAGCTCATTATGATGATGCATTACCGAGTGGGCCCAGAGATACCTCTCCATCATACGCAGTGACAAATCCCAGTCTCGATTCGTGCCAACCCAACAGACACTTTCGAAGACACCTGTAATGTACCTTTATAGTCACCCAGTTATGTTGTGACGTTTGGCACACCCAAAGCACTCCTACGGTATCCGGGAGTTGCACAATCTCATGGTCTAAGGAAATGATACTTGACATTCAGAAAATCTACAGCAAACGAACTACACGATCTTTGAGCTAAGCTTAGGATTGGGTCTTGTCCATAACATCATTCTCCTAATGATGTGATCCCGTTATCAATGACATCCCCATGTCTATAGCCAGGAAACCATGACTATCTGTTGATCAATGAGCTAGTCAACTAGAGGCTTACTAGGGACACATTGTGGTCTATGTATTCACACATGTATTACGATTTCCGGATAATACAATTATAGCATGAATAATAGACAATTATCCTGAACAAGGAAATATAATAATCATTTTATTATTGCCTCTAGGGCATATTTCCAACAGTCTCCCACTTGCACTAGAGTCAATCATCTAGTTACATTGTGATGAATCGAACACCCATGGAATTCTGGTGTTGATCATGTTTTGCTCTAGGGAGAGGTTTAGTCAACGGATCTGCTACATTCAGGTCCATATGTACTTTACAAATTTCTATGTCTCCATTTTGAACACTTTCACAAATGGAGTTGAAGCGACGCTTGATATGCCTGGTCTTCCTGTGAAACCTGGGCTCCTTGGCAAGGGCAATAGCTCCAGTGTTGTCCAGAAGAGAGTCATCGGCCCCGACGCATTGGGTATGACTCCTAGGTCGGTAATGAACTCATTCACCCAGACTGCTTCGTGTGCTGCCTCCGAGGCTGCCATGTACTCTGCTTCACATGTAGATCCCGCCATAATGCTTTGCTTGCAACTGCACCAGCTTCCTGCCCCACCATTCAAAATATACACGTATCCGGTTTGTGACTTAGAGTCATCCAGATCTGTGTCGAAGCTAGCGTCGACGTAACCCTTTACGACGAGCTCTTCGTCACCTCCATAAACGAAAAACATGTCCTTAGTCCTTTTCAGGTACTTCAGGATATTCTTGACCGATGTCCAGTGTTCCTTGCCGAGATTGCTTTGGTACCTTCCTACCAAACTTACGGCAAGGTTTACATCAGGTCTGGTACACAGCATGGCATACATAATAGACCCTATGGCTGAGGCATAGGGGATGACACTCATCTCTTCTATATCTTCTGCCGTGGTCGGACATTGAGCTGAGCTCAATTTCACACCTTGCAACACAGGCAAGAACCCCTTCTTAGACTGATCCATATTGAACTTCTTCAATATCTTATCAAGGTATGTGCTTTTTGAAAGACCTATGAGGCATCTTGATCTATCTCTATAGATCTTGATGCCTAATATATAAGCAGCTTCTCCAAGGTCCTTCATTGAAAATCTCTTATTCAAGTAGGCCTTAATGCTGTCCAAAAGTTCTATATCATTTCCCATCAAAAGTATGTCATCTACATATAATATGAGAAATGCTACAGAGCTCCCACTCACTTTCTTGTAAACGCAGGCTTCTCCATAAGTCTGCATAAACCCAAACGCTTTGATCATCTCATCAAAGCGAATGTTCCAACTCCGAGATGCTTGCACCAGCCCATAAATGGATCGCTGGAGCCTGCATACCTTGTTAGCATTATTAGGGTCGACAAAACCTTCCGGCTGCATCATATACAATTCTTCCTTAAGGAAACCATTAAGGAATGTCGTTTTGACGTCCATTTGCCATATCTCATAATCATAGAATGCGGCAATTGCTAACATGATTCGGACAGACTTCAGCTTCGCTACAGGTGAGAAAGTCTCATCGTAGTCAACCCCTTGAACTTGTCGATAACCCTTAGCGACAAGCCGAGCTTTATAGATGGTCACATTACCATCCGCGTCTGTCTTCTTCTTAAAGATCCATTTATTTTCTATGGCCTACCGATCAACGGGCAAGTCAGTCAAAGTCCATACTTCGTTTTCATACATGGATCCTATCTCAGATTTCATGGCTTCCAGCCATTTGTCGGAATCTGGGCCAGCCATTGCTTCTTCATAGTTCGAAGGTTCACTGTTGTCTAACAACATGATTTCCAAGACAGGGTTACCGTACCACTCTGGTGCGGAACGTGTCCTTGTGGACCTACGAAGTTCAGTAGCAACTTGATCTGAAGTTTCATGATCATCATCATCAACTTCCTCTCTAGTCGGTGCAGGCACCTCAAGAACATTTTCTTGAGCTGCGCCACTTACCGGTTCAAGAGGTAATACTTCATCAAGTTCTACCTTCCTCCCACTTATTTCTTTCGAGAGAAACTCTTTCACTAAAAGGACCCATTCTTGGCAACAAAGATCTTGCCTTCGGATCTGAGGTAGAAGGTATACCCAACAGTTTCTTTAGGGTATCCTATGAAGACGCATTTTTCCGACTTGGGTTCGAGCTTTTCAGGTTGAAGTTTCTTGACATAAGCATCGCATCCCCAAACTTTTAGAAATGACAGCTTAGGTTTCTTCCCAAACCATAATTCATACGGTGTCGTCTCAACGGATTTCGATGAAGCCCTATTTAAAGTGAATGCGGCAGTCTCTAAAGCATAGCCCCAAAATGATAGCGGTAAATTGGTAAGAGACATCATAGATCGCACCATATCTAATAGAGTGCGATTACGATGTTCGGACACACCATTACGCTGAGGTGTTCCAGGCGGCGTGAGTTGTGAAACTATTCCACATTTTCTTAAGTGTGTGCTAAATTCGTGACTCAAGTATTCTCCCCCACGATCTGGTCGCAAGAACTTGATTTTCCTGTCACGTTGATTCTCAACCTCACTCTGAAATTCCTTGAACTTTTCAAAGGTCTCAGACTTGTGTTTCATTAAATAGACATACCCATATCTACTCAAGTCATCAGTGGGGGTGAGAACATAACGATAGCCACCGTGAGCCTCAACACTCATTGGACCGCACACATCAGTATGTATGATTTCCAATAAGTTGGTTGCTCGCTCCATTGTTCCTGAGAACGGAGTCTTGGTCATTTTACCCATGAGGCATGGTTCGCACATGTTAAATGATTCGTAATCAAGACTCTAAAAGTCCATCTGCACGGAGCTTCTTCATGCATTTGACACCTATGTGACCAAGGCGGCAGTGCCACAAGTATGTGGGACTATCATTATCAACCTTACATCTTTTATTCATACTATGAATATGTGTAGCATTACGCTCGAGATTCATTAAGAATAAACCATTCACCATCGGAGCATGACCATAAAACATATCTCTCATGTAAATAGAACAACCATTATTCTCGGATTTAAATGAGTGGCCATCTCAAATTAAACGAGATCCTGATACAATGTTCATGCTCAAAGATGGCACTAAATAAAAATTATTGAGGTTTAAAACTAATCCCGTAGGTAAATGTAGAGGTAGCGTGCCGACGGCGATCACATCGACCTTGGAACCATTCCCGACGCGCATCATCACCTCGTCCTTCGCCAGTCTCCGCTTATTCCGCAGCTCCTGCTTTGAGTTACAAATGTGAGCAACCGCACCGGTATCAAATACCCAGGAGCTACTACGAGTACTGGTAAGGTACACATCAATTACATGTATATCACATATACCTTTTGTGATGCCGGCCTTCTTGTCCGCTAAGTATTTGGGGCAGTTCCGCTTCCAGTGACCACTTCCCTTGCAATAAAAGCACTCAGTCTCGGGCTTGGGTCCATTCTTTGGCTTCTTCCCGGCAGCTTGCTTACCGGGTGCGGCAACTCCCTTGCCGTCCTTCTTGAAGTTCTTCTTACCCTTGCCTTTCTTGAACTTAGTGGCTTTATTCACCATCAACACTTGATGTTCCTTTTTGACTTCTACCTCTGCTGATTTTAGCATTGAATATACCTCAGGAATGGTCTTTTCCATCCCCTGCATATTGAAGTTCATCACAAAGCTCTTGTAGCTTGGTGGAAGCGACTGAAGGATTCTGTCAATGACCGCGTCATCCGGGAGATTAACTCCCAGCTGAGTCAAGCGGTTATGCAACCAAGACATTGTGAGTATGTGCTCACTGACAGAACTATTTTCCTCCATCTTACAGCTGAAGAACTTGTTGGAGACTTCATATCTCTCGACCCGGGCATGAGCTTGGAAAACCATTTTCAGCTCTTCGAACATCTCATATGCTTCGTGTCGCTCAAAACGCTTTTGGAGCCCCGGTTCTAAGCTGTAAAGCATGCCGCACTGAACGAGGGAGTAATCATCAACACGTGTCTGCCAAGTGTTCATAACGTCTTGGTTCTATGGGATGGGTGCGTCACCTAGCGGTGCTTCTAGGACATAATCTTTCTTGGCAGCTATGAGGATGATCCTCAGATTCCGGACCCAGTCCGTATAGTTGCTGCCATCGTCTTTCAGCTTGGTTTTCTCTAGGAACGCATTGAAGTTGAGGACAACATTGGCCATTTGATCTACAAGACATATTGTAAAGATTTTAGACTAAGTTCATGATAATTAAGTTCATCTAATCAAATTATTCAATGAACTCCCACTCAGATAGACATCCCTCCAGTCATCTAAGTATAACATGATCCGAGTTAACTAGGCCGTGTCCGATCATCACGTGAGACGGACTAGTCAACATCGGTGAACATCTTCATGTTGATCGTATCTTCTATACGACTCATGTTCGACCTTTCGGTCTTCTGTGTTCCAAGGCCATGTCTGTACATGCTAGGCTCGTCAAGTCAACCTAAGTGTTTGCATGTGTAAATCTGTCTTACTCCCTTTGTATGTGAACGTTGGAATCTATCACACCCGATCATCACGTGGTGCTTCGAAACAACGAACTGTCGCAATGGCGCACAGTTAGGAGGGATACTTTCTTGAAATTATTATGAGGGATCATCTTATTTACTACCGTCGTTCTAAGTAAAAAAGATGCAAAAACATGATAAACATCACATGCAATCAAATAATAGTGACATGATATGGCCAATATCATATAGCTCCTTTGATCTCCATCTTGGGGCTCCATGATCATCTTGTCACCGGCATGACACCATGATCTCCATCATCGTGTCTCCATGAAGTTGCTCGCCAACTATTACTTCTACTACTATGGCTAACACGTTTAGCAATAAAGTAAAGTAATTTACATGGCATTTCTCAATGACATGCAGGTCATACAAAAATAAAGACAACTCCTATGGCTCCTGCCGGTTGTCATACTCATCGACATGCAAGTCGTGATTCCTATTACAAGAACATGATCTCATACATCACATATATATCATTCAACATTCATCACAACTTTGGCCATATCATATCACATGACACTTGCTGCAAAAACAAGTTAGACGTCCTCTAATTGTTGTTGCAAGTTTTACGTGGCTGCAATAGGGTTCTAGCAAGAACGTTTTCCTACCTACGTAAAAGCCACAACGTGATTTTTCAACTTCTATTTACCCTTCATAAGGACCCTTTTCGTCGAATCCGCTCCAACTAAAGTGGGAGAGACAGACACCTGCTAGCCACCTTATGCAACTAGTGCATGTCAGTCGGTGGAACCTGTCTCACGTAAGCGTACGTGTAAGGTCTGTCCGGGCCGCTTCATCCCACAATACCGCCGAAGCAAAATAATACTAGTAGCGGCAAGAAAGTTGACAACATCTACGCCCACAACAAATTGTGTTCTACTCGTGCAAAGAGAACTACGCATAGACCTAGCTCATGATGCCACTGTTGGGGAACGTTGCAGAAAACAAAAAAATTTCCTATGTTTCACCAAGATCAATCTATGGAGTCAACTAGCAACGAGAGGAGAGTGCATCTACATACCCTTGTAGATCGTGAGCGGAAGCGTTCAAGAGAACGGGGATGATGGAGTCAACTAGCAACGAGAGGAGAGTGCATCTACATACCCTTGTAGATCGTGAGCGGAAGCGTTCAAGAGAACGGGGATGATGGAGTCGTACTCGCCGTGATCCAAATCACCGATGACCAAGTGCCAAACGGACGGCACCTCCGCGTTCAACACACGTACGGAGCGGATGACGTCTCCTCCTTCTTGATCTAGCAAGGGGGAAGGAGAGGTTGATGAAGATCCAGCAGCACGACGCGTGGTGGTGGATGCAGCAATGATCGCAGCAGGGCTTCGTCGAGCTTCTGCGAGAGGGAGAGGTATAGCAGGGGAGAGGGAGGCGCCAAGACTTGAGGTGCGGCTGCCCTCCCTCCCCCCCCCCCTTATATAGGCCCCCTGGGGGCGCCGGCCCGGAGATGGGATCTCCCAAGGGGGGGGGGCAAGGGGGGTGGAGTGCCCCCAAGGCAAGTGGAGGCGCCCCCCACCCTAGGGTTTCCAACCCTAGGCGCAGGGGGGCCCAAGGGGGGGCACACCAGCCCACTATGGGCTGGTTCCCCTCCCCACTTCAGCCCATGGGGCCCTCCGGGATGGGTGGCCCCACCCGGTGGACCCCCGGGACCCATCCGGTGGTCCCGGTACAATACCGGTGACCCTGAATCTTTCCCGATGGCCGAAACTACACTTCCTATATATAATTCTTCACCTCCGGACCATTCCGGAACTCCTCGTGACGTCCAGGATCTCATCCGGGACTCCGAACAACTTTCGGATTACTGCATACTCATATCTCTACAACCCTAGCGTCACCGAACCTTAAGTGTGTAGACCCTACGGGTTCGGGAGACACGTAGACATGACCAAGACGGCTCTCCGGCCAATAACCAACAGCGGGATCTGGATACCCATGTTGGCTCCCACATGCTCCTCGATGATCTCATCGTATGAACCACGATGTCAAGGATTCAAGCAACCCCGTATACAATTCCCTTTGTCAATCGGTGCGTTACTTGCCCGAGACTCGATCGTCGGTATCCCAATACCTTGTTCAGTCTCGTTACCAGCAAGTCACTTTACTCGTACCGTAATGCATGATCCCATGATCAACCACTTGATCACTTTGAGCTCATTATGATGATGCATTACCGAGTGGGCCCAGAGATACCTCTCCGTCATACGCAGTGACAAATCCCAGTCTCGATTCGTGCCAACCCAACAGACACTTTCGGAGACACCTGTAATGTACCTTTATAGTCACCCAGTTACATTGTGACGTTTGGCACACCCAAAGCACTCCTACGGTATCCGGGAGTTGCACAATCTCATGGTCTAAGGAAATGATACTTGACATTCAGAAAAGCTACAGCAAACGAACTACACGATCTTTGAGCTAAGCTTAGGATTGGGTCTTGTCCATCACATCATTCTCCTAATGATGTGATCCCGTTATCAATGACATCCCCATGTCTATAGCCAGGAAACCATGACTATCTGTTGATCAACAAGCTAATCAACTAGAGGCTCACTAGGGACACATTGTGGTCTATGTATTCACACATGTATTACGATTTCCGGATAATACAATTATAGCATGAATAATAGACAATTATCATGAACAAGGAAATATAATAATCATTTTATTATTGCCTCTAGGGCATATTTCCAACACGCCGGCCCTGCTCTAGAGACGGTGCAACTCAAGGAGTCAAATGGTGTTTGGAGTGTTACTTGACCAAGAGAGTGGGAAAACCGATACTATTTATATGAAGTTGGCGTGTATCATCCAACTAAGGCACAAATTCTGAAATGTTTAGCTGGTGACCTTTATGCTAGAGGGTATGTGGCTGTGCGCATTTCAGTTATGTAGTTCAGGGAGAGGAACTTTCCGCAGAAGAAAAAAGTTCAGGGAGAGGAAGAAACTAGCTTGTTGTTTATTTGATCAGCCTTTCTGTAAATGGAGCGCGGACCTGGTTGGTTGACATTAACAATGAAACATTGAAGCCAGCTTCCTGGGATGAATTGGCCGATGATAAGCCAAAACTTGATTCCTGCTCTGACATAACCATCTACGAATTGCACATTTGTGATTTTAGGTAAATTGTGCTGCTTGATTTACACAACTAAAAATCTGGCGGGGTTTATGCATATTCATCTTTGGAACTTACCTGTATGTTTCATGTGATTTTCAATTAAAGTGCCCATGATGGCACAGTGGACATTGACTCTCGTGGAGGATTTCGTGCATTTGCATACTAGGTCTTCAGAGTTGATTTACTAGATGTATTGCATTGCCTTTTTTCAACAGTATCTCATGCTGATTGCATATTGGAACTTGTGGTACAAGCCTCAGCAGGAATGTTTGACTCATGTACATTTGTTGCCAAGCTTTCATTTTGCTGGCGTTGACGACATTAAGAGCAACTGGAAATTTTTCGGTAAGGAAATATTTCTCTTTATAAAAGGTGTTAAGGCACTTTTGAGATTTTTCTAGTTGTCTATCATTTTTTTGTTGGATAGCAATGAGTGACAACTACTTGTAAGTACTTGCTTTAAACTGCACCTCTTCATTTTCGTCTCATTTACTTCAGATTGACTTATTTGGTTATACGGAACTTCATTTACTCTGGCAGATGAGTGTGAACTAGCAACATTCCCTCCAGGATCAGATATGCAACAAGCAACAGTAGTAGCTATTCAGGAAGAGGACCCTTATAATTGGGGGTATTCATTTCACACTTCTTTTTCCCTCAAACATTCCAGATACTAATGTATCATGGTGGTGTTAAATATCGGAAAGTTAATTATATTCTTGCGAGTAAAATATTCTTACATATGGTCATATTTATGCTAAAGGTATGACTCTGTGCTTTGGAAGGTTCCAAAAGGAAGCTATGCAAGTGATTTCATCAGGAAATAGATGCAGACGAGAGGAAGAGAGACTCCCCCAAGCTCTGTCTAGGCGATCCACGGGCGATGGACACCCTTCATGTTATTGCATCCATGGCTGACTACTCATCCCTAGTAACCTCCCCCCCCCCCCTCACGTGCGCCACGCTCTGGGATTAAGGTCTGCTCCTTGGCTAGCATTTGCGTTGACCTATTCTCTGATTTCTCTCCACCGAAGAATCAAAGAAACAAGCAAGCTGATGTCTAACATATTTGTTTCGTAATAGTTGGAACTGGAAGAGGAAGCTCCAGTACAATTCAGATCTCTGCTCAAACCCTCAATATCTCATGCATACATAACTGCTTATTGTGTGAATATTAGACGTTACTTGTGCATCATCTTCACCCTTTCCTAATTCAATATCTGTAAAAGTAGGCAAAGCTTCCTGTTATTATGTGCTATAATATTTTTCAATTGCTGTCTAGAAAATACTTGGTCAGTTCTTCTGTAAGAAAGCTGAAGTTGGATATTAGGTGCTTTAACAAAGCTACTCCCTCCGTTCACTTTTATAAGTCATTTCAGACAACTCAAAATAAACTACTTTGCACATTGTCTGAAATGTCTTCAAGGCCTTATAAAAGCGAACAGAGGGAGTAATTCTTTTAAGCAATTACATTACCATTGTTAGATATATTATTTAGAGCTCACTAAAGTAGAAAGGTTCTGATGCTTTGACGGTACAGTTTCCTGAGCATGCTTCAACATCATTTGTTTCTGCATATCATTAATCGTGGGCTTTTCATGATTTTTTCTGTTTTTAAAGATTGTCAAAGTACATGCTGCAATATACTGTTGAGTTAATTAATTTCCTCGAGTCAAACGAAAATATGGAAACTATCAAGGAGATGTCGAATGATGAATATATTCAGATACTAAGAGAGGTTCTAAAATGTGTTTTGGCAGGTTAGTCCTGATCGTGCTTATTTTTAAACCCGAAACATTCTTTATCATTGGAGGGTTCTCTATAATCCCATAATTGTGAAGTCAATTGCTTAATTTGATTGAGAGTACTTAAGTTAATGCACATCTTTATTTTTCTAGATCGTATCTTAACTGCTTGGACTCTTCATGTACACTAAATGTGAAACTCATTATGATTTGGAAGTGCCTGATAGCTTGTGACAATTGATGTAGTTTATCAATCATGCAATTTGTTGTTAGCAACATGTACCAGATTTTGGTAATTTCCATTTGAATATTGTTTTTTGTTTTCATATATCCTAGATCATACTAAGATACTAAGAGATTCCTTACTACATTAACATTGGCATCCATGGTTACTTCTTTGTATATATGAAAAATGTAGATAAAATGTACATCCTCTAGCTCTCATGCGTTTTAGTCTCTCTTTTCTCTTTATGCTGTATCACCAATGGTGCGCGCGCAAGAGGGAGGGAGGGAGCGATGGAGAGGGAGAGGGAGAGGGGTCTAAATGATTGTATCCGTACCAGTTTCATGTTTCCATGCATGTCATTATACTCATAGAAAACAGTATCTTCATGTGGCAAGTATCTAATGCATATACATGAGTTATATTATTTAGCGTATTCACATACTAATATATTCATGATTTTTTTTTTGCATTGTAGAGTGCTAGCACGCTACATTGGAGAGAAAGCATTGAGAGAATGCTTTGTTGGGATGATAGACAAGAATAATCAATCCTCATTCCAAGGTTAGATTTGCACTTCCTGCCCAGTTCTTTTTCACAAAGGACCAAGCCTCTTACTTTATCCATTTCTTAATTTTGTTCCTTCACAGAAAAACATTTTCTCATTTCAATCTTTCTCCATTTTGTATGAGTATGACACACGCTCTGAATTTTTTGACTATTCTTGGTTGATTAATGGTTGGTGTATTGCCTTCCACTTTGGATTATTCTAAATCTTCTTGCTTAGGCTATGTGTACCATTCTGTCATGTGCCACCATCGATCTGAGCCAAAATCAGTGTAGATGAACCGAGCTATTTTATTATAAGTTGTGTACAGAACTTCCTGGAAAGATAACCATGTAGTTATTGTTTTATGCCGTATATATTCAGATAGGTGAATTATCGCAAGTTGGTCCCAGCATGTTAATAGGATTGTGCCAACCTAGAGCCTTTTCAGATCGTGCCAACTCTGTTTGGGGTTTCCTTCTTCCTAATCAAGGCTTAGTCCAGTTTGTCTTGTCCTTGTCTCCTTTTCTGTCATAAATTCTTCATCTATTCAAGAAGCTCATTTTTGTTAGATGGAACAACTGAAAATATCATACTCCCCCCGTTCCTGTATATAAAGTCTAATTGTTTTTTCAAAAGTCAAACGAATGCATGTTTGACCAAGTTTTTAGAAAATATATCGATATCCACTATACCAAATTTATATCATTCGATCCGTCATGAAAAGTAGTTTTATATTTTATCTACTAGGTTTTTCAGATGTTGATATTTTATTTCATAATCTTGGTCAAACATTCGGATGGTTGACTTGGAGGATATCAATACGCCTTATTTTCTGGAATGGAGGGAGTATCATTCTTGGTGTGACGGACAAACAGAAAGAAAGGTCCGCAAAGAGTGCACTCACAAAAGCCATGTACTGTAGGCCATGAGTGATTACCTTGAAAGCTTTCTCATCCAGGCCATAGTTCCAAACTATACCATCCTTTAAGAAACATTCAATCAGAATTGGAGGAAATGCCATCCATTGGGGTTCTGAAGTTCTGAACTTTCATCTCTCTATTTGAATCGTTGTTATTATTTTGTCTGTAGGCCATGAGCAAAGAATCTGGAGAGTGCCTAATGTTCCTCAACTTTTCTTATGTTCCAAATTCACTATTAGTGTTGATCATCTTCAAAGAACAGAAAACGTATGACAGGATTAAGATTGTAATTTGTGCTCATATTTTTTTGTTCCAAAATTCACTGCTTGATTAATTTTGTTGTAGAAGCTTGAGAGAAAAAGATAGTAAATACATAGTAACTTTATATTGATTTAAGAGTAATAGCAACACACCTGCTTTTAACTATATATAAATATCTCTATATTGTTCTATACTATCCGTCAGCAAGCGAGCGTTTTGAATTGCTGTTGATGTGCATTGTACATGGGCTTGGCCACTTGGATCATGAGATGAGATCGATCGACTAGATGCTTGTTTATTTGTGTTGTTCTTAATTTAACTTTGTGGAAGGTTGCGAGCCGAATGCGTCATCGATGAGGAGGTGAGTTTGGATTGGGACGGTGAAGATGAGAAGATAGTTGGGGAGGAAGAAGGTATAAAATCAACAATATCGTCTGGTGTGCGTGAGGATCCTAATGGTACATGTTTGACGCGATCGTTGCTAACCGAATAAGATATGCGGTGGCGCGAGGTGGTGGCGGCAATGGGGCGGTTGTGCTGCATGTCCAAGGCTGCACTAGGGAGGCGCGAGCGGTGCCTCCCGCAAGATTCCATTGGGGCGATGCATGGGCGGCAGCCACCCCCAAGACCCTGTTAGCACAATTTCATAATAATATATTTATACTTATTGTTGTGCAAAATAGAACGCTATTGTTTGTAGTTATATTAGTTTATTTCCTCTATATACAATGACGCATCTTATTGTGTGTCCAAGAAAGGAAAAATATATATTTCTAGATGTTATGTGACTTACCTTTAAAAGGAATAACTCTAATAAGAAGTCCTGTTTTAGATGCCAAGTTGATGAAAAAAGTTACCTAAGATATATGCGGTAATTTGATATGAATCCAAATATCTTGTTTTCCTTCAAATAAATTATCCCTGGAAATATTTGTTTTGAGTAAATATTTCTTCATCATAGGCATGTTGCAACCACTAACAAGTCCAGTCACCATCACATGTTTACTGCATGGATTCCATATTTGTCACAATATTGGCATAATCGACATGCGTGAGTAATTCCTTTTAAAGGTAAGTCACATAACGCAGTGTCACAATATTGTTTATAAATATTGTTTGTAAATGTAAAATTTAACATGTAACTCTTGCAACTATTTTAAGAGTCCGTAGCAACGCACGGACACTCTACTAGTATAAAGTATAAAGATAGTGTCGCTCGGTGGAACGAAGCCTTCCCGACAGGACACAGGTCAAGAGTTCGATCCGGTGGTTCCTATATGACGCCTGTTAGCGTCAAATCATCACAGCTTCGCTGAGAGCGAGCAACCCCATCGCTTCCACTTGGACCGGCCCACGATTCGGCTTCGCTCCTGTTTCTTCGTTGCGGGATCCCTGTTTGGGGCCTGGCTGGTTTTGGTAGAAGGTTCCCTGAACCGGTCTTTCCTTTTGTGCAAGAATGAACATGTTTTTCCTGTTTTGTTATTTAACCCGGTTTTGTTCTTTTTTCGATTTCTTTTACTTTTTTTCTTCTTATTTCTTGATTTTTTTTCAGTTTCTTTTCTCTGTATTTCTTAAAAAGTTCATCGTCTATTAAAAATGTTTATAATATATTAAGAAGATATTCACCTTATATTATTAAAAAGTTCACCATGCATTATAAAAATACTCACCGTGTATTACAAAAATGTCATCGTATATTAAGGAATTGTTCACCTTGTATTTGAAACTTGTTTATCATATATCAAGAAATTGTCCTGCATATACTACAAAATTTTCATTGTGTATTTTGGCAAAAAAAATCAGTGTATATCACAAGAATTTTCAATTTGTTTTCAAAAATTGTTCGGCGTATATTACAAAAATGTTCAATGTGTATTAAAAATTGTTCATCGTATATAAAAAATTGTTCACTTTTTTCAATTTTTGTTCACTTCTTCATTATTGTTCGCGTTTTAGAAGTTGTTTAAATTTTGATTTTGCTTTTTACATTTTCAAACAATATTCGCATTTTATAAGGAATTGTTTTCACATTTCCCCACGAAATGTTGAAAGCTTTTTTAGAGCAACGAGGGGGAGAGCATGATCTACATACCCTTGTAGATCGCAACGGAAGTGTTGACACAACATAGAGGAAGTAGTCATACGTCTTCTTCCCGGTCCGACCGATCCAAGCGTCGTTACTCCGGCGCCTCCGAGTTCTTAGCACACGTACAGCTCGATGAAGATCCCCGGGCTCCGATCCAGCAAAGCTTTGGGGAGGAGTTCCGTCAGCACGACGGCGTGGTGACGATCTTGATGTTCTACCGACGCAGGGCTTCGCCTAAGCACTACAACGATATGATCGAGGTGGAATATGGTGGCAGGGGGCACCGCACACGGCTAAGGAACGATCTCAAAGATCAACTTGTGTGTCTAGAGGTGCCCCCTTGCCCCCGTATATAAAGGATCCAAGGGGGAGGGGTTCGGCCGGCCCTATGGTGGCACAGGAGGAGTCCTACTCGGGAGTAGGACCCCCCCCCCCCTTTTCCTAGTCCAAGTAGGATTGGTGGAGAAGAGAGGGAAAGAGGGGGGCGCCGCCCCTCCCTCCTAGTCCAATTCGGACTAAGGGGAGAGGGGGCGCGCGGCCTGCCCTGGCAGCCCCTCCCACTTCTCCACTTTAGGCCCATAAGGCCCATTAACCCCCCGGGGGGTTCCGGTAACCCCCGGTGCTCCGGTTTTATCCGATACTCTTCCGGAACCCTTCCGGTGTCCGAATATAGTCATTCAATATATCAATATTTATGTCTCGACCATTTCGAGACTCCTCGTCATGTCCGTGATCACATCCGGGACTCCGAACTAAATTCGGTACATCAAAATGCATAAACTCATAATAACTGTCATCGTAACGTTAAGCGTGCGGACCCTACGGTTCGAGAACAATGTACACATGACCGAGACACGTCTCCGGTCAATAACCAATAGCGGGACCTGGATGCCCATATTGGCTCCTACATATTCTACGAAGATCTTTTATCGGTCAGACCGCATAACAACATACGTTGTTCCCTTTGTCATCGGTATGTTACTTGCCCGAGATTCGATCGTCGGTATCCAATACCTAGTTCAATCTCGTTACCGGCAAGTCTCTTTACTCGTTCTGTAATACATCATCTCGCAACTAACTCATTAGTCGCAATGCTTGCAAGGCTTATGTGATGTGCATTACAGAGAGGGCCCAGAGATACCTCTCCGACAATCGGAGTGACAAATCCTAATCTCGAAATACGCCAACCCGAAACCTTCTTCAATGATTCTCCAAAGATTAGTGTTCACATGATTTAAATGAAGTTTAAAGCGGTAAACCCAAGAATCAGAGTCCTCATTTTTCACAATCTTAGGGGGAGGACCGGCATGATTCAAATGAGTGGAAGGAACCGGTCCACCATAAACAAGTGGTGGTTCCACATGAGCAAAGATGCCGGTGCCATTCTTACCACTAGAAGAAGGAGCCTTTTCACTACTAGCTTCCCCCTTATCGGAGGTAGTATCCGTCACCTTGTCGGTGGGATTACCCACTTTCAACGGTGCGGTGGATAGTTTAAGCCCTTCAAGGAATTTAGTAGACATGCTTTCAACCTCGGTTGTCATGGAGGTTTTCAATGTCTCCAAGGCCACATTGAACTCCTCACAAGAGACCGAGGTTCCCCCATTGCCCGTAGACGAGATCGGATTCACACCGGAGTGTTCCTCCACACCATCTACGGTATCAACCATACTCTTCGGACGGTAAAGTCCTTAATAAAGAGACGAGGCCCTGATACCAATTGAAAGGATCGATATGGTTGACTAGAGGGGGGGTGAATAGGCAACTAACAATTTTTAGCTTTTCTTTAACAATTTAAACTTTGTATCAAAGTAGGTTGTCTAGATATGCAACTAGGTGAGCAACCTATATGATGCAACAAGGATAGGAACACAAGCAAGCAAGAGATATAACACAAATAAGCTTGCACAAGCAAAGGCACGAGATAACCAAGAGTGGAGCCGGTGGAGACGAGGATGTGTTACCGAAGTTCCTTCCCTTTGAGGGGAAGTACGTCTCCGTTGGAGCGGTGTGGAGGCACAATGCTCCCCAAGAAGCCACTAGGGCCACCATTTTCTCCTCACGCCCTCACACAATGCGAGATGCCATGATTCCACTATTGGTGCCCTTGGAGGCGGCGACCGAACCTTTACAAACAAGGTTGGGGCAATCTCCACAACTCAATTGGAGGCTCCCAACGACACCACGAAGCTTCACCACAATGGACTATGGCTCCGCGGTGACCTCAACCGTCTAGGATGCTCAAACACCCAAGAGTAACAAGATCCGCAAGGGATTAGTGGGGGGAATCAAATTTCTCTTGGTGGAAGTGTGGATCGAGGCCTTCTCAACCACTCCCGAGCAAATCAACAAGTTTGATTGGCTAGGGACTGAGATCGGGCGAAAATGGAGGTTAGAGAAACAATGGAGCTTAGAGTTGGAAGAGATAAGTCAACGGGGAAGAAGGGGACCCCCTTTTATAGTGGGGGCAACAATCCAACCATTGTCCACCAACCAGCCCGCAACCAGCGGTACTACCGCTCCAGGACAGCGGTACTACCGCAGGTCCACGCGGTACTTCTGCTTGCTGATCAGCGGTACTACCGCAAGGCCACGCGGTACTACCGTGCAGGCCCGCGGTACTACCGCAGCACAAGCAGCTGTTGGGGAACGTAGTAATTTCGAAAATTTTCCTACGCACACGCAAGATCATGGTGATGCACAGCAACGAGAGGGGAGAGTGTTGTCTACGTACCAACGCAGACCGACTACGGAAGCGATCACACAACGTAGAGGAAGTAGTCATACGTCTTCTTCCCGATCTGACCGATCCAAGTACCGTTACTCCGGCACCTCCGAGTTCTTAGCACACGTTCAGCTCGATGACGATCCTCGGGCTCCGATCCAGCAAAGCGTCGAGGAAGAGTTCCGTCAGCACAACGGCGTGGTGACGATCTTGATGTACTACCGACGCAGGGCTTCGCCTAAGCACTACAACGGTATGATCGAGGTGGAATTTGGTGGCAGGGGGCACCGCACACGGCTAAGGAACGATCTCAAGGATCAACTTGTGTGTCTTGGGGTGTCCCCTGCCCCCGTATATAAAGGTTGGAGGAGGGGGGCCGGCCGGCCAGAGAGAGGGAGGCGCAGGGGGAGTCCTACTCCTACCGGGAGTAGGACTCCCCTCTCCAATCCTATTCCAACTAGGACTCTCAAGGGGGAAAGGAGAGAGAGGGGGGCCGGCCCCTTCTCCTAGTCC
Organism: Triticum monococcum; assembly: GCA_034509565.1. Classification (NCBI taxonomy): domain Eukaryota; kingdom Viridiplantae; phylum Streptophyta; class Magnoliopsida; order Poales; family Poaceae; genus Triticum; species Triticum monococcum. The sequence continues at coordinate 29,695,282 of CM067847.1, forward strand.
TACTAGGACTTGGGGAAGGGGGGCGCCGGCCAGCTATGGGCTGTCCCTTTTCTCTTTTCCACTAAGGCCCAATAGGCCCATTAGTCTCCCGGGGGGTTCCGGTAACCCTCCCGGTATTCCGGTAAAATCCCGATTTCACCCGGAACACTTCCTATGTCCAAACATAGGCTTCCAATATATCAATCTTTACGTCTCGACTATTTCGAGACTCCTCGTCATGTCCGTGATCTCATCCGGGACTCCGAACAACCTTCGGTACATCAAAATGCATAAACTCATAATAACTGTCATCGTAACGTTAAGCGTGCGGACCCTACGGTTCGAGAACAATGTAGACATGACCGAGACACGTCTCCGGTCAATAACCAATAGCGGGACCTGGATGCCCATATTGGCTCCTACATATTCTACGAAGATCTTTATCGGTCAGACCGCATAACAACATACGTTATAAAAATACTCACCGTGTATTACAAAAATGTCATCGTATATTAAGGAATTGTTCACCTTGTATTTGAAACTTGTTTATCATATATCAAGAAATTGTCCTGCATATACTACAAAATTTTCATTGTGTATTTTGGCAAAAAAAATCAGTGTATATCACAAGAATTTTCAATTTGTTTTCAAAAATTGTTCGGCGTATATTACAAAAATGTTCAGTGTGTATTAAAAATTGTTCATCGTATATAAAAAATTGTTCACTTTTTTCAATTTTTGTTCACTTCTTCATTATTGTTCGCGTTTTAGAAGTTGTTTAAATTTTGATTTTGCTTTTTACATTTTCAAACAATATTCGCATTTTATAAGGAATTGTTTTCACATTTCCCCACGAAATGTTGAAAGCTTTTTTAGAGCAACGAGGGGGAGAGCATGATCTACATACCCTTGTAGATCGCAACGGAAGTGTTGACACAACATAGAGGAAGTAGTCATACGTCTTCTTCCCGGTCCGACCGATCCAAGCGTCGTTACTCCGGCGCCTCCGAGTTCTTAGCACACGTACAGCTCGATGAAGATCCCCGGGCTCCGATCCAGCAAAGCTTTGGGGAGGAGTTCCGTCAGCACGACGGCGTGGTGACGATCTTGATGTTCTACCGACGCAGGGCTTCGCCTAAGCACTACAACGATATGATCGAGGTGGAATATGGTGGCAGGGGGCACCGCACACGGCTAAGGAACGATCTCAAAGATCAACTTGTGTGTCTAGAGGTGCCCCCTTGCCCCCGTATATAAAGGATCCAAGGGGGAGGGGTTCGGCCGGCCCTATGGTGGCACAGGAGGAGTCCTACTCGGGAGTAGGACCCCCCCCCCCTTTTCCTAGTCCAAGTAGGATTGGTGGAGAAGAGAGGGAAAGAGGGGGGCGCCGCCCCTCCCTCCTAGTCCAATTCGGACTAAGGGGAGAGGGGGCGCGCGGCCTGCCCTGGCAGCCCCTCCCACTTCTCCACTTTAGGCCCATAAGGCCCATTAACCCCCCGGGGGGTTCCGGTAACCCCCGGTGCTCCGGTTTTATCCGATACTCTTCCGGAACCCTTCCGGTGTCCGAATATAGTCATTCAATATATCAATATTTATGTCTCGACCATTTCGAGACTCCTCGTCATGTCCGTGATCACATCCGGGACTCTGAACTAAATTCGGTACATCAAAATGCATAAACTCATAATAACTGTCATCGTAACGTTAAGCGTGCGGACCCTACGGTTCGAGAACAATGTACACATGACCGAGACACGTCTCCGGTCAATAACCAATAGCGGGACCTGGATGCCCATATTGGCTCCTACATATTCTACGAAGATCTTTTATCGGTCAGACCGCATAACAACATACGTTGTTCCCTTTGTCATCGGTATGTTACTTGCCCGAGATTCGATCGTCGGTATCCAATACCTAGTTCAATCTCGTTACCGGCAAGTCTCTTTACTCGTTCTGTAATACATCATCTCGCAACTAACTCATTAGTCGCAATGCTTGCAAGGCTTATGTGATGTGCATTACAGAGAGGGCCCAGAGATACCTCTCCGACAATCGGAGTGACAAATCCTAATCTCGAAATACGCCAACCCGAAACCTTCTTCAATGATTCTCCAAAGATTAGTGTTCACATGATTTAAATGAAGTTTAAAGCGGTAAACCCAAGAATCAGAGTCCTCATTTTTCACAATCTTAGGGGGAGGACCGGCATGATTCAAATGAGTGGAAGGAACCGGTCCACCATAAACAAGTGGTGGTTCCACATGAGCAAAGATGCCGGTGCCATTCTTACCACTAGAAGAAGGAGCCTTTTCACTACTAGCTTCCCCCTTATCGGAGGTAGTATCCGTCACCTTGTCGGTGGGATTACCCACTTTCAACGGTGCGGTGGATAGTTTAAGCCCTTCAAGGAATTTAGTAGACATGCTTTCAACCTCGGTTGTCATGGAGGTTTTCAATGTCTCCAAGGCCACATTGAACTCCTCACGAGAGACCGAGGTTCCCCCATTGCCCGTAGACGAGATCGGATTCACACCGGAGTGTTCCTCCACACCATCTACGGTATCAACCATACTCTTCGGACGGTAAAGTCCTTAATAAAGAGACGAGGCCCTGATACCAATTGAAAGGATCGATATGGTTGACTAGAGGGGGGGTGAATAGGCAACTAACAATTTTTAGCTTTTCTTTAACAATTTAAACTTTGTATCAAAGTAGGTTGTCTAGATATGCAACTAGGTGAGCAACCTATATGATGCAACAAGGATAGGAACACAAGCAAGCAAGAGATATAACACAAATAAGCTTGCACAAGCAAAGGCACGAGATAACCAAGAGTGGAGCCGGTGGAGACGAGGATGTGTTACCGAAGTTCCTTCCCTTTGAGGGGAAGTACGTCTCCGTTGGAGCGGTGTGGAGGCACAATGCTCCCCAAGAAGCCACTAGGGCCACCATTTTCTCCTCACGCCCTCACACAATGCGAGATGCCATGATTCCACTATTGGTGCCCTTGGAGGCGGCGACCGAACCTTTACAAACAAGGTTGGGGCAATCTCCACAACTCAATTGGAGGCTCCCAACGACACCACGAAGCTTCACCACAATGGACTATGGCTCCGCGGTGACCTCAACCGTCTAGGATGCTCAAACACCCAAGAGTAACAAGATCCGCAAGGGATTAGTGGGGGGAATCAAATTTCTCTTGGTGGAAGTGTGGATCGAGGCCTTCTCAACCACTCCCGAGCAAATCAACAAGTTTGATTGGCTAGGGACTGAGATCGGGCGAAAATGGAGGTTAGAGAAACAATGGAGCTTAGAGTTGGAAGAGATAAGTCAACGGGGAAGAAGGGGACCCCCTTTTATAGTGGGGGCAACAATCCAACCATTGTCCACCAACCAGCCCGCAACCAGCGGTACTACCGCTCCAGGACAGCGGTACTACCGCAGGTCCACGCGGTACTTCTGCTTGCTGATCAGCGGTACTACCGCAAGGCCACGCGGTACTACCGTGCAGGCCCGCGGTACTACCGCAGCACAAGCAGCTGTTGGGGAACGTAGTAATTTCGAAAATTTTCCTACGCACACGCAAGATCATGGTGATGCACAGCAACGAGAGGGGAGAGTGTTGTCTACGTACCAACGCAGACCGACTGCGGAAGCGATCACACAACGTAGAGGAAGTAGTCATACGTCTTCTTCCCGATCTGACCGATCCAAGCACCGTTACTCCGGCACCTCCGAGTTCTTAGCACACGTTCAGCTCGATGACGATCCTCGGGCTCCGATCCAGCAAAGCGTCGAGGAAGAGTTCCGTCAGCACAACGGCGTGGTGACGATCTTGATGTACTACCGACGCAGGGCTTCGCCTAAGCACTACAACGGTATGATCGAGGTGGAATTTGGTGGCAGGGGACCCTACGGTTCGAGAACAATGTAGACATGACCGAGACACGTCTCCGGTCAATAACCAATAGCGGGACCTGGATGCCCATATTGGCTCCTACATATTCTACGAAGATCTTTATCGGTCAGACCGCATAACAACATACGTTGTTCCCTTTGTCATCGGTATGTTACTTGCCCGAGATTCGATCGTCGGTATCCAATACCTAGTTCAATCTCGTTACCGGCAAGTCTCTTTACTCGTTCCGTAATACATCATCTCACAACTAACATATTAGAGTGCTTGCAAGGCTTATGTGATGTGCATTACCGAGAGGGCCCAGAGATACCTCTCCGACAATCGGAGTGACAAACCCTAATCTCGAAATACGCCAACCCAACATCTACCATTGGAGACACCTGTAGTACTCCTTTATAATCACCCAGTTACGTTGTGACATTTGGTAGTACCCAAAGTGTTCCTCCGGTAAACGGGAGTTGCATAATCTCATAGTTATAGGAACATGTATAAGTCATGAAGAAAGCAATAGCAACATACTAAACGATCGGGCGCTAAGCTAATGGAATGGGTCATGTCAATCAGATCATTCAACTAATGATGTGACCTCGTTAATCAAATAACAACTCTTTGTTCATGGTTAGGAAACATAACCATCTTTGATTAACGAGCTAGTCAAGTAGAGGCATACTAGTGACACTCTGTTGGTCTATGTATTCACACATGTATTATGTTTCCGGTTAATACAATTCTAGCATGAATAATAAACATTTATCATGATATAAGGAAATAAATAATAACTTTATTATTGCCTCTAGGGCATATTTCCTTCAGTCTCCCACTTGCACTAGAGTCAATAATCTAGATTACACTGTAATGATTCTAACACCCATGGAGCCTTGGTGCTGATCATGTTTTGCTCGTGGAAGAGGCTTAGTCAACGGGTCTGCAACGTTCAGATCCGTATGTATCTTGCAAATCTCTATGTCTCCCACCTGGACTAAATCCCGGATGGACTTGAAGCGTCTCTTGATGTGTTTGGTCCTTTTGTGAAATCTGGATTCCTTTGCCAAGGCAATTGCATCAGTATTGTCACAGAAGATTTTCATTGGACCCGATGCACTAGGTATGACACCTAGATCGGATATGAACTCCTTCATCCAGACTCCTTCGTTTGCTGCTTCTGAAGCAGCTATGTACTCCGCTTCACATGTAGATCCCGCTACGACGCTTTGTTTAGAACTGCACCAACTGACAGCTCCACCGTTTAAAGTAAACACATATCCGGTTTGCGATTTAGAATCGTCCGGATCAGTGTCAAAGCTTGCACCAACGTAACCTCTTACGGTGAGCTCTTTGTCACCTCCATATACGAGAAACATATCCTTAGTCCTTTTCAGGTATTTCAGGATGTTCTTGACCGCTGTCCAGTGATCCATTCCTGGATTACTTTGGTACCTCCCTGCTAAACTTATAGCAAGGCACACATCAGGTCTGGTACACAGCATTGCATACATGATAGAGCCTATGGCTGAAGCATAGGGAACATCTTTCATTTTCTCTCTATCTTCTGCAGTGGTCGGGCATTGAGTCTGACTCAACTTCACACCTTGTAACACAGGCAAGAACCCTTTCTTTGCTTGATCCATTTTGAACTTCTTCAAAATTTTATCAAGGTATGTGCTCTGTGAAAGTCCAATTAAGCGTTTTGATCTATCTCTATAGATCTTTATGCCTAATATGTAAGCAGCTTCCCCGAGGTCTTTCATCGAAAAACTTTTATTCAAGTATCCCTTTATGCTATCCAGAAATTCTATATCATTTCCAATCAGCAATATGTCATCCACATATAATATTAGAAATGCTACAGAGCTCCCACTCACTTTCTTGTAAATACAGGCTTCTCCAAAAGTCTGTATAAAGCCAAATGCTTTGATCACACTATCAAAGCGTTTATTCCAACTCCGAGATGCTTGCACCAGTCCATAAATGGATTGCTGGAGTTTGCATACTTTGTTAGCTCCCTTTGGATCGACAAAACCTTCTGGTTGTATCATATACAACTCTTCTTCCAGAAATCCATTCAGGAATGCAGTTTTGACATCCATTTGCCATATTTCATAATCATAAAATGCGGCAATTGCTAACATAATTCTGACGGACTTAAGCATCGCTACGGGTGAGAAGGTCTCATCGTAGTCAACCCCTTGAACTTGTCGAAAACCTTTCGCGACAAGTCGAGCTTTATAGACAGTAATATTACCGTCAGCGTCAGTCTTTTTCTTGAAGATCCATTTATTCTCAATTGCTTGCCGATCATCGGGCAAGTCAACCAAAGTCCATACTTTGTTTTCATACATGGATCCCATCTCAGATTTCATGGCCTCAAGCCACTTTGCGAAATCTGGGCTCACCATCGCTTCTTCATAGTTCGTAGGTTCATCATGATCTAGTAGCATGACTTCCAGAACTGGATTACCGTACCACTCTGGTGCGGATCTCACTCTGGTTGATCTACGTGGTTCAGTAGTATCTTGTCCTGAAGCTTCATGATCATCATCATCAGCTTCCTCACTAATTGGTATAGGTGTCGCAGAAACAGTTTTCTGTGAAGTACTATTTTCCAATAATGGAGCAGGTACAGTTACCTCGTCAAGTTTTACTTTCCTCCCACTCACTTCTTTCGAGAGAAACTCCTTCTCTAGAAAGTTTCCAAATTTAGCAACAAAAGTCTTGCCTTCGGATCTGTGATAGAAGGTGTATCCAATAGTTTCCTTTGGATATCCTATGAAGACACATTTCTCCGATTTGGGTTCGAGCTTATCAGGTTGAAGCTTTTTCACATAAGCATCGCAGCCCCAAACTTTAAGAAACGACAACTTTGGTTTCTTGCCAAACCATAGTTCATAAGGTGTCGTCTCAACGGATTTTGATGGTGCCCTGTTTAACGTGAATGCGGCCGTCTCTAAAGCATAACCCCAAAACGATAGCGGTAAATCAGTAAGAGACATCATAGATCGCACCATATCTAGTAAAGTACGATTACGACATTCGGACACACCATTACGCTGTGGTGTTCCGGGTGGCGTGAGTTGCGAAACTATTCCACAATTTTTCAAATGTACACCAAACTCGTAACTCAAATATTCTCCTCCACGATCAGATCGTAGAAACTTTATTTTCTTGTTACGATGATTTTCAACCTCACTCTGAAATTCTTTGAACTTTTCAAATGTTTCAGACTTATGTTTCATTAAGTAGATATACCCATATCTGCTTAAATCATCTGTGAAGGTGAGAAAATAACGATATCCGCCACGAGCCTCAATATTCATCGGACCACATACATCGGTATGTATGATTTCCAATAAATCTGTTGCTCTCTCCATAGTACCGGAGAACGGTGTTTTAGTCATCTTGCCTATGAGGCACGGTTCGCAAGTACCAAGTGATTCATAATCAAGTGGTTCCAAAAGCCCATCAGTATGGAGTTTCTTCATGCGCTTTACACCGATATGACCTAAACGGCAGTGCCACAAATAAGTTGCACTATCATTATTAACTTTGCATCTTTTGGCTTCTACATTATGAATATGTGTATCGCTATCTTCGAGATTCAACAAGAATAGACCACTCTTCAAAGGTGCGTGACCATAAAAGATATTACTCATATAAATAGAACAACCATTATTCTCTGATTTAAATGAATAACCGTCTCGCATCAAACAAGATCCAGATATAATGTTCATGCTCAACGCTGGCACCAAATAACAATTATTTAGGTCTAATATTAATCCCGAAGGTAGATGTAGAGGTAGCGTGCCGACCGCGATCACATCGACTTTGGAACCGTTTCCCACGCGCATCGTCACCTCGCCCTTTGCTAGCGTCCGCTTATTCCGTAGTCCCTGTTTCGAGTTGCAAATATTAGCAACAGAACCAGTATCAAATACCCAGGTGCTACTGCGAGCTCTAGTAAGGTACACGTCAATAACATGTATATCACATATACCTTTGTTCACTTTGCCATCCTTCTTATCCGCCAAATACTTGGGGCAGTTCCGCTTCCAGTGACCAGTCTGCTTGCAATAGAAGCACTCAGTTTCAGGCTTAGGTCCAGACTTGGGTTTCTTCTCCTGAGCAGCAACTTGCTTGCTGTTCTTCTTGAAGTTTCCCTTCTTCTTCCCTTTGCCCTTTTTCTTGAAACTAGTGGTTTTGCTAACCATCAACACTTGATGCTCCTTCTTGATTTCTACCTCCGCAGCTTTCAGCATTGCGAAGAGCTCGGGAATAGTCTTGTTCATCCCTTGCATATTATAGTTCATCACGAAGCTCTTGTAGCTTGCTGGCAGTGATTGAAGGATTCTGTCAATGACGCAGTCATCTGGAAGATTAACTCCCATCTGAATCAAGTGATTATTATACCCAGACATTTTGAGTATATGCTCACTGACAGAACTGTTCTCCTCCATCTTGCAGCTATAGAACTTATTGGAGACTTCATATCTCTCAATTCGGGCATTTGCTTGAAATATTAACTTCAACTCCTGGAACATCTCATATGCACCATGACGTTCAAAACGTCGTTGAAGTCCCGATTCTAAGCCGTAAAGCATGGCACACTGAACTATCGAGTAGTCATCAGCTTTGCTCTGCCAGACGTTCATAACATCTGGCGTTGCTCCAGCAGCAGGCCTGTCACCCAGTGGTGCTTCCAGGACGTAATTCTTCTGTGCAGCAATGAGGATAATCCTCAGGTTACGGACCCAGTCCGTGTAATTGCTACCATCATCTTTCAACTTTGCTTTCTCAATGAACGCATTAAAATTCAACGGAACAACAGCACGAGCCATCTATCTACAATCAACATAAACAAGCAAGATACTATCAGGTACTAAGTTCATGATAAGTTTAAGTTCAGTTAATCAAATTACTTGAGAACTCCCACTTAGATAGACATCCCTCTAATCTTCTAAGTGATCACGTGATCCAAATCAACTAAACCATAACCGATCATCACGTGAGATGGAGTAGTTTTCAATGGTGAACATCGTTATGTTGATCATATCTACTATATGATTCACGCTCGACCTTTCGGTCTCCGTGTTCCGAGGCCATATCTGTATATGCTTGGCTCGTCAAGTATAACCTGAGTATTCTGCGTGTGCAACTGTTTTGCACCCGTTGTATTTGGACGTAGAGCTTATCACACCCGATCATCACGTGGTGTCTGGGCACGACGAACTTTGGCAACAGTGCATACTCAGGGAGAACACTTCTTGATCATTTTAGTGAGAGATCATCTTATAATGCTACCGTCAATCAAAGCAAGATAAGATGCATAAAAGGGATAAACATCACATGCAATCAATATAAGTGATATGATATGGCCATCATCATCTTGTGCTTGTGATCTTCATCTCCGAAGCACCGTCATGATCACCATCGTCACCGGCGCGACACCTTGATCTCCATCGTAGCATCGTTGTCGTCTCGCCAATCTTATGCTTCCACGACTATCACTACCGCTTAGTAATTAAGTAAAGCATTACATCGCGATTGCATTGCATACAATAAAGCGACAACCATATGGCTCCTGCCACTTGCCGATAACTCGGTTACAAAACATGATCATCTCATACAATAAAATCAGCATCATGCCTTGACCATATCACATCACAACATACCCTGCAAAAACAAGTTAGACGTCCTCTACTTTGTTGTTGCAAGTTTTACGTGGCTGCTACGGGCTTAAGTAAGAACTCATCTCACCTACGCATCAAAACCACAACGATAGTTCGTCAAATAGACTCCGTTTTAACCTTCTCAAGGACCGGGCGTAGTCACACTCGGTTCAACTAAAGTTGGAGAGACAGTCTTCCGCAAGCCATCTATGTGCAAAGCACGTCGAGGGAACCGGTCTCGCGTAAGAGTACGCGTAAGGTTGGTCCGGATCGTCTCACCCAACAATACCGCCGAACCAAAGTATGACATGCTGGTAGGCAGTATGACTTGTATCGCCCACAACTCACTTGTGTTCTACTCGTGCAAATAACATCAAACCATAAAACCTAGGCTCGGATGCCACTGTTGGGGAACGTAGTAATTTCGAAAATTTTCCTACGCACACGCAAGATCATGGTGATGCACAGCAACGAGAGGGGAGAGTGTTGTCTATGTACCAACGCAGACCGATTGCGGAAGCGATCACACAACGTAGAGGAAGTAGTCGTACGTCTTCTTCCCGATCCGACCGATCCAAGCACCGTTACTCCGGCACCTCCGAGTTCTTAGCACACGTTCAGCTCGATGACGATCCTCGGGCTCCGATCCAGCAAAGCGTCGAGGAAGAGTTCCGTCAGCACGACGGCGTGGTGACGATCTTGATGTACTACCGACGCAAGGCTTCGCCTAAGCACTACAACGGTATGATCGAGGTGGAATTTGGTGGCAGGGGGCACCGCACACGGCTAAGGAACGATCTCAAGGATCAACTTGTGTGTCTTGGGGTGTCCCCTGCCCCCGTATATAAAGGTTGGAGGAGGGGGGCCGGCCGGCCAGAGAGAGGGAGGCGCAGGGGGAGTCCTACTCCTACCGGGAGTAGGACTCCCCTCTCCAATCCTATTCCAACTAGGACTCTCAAGGGGGAAAGGAGAGAGAGGGGGGCCGGCCCCTTCTCCTAGTCCTACTAGGACTTGGGGAAGGGGGGGCGCCGGCCAGCTATGGGCTGTCCCTTTTCTCTTTTCCACTAAGGCCCAATAGGCCCATTAGTCTCCCGGGGGGTTCCGGTAACCCTCCCGGTATTCCGGTAAAATCCCGATTTCACCCGGAACACTTCCTATGTCCAAACATAGGCTTCCAATATATCAATCTTTATGTCTCGACCATTTCGAGACTCCTCGTCATGTCCGTGATCTCATCCGGGACTCCGAACAACCTTCGGTACATCAAAATGCATAAACTCATAATAACTGTCATTGTAATGTTAAGCGTGCGGACCCTACGGTTCGAGAACAATGTAGACATGACCGAGACACGTCTCCGGTCAATAACCAATAGCGGGACCTGGATGCCCATATTGGCTCCTACATATTCTACGAAGATCTTTATCGGTCAGACCGCATAACAACATACGTTGTTCCCTTTGTCATCGGTATGTTACTTGCCCGAGATTCGATCGTCGGTATCCAATACCTAGTTCAATCTCGTTACCGGCAAGTCTCTTTACTCGTTCCGTAATACATCATCTCACAACTAACATATTAGAGTGCTTGCAAGGCTTATGTGATGTGCATTACCGAGAGGGCCCAGAGATACCTCTCCGACAATCGGAGTGACAAACCCTAATCTCGAAATACGCCAACCCAACATCTACCATTGGAGACACCTGTAGTACTCCTTTATAATCACCCAGTTACGTTGTGACGTTTGGTAGTACCCAAAGTGTTCGTCCGGTAAACGGGAGTTGCATAATCTCATAGTTATAGGAACATGTATAAGTCATGAAGAAAGCAATAGCAACATACTAAACGATCGGGTGCTAAGCTAATGGAATGGGTCATGTCAATCAGATCATTCAACTAATGATGTGACCTCGTTAATCAAATAACAACTCTTTGTTCATGGTTAGGAAACATAACCATCTTTGATTAACGAGCTAGTCAAGTAGAGGCATACTAGTGACACTCTGTTGGTCTATGTATTCACACATGTATTATGTTTCCGGTTAATACAATTCTAGCATGAATAATAAACATTTATCATGATATAAGGAAATAAATAATAACTTTATTATTGCCTCTAGGGCATATTTCCTTCAGCAGCAGCAAGGGCAGACCTGTTAGCACAAGTATTGAGAGTGGTACTGCCGCGGGCGTGGTACTGCCGCTCCCCCTTGCGGTACTACCGCAAGGCAGGAAACCCCTAGCCTAGGAAGAGCGCGGATAAGGGTACATCCGTGCCTACTTCCGCTGAAAAACGGAAGACGCAAAAACCCGACACAGTACTACCGCAGACGAGCGGTACTACCGCCTGGTAGCTGAGCATGGTACTACCGCGGAAGGGTTGCGGTACTACCGTGGTAGTGCGGATGTAAAACATTACATCCGCCCCTACTACCCCGAGGAAACGGTACTTGGCCTGGGGGCCACGATAGTGCGGCTCCAGAGGAGCGGTACTACCGCGCCATAGCACGGTACTACCGCTGGTGGCTACGGTACTACCGGTCACCTGGGAGCAATACTACCGCAAGCCACCACAGCAGCCAGAACAAAGTGAAGAGATAATAACGGAGGATGCTCCAAGGTGCAGGGAAAAGGAGGGGACTAGAAAGAAACGTGTACGTGATGATTCCACCCAAACATTTTCGACGCGGACCCCCTCTTAATAGTACGGCTTTCCTACGACTCAAATCCACCAAAAAGAAAAGTAGAAAAGACGCCGTCTTCAACAATCTTCGAGGGGCACCAAACCGTCTTGTGCTTAGCGATGAAACGTCTGAGAAACTCAAGGCACACGATTAGTCCGCAAACGCATTGTCATCAATCACCAAAACACCTTAGGGATAAATATGCCCTTACACATGTACTTTTACAAATATTTTTTAAATAACGAAAGGTATATTTTTAAGCATGTGAACAATGTTTAGAACTACATAATTTTTTTTGTGAGAAAAGGGTAAACAGTTTTCAGGTTATATGAGCATTATTTTAATATGTGAGCACTTTTCTTAAAACTATACAGACATTTAAAAATGCGTGAATAACTTTTGAAAATTACATACTAACATTTTTCAAAAGCAAACAATTTTTAGATGACACAAAAAGTTGAAACTGGTGGACACTTCCTGTGAGTAACGTATTAACTGGATTTGGAGTGTAGTACTTTTTTTAGGGTTAATCATGAGGCTTTATTACTGATTGACGTTCACCCACTGAGTATGGAGCGTCCGGTGCGTGATCCAGCTTAAATTCCTTTCCCATGATGGACATCAGTGGAAATGGATCACCTCTCAGTTAGTTCTACACTATGTAGCGCCCTTCCGCGGCTGAGTTTGTTTGTGCTTTCCAGTTCCATACGAGCGCCCTCCAGCCCCAACTGACGCCATACAGTCCATATGCACATTTGAAAGCTTTTTTTTTTCCTTTTAGATCCTTTTCTTCCTTGGTGCTCATATATTACTTGTGAGCAAACGGGACAGATTCCTTACCCTCTACTTTGATTCTTGAGGCTGCTTACTAATTTCAAATCACAGACATATATAAATCAATGGGTTGGGGGTGTAAGCTAGCGAGGTGGGACTATTTCATAGATGCACGAATCTTGTGGTATGCATACAAAGATGGTGTAGCTCTGGGGAACCACGCAGGTCAAGAGTTCGATCCGGTGGTTCCTATATGACGCCTGTTAGCATCAAATCATCACAGCTTCGCTGAGAGCGAGCAAACCCATCGCTTCCACTTGGACCGGCCCACGATTCGGCTTCGCTCCTGTTTCTTCGTTGCGGGATCCCTGTTTGGGGCCTGGCTGGTTTTGGTAGAAGGTTCCCTGAACCGGTCTTTCCTTTTTTTGCGAGAATGAACATGTTTTTCCTGTTTTGTTATTTAACCCGGTTTTATTAATTTTTCTTCTTATTTCTTTTTTTATTTTTTCAGTTTCTTTTCTCTGTATTTATTTTTGTAATATAAAAAGTTCATTGTCTATTAAAAATGTTTATAATATATTAAGAAGATCTTCACATTATATTATTAAAAAGTTCACCATGCATTATAAAAATACTCATCATGTATTACAAAAATATCATCATATATTAAGAAATTATCACCTTGTATTTGAAACTTGTTCATCATATATCAAGAAATTGTCCTGCATATACTACAAAATTTTCATTCTGTATTTTGGCAAAAAATCAGTGTATATCACAAGAATTTTCAATTTGTTTTTAAAAATTGTTCGGCGTATATTACAAAAGTGTTCAATGTTTATTAAAAAAATTCGTCGTATATAATTTTTTTTTTCACTTTTTTCAATTTTTGTTCACTTTTTCATTATTGTTCGCGTTTTAGAAGTTGTTCAAATTTTGATTTTTTTTACATTTTCAAACAATATTCGCTTTTTATAAGGAATTTTTTTCACATTTTCCTACGAAATGTTGAAAGCTTTTTTAGAAAACGGGTCTGCCGCTGTAGGTATTCCTTAAAAAAAACTGTTATAGCTATTACTAAGTACTTGCGCTGCGCTGCGACCAACAACAGTTGTTAACTCGATCGGTTACGAACTGTACTTTCTAGCGTGCGGTCAGGAGTTAGAGTCCAGGCGCCTGCTTTTTAGTTTCACTGATTTTTTACGTTCAGTGCTTACTAATGGGCCGGCCCTTTATGCACGCTCTTCCGTGAATGCTCTGCTCTTTGCCGCTTGCGAGCGTCCGATAGGACCTCTCGTTTGATCATGGAACGCAGCGCCTATTTTATTTTTCTGGGCTGCATGGATTGGGCCGTACAACAGGCCCAAAACGGCTGGCCGAGCTGGAAAGATAACAAAGAAACAAACCGGTTTACATACATGCACAAAAAAAATGAACAACGGACGGACGAAATTATCACTCATATAGCTATCTAGTTTAACTTACCAACCCAAATACTAAATAAGAAAAGGCCATAAAACTCACTCGGATAAGCTGTATTATTGAACCATACAAAACAACAAGCGATAAAACCAAAGACAGATAAAGCAGCTAAACTATAAGACAAGTAAGCTTCTCCAGACCATACAAATGCACGGTGATAAGAAATGGTTCTCTTTTTATTAGTAGGTATAGAATTATATATGTATATATATTAAAAGAAAAATACAATTAAAAAATAGGCTAGAAAATCTCATGTTAATAACCACCCAAGCTTTAATTTAACTAACACAAACATACAGTATATTAGCTACCACAAAACAATAAGAAAAGGTAAAACAACAAATAATCATCTCCGTTTTGAAAATGTTTTTTCCAGTACAACACTCACGTGATTTTGCTTAGTGACCCAAATCCTTTGACAGAGACATCCCCAATTACATCCCAGTATAAAAAAAATGGGAGGACACTCATCACGTTCTCCACCAACCCAATCCCCATCGTGGAAAACAGACCAGCGTAGCTAATTAGGCCTTGTACAATGCAAGACGCTTAGCGAGGTGTTTAGAGAAATTAATTAGTCTTTATTTAAGCATTGATACTTATTTGTAGATGGTAGACGTTTAATTAGACGTCTTTTTTATAGAAATAGACACTGATGCTTCAGAAAATCCAGTTTCTTTATCTAAGCATCTCCGTAGGCACCTACCATTGTACAAGGCATTAAACTGCCCCATTCTCTCCTATTGTGGTGCTTCTAAGTGAATCCCATATGGCCGATGCTGGCTTGGTTGCTCCCTGTCCAAGCCAGCATCGGCCATGGAGCTCTCCTGCCACTAGTCTTGCTGCTCTGCTTAATGGCGGGATCGTCGACGACCAGCCCTGTCAGCGCTGCCTGGGATGGACAGAGTGAGACAGCAGGTCGACAAGGCGAACAAACGTGGCTCGTCCATTGGCTCGTCATGTCGTACCTCGATGAGGACACCGTGCTACTTCAGGCCTTGGCAGGTCCAGCCCTATGTTGACTTCTATGGTGGGTCTGGGCCTCCCGTTTTTGATCCAAATCGCCTGCCTGTAGATTGTGCAAATGAAGCACTAGGTTGACTTCTTGGTGGTCTTCAAACAGCTAGCAATTTATTTTTAAAATTGATATACAGTACTCTTTTTCAAAATCGGTGAAGTTTCTTCAAAATTGCTGAACTTTTTTCAAATTTCTGAAAAAAGTCCAAAATCGATGAACTTTTTCTAAATCATGAATTTTGTAAATTCACAAACCTTTTTTCTAATTCTTGAGTGTTTTCAAACCCACGAACATTTTTTCTATTCACAAATTTTTACATACTAGAAAATTATTCTTTTTTTTTCTTCCTAGACCAATAGATTTCTACATAACCAGTGAAAAAAAAAAGGCAAGTTATGCCCCTGTGCCGCTGTGCAAACGAAGGAAAACAAGTGCGACTCATGCGAGTGAGGAACAGACTTGGCGATTTCATGGGCTGGCCCATGCCCGCGCGCCCCTGTGCGATGTAACTATTAACGTTGTATTCGGTACGTAGGGAGAAAAGACAAAGAAAAAAAAACTCTTCACAGAAATAGGGCTGAAGGTTACCAGAGAAACTACAGGGTCTAGGAACATGGGAATCTAAAAAAGTACTCCCTCCGTCTGGAAATATTTGTTATCAAAATAGATAAAAAGAAATGTATCTATTTCCGGACAGAGGGAGTTGGTTGTTCGGATCACGCTTGAGTGGCCATAGAAAAACGATGGGAAATCATGGCAACAACGGTGAACAAGGGCAGCTTTATCTCTGTTTCTCACCTCATTGCGTCACACATCAACTTATTTTAATTAGCTTTGTATGTTAATGAGAAATGCTACACATACGAATGTTTACTTAAGTTTACAGGCTGATTCTTGAGTTGTCATGTTTTAATTGGATTAAGGATGAGGGCTGGCCCCCACCCGGGTGAAATCAGGGGGCGGTGAAGAGAAGTTAAGGAAGGATCCGTAGCAGTCGTGTAATAGTTGGTACGTGTAGCATTTGGGGTATGCTAACTGCCAACGCTCAAGGCATCTCGCCTCGGTCTTCCGTGAAAAAATGAGCTCCATGCAGATGTTCCATTTCCTCTGAAATAAGCATCGAAGGGCAGATTTCCTCAGAACTACCGTAGGAGATTCCTGCATTTAGAATACCATAAAGGAAAATAAATCTTCATGAACAGTATTTCTTTCAGTTTTCTGCGAAAATCCTACAAACCGAACGCAGCCTGACCGGTGCTGAAGGCGCCGGTTAGGAGCTCTCATGTTTCCAGTCCGACTATCAATGGAGGAGTGCTCTCCTTGGACGTGGCAACATGATCGCTATTTGGTGCGGAACGATACATTCACGTATTTGTTTCTTTCCTGATGCCTCCCAGTCATACGTGTTTGCTAACATCATCTTGATTATGTGTCCACCATCATGTCCTATGTTTATGTGTATTGAAATCTACTTATTGAATGGAAATGGTGAAAAGAGAGAAATGTGCAAATGTAAAATGCATGGATGCATGAACGAGATGATGGGCTTTCCTACATGGGGGTGAAATATGTAGGAGCGGGTAAGTGTAGTTTAGGCATGTCGACATGTCACGTGAAAGTAGGTGGGAAGATTAATAAAATGCACCGGGTAGAGATAGGCGGCCCGGCTTCTACATAAACACATGCATATTCTACCATTCTGTTTCACTTTTCGTAAAGTCCGAGATAAGATGTGGGACTTTGTGATCCAGAAAACCAACTCGACAAATGATTTTCAGCAATATTTACATTTTCTTAAGCAGGGGCGACCCCAGTTCCACTAGCAGAAATAAACAGTGTTCAGGTACCCAAAAACAAAAATAAATAATAAATAAATAACAAAAACAAAAACAAATAAAAACTATGAATATCCCTCCTCTGTTTTGCCATGTTTTTCCCAGTACAACATTCAACACGTGATTTTGCTTGGTGGCCCAAATCCTTGGACAGAGACATCCGGAATCACATCCGAGTATAAAAATGGGAGCACGCTCATCACGTTCTCCACCAACCCAACACAACCCAATCACCATCGCGGACCAGAGACCGGCGGAGCTAATTAAACTGCCCCATCCATCCTCTCGTACCGTTGTGCTTCTGAGTTTGCTCCTTGCTGGCTTGCTTGCTCCCTGTCCACGCCAGCCATGGCCATGGAGCTCTCCCGCCTGCCGCTGGTCCTGCTGCTCTGCTTGCTGGCCAGCTCGTCGACGACGGCCCTGCCGGCGCTGCCCGGGATGGACCGGGTGCGGCAGCAGGTCGACAGGGCAAACAGGCGCGGCCCGTCCATTGGTCTCGTCATGTCATACGTCGCTGAGGACACCGCGCTCCAGGCCTCCGGCTACTTCCGGCCCTGGCGTGTCCAGCCCTTCGTTGACCTCTACGGTGAGTCTCCGCCTCCCGTTTCTGATCCGAATCGCTTTCGGCTTTCCTGTAGATTGAGCAAGCAGTGGGTGAGTTTGGGCGTTCCTAGTTGACTTTTTTGGTTGTTATACTGCTGCTAACTGAACCCGGACACCAACACACAACACAGAACAGAGTGGGGCAACAGGTAGACATGATAATGTGGTGTTTATAACACTTAAGATTAAGAGTTGCGAATATAAACTTGAAATTTTAGAGATGCCTGAACCTGTGCGCACACGACGAACCTTACTGGCTCTGTAAATTTGCATGATCCACGCTGACAAAGACCTCGACTCCCTTCCAAGACTACATTAGAAAAAGAAAATGGAAAAGGAAGATACAATCATAACAAGTTCTCTGCTGTACCGTAATCTTTTTTACATGTTCACTGATTTTCCTATTCTCCTGATAGGACTGAGCTCTCATGCAAGCTCCATGACTAAGTATTTCACAGTCTATGCATATATGTATTTATCTTCCTATGGCCTCAAGAATAGTCTCACCTCAAATTATTTCAGGACGGAGGTTTCACATCGGGAGTATTCGAGGTGTGAATGTTATATACGCATTGACAGGGCAACGCAGGGTACTAAAACCTGAACTTCTGCATTTATCACTCCTGCTGTTATATGGAGGAGCTCCTTTTGATTTATAAAAGAAGAAAAAATACTTGTAGGCAATAAAGCAACAGTATGAATTCAAATACGAATTGTACTATGCTTACCCGTTACCACTGTTTCTTTGTTCTTCCAGTTGAATGCAGCAGTCACTGTACAAACTCTCCTCGACGTCTTTACTGTGTCTGGTATTGTCCATTATGGCACAGCAGGAAGCTCTAATGACTCAATGTCATTTGGAGATGTCAGTGTACCCAAGTTAGTTGCTTATACAGGCGCTTGGACATGGAAGGTACCCTCCTACTGTAATTAGCTTTAATTCCCCATTTCATGTTGCAATACTGGTGAGTGCAGAACTGCAGATACAGATAAAAACTGGAATCTGGTCATCTTTAAATCAAGTTTCCTTGCGAGGACACAAAATTTATTGCGCTGAGATAAAATGTAAGTTAATTAGTTCAAAGAAGAAGAAACCAAGTAAATAGTTCTTCTAAACGCATGTGTGCAGTTTAAACTGTGTGGTACACTAAAACAAGGGGAATCACACTAGTAGAATGTAAACACATCTGGACTCCAAAGAGAAGATAATTTAAGAACCACACATCATTAGAATTTAGAAGATGATTTACCATCAACCATCTCACACTTTGAACTCACTACTTAACAAGACCTCTGGTATTTTGATTTTGACTTTTCCAGAAGTACAAATCACTTAAAGAAGAGTCAACAGAACTAAACTTTGGACAATTTAACGTCCCGAATGGAGGAGAGAACCTGCTAGGGTCTCTGAAATACAGAAATGAGGAGCTATACTCAGTTGGCAAACCCATGGAAGAAGTTTTCTGGTTACCTGTAGATTCAGCATGGTTCAAAATAGCAGAAGGACTTAAGGTGAGAGATTCCACTATATTTCAGCTGTATAGCAAGTACGGGCTTATGCATAGAAACACAGCCTAAAATTTGTACTACTTGTAAAAATTTTGTAGGTCAACCTTGAAAGGTGTAATGATACTTTCTGCTTACCTAAAACGCCACAAGTGGTTCATGGGCTAAAAGGAGCATCAGCCGATATGTTTCTAGACAATGCAGAATACCGGAAGTTCCTTTTCAGAGAATTTGCGGTGTCAACAATAGATGAGGAAAGCGCAGCAGTGGTGATGGTGGGTTCCATATCTTATCTCTCATAGTCTTTACTTAAATATGTGGCAACATTTCCGCTCAATCATAAAATCTAAGATATCACTAATTAAGTGTACTTAATATTTCAACAGACAACAACATCTCCTGGCGTACCTGTGATTGTGTTCCGGGGAGTATCTGATCTGGCTGGAGGGGAACCAACATGGTCATCAACAAGCCTGATGAACCTGGCATCTATTAATGCACTCAAAGTTGCAGTGGAGTTCATTGCTACAATTGGCAGGCAGATGTCAACATCATCAGCACAAAGTTCAAAAAACTGAGACAAAAGAGAGCTGCCATGTCCATGGAGCAGGACTGTAGAATAGTTTTAAACAGCAATTGGAAACTAAATTCAGAGTGATAAGTGATCCTTAGCTTCAAAGTACACATTACTTTCAACAGAAGAATTATGTATTCAATGTATACTCAATTGTAAACATGCATATGTCAATCCATTTTTATGGGATTTCGGGATAATGCGGGAACAAAATGGTGAATAAAAGACAGAATGTTGTTACAGTCCTTGATTTTCATTGTAGAATACAAGATGTTGTTACATACTCATCTCACAGTCTCAAGTATGCAAAATGGTAAGACTAAGTGTATTAGTTATCAACAGTTTGCACTCATCATGTACATCATCTAATTCCAGACGAGAATAAAATAGCAGTGTTTTCTGTGGTCAACAACTTCCATGTGCACTATTTCAAATGAAGGTAGAAACATCATAATTGTTAAATGTGTTACAATACCAATGTAAATGGACTGGGATCTATAGAATGTTCCCTGAGAATGTTAGATGATCATAAGACACTAAGAGCTGCCTGGTGCTTCAGAATTTTAGCCATGATGCCAATACAAAAGGCACCTGCTAGACCTGTGAAAAAGTGTGGCAAGGTAATTCAGATCTAAAATTCTGATCATCAATAACAAAAAATCATTTCTAGAGAGTGCTGTGGTCACACAAAGTGTGCCGCAAATAAAACTTAGCAAGTGTCTTAATATATGTTCCAATTAGTTTAGTCCACATTATAGTCCGAATTCATAGGCTTACCTGTATAGTAGATGTGCGAAGTTTTATCATCTCAAAATCCATATTCAGACTGCCTTCAACACTTCACTACCAGTAGTCTCCACATGAACATTTACCGTCCTTAAAATGGTGAAATCGTTGAATATCTCTCATGATTATTTCCCGTCCTGTCACCAGAGATATTAACTTGGTTGCATTGTGACAGTCGTTACAGACGCGGAGGTTCTTCTTTATCTGAATTGTTGTACCAGGGGATGTGCGGATGAGTCCATATGCAATGGCAAGTTTCTCGCTGTGGGTGTTGAGTAACTGTGCCTTGACATCATCTTCTACATCATGTATAGAATCAGTGTCCGGCACATACCCCACAGTTTTGATCTCTTCTATTAGCTTAGCCAACCTTGCATAAATGTCCTTTGCTTGCTGGTGATTTGTGCTTCCAGAATAGAAGGTATGAATCTCATTCTTGAGCTGCACAATACTCCATCCAGGAGTCTTTTGGAGGCCTTTCTTCTCCATAGCAGTTCTAACCCTTGCAACATCTTTCCACATTGAAGCATTTGCATAAATGTTAGCTAGGAGGACATGATACACACCTTCATCTGGCCCTAGCTCAAAGATCCTCTGCGCTGATTCTTCTGCCAATTCCACATTCTTGTGCAACTTGCAAGCGCCTAACATTGCACCATAAACACTAATGCCAGGGTCCATAGGCATCTTTTGGATAAAAGACCATGCTTCATCTAGCTTCCCAGCTCGGCCAAGAAGATCCACCATGGTACCATAGTGCTCCATCCCAGGTTCAAGCCCATAGTCCTCCTTCATGCTCGAAAAATATTTCCGCCCTTCATCAACCAAACCAGCATGACTGCATGCCGAGAGGACCGAAAGGAATGTTGTCTCGTTGGGCACTCTGCCAGAACTTTTCATCTCTTCAAACAGCTCAACTGCAACCTTGCCAAAACCATGTGAGCCGTACCCATGGATCATCGCATTCCATGTGATAACATGCCTCTCCCTTGCTGAGTTGAAGAGACTTCTAGCTATACTGACACGGCCGCATTTTGCGTACATGTCAATAAGGGCTGTCAGAACATACACATCCTGATCTAGGTGCATCCTGATAGAGTAACCATGGATCCATCTTGCCTGCAGTGGATCTGAGATGTCGGCAAGTGCAGGAATGACACTGACGAGAGTGAACGAATCAGGCTTCACATTTTTCAGCTGCATCCTAGAGAAGAGCCTGACTGCATCTTCTGACCTTCCATTCTGTGTGCACCCGAGGATCATGGCGTTCCAGGAGATCCGTGTCTTGTAGCGCACCTCATCGAAAACCTGGGCAGCGAGGTCAGTCCTCTTGCACTTGGAGTACATGGTGATCAGCGCATTCATCACCGACACATTTGACTCCAGCCCAATTCTCATGAGTAGCTCATGGACACGTCTCCCCTCATCAAGATACCCAAGCTCACCGCAGGCGTGCAATGCTGCCAGAACAGATACATCCGTCACATCAACGCCCTCCCACACCATCCTCTTGAACAGCGCGAGAGCCTCAGTAGCATCCCCATTCTCAGCATACCCCTTGATCATGGCATTCCAAGAAACAGAGTTCTTGTCCGGCATCCGATCAAAGACAGACCTGGCAACCTCAACCGCCCCGCACTTGCAGTACACGTCAAGAATCGCCGTGGAGATATTGACGAGCTCGTCAAAGCCAGCGCGGACCGCGAACCCGTGCACCTCGCGGCAGGCCCCGAGCGCCTGGGCGTCGGCGCAGGCGGGCAGCACGGACACGAGCGTGACGGAGTCGGGCCGGTCCCCGTCCTCCTCCTGCATCCGGACGACCATCTCCATGGCGGCCCCGGCGAGCCCGTTCCGCGCGTACCCGGCCACGAGCGCGTTCCATGCGACGCGGTCCCGCACGGGCATACGGTCGAACACCCTGCGCGCGTCGCCCGGCCGGCGGCACTTGGCGTACATGTTGGCCAGCGCCGTGGCGGCGAGGGACTCCGCGGAGAGCCCCCGCGCGGCGAGCTGCGCGTGGACGGCGCGGCCGGTCGCGAGGTCGGCGCGCGCCGCGCAGAGCTTGAGGAGGGAAGTGAAGGTGCGGAGGACGGGGCTGGCGGACGCGGAGGTGGACATGGCGGCGAAGGCGGCGAGCGCGCCCGGCAGGTCGGAGCGCGCGGCCGCGGACCTCAGGTGCGCGTGGTGGTCGGCGGCGGCATGCCCGCCGGCGGGAGGAGGCGGCGACGAGGCCGAGCACAGCATGTCCTCTTGTATTCTTTTTTTTTTCCTTCTCGGGGTTATCCCGTCACAACCTCACAGTCACAGGGCAGCTCATCAAACATCCGCACGAATCTCCAAGTTATTGTGCACAAATCTCCAGGGTTCCCCGTTGCTCGTCAAGCAAACCATGTCTATTTTAGAATGTTCGGTGTCTCGATGCCTCAATTGCATTGTTGTTGTTGTTTTTGCGGCAGTGTAGGAGAATTTTTCATGTGGTATATAAATTATGGTGGTGAAACTAAATGACTCACGAAATAATTAGAGAACCCATTTGACCGATGTTCATGTTATTTGTGTAAGTACGTCATACGTGGTTGGTGAGAATATTCATTTCATACGATCCAATGCAATGAAGAGCAAGAGGATGCCTTTTATTTTAAGCTTGGCCCAAACTTATGCTTGTCAATTCAAATTGGAGAGCCAACTCACTTAGTTATATGTTGATTAGTTATTGTACTTTGGCGAGCATCTCTACCGCGAGAGACTGTGCTAACAGTTGTGTGTGGGTGGGTGGGGGGGGGGGGCCTTATGGGCAAAAGATGAAGGTGCAGAGGAAGGTCGGAACAAGTAAACGCAGTCTTCAGGCATGCGAGGTGGTCGATGGCAACATGCCTACTAGCAGGAGGAGACATCAATGAGGCCAAGCAAATCGTCACCCACCCGCATGCTTTTCTTTTGCAAGCGTGTGTCTTCACATTTTAAAACCTTTTTTATTTTCCGACAAGTTGTCCGTGTGTGTTTTCTCATATGGTCTATATGTGTCTATAACATCAATGAAATCAATGTGGCATGGCAACCCTAAAAAGGCATCTCATAGTTCAATCCCAAGAGAAAATTGCAATGGTAAGTAAACATGCGAAAGGTCCATACTACATGTCCAGAAGTCATTGTGCATCTTTTTGCCACACAGATGTCATTGCTTCCGGTTGCCTGACTTGACAAGGTTCTATGCTGATTCTGGGAGAGTATAAAATGATCTCGTGCCGGAGCAACACATATTAGAGTACAGCATGCTTAATGCACTCGAAGTGTTTCCTTCCTGGTGTCTCCTATTCTCAAGCTACCTATTCTCTTATCAGTATTTATTTTCTTCTTTCTTGCATCATTTCTTCTGATGATTGGTGTAGGAGAAGGTTAGTTACGACAGTGATACTCAATGATGCGAGGAGTTTGAAGAACACACAATCGACAGATGGTTCTGTATATGTATACGTGTACATTAATTGTTAGCCATGTAAAGCATTGTTGGTGAAATTTTTATGTACGTCTTCATCAAAAGTTTCCACTTCCAAGCTATTTTGAGCATTGTCTAGACTTATACTGATAGTTTTAATTTGTTGAGCTAACTCATAAATGGAGTTGCTCTAGACACCACTGTCATGGGCCCTAGACACCTAAATGCTCAAAGGAGAGAAAATAGAGGTGCCCCTTAGAAGCACTTGCAAAAGTTGGTAGCCTGGAAAGGTGGTTCGGTTCAATAATGATATACTAATATGAACATTCTATTGAATTGGGATTGATGAAGCAAAGATCAATATTTTGTGGAACACAAATCGAAGAAGACCAACTAAAAGATCACACTACCATAAAAGGGGCACCTCTCAAAGACCAAAAGACAGACATACTCTTCAAACCAACCATGGATTGCTCACCGAAGAGATTGCCGGTCCGGAATTCAGTTGACTCTGTGACAAATATGATGATCTCCGAGACTCAATATTCACAACTAGACCACCACCAATCCAGATATTGAGAATCAAATGAACGTGATATGCCATTTTATCTATATATATGAATGTGATATATTCATGCTTGTAAGATCCATCTGCGATAAACATAAAACAGATGGTTGATACATATAACCGACTATGCTCCTTATTTCACAGACGAATATCCACTAAAAGCCGCATGTGATGGAGGTTATTACTAGAGGATCTTGTTGTGATCCCTTTGACATATTGCTTTCTCGATCGGCTCTTCACCCAACTGTGAATGTCCCTAGGATCACTGACCCCCAACCTAGACGGCATGATTACTCGCCAACAATGGGCTTTTTCATACCGACTGAGACGACGTGTTGTGTACTAGAGTTGTATCCAAACAAACAAGGACATAAAAAGTAAGCAAACAACCTATTCTATCCCACTTTGTTGATGCTACTCTGGGCGCCATTTTCGCCGACTATCTAGAGATACAATCAATAGAAGGAGAGAAAATAGAGATCTCCCTTAAAGCACCTGAAAAGTCGCTAGCCAAGAAAGGTCGCCCGGTACAACAATTCTACCTCATATTTAACATTTACTTGATCTTGAAGATCGTTGAACCGACAATGGATGAGGGATTGGGCCAAGATTCATGGAGCACAAATTGGTATTAGCACCGAACACGGTCGAAGAGGAGCAACCCAAAGACTATATCCATTGGCTCTGGGCATTGAAGAATCTCAACTTGCACAAATTATGATTGAGGGAGGATGTTTGAGAAGGTTAATCTCATCATGTTAAACAAGATTTGGTGCGATATAAACCAAACCGACTCTATTTTGGTTTTCTTTTATCCTCCTCGATCCTCACATTGTAACCGTTATGTTGTAACATTCCTGGCACGATACTGCATGAGATAAACATATACACTACGGCTCCGTATCGGGAGAATAGAAATGATTCATCTCAATTTCGGTTGGACAGACGGCCCAGTAGTCTACACCCGCATCGATGCTCAACACACATGCATACAAAAATTCTGTCGATCACGTCCACTGCTAATTTCGCACAGTACAAATGCAATTTGCCGTTGTCACTAGCCAGTAGACAGCGGTCTGACACCAAAACAAAAAAACTGCACCATCAGACCCAGCTGCATCATCCTACTTCCCGGTGTCTCCTAATCTTTAAGCTAGCATTTCTTGTTTGTATCTGTGGTAACATGTAATTTAACTCTTGCTAGCTAGCCAACTCTCCTTTTGTTTCTTGCTAGTTGGGTAATTGGTAAAGCATATATGGAGACTCATCGCAAAATAAGAGGAAAAAAAGGTGTCAAGTACATTTTGTTAGATGTAGAAAAATAAATACACAACTTATATTATGAGTCATCAGCTGCATCTGGTTTCCTTTCTCCTGGCCACCCCTCTGATGGCTTGAAGTTCCTTCCCCTAGCCACGAGCGCACAAACGGTTTAGCAGGAGACGAATATTGTAGGCTGAACAATGAGTGTGCGTCATCTAGAAGCAATTCAAAAATGCATCCTTTTCCAAATAGTTATGCTTCTCTGTTCTCTCTTATCCCGAGAGGAAAAAAAAGAGGAGGGAAGTGTGATTTTTCTATATGAGTCTACTATACTGTCTAATAATGTATTTGAATGGTCTGACTAATTACTACTCCCCCGTTCTCAAATATTTGTATTTCTAGGCATTTTAAATGAACACAACATACGGATGTATATAGACATATTTTAGAGTGTAGATTCACTCATTTTGCTCCGTATATAGTTATTTGTTGAAATCTCTAAAAAGACAAATATTTGGAAACGGGGGGAGTATGATCAAGGAAGATGAGACTTTACAGAAGCAATATATATGCTATGTCCTTCACTGGTCAAGGTTATATAAGGTAAACCACCGTTTGTCATAAACAATAAGCTATCTCAAAACCAATCAACAATATATAAGGTAAACCAATTACTTATGGTTGGACGACCCACAGACACCCACTAGGGTGGAGACGGGCGTGCACCTTGGACTACCAATGAGCATATGGGCGCATTATTGGTTTTACAACGTTTGTTAATTGTCAATCGCATAAAATTGAACCTGATGGTTACAGCATTGTTGCCGGAGGGAAGACCGAGGGTGGACGGGTGCAGGTGCGGGATAGTCGCTGACGCCAAAGAAAGTGTGTGTGTGTGTGGGGGGGGGGGGGGGGGGGGTAGGCGCAAAGATCACATTGTGGGAGACATGTTTTCGAGGCAGCCTCTTCTAGCAGCTACAGCTGCCGCCATAGCGGCAATCATGGCAATAGCATCAATTTTTCAAGTGGGATTTCTCGAGGCGTTTGCTGATTTTGGAACAAGGTTTGCAGAGAATTTTGCGGCAGCAGCCATAGCGTAGCGGCAAGGTTCCAAGGCAGCAAATAGTGCGGCTGTTGCAGTTATTTTGGGGGTGATTTAATTCCGCGGGGTAGAGGGATGGCCGATGTGGCAACGACAAGGTAAAGGAGGCGGCTCAGGAAGCGCGAAACTAGCAGTGCTGGTGGGAGGGGTCAGTTCTAGAGGTTGGGTTGATGGGGACGGCAGCGGTAAATCGATTAACGTGGATTTATGTTTTCCAGGCAAAGCCAAACCTGTTTTTACTGGGGCGCATGGTTATTTTACCTTTTCTCTAACCCATGGTTCAAATTGTCCTTCTGAAAACAAAATTGAAATAGAGATGCCCAAAGGTGAATCGCCCAAAAGACCAGTATGCAATAATCAACATATGATCTAATATTACTACCACATATGAACTGCTTCAATTATGTGCAGATGGAGTTGTTGTCTCTTGACGACGATGTTGTACCTCCAGATAGGGACAGAAACTAGGCATATTAATATCGTCGATTTTTCATAAATGACAAATCAATCTAGTGATTACATGAGCATATAGCTATTGACACATTAAAATGATTTATTTGCTTTTCTGGGACATAACTACACAAAAAAAAATGGCCCCTCCATTTTGGACAAGCAGATGGGAGGTCCAAGCAAAAAAAAAAGGTGTTTACCTTCAAGGATGTGTTCTGTTGCAGTAAACAACTCAACATAGCAGTATGGTGCAACATCGTGGTGCATCAAGTCATGATCACTATGTGCACCATCTATATTTATCTTGGCAGCATACATGGTGCATATAGATTAACCAGAAGTGTGGAGTAGTTCATAGCGTCTTCACCGATGATGGTGTTGCAGTTGTATCAATAGTGAGGAATCACTCTTTTGTTTGTGCATGTTTATAGTTCCTTTTGCGCGAATCATATTCTCACTTTTTATTTATACTTATCTCACTTGCACGCCAATTTTGTCAGTGACTTGGTTGACCAAGCTAAGAAAAAGCCGTGCATTTGTTGTATGCACATATCGATCTTGAATGCATAATCTTTTCTGTAGCTCAGATTAGAAGTGTTATATGCTACTTGTACGTCTTCAATGGTTGTGACAAATCTGCGTCGGCGGTTCCAAGAGCAGATGCAATGGCTATGATCAGTGAGCGTAATGTGACGCATCTAAACTCGCACATACTAAAAGTGTCGTGATGCCGTCCAAGTAGGTCTAAATTTTCTCGATGGTGTGCTGTTTTGTGTAGACACATCTCTACCACAAAGATATCATAATTCTAGATCCATAAACCTCCACCATCCTTTTTATTGGTTTAACAATATACAATAGATAATAATTTTATTTAGAAGTATATTTAAACCCATTTTATTACAAGTATCTTATTGAAGATTGCGGTGATATGATGGACTACCGTGTACATGATTCCATGTATCGCATTCAGACGTAGGCAGCTCATTTAAGAGCTAGCTGTTGTAGGCAGACTGCTTACTATGGTGTTGAGCCAATCTTCAGCAATGTAGTGGTAAGCTGCCTCCGTCAGGTGGACACCGTCCCAGAATAGATGAGTGGACGGATCTTCGCACGTCGTCGCGGCTTCATCACCACAAGCGACCGAGAGGTTGTAGTGGTACCTCCCACGTCCTCCACAGCAAACTCTAAGAACATCGTCTTTTTTAATCCCTGCAACCACCGCATAACTGAACTCATCAACTTCTGCAATGTTCACCACTTCTAATCTATTTTCTAAACCTTATGAATCAAGATTCATGCTGGACAATGGATTCAAAAAGGTGTGCAATATGTTTGGACAAAACTCAAAGTGAATGAATCTCAGGGCACTTCCAATAATGAAGAGCATATACACAGAATTATACTGACCGAATTTTTCAGGCGCCTTGACCATCTCCATAACGTGGTTGAACAGGTCAGTGTGGATGATGGTCACATCGGGGTGCTCCTCCTGCAGCTTCTGGACGGCGTCTCGCAGCAGAGAGTTGTGGAGCTTCACGATCTCGTTGGGCTCCTTGAGACAGCCGGTGGTGGCGTCGTATTCCGAAGCATCGGCGTCCTCGAAGGTGACGAGGATCGGCGGCGCGCATCCGGACGGGATCATCCCAGGGACGACCAGAGTCTTCGCCCCATGCTCGATCACTCTCTGCTTGTTGCATTAGTTTACATGATGTTAACATGCATGTACGCTGACTGAAAACAGCCGGAGTGACATGAGGAGCATGATGAGTCAAGTAGTCTTGCCTCGGCACCCATGGAGATGGTCTGGATGAGGTCTGGCACGAATGATCTGATTTCTTGCATGCTCTTCTTCCCGAAGGAGTAGTGGTAGTCGTTGATCCCGAACTCACCCACGAAGAAGAGCGATCTCCCAAAGAAATCCTTGCACTCTGCAATGAAGCATTTCGCCTCTTGATTATATGTACGCACATCAAGTGTTTGGTTAATCTTACATCGCTGTCCCGCAAAAAAATGGTAGTACAACGGTTGGAAGAATATATCTTTACCATGTGTACTCAAACTCACAATCCAACTCATTATATTTCAGCTTATGTGACATATTTACCATAGTGATTTATCTTTTTCAAATCAGTTTTTTCTCTACACTTTGTTTACTGTGTATGTTCATCACGTTTGATGTTCATCCATAAGATGTTGCATCCTACGCTGGCCTAGGTTAGTGACCATAATCAGTTGACTCAACCAGTACTTCTTCAAACCCGGGTGGCAGCCGTTTCATATTAATTTATATGCATTTTCAGTTCAATCCACTGTGTGAAGCTAAGTAAGTATATATATAACCTTGGTCCGTTTGGCACAAGGAAGGCTTGAGCTCCTCGAACCAGCCAAGCTGCACTTCGAGGCTGGTGTTGAGGGGAAACGGGCTGGCGCCGGGAGGGTCCCCGATGTGGAAGAAGCTGGAGTTGAGAGCGGTGGCGCCACCAACGGCGAAGTTCGCGCCCTGCTGGAAGCTCCCCTTGTGTGACAGGTACGGTGGCACGAGAGGCAAGCCTAGGCCTTGAGCTGAAAATCATACGTTGATCACCTTGAAATACACATATATAGTCAGGGAGGGAGGCTACTGATGATTGATAGATTAATTACCGATGAAGTCGATGATGAGGCGGCCGTTGCAGTTGCGGCCAGTGGGGAGGCCGCCGAAGGAGGTCATGCCGTAGGGAGGGCGCATCACGACGTCAAAGACGTTGTACCAGCAGAAGACGATGGGGTTGTTGCCTGTGTCCGTGAAGGAGTCGCCAAAGGCGAAGATGGAGTCGAACTGCCTGCCACCATGGAGGGAGGCCGCCTCAGTCGATGGGAGCAAGATGGCGAGCGCCACCGCCACCAAGGCAGCCAACACCAACCTTCCACCACTACCCATCTTGATGCCTCAGCTCGGTGTACGTCCTTAGTGATGATGAGCTATGTATTTATAGGGGAGCCTCCACCAAGCGCGCGCATGCAGGGTCGCATTTGGCACGTTGCACAAGCAGGTTCACATCTTTGTCACACCATCTCATCCATTGTTGGCTTTGCATCGCTTTCAATCACGCAAAGCTATCAATCTTTTCAATGCACCGAGAGCGATACGCTCATAAAATCTGTAGATTAATTGTTTTGTGTCATATATAAGGAACCTAACATGTACTATATGAGTAGTATGTCTAGTTTCTCGTCCCTGTCTATATGGGGCACACCGTCATCGTCAAGATATAAAGCACTCCATTTGGAGATAATTGCACCATCAACAATGGATCTGGACAAAATTGATAGGATGGTTGGCCTATACATATCATACACATATTACTACAATTGATTAATATCAACAAAGATTGTTTTTCAAGGAAAATAATGATAGCTAAAAATAAACTTAAATTTATTATAGAGCATACTGTGAGACATTCGGGCATATTATCTTTACAACTAAAAATTCAGCAGGAAGTTGGCTCCTTATATTATACAAGAACAAGTATTCGTCCTTTTTGAGAGGGGAAGATCGAACCTTTCTTATACATTGGGTAGAGATGTGCTTAAAGCTTTCCGTTCTGTCACGTACTTACTTGAATATACTCCCTCTGTTCCTAAATATAAGTCGTTGGGGGAGTGTAAACTAAACTCCCCCAGCAACTTATATTTCAGAACAAAGGCAATATATCGCATCAGAAAGTTTGGGCATATACCACCATTTAGCTGTGCAATTTAGGATATGCATCATTTCAATGTATACGGATGAAATGCCATCCATTTGCAGCGATTTCTACGGGTCGGTCATTGTGATAAGATTTGCTTGATCCTCGCCAGGCCACGAGACCAAGGAGATCAACATCTATTTTTTCTGACAATTAACTCGTTTGCAACAGCCAAGTCAACTTAAATTTATTGGTATGACAGCACACAGTAGCACGGATCTGGCGACAAGATCTTCATGCTGACGGTAATAGCAGGCAAAATAATTGGCAACAAGAGTTTCACGTTAACGATAAGAGCAGGAGCAATACCTGGCGGCAAGAGTTTCACGCTGACGATATGGCATACAGGTGAAAGTGCACCAAATAGTCACGTGCGCAGATAGTTCTTCGAGGAAAAGTAATTTGTGAGGCTGTGGGTGGATAGTAGTGATGTGAAGAGATGGACTGATCGTTCTGGTAATAATGTGTATGCTGACCTAGGGATGAAAACGGCGCGGAAATGGACGGAACTGGGTGCTATCATGTTTGTTTTCATAATTTTTTACAAAAGCGGAAACGAATACAGAAACCCCGAAAACGAGTACGGAAACAGATACTACAGGAAACAAACATGGAGCGAATACAGAGCGGAAATGTAAACAAAACTGTGTGTTGACCGGAACTTAAAACCCCCTTGAATCATAGAGAAATACAAACAAAAAACAAATAAATTGATGGAATTCTTAACATGGCTACAAAATAATATGGTTGTGTTGGTAACATAGGATAGTATTGTAGTAATACGTGATAATTCCGTATAGAGTCTAGCTGAGTATGTGTGTGGTAGTAAAAGTTGGTACTCATTCTACTCATTGTGTCATTATGTGTTGTTTGGTATTTGGCTACAAAGTAGCCATGGGCCTATAATAGAAATGGAAATTCCATATTAACGGAAACGGAAAGTTTCGTTTCCACGTGTTTTTCACCGGAAAACACCATTTCATTTTTTATTCCGTTTCCGCATAAAAAATTCCAATTCCATTTTCATTTTGCAAATTTCCGTTTCCGCTTTCATAATTCCTCTCCGTTCCCATTTTTCCTCCAGAAAAGCGGAAACTTTCCACTCCATTTTCATCCCTATGCTGACCGGCTGTTGGTGCCTCAAATCCATACGTGTCAGGTTCAGTTGGAGTATACTGTTACATGAGAGGGACTAAAGAAGATGGGATGGGCAAAATGGTGTATTTGTTTCTATTGCATCCATTAACAAGTGATGAACTTGGTCTATCCAAGAGTTTTTTCAGTTTGCCGTGTCTCTGTGCCTGGTTTTAGATGATATTGGTTCATGTCCTTGTGTACGCCTTGGCTAGAGTCCTGGTCCTATTGTTTCTGTATGATGCGATTTTTTGGCCCATGGACAGCAATGAGCATTTGAAAGTTAAGTTCAGTAAAAACATTTGTTAAATAGCCACCTCCAGTATTGGCAAGCATCAATATCAGTATGTCAAAAAAAAACCAGATGTGAAAGATTGTTATAAAATCACAGTTACCTCCAGCCATTGGATCAATGTGGAAGCATTCTCATCTTCGTCTCACCTTATTTATAGCCAAAGCCACATATCATATTACTTGAGAAGCATAAAGCTAAGATCAAACGCAGTGACAAGATAACATGTACTCCCTCTGTAAATAAATATGAGAGCGTTTAGATTACTAAAGTAGTGATCTAAAAGCTCTTATATTTCTTTACAGAGGGAGTATACATGATCATATAAGCGAAAGAAATCTGCTAAATTATGCATGCCTGCAGAGTGAATCAAATTGGACATCACAAGAAGTTGGATGGGAATAAGGATGGGGCATCACAGGCAAAATTTACAAGTTTCGTTGGTTCCCATAGATAAGTCTAAACATAACTACTAGGAGAATCTGTGAAGTTAATATTTTTAACATTGTCGTCACCCAAAAGGCTGAAGACGGTTCACGATCTCCATTTGCAACTCATTGTCCAGTTCCTTCAGGCAGACCTAATTGACCAAAAGACCAGAAATACTTAGTAAAAAGGGAATAATGTTAAGTTTAAACAATATCAATAAATTATGTATGAACGGAAAGAAATAGGAAAGTAGATGAAATACGAGTGTTGGTGGTCATTGGCAAATGGCAAGCAAGCACAATGAATATGTATAGAAAGTTACAAACTAGTAACCTAACGTCTTTCCCTCAGATATGACACATTCATGGTATCAAGACTCAGAATGTAGAAATGATTTAGTTGAACAGATGTGGTTTTGTCATTCTTTTAAACTGCTGACATAACAAGGTGTGCACTAGACTAGTGCTGCTTTTAAACTGCCCAGAGGTACAGATCGACATGCAAAAGTGGAGTACACAGTTCAAATGGTTATATATCAGGGAGGGAAAGATTAGCAGAATCCTGCACCACTCCCACCCAAAAAAATACAATCCCCTAATGCCTGGCATGTAATCAACTAGTTTGTCAGATATAGAAATTTGGCCAGCTTTTTTCCCATGTTCACATCACAACTAACTGCAGTGCAGGAAACAGAGTTAAGTTGAGGTAGATTAAATGATAGTAAAACACATGTTTCACAATTATTTCAGACATGTGAACTACCACGCAGTAAAAGATGCTTAGAAATAAACTTTTTAAAATACTCAATTCAAACTTCCAACTAATACTGACAATAATATGAACAATTTACCTGCTCTAAGTATCTCACACCCTCATCAGTCGTTACTTATAATATGAACTTTGTCTGATAATGTGTACCTGCATCATGTACATAGCAGAGACGCCATTATTAGCAGTGATACGCATGGTTAGACATAGCAGAGGCTCCATTATTAGCAGTGATACACATGGTTAGACATAACAGAGGCTGCATTCGTACTTTCATAGCAATAACAAAGGCTGCATTTCAAAATATGTTCCCAGTTGTTAATCCTTCAATGAATTGTTTCCTATTCCATGTACAATCACAAGGAGGCTCCAAGGGAGCATTGTAGAATCTGCTTAGAATGAAGGAATATTGTAGGGATGTTGTTGTATAGCAATGGTTCCAGCAAAAAAACATGTCTAGTTAGTCATTTCGAATAAATAGTTAGACATTCTTTGCAACCTCACATTCATTCCTAAATAAAACTGTGGCTCCACTCAACAGTTTAAATCTACAACATAACGAACCACAGAGAACAAATGCATAATATCTACAGTTATTACATGACCATAACAAGAATTCCCCATGAATTAATTCAGTCAACTGCTTGGGTGTACAAATAGTGTGGAACATTCAAGATAATGGCATCAGCAAACCACCAAACCATGAAATTGAACGCAACTCTTCAGAAATTGTATAAAATGCACGTGCATTCTCATTGGATTCAATGTTTCATACATGGACAAAGCTTCAGACAAGGGATTGCACCATATTAAAATCTCACCTTGAACTTTGCCCGGTCAATGCGCTCGAACACCAGGCAGTCACCATCGACCAGCTTGTGGTTGATGGCGAACGCTTTCCACTGGGCGCTGAGGCCCCACTTGCGCGCAAGGTAGTACGAATCGGACTCGGCACCCTTCTCATCCACCAGAGTGATCCACTCATCACGCTTTGGGAGATGCCTGGTGCAGAACTGCTTGGGGAGGCCCTGCAAGTAATCCATCCAAACCGGCACCCGACAACCATCCTTAGTTTCAATCAGGGAGTGAACTGAATGCAAGCATGCAGCAGTGGAAGCCTTTTGCTTACTAGCCAGAAGCCTCCGGTGACGTGAGACTGGGTCATGGGCTTGACAAAACTGGGGTGGCGGGGGTCCAGCTTGCCCTGCAGCTCTTCGGCCGTGTCGGTGGCATAGGTTCTGGCTTCTTCGGTCGCGTAGACTCGATCAATCAAGTCGCTCCTTGTGGTGTGCGTCCTGCTCCCCCTGCTCGATCCAAAACAATCAAGAAACAGAGTTATCCCCTCCTGATCTTCTTCTCTAGAACATCAAATGCTGGCTGGAGAGAAAGAATCGGGCGAGACATGATTACCCCCACCTGATACTCTTCTCAATGTCAGCATAGGTATCCTACACAAGCAAATACATGAAAGATGCATTCTTCGGTTAGTATCTGATCTGAATCTGAATGAAGGCAAAAAATAAAAATAGAAATCGAAACCCTTAGCTCGGGGAGGCACCACGTTGGTACCTCGAACCGGTAGTTGGGCTGCTCGGGGAGGCTGGCGACGCGGCCGGAGCGCCGGGGCGGGGCGTCCGCCGGCGGCGGCCCTCGAGGCTTCCGCTTGGCAGATTTGACCTGCGACACGGACGGAAACCCGGCGAGTCAGTCAAATCAAACAAACAAACGAACGAATGAACAGCCTACATACGAATCGAAGGGGGAGGAGGCCAGGGGGGCGGGAGGGCGAGCGGTCTGACCGACGAGGGCTTGGGGTCGACGGCGGCGTCCCTGAGGGCGGCGGAGAGGTGGTGCAGCTTGAGCTGGTCGAGCTTGCGCCTGTTCTCCTCCACCTGCCTCCGGCGCAGCTCCTCGTACGCGACCGCTCCGGCCATCTTTTCTCCGGCAATCCCCGGATTTCCTTCCCTCGCTGCGGCGGCGGCGCTGGGGGAGATGAGAATGGGGAGGAGGAGGCCAGAAAGGAAAGCTGCGGCGGCCAATAAATTAGACTGGCGAGGGGAAATAAGGAGGACCCGGTCTATGGACCGTGAGCATATGGACCGTTTGCGCGAGGGGTGGGCGCTTGCTGGATGAGATGGGTGCATGCACCGGGTTCTGGGACGCTGGGGGTGCCAGGCCGAGAGCCGCGAGATTCAAACGTTCGAAATCATTTGCGCTTTCTGATGGAGGGATTCTAGTCTAGGCAGTTGGGGAAAGAAAATCTTGTGTAGGAGGCATTTCCATAGAATTGATTTTGATTTTTTGGAAAAGAAAACGGGTTTTCGCAGCACTAGCATTGCCAGCCAGCCACGGTGAGCTCGACCAAAACAGGGCTCAAAGTTATGGAAGTAGTCGAATTGGTGCAAAGAGCGCGGGCAGTTGTGCTGAGACGCTCCCCAAAACCCTTACCCTCCTTTCCCCTTTCTCCGGTGCAGTTTTGCGGAATGGCACAATTTGGAGACATGCATGCCGGAAGTAGGGATTCTAGGGAGTGTGGGCCACAAGGCAGTGATGCACATGGGGGTAAAGTTGACGATTTTGTTGTCCTCGTGTTGTTAGACTGGGAAGAAGAGCGGACCATGCAGTAAAAATAAATATCTCTAGCCTCATCCACTTCGCGGTGATGCGGGCCAACTGCCATGATCTCAGCCAGGTTTGCGATGGCACAGGTGGTCTTGTCAATAGATCTCGCCACGACACATTCATCATCGATTTGGGGTTGGGTCTCCTTGTTTGGCCTTTTCGTTCTCCAACTCGATGGTTTGCGTCTTGGATTATTGGCATTGCATCTCTTGGTACCCTCGAAAATGTAAGCATCTAATAGTTTTTCGATGGGGTCATTTATTGGGCATCGGCTTTACAGTGTAATCTCAAAATGGATAAAATGTGTACATTATAATGTTTTAGCAAAAATGGTCACAAGTCATCCATGTCAGTAGACGAGGACAAACCGTCCAAATCATCGTTGAGGAAATCGTAAACTGGCAGCTGCTCAGTTGGCTGGCGAGTAGGGAATTAATAAGCTAATCAGTAAGTTA
Organism: Triticum monococcum; assembly: GCA_034509565.1. Lineage (NCBI taxonomy): Eukaryota > Viridiplantae > Streptophyta > Magnoliopsida > Poales > Poaceae > Triticum > Triticum monococcum. The sequence goes on from CM067847.1 coordinate 29,732,355, forward strand.
ATCAATTAATCGAATGATTTATCAGTTTATTGACTACACGATGACCCTACGAGTAAGGATTAATTGGTAAGTTAATTGGTTCATCGGACGAATTCTTGAACAAAGGTCCAAATACCAAGTACGAGAAAAGGTGTGGCAAAAGATTAAATCGCCTATTAGGAACACAAAATATTGGCAGAATGGAAGGCCACACGGCAAGCTGGCTTGGTTCGGAGCAGGATGTGGCTGTCGTGCAATGTAATAAAGGGTGTAAGAGCAACTTCAATGGAGCGATTCAAACGGACAGCGATTTTGTCCACTTTTTATTTGTTTGGATCGGTCATCTGCCTGGTGTCCATCCTGTTTTTGATATGGATCGGCAGCACGCCCAACGCGCCGACCTATATGTGTCGGCGTGGCCGACTGGCCGTCCAATATTATATTGATTTGCATTCAAACATATTGTCGAATAACATAGTTCACCGAATAAAATAGTGTAGTTTTACAAGCTGGATACAAATAAAAATGTTTCATATAGTTTTGCAAACAAATAAAAGATTATACATCTATTGGTTGCCAACATGAGCCTACATATGCTCAACCAAATCATTTTGCAGTTGCACGTGAGTTTTCCAATCATGCATGTCTTGATGAAATTGGATGAACTGTTCAAACGTTGCCACTACTCCATGCTCAGGCACAACATTCTCACTCTAAAACTGAAACCCTTGATTGTACAGACGTTCCGGGCGCTCGTCTTCTACGATCATATTGTGCATGATCACACAAGCAGTCATCACCTCCCACAGTTTCTCACAGTTTCTGCGTGCTCCAGGTATTAACAGGATACCGAACGATGCCCCATCGAGATTGCAAAATACCAAAGGCATGCTCAACATCCTTCCTAGCACTTTCTTGCTCTTAGGCAAATCTTTCCTCTTCTCTCCGATAGGGTTGGGTATTGTTTTGACAATAGTGGTCCATTGAGGATAGATGCCGTCACCCAGGTGGTATCCTTTGTCGTACTTGTGGCCGTTGACAGTAATGTTCACCGGTGGGCTGTTGCCTTCGGCAAGCCTAGCAAACACCGGCGAGTGCTGAAGCACGTTGATATCATTATGTGATCCAGCCATGCCAAAGAAAGAGTGCCAGATCCAAAGATCTTGAGACGACACGGCCTCTAGTATGACAGTGCAAGCCTTGACATGTCCCTTATACTGCCCTTGCCAAGCAGAAGGACAATTCTTCCACTCCCAGTGCATGCAGTCTATTCTGCCAAGCATCCCTGGGAAGCCCCTTCTGGCATTCATCGCCAACAAACGGGCTGTATCTTTAGCTGTCAGCTCTCTCAAGTATTCAGGGTCAAACACAGCAATATCAGCCTTGCAGAACTTATACAGGGACTCTAGGCATGTAGACTCACTCATATGGATGTACTCGTCAATGAGATCACCGGACATTCCGTATGCAAGCATTCGGATGGCGGCGGTGCATTTCTGATAAGAGGAGAAACCGATCTTGCCGACGACATCCTCTTTGCACTCGAAATAGTCATCATAGCCGACCACCCCCTCTCCAATACAGTTGAAAAGATGCCTACTCATACGAAAACGGCGGTGGAATTTTTGATGTTTGAACAATGGGTTTGTTGTACCAAAGTAGTCATTCCAAAGAAAGAAATGCCCGCTCTCTCGGTTGCGATTCAACGCCGGAAGGTGGCCCGGAATGGAGCCACGAAACAACAACTGCTGGTTGTTGAGGTGGTGATGGACCAACTCAGCAGCCAATATCTCCTACTTATCGTCGAACGACGAATAGTCGGAGTCGTAAAGGAAATTATGGAAAAAGAACTCGTCAGCAGAGTCCATTTTCATACCTTGGCATCCAATTGACTAATATTTATGAACGGAGGGAGTACTTTCTAGTGCCAAAGTTTTAGCAAGACTCACTGTCCATTTGTAATTCTAGCTGCCTAAATTTGGATAGCTAAAGGCCAGGTTTTTATGCACAACCAATGTTAGGTCTTTCTTTGCAATGGTTGATCTTATTTTATGTGACATTGCAACCCTTGCCTAGTTGTAAGGCGTTAGCTATTTATGTGCCAAAAAATCTATCAGTATATTTATGGCCTTGTGGGCATGCATATGCTATCAAGTCAGGGAGCCTTACAAGCGTTTCACAAAGCTTCTTACGAGTACTTAGTTTATATGCTACACCCTCTGTTCCTAAATATAAGACATTTTGACAATACAATTTGAATTTAGGGTATACTCCCTCCGTCTCATAATGTAAGACGTTTTTGCAAGCTATGTTAGCTTGCAAAAACGTCTTAGCGTTTCACAAAGTTTCTTACTAGTACTTAGTTTATATACTACACCATCCGACCCTAAATATAAGACATTTTGGCAGTACAATTTGAATTTAGGGTGTACTCAGCTGCTAAAGCCAAAGTATTGCTGGTTGCACTAGTGTTGGTCAGCTAGATATATACCAGAAACAAACCAACAGGTCCTGTCATCCTGTTCAAAGGGTTGAGAGGTGGATTTGGTTACAGTTGGATCCGAATTCAAGGGCATGTACTGCTAGGGATGGGTGAGAGATATTCAGGAGTTGACAACTCTCTATAATTCAGTTGAAGTGTGAGAGGCCACAAATACTGTTGTTCTGCATTTGGACACTAATAATGCAAAAAATAAATATGCCAGGTTTGACAGGAACTCTGCTCCAGGTTTTTAGCTGTGCTCGATTGACAGATCCAATGTGCATATATATGTGCTGGAAGTAAACCAGTTCACAAATATGCAAACAATCGGAAAAAAAAACATCAAGTATTTCTCCTGCTGTTTGCAAGTACATCGAACAAAACAAAGTTTTGTAGGTCACGTCAATGTCCGAGTGTCACTGCCAGTCGATTATTTCAGCTGCTTACTGAAATCTGGGAGATCAATGAGTTGGATCCTTGGTAAAGCCCCTGCTTCTTCCCTCTCTTTTTGCGTGTTGTATCCCCATTTCACTGCCCAAACGGCATCCAGCAACATCAGCTACATAGGTTAGTTTTTCAACTACGAGTTAACCACTGGGTTTGGCTAGCCAGAACTATGACTTACCCAGGTAGAGGTTCCATTTGTCCAGCGCTGGTTCTTTGATCACGTTCTTCAGAGTCGCTAGTCGGTCCTCGACGAAACTGTTAAAGCGCAACAAAGAGAAAAAAAAAAGACAAAATTATCATTCCTTGATTTTCTTGAGTTTGAAGGTACTGTTATCCATTGCATAATTTGTATATTGAACAATGATTCAGATGAGCAACTTTTGATCCACGATATAACAATAATCTGTTTAAAAATCAAGATAACGACGTAGTAAGTGATCCCCATAATGTACAAAGAATTGCTTTGTTTGATTACTGTGCATATTGTAAACATAGGTTAATAAGTAGACAGAAAAAAAAAGAAAAACAATATTATGACCAGCTGTAAGTAGTATTGTATACCAACTAATTGATTATGTAGGAGAGGAATATTTATATATTGTTCTCCAGAACTTAGCTTTCCGATGCAGTATATGGTATTAAAGTCAATCATACAAATGACGGACTTACTGAAGTGTAAGACCTTGGTGCTGTGGCATTTCCTGCAACTGCTGGAGAACTTTTACCTTCGGACTGAATAATGAAATCAGAGTCAGTAAGAAAATCCTTGATAAGTGAAGGAACGGCAAGAAAGGGCCTTACGAACCCAGATCCAAGTCCATATATCCTTTCAGAGGGAAAATCTACTCCAGCCAATTCTTTAAGTAGTGCTCCAGTAAATCTACTCTGAAAGACAATAAAAAAGTGATCAGCAGAAGATCAGCATTCTGCGTTACCTACAGGGCAGCTGTGAATTAACTAAAAGCTAAATCATCACTGTAAAAAACATCAACAAAATGATAAAGCCTAAAGATGGATGTTAGAACCATTTGTTGAAACAAAATGCTTGGTTGTTCATAAAACAGAAACTGAAACCATGAACCTATGATGTAGAAGATCATGATAAGTTAGGTTGCACAGAAGAAAAATGTAGGAGATAGACCTGTTTTGTTGTGACAATGTAAAGTTCAGAGTTTGAAAGCTTTAATGCATCAGCCGTCCCAGGATAAAACCTGCAGCCACATATTGGTTTGTCCATGAGTTGCAGTGTTGCACAATATCCTTTGTTCGATATGTATAATGAACATGAGACACTTCAGAGACACCACGCCATTTCAACTTTTTCGGACGTGTACTAGCTATAAAACTGAAAAGTGAGTGGGAAAAGTGCAGATACTGCCCGCTCGGAAGTGACATGCAGAATTCTGATTTGTCAAATGAAACAGAACTTTTACGTGGAGCAATAAAATCAACTTAAATTGTAAGACAGAATCATAAACACAAGCAATATTAACACACAACAAAGCACATATGTATGCACATGTCTGCTCATGGAGACACGCATGCACATATAAAGGGCTAGGGTGCAGACGTGGAACCAATAATCAAGAACTATTAATGATCAATATTCCTTCCAACGTATTTGAAAACCAGTAGTCAACATATCACATCGAGTAACACAAATTATAAAGTCATTTACATGTTAGTCCCACTTAGATACAACGAGTCTTCTGCTACTATTTCTTAAACTATCTTTGTATCTCTGTCTAAGAGAAATAGGGAATAGAAATGCACGATCTGTATTGCATCCATGTGGTCATGAGCCTGAGAGTGTTTCGGAAAGTTTTGAAGTATACCTCTCAACTGAGGATAAAACACCAACCGTCAATAGTGAAAAAACAAAATGTTTAGTTAAATGCAACTCCATTTCTCTGAGTATATTGGTCAGACCAGCAAGAAAATATACACCAATTATTCCATAGATCAGTCACCTGTTAGCACCTATCCAGCCAGACAAATCATTTTCAAGCCAGTCATCCCTTACACGGCCAAAGAGATCTACAAGAGATTCCCTATCTTCTTGCCACTCATCCATGAGAGTGGGCAACAGTTTTGACCAGTTCTCCAATATTTCTTGGATGCTAAGCCCATCTGCAACCTTGCAAATATCACCTTAATATAAAAATCCGATCAAGCTAGATGCCTAAAATCATTTGCCTTGTCTTTTACCACCTTTGACAGGACTGATGTTATTTGGTCATGAATATAATACAGATGAAGCACTACAGAACTTACTGATGATTTTCGAGCAGAGGGTATCTGGATCTCAACAAGCAACCTTACAAGCAACAGGTTCTCATATCCTGTTTCTATCACTGGACGAAGCTGAAATAGAACAAAACATCCTAAGTAATGAACTGTAAACAGTAAAATTATAAGAGGGATACTATGTTACTCGTCATGGAACCAATATGAGAACATGGTCGTATTAAGGTTCATGAGGATGAGCAGCTCAATTTTTTCATAGCACCATTCTTTAAAACCCTTATTTGAAAAAGAGAAAAGGTTAATTATCATTAGTGTTCTACTATCCACAGTAGTACCAGATATTTGTAGCATGTGGATTGCTCATATGTTTAGGCAACTGTGGGCATTTGTAGTAGTATATATGGGATAACTTCATATAGTGGATACATGAATGAAGGGGGCAATATTCACTTTGTTTGCTTGGTAAAAAAATCATGTTTCATGTGTTCTGGAGAAACTAGGTGAGGAAGGTTTGACACCATTATTCTGTACCATCATCCTCTCAACTCTCAAGTGACCACCTGATTACAACAACCTTAAAATTTGTTTAGATACCAGCACTGTCCTTCGATGCCAGGGATGCAGTTTAGTTTTCAACTTTCGTGCAATATTCATATTGTTTGCTTGGTCAAAAACCTATGGATGCAGTTTAGTTTTCAACTTTCGTGTTCTCTGGGAAAGACAAAGTGATGAAGGTTTGACACTACATTATTCTGTACCATCATCCTCTCAAGTGTGACCACCTGCTTACAACAACCTTAAAATTTGTTTAGATACTGGCACTGTCCTTCGATGCCAGGGCTCTTAATTACCAAAAAAATGCACCTAAATTTAACCCAGTCCCGGATCTGTATCTGCACCTTGAGGAGCAGAGAACTGCACCGAAGTTGCTGCAAAGCTTCCTAATAACTATGGCGGCAGGCTGATGTGCAGTGGGGATTTCACTACTGGATGGATGGTGATGATGATTGGCGAGGACCATTGGGGAATTGGTTTCTTGCTTGAATTTGAAAGCCTGAGGCAACAATAATCTAAGTTGAACTAAGGGGCTCAGTAGTTCAGGACAGGGCACCGAAACACGTCACAAAACCAGCAACATGAGCAACCCACTAACCTCAATCATCCATCACATTTTGGGGGTAAGTGTTAGCTATTCATTTTACTGTTCTTTTTTGTCACATTCTTGTCAATCAAAAATGCTACAGTAAGCTGCAAAATTTGCTGTAGTAAGGTGCATTGCAACATGGAATCTGCTTAGGGGGAGATTTATTAGTTCCCACATCTCCATAAAAGATGCTTCCAACTAATCAACAAATTCAGTTTTGCAAAACCACAGCATTTCCAAATGGAGCTTTGACATGCTAGTGTTAGCCAAGAACCTGTACATAGGATTGAGTACATACAGACTGAATGACATACTGTACATAGGCAGCAGCTAAGTAGAGTAGCGGGTGGGGAACAAGAGCAAAGGAGGGGCTTACGGCGTGCATCTGCTCCACAATCCACTCCTCCATGGCGGCGTCGACCTGCTCAAACACCCACGGCCACCTCACCTTGGCGGCCTGCCACAGCGCACCGGGTCAACCACATCCACGTTTAGTCAACGCAAGAAACACGGCGGAGGAGGACGGAGTTAGGAGCGGACCTTGACGGCGGAGAGGGAGCTCTCCCCGCAGCTGTCGCAGAATACGCCGTCGAAGTCGAGGGCGTACAGGTCGCCGCCGCCCATCGCGGCGCGCGCGGGCCGAGCCGCCCTTACCCCGTCCCTCCCTGCTCCTCCGGGCGGCGGAACGGAGCGAAGGGAGTGCGGGCGGGCACGCCAGCCCCAGCTTACCGCGGCCGGTGAAGCCCCCGCCTGCCTCTCCAGGCGGCCGGTCGCCGGAGCCGGACGCACGCCGAGAAGAGCAACGGCGGCCATTGCGTCCGAGGCTGAGCAAGAAGAAGAGGCAGTGGGAGGTGGAGAGAGCTGGGGCTATATGGGCTTTCTGCTCTGGTGGGCCAAGAAGGAACGAGGGAGAGGAAACGAATGATGAAAAGCCCGGCCCGTATAAAGGAAAATATCTCCCGTCGGCCCCGAGAGCAACTAGTTAACGTGCGCTCCTTCAAGAGCCTCGTAACGGATCAACGCCACTTGACGCGCTCTTAATCAATAAAGTCGGGCGAGATTTCTCAAAAAAAAACTTGGTGCACTCTCAGCCATTCGCCACGTATCGCGCTCTGGGCGCTTCCTCCGGATTTTTTTCGCGTATGCGTTTTCGGCTTTATAAACGGTTTTTTTCTAGGTTTTTTCGACGTTTTGGTTTTCCACCAGTCTTCCTTAGCTTTTTGATAATTTTTTTAAAAAAACATTGCGTGAAAAAACGCATTTTTTTCCTTTCACGAGAGTCATGGTCTTACGTCCGTGGGAGGCACAGTTTTTCTTTTGCGAGAGTCACGGCCGTGCCTCTCAAAAATGGAAAAAAATGCATTTTTTTCTTTCGGTAGAGTCACGGTTTTGCTTTCGCGAGAGGCACGGGTATGCTTTCGCGAGAGTCACGGCCGTGCCGCTCGAAAGCAAAAAAAAAAACACGTTTTCTGCTTTTTTTTTATTTTCGCGACAGTCACAGTTTTGCTTTCGCGAGAGGCACGGTTGTGCTTTAGTGAGAGTCACAGCCGTGCCTATCAGAAACGGAAAAAAATGCGTTTTTTTCCTTTCGCGAGTTACGGTTTTGCTTCCGCGAGAGACACGGTTCGCTTTCGCGAGAGTTACGGACGTGCCTCTCGGAAACGAAAAAAGAACGTGTTTTCTGTTTTTTCCCTTTCGCGAGAGGCACGGTTGTGCCTTCGTGAGAGTCACGGCCGTGCCTCCTCGGAAACGAAAAAAAACGCGTTTTCTCTTTTTTTTTTCTTCCACAAGAGTCACGGTTTTGCTTCCGCGAGAGGCAAGGTTGTGATTTAGTGAGAGGCATGGGCGTGCCTCTTTCGAAAAGGGAAAAAACCCATGCTCCTGGTTCGGTTTTCTCGTCCGATTTTTTCGTGAAATTTTTTTCGTCAAAACCTATCAACATGGGATCTAGTTTTGAAGATCTCAACGCGAGGAATCCAAGGATGAAAGCGATTCGAGATTTGGACGCACGTTTTGAATAAACAGATCTACGGAAAAGGGAAAACTCTCAGGTTGCGACAAGTGACGCGTTGTGCGTCACTTGTCGCAACCAGAGGAGTTGAAGTGATCTTTTCAACGGATACTCTTCAATTAGTGATTTCGGTCAGCCCCTTCATATGCTTCTTCGTGCGAGGTCTTTCTATGTTTCTACACAGTCACTGCTGTCTTTTTCTTCTTCAAAATACATGTGAGCTTATTAAAAAAAGACACCCGTTACAGGTACCATGCTTTGGACAAAGATCTAAAAAAAATCACAAAATAACTCATACCGATGTGGGAGGGACGCTTTGGCTCTCGGTTCCAAATGAACCTGGTATCATAGCCATCTGGCAGTGCTGCCAGAATCAATATCTTGTGAGATTTGCTGCAAAAAAAGATTACGGTGTTGAAGGCATAATACGTCGTGGATGACACATTCATGAAGATGGGCCGACGTGCAGAGAGTTTGACCGATGTCACAGGCAGTTGCCACCTTACCTTGGCAGCCGGACACATGGACGAAGCTGCCTTGTAGGCATTGGGGTCAATTGACCCCAATGAAATTAGGAAATTCTTTATTAATTTTGCATTAAACACCATATATTTATTAAAGATGACCCCACTATCATAGACATGACTCCAGCAAACTTTTTTTTAGCTTCATCACTAGCCTGACATAGCACACCGAGTAAGCCAACCAGGAGCACACATCTACGTATTCAACGGAAGAACCATGGCGGAGGACGGAATTAGGAGTAGAGCTTGACAACGGAGAGGGTTGAGGGAGTCCTGGATTAAGGGGTCCTCAGGCCGTCGCCCGTTGCTTATGGGCCGGATTGATGGGCTATTATGGAGCCGAGCCAGGGCGTGGACCCGTAATCGGATAAGAGATCTCCGGAGCCGTGGTGTGCCCTCCAAGTCAAGATTTAGCATGATCTTCCCTTCGTTGTAACCGATTGCATGTAACCCTAACCCTACCGGTGTCTATATAAACAAGAGAATTTTAGTCTTTAGGGCTAGAGCAACATCCAATCCCTCCTCAACCTAGGGTTTAGCTCGCCTGATCTCGAGGTAGATCAACTCTGTAACCATACTAAACACAGCAAATACAATCAAGCAGGACATAGGGTTTTACCTCTTAGAGAGGGCCTGAATATGGGTAAATACCGTGTTCATCGTCCCTTGTTCCCCATCGATCCTAGATCCACAGCTCGGGACCCCCTACCCGAGTTTCGCTGATTTTGACACCAACATCCTGACGCATGTCAAGAAGACCAACGACAAACATTGTGTGTGAGGCTGAGCAAGAAGAAGAAGAATAAGAAGAGGCAGTTGGAGCTATATGGGCTTTATGCTCTATTTTTTTTTTGAGAATCGGCTTTATGCTCTATTTTTTTTTGAGAATCGGCTTTCTGCTCTGGTCGCCAAGAAGGAAATGAGAGAGAGGAAAGGAACGATTGAAAGCTTGGCCCATAGAAATAAAAATATATCCCAAGGCCTAGTTTACACGGTCACTACAAGTTTTATGTTAAATACATGTAATCTTATTCAACACAAGAACCTACAGGTACCATGCTTTGGGTAACGATCTAAATAAATCACAAAATAACTCGTAAAACTAATAAATACAGTGAAAGTTCTCTTCGATGCATCTTTTTTCTGGTATTTTTTTTGAAGACCAAATTATCCCAAGGCTCCAACAAGGAAATTGCAATTAGACCAGAGTAACAACACTGACAACCATACCTATATGAACTTGAATAGCAATAAAAGATTTCAGGAATAATCCACAAAAAATGTTTTAGAGAGCAACCGAACCCTTCCCCTCCTCACCTCACAGCGTCAAAACAAAGGATGGAGGCAACCGGAACCAGGTATATTTCGGCAGTGGCTGCGCTTCTTCCATCTTCGGCAAACGCTAACTTGTTTCCTTGGACCAATTTTTACAATCAAGACTAGTTAGGTGTAGGACTTAGTCATGGCCGCCACCGAGAGCTCCTATTTGTTGCTTATGTAAGTGTTGAATAGCAAGCAAAACACTCACACATGGGCCAATATGGCCCCATCCAATATAACGTGCTCGATTAGGTGTTGTTTGCAAGTAAAAAAAACATAGAAAAATAGTTGCTCGCGAAATATCGGGCATGCTTTCTTGGCAGATAAACAAAAATAGAAAAATCAATGAACAAATTTTCATGACTTGAAAAATGCATCTGAAGGGTATTTTGACACGCATCAAATTTGTGTGTGCTTTGTTGCATACAATGTTGTGGTGACTCTGAGTGTCTACTTCAGATGTTGGTTCATGTTGCAGTAGTTTTTTGGTTGCTAGAAGCATTGATCTCCATGTTGCATACTTGAGATGTATTTCCCCATTGATTTTGTATCAACTAGTAGGAATATGTTGCATGCGTGCAATAGTTTTTTCTGTTACTTGGACGTTTCAAAATGTTGCGACACTATTAGCATGTTTTCTTGGTCCGCATGTGTGAATGCTACAACAATGTTCCAAACACAGAAATGCTTCTTGTGCATAGGAATTTTTTTTTGGGTGTGACAATTGGTTGTCTAAAATTTTAGACTTAATTCATAACCAATGGCTAGGGAGGTGGCCAATCTGGGGCTTGGCCCGTCCAGCCTACGGCTAGCACTTCTGATAAAAAAAACAAGAAAAGTAAATGGTGAACATTCTATTTCTAGACACATGAACCTGAAGGATGAGGCCCATCCTCGGCAACCAACTGCGCATGCTCTATGTTGGGATTATGCTCGCAAAAATGGCTAATAGCACCTGCAAGCTCACCTCCCTGATATCTCACCATTAAATAAGCATATAGATCTGTATCACTATATTACTCCCTCCGTTTCATAATATATGACCTTTATTTGTCAAAATATATATGTATCTAGACATGTTTTAATATATAGGTACATCCATTTTTGAACAAATGGAAGTCAAGTATTTTGGAACAGAGGGAGTAGTATGCCGCACCTGCAAAATATATATGTATCTAGACATGTTTTAATATATAGGTACATCCATTTTTGGACAAATGGAAGTCAAATCTGCATGCATGTATTCATGAGAGGTACTCCCTCCGTCCGAAAATACTTGTCATCAAAATGGACAAAAAGTGATGTATCTAAAACTAAAATACATCTAGATACATTCCTTTTTATTCATTTTGATGACAAGTATTTCCGGACGGAGGGAGTATAGGGTATGCATTGTTCCATACTCTTAATGATCTTTGACTCAGAATAAATGCATATAGATGTGGGTGGTTGAACTAACATCTGACATCGGCCCTACATGCATGCAGATTTTAGAAAACCTTACGTTTTGAATCAGATAACACGTCTATTGTCTGGTTTGTACCAAGTTTTTAAACTGCAATGTTATCTTAATTTTGAAAATAACTGTCACAAATTTATGTTTTTGCATCAATTTTAAAACTAGAATAAAATTTTCAATCAAGTTACGTGTCTTCTATAAAAGTTGAGAATCTTATCCCAGGATAATTAAAATAGTGGATTTCATAATTGTGAAAATTTAAAATAGAAAAGGAGAATTCCAATCCTGGAAAATTCAAGGTACAAATTCCATGAAATTACGTCTTTCTATTTTTTTTAATGAAAATCCAAGAACTTCATGATAATAATTCTAGACAATTTAATTATACTAATCTCAAAACTTTTCCACCTCTAAAAAGCCACATTATTAGTCACATTTTCAGGTTTATCAGTGCAGTGTAGTCACATCTAATCGTTCATCTTCATGCTTCAACAAAGCTGAATAGATGTAATTACATTGTGAGCAGCTTTTTTGCTTTTATTTATTGAGTCGCGTCATACTATGCCGTACCTGTGTCGACACCGTGAGCAGCTTTTTTTGCTTTCATTTATTGAGCCGTGTCATACTCTGACATAACTGTGTTGGCAGATGAAAGACAACATGTTAATTTTTCTTGCATGCAAACACTGGTCTCATTAATTAGGACTATTGACTTGGTATGCACATCACAACAGAGCACTCTGCAGCACATGTATCTTCTGTTACCGCGTAGGTGTGGCAGGTGTATTCACACATTACATACCATTTCCTAAAAAGTGGCCTGAATCCCGAGCAAGAAAGTCGGCGGACGAGATTTAGGAGGGCTGCGTCGTCGAGTGCTTCTAGTCTGCTTCCTTATGCTTGCCGCTATTATGTTGCAGTTATCTCCTTTAGTTACCTACTACAAACAATTAATTTTTTACCTACCTCACATGTCGTGCATGTAGTCGACGAGTGCTAACTCCTAATTATGTATATGCCGATTCTTTTTGCTACCGTTCTTAATAAGAAAAATAGAGCTTGCCTCGGTGGCTAACTCTCCTCTACCCCTTTCTTGTACTATTACAAATACACCATGATATCTGACCATTAGTTTTATTATTTTTACCAGGACAAAAAGGTTAGTATTTTTTAGTTAAATTTTTGTTATAATTACCAGGATACGTGTGTTATAGTTATACCAACATTGTTAATGTGAACATCACAAGGAACATGTGTTATAATGACCAACTTATTTATTATATAGTTATCAGGCCGTGCATGTGAAAGTTATCAGGTTGCTCATGCTAAACTTATCAGACCGTTCGTACTAAAGTTACCAGCAGGGTACTCATGCCAAATTTACCAGGCTACTCATGCCAAATTTACCAGGCTACCCACACTGAAGTTACCATGCTACTCATGCTATCCAAAACATTAACGCGCACATCAAAGGCGCCTCCTCACGCATTCGCATGTATGACAAAAAAATGCATCTCCCATCGGTATCGCTCATCCCCGTCTTTACTGTGGCGAAGTATAAAAAAAACTAGCGATGGATCCCTTCCTTCCCTTGGAGGTAATCTCTACTTTTCTTTCGCCCCACATCATCACATCAGCTCTCACACGCAACCTCCAAAGCCTCCGCCGCCGCCGCCGTCTGAGCCATTTCTCTCGTCTTCTCCTCCCCTTTCTCCTCCCCTAGCCTATTTCTAGCCCTCCGCCTCTCCCTTTCTTCCTCAAGTACGGCAGCGGAAGGGGGGCCGCGACAGGAGAGAGGTTCTCCACCCCTGACAGACGACGTCACCTCCTCCGACCTCAGCAGCAGCACGGACCTCTGCCCGCGTGTCTCTGTCTTGCTGCTCATCCTCCGGGAGGGGACTCGGAAGGAGGGTCCTGCTCCTGGTTGGGATCTCCGTGCTCCCTCTCCTGCGCCTCCATCTGCGTTCGATCTCGTCACTGGTGAGTAATGCTCTACTCAGCGTGGGGATGACAGATTCTTAGTTTGAATTCTGATGTGAATGAGTAGTGCTCTGCTCAGCGTGGGGATGACCTATGAGATTCTTAGTTTGAAATCTGATGTGAATCTCCTAAAAACCGATGCAAATCTGTCTTGAGAACATAACCTTCGAATCGCGGAACCTTGAGATTTTTTGAAGCTTTAGTCCCAAGCCTGAAAATGACTAGCTGGCTAGGTTAATCATCGCTATGAGGAAATCAAAATCTTCTGTGGTAATGGCCACTCTGAATGTACTGAACCATCCCTTGATGCCGTCTCTAGGTCCGTCCAGGCCCTGCTGTCCACTTGCCGACTTCTTCTTGATGCAATGGGTGGAGTACGTTGGTCTGTGTTGGTCTTGAGTTTTGGTCTTTTTGTAAAGGTCTTCGGCGGCGGTTGTGACGCGGCTCGGTTGCTCTGTGGCTTGCACCATCGCCATCGGCATGATGTTGGCCTAGGTGAAGCAAGTATTGTAGTACGCGTGGTGGGTGCGTTTGGTGGATGTGGATGCTAATTCCTGTGATTGGCATTGTAATGGCCGAAAGGCATTCTATCCGGCTTCTTTGCCGCTTCTTCTTTAATATATGATACGCATGCTCATGCGTATTCGAGAAAAATGTTCTGAACCATCCCTATCCGTATAAAGAAATTGTGGGAGCGGGCCGGCGGGATCTGCTCCGGGCGTTGCGGGACGCGCTACTGTCGCTCATGCAGCAGAACGGCGTCGACCTGATCTTGTGGAGGGCGGGTGAATTATTTCTGTTCTTTATCTTTTCCCTATTCTTAACATTGGCAAACAATCTCAGGATTCCGCCCATGTGCAATCTTCACACTCAATAATTTCTTGATATAGAGTCGAACCAGAACATGTATCAAGGGACCATGACATATCTAGCATCGGTATCTGAAGATGGCAAGATCTGGTCATGGCATCTGACTTTTGACAAGTCAGTATCTTCCAAGAAAATTAATCCTGCTCGGCCTCTTCGCGTGGTTCGTTGAGTGCTGGGTTGTGCCATTGTCTAACTGGGTGCCCCTCGTGGCCGCCGTCTGGGCGATCATTCAGGTAGCTGTTGTTTCTTTCCCCTGTGTTGGTCAGATCATAAATGGATTCATAATTCGTTTGATGCCATCTTACTTTTAGTATAGCATGTATAATGTCTCATCTTGGGCATTCACATGATACTTTGTAATTTCTGAAAGAGAAACAGAGTGTGAACTATAGCTTTTTATTTGTTAGGAAATTCTGATATGTTTTGTTTTGTTAAGTGCTAATAATGATTTTGAAACTGAGATTAGCAGCAAACAACATTTTATCTAGGCCCCTAATGGTTCCGTTTGTCTTCTTAGTTCTTGTTAGAGTTAAGCACGATCTAACTTTGCACGGCACGTACATGAGTCCTAGTATGATTAGTATTCTAAGTCAAGTAGGATTAGGAATACTACATCTAGTCGGTTAGACACTAGGCCATATTCAGCATATATATATGCGTCCACCCCAGCCCTGTAATCACATCGGAAAAGATCGAAGCAATAAAGGGAAAAAGTCCAGGAGCGACACGCCCCTGCGGCAATCAAAAATACATCGTTCAGTTTTTCCTCTGTCCTACTTTATGATCGCAAGTATACGCCGGATTCCGTCGAGAGGAGTCGCTACGTCCGCCAAACGCTATCGATCACGTATTGCTATAGCCAGCCAACAATCGATTAAGCTGCGTGCTTAGCTCCTTGTTCGGCTAGCTTACACGTACGTGGTGTTCCTGGGTGGATTTGATCTAACAACAATCAAAAGCCAACATTTGGTATCAGAGCCTCGACGATCTATGATGACGGATAGCGACGCTGAGTCCGTCAAGTCCGGCAACGGCGGTTCCAAGGCGAACAAGTCCGGCGACGGCGGTTCCAAGGCGAACAAGAACGGCGACAAGGTGAAGAAGGGCGGCAAGTCAGCAACCAGTGGTGGCGGAACGGGCGGCGCCAACGTGCAGGCGCATCGCAACATCCCCATCCAGTACCCGATGCTCACCGACGCCAACTACGGCGTGTGGGCGGTGAAGATGAAGATTATTCTCTGAACCCTTCGAGTGTGGGAGGCCATCACGAACAACGACGTCGACGAGGAGTGCGACGAAGGTAGCATGGCCGCCATAGCCCAGTCTATGCCAGATTCCGTGCTGATGACATTGGCGGAGTTCGAGACAGCAAGAGAGGCGTGGAACGCACTCAAAGAGATGAGGATCGGAGAAGATCGCGTCACGAAGGCTCGGGCACAAGTGCTCAAGCGCCAATTTCACAAGTTGCAGATGGAGGAAACTGAATCGGTGAACGACTATGCCATGCGTCTGACTACTTTGGTGGGAGAAATCCACGCGCTTCGTGCGAAGCTCGAGGAGACCGAGATTGTGGAGAAGTTTTTCAGTTCGGTGACTGATAAATTCACGTACATTATCGGCACGCTCGAGCAACTTTACGACATTGACGACATGACCATAACGGAGGCGATCGGACGCTTGCGGACATGGGAAGAGAATGCTCGTGGTTGTCGGAAAGGCAAAGGAGGAGGTGATGACCAACTCATGTACTCACGCGCAGATTGGGAGTCCCCAAGTAGCAAAGGAAGGCGCAACGTTGGCGAAGGCTCAAGCAACGCAAAGCGCGGCGGACAAACCGAAGAAGGCAAAGGAAAAGGCAAGCCACAAGGTCGTGGTAAGGCGGACCGATCTAAAGAGCGGAAGCCACGGAACTTGGATATGTTCGAGGTCAAGTGCTATAACTGCAACGAGATGGGTCACTTTGCAAAGGATTGTCCGGAGCCTAACAAGCGTGAGATCAAGGTAAATTTGGCGAAGCAGGAAGACGAACGTCCAGGTCTTCTGATGGCCAAAGTTTGTGATCTCGTCCAAATGGTGGTTGTGAAACCAAACCGGAAGGTGCTACTTCACGAGAAAAAAGTAACACCAAAGTTATCCGGAAGCCAGAACGTGTCGTGGTATCTAGACACGGGTGCTAGTAACCACATGACGGGGTGCAAGGAGAAGTTCCTCGAGCTAGAATATGATGTTCAAGGCTCGGTCAAGTTCGGTGATGGTTCAAATGTGGAGATTGGCGGGCAAGGCTATGTCCTCTTTGAGGGTCTCACAGGAGAACATCGCATACTCACCGGAGTGTACTACATCCCACGGCTTCGAAACAACATCATCTCTGTCGGGAAACTTGACGAGAATGGATGCAAGGTGGATATCGAGAACGGAGTGATGACGATCTTCGACAACCTCCGAAATGTGCTAGCGTGTGTGAATCGCACGCGGAACAGGCTCTATATCCTCAACCTTGATCAAGCTCAACCGGAGTGTTGGCTCGCCAAGAGTGATGATGATTCGTGGTTATGGCATGCTAGATTTGGACACGTTAACTTCTACGCCTTGAAGAAGATGTCGAATATGGAGATGGTATCTGGGATACCGTTTATCGACCATGTTGATCGAGTATGTGACGGGTGCTTGGTTGGAAAACAGCACCGCAGGCCGTTCCCTGCTCAGTCTACCTATCGTGCAAGTGATGCACTCGAGCTGCTCCATGGTGATCTATGTGGCCCTATCACCCCAGCAACTCACGGAGGAAAGAAGTATTTCTTCCTAGTGGTAGATGACTACTCGAGATACATGTGGGTCGTTCTCCTACGATCTAAAGATGAGGCGTTTGAAGCGTTCAAGAAGCTGAAGGCTGCAACGGAGATGGAACACAAGCTGAAGGTTCGCGCTCTACGGACAGATCGCGGCGGAGAGTTTACGTCGAACGAGTTCAACGACTACTGTGAGAAGATTGGCATAAAGAGGTTCCTCACGGCACCTTATACGCCGCAGCAGAACGGGGTTGTTGAAAGGCGCAATCGAACCGTCGTTGACATGGCGAGAAGTTTACTCAAGAGCAAGAACTTGCCGGGGACTTTTTGGGGAGAAGCTGTCTCGATAGCGGTCTATCTTCTCAACCGGGCTCCAACGAAGGCATTGATCGGCAAGACTCCATATGAAGAAATTTACGGACGGAAGCCGAATGTGTCTCATCTACGGACATTTGGATGCATGGCGCATGTGAAGACGACGGAGCCGCATCTCTCAAAGCTTGCCGATCGCAGCACCAAGATGGTGTTCATCGGATACGAGAGGAGTTCCGGCACCAAGGCATACCGCTTCTACGATCCATGAACCAAGTGTCTACGGATTTCACGCGACGTCGTGTTTGAAGAAAACCAAGCGTGGAATTGGAGCGCAGCAGCCGACGATGCTCCAAACAGTAACATATTCACAGTTGAATTTCCAACTGATGATGATGCAAGGGAAGACGTCCAGGTGGTTGGCAAGACACCCAACCAAGGTGACCGCAACGGCAGTAATCACCATGGTGCCGACACCAACGACGACGCGCATGGGTCGCAAGGTGATAGCAACAACGACGCGCAAGACACGGGTAGAGATCTCGGCAATGACATCGACAACGAGGCGCATAGTGATGATGACAATCAAGATGATAGTCACGATCACGACGACTATACCGACGACGCGGATGCCAACGACCCGACATCTACCATGCCCGAGACTCAATCGTTTTCCTCAAGTGCATCGACGCCGACACAATTTGTGTCGCCCCCTTTGCAAGCCACAACGGATTCTTCCGGGCCTCGTCGCTACAAGACCCTCAAGAAAGTCTACAAGTACGCAAAGTCAGTTACGCTCGAGTACTCCGATTTGTGTTTACTCGGAGTTGAGGAGCCGGCGAACTTCGTAGAGGCGAGCAAAAGTTCAAGTTGGATGCACGCCATGGATGAGGAGATGAAGGCGATCGAGAGCAATGGCACGTGGACTTTGGTAACCCGACCTCCGAACCAAAAGGCCATAGGTTTGAAGTGGGTTTACAAGTTGAAAAAGGACACGAAGGGTGCCATTTTGAAGTACAAGGCAAGACTCGTTGCAAAGGGCTACGTACAACGTCAAGGAGTTGACTATGAGGAGGTGTTTGCACCGGTTGCTCGAATCGAGACGGTGAGAGTGCTCCTAGCTTTGGCAGCACAAGAGGATTGAAAGGTTCATCATATGGATGTGAAATCCGCTTTCCTCAAGGGTGACCTCACAGAAAAAGTGTACGTGGAACAAACCCTTAGCTACGAGAAGAAAGACGAAGAAGAGAAAGTTTACAAGCTCAAGAAGGCACATTACGGGCTGAAGCAAGCGCCAAGAGCTTGAAACTCAACGTTAGACCGAAGTTTGGTTTCGCACAGATTCAAAAGATGCCTCCTCAAGTATGCAAAAGACACTCAACCAAGCACCAAAGTATAGGTGAAGGTTGAAAACAGGACCAGCGAGGAGCGCTGGCGTCAAGCAATGGACAAGCCAATGAAACTAAAGACGGTCCCTGAAATGCTGCAAGGATCGGCGAAAGCAATGCCGATGACGTCTTTAAGTAGCAGCAGTCGTGTTTGGGATCCAGGTCGCAAAGAGGATGTCGTGCTTAAGGGGGTGAATGTTAGAGTTAAGCACGATCTAACTTTGCACGGCACGTACATGAGTCCTAGTATGATTAGTATTCTAAGTCAAGTAGGATTAGGAATACTACATCTAGTCGGTTAGACACTAGGCCATATTCAGCATATATATATGCGTCCACCCCAGCCCTGTAATCACATCGGAAAAGATCGAAGCAATAAAGGGAAAAAGTCCAGGAGCGACACGCCCCTGCGGCAATCAAAAATACATCGTTCAGTTTTTCCTCTGTCCTACTTTATGATCGCAAGTATACGCCGGATTCCGTCAAGAGGAGTCGCTACGTCCGCCAAACGCTATCGATCACGTATTGCTATAGCCAGCCAACAATCGATTAAGCTGCGTGCTTAGCTCCTTGTTCGGCTAGCTTACACGTACGTGGTGTTCCTGGGTGGATTTGATCTAGCAACGATCAAAAGCCAACAGTTCTCACCCTTTTGTATCCGTGATGCAGTATGGGGCTGTAGAAGATTTGAACAAAAGATGGAAGCACCTTATACTGAACACAACAGTACAGTATGTGCTGTTCCCTTGGTCTATTTACGTTATTGTTTGTTTATGGAGATAGTCATGCTCATTTTACCTCTATTGTACCTTACAACTCCAATAGAGCCTTGGGAGGGGTTGAACAAACTTTTGATTGAAGTTCGGCCCAACTACATGGAACCGAAACTATCAAGGAAGTTCCAATCTACTGTCGAGGTGAGCTTCTGCCTGAAATTATATTTCGTGCTTGGATGCAACTTAGTAGTTGGTAGTTCAAAAGGTTTCGCAAATAACATTAGATTATACTATATGCATTTGATTCATGGAAGTTGATTATGTAGAATCATATCATTTCAAAATTCCTTTTGATTTTGTTGATTTGAGGTAGACAGTACACCTGCTGCAGTGGACTTCACCGTCTCATCGGCATGCTCGCCCGCGACAGTACACCTGCTGCAGCTCCGGTGAGACGCTAGAGCTCATGGTGGCGCTCACGGCGGTGTGCCTCATACTGTACCTCAACTAACATATTGATCTTCTACTTCTTTTCTGATCAAACTGGGAATCATACTATTCTCTTTCTGTCCAGTAAGCCCCACTAATCACTAGGTCTCATTACCCTTTCTATCCGACGTGGCATGCGAGAGCGGAGGATAGAGGTTGCCACGAAATACCCAACCAATGCACTTGTCGATCGTCTTGCTCTTATTAGGTAGTCGTTTCAATGAAAGTATATCTGCCGCCTGTTCATTTTTCAATTCACTTTCAATAGACAGTTTGCATTATCTGTTTTTTTCTGGGAGTTGAAGCAAAGAATTTGTTATGTTTCCTTATGCTGTGAATCTGAAGTGTTTCTTGCTAACTAAGAACCCTGCACAGCTAGATGCTTGATAAATATCAAACTTCTAGACCCTTCCAGAATAAATTTCAGTAGTCAACAGTGTAAGTGTTTTAAAAAAAAGTCAGAGGACCAACCGATGGCCTAAAGTTATATATAATCAATATTTCATGTTCTCTATTACAATAACAGTGTTTAAAGAAATAGTAATACTAGAGTTCGAAAGCATAATGCGCCGCCTTGGATCATGTCTCATGTCATTTTTTCTCATTGCCCAAACACTGTTCGTTCTGCTATATGTACCTTCTTTCAGTCATAAGGTTTATACATGTATTGATTTAACAAGATTAGATTCACAGGTTAGTTCTAATGGTGTGACATGGATTGTGTTTGTGGTCTTCCAGTTTTCCTGTTTCTTCCATGCATGTGAAGGACTAATATCTTACAACCTGAAAACTGAATGTACGTCTTACAAAGGCAGCTTGGCAGTTGTGGCGCTCTTATATAGTAGAAAAAATGTTATTTGGTGAAAAGAAACATAGCTTGTGCAGTAATAAAAATAAATACACTGATCCACTTCATTTCTGAGATAAATGATTAGTGTTCAGATATAAGAGGAGATCATTTGAATTCGTCTATTGCAGCTACAAATGAACGAACAATTTCAAAAATGGAGCTGCACTATTGTTTAGTATTAGCCTTCACAACCTTTTCTTAGATAACGTTTGATTCTGCAACACAACTCCACGCTGTGACAAGCATTTCACCAATGAACACGTTTTACAAAAAATATCACCGGCCAAGCTTTATTGATTAGGGTTTAGCATAACCGGAACACAAAGAACTTTAAAATTGTGAAATCCAACGTATTCTGCAGCGGGCGTTCTGGACGGCAAGGTGATTGTTGAGGCCTCATATGGAGGCATGACCTTGCTGTTCAATTTGCAGATGGTGCCCATCGACGCTGCTACCTCCGGAAGGTCGCAGAGGAGGCCACCCGAGCTGGACGACGGGGCGTCTTTGGATGTGGAGGAGGTCCGACCAGAGGAGCGGCATGTACTTCCCTTGGTACTGTTTGATGTATCTAAATATGGCTTTGTTAACAATTTTAGTTGTTAACTATTATTTATGTTTGTTACTTCCATTCTGATGCTTCCAGACCAAAATTAACGAGCTTTACATACTGGTTTGCTCACTTTTCTTTGTAGAGCAGTCCAACTCATTACCATCTGATCCTCCTGCTGGGGCATGGCCATTGGGCCATGTAGTATCTCTTATATTTGTGCCTTGTATCCTTAGTAGAGCTCAATCCATTGATCTACTTATATCTCCCATCTCCTAGTCTTTGATCCTTATGTTTTAATGGTTCAAATTCACATCGGGGATCATTACCTTGACCAATCTCAGTGACACACTCGAGGAAGATAAAATTATGATGGACCGTATAGCGTTAGGCATAATATACCATTGTTTTTCTGTGATTCCAAAGATGTTAGCTATTACTCCTTCCGACTAAAGTTGTACTAAACTAACGACAAGTCTCAAAATGTTAGTTCAAGTTTCAGAACTAGCAATTTGATGGTGCTGCTTGAATATTTTGTTCCTAATGCATGCAACACAATACATCCCTTATCTGCATAGATCTGCTTGTTCTTGAATCAGTTCAAATAAATATGATGCTGATTTGGTTCCTTCTACTTCTACAGGTTTGAATACTATGGTCAGATTTTTCCCCCAAGAATCCACAAGTTTTGCTGGTCTTGAAGAATGTATTAAGTTCATTGCAAACTTAAAGTTCAGAGATGATATGCAAGGAAGGGCGCCGCCTCTCCCTCACCGTCCATCGTCTCAAGACACGACGTCGTCAGCAGCACCTGCTATCTATATATATGAACTATCTATCATCTTTAGCTAATCTCTAGACACATCGTCATCAGCAGCACCTGCTATCTATATGAACTCTACTTTTCTTTTGGAGCATCTTAGCCTTTGATTTCAATTCAATGTTGTGCTCTATCATCCACCTTGTAAGATTGTGACCTATCTTATAATATGCACCTATTACCTTGTTATGTCTCTTGAATGAACACTTTTCTGTAAGTTTTTGTTAACTGTACCCTGCCTGCATATGCACGTGCATAGCTGCACAGCCAAGGCAAGTGCGCACAAGAACGCACAGGAGGCGCGCCCAGGGCGCGCCCCACCTACTAGTAGTTATCAGACTGCTAGTGCTGAAGTTACCATGCTTCTTGTAGTACCGGGTGATAACTTTCAACCTAAAAAAACCATTCAAACGTTGCAAAAAGTTCAGGTTTTCATGCCCTGGAAACTTCTATGTAAACAACATTGTAACTTATCCATCGCAGGCATGGCAACTTACGTAGTCCAGACGTAGTAAGTTTGGACGCCAAAAAACTTATTGGAACACACCAGCATGGGATGTAGTTTCAAAGATCTCGTTGCAATAGATTTAGTAATGAAAACAGATTTTGAATCGGACTAAAGCTTTGAACTACAAATATTTTGAATTTCCATAATTGGCGAGAATCTAGTATAAGATTGGATTTTATCCTCTAATGCATGCATGCATATGCATGTGGGGTGAAGATTGGAACAACCATTTTTTATGCGACTTCTACACAAACATCAATGTAAGTTATCACACACGTGATAACTTAGATAGCACATGCGTGATAACTTTGAATCCTAGAAAATAGTTGGAACATATCAAAATGGGATCTAGTTTCAAAGATTTTCTCACGGTGGATTTAATGGTGAAAACGAATTCTGAATCAGACCAACGATTTGAGCTACAAATTTTATTTTTTGAAATTGAAAAGAATCTAAGTTGACATCATCTGTTTTGTATTTTCAGCATGCATGCATATACGAGGAAAAGGGCAGAAGAGTCCACATGGGGCCGGAGAGGAAGCGTTCGCATATTTCTCTAAAAAAGGGAACAATAGCCGGTTAGTACGGTACTAGAATAAACAGGGAATAAAATAAAGCTATAAAAGGGTGAAGAGAATGAAATATGCTAGTTCACCATGTCTACTAGTTACATACTGTTATTAATATTGTATATATATGTTTCATTGATATTTTACAGATCTTCTATTAATATTGTTTGCAAAGTGTCCCTCATGCTACAGATCATCTATTAATTACGAGGCGACATCTTTCTCTCCGAAGTTTTACTTTGCCACACGTCATGAATACTTACTTATTATCTCTCTTATAGATAGCAGATGTTGCACATGCACATTTGCATTGCCCAATAATCGTCGAATAGGGTAAAGACACTCAAGCATGCAACAGGTATACTGCCCAAATTTGTGTTACCTATAGTGACCGGTAACTAGGAATTTTTTTCCCTCAAAACCAGCTTTATAGAAAGGCGTTGAGACGATGATACTCTATGTTCGGAAAATCCCTACAATATGATGCCTTACTCTGCCAATGCAAGGTCAATAAGGTTAGTAGAAATATAGACTGGTGATGTACCACCATCGTACATTTTCTCTCGGCATAATAAGATAGATTACATGAAGTATGAAACCAAAGATTTTTTTTGAACACGAAAGTATACCTTTTTGACATTTTTTTGTAGAACCTTTGGTGAGACACACTAAGATCTTAATCTAGTTGGAAGTGGAATCACACATATTTGATCTATAAAATGACCCACTAGCACAAATGAACTCTTATACTGGTTGCAGTGGATCATTTTAAACTTGACTTAATAAGGAAAGGACCATATACATGGTCACACCTAAGAAGGATTAATGGGAAACGTATAACCCCAAGACAAATTTGGGGGTTGGGTGAGGGAGGTGGGTACCGTCTAGAGAGTTGGTAGCTCTCAAGAGTAAAATAGTGTACTAAACTTAGATCTCAGTTATGCTAAACTACTATCTAATTTTATGGCTCTAGTTTTTTTTTCTCTCGGTGGATTTTAAATTCAAATCTTTCAAATAGAGAGTGCTCAGACAAACTTGTCAGAATCACACGAAGCAGCCAACAATCAACGTTGGAGTGGGGTGGCTATTTATAGCAGCAGCCTTCCCAGATGGGGAAGTTAACATTTTGGACATGAAGTCTAGCCAATGGACAACCGACATGTGTTCGACGGTCGGATTTCAAGCGCATCTGGCAACTTTACTTAAGGAACAAGTCAAGTTGACTCCTCGGTCCGAAGCATATCTCTCGCTGCCCAGAAGATCAACATCTCTAGCTGACAAGTAATGTTTTGGAACACAAAGAGATTTCTCTCAACTTTCATAGGTTTCGGTTTAGCATCAGAGAAACAAAAGTTTCAAAACTATATCCTTCTTTGTAGTATCACTAGTAGAAAAAGGGTCAAACGTGAAGCACATTAGTGCCGGTTTGAATTAGAGCCGGCACTAATGTGTACATTAGTGCCGGTTCGTGGCGGCGATCAATAGTACCGGTTCGTGGCGAACCTTTAGTACCGGTTCATGCCACGAACCGGTACTAAAAAGGCTGTGTCAGCCTGCGGTCAGGCTATGGCCCCACCATCACCATTTAGTGCCGGTTCGTACCACGAACCGGTACTAATGATGTTATGGCAAGCTGTTTTTAGTCCCACCTCGCCAAGAGAGAGGCAGTATGAGCGGTTTATAAGCCGTGAGTGCACAGACAATGACGAAGAGTTGCAATGCTCACCTACATGTTGATTAGCTTCAAGCCTTGCGGAATAGCATAGATTGCACTGAGCTATGTGCAGTGGCTTAGTGCAATCTACACTATTCCGAATGGCTTGAAGCAAATTAACCAGCATTGCACCTCTTTTTTATTTTTAATAACTTATTTAAACTCCGGACTTCTTTTGTGTTCAGTATGCAGCATTTAAAGCTTGTTATGCCTCAAGGTTGTTGTGGTCTGGAAATTATGGATTTGACAACCATGAATCATAGCTTTTTGTGTAAGTGACTTGGGAAACTCAAGTTTGGCAAACTCTATTGACTAGTAGAAAAACGGTCAAATGTGAAGCACATTATAGTGCCGGTTTGAATTTGAGCCGGCACGAATGTGACCATTAGTGCCGATTCCAACGGCTAGGCGGGCTGCTACCATTAGTACCGGTTCGTTGCCAATCTTTAGCACCAGTTCATGGCACGAACTGATACTAATGTGCATCCCACCAATCAGGAAGAATCACATGGATCGTGTGTTTCTTTCTAGCTCTTGCGAGTCATTGGATCAAGGGTGTGTTTCTTCCTAGCTCATGTGAGTCGTTGGATCGAAACTACCACAATCACTTTGTGAGCCAGACGACCTTATATATAGCCCATCTCTCGCCTTCCCTGCACAAGTCTTTCAGTTCATTGACTACATACATCTACCAGTTCATCGACTGCATACATCTACCAGTTCATCGACTGAATACAAATCATTCGGATTCGCCATCATACGCCCAACCATGCATTTGATATGCATATATATGCATCACGAGCCACGGTAGGGCTGTATGATGGCGATACCGATTGGTTTGTTTTAGATCCGACATAAAAGGTTTGATACAACTTCTTTTTTGTGACATAAGATTTAACATTGTTGCTTCTAGTAGTTCTCTTGATTCCACTAATAATTCTCTTAGCCAAGTTACACTTGAGCAAGAAAATAGCTTATTGAAGGGAATTATAGAGAAATGAGTGTACAAAAGCCTTGCCGGGAGTAAGCAATTCGAGGAAATTGTGCGCAAGCAAGGAAGGCACCGGAAGAATCAAGGTGTTGGTTTTGAACGAAAGTTCAATGCCAATGGAGTTGAGTGGGAAGAAGATCAATACCCCAAGACAAAGTTTGTTCCTCAACAAGAGAAGTATCCTACTTCCTTCAAGGGGACACAAGCTCAAGATGATCTTCCACCACAAGGCTACAAGCAAAAAGGTAAGGACAAGCTTCAAGAGGAAATTGATGAGGTTATGGCAAGTTGTTTTTAGTCCCACCTCGCCAAGAGAGAGGCAGTATGAGCGGTTTATAAGCCGTAAGTGCACAGACAATGACGAAGAGTTGCAATGCTCATCTACATGTTGATTAGCTTCAAGCCTTGCGGAGTAGCATAGATTGCACTGAGCTATGTGCAGTGCAGTCTACACTATTCCGAATGGCTTGAAGCAAATTAACCAGCATTGCACCTCTTTTTTATTTTTAATAACTTATTTAAACTCCAGACTTCTTTTGTGTTCAGTATGCAGCATTTAAAGCGACGTCATCAATTTCCAACATGTTCTGACATCATTTGTTGTTTTTCGGTCATTTACCTAATTGTTTAGAGAGCTAAATGACCGTGAAATTGAAAATCACTATAAAATGAATCCTGAAAAATGTTGAAACTTGGCATGGTATCATCATATCACCCGCATAGCATGCGCGAAAGAGTAGAGGGGGTCACGGCAAAAACTGGACGCACTTCGTGTACAAACTGGACATACTCTTTCCGAGTATCAGGGTTTCGGACTATGCAAAAATAAATAATGCAGGAAATAAAAAAACTATACAAAAAATTACTCAAAAATAAATAGAAGAAAATAAATAATGCAGAAAAGAAAAAACTATATAAAAAACTACTCAAAAATAAATAAAAGAAAATAAGTAATGCAGAAAAGAAAAAACTATATAAAAAATTTGTTGGCGCACTGCCCTGTGGGTCTACCAAACCTAGGGTGTGCAAATGCAGGCCCAGAAGGGCCAGCAGACTCACAGGGCAGCGCGCCCTAATTAATTAGGCCCAAAAGCCTGCTATATAGAGGAGTTCGAAGAGGTAGCCGCGGCTGGGTTTATAAACCAGTGCGGCTGCCCTTCGCCGGGCGAGGTGGGACTAAATTTTGGGGTGGCAGCGCAAGTCCTTTAGTACCGGTTGGTGGCTCCAACCGGTACTAAAAGCCTTCGTTTCCCGCCGCTTGGCCTGGGGAAAATAGGCCTTTAGTACCGGTTAGAGCCACGAACCGGTACTAAAGGCCAATCCTATATATATAGCACTTACGAAAATTTTAGTTTCAACTCCCCACTTCGTCTCCAACCTCCGCCGCGCGCGCCGCTCGATCCCGTCGTCGCCGCCCGTCGCCCGTACCGTCGTCCGTCGTCATCGTCGCTGTCCCCACCGCCGCCCGTCGTCGTCGTCGTCGTCTCGCGCTGCCGCCCCGAACGCCGCCGCTGTCCGTCGTCATCGCCGCGGCCGTATGTCTCTCTCTCGCTCCCGCACACACATACACACACATACATACACACACATACACACACACCGGCGTCCCCGCCCCGTACGCCGGCGCCCCCGCTCGTACGTACGGGGCGGCGGCATATGGGGCCGCGCACACACACACATATACCACACACACGCATACACACACACATACACACATACGTACACACATATACGTATATATACACACACATGCATGCATATACACACACATACACACACACATTTTTTTTTACTTATTTTCTGTTTTTTAGAAAAGTTAATTAGATGATCGAATGGTAGATTAATGTCGAATGTTAGATGAATTAGCTAGCTAGATAGAAAAATTGTCGAACTAGAGATTAGAACTAGTTGAATAATTAATATAACTAGTTTATTTTTAATAAGAAAATTTAGGTATATGAGATTAGAACTAGTTGAATAATTAATATAACTAGTTTATTTTTAGTAAGAAAATTTAGGTATATGAGATTAGAACTAGTTGAATAATTAATATAACTAGTTTATTTTTAGTAAGAAAATTTAGGTATATGAGATTTGATGATCTAATTAAAATATTATTTGTTAATGAGTTTTTCTGTTTATTTAATTTTTTTATATATTTTGAGTTTATATAAATGTTAGATTAATGTCGAATGTTAGATGAATTAGATAGAAAAGTTAAATATATAGTAATGTCAATTGAATATATAGT
This sequence comes from Triticum monococcum, assembly GCA_034509565.1. Lineage (NCBI taxonomy): Eukaryota > Viridiplantae > Streptophyta > Magnoliopsida > Poales > Poaceae > Triticum > Triticum monococcum. The sequence continues at coordinate 29,760,762 of CM067847.1, forward strand.
TAGATATATTAATGTCAAATGTTAGGTGAATATATATTTGGCTAGATATAGGTGTTTAATGTTTCACCTATATGAACATAGGAAATATCATCTGACAACGAAAAAGATTTTATTATGTGCGAACACTGTGAAGACCAGCGCGGCCTGTGCGACCAAAATTTCCTTGTTGATGGTAGGTGCTTCAGCATCAAGCTGGATGAGACATTCGAAGTTGATACAGTAAGTCACTTTGTCAATTATTATTTGAATGCAAAACTTATGCTTCATTTGCTTCAACTTATAATTTTAAATTTTCACTATTCTACTAGCGCATCCCCTGCCATGCAAGAATTTTTGTCTTGGATAAGATATGTTTCAGTGCTATAGATGATATGGAGGTAAAGAGAGTTTACTTGAAGACGCAGCATGGGTATACTTTCAACGTCAAATTATATAATGGAGACACATGCACCCATTTTGAATGCAAAACTTGGCAAGCACTATGCAAGACTTATGCATTTGAGCCTGATATGGTTATCACTTTTGATATTCGTCCGGAAGATGATATTGAAGGTAATATAGACATCTGGGTCGATGTGCAAACGCCTCCAATTCTACCATTTGATGAGTTTTTCTCAACCATGCATGCATATGTTTATGTCTTTCATACAGTTTATTCAAAAATAGTTGACAACTAATTTGTATTGTCAGCTTATTTCGGTTCAAGCAAACATGTTCGGCGCTTGGTAGACAGGACCTACTACTGCCCCGGGGCTCAACTAAACTGCGAGGAGATAAGTCATTATGTTTTATGGCTCGAGGATCTTAATACTGTCAAGACAATTTTTTTTCTAAACTTAGAAATGTTAGTACTCAAAACGTGCGACCAATGGTGATCGTATTGAACTACGGTCACATCTATAATCAAAAGATGGTAAGATTTTAAATATTTGTCCTTAATTAGTGCATCTTTTGCATACATTATTTTTGAAGCTAAACTTTCATTGCTTAGTATATTAATTACTATACGATGTTGTTCAACAGGGACTTCCGATGACAGTTGTGCCTCAGTGGATCGAGACAAAAGGTCACATGTCAATGGTTAGCTTACGACCAAGATTTCCTACATTGCACATGAGTGCATTCAGGATTTCTAAAAGCGAAGAATGCTTAATAGTGAAAGATTGGAGCAAAATTGTTAACGATTACAGAGAAGTACTAGGGGGCAGTAAGGAGAAGCGCAACCCAAGATTAGGAGACAGATTCATCTGCATGCTCCAGTATGATGAATCAGGAGAGTTATACATGTTCTATGCTATTCTACCTGAGAGGGAGCAGCAGGATCAGTAGCTACTACTTCATGCTCTTAATTAGTACTTGTCTCATGGATCCGGCGTGTCCTAAACTTCGATGTTGGTGATGATTATGTTGAACTTGATGATATCTCTTTGCTTCTGTTACAAAGTGAATGTTTCCTCTTTAAGCTAGCCAATGTTGATGATGATTACATAGCTAGCGGTAATGACTATGATGATTAAATAGTGGTAATTAGACGACCACGATGATTTTTAGCTAGCTAGAGTTTATTTATTTATTAATATGCGATGATGATGATGATGACGACGACTACAACTCATTATAACGTAAAACAATCCTAAATTAAATTGATAACACAAATTTAATTGAAAAATACAAAATAAAACAAAAACCCACAACCATTTAGTATCGGTTGGTTTTACCAACCGGTACTAAAGGGCTCCCGACCCCCGGAGCTGGCTCGTGCCACGTGGTACCCCTTTAACACCGGTTCGTGCTGAACCGGTACTAAAGGGGGGGGGGGGCTTTAGTGCCGAAATAATAGTGCCGGTTCCTAAACCGGCACTAAAGGGCCTTACGAACCGATGCTATTGCCCGGTTCTGCACTAGTGTATGGTGGTCCTATGACTTAAGAGAGAGAAAATGAACTATAAAAGATGATACTACCTCTTTCTCTGTCTTCATTCTTCTCGGCTACAGACAAAACGCTCGGACCAGGTACCGTAGTAATTGCTTCACTTGATAGGTTCTTCCTATTTATCCCGTATTTTCTTGATAGGTTCTTGAACGTGAACTACGATGCAAAAACAGTAAGAAAATAATAAATGAACTTGGCACTGGGTTAAAGGGTTAGCCCAATGAAAACACTATAAAATTATATAAAAATCATGGCAAAAGCATGTAGTAATGATATTATAATAACATGAAACAATCAAGTACTACGTTTGATACATATCAGGGCTCACTCCATGGTGCACTGAAATCGGCGTCATCAGATGAACATTTTTACACCAGGGTGAATAGAGAAAGACGGTGATGAACATGTAGTCGTCTAGTCGCAGGAGCGGGGCCCAATCGAAGACGCAGCCGGCCTCGCCCTGCATTTTCTTGTTTCCTCTATCCCTCATTACAAATGGTTATTACTAATATCTGTAGTTGATGTAACTATACTTTAGGAAACAATGGTTGCTCATTTAGTATGGGCAATGACAAAAAGCACCGCCCCAGTTGTGACTTTACATCAGTGACAGGTTTCAGGCAACAAAGCACATTTTAGTTGCCGATGGGGTTTTTGACACGTGTCCATAGCGTCATTCTGTACTACTGGTTGGAGGGGTCCAGAGGTGATGTAGCATGGTATCTAGCTCATCGACCATATTGCGGGTCTCAGCGGCATGACGCAGTGGAGTCTCGAGGCGGAAGCATTTTGATGCGTGGGCACAGAGCGGTGGCGTTGTTTAGCATCGTGGCAGCATCGACGACAGGCCTGGCAAAAATCATGCATATCTCTGCCCTTGAGATGGATCAGCGGTGGTTCAACGGTGCTGATGACTTCTTTAGCAACGACAATTTGTGCTCACTTAGTATATGCTGAATTGGATGTGTGCTCCCGATACGACATGCAAGTAGCACAGTAGTGGCCCTGATCTATCTGGTGGGGCGTCGTTGTGTGATGGCATGATTTCCCCCATTGTCGAGTTTGTAGTTGTGGAGTGGTGGCTTCGAGTTGTTGGATATATAGTTTTTCCTCCGCTCCGAAAATACATCCAATTTTATTCATTTCTCCGACAAGTATTTCCGGACGGAGGGAATATGTTTTTGCCAACCTTTATTGAATAATTTATTTAGTAAAGATTGTGTGCATCATTTTTATACAGAGTCCGTGGGGCTTAAACCACCTTTAAAAACGAAACTATGTGATGTTGTTATAAAGAATTTTAATTAGCTTCATTTGGATAATCCAACCTATCGACAAGGATACTACGTGGGCGCAAATTACTGGATGTCCACATGAATGACATTTGTACTAAATTCGAATCCCTATAATGTTTGGCGCTCATCGTCAAGTACATCATATTCTTGTAAGCATTTATCCAAATTGCCATAGCTTACAAATTCCGAGATAAGCTACATAAAACTGGCACAACCTCTGATCTGATCCATATTACTTGTCTTAGATGTCTAGAGATATTGATATATCTAGACACATTTTAATATTAGATACTCTCTTCATCTCATAATATAAGAACATTTTCTTGTATTGTGAGACAGAAGGAGTACATCCGTGTCTAAAAAAATCCAAGACAAGTAATATGAATTGAAGGGAGTACTAAAAATCGGTCACTTATAAGAATATACTAGAAACTCATGGTATGTCTACCCTCGGTTTATTTCTTCCGTTTCTTCAAGCGAGACATGAAGAAGGCTGGCCAATCCATGTCAAAGGGCAGGACATTATATCCTTTCATGCTGAAAAACTGGGTCATAATGTCGTCAACTGCGCCGGTTTCCAGATTGACAATGCACAGGAACTCTAGTTGATCCATGATGAGCAATGTGCGTGTCCTGTCGCTCACGCACATGCATGACACTTTCTTGATATGCGGCATCATGAGTTTTAGTTGGATCACCTTTGTGCACAGCCAGTCGGCAGCACTTTCATCACTGTCTTCCTCACCTTGATGTGTCCAGATCTGTAGCTGCAGGAACGTGTTGTGTAGGCTAACCAATGATAACTTGCCGTCGATGGTGACGCTAAGCCATGGTGGTTTCTCATAGCTGACGCCAAGTTGGTCCAAGGGAATCGAGAGCTTCGTTAAGCTCGTCTCATCATTGCTCAAATCAAAGGTGTAAAGGTTGCAGATACCCGAGAGATGGAAGACGAGCCTGTGCACCTTGCCCCGGCAGGCCACAACGTTGCTATGGACGACGCTGCAGTCTATAATAAGGTCGTCAAAGGATTTCTTGGGTGTACTCCAACTTGACCCGGCCGATGAGAAAGAGTAGAGACTCTGATGCCACTCCCGGGTGCCATCTTTTTCTATGATGGCTTCTGTAATGACTAGCACTTTGAAATTGTTCGAGTAATAGTCTTCATCGTCTGTTAAAATTGCTGAACCGCTGATGGAAGAAGATAGAGAGTTAAGTAGAGGTAGCAAGTCAGACGTACGGGCAAACATGTCACAGACGGCTAGCTGTAGTCCCGTATCTGTCTGTCCTAGGAGCTGCACGAGTAGGAGGCCATGGCGTGACGCAAGTGGCACCGCGTTGTCCAGTATGCCGATGATGCTGGCCGGAGGGCTGAGAAGAGGTCGCGTCGATGGGACGAACGTAGGCGGGCCCGATATCCATAATCCATCAGAGCTCCGCGGGCCACGGAACGGAAGAGACCGAGGAAGGACGACGGGTGGCGGGCGCCCTCCGGCCAGCATCGGAGGAGGAAAGAGGGGTCGGCCACGAGGGCTCGCCACGGCTTGCACGCCACCGCGCAGCGGAAGAGCGTGGGTATGTCGTCGGCGACACGCGACAGGATCTCGAGGAGGACGTCGTCCGAGAGCGTCGCCGGCGGGGCAGCTCTAAGTTTCTTCTTCAACGGCAACGGGGCCATGATGCGAGCAGCGGCCATGTGATCGATCGGAGGCAAGCTGCAGATATTGGGATTTGGAGTTGGGGGGCGGGGACTCGTCTTGTTACAACTCCTGTTTTTTCTCTAGATAGATACTAGTAGTACTTAGTAGACACTCCTAGTTATTACAACTCTTATACCGAGAACGGACTCGAAATCCATCAATCGAGAGTTCCAATCCAGTTCGGTTTCAATTAACATCTGTCTTTTCCTACGAGGACTCGATCATAACTAATACTGTAAGTGTTTAAATGTACACACGTACGGCACGGCGGAGCGACTCGATCTAACCAAAGCAGCATTAGACGCCAAAAGGTAACTGAAGGCCCTGCACGGCTGCTATCGACTGAGCTACACGACCAGTTAGTACGTAGCAGAAACATTAAGCTGCGTGCTTCTGACGGCGAGCTTCGCCGTGATCGAGTGCCGTTCTGCCAAATTTGCCGGAGCTCCGTCCGCCCGTGTGCTTCACCACCCAAGGTACGTACGTTGATATACAAATCATCTCCAGTTTCTATACTGCCTTTTTTCATGAATACACAAAACTTGCGTATCATTTTATTGATGAACTATACTAACGCGCAGTCGTTCGGATTTTAAACAACAAATCAGGACGACCTAACTAGTGCGTGCATGCATGCGAGTCTGCGAGTGCATGCAGCCACTTTTCTTCACATGCATGTGATTACTAGTTTTTCTCTCTCTTCATGCACATGTCATGACTCTTAATACAATGCCTAATTATATGCATGCATGTAAGACAAAATTAATGACATCACTCTATATTCTCTCATATTTTGAATTTCCAAAATGTTTTGTAGTTCAAACCGTCGGTCCGATCGAAAAATTGTTTTCACATAAAAAATTCGGCGCGACGAGACTTTCAAAACTAGATCCCAGGTTGATATGTTTCAACAACTTTTTTTTTCTAAGGCAAAATGTTACCACGCCTGGGTATGCAAGTTATCACGTATATGGTACATAAATTACTACAATGTTTACATAGGCAAAATTCTGGCCATAAAAATGACTTCTTCCAGCTTTCTCCCCTAATTCCGGGCATAAAAAGTGCGGAAAAGCTAATGTCGTCATAGATTGTTTTTATTTTGAAATTTTAAAATGTTTTATAGCTCAGACCGCTTGTTAGATCCAAAATCTGTTCTTACAAAAAAAAAACCGCCACGGCGAGACCATGTTTTTTTGGCATGGTTCGAATACTTTTTTTTGGGTCAAAAATTTTCATGCCTGGGCTAAATAAGTTATCAGCTCTGCTATGCGTATATTACCGTGTTATTTACACAGATCCTATCAAACTTTGTTTTCATCAACTTTTGTTCACGGGTCAAAGTTATCGAGGTGTTTGTACCTAAATTATGAGGTCCGAGAACCTATATTACCATGTTATTTATACTGATGTTACCGGAGTATGTTTCCAAACAACTTTGTTACGCGAGTCAAAGTTATCGTGGTGTTTGTATCTAAGTTATTAGGTCTGAGAGTGTATATCATCATGTTATTTACATGAGAAAGAAATTAGTGGTATGTTTTCAACAACTTTTTTCATGGGTCAAAGTTATCGTGGTGTTTGTACCTAACTTATTAGGTCTAGGAGCCTATATTATCATGCTTATTACACAAAAAGTTACCGATGGTATGTTTTTAACATCTTTTTCCCCGAGTCAAAGTTATTGTAGTGTTTGTATCTAAGTTATCAGGTCCGGGGGCATATATTACCATGTTATTATTTACACAGATGTTACCGAAGTATGTTTTCAACAACTTTTTTTCACGGGTCAAAGTTATCGTGGTGTTTGTACATAAGTTATCAAGCCCGCGAGTGTATATTACCATGTTATTTACAAAGAGAGTATATTTTCAACAACAACAAAAATTCACGTGTCAAAGTTATCGTGGTATTTGTACCTAAATTATCAGGTATGCGATGTATATATTACCATGCGATTTACAAAAATAAGTTACCAGGGGTGTTTTTAACAACTTATTCCCCGGGTTAAAATTACCCCTCGATGTTTATATGCAACTTATCAGCTCTGTGGTGCCTAAATTATCATGCTATTTACAAAGAAGTTATTGGTACTATATTTTCAACAACTTTTTTTATGGGGCAGAGTTATTGTGGTGTTTGAACCTAAGTTATCATGTCCAGGAGCCTATATTATCGTGCCGTTTACACGAAAAGTTATCGGTGGTATGTTTTTAACTACTTTTTTTCACGTGTCAAAGTTTTTGTGTTGTTTGTACCTAAATTATGAGGTCTTCGATGTGTATATTACCATGCGATTTACAAATAAGTTATCAGGGATGTTTTTCAACAACTTATTCCCCGGGTTAAAATTACCCCTAGGTGTTTGTATGCAAATTATCAGCTCCGTGATGCCTAAATTATCATACTATTTACATAGAAGTTATCTGAGTTCGGATTTTAGCATTTTCGTAAATATAATAGAACATCTACTTGACACAAACTGCATCTATTGTCCCTCGGATTTATCTGTTGAAACTACATTTACCTCTTAATTTACCCAAGCTGCATTTCACAAAGAGAGAATGGAACAATGAAAGTCTGAATTTTCTGAAAACTAATATTAGACCTTGGCCTCATACACTTTCTTCAGATAAAAGAACACTAAAAAACAGAATTTTCTGGATTGAAATGATGCATTTGTACACATGTTCTAGCTGTTACTGCCGCTGCTCATTTGGTATTCTAGTTGGAAGCAAAGTGCAGTTGCTTCAGAGGTCAAATCTACAATTTATTCAGAGGCCAAAAGTGCAGTCACTCCGTCACACTCAAGCTGCTGCAATTTCTTCAGAGGCCAAAACTGCCGTTGTTGCAACCGCTCCCTCAGACGCGCGAGGCGAGCAGCTGCACGACGGCTCCCTCTGCCGCCCGAGCGGCAGGCACCGGCGGTAATGATGGGCGATGGATGCAGCCCGAGGTCGAGGCACATGCGGTGATGGTGGGCAGCGGATCCAGCCTGAGGTCGATGCAGCCGGCGGTGGTGGGCGCCTGGACTTCTCCCTCTCCCGTTTCTCTTCCTCTCACAGCTGGAGCTGGCTGAGCTCGGCCATGGCAGCCATGGCGCGGACGGAGCAGAATCTCGCGTGGATGGAGATGAAAGATTGAGGGGCTCGATTGGGGGCTGTACGGGTCGGATGGAGGTGGCAGCCGGCGGCGGCGCTCGCGGGATGGGCGGCGGCGGGCGTTCCGGTCGCTCGCAGGGAGCTTTCTTTTTCTCGTGCGTGACAGTGAAAGAAATTATCGAGCGACTACCTGCGTCCTACGTGGGGATCGAAGGGCCATCAGGTGGTACGCGCCTGTTGCAAACCACCAGTCGGCAGGATTTTAGCTTTGCCGTTTATTGATAGAAGAAGATAGAGTGAATACAAAAGGAACAACACATGAAACGAATGAACATGCTGCTCGGAGCAAAGAGACATGGGATGCTCAGCATAAAATAAAATAAAAACACAACTAGACTCGCCATCCTGTGAAGTAGCCCAGACCAACAACTCCAGATCTCAAACCGAGGACACCGCGAGCAAACAAGACAACACCTCCCTAAGGGGAATGACCCATTCGCCGTCTGATCCGGATAACCGGACCTAAGGTTTCCCCTATTACTCGAAGAGGGGCACAGACAACAGCCACGACATCGCCTCCAAGAAGATGACGACACCTGCAGATGTCGCTGCTGCCAACAAATGATGCAGGGATTTCACCCTGGCCAGTATCCGAGCAATCCCAAGTCACCGGAGCACAAATCGGAGAAGAGGAAGTCGGGCCTAAGCCGGAACCACCTCCACAAAAAGGGGAGCCACGCCTAAAAGAGGCACCGGGCACCGCTGGGCGCGCGAGCAATGGAGCGTTGAAGGCACAGACGGGGCACTGAGGTGCGTGGCTGGGCGGAAGGAAGGGCGGTGAGGAATGTGACGGTGGCCAGAGGCCCGCGTGAGCTAGGATTAGGATGGTAGCGCAGATCCGGGTCACCGGGACCGGAGCAGCAAGGACGCCAGTGAGCCCAAGGAGCTGGAAAGGGGGATGCAACTCCCGGAGTACACCAGAAGTGAAGACACACCGGGATGGACGGCCACAAAGGGCACCAGCAGGGTGGGGGGTGCAAAGGCACCGAGGCGCCGGCAAGCCGAAGGAGCCCGAAAGAGCTCAGCTCGGGCAGGCCGTGCCTGGAGCCACCCTGGCCAGCCAAAGACGCAGGAGGAGTGCAGGTCCATGGCCATCGGGCTGGAGTCGCCCATGCCAGGGTGTGGATTGTGGAGGTGAGCACGCACACATCCAAGTCCGGGGATTGTGGAGGTGAGCACGCACACATCCAAGTCCGGGTCGGCGCACTGCAAGGGCAGCAGCAGCAGCCTCCAAGGCCGCCGTCTGAAAGTGTGTGTGTGTATGGGGGGGGGGGGGGGGGGGGGGGGGAGGGGGGGAGGCACACCCTCTTCGTTGACATGCTATATACAAGTAATCATCTTGATCACATACCACTAAAGGATACAAAAACGCCTCCGAGGTATTCATTCAATACATCCTTAAATACCGGAAATTGCTTTTGGAGCTCGGTGGATGCCGGTTTTTGAAAATCTCAAAAATTTCATATTTTTACATTTCAAAAAATTCTGAAAAAAGACATACATTGAGACATAACACACATGTGTGTAAATTTTCAGGACAAAATACGTTAAAATGAGGGCTGTGTAAAAAAGACAAACCAGTGGCTTTTCAACACATGATACTATTCATCCTAAAAGTCTACGAAGATTTGTTCTTTTTACACATATCACATCACATCCTTGTATAGTTGTATAATGTTTTTCAGATTGTTTTAAATCGGAAATTATGAATTTTAATTTTTTTTTTCCAAAAATTCGGCCTCCATGGAGGCCGAGCTCGAAAATGCCGTTCTCCTTAAATACTCCCCCCCTGTAAACTAATGTAAGACCTTTTAGATCACTAAAGGTTTTTTATTAGTTTAGTTACAGAGGAAGTATTTTACATACTTGAAACAGCTCATCCTCCATCTTAGAAAGAGCCGATAAATCCTTTCATACGTCCTCAGTCTACAACAAAATAAGATGAGCAGCAAACTTTAGTAAATCTATTATACGTTTTAAGCATAAATTACTTTCCATGAAAAAGCAACACCCTGCATCCAGGGTTATCGTTATTCAGAACTTGTTCAGCACATTATCCAGTAACCAGGAGGGTTAAAGGATATACTCCCCCCATCTAAAAATAAGTATCTCAACCTGATACACTTATTTTGAGACGAAGAGAGAAATCCAGTTGCACATTTTTTTTCTCTGTAATGACTACATGGGAACCTATTTATACAAAACAAACATACAATAAAGCAACAACAGAAGAGATAATAACTGATTTCCAAGCTTCGCAAATCAACTTGTCCTCCGCCTCCGTGTATGCTCCCATCCTCATGCTCTTCCTCCTCTTTTGTTCCCAGCCTTGCTTCTCTACCTCTTCCGCAAACTCCAATGGCTCTTGGTCGATGTCAAGACCCTCGCCTTTGGAGTCTTGGCCATCATTGTATTGGTCATTCTCATCTTGGCCTTGTGTTTCTTGGCCATCGGCGTGTTGGCCGTAAGTCTCGTCATCATCATAGCCACTCTCATTAATCATCTCCGCCAATACTTCCTCGTGAGACCTCGGACCGGCCAGTGTCGGGGTTGGCGTTTCATTGGACGTGTTTTGGTCACCCGCCAAGTTGTCCGGGAACACCACCCGCTGCTGCTTCTTTCGCGTCCCAGTTGATTGGCCGGCCACCGGTGTGGCGTTGAAGTTAATCGGGGGCACCACGCAGAAGATCAACACATTGTCACCCACTTCCAGTGAGCTGAAATGAGGTGATGGCATGGAGAAGCAGGGTGCGGCCACGTCATGCTCGGGAAGGTACTCATATGCCAGCGGAGTCATTGACATGCGTTGGGACCCCAGAAGCGGTGGGCGGGCCGCCGATGAGCCCGTTGAGGGAGTCCTGGATTAGGGAGTCCTCGGGCATCCAGGCTATGTGACATGGGCCGGACTGATGGGCTGTGAAGATACAAGATAGAAGGCCTTCCCCCGTGTCCGGATGGGACTCTCCTTTGCGTGGATGGCAAGCTTGGCGTTCAGATGTGAAGATTCCTTTCTCTGTAAACCGACTCTGTACAACCCTAGGCCCCTCCGGTGTCTATATAAACTAGAGGGTTTAGTCCGTAGAGGCAATCATAATCATACAGGCTAGTCATCTAGGGTTTAGCCTTTACGATCTCGAGGTAGATTAACTCTTGTAACCCTTATACTCGTCAAAGTCAATCAAGCAGGAAGTAGGGTATTACCCCCATCAAGAGGGCCCGAACCTGGGTAAACTTCGTGTCCCCTGCCTCCTGTTAGCTTCGATCCTCAGACGCACAGTTCGGGACCCCCTACCCGAGATCGACCGGTTTTGACACCGACATTGGTGCTTTCATTGAGAGTTCCACTGTGCTATCAACAGAAGGATCGATGTCTCGATCGATCATCTACAATGATGCTGTTTCGAGGGAGACTTTCCTCCCCGACCAAATTTTCATATTCGGCGGCCTCGCACTGCGTGCCAACTCGATTGGCCACCTTGAGCAGATCAACAACTATGCCCCTGGTCATGAGATCAGATTCGAGAACCTAAATTATGTCGCTGATATCCGAGGAGACTTGATCTTCGAAGGGTTCGCGACCCCGACCACGGCTCTGTCCCTAGATCCGGAGCAAACTACCAGGTCCGAAGATGGAAGTTGGAGCCCACCGGACTCTCCGCTACAAACCGCATTATCAAGGATCCGGAGGCGATCGTGTCCACGACGAATTTGGAATCAGTCCAGGTTCCTCCTATCATTAAAAGGCCGGACTCGCCCCCGGACTCTAGATCCGAACTCTAGAGGCCCGCGCCAAGCAGGCATAGCCAGGAAGCTCTCACTCCGGTCAGCCTCACGGACTCTCGCTTCCACATCCAAACCTCACTCTTAAATGAGGCTCTGGACTTAATACGATCCCTCACTATTTCAGAGGAATCACTTCAGAACTACGCCCAGCCCGGACTATGGACTTAAAGTGGGGAATTTTACGTCCCACCCACCACCCACTTCATAGCCACTGTCGAAGATTTAACCGACATGCTCGACTACGCCTCCGAAGACATCGACGACATGGAGGACGATGCCGGAGACGAACACGGCCAAGACCCGCCGTTTACCAGACGTTGGACGGCCACCTCCACATATGACGTGTATATGGTGGACACACCCAAAGAAAATGACGACGACGGCAAGAAGGATCTGGTTGAGGACAAGGCTGCTGAAGCAGCTCCAAAGCGTCGACGTCAGCAGCGCCGCTCAAAATCGCGTCGCGAAAAAGACAACAGTACCGGCACCAGAGACAATAACACTCCGGAGTATGTCGTAGACTCCGAAGCCCCCGTCGAGCCAACATCCGAACAGGATGATTGGGAGGATGGGCAAGTTAACCCCGACGATCCGGTCGGGAACGAGGATTCGGAGGATAGTAACTACCTACCGATCTCCGAGGAGGATGTGAGCCTCAGCAAGGAAGACTTCATCGTGCCGGAGGAACCCCTCGAACAAGAGCGCTTTAAGTGCCGGCTAATCGCCGCTGCAAGAATCCTAAAAAATAAGCAGCAACAACTCTAAGCCGAACATGATACACTCAATGACAGATGGACTAAAGTCCTGGCAGCCAAGGAATATGGCCTCGAACGCCCAACCAAGAGCTACCCAAAGTGCAAGTTGCTACCACAATTTGACGATGAGGCCCTTGAGCCAATACCGCCAAAGTATAAACCCGCTGACGAACTTGACCGACCACCACGTGAACAGGACGGACCGGCTACTTACACCGAACACCAGCCCCCGCCACCGCGCCGTCGAGGCAAGGAGGCAGCGGCCACGGGCTATACCTATGACCTACACAAGGACCTGGACAATAGAGCCGGTCAAACAAGATCAATCTATGGATCAAGGGGGCATGCTCCCACACGATAGGACGGCCATCAGGCCTGGCGCGACAGGCACAACCTCACCCGGGCTAAAAACCGCATGCGGACTTCATCCGAACTCCGCCGCGACATCGCCCGATACAGAGGGGCCTGACACCCCTTATGCTTCACCGATGAGGTGATGCAGCACTAGTTCCCAGAAGGGTTTAAACCCATTAACATTGAATCATACGATGGTATGACGGATCCCGCAGTATGGATCGAAGATTTTCTTCTCTACATTCACATGGCTCGCGGCGACGACCTCCATGCCATCAAGTTCCTTCCCCTAAAACTCAAGGGACCAGCACGACACTGGTTAAACAGCCTCCCAGAAAACTCTATTGGCAGCTGGGAAGACTTGGAGGATGCCTTTAGAGACAACTTCCAAGGTACCTATGTTCGGCCTCCAGACGCCGATGACCTTGGTCACATAGTCCAGCAACCCGGAGAATCATCCCGAAAGCTACAGACCAGGTTCTTAATTAAAAAGAACCAAATTGTGGATTGTCTGGATGCCGAAGCCCTCGCGGCCTTTAAACACAGCGTCCGGGATTAAATGGCTCGCCCGACACCTCGGTCAAGAAAAGTTGAAGTCCATGGCAGCCCTTACTGCACTTATGACCCACTTTTGCGTAGGAGAAGACAACTGGCTCGCTCGTAGAAGCAACATTACCAGCGACCCTAGCACCTCTGAAGCCAGAGATGGCAACGGCAAGCCACGACGCAACAAACACAAACATCGAAGCAATAATGAAGATACCGAAGACACGGCGGTCAAAGCCAGATTCAGTGGCTCTAAACCTAGTCAGTGGAAGAAGCCATTCAAAGGAAACAAGGATGGTCCATCTAGTTTGGACAGAATACTTGACCGGCCTTGCCAGATTCATGGCACTCCTGACAAGCCTGCCAATCATACCAACAAAAATTGTTGGGTCTTTAAATAGGACGGCAAGCTAAACGCCGAACATAAGGGGAAGGGGCCGCCGTGCGAGGACGATGATGAAGAGCCTCGCCCACCGAACACAAGGGGACAGAAGAAATTTCCCCCCGAGGTAAAAACGGTGAATATGATATACGCCACACATATCCCCAAAAGGGAGCGCAAGCGCGCACTAAGGGACGTCTATGAGCTAGTCGCCCCAAAATTGAACCCATGGTCAGCCTGTCCAATTACTTTCGATCGCAGAGACCACCAGACCAATATCCGTCATGCAGGTTCATCAGCATTGGTCCTCGACCCAATTATCGACGGATTCCATCTCACGCGTGCCCTCATGGGCGGTGGCAGCAGCCTTAATCTGCTTTATCAGGACACCATCGGCAAGATGGGTATCGATTCATCAAGGATCAAGCCCACTAAAACTACCTTTAAAGGATTAATTCCCGGCGTATAGGCCTGTTGTACAGGATCACTAGTGCAAAACCGGGCAATAGCACCGGTTTGTAAGGCCCTTTAGTTCCGGTTCGGTAACTGGCACTAAACTGTGGGCACTAAAGGTCCCCCCTTTAGTACCGGTTCAGCACGAACCGGTGCTAAAGGGCAAACGTGGCACGAGCCAGCTCCGGGGGCAGGGAGCCCTTTAGTACTGGTTGGTGACACCAACCGGTATTAAAAGGTTGGGGGGTTTTGGGTTTATGATTTCTTTTTCATTTAATTTTGTATTTTCCATTTAATTCTTTTTCGTTTGCTGGTATTTTATGATACTACATATTGTACACATTATGCATATATATAAATAGAATTTCTAGTAGAACCGATCATATATATATCATCGAATGTCTCACAACCACCATTAATTAATTCATATATATATATATATATATATATATATATATATATATATATATATATATATATATATATATATATATATATATACAACTAGCTAGCTATATACAATTTCTCCTAATTGGTGCCTTCGGAGCCAGTGGCATTAGCCTAATTGGTGCCTTCGGAGCACGATAACAGTTGGAAGTGGTTCATGGGGCAGTAGCGGGTAAAAGTATTCTCCTTTGGGATCTATGACATGGTCGAGCAAAAATCCCGCTATTTTCTCTTGAATTGCTTCTATGTGGTCCTCTGGTAGGAGCTTCTCCCGCACCTCTTTGAACTGTTAAGAAGGAGATCAATATGCATGTGTATTAGTTGTGTGACTAGATATCGATAATGGTGTAAAAATTATGAATAGTGTTTTGAAAAACGTACCCACTCCTGCCTTTGAGATCTGCTCCTTTCGGACGCCATCATGCGAATGTTCTCGCAAACGTAGTATGCACACAGATTATTCACCGGCGCCTACTTCAGGGCCTTTACGAGAATGGAATTTGATCAGATCATGATAATTAAAGAGATGGCAGCTAGCTAGTACTACTTAATTACTTACCATGGGTCGATACCATTTCAGATTTTGTTTCCATTGGCCTGGAGTGACGCTGATGAACTTTGCCCAAGCCCTGCCCGCCGACAAAGAAAATGAATAAATAGGTTATTAAATAGTTATTATCAGGAAATGACGAACTAATTAAATAGGCCGAGATATAGTTAATAATGATTGAAATTACCTGTTGACTATCCCCTTCACGATGGTGTAGTCAGTTGGTTTCTTAAGTAGTGAGTCTAGTACTTCAACTGTTCCTTCATCACTTTAATGATTAACAAGATCCAGTGAAATCTGCATGCACACACGTTTGCATGTCTTAATTAAGCGGGCATATGTAAGCAAAAACATGTAGCTAGCTAGTAGGCAAAAACAGAATTTGTAGTACAAGACAGTGTGACTCACTCAAAGTTGTAAGGAAGTAGTATATCTTCATTGTATTTGAGGCGCTTGAAGAACTCTAGCATGCTTTCCTCTACACTTTTTTCGTAATATGGATCTAATTTCCATGTGTATTCATTAATGGTATTTGGGTCAACGAACCCAATGCCATAGCGTCCACCTTTTTTCATTTCATAAATCTTCATCCTTCATAATACCACAGAAAAGAATATAGTGAGGATAATTACAGGTAATGATTGATCAAAATGATCACTACAGCTAGCTTGAGACTTAAATTACAGAAAGAAATCACTTACAGACAATAGCGACTGACGATAGATTTGTCGAGTGCGTCTTGATTGTATAACTGAAATAGTTCTGAATACTCAACGGACACAGCTTTCTCATGGTAGTAATGATCCTTCTTGACATTCACCATGAGGGACTCTCGATTGGAAATCTTGGTAATGTCCATGTACCATAGATGCTATTCATACATTCTCGTTGGGAGCTTATTGACCTCGTCTGGCTCGACCAAAGGTTGGCCCCGGACATATTTCCGTTTTATTTCCTCCTCTCTAGTCGGAGACATGGGCTCGATATCGAGGAGTTGTCCAACAGTGATCTTGAGGGTTTCAGCCTACTCAATATGCTCCTCAGTTATTACCACATCGTCCAGCTCGGGAACGTAAACGGTTTGCCCACAATAATATTGGGCGCGCCTACTCTCATGTGTTGTTGGCACAGAAGCGGGGGGATTGATTGCACCGCCTGTTCTCCCAGCTGGGGAACGGTTTTACCGCATGTTTTGCCAGCTGATTTGCTCGAGCTCGAGCTCGCCTCTTTCTGTAGACGTGCTCGATTTAACTTCCTGAGGTGGCGCTCATAGTCTGTGTCAACAGGCTTGGGAGCTGGTGCTCTAGCCATATGAATGAAGTGGTCAATCTTTTCCTCAGGCACTTTCTCCCTTGGCAGCGGTGGCGGTTTCGGTGCAAAATGGGCTTCCACCTCGGCCTTCGATATGGCTGCGTTTTCCTCCTCGGACTTGTCATAAGGCCTCTGCGGAAGAGGCGCGAGGCTGCTTGGACCATATTGAAATCGCTTGCCTCTGCCTGTACCTCCAGTACTACCTCGACTTGTACCGCTACGCACCATAGCTGAGGCGGCTCTCTTCCGTGATTGCTGAGGCGGCGAAGACGGCTGGCGTGGCTGAGTTGGAGGAGGAGGAGTGGCCTGAAGCTGTGTCGGACTTGGAGGAGGAGTGGTCTGACGCTTTGCCGGACTTGGAGGAGGAGGAGTGGCCTGAAGCTGTGCCGGACTTGGACGAGGAGTGGCCTGATGCGTTGGTGGACTTGGAGGAGCGGGAGTCTACTGACTCGGTGGCGGACTTCGACGAGGAGTCGGATGACGCGGTGTGGGTGGCCTTCGAAAGATGATGCAATCCTTTCTCCATAGGATGATACGATGGAGGGCCTCTCCCAGTGTGTGCTCCTCGTCACCTCCAGGAATGTGAAGCTCTAGCCCCGAATATTGGTCCACCACCTCATCAACCAAGACACAAGCATAGCCCGCTAGAATCGGGTTGCAATGGAAGGTTGCCTCGGGGGGATTTGTAAAAGCAACGACGTCCGCCACCTTCATGGATATGTTCTTCATTTTGAAGTCTACCTCGCAGTTACTGTTCTCCATGATGTCATCCACTGGGTAGCTATCTAGCAATGCGTCGCCAAGGGCGGAACCCACACTGCTTCTCGGCATGGATGGGACGATGCTATCCAATGCTGGATCATCCGCTAGCTGCAGCAGCTGCTGAGACCCCCTTTGCTGGCTAAGTGAGTCGATCTGCTCCTGCTGCCACTGGAATTTGACTGCCAAGTCCGCGTGCGCTGATTCTAGGCCTTGAAGGCGTTCATAGTCCAGCTTCCTCTGCTCCTCCTCCATCTTCCTCTTCTTCTCCTCCGCAATCTTCTTTCTCGCACGGGTTTTGTAGTCGTCGTTCCAGTTCGAAAACCCCTCATACCACGGAATAGCGCCCTTGCCTCGTGTTCTTCCCAGGTGTTCAGGATTTCCCAGGGCACGCGTAAGCTCGTCGTTCTCTCTGTTGGGCTCGAAAACCCCCGATCGAGCCTCTTCTATTGCAACAAGTAGCTTATCTTCGGCTCCGTCCAGACATGCCTTCTTCGAAACTTTGCCTGTCTTCGGGTCCAACTCCCCCCAATGCGCATAGAACCAAGTCCTGCACCTGGGGGGCCAGCTCGATGTTTCTGGAGTGACACCTGCATCCTCCATCTCTTTCTCAGACTTATCCCACTTAGGCATTCCCACTGGATAGCCACCTCGCCCCAGCTTATGAAACTTATCCTTTTTTGCGGCATTGGCCTTGTTTATTCTCGACTGTTCCTTAGATAATTCCGAATCCTTGAATTTCACGAAATCGTCCCAATGAGCACTTTGCTTCTCTAGTGTTCCCTCGAATACTGGAGTCTTCCTTCCTCCCTTGACGTACTTTCCCCATTCACGATTCTTGTGGTTGTTGAATGCAACCGCCATCTTCCTAAGAGCAGCATCCTTGACTTTCTCCACATCTGCATCTGTGAAATGATCTAGTAGGGTGAAATGTTCCATGAGCGTTTCCCAAAGCAGAAGTTTTTGTCTGTCATCGACAAAAGTAACTCCTAGACGTGGCTTTGCTGGCTCTCTCCATTCTTGAAGGGAGATCGGGAGTTGGTCCTTCACAAGAACTCCGCACTGACGAATGAACTTGTCCGTAATCCTCTTAGGCGATAATGGTTCGCCATTAGGTTTGATGGCCTCGATATTGTACTTTAAGCCCTTCTTGAACTTTTTGTTCGGGCCTCGTTTCCTGTTGCCTGAAGATTTGCTCGATCCGGATGGCTGAAAGAAGAAAGATCGATTCGTTAATATATCTTCAAGTCATTTAAAATATGTGATGATCACCAGATGCCTGCTTATATAAATATATATACCACGCCGGTCTTTGTTGTTTCAAGATCAACATTTTCTTCGTCATGTTCATAGTTCATGACTTCATCAATTCGGTCGTCGCGATCGAATATCATATCACCCTCCCCGGTGTTGTTTAGATATTCGGAGCCGTCATAATCTTCCTCATTCTGATCATCATCTGGCCCGCGAGGATTGTGTATGATATTGAACAGGGCCTCTTCTCCCTCTCTGCCGGTATTGTCCCCCATAGGTTTTATTTAACTAATCCAAAAGAAATATATTCAAATTACAATGCATGGATGCAATCAATTAATAAGGAAAAACTGAATCAATCATAGTACATAATAAGCATCATCGAATATAATCTCGAATACGTCGTATCGAATAATAGATATATTCTCGAATACATCGTCTCGAATAATAGATATAATCTCGAATACATCGTCTTGAATAATAGATACAATATCGAATACATCACTAGCTAGCTAGCAAGCTAATAAAGATCGAATACTACAGAGTAATCTAGGCCACTCGCGGTTCCTGAGGTGTGGGCGGTGGACATCCAAAGAGAAGGAACCATCACTAGATCATAGCTCGGGTGATCTCCCAAAAGAACCTGCCAGGTATTGGAGAACCTGACGTCCATAGCAGCCATGTAGCGATGGACGTGCTCGTCCTCCTCCCTGACACGGCGACGTACCACCTCCGGCGGGGCCGGCTCCCTCCGCACCGAAAGTGGCCCACGCGAACGCCACCAAAGGAGGTCAGGGTCGACGACGGGACCCGGGGCCGGGTTCCTCACCAAGCGTCGCGCCCCTGAAGGTAGCACCTCCCAGTGCCAGCCCGGCGGAGCCTAGTCCCGGACATGGGTCCTCTGAAGTAGGACGTAGTCGCAAACGGGTCGACGGCCAGGATGCGGGCCGGGCATCGTCGACAACAAATACTATATGCTGCAAAAGTAAAGTAACATTTTTTTAATGATGGATTGTGATTTCATATATGCAAATTCTAAATTTTATAACTAAAACTAACATTTCTAATATTTCTGTAACTAAAACTAACATTTCTAATATTTCTATAACTAAAAAACATTTCTATATAACTAACATTTCTATATAACTAACATTTCTAATATAACTAACATTTCTATATAACTAACATTTCTAATATTTCTATATAACTAACATTTCTAATATTTCTATAACTAAAAAACATTTCTATATAACTAACATTTCTAATAATTCTATAACTAAAAAACAGAAACATTGCTAACATTTCTATAACAATGTGGGTGTGTGTGTGTGTGTGTGTGTGTGGCGGCCGGGGCAAGAAGCTCACCGGCGAGGCGCGACGAAGGGGGGGGGGGCGCAACGGGGACGGAGACGGAGACGGCGACGGGGACGGGGCGGCGACGACGGGGACGGGGACGGGCCGGGCGGGGACGACGAGAGGACGGGGCGGGGCGCGGCACGACGACGGGGACGACGGGGACGGGGACGGCGACGGACGGCGATGGGGGCGGCGACGAGGGGTGGCGGCGAAGGGGCAGAGGAGAAAGAAGCAGAGGGAGAGATGAGAAACTGAAAAAAAAATTGAAGTGTTTTCTTATATAGAACAACCTTTAGTACCGGTTGGAGCCACCAACCGGTACTAAAGGTCTCTTTCGGCCAGGCCAAGCTGCGGGAACGGCACCCCTTTAGTACCGGGTGGTGGCTCCAACCGGTACTAAAGACCCCCCCCCTTTAGTACCGGTTTGAGCCACCACCCGGTACTAAAGGGGGTGCACTGGCGCAGGTGCGGTGCGGCATGTTTAGTCCCACCACGCTAGCGGAGGGGCGTCCGCACTGGTTTATAAGCCCCAGTGCGGTAGCTCCCTCGAGCTCCTCTCCGAAGCAGGCCTACTGGGCCTAAATGTTCTGTGCTACCCTGTGGGCCTATTGGGCCTTTGCGGGCCTGCATCCCGGGCCAACAACAGGTTGGGTTTCTAGTCTTATGCAGGCCGCTATGGCGCAGTTGGTGGGCTTTTTTTCCTTTTTTTGCTTTATTTATTTTTGTTTTATTTATTTTTGAGTTTTTTTTGCTGTATTTAGAGTTTCTTTGTGAATATTTTTGCTTTAGGTACAAAAAATTACAAATTTTCTGTTAGTATCGGTAGTTTACAAATTTGAATAGTTTAAATTTTGAATTATTTGAAATTTGTGTGAATCACTAGTTTGTGAATAACTTAACTTTGAAAATAGATTTTTCAGTGATTCTTTTTTCTTATGTTTAATATTAGTGTGTTTTATCATTATATCCAATTTGTTAATGCTTAGGTTATTTAAAAAATGAAATGCCTTTTAACGGATGAGTTTTCGTCCGAAACTCTGATACTTCGAAAGAGATTGTTCATTTTGTACACGAAGTGCATCCAGTTTTTGCGGTAACCCTCTCTACTTTTTTGCACATGCTATGTGGGTGAAATTATGATACCATGCCAACTTTCAACCTTTTCTGAGTTCATTTGAAATGCTTTTCAATTTCAGGGTCATTTAGCTGAAAAAAAATCAGTAAATGCATGAAAGAATTTGCTTGGACATAAAATTTCTTCGCGTTTCAAATGCCAAAACACATAACTAGCTACCCTAACTATTACAGAGATTCCCTCCTGGGTGTGAAACACAGAAGAAAGTGATGATAGTGAAGCCGATCACATCCCAGATCTTTGGGTGTGAAACTTTTTCTTCGCATGTGTCCCTTTGCGTCGTAGCCATAAAAAATCTTCATCATTTAACTGGATGCTCGGGTCAATATTCACTGTGAATGGAGCAATTTCATCAAACTTTTCATAATCTCCTGACATGTCTGTCTTGTCATCCACTCCCACGATGTTTCTCTTCCCAGAAAGAACTATGTGCCGCTTTGGCTCATCGTACGATGCATTCGCTTCCTTATCTTTTCTTTTTCTCGGCTTGGTAGACATGTCCTTCAGATAGAAAACCTGTGCCACATCATTGGCTAGGACGGATGGTTCGTCTGCATACGCAAGATTATTGAGATCCATTGTTGTCATTCCGTATTGCGGGTCTTCCGTTACCCCGCCTCGTGTCATATTGACCCATTTGCACCGAAACAAAGGGACCTTCAAACCACGTCTATAGTCAAGTTCCCATATGTCCTGTATATAACCATAATATATTTCCTTTCCCGTCTTGGTTTCTGCATCAAAGCGGACACCACTGTTTTGGTTGGTGCTCTTCTTATCTTGGGCGATCGTGTAAAATGTATTATCATTTATCTCGTACCCTTTGAAAGTCATTATATTCGAAGATGGTAACTGGGACAGCAAGTACATGTCATCTTCAATAGAGGCGTCATGCATGGTACGTGTCTGCAACCAGCTGGCGAAACTCCTGGTTTGTTCACGTGTAATCCAGTCATGAGACCGCTCCGGGTGTTTGGAGCGTAGCAAATTCTTGTGTTCATCCATATATGAAGCCACCAAGGCGGAATTCTGTAGAACTGTGTAGTGTGCTTCAGTGAGAGACTGTCTGTCCATACATATTATTTGTTCCCCTCCTAGCGTGCCTTTTCTATCCAGTCTGCCCTTATGCCGCGATTCAGGAACACCAATCGGCTTAAGGTCAGGAATAAAGTCAATACAAAACTCAATGACCTCCTCATTTTCATGGCCCTTGGATATGCTTCCTTCTGGCCTAGCATGGTTATGAACATATTTCTTTAAGACTCCCATGAACCTCTCAAAGGGGAACATATTGTGTAGAAATACAGGACCCAAAACGTTAATATCTTCGCATAGGTGAACTAGGACGTGCGTCATGATGTTGAAGAAGGATGGTGGGAACACCAACTCGAAACTGACAGGACATTGCACCAAATCATTCTCTAACCTTGGTACGATTTCTGGATCGATTACCTTTTGAGAGATTGCATTGAGGAATGCACATAGATGGCTAATCGAACGTTTTCCGGTAGAAGCCCCCTCAATGCAACCGGAAGCAGTTGCGTCATAATCACGTGGCAGTCATGAGACTTTAGGTTCTGGAACTTTTTCTCTGCCATGTTTATTATTCCCTTTATATTCGACGAGAAGCCAGATGGTACCTTAATACTGAGCAGGCATTCAAAGAAGATTTCCTTCTCTTCTTTGGTAAGAGCGTAGCTTGCAAGACCCTGATGTATGTCGTCTTTTCCGTGCATACGTTGCTGGTCCTCCCGTGCCTCAGGTGTATCTTTTGTCTTCCCATACACGCCCAAGAAGCCAAGCAGGGTCACACAAAGATTCTTTGTCACGTGCATCACGTCGATTGCGGAGCGAACCTCTAGGTCTTTCCAATAGGGCAGGTCCCAAAATATAGATTTCTTCTTCCACATGGGTGCGCGTCCGTCAGCGTCATTTGGAACAGGTTGTCCACCAGGACCCTTTCCAAAGACCACCTTCAAATTATTGACCATATCATGTACATCAGCACCAGTACAGTGGCGAGGCTTCATCCGGTGATCCGCCTCACCTTTGAAATGCTTGCCTTTATTTTTTACGGGATGCCTACTCGAAAGAAATCGACGATGTCTCAGGTACACATTCTTCTTACAATTAGCCAAATATATACTATCGGTATCGTCCAAACAGTGCGTGCATGCGCGATATCCCTTGTTTGTCTGTCCTGAAAGGTTACTGAGAGCAGGCCAATCATTGATGGTCACGAACAGCACCGCTTTTAGGTCAAATTCTTCCCTCATGTGCTCATCCCATGAACGTACACCTGTTCCATTCCGCAGTTGTAAGAGTTCTTCAACTAATGGCCTTACGTACACATCAATGTCGTTGCCGGGTTGCTTAGGGCCTTGGATGAGCACTGGCATCATAATGAACTTCCGCACCAAGGAGGAAGGTTATACAAACATAGAGTCACAGGCCATGTGCTATGGTTGCTGCTCTGCTCCCCAAAAGGATTAATACCATCTGCGCTTAGACCAAAGCATATGTTCCTTGCGTCATCTGCAAACTCCTTCCCATACTTTCTTTTGATTTTTCTCCACTGCGACCCGTCAGCGAGTACTATCAACTTTCCATCTTTCTTATGGTCTTCTCTGTGGCATCGCATCGCCTTAGCATGCTCTTTGTTTCGGAACAAACGTTTCAACCATGGTATTATACGAACATACCACATCACCTTGGCAGGAATCTTCTTCCTGGGGCGCTCGCCCTCGACATCACCAGGGTCATCGCTGTTGATCTTATAGCGCAATGCACCGCATACCGGACAAGCGTTCAAATCCTCGTACTCACCGCGGTAGAGGATGCAATCATTAGGGCATGCATGTATCTTCTGCACCTCTAACCCTAGAGGGCAGACAACCTTCTTTGCTTCGTACGTACTCTCGGGCAATTCGCTGTCCTTTGGAAGCATATTCTTTATCATTACCAGCAACTTTCCAAATCCCTTGTCAGATACACCATTCTCTGCCTTCCATTGTAGCAATTCCAGTGTGGTGCCCAGCTTTTTCTTGTCACCTACGCAATTTGGGTACAACAATTTTTTGTGATCCTCTAACATGCGCTGCAACTTCTTCTTCTCCAAATCACTTGCGCAGTTTCTCTTTGCATCGGCAATGGCCCGACCTAGATCATCAACAGGCTCATCTGATGCCTCTTCTTCAGCTTCTTCCCGCATTGCTGGCTCAGCTTCTTCCCGCATTACCGGCTCAGCTTCTTCCCTCATTGTTGTATCATAGTATTCAGGGAACCCATGGCCAGGATAGTTGTCGTCGTCCTATTCTTCTTCATTGTCTTCCATCATAAACCCTCTTTCTCCATGCTTGGTCCAAACATTATAGTGGGGCATGAAACCGGACTCAAACAGGTGGACGTGAATGGTTCTTGACGTAGAGTAATTGTGACCATTCTTACAGCCAGCACATGGACAAGGCATAAAACCATCCGCCCGCTTGTTTGCCTCGGTCGCAAGCAGAAAAGTAGGCACGCCATTAATGAACTCAGGAGAGCATCGGTCATCGTACATCCATTGCCGGCTCATCTTCAATACACAGCACCGAAAACACCAAATTAATATAATACATAAAGTTCATACATAAAGATCATACAACACTTAAATGCAACAAACAAATAACTCTCTAGCTAAAGAATTTAAATGCGACAACAAATGCGATCAAGATCGCAACTAAGGTAACAATTGATCCAATAGCATAATGATACCAAGCCTCACTATGAATGGCATATTTTCCAATCTTTCTAATCTTCAAGCGCATTTTCTCCATCTTAATCTTGTGATCATCGACGACACCGGCAACATGCAACTCCAATTCCATCTTCTCCCCCTCAATTCTTTTCAATTTTTCCTTCAAATCCTCGTTTTTTCTTTCAACTAAATTTAACATCTCGACAATAGGGTCGGTTGGAATTTCCGGTTCAACTACCTCCTACATACAAATATCTATGTCAACTTGATGGGCATAATTTGTCATAAACACGAAATGCAATGAATAGTTTTAAAAGAGAATATACCACATCCGAATCATAACCCGGACGAGGGTCGACGGGGACGGATATCAAAACCATGGCAATATGTATAATAAACAACGTATGGGTAAGATAATTATACGAGTAACTATATATCCAAATCACACAAACATCAATTTTTTATATAAAACTTCATGAACAAGAGGCTCACCACAAGGTGGTGCCGACGACGGGACGTTGCAGGCGATCGACGGTGGTTACAACGGAGATTTAGAAGGCACTAAGTAAACCACACCTACATATGCAAACTAAGTGTTATTTTTGACCTCAAATTGCATATAAATCAAATACTAGCACATATATATATTTCCTCCCAAATTACTAAACTCAAAAATCAATCACTATATAAAGCATTGCACGAGCTAATCTAGCAATGAGAGATGAAAGGACAAAGTTGCTAACCTTTGTGATCATTTGAATGGATAGGGCCATTCAAATCTTGACAAATTTTGGGCAAAATGTGTGATGAGCTTGAGAGGAAGAGGGAAAAGAACAGAGAGGAGAGGGGAAAGGGGAAGAACAGAGCGAGCTCAGGTGGACGAGGGGTCTATGTAGGACGACCTTTAGTACCGGATCGTGATATGACCCGGTACTAAAGGTGCTGGAGGGGCCCCGAACTGACAACATCCTGCCACCACTCACTTTAGTACCGGTTCGTGGCACGAACCGGTGCTAAAGGTTCGCCACGAACCGGTACTAATGATGTCCGCCCGCCTAGCCGTTGGAATCGGCACTAATGGACACATTAGTGCCGGATCAAATTCAAACCGACACTAATGTGCTTCACATTTGATCCTTTTTCTACTAGTGGATCCATAACACTGGAAGTAGTCTTCGGTTCACCGGATAATTTCCGTAGCGAAGACTTGATCTTTGACACCGTCCCTTCCGTATTGCTAGGACGGTCCACTTCATAAATCTGTTTTCTGTTGAAATCTAAAAAAGTTCAAAAAATACATATGGATGCATACTATTTGGCTGGAAGGTTTGATGATGGAATACCATTTGATGTGAGACACACTCAAGGAAGAAAGTCATATATTTCAAGAGAAACAAATAAGCCAAAGCAATATTGTTCCCTCATAGGCTCAAAAATTGTCTTATACTGGTTACAATAGATCTAATACGACTAATGACATAACAAAGACCATACATGATCACAACTAATCATGTTTAATAGAGAGCATATAACACCAAGCAGGACTGTTGATGAGTTGGGGTGTTGCACTGAATTCCATCTTTATCTATTTTATCCCTCTAGATCATTGAATGTAGCTTAAAATACAAGGTACATGAGCAATCCTTAGAGGCTTAATGATGTAGTCCTCATCTCCCCCATGCAAGCACCTAAATAAAAAATGGATTTTAGTTTGTATACCTATATAGCAAATAGTTAACTAATGCAATACTTGATAGTTTTGTGTTTACCCACTCCATAATTCTTTGAAGGATGACATGAGTGCATGTAATCACTACGACTCACTACTGGGTCTGGGATGTGCTTCGGCTTATGAGATTCCCAAGTTCACAAATACAGAGTTGGTTATTACTTTGTAATGAATCACAATATTTACATGCACTTGAGTAAATATAGAGAAAAAAGCCACAATTATGCTAAGATGAAGATTAGAAATGTCCCAAAAAGTACATACCTTCACTTCTCTAAGAAAATTATAGACAGGCATATATGGCATGCAGTATTCAGTGAAAATCAAGTCTACGTCATGTTTCTATATCCAAAGTTCATGATGTGGAATATGTCAAAGATAGTAAGCAACAAAAGTACTTCAAGAAGCCTATAAGTTCTATAGTAAACAATATCAAAATATTGCATCCAATAATTCCAAGGCTTGCATGGGACCTTCCAGAGAAGTCACTAAAGTTGAAAATAATTAGGCGCATGTAAAGAAGTTTGGAGCAGAGGAAAATAATATAACTTCTTATGATATTTTGTATTCTATATATAGCTATTTAATATCATGTTCCTATTATTGTATAGCTCAAGGTGTTCCTGATAAACATATAGTATACTCCCTTTCTCCTATAACATAAGAATATTTTCTAAACTGTTTAAGCTTGAAAAACGTCCTTATATTATGGGACGGAGGGAGTAAGTGTTTTTATCATATCCAAGGTATACCTGTATCAACATTCTCTATTGGCAAGAAAATTGTGTATATAAAACTTTAGGAAAATAAATCCTAGGGTGTTGCACAATGATTCTTACAATTCATAAGAACCACAATACCTTGAATGAGAAATAGCTTAGGACTCTCGATGCAACAAGGCCATCAACATGGGAATCATCCATGACAAGAACATGGGGACTTTCAATGCCATCATGCTAAACATAAAAGTTCTATATGTTACTAAACTTCGAGGTAGGGTGGTTTGTCCCCTAGAAAAAGATATAGGGTGGTTTGTATGACAATGTATTGGATGAGTAAAAGCTACTGAATTGTCTTGTCTATATAGCAATTTGCATGTAGCTAATGATATCCCTAAGATAGAGAGCTAAGTAGTATTCATAAGATAGAGGACCAGGAAACACTAGATGGATATGGCTTTCATATCTTACATGACGACAATAAATTATGTCAACTAGTCGTCAACCCGTGCAGTTGCACGGGCTAGTGTAGTTAATACAAATATGACATGAATATTAAGAAAGTACATTTATAGTTATTACTATGAAAGAAGCAGTTCTCATTTAGGCTCTCTATGCTTGTTTATTGAAACATCATTAATTCCAAGTGATGGGCAATGCTACCAATATTCCTTGGAAGTGCCTCATAGAATTTGCGATGGGCAAAGTGATGTTTAAATTATATCTCATTCCAAGTGACGAAGTTTAATCCAAAATTATAACTGTGAATAGTTTGCATTTGAATAAATATACAGAGGGAAAGAAATCCGAGTACTGAAAGCAACAACAGAAATTCAATGGTGAGCTAAGCTCCAACGAAAATAAAGAATGAGACTATGCCTGTAAGCAGAGAACCATAAGATAAATTATTTCGAAGTAATTAAGCATTACCTTTTTCACGTCACAGACATGTATTGCTTCGCCTTCTTGTCTATTCACATCAAGGTCTGATATGGGATATGTTTTCAGTTGTGCTACTATATATATCAGTCGATGCCTTTCATATGCATTGCGCATACTGAGTGATATAAATATTTAGCATAGACAAATTATATCTCCAATAATAATGGATGTAAGAAATCATATCTCTCTCACCCATGACCCCGAATAGAAGTGCATTAGAAAATCATTGTCCATAAAACAGTAACCTCTTATGAAAAAAATCTTTATGTTATCTATTTTATGAGAAAATCATTGTCCATAAAAAAGTAACCTATTATGAAAAAGCTGTATGTGGCAGATTAGTTTGCTCTTATCTTCCAGAATGAAGTAAAAATGTATTGTCAGCCAATTGTGTAGATATAATGGAGCTATTAATTAAATTTACGCCTAGTTAGTATCCACCAGCTCTTCATTTTCTTAGCATAGATACATGAGAGAAAATGCAGGTTTTCTTACCCTCTCCCTCGAGAGTTCCCTACTTGCTCAAAAGCTAAACTTTCTGCAAGGACAATTGCAGCCTCAGTGACATGACATGATTTTTTGGGTGCTAATATAAATTACAGAATGATTAGTTGAGAAATTCTTACTACCATGCAATGATTCCAAGACTGAAAAAAACATACACATTTATATGTGCTAAGACAAAGTAATATAGAACAATTAGATGAGCTGAAGAAACTTGCAGTGTACATGCAGCGTCCTTGACGAAGAAACTTGCAAGTGTTCGGTCCGCATACATTGACATCAGCCGTAGCTTATTGGCATGTGAGATCTTCTCCACCGCATGATACTCCTTGAAGTTCATTACACTTGCAGTGAAGAAAAAACCTAAACTACACATAACAAAAAACAAAGCTGGCCCAACCTACACGTATGCAAACCATATTATAGTGTCCATACCAATATGGATTGCCAAAAAAAAAATTATCACCACGATTGCTCAATCCTGCATTGAAGTAGTAGTCCCTATCTATGATGAGTCCTCTCCTTTATCAAGATTAGAAAGAGGAGTAAATCTGAACGCAAAGTATGGAGAAGACCAACCTATCTAGCTGAAAGAGGAAGTTTTCAAAAGGAAGCTTCTCTAACCTGGTGTATGCAATGATGTTACTTTTAAGTGAAGGAAATCCTGGTAGTGATCCCATGCTCAAGAATGATCTTAGTTTTGGACCAACAATCCTACTACCCTTTCTGGGCTCTGTACCACATGATCGTTAGATGCAGATGAACATCCATACGTTGCCTATGAGACACCTAACAACTGGTCAAACAACAACTTAAAGTTGGGCGTCTTACTGAACAACCGACTCGTATCCATCCAAGTGAAAGGCAAGGCATGGCCAGAACAACCCTGGAAGCAAAGCAGTCAGACGCTTTACAAAGCCGTAAGAAACCTGAAAAGGGGATGTGTACCCATGAACTATTCAGGAATAGAATCTGAAAAAAAAAACGAAATCTGATCCATGTATAATATGAGAAAACTAACTATTCTGGCTGCTGTTTGCTCTAGACCGTTCCTTGTAAATAGCTGATATCCTAATTCATCCAAGTATTGTTGGCAAGTGAAAAACAAAAACCTAACCAGGTTCTGCAGGAACTATAAATTTCTAGTTCAAAATTTTGTTAGTAGCTTGTAGAGTCACAACCATAAGTAATCTTCTTGTAGGTATATTTAATATATGTACACTACTTAAATATATAATGTCTCTTGCAGGATGCGGAATATTTGAAAAAGAAAATATGAATCAAACATATCTATACCTATACAAGGACGTGCGGATCAGAGTTGCAGGTGAGGGTGGGATTAGTCCGGCAATGCCACCATCCCGCAGATCGCTGGTGCGGCAGGGATGACGGTCTAGCAAGGACATGGCCGATCAGAGTTACAGGCGAGGGCGGGATCTGTGGCCGATCGGAGTTGCAGGCGAGGTTGGGATCCTTCGTGTGGTCAAAATCCTCCGCGAGGGGTGTTGTCCCAATGGCGTGAGATTTGGTTCACGCTGTTTTTTTCACGGGAAGAGGAAAATATGGTAGAGCAACATTGTGGGTCTTATCTCTTTAGGTTTCTTTTTTATAAGGAGCTTTATCTCCTACAGCCGTGATAGGATGCTGGCTTTCAAAGCAATGTACCTTTTAATTCTAAAAAAACGTGAAAGGATGGCTTTCAAAGCAATGTATCTTTTGATACTAAAAAAACAATGTACGGTTAATCTACACCGTAATAACTCGATCCCATCAGATTAACGGCTCGTAAAATTTAATTAACGTCAGAAGTTTTAGGAAGTCTAGAATTAGTATAGGTATAGATAGATATAGATAGATAGATAGATAGATAGATAGATAGATAGATGAGTAGTAGTAAGATGTTCATGCCAATTCTTGCATTCGAAAAGCAAACATATCTTCCACGCGACAAGCGAATATATGTCCATACCGGCATCTATTTAATTTGACCGTATAATTAACGCCCACGGTAGAGAACTAACGAACAAAAAAATGGATGTCATGTCTTACAGCTCGGCACACAAATATATCCGCGATCAGTAGTGAGATCTTGATGTCATAGATGGAGTATATCTTGCATATTTGCACCTATAAAAAATGACCCTTAAATTCCCCTCTCTATGGGCTAGGCAGCATATCCACTCGCAATTTTCGGCCCATGGTGTGGACAAAACCCACCACAAACTCAGACCAAAGTAGAGATGCTTGTATACTACTCCCGCCATTCCATAATTAATGCAGTGCGTGTCGATTTTTTGAAAAGTCAAACTTTACAAATTTTAACCAAGTTTATCGAGAAAACTCTTCAGATATACAATATCAAATATATTAAATATGAAACTACATCTTATGCTGAATCTAATGATACATGTTTGATATTATAGATATAAATATTTTTCTCCACAAACTTGGTCAAAGTTTATGAAGTTTGACTTTTCAAAAAATCTATATGCACAATATTATGGAACGGAGGGAGTATATAGTAACTTGTGGTTGTCTAATGGTTTTCGTAACATACAGAACCGTTTACCACTAGTCCAATTTTCTGATCGTTGTATGTTACATCACAAGAAATGTTCATATCTTAATAAGGGCATTATCACAGCTAGACTTCCAAGTATGACAAGAAATGTTCACGGACAATCAAAGCAACAAATTTTATTCAACTCGTGGAAACTAATATACATAGGTCCCGTACGTGGTGTAAAAATACATGCATGCTACCGTAGACTGCAGTACCAATACGCATGCTACCCATGCATCTACTCAGTGCTTAGTGTAGAGCGTGACGTTGGTCCAACGCGACTCCATGCAGCTGGACTGGTCGTGGTGCTGCATGTACACCCCAAACTTGAAGTAGTAGGACTCGCTGGGGGTCACGCTGGTGCCGAACTTGTGCTTGCCGTCGATGTACACGGCCACCGTCGATGCCCGGACGTCGTGCACCACGTTTAGGCGGAACCACCGGTTGTAGATGTCGGGTTCGACCACCGTCCCGCTGTAGAAGCGCAGGACACCGTCGTAGACGTGCAACATCAGTACCGTCGAGTGCGCGGCGCCCTCCTGGTTGTGGATCTGCATCACCGATGCGCCGGAGGTCCCCGACGGCACGTAGCCGTAGCCCTCGAACTGCCACACCCCCGACGAGTAGTCGTGGCCCTGACAGATCGAGAACAATCCATTTATATTTCTATGTGCGAGACCATGCAATTCCGATTTGGAGGTAGCGCTGCTATAGATGTTGACGGACAGTGTGCTTACCCGGAGCTTGACTTCGGAGCGGGGGTTGGTGTGGGTGGCGGTGTTGATGGGCTTGTCGTTTCGGTGCACCCAGAACGTCCGCACCCCTTTGCGGTACTGGAACCGCTTGCTCTCCGGCACGTTGGACGGGCTCTGCACCTGGAAGTCGCCATCGGTGAGCTCCACCTTCTTGAAGCCGGCGGTGGGGTTCCGGCTACCGCCGCTGGTTGCCGCGAGGAACGTGCAGCCCATGCCCACGAGAAGCACTAGCCATGGACTTGTGAGGGAGGCCATTGTCGCACTATGCCATGTAAGGAGGAAGTAGCAAGCAAGCTGACTAGCTTGTTCAGATGGATGTGGGAGAAGATCGATCGAGTCGTGAGGTTAAATAGCTAGCACTTGGCCAGTTTAGCGATCGACGTTCAGTTGTTTGACGTGCACCCTATGTATATTATATACTTTTCATGCACTTCCGTACGTAGTAGGCTAACTAATGAACCCCTTTTCTCTTTTGGATTTGTGATTTGATATTCATCAGAGAACACAAGTGTGGAAAGGGAGCAACCACCCTCGGAACGTCAGGAACAGGGCTCATGCGGACAGCGATAGTCAGTTGGCGACAACATCGGTACGTCAGTGCACACCAAACATGCTGCAACATTGTGTCATTGTTGCGCCAATATATTGCGACTCCGTGATAATCTGCGCGCCTCTAATTTTCAATACGATGATTAGTTTTTGCTACGATTAACTTGTGCCCCCTTGTAGCAGAGCTCGCACTAGCTAGCTCCACAATAGATCTCAAGTTTGTATACTACTATAAAATAAAATGGTGTCCCTGTCACAGCTAAACTATATTCAAAATTATTGAAGCTAGTCACATGTAGGGGTTCATGCGGACAACGATAGTCAGTTGGCGAGAGCCTCGGTACGTCAGTGCATACCATGCTAGAGCATTGTTGGACCAATATATTATGCCTCAGTGATGGTCTGTCTCTCATTTTGAATACCATGGTTACTTTTCGGTATGTTAACTTAGCTCCCTAGAGCATCTATAGCCGGACCTCTTAAACATGTTCAAACGCTCGGACAGATCGTCCGGTCACTGACCGGTCACAAAAAACAGTCCCAACTGAAGCTCTCAAACCGCGGACAAACACCCGGGCTGACCGGCACCCTTCATATCCAGCCCAAATATAGGGCGGATATGAGGCGGCCCGGGCGAGTACGCCATGTCAGCCCGGCCCACCGCTGGTCCATCCTAACCCCACAAAATCCCCCTCCAGAGCAAACTCTAGCTCACTTCACTCCGCTCCGCTCTGCTCCTCGACGCTCCTTTTTCCCAATCCGTCCAATCCCTAGCGCTGGCGAGCATGTCCAGCACCGGCAACCACTCCGACTGTAACTCCAGAGACGAGGACGAGCTGGCGCTCGGTATCGCGCTTGAGCACTCGCGGGTCAATACGGGCGGCAGCTCCAGGACCGGTGCGACGCCTCGTGTCGCCCGTCGCCGTAGCGCCGACGGTGGTGCCAGCCCTTCCCACCCCGCGTGCAGAGCTGCGAGGCTTGCCCAATCTACTCCGCTCGCGTGACGGTCTCCTCCACCTCCGGCCGCTGCTCCGCGCGGGCAGCGGTGAGTTCTAGTGCCCGCTCTGCCGGCGCCGCGGATGCTGAATCCAGAGTCGGAAGCATGCTCCGTCCACCGTGAGAGGCAGAGGGCAAGGGAGATGGCGGCGGGACTGACGCGGCTGCGCAGTCCGCCTGCCGCCACCGCGTGATGCCGGTGCCCGACGAGGAGGAGCATCTCCTCCAGTGGGTGTACCGTCGGTCACTTACTGGGACGGAGACGGATGCCCGGCGGCCTCGGAGGACCAACGCCAAGCAGCTCTGGGTCGGCATCGAGAAATCCGAGCGGGAGGCGGCGGAGGCAGCAGCGGAGGCGACGAGGGTGGCCAAGCCCAAGTGCTAGCAAGACCGCACCGTCTGGCGCTTGCAAGGCTACATCGCCATCTCCCATTCCTCCTCCTCTGATGGGTCCGACTCCGACGGCTCCGACGTCGACCCACCTCCTGGTGCGGATGCCTACAGCAGTGTCCGCAACCGGAAGGCAAAGGGCCAGCGAGGAAGTGATGAAGCTCGCCCTCTCCTTTTATATACTCTAGTTTTAGTATGTAGTTAGAATGTGCCTAATTGTTGAACTGTGCGAATTATGCTTTTTTGGTGATCTTTTGGTGATGTTTATGTGAATTATGCATGTTCAGTATCGGTTTATATGTCCGTTTCCTGTCGATTTTGATCTTTTCGTGATCTACATACTATGTTGCATGAATTTGTATTTGATATAGGGTGCGGGTATGAGATACGCGGGTGTGGAGGCGCGGATTTAGAGAGTGCCCGGTCAATGCCCACGGATGCGCCCTTAAAGGGTCGGATTTGTAAAGTCCGGCTAAAAATGCTCTTAGGCTACACAGATGTATCTTGCTATCAGAGACCATCTTGCTCTTAGGTACACAGTATGTTGAGCCTCGGGAGAGCATCTTGCTATCTATCTTGCCAATAAAGTAGTATGAGTTCAGCACTCTCGAAAAACCTAGAGTCGAACACATACATTTAGGATTCTTAACGAAGATGAAGATCAAACAATATCATAATTAAGTTGGATAAAACCCATCTAGCACAGAGGGAACAAAAGTTGCAGAGCTAACTGATGATGGGAACTAACTGCTAATCCCTCCGTTTAACCTAAAACCACCACATTTATTTTCGGAAGAGTACTTTCTTTCATGATAGTTTAATTCCACTTACATATATAAGGTAGTCTTGACTCAGCATGGGTCATGATTAAATATTCTGAGTGTGTACTAGTATCGAATTAGATGAGCTAGCTAGCTAGCTAGCACCATTGTTCATAAACGGAACTGGAAGGAAAAAGTAATTAAGGGAAGGTACCTCCAGTCGGTGAGAGCGCCCCATCCAATGGACAGCTCCCTCGTCGGTCTCCCTGTCCAGCCATATGCTCTGTCTGTGACTAATTGATTAGCCCCAAAACAAAATTTGTTGTTGGGCTGGGCGATCCGCCTAACGCGTATACGTACCACAAGCCCAAAAACAAAACCACCTGGCTCTTTGCTAGTGCTCCCTCCTTAGTGATCTAAACGCTTTTATATTTCTTTTCGGAGGGAGTACAAGACTACACAACATTCTTACCGATGTCATCACCCTGCTGCCCCGGGTCCCGAAGCGGGATGACCGCTGGTTGAAGTGATGGATGGTAAATCTCCAAATCATTGTCTGTGGGGACGACACCGTTTTTCTCTATTGGATTATTCACAAGCTCAGCAATCATGTCTCCGTAGCGTACATCATTCCTACTTGTGAGTGATACAACGTGGGTGTTCATTGAAACAGGTCCAAAATACTTTGCGAGCAACCTCTCCCATTTCAGCATCGCATATCCATCTCTGCTCCGGTGCTCTCCCCACCCCCCGGCTGAACGCGGGGTGGAAAAACACATCGACGGTCAGGATGAACCAAAAACGGTTCATAACAAGGGGCACGATCGTCTTTGTTGCCCCCGCGTATAGCCGTCGAGGAGCCCTGAGAGGCCCGTACGGGCCCGGTTAGATCGTATGCCCGGCCGTATACGTATTTGTTTGTATATGGCGGCCTTTCGTGCACGCGTGCAGCCGCCCGCGCGTGGGGCAGCACGTGTCACGGGTAGTTGCCAAAACTGTCGCATCATATAAATGTGGACGGCAACCACCTCCGGCCGCATCGCCCACCATTCCCCCCGCCGCATTGTCTCCCTCTCTCCACTCCCCACTCCCTCTCCTCTCCAACCTCCTCGTCTCCCTCACCGCATCCTCTCCATCGCCATGGCGGACGCAGGAGGCGAGCGCCCCGATTGGGGCGCAGATCTGGTGGAGCGGGCGCGGCAGGTCGCTGCGGGCACCTTTGTGAGGGGGCGTGCCAGCGTCCAGCGCGGTGCTCCCTCTGCTGGAGATCTGGAGAAGGCAGGGGCGGGCCGCAACAGCACGGTCCAGCCAGATGCGCCCGCTCTGGCGAACTCCGGCGAGGCGCAGAAGGTGGAGGCGGGCTCTGGCGAGGCGCAGAAGGTGGGGGCGGGCTCTGGCGAGGCGCACGAGGTGGAGAAGGTGGAGAAGGTGGAGGCCGGCTCCGGCGAGGAGGAAGCGGAGCAGAAGGTATCTGCGCTAACTTTTAGTTGGTAGTTTTTAGATTGTAGGGTTTGTGGCCAGAACTTTGTTTGGTTAGATTTGTTGGAGGTAGGGTTTTCTCCGCATTAGGGTTTTTCTGTATTTGATTCATGCAAGAATGGTGGACCACATATGATTATTAGATTAGGTTAGAAGTAGCCAGATTGAGGGATGGGGTTTTTTCAGATGCTTATTAGATTAGTAGTGGAATTTTTGCAATTCTTTAGGTGTTTGGAGGCAAATATATACTTCTATATTGGTTTGGGTTGGTGCCTACTTTAGTTCTTTGGCTTGATGATTAATTAAATGGATGCTTAGTTCTAGGGATTATGGCTGTCATAGTTGCAATTCTTAGATGCTTGATTGATGCATGCTGTCATAGTTGCAGTTATTTGATGCTTGATTGATGCCTGTCAGGCAGAGGCTATGAGATGAGTTGTGCATGCCCTTGTGTTTTTGGAAATTGTCTACGTGAGGTGATTAGATGGTGCATTAGTTTGGTTGTAAATATAGTGAAGGATGTGCTCATGTATTGGGTGTTGTCATGTTAATCAAAAAGAGCTTCTCAAGGGCTGGATTTTTTTGTGTGCTAGATTGGGGCTTCTGAAGGAGAGGGGAAGCGTGGTCGAGGGGAAGGGGCAGTCTATGCTTATTAACTTTGGGTTAGTAGTGGAATTTTGCCGTTGCTTCAGAGATATTGACAACATTGAACATCCTCTGCAATGTCGTTGCTTCAGAGATAAAAGCATCTTGGGGTTTTTTCAGATGCTTATTAGATTAGTAGTTGAATTTTTGCTTGTTAGAATTTAATTAGTATGAGGATGAATACCTTATTTAAGGGGGAATTTAAGGTCAGATAGATATCATATGATTATTAGATCTGTAGTTCAATGCTGCTGACATTTATGATTATTTGATTTGATCTGTGGTTCAATGATACTGGATGGAAACATATTTGATTTGGAATGCATTAATTAAGATGTGCCAATGAATTGATTTAGATGATACAAGATACATCTATAGTATAATTTGTTGTTGTTTAGGTAAGTAATGAAATTTTAGATGTTTGTTGGAGATGTATGCATTTATAGTTGAAGTTGTACCTAATTAACTACTGCATTATGTTAATATGTGTAGGAGCACTAGTAGAAAACAGGGCTATGGTCCAGGCCGGCTCAGCCCATTAGTCCCGGTTCAGTCTAGAACCGGGACTAATGTGAGCATTGGTCCCGGTTCGTGCGGCTAAGGCATTAGTCCCGGTTCACTCGGGCCCTTTAGTCCCGGTTTAAGCCACGAACCGGGACTAAAGGGTGCGACGACCTTTAGTTCCGCTTCGTGCCTCAAACCGGGACTAAAGATTAGACCTTTAGTCCCGGTTTGAGGCACGAACCGGAACTAATGGGGTTGAGACCTTTAGTCCCGGTTCGTGCCACGAACCGGTACTAAAGGTCCCATTTTCAAACTCTAACCCCCCCCCCCCCCCCGTGGATCGCCTTTTCAGTTTAAAAAAATAAAAGAAAATAATGGAAATGTCAAAAAAATAAAAGAAAATAAGTTTCTCATGTGATATGTGGTCTAGTTGTTGGGAAAATTTGCAAATGTGAATTTTGACTTTATTTGCAAAATCTCTCTGAAATTTGTAAAAATGGGCATAACTTTTGCATACTAACTCGGATGAAAAAGTTTTTTATATGAAAAATCATCTACTCGAAAAGTTACATCCAAATTTAACGGGGGGAACCCCGTTAAACATTTTCAAAATCCTCGAAAACCTAATAGAAAATAAAGTTACGGGGCTTTTAAGATCTAGAGTGGAAAAAATTGAAAAATATTTAAACAGTGGGCAAACTGTGGTCAAACAATGGTCAAACTAATTATTCTAGAATATTAATGTTACTAAATAATTATTTTAGTTATTTCAATTTTTGTCAAATCTGGTCAAACTGTGGTCAAACTGTGGTCAAACTGTGGTCAAACAATGGTCAAACTAATTATTCAAGAAATATTAGTGTTACTAAATAATTATTGTTTTTTAAAACAATAGTTCCAAACTCAAACAGTGAAATGTGTCACTTCATGCTCAAGCAAAATTCCTGAATGTTAATAGGATTGACATCTTATTATTGTTAGGAAAACAACAAGTGCAGACTTGGAGCGAGGGAGAATAGAACCCGGAAGTTAAGCGTGCTTGGGCTGGAGTAGTGAGAGGGATGGGTGACCGGTCGGGAAGTTAGATGATTTGGAATGATGAGGGGTGATTAAAGGATTAATTGAGAAGTGATGAGGGGTGGTGATTACAGACTAGAGGTTAAAATAATTCAGAAATTTGAAAATAAAAAAAATCCAAAAAAAAATTCAAAAATTTTTTTCAAAAAAAAAAATCATAAAATTTCCTTTAGTCCCGGTTGGTGTTACCAACCAGGACTAAAGGTGGAGCTCCACGTGGCCGCACCCTTTAGTCCCGGTTCTGGATTGAACCGGGACTAAAGGGGGGAGGTATTAGTACCGACACTTTAGTCCCGGTTCAGGAACCGGGACTAAAGGCCCTTACGAACCGGGACTGTAGGCCCTTTTTCTACCAGTGGAGCTTTGCTGCATTATCCCAAAAACAGTAATTTGTGCATATTAAAATTTATAGTTGGCTTCTGTAATTAGTATATACTATATGTAAAGTGTGAAGTAAACATTCCAAGGCAGGATCCTAGCAACAAAATATACTATATGTTTCCATTAAGTAGTGTGGGGGGGGGGATTCCCTCAAAAGAAAAGTGTTGGGTTAATCCAGGGAATGTCAAGAATCCAGCTTGCATTTTCATTAGCATTTATGAAGGACATCATTTATCTGTTGATTGATTGCTTAGATTCTGTATTTATAAGGAAAGCATTTGGTCACTTGCAACATACCAATGTGGTTCACATTCACAATTTTGTTTGTAATGACATTCTGTGAACTGCAATTCAATTCATTGTAATTGATGTGCTTGTTTGACAATATAGCAGGAGGAGGAGGATCTTCTGGGCAACAAGAGGAAGTGGGACAAGACTGGGTTCTACCCATATGAGTCTGATGAAGATGAGCCATACGAGGTAAGGCCTAGTTGAAATGTTATTTCTGCATTGAGTTAGTATTATGTGTTTATAGTTTTTGAATGCATAATGTATTAATGTCAGTCATTAATGTGTGCAGTATGAATCTGGAGATGATGTGGTCGAGGGGAACATCGAGTCCTTTAAAGAGAAGGAGGTGTTGAAGATCAGGGCCCAAGGACCTGCTAAGTACTACAACTAGAGGAATGAAAAGTACCGGTGCCCCTACTGCAGCAAGCCCAAGCCCAGGTCTGGGTTATTGGAGCATCTGATGGAACATTGCCGGGCTACATCGATCTCCAGTCATGACTACAAGATCATTGGTCAGCATTCTGCCCTCCTGAAGTGTTGGGGAACGTTGCAGAAAACAAAAATTTTCCTACTCGTTTCACCAAGATCATCTAGGAGTTCTCTAGCAACGAGTCAAGGGAGTGAGTTTGCATCTACATACCACTTGTAGATCACGAGCGGAAGCGTTCGTTAGAACGAGGTTGAAGTAGTCGTACTCGACGTGATTCCGATCACCGATGACCAAGCGCTGAAAGAACAGCGCCTCCGCGTTCAACACACGTACGGGACGATGGCGTCTCCTCCGTCTTGATCCAGCAAGGATGAAGGAGAGGTTGAGGAAGACAACTCCAACGGCAGCACGACGGCGTGGTGCAATTGGTACAGCAGTTCTCCGGCAGGGCTTCGCCAAGCAATGACGGAGAAAGAGAGGAGTTGGGGAGGGGAGGGGCTGCGCCTTCAATTGTGTGTTGCAGCCCTCCCCTCACCCCTCTATATATAGGAGGAGAGGGCAAGGGGGGCCGGCCACCTAGGGGAAACCCTAGATGGGGGCGGCGGCCAAAGGGGAGGAGGAAAGGGTGGCTTGCCCCCCAAGCCAGGGGGCGCCCCCTTCTCCCCTTTAGGGTTTCCCCTCCCAAAACCCTAGCCGCATGGGCCTAGGTGGGGAGGCGCGCCCAGCCCACTAGGGGCTGGCTCCCTCTCCCACTTAGCCCATGTGGCCCCCCGGGAGGGGTGGCCCCTCCCGGTGGACCCCCGGAACCCTCCCGGTGGCCCCGGTACAATACCGGCAGGCCCCCGAAACTTTCCGGAGTCCGTTTAACCACTTTCCATATATAAATCTTTACCTCCGGACCATTCCGGAACTCCTCGTGACGTCTGGGATCTCATCCGGGACTCCGAACAACATTCGGTAATCACATACTTGTCTTCCTAATAACCCTAGCGTCACCGAACCTTAAGTGTGTAGACCCTACGGGTTCGGGAGACATGTAGACATGACCGAGACGATCTCAGGTCAATAACCAACAGCGGGATCTGGATACCCATGTTGGCTCCCACATGCTCCACGATGTTCTCATCGGATGAACCACGATGTCGAGGATTCAATCAACCCCGTATGCAATTCCCTTTGTCTATCGATATATTACTTGCCCGAGATTCGATCGTCGGTATCCCAATACCTCGTTCAATCTCGTTACCGGCAAGTCACTTTACTCGTACCGTAATGCATGATCCCGTGACCAGACACTTGGTCACTTTGAGCTCATTATGATGATGCATTACCGAGTGGGCCCAGTGATACCTCTCCCTCATACGGAGTGACAAATCCCAGTCTTGATCCGTGTCAACCCAACAGATACTTTCGGAGATACCCGTAGTCTACCTTTATAGTCACCCAGTTACGTTGTGACGTTTGGTATACCCAAAGCACTCCTACGGTATCCGGGAGTTACACGATCTCATGGTCTAAGGAAAAGATACTTGACATTGCAAAACTCTAGCAAAACGAACTACACGATCTTTATGCTATGTTTAGGATTGGGTCTTGTCCATCACATCATTCTCCTAATGATGTGATCTCGTTATCAATGACATCCAATGTCCATAGTCAGGAAACCATGACTATCTGTTGATCAACGGGCTAGTCAACTAGAGGCTTACTAGGGACATGTTGGTGTCTGTTATTCACACATGTATTACGATTTCCGGATAACACAATTATAGCATGAATAAAGACAATTACCATGAACAAGGAAATATAATAATAATGCTTTTATTATTGCCTCTAGGGCATATTTCCAACAGTCTCCCACTTGCACTAGAGTCAATAATCTAGTTACATTGTGATGAATCGAACACCCATGGAATTCTGGTGTTGATCATGTTTTGCCCTAGGGAGAGGTTTAGTCAACGGATCTGCTACATTCAGGTCCGTATGTACTTTACAAATTTCTATGTCTCCATCTTGAACATTTTCACGAATGGAGTTGAAGCGACGCTTGATGTGCCTTGTCTTCTTGTGAAACCTGGGCTCCTTGGCAAGTGCAATAGCTCCAGTGTTGTCACAGAAGAGCTTGATCGGCCCCGACGCATTGGGTATGACTCCGAGGTCGGTGATGAACTCCTTCACCCATATTGCTTCATGTGCTGCCTCCGAGGCTGCCATGTACTCTGCTTCACATGTAGATCCCGCCACGACGCTTTGCTTGCAACTGCACCAGCTTACTGCCCCTCCATTCAAAATATACACGTATCCGATTTGTGACTTAGAGTCATCCAGATCTGTGTCGAAGCTAGCGTCGACGTAACCCTTTACGACGAGCTCTTCGTCACCTCCATAAACGAGAAACATCTCCTTCGTCCTTTTCAGGTACTTCAGGATATTCTTGACCGCTGTCCAGTGTTCCTTGCCGGGATTACTTTGGTACCTTCCTACCAAACTTACGGCAAGGTTTACATCAGGTCTGGTACACAGCATGGCATACATAATAGAACCTATGGCTGAGGCATAGG
This sequence comes from Triticum monococcum, assembly GCA_034509565.1. Classification (NCBI taxonomy): domain Eukaryota; kingdom Viridiplantae; phylum Streptophyta; class Magnoliopsida; order Poales; family Poaceae; genus Triticum; species Triticum monococcum. The sequence continues at coordinate 29,802,945 of CM067847.1, forward strand.
GGATGACACTCATCTCTTCTATTTCTTCTGCCGTGGTCGGACTTTGAGCCGAGCTCAATTTCATACCTTGTAGCACAGGCAAGAACCCCTTCTTAGACTGATCCATATTGAACTTCTTCAATATCTTATCAAGGTATGTGCTTTGTGAAAGACCTATGAGGCGTCTTGATCTATCTCTATAGATCTTGATGCCTAATATATAAGCAGCTTCTCCAAGGTCCTTCATTGAAAAACTCTTATTCAAGTAGGCCTTGATGCTGTCCAAGAGTTCTATATCATTTCCCATCAAAAGTATGTCATCTACATATAATATGAGAAATGCTACAGAGCTCCCACTCACTTTCTTGTAAACACAGGCTTCTCCATAAGTCTGTGTGAACCCAAACGCTTTGATCATCTCATCAAAGCGAATGTTCCAACTCCGAGATGCTTGCACCAGCCCATAAATCGAGCGTTGGAGCTTGCACACCTGTCAGCATTCTTAGGATCGACAAAACCCTCCGGCTGCATCATATACAATTCTTCCTTAAGGAAACCATTAAGGAATGCCGTTTTGACGTCCATTTGCCATATTTCACAATCGTAGAATGCGGCAATTGCTAACATGATTCGGACGGACTTCAGCTTCGCTACCGGTGAGAAAGTCTCATCGTAGTCAACCCCTTGAACTTGTCGATAACCCTTAGCGACAAGCCGAGCTTTATAGATGGTCACATTACCATCCGCGTCTGTCTTCCTCTTAAAGATCTATTTATTTTCTATGGCTCGCCGTTCTACGGGCAAGTCAGTCAAAGTCCATACTTCGTTTTCATACATGGATCCTATCTCGGATTTCATGGCTTCTAGCCATTTGCTGGAATCCGGGCCCGCCATCGCTTCTTCATAGTTCGAAGGTTCACCGTTGTCTAACAACATGATTTCCAAGACAGGGTTGCCGTACCACTCTGGTGCGGAACGTGTCCTTGTGGACCTTCGAATTTCAGTAGGAGCTAGATTAGAAGTATCTTGATCATTATCATTAACTTCCTCTCTAGTCGGTGCTGGCACCTCAGGAACATTTTCTTGAGTTGCGCCATTTTCCGGTTCAAGAGGTAATACTTCATCTAGTTCTACTTTCCTCCCACTCACTTCTTTCGAGAGAAACTCCTTCTCTAGAAAGGATCCATTCTTGGCAACAAAGACCTTGCCTTCGGATCTGAGGTAGAAGGTATACCCAATAGTTTCTTTAGGGTATCCTATGAAGACGCATTTTTCCGACTTGGGTTCGAGCTTTTCAGGTTGAAGTTTCTTGACATAAGCATCGCATCCCCAAACTTTTAGAAACGACAGCTTAGGTTTCGTTCCAAACCATAATTCAAACGGTGTCGTCTCAACGGATTTCGACGGAGCCCTATTTAAAGTGAATGCGGCAGTCTCTAAAGCATAGCCCCAAAAAGATAGCGGCAGATCGGTAAGAGACATCATAGACCACACCATATCTAATAGAGTGCGATTACGACGTTCGGACACACCGTTTCGCTGAGGTGTTCCAGGCGGCGTGAGTTGTGAAACTATTCCACATTTTCTTAACTGTGTGCCAAATTTGTGACTCAAGTATTCTCCTCCACGATCTGATCGTAGGAACTTGATTTTCCTGTCACGTTGATTCTCGACCTCACTCTGAAATTCCTTGAACTTTTCAAAGGTTTCAGACTTGTGCTTCATTAAGTAAATATATCCATATCTACTCAAATCATCAGTGGGGGTGAGAACATAACGATAGCCACCGCGAGCCTCAACACTCATTGGACCGCACACATCGGTATGTATAATTTCCAACAAGTTGGTTGCTCGCTCCATTGTTCCTGAGAACGGAGTCTTGGTCATTTTACCCATAAGGCATGGTTCGCACGTGTCAAATGATTCATAATCAAGAGACTCTAAAAGTCCATCAGCATGGAGCTTCTTCATGCGTTTGACACCTATGTGACCAAGGCGGCAGTGCCACAAGTATGTGGGACTATCATTATCAACCTTACATCTTTTGGTATTCACACTAAGAACATGTGTAGCATTACGCTCGAGATTCATTAAGAATAAACCATTCACCATAGGAGCATGACCATAAAACATATCTCTCATATAAATGGAACAACCATTATTCTCGGATTTAAATGAGTAGCCATCTCGAATTAAACGAGATCCAGATACAATGTTCATGCTCAAAGCTGGCACTAAATAACAATTATTGAGGTTTAAAACTAATCCCGTAGGTAAATGAAGAGGCAGCGTGCCGACGGCGATCACATCGACCTTGGAACCATTCCCGACGCGCATCGTCACCTCGTCCTTCGCCAGTCTCCGTTTATTCCGCAGCTCCTGCTTTGAGTTACAAATGTGAGCAACTACACCGGTATCAAATACCCAAGAGCTACTACGAGTACTGGTTAGGTACACATCAATTACATGTATATCACATATACCTTTTGTTTTGCCGGCCTTCTTGTCTGCTAAGTACTTGGGGCAATTCCGCTTCCAGTGTCCGCTCCCCTTGCAATAAAAGCACTCAGTCTCGGGCTTGGGTCCATTCTTTGGCTTCTTCCCGGCAGCTTGCTTGCCGGGCGCGGCAACTTCCTTGCCGTCCTTCTTGAAGGCTTTCTTACCCTTGCCCTTTTTGAACTTAGTGGTTTTATTAACCATCAACACTTGATGTTCCTTCTTGACTTCTACCTCCGCTGATTTCAGCATTGAGAACAACTCAGGAATGGTCTTTTGCATCCCCTGCATGTTGAAGTTCATCACAAAGCTCTTGTAGCTTGGTGGAAGCGACTGGAGGATTCTGTCAATGACCGCATCATCCGGGAGATTAACTCCCAGCTGAGTCAAGCGGTTATGTAATCCAGACATAGTGAGTATGTGCTCACTGACAGAACTGTTTTCCTCCATCTTACAGCTGAAGAACTTGTCGGAGACCTCATATCTCTCGACCCGGGCATGAGCTTGGAAAACCATTTTCAGCTCTTCGAACATCTCATATGCTCCATGTCTCTCAAAACGCTTTTGGAGCCCCGGTTCTAAACTGTAAAGCATGCCGCACTGAACGAGGGAGTAGTCGTCAACACGTGTCTGCCAAGCGTTCATAACGTCTTGGTTCTGTGGGACGGGAGCTTCACCTAGCGGTGCTTGTAGGACGTAATCTTTCTTGGCAGCTATGAGGATGATCCTCAGGTTCCGGACCCAGTCCGTATAGTTGCTACCATCGTCTTTCAGCTTGGTTTTCTCTAGGAACGCGTTGAAGTTGAGGACTACATGGGCCATTTGATCTACAAGACATATTGTAAAATATTTTTAGACTAATGTTCATGATAGTAAAGTTCATCTAATCAAATTATATAATGAACTCCCACTTAGATTAGACATCCCTCTAGTCATCTAAGTATTGCATGATCCGAGTTAACTAGGCCGTGTCCGATCATCACGTGAGACGGACTAGTCAACGTCGGTGAACATCTTTATGTTGATCGCATCTTCTATACGACTCATGCTCGACCTTTCGGTCTTCTGTGTTCCGAGGCCATGTCTATGCACATGCTAGGCTCGTCAAGTTAACCCTAAGTGTTTTGTATGTGTAAAACTGTCTTACACCCGTTGTATGTGAACGTAAGAATCTATCACACCCGATCATCACGTGGTGCTTCGAAACTACGAGCTTTAGCAACGGTGCACAGTTAGGGGGAACACTTCTTGAAATTATTATGTGGGATCATCTTATTTACTACCGTCGTTCTAAGTAAACAAGATGCAAAAACATGATAAACATCACATGCAATCAAATATTAAACGTGACATGATATGGCCAATATCACGTAGCTCCTTTGATCTCCATCTTGGGGCTCCATGATCATCTTGTCACCGGCTTGACACCATGATCTCCATCATCATGATCTCCATCATCGTGTCTCCATGAAGTTGCTCGCCAACTATTACTTCTACTACTATGGCTAACGCGTTTAGCAATAAAGTAAAGTAATTTACATGGCGTTTCTCAATGACACGCAGGTCATATTAAAAGAATAAAGACAACTCCTATGGGTCCTGCCGGTTGTCATACTCATCGACATGCAAGTCGTGATCCCTATTACAATAGCATGAACATCTCATACATCACATATAGATCATTCATCATTCATCACAACTTTGGCCATATCATATCACAAACCACTTGCTGCAAAAACAAGTTAGACGTCCTCTAATTGTTGTTGCAAGTTTTACGTGGCTGAATTAGGGTTCCAGCAAGAACGTTTTCTTACCTACGTGAAAGCCACAACGTGATTTGTCAACTTCTATTTACCCTTCATAAGGACCCTGTTCATCGAATCCGCTCCAGCTAAAGTGGGAGAGACAGACACCCGCCAGCCACCTTATGCAACTAGTGCATGTTAGTCGGTGGAACCGGTCTCACGTAAGCGTACGTGTAAGGTTGGTCCGGGCCGCTTCATCCCACAATACCGCTGAAGCAAGAAAAGACTAGTAGCGGCAAGAAGGTTGACAAATCCACGCCCACAACGAATTGTGTTCTACTCGCGCAAGAAGAACTACGCATAGACCTAGCTCATGATGCCACAGTTGGGGAACGTTGCAGAAAACAAAAATTTTCCTACTCGTTTCACCAAGATCATCTAGGAGTTCATCTAGCAACGAGTCAAGGGAGTGAGTTTGCATCTACATACCACTTGTAGATCACGAGCGGAAGCATTCGTTAGAACGAGGTTGAAGTAGTCGTACTCGACGTGATTCCGATCACCGATGACCAAGCGCTGAAAGAACAGCGCCTCCGCGTTCAACACACGTACGGGACGATGGCGTCTCCTCCGTCTTGATCCAGCAAGGATGAAGGAGAGGTTGAGGAAGACAACTCCAACGGCAGCACGACGGCGTGGTGCAATTGGTACAGCAGTTCTCCGGCAGGGCTTCGCCAAGCAATGACGGAGAAAGAGAGGAGTTGGGGAGGGGAGGGGCTGCACCTTCAATTGTGTGTTGCAGCCCTCCCCTCACCCCTCTATATATAGGAGGAGAGGGCAAGGGGGGCCGGCCACCTAGGGGAAACCCTAGATGGGGGCGGCGGCCAAAGGGGAGGAGGAAAGGGTGGCTTGCCCTCCAAGCCAGGGGGGCGCCCCCTTCTCCCCTTTAGGGTTTCCCCTCCCCAAACCCTAGCCGCATGGGCCTAGGTGGGGAGGCGCGCCCAGCCCACTAGGGGCTGGCTCCCTCTCCCACTTAGCCCATGTGGCCCCCCGGGAGGGGTGGCCCCTCCCGGTGGACCCCCGGAACCCTCCCGGTGGCCCCGGTACAATACCGGCATGCCCCCGAAACTTTCCGGAGTCCGTTTAACCACTTTCCATATATAAATCTTTACCTCCGGACCATTCCGGAACTCCTCGTGACGTCTGGGATCTCATCCGGGACTCCGAACAACATTCGGTAATCACATACTTGTCTTCCTAATAACCCTAGCGTCACCGAACCTTAAGTGTGTAGACCCTACGGGTTCGGGAGACATGTAGACATGACCGAGACGATCTCAGGTCAATAACCAACAGCGGGATCTGGATACCCATGTTGGCTCCCACATGCTCCACGATGTTCTCATCGGATGAACCACGATGTCGAGGATTCAATCAACCCCGTATGCAATTCCCTTTGTCTATCGATATATTACTTGCCCGAGATTCGATCGTCGGTATCCCAATACCTCGTTCAATCTCGTTACCGGCAAGTCACTTTACTCGTACCGTAATGCATGATCCCGTGACCAGACACTTGGTCACTTTGAGCTCATTATGATGATGCATTACCGAGTGGGCCCAGTGATACCTCTCCGTCATACGGAGTGACAAATCCCAGTCTTGATCCGTGTCAACCCAACAGATACTTTCGGAGATACCCGTAGTCTACCTTTATAGTCACCCAGTTACGTTGTGACGTTTGGTATACCCAAAGCACTCCTATGGTATCCGGGAGTTACACGATCTCATGGTCTAAGGAAAAGATACTTGACATTGCAAAACTCTAGCAAAACGAACTACACGATCTTTATGCTATGTTTAGGATTGGGTCTTGTCCATCACATCATTCTCCTAATGATGTGATCTCGTTATCAATGACATCCAATGTCCATAGTCAGGAAACCATGACTATCTGTTGATCAACGGGCTAGTTAACTAGAGGCTTACTAGGGACATGTTGGTGTCTGTTATTCACACATGTATTACGATTTCCGGATAACACAATTATAGCATGAATAAAGACAATTACCATGAACAAGGAAATATAATAATAATGCTTTTATTATTGCCTCTAGGGCATATTTCCAACATGAAGGTCCTGAGAAACCCTGACCTCTAGTCGTACATCATGCTGATCATCGGAAGCTGGAGGCCGTACTCATCATCAGTATATTTGATGATGTTTTACTTTTGAAAGTTGCATCTGGGTCTGAACTGCTTGAAAACTTGCTATATTAATGTAATGTAATGTAATGTATTGTGTGTTTGAACTGGATCTGTTGTGAACTGCCTGCTACCTATGGTGGTAACCTAGAATGCTATCTATATATGTGTGGCCTTAACTTTATTGGTGGTGAATACTTCCTTCATGTTTAGTTGTTGTTTCGATGGTGCAATGATCACAAATGGCGCTTCAGTGTTGCTTGAGACATGCTGCAACACTTGTCTATGCTGTGGGCAAGTGCAACATGCTGTGCCCATGTGCCAATTATACCAAATATTGAATGTGGCAATGTTCCAAAATGGCTGTCATGAATTATAGTACATGGGGTTTAGTAAAGTTACTGATAATTGTTCATCCTCACACATTCCATCAACGCATAATTTGAATAAGCAAAAAGATCAAATGTTCCATCATTTGAACCTATGTTGCAATTAGAGAGCAAATATTCCATCATCAAAGTATGAAGGAATTAAATGTAAATTTAGAAGAGTAATGTAATACTAGTTAAAAATAATGTGTGCAAAAAAAGGAATTTGAAATAAGATCTACTTTATTTTGTAATAAAGTTATATTACCCTACTTATTAGAATTTTGAAAATGTCACTTATTTATAAGAAAAGAAAAATATAAATATTCAAAAAGATGTGTTTGATAAAAATACCTTTTGAATTTTTGGTATGTTATTATTTGAGGGGTCATGTAATTTTTATGTTATTTTTGGAGTGCTCAGGTAATTTTTATGTAAAGTGAAGGAAAAGGAAAAAAATAAACAAAAGGAAAAGCATGGGCCATCCTAGCCATCTTGGAAACCTAGCTTTATAAATAAAAAAATCAAAAAAATAAGAGGCAATTAAAAAAGTAAACAAATATAAGAGGGCATTATAAATTCAAAAAAAATCAAAAATATAGAAAGAATATTTTGCAATGCCCCCCTGAGGTATAGACCGATGTTTTGACCAGTGGGTCTAGAGGGCATTATAAATTAATAAAAAATTCAAAAAAATATAAAACCTTGGAAACCCACCTTTGTTTGTGCAATATATCATGTGTGCTAAAGTTGAGGTCATTTGGAGATGGTCGAAAAAATGACCGCATTCCGGAGGGGCCATTTGGTCTAACTTAAGCCAGTTTTTGAAAAAAATGTGATTTTTCCCACCACCTCCAAATCACACAAACTTTCTTGAACATGGTGATCCACATGTTCCAATCATGGCTATGCAAGAAAATTTGGAAAAAGAATATTTTACAATGCCCCCCTGAGGTATAGACCGATGTTTTGACCAGTCGATCTAGAGGGCATTATAAATTAATAAAAAATTCAAAAAAATATAAAACCTTGGAAACCCACCTTTGTTTGTGCAATAGATCATGTGTGCCAAAGTTGAGGTCATTTGGAGGTGGTCGAAAAAATGACCGCATTCCGGAGGGGCCATTTGGTCTAATTTAAGCCGGTTTTTGAAAAAATGTGATTTTCCCCACCACCTCCAAATCACACAAACTTTCTTGAACATGGTGACCCACATGTGCCAATCATGGCTATGAAAGAAAATTTAGAAAAAGAATATTTTACAATGCCCCCCCCCCCTGAGGTATAGACTGATGTTTTGACCAGTCAGTCTAGAGGGCATTATAAATTAATAAAATATTCAAAAAAAATATAAAACCTTGGAAACCCACCTTTGTTTGTGCGATAGATCATGTGTGCCAAAGTTGAGGTCATTTGGAGGTGGTCGAAAAAATGACCGCATTCCGGAGGGGCCATTTGGTCAACTTAAGCCAGTTTTTGAAAAAATGTGATTTTTCTCACCACCTCCAAATCACACAAACTTTCTTGAACATGGTGACCCACATGTGCCAATCATGCCTATGAAAAAAAAATTGGAAAAATAATATTTTACAATGCCCCCCTGAGGTATAGACCAATGTTTTGACCAGTCAGTCTACAGGGCATTATAAATTAATAAAAAATTCAAAAAAAATATAAAACCTTGGAAACCCACCTTTGTTTGTGCAATAGATCATGTGTGCCAAAGTTGAGGTCATTTGGAGGTGGTCGAAAAAATGACCGCATTCCGGAGGGGCCATTTGGTCTAACTTAAGCCAGTTTTTGAAAAAATGTGATTTTTCCCACCACCTCAAAATCACACAAACTTTCTTGAACATGGTGACCCATATGTGCCAATCATGGCTATGAAAGAAAATTTTGAAAAAGAATATTTTACAATGCCCCCCTGAGGTATAGACCGATGTTTTGACCAGTCAGTCTAGAAGGCATTATAAATTAATAAAAAATTCAAAAAAATTCAAAGAAAAATTATTAGATGACTTGAAGGTCAAAACATTGACTTGTCATATATGCAAAAAAATATGTGTATTAAACGCAAGTGAGCATGTTTATAATTTAGTGTGTGATTTCAAGATCAAATCAATACACAATGGCAATATGCCAAAAAAAGTGCCCACCTACCAGAGCAGGAGAATTCATACTCCATGGCCTGCATACGACTAGGAACCCTGCGGTGCATGGGCCAGGATGCAGGCCCGTGGTGCAGAATATGTCCGCTGGTAGTAGGCCCCACGGGGCAAAGGGGACAACAGTTAGGCAATGTACTGCCTGCAATAGATAGGAGCTTGGGAGGGGAGTCGCGGCAGGGTATATAAACTGGTGCGGGGCTCTCTCGCTTGGCGAGGTGGGACTAAACTCCCACCACTATGCGCTGCGATGTGCCCTGCGCGGCTCCGCCTTGGGCCCAATTCGGGCGGGCTGGCCCAGGGCAGCCTTACTCCGCCCGCTGATACGTTTTATATTTTCTTTGTTTCTTTTCTTGTTTATATTTCTAATATTTAAAATCAAGTCTCTTTTTTTCTATATTATTTCTAACAGTGTTTACTAAAATTTAAAAAAATGCCAAATTCTGTTGTGTTTTATTTCATTTGTTCGTACTCTTTTGTATATTGATAATATTTACGAAATATGAACTAAAATGTCGTGTTTTAATTCAATTCTTCATTCCAATATTTCTTATCTTTATTAGTTTTTAAATATTTTTAGTTTGTAAGATAAAATGTTCTGTTTTATTTCACTTCTTCATTCTAATATTTGTTCTCTTCTTTATATTTGAAATATTTCCAAAATGTAAGATAATATGTTGTCTTTTATTGCACTTATTCATTCAATTTTTTTTCTGTTTTCTATATTCTCCTCTTTTCTTTGTTGTGACAGTTATAAATTTAAATAATGTATGATATAATGTTCTCTCATATTTCACTTTTACTGTTTGTCTTTCCTAATTATAAATTTTATTTTCTATTTCATACCTGAAATATTATTAAATCAAATATAGTTGGGACAATCGCATGTATGCCTCCACTTGCACCATGTACTACAAGCAGGTTCTTCTTCTCGGTCTCACCAATTGATACCAAACTTTTATGCACACCCTACGATGACCATAGCAAGCATGCCTGGCAACTACCGTTCATTTCCGACACTCTATGCATCTTGTAGGCGTTTTGCGGTGATAAAAGCCTAGAACACTGCCGCAGCGTGACACAACGTGTGTTTTGTGTCCGAACATGTGCACACCTTGCCTGGGGGGGGGGGGGGGGGCACATTGGCCATGCTCACATGCTCCCAACAGTTGGGGTCATCTCATGCATGCCCCCACATGCACCATGTACAAGCCGGACCATTCGGGTCTGCCGGAGGGCAAGTTTGGAAGAGGTTTTCATTGACGGTCCCACCAAAAGATCCCAAACTTTTTGCACACCGTACCATGACCATGGCATGCATGTGGTAGTAGAATTCATACACCACTGCCTCATTTTTGTTGAAATCCAATTAATATCCATGTGTATTATATGTAAGTGAGCATGTGTAAAATTTATTAGATGACTATATTTAGTTTGTAAGATAAAATATTCTGTTTTATTTCACTTGTTCATTCTAATATTCGTTCTCTTTTTTATATTCGAAATATTTCCAAAATGTAAGATAATATGTTATGTTCTATTGCACTTCTTCATTATTTCAATTCTTCATTCCAAATTATAAATTTTATTTTCTGTTTGATACTTGAAATTTTATTAAATCAAATGTAGTTGGGACAGTCGCATACATACCTCCACATGCACCATGTACTAGGAGCAGGTTTATCTTCTCGGTCTCACCAATTCAGACCAAACTGTATGCACACCCTAGGATCGGCGTTGTTGGACAAACCGCTCTGATACCATGTAAAAATATGAAACCCTAGAATTATGTGTTGTTGTATGTTGTTTGATCTGACCCTTGTGTAGGGTATATATAGGAGTACAAGAGGGGTGGAGACTTGGAGTACAAGACAAGTCACATGTGGTTTAAACTAATTCTATCTCTATCTCCTTATCTCTAACCTAAACCCAATTATATTTCTAACAAAGTGAGATTACCTTTTCATACGAAACCAACTAATTTTTTCATGCAATATTCTAATGAATCCACCAAGCCATAATTGCTTTCAGCGATGAATTTTCTTGCTATCTGGGTGACCACAATGTGAGCAGTGAGGCGATCTCGCAACTCGTGGGCTCTTTGTGCATGGTGATGCTAGATCATCAACATGGGCCTTGTCAAATACTTCTAGGAATGGGTAGATTCCTTTACCAATTTCATGCAACCTGAAGAAGCAGAAATAAAATCACATTGTGCAGCATGTGGGTGCCAGCGTGAGCATCGTCCGGTGAGCATGGTGCAGTGGGTCTGCACAAATGTGAGCATTGTCCGGTTGACAATGGTGCAGCCACAAGTAGAAATAAGTAATCTTCTCCCTCATTGACGATGGTGCAGTGGGTCTGCAACAACGTGAGCATCGTCCGGTTCTCATCAAGCCCATTGGCAGCATATGTGTGCTGGCGCCGCAACGAAGCTCGGTGCCCGGTCCCCGGAGATGGCGGAGTCTGAGCAAACCACCGGGTACGTCGCGCAGAACGATAGCGAGAGGCCATTCCAAGGGAGCTGCTCCCTTATCGAGCTCGTGCTGGGAAGCACCACGAAGGAGATGATCGGGTGACAGCAGGGCGGGCAATGATCTTCAGACTAGTACTGCTATTGCGGTCAAGCTGCAAAAAAGTTCAATGTTTAACGCTTGCAGCGACAAGTTCAGTTATAAAATGACTTGAATTGCTCCTGATTTATTTAGGATGATATCACTTCTGAGTATGTTGAATGGGTTGACAGGGAGTGGGATAGCAAAGCAAAGTCAGTCATTAAGTATCTTGCCATGAAGAATAAGAAACTGGAGACTAAGATTACAGATTATGAAGCTGAAATTAAAAGGAATGAGAAAGAAAAGAGGGTAATGGTTAAGATGCACAAGGAGATATTGCTCTATAGGGATAGGATTTTAGGATTTGGAGGTCTTCTGTATCTTGGCCTGCTTGCCATTATGATTGATGTCATAGTTAGCAAGTAGATTGTTCCTAAAGTTATTGACATCATTGTAATTGACATGATGAAATGATGCTAAATTATTTTCTATTCCGTTTATGGGCAAAGTGTAACAGAGATTGCATCATAAATAACATGGGGCCATCATGATTAGTAGACAGTGCACTTTTGGCATGTTATATATTTGGCAGACAATGCACTTTTGGCATGTCCTGTATTTAACAGACAATGCACTTTTGGCATGTTCTATATTTGGTATGTGATGCACATGGGCACATCACCTAGCAACACTACTGATTTATGTAACAGACTAGTTCATTGTCTTGTTGCAACATAGGAGCAACATCTAGCAGCTTCCATGCAACACTGAAGCAAAGCAACAATACATATTCAATATTTAGAAATTTAACTGAACTTGGCACTTAGGGTGAGCAGTAGATATTCAGTTCTTCAGCCATAAAGAACCCGATCAAACCGTACCGATTGCATAACTTATATGCTTACATATAAAAGCATACCTAACCAACATCAAACCCAAAATAATGTTAACTTATATGCTGAAACATATAACTGCATACCCAACTTAAGATAATCAGCAACTTCCTCCTCCTTCAGCAACTGTGCCCATCTTCACTTCTTCAGAAATTTGAGGCGGCGTGAGCGGCGCACCACACACGGAGAAGCCTTCTTCTTGACCACGGTTCTGTTGGACAGTTGCGCCACCTGATCCTGAGCCACCTCCTCTTCTTCCACCTTCACTATGTCAGGGAGGAGGGGAAGGAGCTCGACGTCGATGGGCATTGTCTTGCCACCCTCGACGGCGACCGGTGCTACCATCTGCATAGCGTCCTCCTCGCCCTCCTCATGGTCCAACGGCAGCACTGGCTTCAACACATGGCGGACCTGGTAGTCCGGGCTAACGGGCGCAGGGATAGCGAGCTCGACGTCGACGCGGTCCGCCCTCGACGCGACGCGTGCTGAATCTGGCCGCAGCGTCATGGTGGCGGAGCGGTACATCCACCACGTTGTGCGCTGAACAGGGGAGTCGCTTAGCGTGGCCTCTCGCATTGCCCACACGAGTAGGACAGCTGGCGGGACGCCGCGGCCATAGGGGAAGGCGCGCTTCCTCTCAGCGTCGGTGAGGACTTTCACGAGGACACGCGCGTGGTTGACCAACATCTCCGTGCTGGGGAAACAGCCGCGCACCTCTGTCAACTACGCACGCCACCCCTCGTCATCGCCGGCGAGGTCCATCATCGCTCTCTGCCAGCCGAGGTTTCTCTCCATGGAGGCGGCTGCAGCGGTCGCCGGCGAGGGTATTCTCGATCTACTGTAGGTGGGGATAAGAGGGGAGTTCGAACCGGCGCCCATGGGAGGTGGGTGAGTGTGTGGTGGGGAGGAGAGTGGTACAGTTACTTATTTAATGGCATTTAGGACATGGGCAGGGGAAATGTACAATAATATTATTTCTACCTCCCGCCCCCGTCATTACATAGCCCCGATCATTACACAGTAAAGAATTTTTTTGATTTTTGTTTACAGGGAAACATCTTACTTTATTTAAACAAAGACTGGGATCTCGCCTGCTAATACACTAAGGATACAATCACGGGGCCAAAGCCTCCAAACCAAATAAACACAAGCGCCTACAGCTACCTTAGCCGAAGTATGAGCCGGCCGATTAACACAGTAAATAATTGAAGCAAGTGTTCTACTCTTGTTCCTTCTCCACTTTTCTGCACCTGATAGAAGACAAGCTAAGTTAATTAATGATACAAACTTTAATAATCCACAATGCATACAAACACTTACTTCTGATTTAGTTTGCATTTCTTGCTACGTCTAGTGTGTCCTACCAATTTGCAAGCGCTGCACCGGGTTTTCAACTCATCAAAAGAGAGTGGTCTACCATTTTTCGAGACAGGGCAGCTCTCATCTGCCTTTGTTGCACCTTTGCTTGACACTTTCATAGGATCTTTAACCTCAATCATGTAGCCTTCACCACCGTCCACATATTCAACTGCACACTTACTGATGTCATTTGTTTGCTTCAACAAATTTTCCTGTAGCAGATCATACTCATGACTCTTAGCTATCACAGCCTTAAAACTCTCCTATAACTGATCCCACAAAGCAGGGTGTTTGCATGCCGCATGCATAGCTTCAGACGCTAACACACTGACCTGGCTATATTTCATTCTTTCCTCGGCCCCAGTCCAACCAAATCCCAACAGATCGCTTGTGCGCCTCGCGGGCAGTCCCAACCTTGCTTCTTTCGTGAACTGAATAAGAACTAAACACTTTGGTATTTCAGATATGTTCAAGTGCTTCAGTACATGGAATATGTGCTTGCAAGGTAGACCCTTTCGAATCATTCTTCTGCAGCTGCACCTTATAGTTTCTACGGAATTTACTGGTGTATACTCCACCCAAAAACGACGCTTCCGGTTATTCTTCCAGGCCACGATGTACTGTTGTGATCCGTCTCCCAGCTTAATTTCTACAATCTCCATGCCATCAATTTTTTTAAGATCATCTTGCAACATATAGAAGTTTGCTGGAGTGAAGACGTGAGAAGCATCTATCTCAAGTTTCCTCGAGCTAGTAACTGGCACCGGTAAACTCTGTGAGGCCGTGCAGTCATCTCGCGCCTCGTTTTCACGGATACGCACAACGGCGTTCTCATAGTGCAAAATCATATCCACCAGGGTCATTTCACCGTCTAGGTGGAGGTGAAGGCATGAGTTCAGGCTTTCACTCCGCTGGTTGCTTTTCATGCCAAGCCAAAACCCCTCAGTTAGATATGTCGCGGCCCACAGTCTCCTCTTCTTATACATCCGCCTCAACCATGTTACGGTTTTTTCCGACTGCCATCTTCGCGTGCCATCTCTCCTCAAACGTTGCCGTGGACATGCTGTAGTATAGAAGAGTTTGGAACTCCTTCAAGGACTTGTGACTGAGGTGAATCTTCATATTTTTCTCTATGTACCACGTACATATACGGTGCCACACGTCTGGCAAGACTTCACAAATTGCCTTGATCATCGCAGCGTCGGCGTCTGTGATAACACTCTTAGGCATCTTTTGACACATGGACCTCAAAAAAGTCTGCAGAAGCCACACGTATGTCTCCTCGGTCTTGTCCGAAACTATGGCACAACCAAAAATAGTGGTGTTCCGGTGATTGTTAAGACCAACAAAAGGTATGAATGGCATACCATAGTGGTTCATCTTGTACGTGCTGTCAAATACAAGCACGTCGCCGAAGTCCTCATAGTCATGACGAGACTGGGAGTCGCACCAGAACATCCTATTCAAATGTCCTTCCTTATCTAGCCTGTACTCAAAAAAGAAGCTAGGATCCCTCTGTTTCCTACTGGCCATGATGCCTATGGCTGTGGCAGCATCACCTTTTGAAAGCAGCTTCCTCTTCTCCTTGGCGCAAAGGTTGTATATTTCACGCCTGGTAAACCAACACCGTCGTACCATACATGTTTGCTGATGAAGCAATCCATCATGTCGTGAATTTTAATCCCTGCAGCTCCCATGGACATTATCTCATGCTTCTGGTACTCTTTGATTTTTCTGTGGGACCAAAGAAAAGGTACCTCGTCCGGTCCTGCCAACATATGGCTATGCTTGTCCTCAAAACTTTCAACATACCAAACCCCACGCTTTTGGTCAAGCTTGACGGTCAGGTGCGCTTCGCAAAAGCAGCGTGTCTCGGCTCTGAGCCTACGGCTGTGTCCTTCCTTGGTTAGCAACTTGCTGTCACGTTTCCCTTGTCTTGAACAAACAAACCGCCTATAACGCATATGACGTGACTCTGTTTTGCTATACCTGACCTTATTCTTTCTAATGCTGAAACCATTATCTCTAGCATAGCTGTTGTAGAAATCATACGCAGCATCGTGAGACGTAAAGGTCATTTCCATTATCTGCATGAACATATCCCTCTTATCATCTGCACTGGCAGTATCTTCGACATTCTTTGCCCCATCATCTTGTGTCACCTACACAATCAAACCATAGCCATGAAAACAGATTTCTAAGGTTTAACATTACTTACTTCCATAGAACATTGATTACACACATACCTCACTCATTATGACCGACGACTCGGACTCCCCAGAACCAGGTGCATCTAATGATTCGTCGTTAAGGCCTATCTCCGCGTCAGATTCACCGTAATAGTCGTACGCATTATGACATTCGGAAATGAACTGAAAAATACAACACAAATACATAATTACTTATCATATAATATTCCAGAAGAAATTCAATTTTCATGCCAACAAAAATTTTCACTTACATACCTGACTAATGTAATCTTCATTCGAGAGCTCCTAGTTGTTTTCCTGATCATCATCAAGCTCATCGATCTATAAATTTTCAACACAAAGATTTAATGTTGTCGGGTGCCACCAAAAAATTACAACATGACAATGCCACTCACATTAAGATCGTCACATTCGTTCCCATTCTCTGACCGATCTTCACGATCTGAATTTTCATCATCTGACCAATCTTCTATCCAGTCTTTCATCAGTTCTCCAAACTCCATGTATACCATGATATCAGTTAACTCCTCATTCGCCATTTCCTACAACCAATATTATGTATCATCACATGTGCAAACATTATCAATGATGAAATATAAAACACATAGCACACGATCACGGATGTTATGTAAACAACCGCAACCGAGGCCGTTCAGATCAGCCCAACTTAGTAATGAAGATGGCCACAACACCCGTCGTGATCACTTTCAATCGCGAGGAACTGCACGATCTCAAAACCTAGCTTGATCTGTGATTACCTCTGCCGCCGGATACCTAGGTTAGCCGCCACATCAAATAACGATACCGGTGGTGCGCACAGCCGACGGCAACCGACGCTACGTGAACCCAGATCACGAGGAGCAGCACTAACGGAACAAGATCCACGATCGCATGCGCCGCCGGGTAGCTAGGTTACCCGCCCCGCTAGGTTAACCACTACCACTGGCGGCGGCAGTTCGTTCGATGTTGCCGCGAG
Source organism: Triticum monococcum (assembly GCA_034509565.1). Taxonomy (NCBI): domain Eukaryota; kingdom Viridiplantae; phylum Streptophyta; class Magnoliopsida; order Poales; family Poaceae; genus Triticum; species Triticum monococcum. The sequence continues at coordinate 29,819,896 of CM067847.1, forward strand.
CGAGACTAGAGGGGGGACGCGGGATGCAGTACCTGTGCGCGCTCGTTGGAGATTCACGACGTTGTCACGCCCGCTGTCCGATGAGATCGCCGGCGACGAGATAGCCGCCGCTGGAGATCTACTACGTGACTTATGGAGCTGCGTCAATGCCCGCGAGATTGATGGAGCTGCTCGCGTGAATGATTGGATTCAACAGGTCTTACGTGGACGTGGGTCGTGTGATGTTTTTTTTGGACCAGGGTACTGTACGCATACGTTCTGGGTTATACAGGGCTACACAGGACTTGGATCTAGGCTGCGGCGGGCCAGGAAAAAAATAAATTTGCGGGGATAAAAATACCCCTCCGAAATTAGGTTAGGGGGGAGCATTGGAGCAGGGCTCTCGCATATCACAACGACATGGGTGGCTGTTGCGACTACTTCGTTTCCCGGTGCGGCTCGTTCAGGTACAACTTATTTGGCCATGAGGCCAAGCTCATGAAGTTGTTGCGGCACACTAACAAGACAAGCGTGTGGCTCCTGCCTCCGCTTGTCATCACTCCAATCCAAGAAATCAGCAAAAGGCTGGAGGCTCCAAAGAAGAAGCAAACTTTTTGTCCTAAAGGTTAACATTATTTCCACCTTGGAGAATAATTAAATGATTCAAAGATTGTTTGTCCTAAAGGATCGATTTATAATACAGGGAGGGTAATATTCCCCTCTTTAGTAACTGTTTCTTCTTAGAATATTAAATAAACAAAAAGGATTCATCTATCTGAATGAAATCTAAGATAGCACATTAGTTTAATAGCATGACGAACAAATATGGCTCCTTAATTTCCCCTATGCATTGGTCAACCCTGGATGCGTTCGGTTAACCCCGAAAGTTCATTTCCTTAATTAGATTGATCTAATTCTTATGCCTGATCTCGATGCCCTGCAAGAGGAGACCGCTCTTGCCGTTCAAATATTCAGTCTTTGACAGGCCGAAGGACACATCGCCATCTTCACCAGCCTCACAAACAAACTCACCCAACTCCAGCTCCATCCAACCATCCACCCTTTCATGAGGGAGTGCTACGTCCTCCGGACGGATCATGTGTGGGTTACGTTGGACGCAGACCTTGCATGCAAGAACGCTTCCTCCAACGCTCACCGATGCATTGACTGGAAAGTTCAGCCCGTAGGGCTCCTCTGCTAGCTTGTAAACGGCGTAAGTTGAGCCTTGGGACAACATCTTGCTGTGTATCTTGCCGCGAATTTCCAACCAACAAAACCCAAATGAGTTGAGCACTCTCAGAGAACCTGCAGTCGAACATTGGGTTAGGATCCATAACGAAGATGAAAACCAAACAACAGCATAAGTTTGCAGAAAACCATCTAGCATCGTGCGCGACCGAGTACTCAAAGAACAAATTAAGTTGCAAATTGACTTTGGTGATCAACATAACCAACTGCTAATTTCGTCATGACTCCTGTCCTGCTGGTGACGATTCTGGGTATTGGCTCACATTGTACACCATGGTACGTTCATATAGTAGTGTATATGTATGTGGTCAGAATTCAGAACACAGAACCTTCAACCCAACTGAAATTGGACGAGTAACACACCACAAGTCCACAACGAAAGTACGTACGCAACAACAGTTTTAAAATGAGTGATTTCCACTGCAATCAGATGACAAGGAATGCAGGTAGCATCATTGATTCAGCAACACAAGCTAGCAGGGGAACTGCGAGGAAACTTGGAAAAGGAGGAAGGCAAGAAACATTGAGTCGTGGAGAGGGATCCAGGTCCAGTATTATTGCGGTGTGTCGCGCCACGCGATGGACGTACAGCTCCCTCGCCGCCGCCATGTAGCACCCGGCGCCGCTCTCCCTGTCCAGCCACATGCTCTGCAGCACCATGGCACCAATTGATTTGATCAGCAATCGAACAAATTTTGGTCCATAGGCTGGCTCTTGGGCTGTATACGTACCATCTCGAAATAGGCTTTCGCCCCGTTTTATAAATAAAGCAACGGCCCACACGATCCAAATTTGAACAGCATCCAACAGGTAACGGCTGGGGCCACAGCACAAATAAGCCAAGAAAGCATAAGAGAAATATAAAGAAAAAGCCACCTAGTGGCTACCGCCGAGCGGCCCCTACGAGGACGACAGCCGATGCGCCGAGGCCAAAAGCGCATCCATCATCAAGCCTAGGCGATCACGATCACGCTGCCTCGAGAGCGGGTGCCAGTGCTGCAAGAAAGCAAGGAATTTGAAGAAGGAGTCAGAAGCCTTCTTTGCGAAAACCTTCTCAATCACCATCTTATTCCTAGTCGTCCAAAGAGTCCACGACATTGCCGCAAAAATAAGCCAAAATAGGCGGCGTTGTCGTGCAGGCTGAATAGCTCGAAGCTGCAGGAACTCCGCGAGATTTAGGGCCTCCCAGTCAGACCCCAACGCCTCGCGGACGAAAGTCCATAATACCCTCGCTGCCGTGCAGGAGAAGAGAATATGTGTCCCAGTCTCCGGTACTGCACAGAGGGGGCAAATACCATCCCCAGGTCCGTGCCGCTTAAGTACCTCTGTCCCCGAGGGGAGACGGTCTCGTAGAAGTTGCCAAACAAAAATCTTAATCTTTAATGGGACGGGGGCTTTCCATAGAAGGGGCAAGCCAGGGGTGAGTTGTCGGCGGGCAAAGGGCCTGGTAAGCCGTGCCCACTGAGAACTCCGCTGTCGGCGTGCGCCGCCATGAAACTGTGTCCGGATAATCCGGGAGCACGAGTGGCAGGGCGGCCCGCAATGTAGTCCAGTCATTAATCTCGGTCGGTCCGAACGAGCGACGGAACTCAAGGTTCCACTGTCCATCTTGGAAGGTCGTAGCCACAAGAACAGACGGATCTACACAAATCGAGAATAGGCCAGGGAAGGTGACGCGTAATAGCTCCATGCCCAGCCAGGGATCCAGCCAGAATTGGATCCCGTGCCCGTTCCCTAAGGAGAAGGAAATCCCTAAGCGGATGTCCTCCTTGATCCTTTGGATGGCTCGCCAGAATTGTGAGCCATCTGTCCGGGAGCAAGCCAAGAGCGGTTCTCCCCTCAGGTATTTTGCCTGAATGAGCTGCAGCCATAACCCTCCCTCGCCGCATAGAATCCGCCAGACCCATCTCAGCATGAGGGCCACGTTCATGCGGCGGGAGGCAATGATGCCCAGACCACCACGGTCCTTAGGCATGCAGATATCCGCCCATTTTACCATGTGGTATTTTTGGCGGCCATTGGCCGCCTGCCAAAAGAACCTAGCGAGGTCCTTATCGAAGGCACTATGGACGCCTCCCGGAAGAATGTATAACCCCATCATAAACATGGGGAGGCTCGCAAGGTTCGAGCTAATCAAGACCGCTTTGCTCCCCTTGGAGGTAAACCGTCCTCGCCAGGGCTCAGCCCGAGAGGCCACTCGTCCCACTAGCGGGTCGAATGCACTTGTCAGGATCTTCGAGTCTGGAAACGGCATCCCCAAGTATGTAATGGGGAAGGATGTTAGCCTGCAATTCAGATTATCCGCAATCCTCTGTTGGTCCTCGGCAGGGTAACCTAAAACGATGACCTCGCTCTTGTCAAAGTTAATCTTGAGTCCCGACATAGCCTCAAAGCAGAGGAGTAGGAACTTAAGGTTAACTATGTCAAGGGCAGAGCCTTCCACCATAATCATGGTGTCATCGGCGTACTGAAGGTGAGAGACCCCCCCCCCCTCCCGGAATGAGGTGGCCGACCACCCTCGAGATGTGGCCGGCATGCCTAGCCTTGTCCAGGATACCTGCCAACGCGTCCACGGCAAGGTTGAAGAGAAGGGGGGATATCGGGTCCCCTTGCTTCACCCCCGCTGATGCCGCAAAGAAAGGTCCCACCTCTCCGTTAATGTTTATCGCAGTCTTGCTAGACCGTACCAATTTCATAATCCAGTTGCACCATCTATCCTCAAAGCCCGTACGCTGCATGACAAGTCGCAGGAAATCCCAGTCAAGCCGATCATATGCTTTCTGGAAGTCTAGCTTAAAAAATACACCCTTCAGCCCACGTGATCGCACCTCGTGGACAATCTCATGGAGGGAGAGTATCCCGTCATGGATTCTTCTCCCTTTCAGGAATGTTGTCTGGAGTGGGTGATTCATCCTCTCAGCAATAGGCGCGAGTCTAGACGCGCATACTTTAGAGAAGATGCGCTCCAGGACATTGATAACTGTGATAGGCCTGAATTGGTGAATGTCCGTCGCCCCAACTACTTTGGGGATCAGGGTGATAACACCGAAGTTTATGCGCGCCATGTCAAATGTGCCGATGTAAAATTCATGGAACATTGGCATGATCACCGGTTTTAGCCAGAACTTCTGGAAGAAGGCAACCGGCAAGCCATCCGGGCCCGGTGCTGACCCAGCCTTCATCGAGGCGATCGCCCGCCCCACCTCTTCCGGCGAGAAAGGGATAGTCAGTTCCGCATTCTCTATGTCAGATACCCTGTCCGCAAGGGGCCAGAAATCATCCGCCAGGGAGATCCCACCACGGGGTTCTGCCGAGAAGAGCCCCTTATAGAAGGAGTAAATGTGGGTCCTAATCTCATCCGGGTGTTCGAGAAGGGTGTTCCCTTCCCAAAGGCACGGGATGGAGCACTTCCTGCAACGCCCATTCGCGATTGCTTGGAAATACGCGGTGTTAGCATCGCCTTGAAGGAGCTACTTCTGCCCCCCCCCGGTCGCTGCCAGAATAGTTCCTCCTCCTTGAAAATCTCCATAAGGGAGGCTTCAAGGGCGTATCGCTGCAACCATTCGTCTGCCGACAGACCGACTGAATCATCAGTCTCGTCCAAGGCCTTAATCTGGTCAAGGAGCGCCCCTTTGCGGGATCTTAGGGCAGCACCTAGGTTGGCGCCCCAACCCCGCATAAACTGGCGGATGACTTTGGAGCAGTGATGCCAAATGTCTGTGGCACAGAAGGACCGAGGCGGGGTTAGAGTAGCCTACACCCAATGGTCCTGAACCATCTCGACGAACCCCGGCTGCAGGAGCCACGATGGTTCGAAATAGAAGCGTCTAGATCTCTGTGGGGACCCTTCCCCTGACGCAAACAGCAGGGGGACGTGGTCGGAGCCAATCCTAGTGACCGCCCGTAAGGAGCACAGTGGGAACATAACCTCCCACTGCACGGACACAAGGACCCGATCCAGCACGCTCCGTATAGGGTCCACCTGTTTATTGGTCCATGTGAACCTAGCCCCTACGCGGGCTATCTCACGCAGGGCCATCGTAGCTATGGCATCGTTGAACATGCGCATACACCGTCGGTCAATGTTGGGCGAGCTTTTGTCAGCCTCCGTTCTGATAAGATTGAAGTCGCCCGCCACCACCACTGGGGTCGTGCACCGTTCAACCTTATCCTGCAGCTCGGCCAGGAAACCCATCGACCGCCCCTGATCAACCGGGCCATAGACAATGATCACCTCCCAGCTGAGGCTCACACGTCGGTCGGTGATGGCCATACTCAGGAAGAACTCCCCGCGGTCCATATCCTCCACCGAGAAGAAGTCCTCCCTGACCCCCAGGAGAATGCCTCCAGACTGCCCAGAAGCCGGGAGCCATTGCCAGGCAAAAGGGTGTCGAGAGAGCCCCTGAAGCTCTGGAATGGAGAAGTCCCGACGAACCGTCTCTTGAAGGCCAACAATATCGATGTCTTCCTGTCGGATGTAGTCAATCAGCTGGCGTCGGCGGCCTAGGTTGCCGAAGCCCCTAATATTCCAGCATAGGAGCTTCATATAGGAACCTTTCCGGGATCACTAGGCCCCTCAGGTGGGGCCGAACTAGCCCTCCCGCCTAGGGCGGGGTTTGGCAATTGCTTCAACGGACGGCCACGACGCCCCTTCTTAGCGGGGGCCTGACCTGCCATGTCTGCAGAAACACCGCGAACCTCCATCGCCTGTTCAGAGGGATGGAGACGCGTAGGAGGCCGTCCCCACAAGGCCCTCCCTAATGGAGGGTCCCTCGCAGCGTCAGGCCGGGAGGGAGTCCGGCTCGGGCCTGATCCAGCTCCAGGCTCTCTATGCCCGGAGCCAGGCGGGGCCGAGGCATCCGCAACCCGTTGTTCAGCACGGGCCCGGCCCTCAGCAAGGGCCCCATCGAGCCGCTTTTTGGCACAGATGGCCGAGATCTGCTCGAGTCGGGGACCCTTTTCTCCCCGAAACACAATATCACAATCCGAAGCAACATCGCCAAGGTGTGCCATCGGCACTGAGCCAAGCACGACAAAACGAGAACCGGAATAAGAGGCACCAGAGGGATGAGGAGGAGTCATACCTGGAGAGAGGTCGCGTGCCGCCGCGCGCATGGCCGCCATCTCAGCGACCGTCGGGACTCGCCCATCCGGAAGGGTCCGGGACCGGCAGAGGCGGGCGCTCTGCCTAGACGCCACAACCGGGGAGTGCATCACCCGAGCGCCGGGGCTGTGCACAGGAGAGACGATGTTGACCGTGTCCAACCCCACCCTCGACGGAGGTGGCGAAGCAGCCTGGCCCACCCCTAGGCAAGGTGGCGGTGGTGTAGCTGGAACCAAGGCCGGGGACCCCACAGCTGGCGATGGTGGAGTCCCAGGCGAGCGAGAGTACCACACCACCCCAGGAGGGCGCGGGGACGACGACGGGCACACATCCATCCCCACGCTGCCAGAATCCTCCTCGTGCTCCAAGATCGGCGAGGATGCCGGGGACGTGGGCCTCCCCCATGAGAGGGGCGGCGAGGCCATCCCGGCCGCAGACAGAGCGAGCGCGACAGCCCTGGGGGGCCCTGCCCCGCCCCACCCACCCGAGCCGGACTCAGCCGAGGAGGGACCTGCTCCGGGGGGGTGTCATCCTCCTCCTCCTCTGACTCCTCAGAGCCCTCCCCGCCTCCGTCGAGTCAATCGCCGGAGGCGGGGTAGGCTGGACCACGCCCGTCCGGCTCTCGAGCTCCTCCAGATCAACCTCGTATGTGAGACGCCGGCCCTTCTTGCCGAAGTAGAAGATCAAGGACAGGCCATCCACCTCGGCCGGCATCGGACATAGAACCTCAATCCGGGCCAGGCCATCCCCATCCAGAGACGTGAGATCCACAGAGAGAAGCTTGCCTACCGGCTCTGAGATGGCCTTGAGAATATGCTCACTCTTGCCCCCACCAGGGGAGAGCCTTCTTCCCTTTGGAAGCCCATACACCAACACCCAAACCGGGGTGAGCGGAGGAACTGAGTCCGGTTCCGTGACGGCCTCCTTGACGGAGATGAGGAACTTGTTGATTGGGCACTTGATGTTGTCGTGGGTGCAGACGCGAAGAAGCTCCGCCGAAGGGAACGGTACCGAGAAGACCAACGGTGCCGTCTCGGTGACTACCCAAGAGAAGTCGCTGTCACGGTAGTCACCGGTGTAGGCCGCCAGCTCGTCGCGGATAAGGTCCGCGGTAACCACGACCGATGGCGGCAGGGTCTGACCAGGAACCAGCGAGACCGTCGCCAAGTGCGGCCTAACGGGCTCCTCGTCCAGCTCCGCATCGACGTAGTAGAAACCACATCCCTCAGATCCATACCCCCAGTAAGCCAGGGTCGTGGGGCAACGGGAGGGCGCCGGGCACTCAGAACGGAAGTGCCCCATGCAACCACAGTTGATACACATCGTCTCCTCACGAGATCTGGACCGTCCGCCCCGAGTCAGAGGCAACACTGGAGCCGCCTGCTCCGGTTCGGGAAGGATGGGACGAACATCCGAGACCGCCCCCTCGCCATGGGAAGGACCTGTCTGGGCACGCTTCTTCTTTTTGCTCTTGTTCTTCTTCTTCCGGGGTGGGAGATCGAGCTGATCCTGGGCATCCACGAAGCGCCGAGGCGGAGAATACCGCGACACATCGTCCGACGGACGCCTCCAATCCTGAGAATCAGAACCACCACGGTGACGGGTATAGTCCAGGCCACGAGCCGGTCTGTCCTCAGCAAGCGGCGCGCGAGAAGCCTCCCGAGGCGGCGGAGAGTGCAGCCTGTCACGGGATCCCCCACGGGAGTCCAGGGGCGGCCCCTGAGCGCCACGCGCAGACGAGTCCTCCCGGGCGTGGGAACCCCCACCATGCCGAGCCTCAAGGTCACGCCGGAGGGACGCCTCCCTGGCCTCATCTTCAGCCTGTCGGCGAGCAGTTTCTTGGCGTCGGAGGTCGCCCGGCGACCCAGCAAGCGGGAGGCGGGGGTCACGAGCCGGGTCACGGGGAGGGGGCGGCCGTCGGAGGGAGGTGCCGGAGTAGGTCTCCGGCACGCGGTCCCGGCGAGAAGCAGCCTGAGATTCCGGGCGGCCCCCCCGATGCGGGAAAAGGCCGCTTCGGCCGCGACTGGCCGTCACCCTGATCCCGCCTGGAAGGAGGACGGAGCTGCCGGAGAGGCGGAGGAACAGGTCCTTCTTCCCGCGCGGCAGCAGGGGCTCTCCGTCGGCGAGCGGCGGCAGGAAGCAGGCCCAGACGGCGTCCGAGTCGGCGGCGGCGCGGAAGGCCGGGGAGACCGCCGCGGCGTGGCAGGCGTCGCGCGGCGACATGAGGGAGAGCCCCACCGACACGAGCTCCTCCAGCAGGCGCGCGATCTCGCAGGATTCCATCGGTTTCTTTCTCCTCCACGGTTCGACCTAGTGGAAATGCTTCCAAAGGCTTAGCGACGAAGCATTTCATTAACTAGCTGATGCACCGTGCGTTGCTGCGGGAGTTTTTCATGAATTTTGTGTGAAAGGTCATGAACCAAATTTAAGTAAGAAACTACACAACTAACTTCACATTCTGCAGAGATGGCAATCTACACTAAGGTAAGATAAAAAGGTGAACACATGAATCAAAGTGGAAGCTTGCAAAAAAGTGCAGATGATGTCTATACATGTCGCCCCACATCATAATATATTTGTAGTTTTGTATACAGTGGCCTATTACAGTTTGTTAGTCAATGACCAGAACTGCAGATATGCCACGGTGATAAAGCTAAGGCCTCATTCGGTTTGAAGGATTTTTGTAGGAAAAACATAGGAACAAGGATTCCGGAGAAAATTTTCCTATATATGCATTCGGTTTGTAGGAAATATGTACAGGAATTCCATAGGAATACTACTCATTTCCTGTGTTTTTGGAGGAAACTACACATCTACTCAAAGCTCATTTTGCGCGTAGGAACGAGACAAGTCAAATCCTTAGGATGGCAAGTGACATCCTATCAAATTCCTATACTACTCCTAATTCCTACGTTTTAATTTCCTCCAAACCGAATGAACCCTAAGAGGTAATTATACTAGTGGTGCTTAAACTTGCAATCGATGTTCACTTTGATGCCTAAACTTGAAAAATACACCGAACTGGTTCTATAACTTGGCAGTATGGTTCAAATACGGTTCAATCACGTCTAGATATGTATGTATTGCTGACTAGACATACCAGCGTGGCGCGAGGCCCACTTGCAGTGATGGGATAGACTGCCATCGATGTTCACTTTGGTGCCTAAACTTGAAAAATACACCGAACTGGTTCTATAACTTGGCAATATGGTTCAAATACGGTTCAATCATGTAGATATGTATGTATTGCTGACTAGACATGCCAGCGTGGCGCGAGGCCCACTTGCAGTGCTGGGATAGACTGCCATGAATAGTGTGCGTCTGTGCGCCGCGCAGGACATGCACAAACCAATTCCCCTAGGTAGTGTTGCTGTCTTTTATATACCCGATACAGCCATGGAGTTAAATGTGCTGCAGTTATTGCACCCATTTTCCACATGTTTTTTTTTAGAAATTACAGAATATTCAGGTAGTATATGAAGTGTCCATGCTTTTAGGAAATGTATTTCTAGTTGTAAAAAGTGTTCACTTGTTTTAAAAAAGTATATGTGTTTGTGAAAAGATATATTTTCCAATAAAAATAAATATTAAAATATATGTGAAAAAATAAACAATGGCCTAGTGTTCTCCCAGGATTTTATACGTTCTTATATTTAAATTAGCAAATTTTAAACTATGCATACATTTATCTAGTTAAAAAAATTAATTACCTGACTTTATAATAATATGTAAATATTTTTGAATTACATTAACATGTTTTAAAATAAATTTTGTATGCATATTATTTCTAAGACAAGTAGATTCTAGCTTTATTTTATTACCATTACAATAATTTGCATAAGTTTTAAAATTAATAAAAATGAAAAAGAAACCAACACGTCGAAGGGTCACGTACAAAAGGAAAAAGAACTAATGTTTTTTTAAAAGACCTCGTGATATGTTTTTAAAATATGAAGATTTTGAAAGTTAGATTAACATTTCGAAAATGTATAACTTTTAAAAATTGCAAAATATTTTATTATATGTGTGAATCCTTACAAATATTATGAAACAATTTTATTAATTATTTGGTGTTATTTTAAATTTTGGATATTTAAAATTCCATTAACATTTTTTGAGGGGTCATTAACTATTTATTTAATACTGCGAGTATAGTTTGAATATTTTTCTAAAAAATGAAAAATAACTAGCATGTGGAAAATTGGACACACTGATTGCAGTCTAGTTAGCTAGATAAAGGTTAGCGATGTGTAATAGTCAACTAACTTTCCCTTGTTACGTGGTTTGCGCAGGTCTTTCGCATTGCACATGTCGCCGATTCAATTCTCAGCCGTGCTTCAGTTTTATTTATTTCGGCTGTGCACTGACAGGTGGGATCCGATGGTCATTAGACGCACTCTTTCCATGTCGGTCTGTCTCAGCACTGCAAGTGGGCTTCGCACCACGCTGGCATGGCTAGTGAACAATACATATGTATCTGGACGTGATTTGAACCGTATTTGAACCATACCGCCAAGTTATAAAACCAGTTCGATGTATTTTTAAGTTTAGGCACTAAAGTGAGCATCAGTGGCAAGTTTAGGCACTGTTGGTGTTATTACCTCTAAAGCTAATAACACGTTTTTTTCTGAATGTACGTACTGATTTTGTATTTCAATGAATTTGTCAGTCAGTGACCAGAACTGCATATATGCTGCAACAGTACATACACGTTTGAGATCATTGGCCATGTGCATCTGCATCTCTAAACCTGATATGATGGTTCAGTTTGAGGTCTCACCTACACATCTATATTACACAATCAAGTGAGCTGGACATCTATTCATATATCAACGCTACAACAGCTCTAAACTCCCAAGAGAAAGAGTCTACTAATTTTTCAGAGTTATATAGTTCAGATTGTGCAGTCAGCAACCAAAAATAGATATGCCTGCGGCTATGCATATTTGCTAACCAATCATTTGTCTACTTTTCTCTATTTTTAGTTTGGAAAATGGCACACCGATTAGTTCCCTGTTTCAGTTTACACAGAAGTCTGAACCCAGTGTGTATGCATGTCTGTTTATACTATATACACCCAGTCAAAATAAAAAAAAAAGAGCAAAATAAGAATACACTACCTAGTGATGAGCTAGGGAAAAAAATATCAACACAAAGACGTGATTCATGATACGAACATTGACTCTCTAAATATACTGAAGGAAAGCAGGGTAAAAACGATCAACGGGTCAAATGCATGGTAGTAATCTAACGAACAACATGGTGCAGGGAGATTGGAATGGAGGAATCAGGGAGAACCTTGTACAGAGGGGATTGAAATAGGTTGCAGGTGGCGTCTATGGTGCAGAGGTGACCCAACCTAGGATGTTTCCAACCTCTGGCTCATGATTGCGAGAACAAACCGCAGAAAAAGAGGGCATTCATATAATTCCAATTCAGCATCGTTTTGCAAACAATTTTGAACAGCGACTTAGTAAACAATTCGATGGGCTGTAGGTACGATGAGGAGGCTGCTGGGGTAGTATGTACGGACAGGGGTTGTGGCGTGAGGTCAGCATGCAGGGCACCAACACGCGATGCATGTGGCCGAATATCCAAGGGCAAAACCCAGCGACTATCGAGCAGGGTCATGACTCATTAGCAGCTCCAGTGATTAAAGGGGAAATGTACTGCAGCAGTTACCTGGGAGATTAAACACACCTGTTTCCTTTTTAGAGGATAGCAGTGGGATTTATATGAGGCTGGAGATGGTGAAGAGAGAGAGGCAGCTGTGGAGAAGACAGGAGGCAGAACATATACATACCTGAAAGCAGAAGAGCTAAAACAAAAAGAGTTGCATCAACAAAAAATGTCCAAACCTGAACAATAGAATGGCCATGCATGTAAATAAAATAAAACCAAAACTATATTAACTTTGAACACGAACAATAGTGCAGACAAATCATCAAAGGGACAATCACAGCCGAACCACATAGAACATAGTGCAGACAAATCTTTGACAAATTGTTTAATCCCGAAACAAAAGTGCCATACAACTGTCAACTGGGTCGATGACTTGTGGCACGGATATGTTTATGTAGCTCAAAGTCAAAGAACCCAATCTCTGTTTGAGGCATGGATATATACCGGCTGGTACTGAAAGCAAATCGAGAGAGAGCAAGGAGAAGAGATGCTTAGGCATTTCTTCGGGTTGGGCTCGCGGATCTTGATGTTGACAGCTCCTCCAGCTGGAACCCGAACTACTCGTCCAGATCGGGGCCGCAACGGGGAGGCCGCTTGTGACTCGTCCGAGGCCGCCAGCGCCAGGAGAGCCCGGAGAAGAGCGACGGCTGCGCATAGAATGATTCGGCTGCGCTGGTCAACGTTTAGATGGACGGCAAGGGAACCATGGCTCGGCCCACATCCCATCGCCCTGAGAGACATCGAAGGGGAGTCATAGCGGGAGGAGTGGACTGGTGCTCATATCCGGAGGAGCGCCCTCACGCGGAGATTACCATCCAGCCGCCGCCGCACACACGAGGATTGGAGGAAGATCCTGTGGGGAAGAAATGGAAGTGGAGAAGGAAGCGGACGGACTCGCGCTTTGATGGGAAATCAATCGGCAAGGAAACCGAAGTGCATCAGGAAGCGGTGCGGTCAGGCCTCAAGATGGCAATGGGTTCCGAAACTCGCGTCCCCGCGGGTTTTTATCTTAAGGGTGTTTGTTTCTAAGAACTTTTTTGTGTAGGGACTAGAAAAGGTCCTTTTTAGAGACTTTTTTACCAAATGGGAGGGACTTTTTAGGGACTAAACTAGGCATTTGGGCCTAAATGAAGAAAACTCTCAAAAGAGTCTCTTTTGAGACTTTTTGGGACTTTTCCAACAATGCCCCTCCATGCATTCAATGGCCCGTCACCCCATGGTGTTATTTGATTGTTATTTTTCTATATACTAGGGGCAACATGGTCATTTACTAACCTCTAGGAAGAAACTAGGGACTTTTTAGTCTCTGGAAACAAACAGGGAGGAACTTTTTAGGGACTAGAGACTTTTTAGTTGGGACTAGAAAAAGTCCTAGGACTTATGAACCAAACAGGGCCTTATTAGGGGACGGGGATGGGCGTCTTTTCATCCTCGCGGGGTTGCTGTTGGGCACATTATACAACCCGACACGTTTCGTGGGTTTGCACCCGTTTCAATAGTTCCCGAACCCGAAACCAGACAAAACCGGCAAAATACATTTTTTTACCAAACATTTTCTTTACATATCATCATAAAGTTTATCATTATCTTGCTGCAATGTTTCATAAAATGTTCATTACTACTTATTTGATTCTCATATGTAATTGCATATCTTGTTGAACCATGTATGGCTGAAATCTGCTCATCTTTGTTGCTGAAATGTGGCATCATGCTGTTGAAATAAATTCTATATAGATGTTGAACCATCTACTATTATTTTTGGTTGAAATTTGCTCAAGTTATGATGCTGAGATGTGCTTGTTTTGCTGCTGAAATGTTATTCTTTATCGCCACTATGTTTGTTTAAATATTTTAATTTTCTCGTGGGTTCCCCGTAGGTTCACCGAAACCCGATGGGTTTAGGGGACGGGCAGAAAACTTGCCCCGCGCATGGCGACGGGGACGGGGATGGGTTTACGATTTTCTCATGGGGATGGGTTTGGAAAGGCAAAACTCGATGGGTTTCGTCCCCGTTGCCATCTTGAGTCAGGCCTAGTGGGCTTTTGGCAGAAAAAAACCATAGCGGCGTGTGGTTAAGAAATGAAGTGACATTTCTCATTAAAAAAGTAATGCTTTGGAAAAATTAAAGATGATAATATTGATGTGGCATATATGAGGTGGATAGGCTGTATGTCAAAAGAAATAAAATAGTGGGGATGAGCTATTTAGGTACTATAGATTCGGGGCGAAGAAAGCTAAGCAAGTTTTTCAACAAATGTCGCTCTCGCAGACACGTCACTCGTGGATGCAGGCTCAGATGACTGAAATAAAGTTGGAATTTAAGCCCTGCGATGCCGGCCCGGCCCAAATCCATCGTGCTTCGGACCTCAACCAACTGCACTAGCCCAACCCACTTTAAAACAATACATTAGCGTTATAGTTTTAAAGTTATATGAAAAAAATACTAACTTTCTTCAATGTGTCAACACTTTCTAAACTTACATGAATAAAAAATTTAATGCATGAACACCATTTGCAATTATATGAACGTTTTTCAAGGTACACACTCGTAGAAAAAAGGCCTATAGTCCCGGTTCGTAAGGGCCTTTAGTCCCGGTTCCTGAACCGGGACTAAAGTGTCGGTACTAATACCTCCCACCTTTAGTCCCGGTTCAATCCAGAACCGGGACTAAAGCCCATCCACGTGGGCAGTGTGCAGAGCCCAGTCAGGAGACCCTTTGGTCCCGGTTGGTGGCACCAACCGGGACCAATAGGCATCCACACGTCAGCATTTCTGTGGCTAGGGTTTTTGTTTTTTTTGAAAGGGGGGGGGGGTTGGGGGTTTTGGGGGGTTAATTTAGGTGTTTCATGTATTGTGTTAGCTAGCTATAATTAATATAGAGAAGTGCCCTCTCTTATGTCCGTGCTTGGTCGACGCTACGTACTGTACATACGTATAGAGAGGACTAGACACGCTGGCTAGCTAGTAAAGCAAACGAAGGAAACAGAAGATCGTCATGAACATATATGCATACAGAGAGAAGTGATATCGACCACCTCTCCTTCTCCGAGAGATTGGTCGAACAACAAGTTCTCGTATATCTATCTGACAGTACCGGCTACATATATACAGTAATTATGTCTTACAAACGTAATCATACGGACTCAGGTTTAACATAGAATTCTCCGTCTTCAGGGATCACGTGGTCAAGAAAGAATGCCGCCAATTCCTCTTGAATTGCTCGCATGCGAGCTGGTGCTAGGAGTTCATCCCGCTTCCGAAACATCTAATTTGAAGAAGGGGGTCAATACATATATATATATATATATATATATATATGAATGAATGAAACTCAACACAAATGATGGTAATAAAATAAAATTGTGAATATTGTTATTTACGTACTTCATATTGTTCGTTAGAGTACCCGCCCCGCTCACACGTCGTGTGGCGGATGGACTCGCAGATGTAGTATCCACAGAAATCATTCCCTTATTCCTGCCACAACCACTTTACAAGAAATAGAGGTCAATCAAACTGATAAGCAATAATGCTAAATGGTATTGATGAAACTAGCGCTTGAATCACTAGGAGATGCGCGGAACATGCTACTATAGTACTTACTTTCGGGTGTCTAAATTCCAGCTCCTTCGGCAGTCCCGGAACTTTTTTGGTGAATTTTCTCCAAACCCTGCCGGACAAAGAAAACAATTACTTGATATCAGGAAATGAACAAAGTTGCTGATATGGTGGATAATGATCGATTTAACTTACTTCTTGAGGATTTCAGTCATGTCTGCATAGTCCTGGGGATCTTTTCGTCTTGAGTCTAAGACGGTTACTAGTCCCTGCTCAAGCTTAATCTCTAGGAGAATATAGTGGAAACTGCACACGCATGCATAACTCATGAATTACATTACTATAACCTTGACTAATATATAAGGGAAACCAAATACGCACAAGACAGTAACACTCACTTGAAGTTGTAAGGAAAGAGTATTATATCTTTGTTTTGATTTATTACGAACGATTGTAGCATGTTGGCCTCGGTAGCTGCGGCATGAAGTTTAACCTCAGTTGCATCTATGAGATATGTGTTAATGAACCCAATATCACCGACTTGTCTTTTCTTCAATTCGACGATCTTCAATCTGCATAATATAGTGAGGATGATTATAAATACATGCAATGAAAGAGCTAAGCTATATAGACAAACTTAATGACAGAAGTAGTACTACTTACAGACAGTAGAAGGCGATCGTTGTTTTATCGAGGGCCAATTGATTGAAAAACTGATAGAACTCCTCAAATGGAACAGGCAACAGATCAATTCCAACGAGGTCATGCTCCTTTTTAACTCTCACATACAAAGTACTCCTCCCCCCAGAGTCTCTGCAGATTTTCAAGTACCAATCATGCAATCTTCGCATCATCGTTGATAGAGATCTTTCATCTTTGACGAGAGGCTTCCCGTACTCGTATCTTTGCATCCGCATGTCCATGGGTTCATAATGTACTTCGTCGGGCAGGTAATCTGCAAGATTATTATAACCGGGCACCATCCTCGGATCATTAGCGACGTTGTGGTTAGGCACCTTGAGCGGGGGGCATGATTGCTTCGCTTGTTTGCCGAGCTGGGCAATTTGTTTCCCAGCTCGTCGTTTTTTCAGCCTTTCATCACTGACAGTAGTTCCCGACCGCTCCGCTTCGGCAAATTCCTTTCCAATAATGCGGTCATAGTTTCCTTTCGGCGGATCAGACTTTGGTGGTTTTGTCAGGGCAGCCAGAGTGCGCTTCACTTTCACCCCATCTACCTTCTCCTCCGGAGATGGATGTTTCTTTGCTTTCACCCCTTCAAAGAATTTCCTCACTTCTTCTCGCGCGATCTCGGCGTTCTCCTCCTGGGTCCTCTCGTATGGTAACTTCTCTGGAGTCTTCAGAGAAGGACCGAATCTGTATGTCCTCCCGCCTCTGGTTGTACTGCTAGACGCCGACCGAGCAGACGAAGCGGTTGTCTTCTTTACTTGCTTAAGAGGCGGAGGAGAAGGACTACGACCCGCCGGAGCAGCTGGAGCGGCGGCAGGTCTCTTCTGCCCTTGCTGACGAGGCGGAGAAGGAGGAGGTTGGCTGCTCGGGCGCGTCGGTGCAGGCGGAGACGGAGGCGGAGTGCCGCCACGCGCCGGAGAAGGAGCCGGCCGAGGGCCCTGATCGTCACTCGCCGGAGGAGGAGGCGGTGGAGGAGGCGGAGTGCCCTGACTCGCCGGAGGAGGAGGAGGAGGCGGAGGCGTCCAGTTCGGAAGGTTGATGAGGTCCTTCCGCCATAGGCATGGAGTCTCCAGAGCAGACCCCAGCCGAGTCTCCCCTTCACCGGTAGGGTGGTCAAGCTGGAGGTCCTCAAATCCCTCCGTTATCTCATCCACCATCACCCTAGCATATCCTTCTGGAATCGGCATGCAGTGAAAAGTTGCGCCGGGTTCAGTAGGATAAACAGAGCCAACAGCCGCCTTGACCTTCAAATTCATCCATTGCGTCATAAGGTGGCAATTTTGAGACTCTGTTATAACATCCACAGGATAGCTGGCAGGAGCCGTCAAGGCATGCTGCAGCTGAAGCTGCTCGGTGGAAGCCACGCTGCTTCTGCGCTGAGATGGCGGGGTAGCTTCGGGGAGGCTTCGGCAGTACGTTTGCTGCGATTTGCTTCTTGTTCCTCTATCGCTTGTACCCTTGCGTGCAGCGCCTGCAGTTCGGTATGCTGCACTTTTTTCCTCCTCTCATGGGATTTGTAACCGCCTGCGTCCGGAAACCCAACCTTCCACGGAACGGAGCCTGGCGTGCCTCGTGTCCGTCCAGGGTGCTCAGGATTCCCGAGGGCCATTGTGAGCTCGTCGTGCTCTCTGTCTGGAAAGAACGTCCCTTCCTGCGCTGCGTCGATATAGTGCTTAAGCTTACTGACTGGTATGTCCATTTGTTCGTTCGTCCAAATGCATCCCCCTGTTTCAGGGTCCAAGGTTCCGCCAGCCCCGAAGAACCAAGTCCGGCAACGGTCTGGCCAGTTATTTGTCTCTGGTCTGATCCCTTTATGAACCATATCATTCTCAACCTTGGACCACTTAGGCCGGGCTATGAGGTAGCCACCTGACCCCGTGCGATGGTGAAGCTTCTTCTTCGCGGCATTCTGCTTGTTTGTCGCCGACATCTTCTTACTCTTTTCCGATGTCTTGTATGCGACAAATGCGGGCCAGTGATCTCTGATCTTCTCATATCTGCCCTTGAATTCTGGTGTCTCTTTTTTATCGACAAACCTATTGAGCTCTTTCTTCCACCTCCTGAATAGATCTGCCATCCTCTTCAGAGCAAAAGACTTGATTAATTTCTCTTTAATTGGGTTCTCTGGATTATCCTCTGGCGGTAGGGTGAAATTTGACTTCAGCTCAGTCCAAAGATCATTTTTCTGCATATCATTGACATAAGACACCTCAGGTTCTTCTGTAGCCGGCTTAAACCATTGCTGGATGCTTATCGGGATCTTGTCCCTAACCAGAACCCCGCACTGAGCAACAAATGCCCTCTTTGTCCGGAGGGGTTCAATAGGTTGGCCGTCGGGCGCGATTGCTGTGATCTCAAGCTTTTCATCCGAGCTCAACTTTTTCTTCGGGCCTCGTCTCTTTACCGAAGTTGTGCTCGACCCGGAGGGCTAGAAAAAAGAACAAAGACTTAATTAATATGTGTACATACCAAAACAATGAATGCATCAATCAGCTAGTCAGCATAGGCTTAACTAATATATATACCTGGCCGGACTCGGTTCGGTCACCGGAGCCGTCATCACTTTCTCCTTCTTGCACCGGCATTGGGTCACCGGCGCCGTCCTCATGTTCTTCTTCTTGCACCGGCATTAGGTCACCGTAGCCAGCTTGTTCACCCTCTCCTTCCGGACCATCGATGATATCGTTGAGATAGTATGAGACGGCATCACTTCCTTCTGCGATTATCTCCCTCAACAACGCTTCTTTTCTTGCTTCGTCTAGGGCGGTGTCCATAGTTTCTACAAATATTTACAACATGGCAATTATTATTCAAACATGACAGATGGATATATTAGTGCCAAACGTAGAACTAGCTACCTAATCATAGTAAGCTATCGGGAGGGGGTATATATCGACAACGACGACACTACATCTATATATGTCCCTCGATGACCCTCGTTCCCGATAAAAAAAGAGGAAGAAGAAGAAAAAAAGAGGAGAAGAAAGAATAGAGGAGTCAGAAAGAATAGAGGAGACTCCTCTATTCTTTCTTCTCCTCTTTTTTTCTTCTTCTTCCTCTTCTTTTTTTATCCTCTTCTTCCTCTCATGTTCGAGAGGATCGCCTTGGGGTCGGGAGGTTGCCTAGTGTCAAAGGATTCAACAAAACCATGTCTTCATCATTAGGCGAAAGTAACATGTGCATGATGGTAGGAAGCTCTTCAAAGTTGTTCTGGAACGGAGTCCCAGATAGGATAATTTGCTTTTTGGTACAAAGTTCAGCAAGAGCCTTCCGAATATCGCTATTTGGAAGGCCTTTGCTGAATTCATACCAAAAGGTGGATTATTCTATCCGGGACTCCATTCCAGAACAACTTTGCAGAACTTCGTACCAACATGCCCTGGTTACTTCCGGCTAATGATGAAGGCATTGATTTCTTCAATACTTTGACACTAGGAAACCTCTCTCGACCCCTCGGCGATTCTTGACCCCTCGAACCCTCAACGACCCTGAAACCCTCGACCCTTGACCCATTAACGACCCTCTACCCTAGTTCCCGACCCTCGACCAATAGAGGAGAAGAAGAAAGGAATAGCTAGAGGAGAAGATTGAAGAAAAAAAAGAAGAAACAAAAGAGGAGAAGAAGAAAGGAATAGTGGAGAAGAAGAGAAACTAGAATATATTCTATTTTCTCTTCTTCTCCACTATTCCTTTCTTCTTCTCCTCTTCTTTTTCTTCTATTTTCTTCTTCTTATTTATTTCTCCTCTTCTTTTCGGTAGAGGAAACACTAAATAGCTAGCAAGTATCGTGGGTGTGAGATACATGTGGCCTTCGGTGTCGGACACTACATCCACGTCCCACAAGTGACGTGGGCGTCGAAACCCGCGCCACTTGTGGGATGTGGATTTAGTGTCCGACACCGACGGTACATGTATCTCACACTGACGATACTTTCTATTTAGGGTTTCTCCTCTACCACTCGGCGGCCCTCTCGACGACCCTCGTTCCCGATAAAATAAAGAGGAAGAAGAAGAAGAAAAAAAAAAGAGAAGAAAGAATAGAGGAGAAGAACCCTCAAACCCTCGAACCCTAGACGACCCTCTTCTTCCTCTCATGTTCGAGAGGATCGCCGAGGGGTCGGGAGGTTGCCTAGTGTCAAAGGAAACCCTAAATAGCTAGCAAGTATCGTGGGTGTGAGATACATGTGGCGTTCGGTGTCGGACACTACATCCACGTCCCACAAGTGACGTGGGCGTCGAAGCCCGCGCCACTTGTGGGATGTGGATGTAATGTCCGACACCGACGGTACATGTATCTCACACCGACGATACTTTCTATTTAGGGTTTCTCCTCTACCACTCGGCGGCCCTCTCGACGACCCTCGTTCCCGATAAAATAAAGAGGAAGAAGAAGAAGAAAAAAGAAGAGAAGAAAGAATAGAGGAGAAGTCTCCTCTATTCTTTCCTCGCCTCTCTCATGAATGTCCGGCGTTCTCGACCCCCCCCCCCTCCCCACGTGTCGAAGAAAAAAAAGAAAAAAAAAAGAGGAGAAGAAGAAAGGAATAGAGGAGAAAAGAGAAAAATAGAATATATATTCTATTTTTCTCTTTTCTCCTCTATTCCTTTCTTCTTCTCCTCTTTTTTTTCTTCTTTTTTCTTCTTCTTATTTATTTCTCCTCGTCTTCCTCTCCCCTCTCGGCGACCCTAGACCCCCTCTCGACCCTCGACCCCTAGGCGACCGTCGACCCCTCTTTTTTTTCTTCCTCTTCTATTTTATCCTCTTCTTCCTCTACCGCTCGGCGACCCTCGACGACCCTCGTTCCCGATAAAAAAAGAGGAAGAAGAAGAAAAAAAAGAGGAGAAGAAAGAATAGCCTCTATTCTTTCTCCTCTTTTTTTATCCTCTTCCTCCTCTCATGTTCGACGACCCTCGACCCCTCGGCGACCCTAGACCCCCTCTCGACCCCCTCTTCTTCTCCCTCTTCTAATTCATTTGTTCATATGAATATAAAAACAATTTCATATTTACAATAATTAATATCACCAAAAAAATCCTAATTTTTCTAAAGAACTGTTTTTTGCATATATACATGAACATAGATATATACATAGAGAACATATATATACATATATATATAAAGCAAGCATATATATGAAAAAATATCTATGAACAGAAAACAAATCCTAATATAGCTATGAAAAAATATCTATGAACAGAAAAATATCTATGAAAAAACAAGCATATATATACATATATATATTTTGCATATATATACATGAAAAAAAAGCATATAGCAGAAAAAAAGCATATAACAGAAAAAAAAAGGGCGCCGCGGCCGGACCAGAGGAGGACGCGACAGCGACGATGGGGGCGGGCGGGCGACGGCGACGGCGACGGCGGGGCGGCGCGCGGGAGGGCGACGGCGACGGGGCGCAGGGCGCGCGGGGGCGCGACGAGGACGGCGGGGGCAGGGACGGCGACGGCGAGCAGGGCGCGCGGGGGCGCGACGAGGACGGCGGGGGCGGCGAGGGCGCCGGCGCGCGGGGGCAGGGGCGCGGGGCGACGGCGACGGCGAGCACGGGGCAGGGACGGCGAGCACGGGGCGGCGACGGCGAGCAGGGCGCGCGGGGGCGCGACGAGGACGGCAGGGGCGGCGAGGGCGCCGGCGCGCGGGGGCAGGGGCGCGGGGCGACGGCGACGGCGAGGGGTCGACGGTGACGACGAGGAGGAGGAGCCTGACGGCGTCGGCGAAGGGGAGTGGGAGAAGTTGGCGAAAATTTTGCAAGTGTGGGCTTATATAGCCACACCTTTGGTCTCGGTTCGTGCCACGAACCGGGACGAATGACTACCTATGGTCCCGGTTCTTGCCACCAACCGGGACCAAAGGCCAATTTTCAGTAGCCCAAAGGGCGGGAAGCGGCGGCCTTTGGTCCCGGTTGGTGGGAAGAACCGGGACTAAAGGGGGGCAATGGTCACGGTTGGTGTCACGAACCGTGACCAATGCCCCCTTTAGTCCCGGTTGGTGCCACCAACCGGGACCAATGCCCTTGTGCGCCCCGCGTCCAAAAGTTTAGTCCCACATCGCTAGTTGAGAGGGCTCTGGAGTGGTTTATAAGCGCTGCTGCGCCCACCCTCCTGAGCTCCTCTCAACTGCAGGCTTTCGGGCCTAACCTGTCGTTGCAATGCCTGTGGGCCTACTGGGCCTGCTGCGGGCCTGAATCCTGGCCCATGTAGGGTTTCTAGTCGTATTCAGGCCGTGGAGGCCCAGTAGGTGGCATTTTTTTTCTTTTTTATTTCTACATTTTTTTTGGTTTTTTATTTTTTGCTTTTAGGTCACAAAAATTATAAACTTTCTATTAGTGCCATTAGTTTTAAATTTTAAATAGTTTAAATTCGAATTTTTAAAAATTTGTGTGAATCACTAGTTTATGAATAACTTTACTATAAAATTAGAATTTTTTTCTATTTATTTTTTATTTCTACTTAAAACTAAATACTTACAGTTTTTTAGTGATTTCTTTTTGCTTTTAGGTCACAAAAATTATAAACTTTCTGTTAGTGCCATTAGTTTTAAATTTTAAATAGTTTAAATTTGAATTTTTAAAAATTTGAAGAATATTATAGTTTTATTTTAGTTTAATTACTTACAGTTTTTTAGTGATACTTATAGTTTTATTTTACTTATAATTTAATTTTTTTTGTTTTCTTCTTTTGTTTTATTTTTTGCTTTTTATTTTTTTATTTGTACTAAATACTTATAGTTTTAAAATGTATGTGAATCGCTAGTTTATGAATAACTTTACTATGAAGTTAGATCATCTGTTACAAAGGGATTTCATTTTCTTGAACTTATTTGAACTCCATATTTTTTCTGTGTTCAAAATGCACCATTCAAAGACACATCATCAATTTCCAACCCTTTCTGACTTCATTTGTTATTTTTCACGCATTTATTGATTTTTTTGAGCTATAAGACGCTGAAATTGAAAAGCATTTCAAATGAACTCCGAAAAGGTTGAAAGTTGGCATGGTATCATCATTTCACCCACATAGCATGTGTAACAAAGTTGAGATGGTTACGACAAAAACTGGATGGACTTCGTGTACAAAACGGACAATCTCTTTCGAAGTATCAGGGTTTCGGACGAAAGATCATCTGTTACAAAGGAATTTTATTTTCTTGAACTTATTTGAACTCCATCTTTTTTCTGTGTTCAAAATGCACCATTCAAAGACACATCATCAATTTTCAACCCTTTCTGACTTCATTTGTTATTTTTCATGCATTTATTGATTTTTTTGAGCTATAAGACCCTGAAATTGAAAAGCATTTCAAATGAACTCCGAAAAGGTTGAAAGTTGGCATGGTATTATCATTTCACCCACATAGCATGTGCAACAAAGTTGAGATGGTTACGGCAAAAACTGGATGCACTTCGTGTACAAAATGGACAATCTCTTTCGAAGTATCAGGGTTTCGGACGAAAGATCATCTGTTACAAAGGGATTTCATTTTCTTGAACTTATTTGAACTCCATATTTTTTCTGTGTTCAAAATGCACCATTCAAAGACAGATCATCAATTTTCAACCCTTTCTGACTTCATTTGTTATTTTTCATGGATTTATTGATTTTTTTGAGCTATAAGACCCTGAAATTGAAAAGCATTTCAAATGAACTCCGAAAAGGTTGAAAGTTGGCATGGTATCATCATTTCACCCACATAGCATGTGCAACAAAGTTGAGATGGTTACGGAAAAAACTGGATGCACTTCGTGTACAAAACGAACAATCTCTTTCGAAGTATCTGAGTTTCGGACGAAAGATCATCTGTTACAAAGTTGGCATGGTATAATCATAATAGTTACGGGAGAAAGTCTTCACTTTTTCTTCGCTTGTGTCATTTGCTTATTGCGCCGTAACCATGGATAATCTTCATTGTTTATCAGGATGCTTGGGTCAGCCTTAACATTGAAGGAAGGAATTTCATGAAACTTTTCATAATCTTCAGACATGTCTGTCTTGCCGTCCACTCCCAGGATGTCCCTTTTTCCTGAAAGAACTATGTGGCGCTTTGGCTCATCATATGATGTATTCGCTTCCTTATCTTTTCTTTTTCTCGGTTTGGTAGACATGTCCTTCACATAGATAACCTATGCCACATCATTGGCTAGGACGAACGGTTCGTCAGTGTACCCAAGATTTTTCAGATCCACTGTTGTCATTCCGTACTGTGGGTCTACCTGTACGCCGCCGCCAAACAGAATGACCCATTTGCACTTAAACAAAGGGACCTTAAAATCAGGTCCGTAGTCAAGTTCCCATATGTCCACTATGTAACCATAATATGTGTCCTTTCCGCTCTCGGTTGCTGCATCAAAGCGGACACCGCTGTTTTGGTTGGTGCTCTTTTGATCTTGGGCGATCGTGTAAAATGTATTCCCATTTATCTCGTATCCTTTGTAAGTCAATACAGTCAAAGATGGTCCCCTGGACAACAAGTACAACTCATCACAAACAGTGTTGTCACCTCTGAGACGTGTTTCCAACCAACTGCTGAAAGTCCTGATGTGTTCACATGTAATCCAGTCGTCCCATTGCTCCGGGTGTTTGGAGCGCAGACTGTTCTTGTGTTCATCGACATACGGGGTCACCAAGGTAGAGTTCTGTAGAACTGTGTAGTGTGCTTGAGACCAAGAATATCCGTCCCTGCATATTATTGAGTCTCTTCCAAGAGTGCCTTTTCCAGTCAGTCTCCCCTCATACCGCGATTTAGGGAGACCTATCTTGTTAAGGCCAGGAATGAAGTCAACACAAAACCCGATAACATCCTCTGTTTGATGGCCCATGGAGATGCTTCCTTCTGGCCTAGCGCGGTTACGGACATATTTCTTTAGGACTCCCATGAACCTCTCAAAGGGGAACATATTGTGTAGAAATACGGGCCCCAGGATGACAATCTCGTCGACTAGATGAACTAGGACGTGCGTCATGATATTGAAGAAGGATGGTGGGAACACCAGCTCGAAACTGACAAGACATTGCGCCACATCACTCCTTAGCCTTGGTACCATTTCTGGATCGATCACCTTCTGAGAGATTGCATTGAGGAATGCACATAGCTTCACAATGGCTAATCGGACGTTTTCCGGTAAAAGCCCCCTCAATGCAACCGGAAGCAGTTGCATCGTAATCACGTGGCAGTCATGAGACTTTAGGTTCTGAAACTTTTTCTCTGGCATATTTATTATTCCCTTTATATTCGATGAGAAGCCAGTCGTGACCTTCATACTAAGCAGGCATTCAAAGAAGATTTCTTTCTCTTCTTTCGTAAGAGCGTAGCTGGCAGGACCTTTATACTGCTTCGGAGGCATGTCGTCTTTTTCGTGCAAACGTTGCAGGTCCTCCCGTGCCTCCGGCGTATCTTTTGTCTTCCCATACACGCCCAAGAAGCCTAGCAGGTTCACGCAAAGGTTCTTCGTCACGTGCATCACGTCGATTGAGGAGCGGACCTCTAGGTCTTTCCAGTAGGGTAGGTCCCAAAATATAGATTTCTTCTTCCACATGGGTGCATGTCCCTCAGCGTCATTCGGAACAGCTAGTCCACCGGGACCCTTTCCAAAGATGACGTAGGGTAAATCATTGACCATAGCAAGCACGTGATCACCGGTGCGCATGGCGGGCTTCTTCCGGTGATCTGCCTCGCCTTTGAAATGCTTGCCTTTCTTTCGACATTGATGGTTGGTCGGAAGAAATCGACGATGGCCCAGGTACACATTCTTCCTGCATTTGTCCAGGTATATACTTTCAGTGTCATCTAAACAGTGCGTGCATGCGTGGTATCCTTTGTTTGTCTGTCCTGAAAGGTTACTGAGAGCGGGCCAATCGTTGATGGTCACGAACAGCAACGCCTTAAGGTTAAATTCCTCCTGTTTGTGCTCATCCCACGTACGTACACCGTCTCCATTCCACAGCTGTAAAAGTTCTTCAACTAATGGCCTTAGGTACACATCAATTTCGTTGCCGGATTGCTTAGGGCCTTGGATGAGAACTGGCATCATAATGAACTTCCGCTTCATGCACATCCAAGGAGGAAGGTTATACATACATAGAGTCACGGGCCAGGTGCTGTGATTACTGCTCTGCTCCTCGAAAGGATTAATGCCATCCGCGCTTAAAGCAAACCATACATTCCTTGGGTCCTTTGCAAACTCATCCCAGTACTTTCTCTCGAATTTTCTCCACTGCGATCCGTCAGCGGGTGCTCTCAACTTCCCATCTTTCTTTCGGTTCTCACTGTGCCATCGCATCAACTTGGCATGCTCTTCGTTTCTGAACAGACGTTTCAACCGTGGTATTATAGGAGCATACCACATCACCTTTGCAGGGACCCTCTTCCTGAGGGGCTCGCCGTCAACATCACCGGGGTCATCTCGTCTGATCTTATACCGCAACGCACCGCATACCGGGCATGCGTTCAGATCCTTGTATGCACCGCGGTAGAGGATGAAGTCATTAGGGCATGCATGTATCTTCTCCACCTCCAATCCTAGAGGGCATACGACCTTCTTTGCTGCGTATGTACTGTCGGGCAATTCGTTATCCTTTGGAAGCTTCTTCTTCAATATTTTCAGTAGCTTCTCAAATCCTTTGTCAGCCACAGCATTCTCTGCCTTCCACTTCAGCAATTCCAGTACGGTACCGAGCTTTGTGT
Source organism: Triticum monococcum (assembly GCA_034509565.1). Lineage (NCBI taxonomy): Eukaryota > Viridiplantae > Streptophyta > Magnoliopsida > Poales > Poaceae > Triticum > Triticum monococcum. The sequence goes on from CM067847.1 coordinate 29,846,848, forward strand.
TGCCATCTTCGCAATTGGGGTATAACCCTTTTTTGTGATCCTCTAACATGCGATCGAACTTCAGCTTCTCCTTTTGACTAATGCATTGCGTCCTTGCATCGACAATGACCCGGCGGAGATCATCATCATCGGGCACATCGTCTGGTTCCTCTTGATCTTCAGCAGCTTCACCGGTGGCAGCATCATTGGGCACATCGTCTGGTTCCTCTTGATCTTCACCAGCTCCCCCCGTTGCAGCATCACCGTATTCAGGGGGCACATAGTTGTCATCGTACTCTTCTTCTTCGCCGTCTTCCATCATAACCCCTATTTCTCCGTGCCTCGTCCAAACATTATAGTGTGGCATGAAACCCTTGTAAAGCAGGTGGGAGTGAAGGATTTTCCGGTTAGAGTAAGACCTCGTATTCCCACATTCAGTGCATGGACAACACATAAAACCATTCTGCTTGTTTGCCTCAGCCGCATCGAGAAACTCATGCACGCCCTTAATGTACTCGCGGGTGTGTCTGTCACCGTACATCCATTGCCGGTTCATCTGCGTGCATTATATATAATTAAGTGTCCAAATTAATAGAAGTTCATCATCACATTAAAACCAAAGTACATACATAGTTCTCATCTAACAACATATAGCTCTCCAGAGCATCTAATTAATTAAACCATACATTGAAACTATGTAAAACATTTCAATGCGAAAACAAATGCGATCATAATCGCAACCAAGGTAACAATTGATCCAACGGCATAATGATACCAAGCCTCGGTATGAATGGCATATTTTCTAATCTTTCTAATCTTCAAGCGCATTGCATCCATCTTGATCTTGTGATCATCGACGACATCCGCAACATGCAACTCCAATATCATCTTCTCCTCCTCAATTTTTTTTATTTTTTCCTTCAACAAATTGTTTTCTTCTTCAACTAAATTTAACCTCTCGACAATAGGGTCGATTGGCATTTCCGATTCACATACATCCTAGATAAATAAAATCTATGTCACGTTGGTCGGCATAATTTTCATAAACAATAAATGAACCAATAGTTATAAACATAATATACATACCACATCCGAATCATAGACAGGACGAGGGCCGACGGGGGCGGATACCAAAACCATCGTACTATATAAGATGCAATAATAAATGTAAGAAAATGATACGAGTATCTATCTAAACATACAAGTAAGAATATTTTTCCTTTCAGAAAGAAGATAAGAACAAGAGGCTCACCACGGTGGTGTCGGTGATGAGATCGGCGCGGGTGATCGACGGCGGTGAAGACGGGGACGGGGCGTGACGGACCGCTAAATCTAGACAAATCTCGAGGAAAATGGAGCTTGGAGGTCGAGCTTCGAGAGGAGAAAGCTTAAGTAGTGTGGCTCGGGCATTCCATCGAACACCTCATGTGCATAGGTGGTGAGCTAGAGCACCACAAAGGCCTCTCCCCCTCGGCCAGAAAAAACAGAGCACTGTGCTCTGCTCTTGCGCGAGGGGGTATATATAGGCAATTCATTGGTCCCAGTTTGTGGCATGAACCGGGACTAAAGGGGAGCCTTTGGTCCCGGTTCATGCCAAAAACCGGGACCAATGGTGGTGGGCCAGGAGGGAGGCCCTTTGGTCCCGGTTCATCCCACCAACCGGGACCAAAAGGTCCATACAAACCGGGACCAATGGCCCACGTGGCCCGGCCGGCCCCCTGGGCTCACGAACCGGGACCAATGCCCACATTGGTCCCGGTTCAAGACTGAACCGGGACTAATGGGCTGAGGCGGCCTGGACCATAGCCCCTTTTTCTACTAGTGACAAACGCTTTAATAAATTACACAAACATTTTTCTAAAATAAGTTAAGGTATTTAAGAACTTGACTTCAAAAATTATTGGAAAGTATATACAAATTTTTAGAATTTGTTTTAAAAAATTGGTCAAAAAAGAATTTGTTTAAAAAATAAAATCCCTGAGCTACAGGACCTTTGCAGCTAGAGTGTGAGGAGAGGCTGAGTTCGGAAGATGAGGCATGTGAGACTCTCCAAATTTAGGTTAAAAAAAGTTTTAGGAAAAGATAGATAGAAAAAGGAAGCTCATTTAATTCTCATTGAATATCGAAAATAAAGGGGTTTGGTATTCAACCTAGTTTTGTGCAGATCCAATTTAAAGGAATATGTAGGCGAAGGAGCGGCGTAGTTATGTGTCGTCCTCACTTTTTACATCCTCCTTGATAGATATATGGGATCCTAGGAACTTACATGGCCTTAAAACGAGAAGAAGACCAGAGACAACTCTGTTGCAATCAAGCACATACATGATGTTAAATAATCAAAGTCATTTCATCGATCCCTTGTACAAACACATCGGGTTGCAAAGGCATGCCTCAGCCATTGCCTTACCGAATTACTCACACGTGATGATCGGATCACAAGATGAACTCATTGAAGAAGACATAAAGAGGAATGCTCTATTTGTTATATGTTTGACAATAGTTGACGGCTGAGATGCACGATTAAAGGTATGACTAACTTGAAGAGGGATTGCTGTAGTGATGATGGTGGTAGCTAAGGAGATGAGATGGGAAATAGCAATGGCAAGGGTTGGAAGATGGTTCTGTTATTCTGTTTCGCTAATGGTGCTCTCTTTGTTGAAATTGTAGAGTTGACCCCTTTTATAAAGGGTGATCAGTCGGACCTTCTGGAACTCGGTACAAGCGTTCGCTCGTACCGAACGCCGTCTTGCACTCTGGTTGCTTTGTTGTGCCTCCAATTCCTTCCTTTCTACCTTCATTTTTTTACCTCATAAGTGATGTTTTCCTTCCATGTTTAGGTCCCGCAGAAACATATTAAACCAAAGATTTCACGTTCTCTCGCATTTATTACTCATTAGTGACAATATCGGAGTGAATTTCTCAAAAATTCTGGGATTATCTGATTTAAACAACGGTGTGATGAGCGCAAAAACAACACCTAATCACTCAGAACAGGCCATCGCAGCCACTGGGCTGTGTGTCCCCCTGTCCACCAGGACTGGCTAGGACTCGGGCATGGAGGCCTCCTCAAATCTTATGCCTAATCTCAATACCCTGCACGATAAGACTGTTCTTCCTTTTCAAATCTTTCATCTCTGACAGACCGAAGGACACGTCCCCATCTTCATGCCCCTCGCAAACAAACTTGCCCAGCTCCAGCTCCATCCAACCATCAGCTCTTTTGCGAGGAAGCGTTGCATGACAGTTCCGTCTCATGCTTCTTTGCGGGTTAGGTTGGAGGCAGACCGTGCGGGTTTGGTGGGAGCCTCCAACGCTCACTGATGCCTTCTGGATTGGCAATTCTAGCCCGTAGTAGCCGTCGGCCAACCCATATGAATCGTTGAGTAACTTGTACACCATGAACACTGAGTATGTTGAGCCTTGGATGAGCATCTTGCTATCTATCTTGCCGCGGATATACAGCCAACAAACCAGTCTGAGTTCAGCACTCTCGGAAAACCTAGGGTCGAACACATATACGTTAGGATTAGTAACAAAGATGAAGACCAAACGATATCATAACCAAGTTGGATAAAACCCATCTAGCACAGAGGGATAAAAAGTTGCAAAGCTAACTGATGATAGGAATTAACTGCTACTCCCTCCATTTGATAGTTTAATTCCACATACATATATAATGTAGTCTTGACTCAGTCATGTGCCAGGATTAAATATTCTGAGTGTGTACTAGTATGAAATTAGACGAGCTGCAACGGAACGGAATGGACAGAGTAACGGGAGGAAGGTACCTGGAGTCGGCGAGAGCGCCCCATCCGATGGACAGCTCCCTCGCCGGCACCATGTAGCACCCGGCGCCGGTCTCCCTGTCCAGCCACATGCTCTGGATGCGACCAAATGATTAGCTCAGAAACAAAATTTGTTGTTGGGCTGGGTGATCCGCTTAACGTGTATACGTACCACGAGTCCGCCTGGAAGCAGGACGGGGCTGACGGAGAGGCGGAGGAACAGGTCCTTCTTCATGCATGGCAGCTGCTCTCCGTCAGCGAGCGGTGGGAGGTCACGATCGCAGGGTAGAAAGCAGGCCCAGACGACGTCGGAGTCAGCCGCCCCGCGGAAGGCTGGGGAGATTGCTGCGGCGCGGCAGGCATCTCGCGGCGACGTGCGGGATAAGATTGTCGACAGGAGCTCCTCGGGCAGGCGCGTGATCTCGCATGCCTCCATCTCGTTCTCCTCCTCCGCAGCCGGCTTGGTCGGTCTCCTCGGCTCCATCTAGTTTTAGTTTTGGAGGTGGAGGAGACGACTATCGACGAAGCACTTGCAAGCCGAAATGGAAGGAAATTGATTTCATTTTGGGCGAAGCAAGTGCGTTTGAAAATGTCAAGTCTTGTCGAGGTCTTTGCAAAAATCCATTTGGGCCTTCCATCCAGTGATTGGTTGAGAGTCGAGACCCAGCAGGCAAGAGTACTCCAAAGTCTTTTGAAACCTAGTGTAAATTAATGAAGCTATCAAGACTTGGCGGGTCGGCTCAGGTCAGCGGCTTTGTTTTACTCCATCGATTCCAGTGGATATGTTCTGCTGTATATATTTTCAGGGGGAATAGGGTGTTTTTATTACTCAAAATCAAGTGGCAATCCACCTTACAAAGTTCTGCATGAAATCCACACAGCTGTCCGATTCTCACACCTGCCAAAATTAGCTACAAAGTGGCTCACATCATTTTGTTCACGCTTCGCATGTGCGATCTTCATCTCTATCATCCTGTAGTGTTCTCAAGATAGTATCCACCATCATTGTGTATCGCGATCGCCCTGCATGTCCTTGAGAAATCAGGCTCTTGGCCTCTGTACAGTCAGTCTCCGATACAATTCACGGAGAGGTCCATTGCAAGGCAAATGTGAGCCCTCATTGTAGGCGGATTGCGCTATATCCAACGCATCGGCACACGAACACAAGGACCGGCCAGCTGAAAAAAAAGGATGGCACCTCTATCATCACGCAATATCATGCAGGCTCGTTGCAGCCGTTCCAGTGAATAAGTTGCATGCACATTTCATGAATTTACTGCAGCCATAAATTTAATCAATATAAAATATAGATAATGTTCGATGAAATATTGTCGCTGAATTCATATTCGGAGAAAGTTTTCATTGGTATAATTTTTAAATCACGTAACTAATGACGGTGGTGCATCCTCTTAGGGACTTTTTTGGGCCCTGGCCCATCTTATCAAAATGTTTTTTGCAGTGATAGGGCCGCTGCTATGTATTGCTCGCTGCAAGCAATAATACGGCTCGCGTCGCCTCGATCGTTGGCATGGTGGGCCGGCCCACTAGGGTTCCTCCAACGCGTTTTTTTTTGTATTTCTCCAAAAAAAATGTTTGCATGTTTTCCTTCTGTTTTTCATAAATTGAAATTTATTTATGAATTTAAAAAGGTTGAGAAAATAGAAAACTCATGGATTTGATAAAAATATATGAATTCAAAAGTCAAAATTCACAAATCTAAAAAATAGGAACTAAAAAAACTACGAATTTTGTGACAAAGAATGAGACAGGGTGGGAGAGCGCGAGAGTGAGGGAGGGTTGGAGGGAGAAAGGAATATGATAAAGAATTCACACAATGCCTACTAATGTCTATGAGAATATCTAGAAGTATACATTAGAAACGATTGATATTGAATCACTAGAATACGTATTCTTTCCTGTGACATCGTACTGGCTATTAACTAGTTAGTCTATAAAAAACTAAATTTCAGAATACACCCATGCCTTAGGGCATCTTCAGCCGTTGGCCCCCTAGGAGGGGCAAAAAATCGCCCCCTGGGACGCACCGGTGCTAAACCGCGCACTGGGGGCGTGATGCCCTCCAGTCGCGGCCCCCACGGGTTTTTAAAGTGTTCGAATTCGGCGCAAACAAAACGCAAACACAGGCGAATTCGTTCAAATTTAAACATATTTTACAAAAAAAAACTACCGCGGGCTACCCCGCCGTCTCCCTCGCCGCCCGCCTCGCTGCCCGCCCACGCGGTTCTACATGCCAAGGAGGCTGTAGAACCGCGTGTAGTCACCGCTGTCGTCGTCGTCGTCGTCGCCCCCGCCTACGCCTCCTCTGTCCCTGCTGCATCCCTCCCCCGGTTGGCGCGACGGGTTGGACGGTCCGGGGGCGTCGTCGTCGTCATCGCTGTCGAGGACGACGATGCCGTGCTCGTCCTCGCGCCCACGCTTGCGGGCGGCGATCTCCTCCAGGGCCCGGCGCTGTCGGACCATCTCGTCGTGGAGGTAGTCGTCCCGTGCCCACCGCATGGCGTCCTCGTCGGAGAAGCCGCGCCGGGCTATCTCCTCGTACTCCGAGGGGAGGCCGGGCTCCGGCTTGGGCTCGACGAGCACGAAGCGGCCGGTGGGGGAGGCGTTGTCGCCGATGCGGATGCCAGAGCTGCGGGTGCGTGCGTTGACAGGCGTGCCCTGGGGCTCCGGCTTGACGGGGCGGAGGTGGAGGCAGGGAGAGCCGCCGGACGAGGAGGAGGACCCGCCGGTCTCCATGCGCCTCGGCGTCCAGGAGCTTCCCCGGCGGCGTGAGAAGGACGTGGGAGCGGGGTACTCGAGGCGCGACGTGTTGCCGCCCTCGATGTACTCGAGGACGGCCTCCAACGTGCGCCCGGGCACACCCCACCACCGACGCCGGCCGGCGGCGTTGAGCCTGCCGGAGGGCACGACGCCGTTGGTGGCCTCGAGCTGCTCGGCGTGACGGCGGCGGAAATAGGGCTCCCAGAGCGGGCTGTTGGGGACGTACCGTGGCCCCTTCCTCACCGCACGCGGCAGGGACGAGCGGATGCGTGTGATCTTCGCACGCCGCGCCGCGCCGGTGGGTACCTGGGGCACCGGCACACCGCCGGCGCTGATCCTCCACGCCCCGGGCACCCGCATGTCCGGCGGGACCGGGTACTCGGCCTCGAAAAGGAGGCGAGCCTCGTCCTCGTGAAGATGGCGGCGGACGAAGCCGTTCGCCGCCACGCCGTCGCCTGGGAAGCGCTCGGCCATGAGTGTGATGAACTGGAGACGGCGAGAGAGAGGAGAGGGAGGAACGACGACGGCGAGAGAGTTTGAGTCGCCGAGTGCGCTGGGCGCGTATTTATATAGGCCGAGGCGCCGCCCGTCCGCGTGCCGCCGTGTGTACACGTGGCGGGCAAGGGAGGGCGAGGGACGCGCGTCATCCGGTCTTCACTGTGCCGCCCGTGAGGCATCAATGGCGCAGGCTGACCGGCGCGGCAGCGCGCGACAGCTTTGACATTGATTCGCCACGGGAAACGATGCGATGAGGACGACGAAGGGGCGAGAAGAGAGCCGTGTCCCTGACGCGGCGGGTCCGCGGCTGTTTCGCGCCAAAACAGTTCGCCCCGGCGCCCCTGGGCGCCCCCCAGCGCGCAGGGTTCGGCCTGGGTCCGCCGGCGCTGTTTTCGGCCCAGGCCGGCGAAAATCGGGCTACTGGGGGCGTGACTGGGCTGATTTTTCGGCGCCGGCGCAAAAAAAAACGCCTGGGGAGGCCTTCCTGGCGGCGCAGCTGGAGATGCCCTTATCGACTAGAATGAAGGTACTACAGCTTCCCTAAATAATAACGGACAACTGTTTTCCATTGTTGCACGGTCAATTGTGAGTTCTCAAGTGACTTGGTTGATGTTATTCATGAAATGCGTGAAAAAAATATCAAATAGTTGTTTTCGAAAATTAAGACCCTCACTTGCATTTATTTATACAATCAGAAAAAGGTAAACAATGTCTGAGAATATAAATTTGGCATGGCCATGATACGGCCTGAAGTCTTTGCGTTTAAAATTTTAAACAGTTTCACAAAAGTTGGACTATACATTGTTTTCTAACTGGAGTACGTATACTTTGAAGTTGAAATTTAAAGTATATATTGATGTTACACTATTATGCAATACGAGCTATTTGTCTGTGTGTTGCAATCGAGGCACACATATTTTAGTAGTTCAAGATCAATTGTGTTCCACATAAATATTACACCAAGCATATTCTAAATTTTGGTAAGATTTGATTTGATTTATTTGAGTATGAGTAGGAAAAGACAAGGAAAGTTTTAATTTAATTGAGGTTTTGATAAGATTTAATTTGATTTGGCTATGGGTGGAAGAAGGCAATTTATTTTTGGTTTAGTTACGTCTTGATAATATTTGATTTGAATGTGTTAATGCAGGATGTGGGGAGGGAGAGTTGGACGTATGAAGGTACAAACCCCAACTTACCTCTGATAGTAAGAAAAATACATATTTATTTTCCATTTAGCGAATATATAAAAAAAGTAAACATTTGCTAGGAAAAGTTCAAATTAACCTTTTTACCTTATTGGTAATTATTTATATGAAATTAAAATATGATCGATGAGAAATAAAACTTATTCTATTGGATGTAACTATTTCGAGTGCGTCCGCGAGCAGTGATGAGACACTACTCAAATAACTTTTTCTGCCTCCGAACACCTCATGTATGAAATTTTAAAATCATAAAAATATGCAAAGAAAACATCCACGTAGTATGTAGATCAACTAATCCTGGACCACCTAGGCTCCTGGCACATAGGGGGCAGACGCAACTCCGACTCCTCCTCTACCTCCGCTACCACCTCGTCGAAGAGCATGTAGGTATCCACTTGTTCTTGCTGGAGAAAGCGCTGGTTCGACTCCACGTACGCCTCATCTTGGCTGGACTTGAGGATGACTGTCTGCTGCACCATCTCCGCCGCTTGGGCGACGGGCCAAGGCCTCCTCCTAGTGAAGCCTGTTACGGGTGCCGGCTCCTCCTCTGGATCCGTCATCCATCTACTTCGGTTGTTGCTCCCCCTTCCTCATCCTCCTCCTTCATCTCCGGTGGGTCCGAAGGCAGGTCTGCTGCGATCTGGGCGGCGCGTCTCACCCGGATCTCATACTCGATCTGGAAGCGGCGCTCCGGCGTTAGCATAGCATAGGTGGTCTTCTTCTGTCGGGCCATGTCAGATGACGAGGGTAGAGGGAGGTGGAGATGGAGAGAAATATGCTCGGGCTGGCGGCACTAGGTGGGAGGAAGAGGTTGTGGCTAGGGCTGGGGACACCAGCCAGCTTAAATAGCTGGACTTTGGCCTCGGGAGGCAAGCCGGAGGGGCGTCACGCGGCGTTCAGACCCCCTTCGGAGGAGACGCCCATCAGACTGTTGGTGTTCTGGGCGATTCCATGTGTGACCTGGCCGAAAGTCCGACATGGAGGATGCACCTGGGCCTCCTCATATCTGCTCCATATTTAAGCTGGATATGAGGGGTGCCGATCTACCCGGTCATTTAGGGCGTGTATGGTTGCCCGCATGCAGCCCAACCAGGCTCGCGCGGGATGTGCGCGGCCTGTTTGGTTGGCTGGGCTGCATGCGGTTTGAGGTCCGCATGAACCTCAAAGCAGCCTGTAGCCTGGCCCGGCGGAAACTGCCGAATCGACAGTTTCTCGCGAGCCTGGTCGCGCGTGGCCGCGTGTGCGGGGCAGTTGCACGCCTCGGGCAGCGCGGGAGACGGAGGCGACGTCTCATTACTCGCCCCCACTCTCCTGTCACCGCCCAGGCGCACTGTTCCCACCGCCCCTCACTCTCCTCTGTTCCGATGGCTCTGGCACGCCCACCGCTGCGCCACCCTCTGACCCCGGTCGACCAGCGCATCGCCAGCATCCAGGAGCGCTGGCTAGCCGGGCACCAGAACTCGGGCCGCGACCTGGCGTCGGCGCTGCGGGCGCCGTCCCCCATCTGCCGGCCTCCACGAGCGCCGGCCAATGCGGTGCCGGCCGCTCCTGCTCCGCCGCCGATTCCGGACCTCGTGGTCCTGGGCTCGGCGCCGGCGCCGTCGACGGAGCAGCCCCTTCTTGCGACACCATTGGGCTCAGGGGTTTTCTTGACCCCCGTCCAAGGGTTTTATCCGGTCGACGGGCCGTCCTTCTCGACCTCCAGCGTGGTGTTCAGCACAGGGCCGATGCCGCAGGCCGTCGCCGGGGCCAGCTCGTCCTCTGCTCCGCCACCTCTATCGTTCTCGCCGGGGTTTTCACCCCGGCCTCGGTTCGCCGCGGCTGCGCGTGCTCCGGTGAGTCAAATCCCCTCAAATCTTGCTCCTAGATGTAGATTTGCGGTTAATTTCTTAGGCATGTGCTAGGATTGATATGATTCTAGCAGATCCGATTGGATGCGATCCCAATCGAATCCAATCGAACTGATATGTTCTTGTTTTGTACAGTGCGTGTGCTACTGCTTGTGTTCATGCTAGAATGCTAGTAGCTGTGTTACATGCTAGATTCATGTTCATGCTAGAATCCTAGAATCATGCTAGTCCGAGTCCTACTACATGCTAGATTTGTGCTACATGCTAGTAGATGTGTTCATGCTAGAATCATGTTTGTGTTGAGTGATGAATGCTAGAATCATGTTGATTGATGGCATGTTCATGTTAGGATCATGTCCTTGTTTCATGTTGCATGTTGAAGCTAGGGTTTATGCCATGAGTGGATATTATACGTGCATGTAGTAGGACCATTTTAGGATGGTTCCAAATCTGCATGGCTGCACATGGGTGCTATTGGCACTTGTTGTTGCTATTTTTAGATGTTTTGTTGTTTAGGATAGTGCAGTGATCAGTGCCAGTTGCAGCAAAAAAGATGCCACTGATCAGTGACTTGCCCAACAACAAGTGTCCTAGGCAAATGCTACTTATCAATGACACTTGCTGTTGGGTAAAATGGCACTTATCAATGGCACTTGCTATTGGGCAAGTCACTGATCGGTGTCATTGATCAGTGCCATTTGCACTACAACAAGTAGATTAGTGCTCTTGCCCAACACCAAGTGCCACTGATCATTGCCATTTGGCCATGAGCACATGCCACTGATCAGTGGCGCTTGCTGTTGGGCATTCTAGCATTCATCACTGATCGGTGGCACTAATCAGTGGCACTTGCTGTTGGGCAAGTCCACTGATCAGTGGCATTTGCTTGCTCGTTTGCTTTCTTGCTTGCTTGCTTTGTTTGATACTAATACTTGTCATGTTGCCTGACAAGATACTGAACATTGACTGGGATGTGGCGGGTGGAGGAGCTCAGGTCATGGCCGGAGCTGAGCGCGTCGAGGATTTCATCCCCACGAACAGGTAGCTCAGGACGGTGGACCTTCCTGGCAGGATCGCCTTCATGAGCGTGCCTCGTTTAAGGGGACGATCTCCGAGGCAGGGCCATGAGGAGGGAGCCAGGGAGCCGATGAGATTCTACCAGCAGATCAAGGACAACGAGGACCTCGCCATGCTCATCGTCCCTTCCAAGTTCGTGTAGGTGATGAACACCTGGCTGGTCATCAAGCGACTCTCGCGCGTAGTCAGGCTCTCAGCCAACAAGCGGTGCATGTTCTGGGTGCAGGTCCAGAACTTCGAGGGCCACATGGTGCTTGGCCGGGGATGGAACTACTTCTGCCGCCGTCACCGCATCGTCCCCCGTGACCTCGTCGTTGTGCGCATCTCCGGACTCGGACTGAAGGTTCAGATCTACAACCACAACTCGTCGGTGATGTGCAGGTATCGTTGCAGCAGGCACTACTGCCTTGGTGGATCGAGCAGGCTATATATAGTTAAGTTAAGTCAGGTGTTAGTAGAGAACTTTTAGGGTGTGTGGCGAGACTTGTGCTGGGAACTTGTTCATATTTTGGCCAGGAGCAGCACTCTGGCACAGCAGGGAAGGAGGATGCCCCTGCTCTTAATCTAGACTTATGCTATCCAGTTAAGTAGTTTGTTGTGTTAAGTTTACTATCATTACATTGCTTGCTTTGTTTGATCTTGCTGTTGTGATGTTGCTGTTGTGCTGGTCATGTGTGGTGGTAAGGCCACCACATTTGAATGGGGTGAACAGAACACAAACGCTGTTTGCAACCAAACAGCTGAAGTTTGCATCTGCTCATACCCTAAGCACAAATGCGGGCAACCAAACAGCAGAGGGTAAGTGCCTCTCGATGTGATGTAGACAACCAAAAAGGTTGCATCTGCTGTATATGAGGTTGTTTTTCAGCAATCAGGCTGGCTAGAGATGGACATACAATCAGTAGCGAATCTAGGATGAATTTGAAGATCAGGCTCAACTTCAGTACACAGACTGAAACTGGGTTATGATGGGCTGAAACTAGGCTGAGATGGGCTGGGATAAGCTGGATTTTAATTTCGGAGGGCAGGCTTGAGCCCATCCAAGCCTGCCCCTTGGATTCGCCGCTGCATACAATACAATTATTGTTGCAAACTACAACCAAACACGTCCTTAAGGCCTGTTTAAACACGTCCTTAAGGCCTGTTTGAGACGCCTGTTGAGACGAGATTTTTTGACCGGTCAGTGATTAGCCATCCGCCGGGATGTCTGAGATCCCGGATTTAGATGCTCTTATATATGACCGTGAGATTTTCCAATGGCATACACGGAGTGTTTTGGTAGCAGCAATGCCACCATCGGAAGGTTCGCGCCGGCCGGTCACCGACGCCGCGTAAAAACGCCCACCCTGCCGACACCTCCTGTGTGTGCTTTGGCCGCCGCACCAAAACAGACGCAGCGGCCAGCGGAGCACCGACTCCTGCCGTGTCCCTGTTCGGCCGCCGCGGAAACCCGGAGACTACGGCCCGGGAAAAGGACAGCGACAGCGGTCAGAGCCGAGCGCCATGACGCGTGATTACCGCCCGTAACAGGCGCTCCAGCATATATAAACACGACACGAACCACCTAACCTACCGCACTGGAGTTATACTCGTTCCACTGTCCACTCCACTTCCCACTTATCCAGCTAGCCTTCCCACCTCCTCCATTCCAAGAAGCTGAGCGGAGCAGAGTAAAAATGGCGATGCCGCGGGCCGTGTCCTTGTCGGTCGCCGTGCTCCTGGCGCTCCTGGCGTTGGCGGACTCGTGGCTGTACGAGGAGTTCACCACGGACGGCAACGTGCGCGCCGACTACAACGCGCAGGGGCAGCAGGTGGCGTCGCTCGTCCTCACCCAGCAGTCCGGCGGCGGCGCCTTCGGCTCCCGGCAAAAGTACCTCTACGGCCAGTTCAGCATCCAGATGAAGCTCGTCCCCGGCAACTCCGCCGGCACCGTCACCTCCTTCTACGTACGTATATATACTACTCGATTCAGATCCGAGCACAGAATGCACACATAGTTGAGCAGATTCGATTCAGGGACTGACTGTTGCTACTTGATTGGTTGCTTGGCGCAGCTGTCGTCGGGCGACGGCCCCGGGCACGACGAGATCGACATGGAGTTCATGGGCAACGCCACGGGGCAGCCGGTGGTGCTCAACACCAACGTGTGGGCCAACGGCGACGGCAAGAAGGAGCACCAGTTCGACCTCTGGTTCGACCCGGCCGCCGACTTCCACACCTACACCATCATCTGGAACGACAAGAACGTCCTCTTCAAGGTGGACGACCTCTTCATCCGCAGCTTCAGGCGGTACGCCGACCTGCCCTACCCGGGCGCCAAGCCCATGTCCGTGCACGCCACGCTCTGGGACGGCAGCTACTGGGCCACGCAGAAGGGCAAGGTCCCCGTCGACTGGTCGGGCGCGCCCTTCGTCGTCTCCTACCGCGGCTATACCGCCGACGCCTGCGTGCCCAACGGCGGGGAAGGCAGCCCGCTCTCCTGCCCCGCCGGCACCGACCGCTGGATGAACCGGCAGCTCGACGACGCCGAGCGCGGCACAGTCGCATGGGCCAAGCGCGACTACATGCGCTACAACTACTGCGACGACGGCTGGCGATTCCCGCAGGGCTTCCCCGCCGAGTGCTCACGCGGCTGAAGAACGCCGCCCCCCTTCTGCGGATTGTTCGTTATCCATTCATTTCTTGTTTCTTGGTCTTGGGTCACATCTAGTGTTCTTGATTTCGTTAACCCTCTGTTTATTCTTGCCAAGAGGGATTAGATTAAACGATAATAAGGGTGAATTCTTCGAGTAAATATCGGAACACACAGTGAGTCCCACAGTGAGAATTGTTCAAGGAATTTGCTCTTCCGGCAACTGCACATGGCGTCTGTCTCGGCAACTGAATTGCTTTGGAGTTCGCCGTAGCACCAAGCAGTAGATTTCTCTCCGTGTGTCCCGTTTTTAACCAGCGGAACAACAGTGAATAAATGCGACCGATGCAAAACTTCTTTTCAGCTGCCTGACGTACAGTACAGGCGCACCTTTTTTGTTCAAAGTTTTGGCTGCATGCCGTTTCCAAACAAAAAAAAAAGGGAAAATTGGCTGGATGCACGGTTTGGTCGGATTTCCCTTCCTGGAAGTCACCGGTTAGCACTTAGCAGGAGGAGCTACTCCGGTTGCTGTCGTGTACACTCCAGTCGGTGCTACTGCTACCACCTACTCACCATGTTCGTTCCTTTGGTTGGTGGTGCCACATGATCTGCCGCACCTAAAATGGGGAAATTCATGTGAGTGTAAAGAGCGTACGTCCGCCCTTAAAATCGCTGAGACCACTTGGTTGGCCGGGCTATATTCACCACTGTACTAATGGGATCCAGGGGGAAAAAATATCTTAGGTTGTTAATTATCATGTTTATTTTTGGGTGAGGTTTTATGGCTATCATTGCACTGGTGGCAACTTGTGGCATGATGATTGCTGGACATGCTCCCATGGATGTTTAGGGTCTATCGGGAAGTAGAATAGTACTTCCTCTGTCACGGTTTAGAAGGTATGCTTGAAAATTCTCTGGAATCTAGGTGGTTATTTATTAATTGTGAGATGGGCTAAAAAATAGCATTCACACTACGCATACAATAAAAATAGTATACGAAGTACTAATTAGCTATTAGAAATAAATGCAATGCGCCCTAAACCTTGTCTATTGTGGAAACTCACGCAAATTTAACTATGCCTTCTAAACCGTGACGGAGGGAGTATGCTTGATATCACCTTGATTACTTCTTCCTCTGTTCTATAATATAAGTGTGTTTAGTGGAGGGTGTACTTATTATTGATGAAAGATTGTATTATTTAGCATGTCAAATACTCCCTCCGTCCAGGTATATAAGTTATCTTAAGTTGTGCACCGCGTCCAAGGCAGAGAGAAAAACGAGATAACTCAATGTTTGTTTGTTAATTGATAGCATTGCATGCAATGGACCGACCACTACATGTCGTGTTTGGTAGTCTCAAGTCATTGAAAGCATATACGCCCCACATTTTTCATTGGTTAATTCTTTTATTTATGTGAAGAAATAAGAAATAGGAGTTAATGCACCGCGCCTACATGTTCTGAGATTATTTGGTTTTTCTAAGATGACTTATACACCTAGACGGAGAGAGTACTACAGCAGTGCTATATACACGACACAATGCACACGATTCATGCACGGTACTTAAATCCAGCCGGACATGCACATGATTGAGAAGGGCACCAGCGGCTGGATTAGCACGTCGTGCATGATCGGGCAGCACTGTCGTCTGGGTAGCAGTTTCGGGAGTACTACTAGTGAGATGATGTGGTTTTGATGATCCTTGTCGTTCATTCGTCAAAGCATTAGCGTGCTTGTGGCCTCTAAGAGCATCTCCAGCCGTTACCCCCCCCCCCCCTCCCCAAGGAGGCATAAAAATCATCCCTGGGGGCAAGCCGGCGATACAATCGGTGCTGGGGCGGTTGGGCATCCATCCGTCGCCCTCAGACGCCGATATTGGCCCATTTTCGGCAAATAAAGGGCCTATATAGGTGAGAATAGGCCCATATTCGCCGTAGTTCGTCGTGGCTCGGCGTTCAATTACCAACATAAATATTTTTTATCACATAGTTCATCACAGAAAATTAAATAGTTCAACAAAATAGTGCAACAACAAATAGTTCAATACAAATTATATAGTTCAACAAATAAAACTCATATTTCATCGCACGTCGCGCGCGGCGTCGCCCTTAAGCCTTCATAGGTGCTCCACCAGATCCTGCTGCAGTTGATGATGCATCTGTTGGTCTCGGATCTCCCGACGCATACTGAGGTAGGAAGTCCAGGTTGCCGGTAGCTTGTGATCAACTTCGGCTAGAGGACCCTGCCTGTAGTATGGTTCAGTGTCAAACACTGGCTCTTCTTGCTCGCTCTCGACGATCATGTCGTGCAAGGTGACACAACAAGTCATGATCTCTCACATTTGATCTTTCGACCAGGTCTGAGCAGGATACCAGACAACAGTACATCAAGATTGGAGCGTTTGAGATAAGTCTTCACGAATGTAGACCATCTCGGATAGATACCATCAGCTAGGTAGTACCCTTTTTGTAGTGCCACCCATTGACCTCGAAGTTCACCGTAGGAGAATGACCTTAAACAAGATTGGCAAAGATAGGGGAGCACTGTAGCACGTTGATGTCATTGTGAGTTCCTGGCATATCAAAGAAGGAGTGCCAAATCCAAAGGTCCTGTGTGGCCGCCATCTCAAGTAACACACTGCAACCGCCTTTGGCGCCTTTGTACATCCCCTGCCAAGCAAATGGGCACTTCTTCCATTTTCAATGCATGCAGTCGATGCTTCCAAGCATCCCAGGAAATCCTCTTGCTGCATTCTATGCTATGATCCGAGCAGTGTCTTCCGCATTGGGTGTTCTCAAGTATTGCAGTCCAAACACTGCCACCACTGTCCGACAGAACTTGTAGAAACACTCAATGATGGTGGACTCGGCCATGCGCCCATAGTCGTCGAGTGAATCACCGGGAGCTCTGCATGCAAGCATCCTCATCGTTGTCGTGCACTTCTGGATCGAGGTGAATCCAAGTTTGCCGATGCAATCCATCTTGCACTTGAAGTAGCTGTCGAACTCTCGGATGGAATTCACAATCCTAAGGAAGAGCTTTCGGCTCATCCGATAACGACGCCGAAATGTTTTGTCGCCGTGAAGTGGAGCATGGGCGAAGTAGTCGGAGTAGAGCATGCAGTAGCCTTCGAGACGATGCCGGTTCTTTGCTTTCATCCGCCCTGGCTCCGAGCCACCTCGCCGCGGCTTTTCATTGCTCGCCAGCAGCTGGGCGAGGGCGGCGAGGACCATGAGATGCTCATCTTCCTGGACGTCGGCCTCGGCTTCCTCCTCCAGCAGCGCTGCGAGCGCTTCCTCGTCGTGTGAGTCCATCGCCAAGGCAGGCAAATCGCCGAACACCTTGCGCCCGGTGGGCGTGTACCCGCCGCTAAACTGCCCCTCCGCAGCCGGAAACGGCGGCAAAAACGCCCAGCTGCTGGTGGAGAGGCTGCCTCGGCGAATCTCTGCACTTTTTCTGACGGGGATTGGCTATCTAGCGGTGAAGGGCAGCGGGCGGCGCCGGGATACATCTAGTGGCGGCCGAGGACGCGGGAGGGGGGAGGGGAGGGGGGAGGGGGGGGGGGAGGCGAGTCTAGGAAGAAAAACTTGACTTTTTACCTGACAGTGTGGGTCAGTCGCGCTTTTGCCTTGCGCCGGAGACCCCGATCATCCCCCAGTGCGCCGGGTTTGACCTGTGATCGCCGGGCCCAAATATCCAAATATGGACCGAACCGGAAATACTCTAATCAAAGAACATCACACATGTTGCCTCTGCCGTTCTGCCATTTCTTGGATCTACTGTACATTTATTCCAGCATCTGCACATGGGGAAGGGGTGCAGTCCCTTTCTTTTTTACTTTTCCTGTCGATCGGCTCAGATTTGAACTACTTTGTGATTCTCTGTAGCAGGAAGCAGTTGTTCTTCAAGCTTTGCCACCGATGACGACAGCCACAGGAGCAGGAATTGTCGTGAGCATGTGGCAGGTGAGAATGGACGGAGCTTCCAGTTGCAGCCGTTGACAAAAAAAATAAGCGGTGCTACTGCTACCTACCCATGTTCCTTGGCGGTGCAGAGTTAACTAGATTTGGTTTTCCGCAAAAAAAAAGATTCTGTTCACTCATACTAAAATTTAAGTTCCACTAAGAAAGTTAAATTTCAGTGACCCCGTTAAGCGTAAACTGTATAAATGGTTTGTACTCAGCATATAATGATCTCGAGTTATTTTCAAGCAAAATAAGACAAAGAAATTTCGACATCAAAGGTAGACCATAACCTTAGGATATTCGAGATAGGGCCTGGCCATCTCGAAAATTGCAGATGGTGGATGCCCGTTAAAAAAAAAGCATTTTCTACAACGCAAAAAAGCTGATTTTTTTTTGTACACACACACACACACACACACACACACACACACACACACACACACACACACACACACACACATGTACATTATGCATCTGCAAAATTTCATAAAATTTTGCTTTCACATGTAGCACAAAAGAAAGACAAATTTGTAATTTCAACTCGGCCTTTTTTGTCGTTGGGCCATAAAAAGAAATTGTACAGCTTACATATTGTTATTTTCAAAACAAAATTTCATGGATCCATAGTTGACACATACGAGTTCCCCTGAAATTATTTTCAAAAGTTTTAAAAATGGATTTTGATTTATTTTATATTCCAAAAACCTGGCACCATGGTGCCCGAGCACCTTACATTCACAGTCCTGGCCATCTACCATACAAATGCCTACATTTGCTCTGTGCTTAATTATGCTTACATGTTCGCTTGCAATAGGAGGAATAGAAATCAGGTCATATAAGGTAATAAATTATCAAGCGAGTTAGTGTTGGCTTAAAATCAACTTGTTTTCTGATCAAGTGACATAACGTGCGCTCATATCCAGCCCATTATTTCTCCGGTCAATCTTCATTCAACCAAAACAATGATTCGATCTCAAAAGGCTCACAAGCCTCAAACTTTTCTTGCAGCTCTAGAGGTGTGCCCAATCTACTATCATAACTACTCCCTCCGTTCCGAAATATTTGTCTTTCTAGAGATTTCAAATGATCACCACATACGGATGTATATAGACATATTTTAGAGTGTAAATTCACTCATTTTGCTTCGTATGTAGTCATCATTTGAAACCTTTAAAAAGACAAATATTTAGAAACAAAGGGAGTAACAGACATGTTGCCCAGATGCAGAGGCGTGTCTGGTATAACCATTGGCGTGCGCATGTACGCACACACGACCATTGACGTGCATCCAATGACGCACGCCAGTGGTAGTGTTCCACTTTCATATGTGTATATGTGTAAGCCACTAGTTAGTCGCTACAAGTAATTGGATCACTAGTGGCCTGCATTTTTTTTTGTCGCATGCCATTGGTAAGTCTGTATCATTAAATAATGAATATCAATATTTTTTATGCACAAGTTCAAAATAGATGGGTTTTTTCATTTCTAAAATAAATAGATATATCGAATCTAATAAGTTTTATTTCCAGTGGTCATATTGAAATTTCATAAAAAATAATTACCCATAACGTAAAAATTGGTTAATTTGAAATTTTCCTAGCAAACGTTTGTATATTTTATATATTCATTATTTGGAAAATAAATGTGTATTTCTTTATTATCGAAGGTGAGTTGGGGATTGTACATTCGTACGTGAAACACCCCCCACCACCACGTCTTGCATTAACTCATTCAAATCAAATCAAAACCTTAACTAAACCAAACAAAACTTTCGTTCTACTACCCATATTGAAATAAAATCAAATATTATCAAAACCTGAAGTAAATCGATACCTTCCTTGTCTTTCCCTACCCATACTCAAAACAAATCTAATCTTTTCCAAATCTAGAATATTTTGGGTGTGATATTTATGTCGGACACAATTGGTATTGAACCACTAGAATATGTATGCTGACAATTAACTAGTGCATAATAGTGTAAT
Organism: Triticum monococcum; assembly: GCA_034509565.1. Classification (NCBI taxonomy): domain Eukaryota; kingdom Viridiplantae; phylum Streptophyta; class Magnoliopsida; order Poales; family Poaceae; genus Triticum; species Triticum monococcum. The sequence continues at coordinate 29,866,603 of CM067847.1, forward strand.
ATCAAGATATAGTATAAATTTCAAGTTCAAATGATGAATAAAGTTTGATGTGGATTTCAATATTCACACTTTCCATTTGAAATATACGATGATTCGTCGGAGATGCTCTAGTTAGAAAACAATATATAATCAATTTTTTAAACTATTAAATTTTTTAAAAAAGACACCTGATGTCATATCATAGCACCATGCCAAATTTATACTTTTCTGACATTGTTTACCGTATTCAAATTGTATAAATTCTAGACCAACTATTTGATGGTTTTTTCATGCATTTCATGAATAACATCCACCAAGGCACTCAAGAACTCGCACTTGACCATGCAACAATTGGAAATAGTTGGTTGTTATTATTTAGGGAAGGCGTACTACCTTCATGGTAGTGAATAAGGCATGCATGTTTTTAATCAGTAGAGTAGGCAATCAACCCATGTGTAAACTGCCAAAGAACCCAGCATAACCAACCCCTATTTAATCAGAAGAAGCATCTCAATCCCTCTCAATCTCTTTACTACTCCCTCTTATTCCTCTACCGAGACCACACATAGCTGCAACAACATCCACCAAGGCACATAAGAACTCACAATTGATTGTGCAACAAACATAAATCAACCGAATGTTATTATTTAGATAAGGTGTACTGTGTTCATTTTAGTGAATAAGGCATGCACGTATTCTAAAAAAATGATAGACTAATAGCAAAAGAGCTTGTGCATTGCAAGGGGAGAAAAAAATAACACACACCCTTAACCCGATAATCATCACTCAAGACCACAATAGGTCAACATCCTTTATTTTAGAGATGCATCACATTTGATGCCGCTTATCCTCCTTCTCACCCTCTTCAATGGTGGCCTCAGTGTTCACACAAACCAAAATTTGTTTGAATGTGGTTAATCCTACACTACTAGGAAAAAGCCTAGTAGTAGCGCGGGTAAAAAGCTAGTAGTAGCGCGGGTGCCTGCGCTACTACTTCGGTGCTACATCTAACTAGTAGTAGTAGTAGTAGTAGCACGGTGCATCCCGCGCTACTAGTACATGTGTTAGTAGTAGCGCGGGTTCGACACGTGCTACTACTAACTATCTTTAGCGCGTGTCTGTGACCCGCGCTACTACTATTAATTTCAAAAACCAAAAAAAAAATCTCGACCCTGTGCGTGCTGTCAATGGTGTCAATGGTTCGATCTAGCGACGACGAGGGTTGCCAGAGGTGCGGACGGGCAGCGGAGACCAGATCCAGCGACGGATGTGAAGGAAATATGCCCTAGAGGCAATAATAAAGTTATTATTTATTTCCTTATATCATGATAAAAGTTTATTATTCATACTAGAATTGTATTAACCGAAAACATAATACATGTGTGAATACATAGACAAACTAAGTGTCACTAGTATGCCTCTACTTAACTAGCTCGTTAATCAAAGATGGTTATGTTTCCTAACCATAGACAAAGAGTTGTCATTTGATTAAACAGGATCACATCATTAGTTGAATGATCTGATTGACATGACCCATTCCATTAGCTTAGCACCCGATCGTTTAGTATGTTGCTATTGCTTTCTTCATGACTTATACATGTTCCTATGACTATGAGATTATGTAACTCCCGTGTGCCAGAGGAACACTTTGTGTGCTACCAAACGTCACAACATAACTGGGTGATTATCAAGGTGCTCTACAGGTGTCTCCAAAGGTACATGTTGGGTTGACGTATTTCGAGATTAGGATTTGTCACTCCGATCGTCAGAGAGGTATCTCTGGGCCCTCTCGGTGATGCACATCACTTAAGCCTTGCAAGCAATGTAACTAATGAGTTAGTTGCAAGATGATGTATTACGGAACGAGTAAAGAGACTTGCCGGTAACGAGATTGAACTAGGTATTGGATACCGACGATCGAGTCTCGGGCAAGTAACATACCGATGACAAAGGGAACAACGTATGTTGTTATACGGTCTGACTGATAAAGATCTTCGTAGAATATGTAGGAGCCAATATGGGCATCCAGGTCCCGCTATTGGTTATTGACCGGAGACATGTCTCGGTCATGTCTACATTGTTCTCGAACCCGTAGGGTCCGCACGCTTAAGGTTTTGATGATAGTTATATTATGAGTTTATATGTTTTGATGTACCGAAGGTTGTTCGGAGTCCCGGATGTGATCACGGACATGACGAGGAGTCTCGAAATGGTCGAGACATAAAGATTGATATATTGGAAGCCTATGTTTGGATATCGGAAGTGTTCCGGGTGAAATCGGGATTTTACCGGAGTACCGGGAGGTTACCGGAACCCCCCCGGGAGCTATATGGGCCTTAGTGGGCCTTAGTGGAAAAGAGAAGGGGCAGCCCAAGATGGGCCGCGCGCACCTCCCCTCCCTTGGTCCGAATTGGACAAGGAGAGGGGGCCGGCCCCCCTCTCTCTTTTCCCCCCTCCGCGAATCCTATTCCAACTAGGATTGGGGGGGGGGGGGCCTACTCCCAGAGGGAGTAGGACTCCTCCTGGCGCGCCTCTCCTAGGCCGGCCGCACCCTCCCCCCTTGATCCTTTATATACGGAGGCAGGGGCACCCCAGAGAAACACAAGTTGATCCACATGATCATATTCTTAGCTGTGTGCGGCGCCCCCTGCGACCATTGTCCTCGATAATATTGTAGTGGTGCTTAGGCGAAGCCCTGCGACAGTAGTGCATCAAGATCGTCACCACGCCGTCGTGCTAATGGAACTCTTCCCCGACACTTTCTTGGATCGGAGTCCGGGGATCGTCATCGAGCTGAACGTGTGCTAAAACTCGGAGGTGCCGTAGTTTCAGTGCTTGATCGGTCGGGCCGTGAAGACGTACGACTACATCAACCAAACGCTTCCGTTGTCGATCTACAAGGGTACGTAGATCACACTCTCCCCTCTCGTTGCTATGCATCGCCATGATCTTGCGTGTGCGTAGGATTTTTTTTTTAAATTACTACGTTCCCCAACAGTGGCATCTGAGCCTAGGTTTTATGTGTTGATGTTATATGCACTAGTAGAACACAAGTGAGTTGTGGGCGATATAAGTCATACTGCTTACCAGCATGTCATACTTTGGTTCGGCGGTATTGTTGGATGAAGCGGCCCGGACCGACATTACGCGTACGCTTACGCGAGACCGGTTCTCCCGACGTGCTTTGCACATAGGTGGCTTGCGGGTGACAGTTTCTCCAACTTTAGTTGAACCGAGTGTGGCTACGCCCGATCCTTGTGAAGGTTAAAACAGCACCAACTTGACAAACTATCGTTGTGGTTTTGATGCGTAGGTAAGATTGGTTCTTGCTTAAACCCATAGCAGCCACGTAAAACTTGCAACAACAAAGTAGAGGACGTCTAACTTGTTTTTGCAGGGCATGTTGTGATGTGATATGGTCAAGACATGATGCTGAATTTTATTGTATGAGATGATCATGTTTTGTAACCGAGTTATCGGCAACTGGCAGGAGCCATATGGTTGTTGCTTTATTGTATGCAAGTCAATCGCGCTGTAATGCTTTACTTTATCACTAAGCGGTAGCGATAGTCGTGGAAGCATAAGATTGGCGAGACGACAACGATGCTATGATGGAGATCAAGGTGTCGCGCCGGTGATGGTGGTGATCATGACGGTGCTTCGGAGATGGAGATCACAGGCACAAGATGATGATGGCCATATCATATCACTTATATTGATTGCATGTGATGTTTATCTTTTATGCATCTTATCTTTCTTTGATTAACGGTAGCATTATAAGATGATCTCTCACTAAATTATCAAGAAGTGTTCTCCCTGAGTATGCACCGTTGCGAAAGTTCTTCGTGCTGAGACACCACATGATGATCGGGTGTGATAGGCTCTACGTTCAAATACAACGGGTGCAAAGCAGTTGCACACGCGGAATACTCAGGTATACTTGATGAGCCAAGCATATACAGATATGGCCTCGGAACACGGAGACCGAAAGGTCAAGCGTGAATCATATAGTAGATATGATCAACATAGTGATGTTCACCAATGAAACTACTCCATCTCACGTGATGATCGGACATGGTTTAGTTGATTTGGATCACGTGATCACTTAGAAGATTAGAGGGATGTCTATCTAAGTGGGAGTTCTTAAGTAATATGATTAATTGAACTTAAATTTGTCATGAACTTAGTACCTGATAGTATCTTGCTTATGTATGTTTGATTGTAGATAGATGGCCCATGCTGTTGTTCTGTTGAATTTAATGCGTTCCTTGAGAAAGCAAAGTTGAAAGATGATGGTAGCAATTACACGGACTGGGTCCGTAACTTGAGGATTATCCTCATTGCTGCACATAAGAATTACGTCCTGGAAGCACCGCTGGGTGCCAGGCCTGCTGCTGGAGCAACACCAGATGTTATGAACGTCTGGCAGAGCAAAGCTGATGACTACTCGATAGTTCTGTGTGCCATGCTTTACGGCTTAGAAGCGGGACTTCAACGATGTTTTGAACGTCATGGAGTATATGGGATGTTCCAGGAGTTGAAGTTAATATTTTAAGCAAATGCCCGGATTGAGAGATATGAAGTCTCCAATAAGTTCTATAGCTGCAAAATGGAGGAGAACAATTCTGTCAGTGAGCATATACTCAAAATGTCTGGGTATAATAATCACTTGATTCAGATGGGAGTTAATCTTCCAGATGATTGCGTCATTGACAGAATTCTCCAACCACTGCCACCAAGCTACAAGAGCTTCGTGATGAACTATAATATGCAAGGGATGAATAAGACTATTCCCGAGCTCTTCGCAATGCTGAAAGCTGCGGAGGTAGAAATCAAAAAGGAGCATCAAGTGTTGATGGTCAACAAGACCACTAGTTTCAAGAAAAAGGGCAAAGGGAAGAAGAAGGGGAACTTCAAGAAGAATAGCTAGCAAGTTGCTGCTCAAGAGAAGAAACCCAAGTCTGGACCTAAGCCTGAAACTGAGTGCTTCTACTACAAGCAGACTGGCCACTGGAAGCGGAACTGCCTCAAGTATTTGGCAGATAAGAAGGATGGCAAGGTGAACAAAGGTATATGTAATATACATGTTATTGATGTGTACCTTACTAATGCTCGCAGTAGCATCTGTGTATTTGATACTGGTTTTGTTGCTAATATTTGCAACTCGAAACAGGGACTACGGATTAAGTGAAGATTAGCTAAGGACGAGGTGACGATGCGCGTGGGAAACGGTTCCAAAGTCGATGTGATCGCAGTCGGCACGCTACCTCTACATCTACCTTCGGGATTAGTATTAGACCTAAATAATTGTTATTTGGTGCCAGCGTTGAGCATGAACATTATATCTGGATCTTGTTTAATGCAAGACGGTTATTCATTTAAATCAGAGAATAATGGTTGTTCTATTTATATGAGTAATATCTTTTATGGTCATGCACCCTTGAAGAGTGGTCTATTCTTATTGAATCTCGATAGTAGTCATACACACATTCATAATGTTGAAACCAAAAGATGCAGAGTTAATAATGATGGTGCAACTTATTTGTGGCACTGCCGTTTAGGTCATATCGGTGTAAAGCGCATGAAGAAACTCCATACTGATGGACTTTTGGAGCCACTTGATTATGAATCACTTGGTACTTGCGAACCGTGCCTCATGGGCAAGATGGGTAAAACACCGTTCTCCGGTACTATGGAGAGAGCAACAGATTTGTTGGAAATCATACATACAGATGTATGTGGTCCGATGAATATTGAGGCTCGTGGCGGATATCATTATTTTCTCACCTTCACAGATGATTTAAGCAGAGATGGGTATATCTACTTAATGAAACATAAGTCTGAAACATTTGAAAAGTTCAAAGAATTTCAGAGTGAAGTTGAAAATCATCGTAACAAGAAAATAAAGTTTCTACGATCTGATCGTGGAGGAGAATATTTGAGTTATGAGTTTGGTGTACATTTGAAACAATGCGGAATAGTTTCGCAGCTCGCGCCACCCGGAACACCACAGTGTAATGGTGTGTCCGAACGTCCTAATCATACTTCACTAGATATGGTGCGATCTATGATGTCTCTTACTGATTTACCGCTATCGTTTTGGGGTTATGCTTTAGAGACAGCCACATTCATGTTAAATAGGGCACCATCGAAATCCGTTGAGACGACGCCTTATGAACTATGGTTTGGCAAGAAACCAAAGTTGTCGTTTCTGAAAGTTTGGGGCTGTGATGCTTATTTGAAAAAGCTTCAACCTGATAAGCTCGAACCCAAATCGGAGAAATGTGTCTTCATAGGATATCCAAAGGAAACTATTGGATACACCTTCTATCACAGATCCGAAGGCAAGACTTTTGTTGCTAAATTCAGAAACTTTCTGGAGAAGGAGTTTCTCTAGAAAGATGTGAGTGGGAGGAAAGTAGAACTTGATGAGGTAACTGTACCTGCTCCCTTATTGGAAAGTAGTACATCACAGAAATCTGTTTCTGCGACACCTACACCAATTAGTGAGGAAGCTAATGATAATGATCATGAAACTTCAGGACAAGAAACTACTGAACCTCGTAGATCAACCAGAGTGAGATCCGCGCCAGAGTGGTACGGTAATCCTGTTCTGGAAATCATGCTGCTAGATCATGATGAACCTACGAACTATGAAGAAGCGATGGTGAGCCCAGATTCCGCAAAATGGCTTGAAGCCATGAAATCTGAGATGGGATCCATGTATGATAACAAAGTATGGACTTTGGTTGACTTGCCCGATGATCGGCAAGTAATTGAGAATAAATGGATCTTCAAGAAGAAGACTGACGCTGACGGTAATATTACTGTCTACAAAGCTTGACTTGTCGCAAAAGGTTTTCGACAAGTTCAAGGGGTTGACTACGATGAGACCTTCTCACCCGTAGCGATGCTTAAGTCTGTCTGAATCATGTTAGCAATTGCCACATTTTATGATTATGAAATTTGGCAGATGGATGTCAAATTCCTGAATGGATTTCTGGAAGAAGAGTTGTATAAGATGCAACCGGAAGGTTTTGTCGATCCAAAGGGAGCTAACAAAGTGTGCAAGCTCCAGCGATCCATTTATGGACTGGTGCAAGCCTCTCGGTGTTGGAATAAACGCTTTGATAGTGTGATCAAAGCATTTGGTTTTATACAGACTTTCGAAGAAGCCTGCTTTTACAAGAAAGTGAGTGGGAGCTCTGTAGCATTTCTGATACTATATGTGGATGACATATTACTGATTGGAAATGATATAGAATTTCTGGATAGCATAAAGGGATACTTGAATAAGAGTTTTTCAATGAAAGACCTCGGTGAAGCTGCTTACATGTTAGGCATAAAGATCTATAGAGATAGATCAAGACGCTTAATTGGACTTTCACAAAGCACATACCTTGACAAGATTTTGAAGAAGTTCAAAATGGATCAAGCAAAGAAAGGGTTCTTGCCTGTGTTACAAGGTGTGAAATTGAGTCAGACTCAATGCCCGACCACTGCAGAAGATAGAGAAAAAAAATTAAAGATGTTCCCTATGCTTCAGCCATAGGCTCTATCATGTATGCAATGCTGTGTACCAGACCTGATGTGTGCCTTGCTATAAGTTTAGCAGGGAGGTACCAAAGTAATCCAGGAGTGGATCACTGGATAGCGGTCAAGAACATCCTGAAGTACCTGAAAAGGACTAAGGATATGTTTCTCGTATATGGAGGTGACAAAGAGCTCATTGTAAACAGTTACGTTGATGCAAGCTTTGACACTGATCCGGACGATTCTAAATCGCAAACCGGATACGTTTTTACATTAAACGGTGGAGCTGTCAGTTGGTGCAGTTCTAAACAAAGCGTCGTGGCGGGATCTACATGTGAAGTGGAGTACATAGCTGCTACGGAAGCAGCAAACGAAGGAGTCTGGATGAAGGAGTTCATATCAGATCTAGGTGTCATGCCTAGTGCATCGGGTCCAATGAAAATCTTTTGTGACAATACTGGTGCAATTGCCTTGGCAAAGGAATCCAGATTTCACAAGAGGACCAAACACATCCAGAGATGCTTCAATTCCATCCGGGATCTAGTCCAGGTGGGAGACATAGAGATTTGCAAGATACATACGGAGCTGAATGTAGCAGACCTGTTGACTAAGCCTCTTCCACGAGCAAAACATGATCAACACCAAAGCTCCATAGGTGTTAGAATCATTACTGTGTAATCTAGATTATTGACTCTAGTGCAAGTGGGAGACTGAAGGAAATATGCCCTAGAGGCAATAATAAAGTTATTATTTATTTCCTTATATCATGATAAAAGTTTATTATTCATGCTAGAATTGTATTAACTGGCAACATAATACATGTGTGAATACATAGACAAACTAAGTGTCACTAGTATGCCTCTACTTAACTAGCTCGTTAATCAAAGATGGTTATGTTTCCTAACCATAGACAAGGAGAGGGGGCCGCCCCCCCTCTCTCTTTTCCCCCCTCCGCGAATCCTATTCCAACTAGGATTGGGGGGGGGGGGAGCCTACTCCCAGAGGGAGTAGGACTCCTCCTGGCGCGCCTCTCCTAGGCCGGCCGCACCCCCCCTTGATCCTTTATATACGGAGCCAGGGGCACCCCAGAGAAACACAAGTTGATCCACGTGATCATATTCTTAGCCGTGTGCGGCGCCCCCTGCCACCATTGTCCTCGATAATATTGTAGTGGTTCTTAGGCGAAGCCCTGCGACAGTAGTGCATCAAGATCGTCACCACGCCGTCGTGCTGACGGAACTCTTCCCTGACACTTTGATGGATCGGAGTCCGGGGATCGTCATCGAGCTGAACGTGTGCTAAAACTTGGAGGTGCCGTAGTTTCGGTGCTTGATCGGTCGGGCCGTGAAGACGTACGACTGCATCAACCAAACGCTTCCGTTGTCGATCTACAAGGGTACGTAGATCACACTCTCCCCTCTCGTTGCTATGCATCACCATGATCTTGCAGTTGGAAATATGCCCTAGAGGCAATAATAAAAGCATTATTATTATATTTCCTTGTTCATGGTAATTGTCTTTATTCATGCTATAATTGTGTTATCCGGAAATCGTAATACATGTGTGAATAACAGACACCAACATGTCCCTAGTAAGCCTCTAGTTGACTAGCCCGTTGATCAACAGATAGTCATGGTTTCCTGACTATGGACATTGGATGTCATTGATAACGAGATCACATCATTAGGAGAATGATGTGATGGACAAGACCCAATCCTAAACATAGCATAAAGATCGTGTAGTTCGTTTTGCTAGAGTTTTGCAATGTCAAGTATCTTTTCCTTAGACCATGAGATCGTGCAACTCCCGGATACCGTAGGGGTGCTTTGGGTATACCAAACGTCACAACGTAACTGGGTGACTATAAAGGTAGACTACGGGTATCTCCGAAAGTATCTGTTGGGTTGGCACGGATCAAGACTGGGATTTGTCACTCCGTATGACGGAGAGATATCACTGGGCCCACTCGGTAATGCATCATCATAATGAGCTCAAAGTGACCAAGTGTCTGGTCACGGGATCATGCATTACGGTACGAGTAAAGTGACTTGCCGGTAACGAGATTGAACGAGGTATTGGGATACCGACGATCGAATCTCGGGCAAGTAATATATCGATTGACAAAGGGAATTGCATACGGGGTTGATTGAATCCTCGACATCATGGTTCATCCGATGAGATCATCGTGGAGCATGTGGGAGCCAACATGGGTATCCAGATCCCGCTGTTGGTTATTGACCAGAGAGTCGTCTCGGTCATGTCTGCTTGTCTCCCGAACCCGTAGGGTCTACACACTTAAGGTTCGGTGATGCTAGGGTTGTGAAGATAAGTATATGCAGTAACCCGAATGTTGTTCGGGGTCCCGGATGAGATCCCGGACGTCACGAGAAGTTCCGGAATGGTCCGGAGGTAAAGAATTATATATAGGATGTGCAGTTTCGGCCATCGGGACAAGTTTCGGGGTACCCGGTATTGTACCGGGACCACCGGAAGGGTCCCGGGGGTCCACCGGGTGGGGCCACCTATCCCGGAGGGCCCCTTGGGCTGAAATAGGAAGGAACCCAGCCCATAGTGGGCTGGGGCGCCAGCCCCCCCAAGGCCCATGCGCCTAGGGTTGGGGGGGAACCCTAAGGGGGGCGCCCCCTTGCTTGGGGGGCAAGCCCCCCACCCCTGGCCGCCGCCCCCCTGGTAGATCCCATCTACCAGGGCCGGCGCCCCCCTGGCACCCCTATATATAGTGGGGGAGAGGAGGGACTTGATCCCCACGCCTTTGGTGCTTCCCTCTCTCCCCGTTACTTCTTCCTCTCTCGTAGTACACGGCGAAGCCCTGCTGTCGTGACGCCCTGCATCCACCACCACGCCGTCGTGCTGCTGGATCTTCGTCAACCTCTCCTCTCCCCTTGCTGGATCAAGAAGGAGGAGACGTCTCCCGTCCCGTACGTGTGTTGAACGCGGAGGTGCCGTCCGTTCGGCGCTGGTCATCGGTGATTTGGATCACGTCGTGTTCGACAACATCAACCTCGTTCTAACGAACGCTTCCGCTCGCGATCTACAAAGGTATGTAGATGCATCTCGTGACTCGTTGCTAGATGAATTCCTAGATGATCTTGGTGAAATGAGTAGGAAATTTTTTTGTTTTCTGCAACGTTCCCCAACAGTGGTATCAGAGCTACGTCTATGCGTAGTTCTTCTTGCGCGAGTAGAACACATTTCGTTGTGGGCGTGGATTTGTCAACCTTCTTGCCGCTACTAGTCTTTTCTTGCTTCAGCGGTATTGTGGGATGAAGCGGCCCGGACCAACCTTACACGTACGCTTACGTGAGACCGGTTCCACCGACTAACATGCACTAGTTGCATAAGGTGGCTGGCGGGTGTCTGTCTCTCCCACTTTAGCTGGAGCGGATTCGATGAACAGGGTCCTTATGAAGGGTAAATAGAAGTTGACAAATCACGTTGTGGCTTTCACGTAGGTAAGAAAACGTTCTTGCTAGAACCCTAATTCAGCCACGTAAAACTTGCAACAACAATTAGAGGACGTCTAACTTGTTTTTGCAGCAAGTGGTTTGTGATATGATATGGCCAAAGTTGTGATGAATGATGAATGATCTATATGTGATGTATGAGATGTTCATGCTATTGTAATAGGGATCACGACTTGCATGTCGATGAGTATGACAACCGGCAGGAGCCATAGGAGTTGTCTTTATTCTTTTAATATGACCTGCGTGTCATTGAGAAACGCCATGTAAATTACTTTACTTTATTGCTAAACGCGTTAGCCATAGTAGTAGAAGTAATAGTTGGCGAGCAACTTCATGGAGACACGATGATGGAGATCATGATGATGGAGATCATGGTGTCAAGCCGGTGACAAGATGATCATGGAGCCCCAAGATGGAGATCAAAGGAGCTACGTGATATTGGCCATATCATGTCACGTTTAATATTTGATTGCATGTGATGTTTATCATGTTTTTGCATCTTGTTTACTTAGAACGACGGTAGTAAATAAGATGATCCCTCATAATAATTTCAAGAAGTGTTCCCCCTAACTGTGCACCGTTGCTAAAGCTCGTAGTTTCGAAGCACCACGTGATGATCGGGTGTGATAGATTCTTACGTTCACATACAACGGGTGTAAGACAGTTTTACACATGCAAAACACTTAGGGTTAACTTGACGAGCCTAGCATGTGCATAGACATGGCCTCGGAACACAGAAGACCGAAAGGTCGAGCATGAGTCGTATAGAAGATGCGATCAACATAAAGATGTTCACCGACGTTGACTAGTCCGTCTCACGTGATGATCGGACACGGCCTAGTTAACTCGGATCATGCAATACTTAGATGACTAGAGGGATGTCTAATCTAAGTGGGAGTTCATTATATAATTTGATTAGATGAACTTTACTATCATGAACATTAGTCTAAAAATATTTTACAATATGTCTTGTAGATCAAATGGCCCACGTAGTCCTCAACTTCAACGCGTTCCTAGAGAAAACCAAGCTGAAAGACGATGGTAGCAACTATACGGACTGGGTCCGGAACCTGAGGATCATCCTCATAGCTGTCAAGAAAGATTACGTCCTACAAGCACCGCTAGGTGAAGCTCCCGTCCCACAGAACCAAGACGTTATGAACGCTTGGCAGACACGTGTTGACGACTACTCCCTCGTTCAGTGCGGCATGCTTTACAGTTTAGAACCGGGGCTCCAAAAGCGTTTTGAGAGACATGGAGCATATGAGATGTTCGAAGAGCTGAAAATGGTTTTCCAAGCTCATGCCCGGGTCGAGAGATATGAGGTCTCCGACAAGTTCTTCAGCTGTAAGATGGAGGAAAACAGTTCTGTCAGTGAGCACATACTCACTATGTCTGGATTACATAACCGCTTGACTCAGCTGGGAGTTAATCTCCCGGATGATGCGGTCATTGACAGAATCCTCCAGTCGCTTCCACCAAGCTACAAGAGCTTTGTGATGAACTTCAACATGCAGGGGATGCAAAAGACCATTCCTGAGTTGTTCTCAATGCTGAAATCAGCGGAGGTAGAAGTCAAGAAGGAACATCAAGTGTTGATGGTCAATAAAACCACTAAGTTCAAGAAGGGCAAGGGTAAGAAAGCCTTCAAGAAGGACGGCAAGGAAGTTGCCGCGCCCGGCAAGCAAGCTGCCGGGAAGAAGCCAAAGAATGGACCCAAGCCCGAGACTGAGTGCTTTTATTGCAAGGGGAGCGGACACTGGAAGCGGAATTGCCCCAAGTACTTAGCAGACAAGAAGGCCGGCAAAACAAAAGGTATATGTGATATACATGTAATTGATGTGTACCTAACCAGTACTCGTAGTAGCTCTTGGGTATTTGATACCGGTGCAGTTGCTCACATTTGTAACTCAAGGCAGGAGCTGCGGAATAAACGGATACTGGCGAAGGACGAGGTGACGATGCGCGTCGGGAATGGTTCCAAGGTCGATGTGATCGCCGTCGGCACGCTACCTCTTCATTTACCTACGGGATTAGTTTTAAACCTCAATAATTGTTATTTAGTACCAGCTTTGAGCATGAACATTGTATCTGGATCTCGTTTAATTCGAGATGGCTACTCATTTAAATCCGAGAATAATGGTTGTTCCATTTATATGAGAGATATGTTTTATGGTCATGCTCCTATGGTGAATGGTTTATTCTTAATGAATCTCGAGCGTAATGCTACACATGTTCTTAGTGTGAATACCAAAAGATGTAAGGTTGATAATGATAGTCCCACATACTTGTGGCACTGCCGCCTTGGTCACATAGGTGTCAAACGCATGAAGAAGCTCCATGCTGATGGACTTTTAGAGTCTCTTGATTATGAATCATTTGACACGTGTGAACCATGCCTTATGGGTAAAATGACCAAGACTCCGTTCTCAGGAACAATGGAGCGAGCAACCAACTTATTGGAAATCATACATACTGATGTGTGCGGTCCAATGAGTGTTGAGGCTCGCGGTGGCTATCGTTATGTTCTTACTCTCACTGATGATTTGAGTAGATATGGATACATTTATTTAATGAAACACAAGTCTGAAACCTTTGAAAAGTTCAAGGAATTTCAGAGTGAGGTTGAGAATCAACATGACAGGAAAATCAAGTTTCTACGATCAGATCGTGGAGGAGAATACTTGAGTCACGAATTTGGCACACACTTAAGAAAATGTGGAATAGTTTCACAGCTCACGCCGCCTGGAACACCTCAGCGAAACGGTGTGTCCGAACGTCGTAATCGCACTCTATTAGATATGGTGCGGTCTATGATGTCTCTTACCGATCTGCCGCTGTCTTTTTGGGGCTATGCTTTAGAGACTGCCGCATTCACTTTAAATAGGGCTCCGTCGAAATCCGTTGAGACGACACCGTTTGAATTATGGTTTGGAAAGAAACCTAAGCTGTCGTTTCTAAAAGTTTGGGGATGCGATGCTTATGTCAAGAAACTTCAACCTGAAAAGCTCGAACCCAAGTCGGAAAAATGCGTCTTCATAGGATACCCTAAAGAAACTATTGGGTATACCTTCTACCTCAGATCCGAAGGCAAGGTCTTTGTTGCCAAGAATGGATCCTTTCTAGAGAAGGAGTTTCTCTCGAAAGAAGTGAGTGGGAGGAAAGTAGAACTAGATGAAGTATTGCCTCTTGAACCGGAAAATGGCGCAACTCAAGAAAATGTTCCTGAGGTGCCAGCACCGACTAGAGAGGAAGTTAATGATAATGATCAAGATACTTCTGATCTAGCTCCTACTGAAATTCGAAGGTCCACAAGGACACGTTCCGCACCAGAGTGGTACGGCAACCCTGTCTTGGAAATCATGTTGTTAGACAATGGTGAACCTTCGAACTATGAAGAAGCGATGGCGGGCCCGGATTCCGACAAATGGCTAGAAGCCATGAAATCCGAGATAGGATCCATGTATGAAAACGAAGTATGGACTTTGACTGACTTGCCCGTAGAACGGCGAGCCATAGAAAATAAATGGATCTTTAAGAGGAACACAGACGCGGATGGTAATGTAACCATCTATAAAGCTCGGCTTGTCGCTAAGGGTTATCGACAAGTTCAAGGGGTTGACTACGATGAGACTTTCTCACCGGTAGCGAAGCTGAAGTCCGTCCGAATCATGTTAGCAATTGCCGCATTCTACGATTATGAAATATGGCAAATGGACGTCAAAACGACATTCCTTAATGGTTTCCTTAAGGAAAAATTGTATATGATGCAGCCGGAGGGTTTTGTCGATCCTAAGAATGCTGACAAGGTGTGCAAGCTCCAACGCTCGATTTATGGGCTGGTGCAAGCATCTCGGAGTTGGAACATTCGCTTTGATGAGATGATCAAAGCGTTTGGGTTCACACAGACTTATGGAGAAGCCTGTGTTTACAAGAAAGTGAGTGGGAGCTCTGTAGCATTTCTCATATTATATGTAGATGACATACTTTTGATGGGAAATGATATAGAACTCTTGGACAGCATCAAGGCCTACTTGAATAAGAGTTTTTCAATGAAGGACCTTGGAGAAGCTGCTTATATATTAGGCATCAAGATCTATAGAGATAGATCAAGACGCCTCATAGGTCTTTCACAAAGCACATACCTTGATAAGATATTGAAGAAGTTCAATATGGATCAGTCTAAGAAGGGGTTCTTGCCTGTGCTACAAGGTATGAAATTGAGCTCAGCTCAAAGTCTGACCACGGCAGAAGAAATAGAAGTCATCCCCTATGCCTCAGCCATAGGTTCTATTATGTATGCCATGCTGTGTACCAGACCTGATGTAAACCTTGCCGTAAGTTTGGTAGGAAGGTACCAAAGTAATCCCGGCAAGGAACACTGGACAGCGGTCAAGAATATCCTGAAGTACCTGAAAAGGACTAAGGAGATGTTTCTCGTTTATGGAGGTGACGAAGAGCTCATCGTAAAGGGTTACGTCGACGCTAGCTTCGACACAGATCTGGATGACTCAAAGTCACAAACCGGATACGTGTATATTTTGAATGGAGGGGCAGTTAGCTGGTGCAGTTGCAAGCAAAGCGTCGTGGCGGGATCTACATGTGAAGCGGAGTACATGGCAGCCTCGGAGGCAGCACATGAAGCAATATGGGTGAAGGAGTTCATCACCGACCTCGGAGTCATACCCAATGCGTCGGGGCCGATCAAGCTCTTCTGTGACAACACTGGAGCTATTGCACTTGCCAAGGAGCCCAGGTTTCACAAGAAGACAAGGCACATCAAGCGTCGCTTCAACTCCATTCGTGAAAATGTTCAAGATGGAGACATAGAAATTTGTAAAGTACATACGGACCTGAATGTAGCAGATCCGTTGACTAAACCTCTCCCTAGGGCAAAACATGATCAACACCAGAATTCCATGGGTGTTCGATTCATCACAATGTAACTAGATTATTGACTCTAGTGCAAGTGGGAGACTGTTGGAAATATGCCCTAGAGGCAATAATAAAAGCATTATTATTATATTTCCTTGTTCATGGTAATTGTCTTTATTCATGCTATAATTGTGTTATCTGGAAATTGTAATACATGTGTGAATAACAGACACCAACATGTCCCTAGTAAGCCTCTAGTTGACTAGCCCGTTGATCAACAGATAGTCATGGTTTCCTGACTATGGACATTGGATGTCATTGATAACGAGATCACATCATTAGGAGAATGATGTGATGGACAAGACCCAATCCTAAACATAGCATAAAGATCGTGTAGTTCGTTTTGCTAGAGTTTTGCAATGTCAAGTATCTTTTCCTTAGACCATGAGATCGTGCAACTCCCGGATACCGTAGGGGTGCTTTGGGTATACCAAACGTCACAACGTAACTGGGTGACTATAAAGGTAGACTACGGGTATCTCCGAAAGTATCTGTTGGGTTGGCACGGATCAAGACTGGGATTTGTCACTCCGTATGACGGAGAGATATCACTGGGCCCACTCGGTAATGCATCATCATAATGAGCTCAAAGTGACCAAGTGTCTGGTCACGGGATCATGCATTACGGTACGAGTAAAGTGACTTGCCGGTAACGAGATTGAACGAGGTATTGGGATACCGACGATCGAATCTCGGGCAAGTAATATATCGATTGACAAAGGGAATTGCATACGGGGTTGATTGAATCCTCGACATCATGGTTCATCCGATGAGATCATCGTGGAGCATGTGGGAGCCAACATGGGTATCCAGATCCCGCTGTTGGTTATTGACCAGAGAGTCGTCTTGGTCATGTCTGCTTGTCTCCCGAACCCGTAGGGTCTACACACTTAAGGTTCGGTGACGCTAGGGTTGTGAAGATAAGTATATGCAGTAACCCGAATGTTGTTCGGGGTCCCGGATGAGATCCCGGACGTCACGAGAAGTTCCGGAATGGTCCGGAGGTAAAGAATTATATATAGGATGTGCAGTTTCGGCCATCGGGACAAGTTTCGGGGTACCCGGTATTGTACCGGGACCACCGGAAGGGTCCCGGGGGTCCACCGGGTGGGGCCACCTATCCCGGAGGGCCCCTTGGGCTGAAATAGGAGGGAACCCAGCCCATAGTGGGCTGGGGCACCAGCCCCCCCAAGGCCCATGCGCCTAGGGTTGGGGGGGGGAACCCTAAGGGGGGCGCCCCTTGCTTGGGGGGCAAGCCCCCCACCCCTGGCCGCCGCCCCCCCTGGTAGATCCCATCTACCAGGGCCGGCGCCCCCCTGGCACCCCTATATATAGTGGGGGAGAGGAGGGACTTGATCCCCACGCCTTTGGTGCTTCCCTCTCTCCCCGTTACTTCTTCCTCTCTCGTAGTACACGGCGAAGCCCTGCTGTCGTGACGCCCTGCATCCACCACCACGCCGTCGTGCTACTGGATCTTCGTCAACCTCTCCTCTCCCCTTGCTGGATCAAGAAGGAGGAGACGTCTCCCGTCCCGTACGTGTGTTGAACGCGGAGGTGCCGTCCGTTCGGCGCTGGTCATCGGTGATTTGGATCACGTCGTGTTCGACAACATCAACCTCGTTTTAACGAACGCTTCCGCTCGCGATCTACAAAGGTATGTAGATGCATCTCGTGACTCGTTGCTAGGTGAACTCCTAGATGATCTTGGTGAAACGAGTAGGAAATTTTTTTGTTTTCTGCAACGTTCCCCAACACTTGCGTGTGCGTAGGAATTTTTTTGAAATTACTACGTTCCCCAACAGTGGCATCCGAGCCTAGGTTTTATGTGTTGATGTTATATGCACGAGTAGAACACAAGTGAGTTGTGGGCGATATAAGTCATACTGCTTACCAGCATGTCATACTTTGGTTCGGCGGTATTGTTGGAAGAAGCGGTCCGGACCGACATTACGCGTACGCTTACGCGAGACCAGTTCTCCTGACGTGCTTTGCACATAGGTGGCTTGCGGGTGACAGTTTCTCCAACTTTAGTTGAACCAAGTGTGGCTACGCACGGTCCTTGCGAAGGTTAAAACAGCACCAACTTGACAAACTATCATTGTGGTTTTGATGCGTAGGTAAGATTGGTTCTTGCTTAAGCCCGTAGCAGCCACGTAAAACTTGCAACAACAAAGTAGAGGACGTCTAACTTGTTTTTGCAGGGCATGTTGTGATGTGATATGGTCAAGACATGATGCTGAATTTTATTGTATGAGATGATCATGTTTTGTAACCGAGTTATCGGCAACTGGCAGGAGCCATATGGTTGTCGCTTTATTGTATGCAATGCAATCGTGCTGTAATGCTTTACTTTATCACTAAGCGGTAGCGATAGTCGTGGAAGCATAAGATTGGCGAGACGACAACGATGCTACGATGGAGATCAAGGTGTCGCGCCGGTGACGATGGTGATCATGACGGTGCTTCGGAGATGGAGATCACAGGCACAAGATGATGATGGCCATATCATATCACTTATATTGATTGCATGTGATGTTTATCTTTTATGCATCTTATCTTGCTTTGATTAACGGTAGCATTATAAGATGATCTCTCACTAAATTATCAAGATGTGTTCTCCCTGAGTATGCACCGTTGCGAAAGTTCTTCGTGCTGAGACACCATGTGATGATCGGGTGTGATAGGCTCTACGTTCAAATACAACGGGTCTAAAACAGTTGCACACGCGGAATACTCAGGTTATACTTGACGAGCCAAGCATATACAGATATGGCCTCGGAACACGGAGACCGAAAGTTCGAGCGTGAATCATATAGTAGATATGATCAACATAGTGATGTTCACCAATGAAACTACTCCATCTCACGTGATGATCGGACATGGTTTAGTTGATTTGGATCACGTGATCACTTAGAAGATTAGAGGGATGTCTATCTAAGTGGGAGTTCTTAAGTAATATGATTAATTGAACTTAAATTTATCATGAACTTAGTACCTGATAGTATCTTGCTTACGTATGTTTGATTGTAGATAGATGTCCCGTCCTGTTGTTCCGTTGAATTTTAATGCGTTCCTTGAGAAAGCAAAGTTGAAAGATGATGGTAGCAATTACACGGATTGAGTCCGTAACTTGAGGATTATCCTCATTGCTGCACAGAAGAATTACGTCCTGGAAGCACCGCTGGGTGCCAGGCCTGCTGCTGGAGCAACACCAGATGTTATGAATGTCTGGCAGAGCAAAGCTAATGACTACTCGATAGTTTAGTGTGCCATGCTTTACGGCTTAGAATCGGGACTTCAACGACGTTTTGAACGTCATGGAGCATATGGGATGTTCCAGGAGTTGAAGTTAATATTTCAAGCAAATGCCCGGATTGAGAGATATGAAGTCTCCAATAAGTTCTATAGCTGCAAAATGGAGAACAGTTCTGTCAGTGAGCATATACTCAAAATGTCTGGGTACAATAATCACTTGATTCAGATGGGAGTTAATCTTCCAGATGATTGCGTCATTGACAGAATTCTCCAATCACTGCCACCAAGCTACAAGAGGTTCGTGATGAACTATAATATGCAAGGGATGAATAAGACTATTCCCGAGCTCTTCGCAATGCTGAAAGCTGCGGAGGTAGAAATCAAAAAGGAGCATCAAGTGTTGATGGTCAACAAGACCACTAGTTTCAAGAAAAAGGGCAAAGGGAAGAAAAAGGGGGAACTTCAAAAAGAACAGCAAGCAAGTTGCTGCTCAAGAAAGAAATCCAAGTCTGGACCTAAGCCTGAAACTGAGTGCTTCTACTGCAAGCAGACTGGCCACTGGAAGCGGAACTGCCCCAAGTATTTGGCGGATAAGAAGGATGGCAAGGTGAACAAAGGTATATGTGATATACATGTTATTGATGTGTACCTTACTAATGCTCGCAGTAGCACCTGGGTATTTGATACTGGTTCTATTGCTAATATTTGCAACTCGAAACAGGGACTACGGATTAAGCGAAGATTAGCTAAGGACGAGGTGACGATGCGCGTGGGAAACGGTTCCAAAGTCGATGTAATCGCAGTCGGCACGCTACCTCTACATCTACCTTCGGGATTAGTATTAGACCTAAATAATTGTTATTTGGTGCCAGCGTTGAGCATGAACATTATATCTGGATCTTGTTTAATGCGAGACGGTTATTCATTTAAATCAGAGAATAATGGTTGTTCTATTTATATGAGTAATATCTTTTATGGTCATGCACCCTTGAAGAGTGGTCTATTCTTATTGAATCTTGATAGTAGTGATACACATATTCATAATGTTGAAACCAAAAGATGCAGAGTTGATAATGATGGTGCAACTTATTTGTGGCACTGCCGTTTAGGTCATATCGGTGTAAAGCGCATGAAGAAACTCCACAATGATGGACTTTCGGAGCCACTTGATTATGAATCACTTGGTACTTGCGAACCGTGCCTCATGGGCAAGATGGCTAAAACACCGTTCTCCGGTACTATGGAGAGAGCAACAGATTTGTTGGAAATCATACATACAGATGTATGTGGTCCGATGAATATTGAGGCTCGTGGCGGATATCGTTATTTTCTCACCTTCACAGATGATTTAAGCAGATATGGGTATATCTACTTAATGAAACATAAGTCTGAAACATTTGAAAAGTTCAAAGAATTTCAGAGTGAAGTTGAAAATCATCGTAACAAGAAAATAAAGTTTCTACGATCTGATCGTGGAGGAGAATATTTGAGTTATGAGTTTGGTGTACATTTGAAACAATGCGGAATAGTTTCGCAGCTCACGCCACCCGGAACACCACAGCGTAATGGTGTGTCCGAACATCGTAATAGTACTTCACTAGATATGGTGTGATCTATGATGTCTCTTACTAATTTACCGCTATCGTTTTGGGGTTATGCTTTAGAGACGGCCGCATTCATGTTAAATAGGGCACCATCAAAATCCATTGAGACGACGCCTTATGAACTATGGTTTGGCAAGAAACCAAAGTTGTTGTTTCTGAAAGTTTGGGGCTGCGATGCTTATGTGAAAAAGCTTCAACCTGATAAGCTCGAACCCAAATCGGAGAAATGTGTCTTCATAGGATATCCAAAGGAAACTATTGGATACACCTTCTATCACAGATCCGAAGGCAAGACTTTTGTTGCTAAATTCGGAAACTTTCTGGAGAAGGAGTTTCTCTCGAAAGATGTGAGTGGGAGGAAAGTAGAACTTGATGAGGTAACTGTACCTGCTCCCTTATTGGAAAGTAGTACATCACAGAAATCTGTTTCTGCGACACCTACACCAATTAGTGAGGAAGCTAATGATAATGATCATGAAACTTCAGGACAAGAAACTACTGAACCTCGTAGATCAACCAGAGTGAGATCCGCGCCAGATTGGTACGGTAATCCTGTTCTGGAAATCATGCTGCTAGATCATGATGAACCTACGAACTATGAAGAAGCGATGGTGAGCCCAGATTCCGCAAAATGGCTTGAAGCCATGAAATCTGAGATGGGATCCATGTATGAGAACAAAGTATGGACTTTGGTTGACTTGCCCGATGATCGGCAAGTAATTGAGAATAAATGGATCTTCAAGAAGAAGACTGATGCTGACGGTAATATTACTGTCTACAAAGCTTGACTTGTCGCAAAAGGTTTTCGACAAGTTCAAGGGGTTGACTACGATGAGACCTTCTCACCCGTAGCGATGCTTAAGTCTGTCTGAATCATGTTAGCAATTGCCGCATTTTATGATTATGAAATTTGGCAGATGGATGTCAAAACTGCATTCCTGAATGGATTTCTGGAAGAAGAGTTGTATATGATGCAACCGGAAGGTTTTGTTGATCTAAAGGGAGCTAACAAAGTGTGCAAGCTCCAGCGATCCATTTATGGACTGGTGCAAGCCTCTCGGAGTTGGAATAAACACTTTGATAGTGTGATCAAATCATTTGGTTTTATACAGACTTTCAGAGAAGCCTGTATTTACAAGAAAGTGAGTGGGAGCTCTGTAGCATTTCTGATACTATATGTGGATGACATATTACTGATTGGAAATGATATAGAATTTCTGGATAGCATAAAGGGATACTTGAATAAGAGTTTTTCAATGAAAGACCTTGGTGAAGCTGCTTACATATTAGGCATAAAGATCTATAGAGATAGATCAAGACGCTTAATTGGACTTTCACAAAGCACATACCTTGACAAGATTTTGAAGAAGTTCAAAATGGATCAAGCAAAGAAAGGGTTCTTGCCTGTGTTACAAGGTGTGAAATTGAGTCAGACTCAATGCCCGACCACTGCAGAAGATAGAGAAAAAAAATTAAAGATGTTCCCTATGCTTCAGCCATAGGCTCTATCATGTATGCAATGCTGTGTACCAGACCTGATGTGTGCCTTGCTATAAGTTTAGCAGGGAGGTACCAAAGTAATCCAGGAGTGGATCACTGGACAACGGTCAAGAACATCCTGAAGTACCTGAAAAGGACTAAGGATATGTTTCTCGTATATGGAGGTGACAAAGAGCTCATTGTAAATGGTTACGTTGATGCAAGCTTTGACACTGATCCGGACGATTCTAAATCGCAAACCGGATACGTTTTTACATTAAACGGTGGAGCTGTCAGTTGGTGCAGTTCTAAACGTCATGGCGGGATCTACATGTGAAGCGGAGTACATAGCTGGTTCGGCAGCAGCAAACGAAGGAGTCTGGATGAAGGAGTTCATATCAGATCTAGGTGTCATACCTAGTGCATCGGGTCCAATGAAAATCTTTTGTGACAATACTGGTTCAATTGCCTTGGCAAAGGAATCCAGATTTCACAAGAGGACCAAACACATCAAGAGATGCTTCAATTCCATCCGGGATCTAGTCCAGGTGGGAGACATAGAGATTTGCAAGATACATACGGAGCTGAATGTAGCAGACCCGTTAACTAAGCCTCTTCCACGAGCAAAACATGATCAACACCAAAGCTCCATGGGTGTTAGAATCATTACTGTGTAATCTAGATTATTGACTCTAGTGCAAGTGGGAGACTGAAGGAAATATGCCCTAGAGGCAATAATAAAGTTATTATTTATTTCCTTATATCATGATAAAAGTTTATTATTCATGCTAGAATTGTATTAACCGGAAACATAATACATGTGTGAATACATAGACAAACTAAGTGTCACTAGTATGCCTCTACTTAACTAGCTCGTTAATCAAAGATGGTTATGTTTCCTAACCATAGACGAAGAGTTGTCATTTGATTAAACGGGATCACATCATTAGTTGAATGATCTCATTGACATGACCCATTCCATTAGCTTAGCACCCGATCGTTTAGTATGTTGCTATTGCTTTCTTCATGACTTATACATGTTCCTATGACTATGAGATTATGTAACTCCCGTGTGCCGGAGGAACACTTTGTGTGCTACCAACCGTCACAACGTATTGACGTATTTCGAGATTAGGATTTGTCACTCCGATCGTCGGAGAGGTATCTCTTTGCCCTCTCGGTAATGCACATCACATAAGCCTTGCAAGTAATGTTACTAATGAGTTAGTTGCGAGATGATGTATTACGGAACAAGCAAAGAGACTTGCTGGTAACGAGATGGAACTAGGTATTGGATACCGACGATCGAATCTCGGGCAAGTAACATACCGATGACAAAGGGAACAACGTATGTTGTTATACGGTCTGACTGATAAAGATCTTCGTAGAATATGTAGGAGCCAATATGGGCATCCAGGTCCCGCTATTGGTTTTTGACCGGAGACATGTCTCGGTCATGTCTACATTGTTCTCGAACCCGTAGGGTCCGCACGCTTAAGGTTTCGATGACAGTTATATTATGAGTTTATACGTTTTGATGTACCGAAGGTTGTTCGGAGTCCCGGATGTGATCACGGACATGACGAGGAGTCTCGAAATGGCCGAGACATAAAGATTGATATATTGGAAGCCTATGTTTGGATATCGGAAGTGTTCCGGGTGAAATCGGGATTTTACCGGAGTACCGGGAGGTTACCGGAACCCCCCGGGAGCTATATGGGCCTTAGTGGGCCTTAGTGGAAAAGAGAAGTGGCAGCGCAAGATGGGCCGCGCGCCCCTCCCCTCCCTTGGTCCGAATAGGACAAGGAGAGGGGGCCGGCCCCCCTCTCTCTTTTCCCCCCTCCGTGAATCCTATTCCAACTAGGATTGGGGGGGGGATCCTACTCCCAGAGGGAGTAGGACTCCTCCTGGCGCGCCTCTCCTAGGCCGGCCACACCCCCCCTTGATCCTTTATATACGGAGGTAGGGGCACCCCAGAGAAACACAAGTTGATCCACGTGATCATATTCTTAGCCGTGTGCGGCGCCCCCTGCGACCATTGTCCTCGATAATATTGTAGTGGTGCTTAGGAGAAGCCCTGCGACAGTAGTGCATCAAGATCGTCACCACGCCATCGTGCTGACGGAACTCTTCCCTGACACTTTGCTGGATCGGAGTCCGGGGATCGTCATCGAGCTGAATGTGTGCTAAAACTCGGAGGTGCCGTAGTTTCGGTGCTTGATCGGTCGGGCCGTGAAGACGTATGACTACATCAACCAAACGCTTCCGTTGTCAATCTACAAGGGTACGTAGATCACACTCTCCCCTCTCGTTGCTATGCATCACCATGATCTTGCGTGTGCATAGGAATTTTTTTGAAATTACTACGTTCCCCAACAGGATGTTGTTGAGGGTCCGGATCCAGTGTAGAGGAGAGCAAGACGACGGTGTGAGGGTCCACTTCACGGCAAGGCAGAGAGCTCCTCGTTTGCCATGTTGACGACGTACGCAGGCATGGGCATGTGAGGTGAGTAAAATCGGAGGGACATGGAGATGGAAAAAGATAAACAAGGAGGAAAGGAATGAGATGGAGGGCGCACCGGGGCTCATCGCCGGTGGTGAGGTGGTCCGGCATGGTGGCATGGAGATAAGGGGAAGACCGGCGAGCTCCAGGATGCCGGCGGCGCGAGGCAGCCTCCCTCTTTTGGCGGCATGGAGGAGGAGGCACGCGACGCGATGAGGTGAGCTCGTTGGGAGCCATGGAGGAGGATGTTTGCAGCACCATGGAAGAGCCTATGGAGAGTGGGGGGGAGTGAGGGAGAGAGGAGGGATTCGGCCGAGGATGTGGGGACTTCACATACCTCTTACATAGTAGTAGCGAGGGGTATAAAACCGCGCTACTACTATCAACTTAGTAGTAGCGCGGGTTTATACCCCTCGTTGCTACTATGGCATGTCCCAGGGGGCACGGTAGAGACCGCTTAGTAGTACCGAGGGTTAAAAACCCGTGCTACTACTATCAACTTAGTAGTAGCGAGGGGTAAAAACCCGCGCTACTAGTAAGTAGCAGTAGCGAGGGTTATAAACCCTCGCTACTAGTAAGCGTCTGCCTATAAGCTTTTCCCTAGTAGTGCTAAGGCGTCCCTCTCTCCATCTCCCCCCCTCTCGCTCCTGCAATGAGAAATCTGTTGTTTTCCCCCTGCTAGGTTTCTTAGAGGTGTGCATGTGTGGTTATGGATGTTTTCTTTCGTCTATATAGGGTTTTAGTGGGTGTTTATTTTCAATCTAGATCATCGCCGGCACGAAAGAAAACGGATTGTGCGCTATAAATTATAAATTTGCTTCCCATATAATATTTAAAAAATATGAAACAAGTAAAAATAACATCATATTCGAATTTTGCACTTTTTAATCATTTTTCATATATAACATGTTAAAATTGGAGTTACTTTATTAAGTAGATAATAATATAAGAACTCCTTACTTTATCATTATTATTAAGTAGATAATAATATAAGACAAAGGCAGGGCGTGAAGCAGAAAGGCATTGGTGTGATTCTTCTCTTGGGCCGACCCACTAATTTTCTATTTGAGTTGGAGCATGGCCTAGAAACAACAACTATGATTGATTATTAGTATGATCAGAAGATCAATTTAGCAGAGGGATAGCATGCTGAAGAAATTATCATCACAAATGATGTGTATCTCTCATTGCGAGCGGTAAGGCCGCGATTGCTCACTATGCTAGGAAGATGGGCAAACTCATTAGAACAGAATAGAAGCTAGCGTAACAACTGTTTTTAGGAACCTAGTTTGGGAACCTTTTACAATGTTCCTCCTGGTTTGCGGACCTTGTACAAGGTTCCTAAACTGGTTCTTTCTTGGTTTTCATTTTTCTATAATTTTTTTTTCATTTTTCTATGTTCTTTTTCATTTTCCAGTTTTCTTGTATGTTCCATTTTTTTTCAAAAATACACATATTTCAAAAAATGTTACAGTTTTTTAAATTTGTTCACATATTTTCAAAATATTCTACAATTTACAAAAAAATTGTGTGTTTTTTGTACAATATTTCTGAATTCGCGTTTTCTTGAATTTACAAGCAATTTTCAAATGTGTGAACAATTTTCAAAATTAAAAACATCTTTTCAAATTTATGTTTTTAAATGGTAAACTTTTTTGAATTCATGAACTTTTTTAAAATATGTTATTTTTTTGAATTTTTTAACTGCTTTTTTGAATGTATGAACTTTTTCCAAATTCATAAATAATTTTGAAAATTTCAAATTCATGAAAAACACAAAGAAGGAAAAACCATAATGGCTTTTTGGAGAGAAAAAACAAAATACGAATGAGCATGTGACCAAATGCAGCAGCTAGCTAGTGAGCGTGAAACCCTATTGTGCCGGCCTACCATGCGAGTAATTCAACTGGGCATGTAGGCGACAGGAGCCGTATTGCTCGCAACGAGCAGTACATAGCAGTGGCCCATTATCACTGCAAAAATATATTTCGGAAGATGGGTCGGGGCCGAAAAAGGTTCGAAAGAGGTTACACCGATATAAGTTTACCTAAAAAAACCATTGATAGAAGTTATTGTTGCGTTTGGGAGCAAAGTATTTTTGATGTTTTCTGGGAATACTGTGGTTTCTGGAAAAAAATTCAGTATTGAATACTTTGAGGTGTTTGGATAAAAAATTACTGCAGATTAATAAACCGTAGTCTCTCTAAAATTGTGGTATTTTCTGTAGTATTTGAAAAAGAGGTCTTGACCTCTTTTTAAAAAAACTGAGAAATGCTGGCTCGTTGGTCTCTGATACGTCCATTTTGCATCATCTTTTCTTACTGTTATTTATAATGTTTTTATCCATAATAATGCTTTTTGAAGTAATTCTAATGCCTTTTCTCTCATAATTTGCAAGGAACACACCAAGAGGGAGAATTCTGGCAGCTGGAAATCTGGACCTGAAAAAGCTATATTAGGCTACCTATTCTGCACAACTCCAAATAAGCTGAAACTTCACGGAGATTTTTTATGGAATATTTAAGAAATACTGGAGCCAATAACCACCAGAGGGGGGCCACTAGGTGGGCACAACCCACCTGGGCGCGCCAGCCCCCCCCCCCCCCCCCCAGGCGCTCCCTGGTGGGTTGTGGCCTCCTCGGCCCACCTCCGGTGCCCATCTTTTGGCATATAAGTCCGTTTGACCTAGAAAAAAATAAGAAGAGAACTTTCGAGGCGGAACTTGGGCAGGAGCACTTTTGCCCTCCGGCGGAGCGATTCCGCAGAGAAGCACAGAGGTCAACCCGCTTCAAATATGGAACATGGATTCTGGCAATGCAACGGAGTTGGGTCCTCATATCGATCCGAAAGAATCAGGGAACTTCCCTCTCAGAGGGGGAAACCATCGTCATCATCATCATCAACAACTCTCCCATCTTGGGGAGGGCAATCTCCATCAACATCTTCAACAACACCATATCCTCTCAAACCCTAGTTCATCCCTTGTGTTCAATCTTGTTACCGGAACTATAAATTGGTGCTTGTGGGTGACTAGTAGTGTTGGTTACATCTTGTAGTTGATTACTATATAGTTTATTTGGTGGAAGATTATATGTTCAGATCCATTATGCTATTTAATACCCCTCTTATCTTGAGCATGGTTATTATTTGTGAGTAGTTACCTTTGTTCTTGAGGTCACGGGAGAAATCATGTTGCAAGTAATTGAAGGAAATATGCCCTAGAGGCAATAATAAAGTTATTATTTATTTCCTTATTTCATGATAAATGTTTATTATTCATGCTAGAATTGTATTAACCGGAAACATAATACATGTGTGAATACATAGACAAACATAGTGTCACGAGTATGCCTCTACTTGACTAGCTCGTTAATCAAAGATGGTTATGTTTCCTGACCATAGACAAAGAGTTGTTATTTGATTAACGGGATCACATCATTAGGAGAATGATGTGATTGACTTGACCCATTCCGTTAGCTTAGCACTCGATCGTTTAGTATGTTGCTATTGCTTTCTTCATGACTTATACATGTTCCTATGACTATGAGATTATGCAACTCCCGTTTACCGGAGGAACACTTTGTGTGCTACCAAACGTCACAACGTAACTGGGTGATTATAAAGGAGCTCTACAGGTGTCTCCAAAGGTACATGTTGGGTTGGCGTATTTTGAGATTAGGATTTGTCACTCCGATTGTCGGAGAGGTATCTCTGGGCCCTCTTGGTAATGCACATCACATAAGCCTTGCAAGCATTGCAACTAATGAGTTAGTTGCGAGATGATCTATTATGGAACGAGTAAAGAGACTTGCCAGTAACGAGATTGAACTAGGTATTGAGATACCGACGATCGAATCTCGGGCAAGTAACATACCGATGACAAAGGGAACAACGTATGTTGTTATGCGGTCTGACCGATAAAGATCTTCGTAGAATATGTAGGAGCCAATATGAGCATCCAGGTTCCGCTATTGGTTATTGACCGGAGACGTGTCTCGGTCATGTCTACATTGTTCTCGAACCCGTAGGGTCCGCACGCTTAAGGTTTCAATGACAGTTATATTATGAGTTTATGAGTTTTGATGTACCGAAGGAGTTCGGAGTCCCGGATGAGATCGGGGACATGACGAGGAGTCTCGAAATGGTAGAGACATAAATATTGATATATTGGAAGCCTATGTTTGGATATCGGAAGTGTTCCGGGTGAAATCGGGATTTTACCAGATTACCGGGAGGTTACCGGAACCCCCCGGGAGGTATATGGGCCTTACTGGGCCTTAGTGGAAGAGAGGAGAGGTGGCCAGGGCTGGGCCGCGCGCCCCTCCCCCCCTAGTCCGAATAGCACAAGGAGAGAGGGGGCCGGCGCCCCCCTTCCTTCTCTCTCTCCTCTTTCCCACTTAACGAATCCTATTCCAACTAGGAAAGGGGGGGAATCCTACTCCCGGAGGGAGTAGGACTCCTCCTGGCGCACCCTATCGTGGCCGGCCGCACCCCCCCTTTGAGCCTTTATATACGGAGGCAGGGGCACCCCTAGAGACACAAGTTGATCCACGTGATCATATTCTTAGCCGTGTGCGGTGCCCCCTTCCACGTGATCACGGTAGTACATCAAGATCGTCACCACGCCGTCGTGCTGACGGAACTCCTACCCGACACTTTGCTGGATCGGAGTCCGGGGATCGTCATCGAGCTGAACGTGTGCTAGAACTCGGAGGTGCCGTAGTTTCGGTGCTTGATCAGTCGAGCCGTGAAGACGTACGACTACATCAACCGCGTTGTGCTAACGCTTCCACTGTCGGTCTACAAGGGTACGTAGATCACACTCTCCCCTCTCGTTGCTATGCATCACCATGATCTTGCGTGTGCGTAGGAATTTTTTTGAATTTACTATGTTCCCCAACAGTGGCATCCGAGCCTAGGTTTTATGTGTCGATGTTATATGCACGAGTAGAACACAAGTGAGTTGTGGGCGATATAAGTCATACTGCTTACCAGCATGTCATACTTTGGTTCGGCGGTATTGTTGGACGAAGCGGCCCGGACCGACATTACGCGTACGCTTACGCGAGACCGGTTCTCCCGACGTGCTTTGCACAAAGGTGGCTAGCGGGTGACAGTTTCTCCAACTTTAGTTGAACCGAGTGTGGCTACGCCCGGTCCTTGTGAAGGTTAAAACATCACCAACTTGACAAACTATCGTTGTGGTTTTGATGCATAGGTAAGATTGGTTCTTGCTTAAGCCCGTAGCAGCCACGTAAAACTTGCAACAACAAAGTAGAGGACGTCTAACTTGTTTTTGCGGGGCATGTTGTGATGTGATATGGTCAAGACATGATGCTAAATTTTATTGTATGAGATGATCATGTTTTGTAACCGAGTTATCGGCAACTGGCAGGAGCCATATGGTTGTCGCTTTATTGTATGCAATGCAATTGCGCTGTAATGCTTTACTTTATCAGTAAACGGTAGCGATAGTTGTGGAAGCATAAGATTGGCGAGACGACAACGATGCTATGATGGTGATCAAGGTGTCGCGCCGGTGACGATGGTGATCATGACGGTGCTTTGAAGATGGAGATCACAAGCACAAGATGATGATGGCCATATCATATCACTTATATTGATTGCATGTGATGTTTATCTTTTATGCATCTTATCTTGCTTTGATTGATGGTAGCATTTTAAGATGATCTCTCACTAATTATCAAGAAGTGTTCTCCCTGAGTATGCACCTTTGCGAAAGTTCTTCGTGCTGAGACACCACGTGATGATCGGGTGTGATAAGCTCTATGTTCAAATACAACGGGTGCAAAACAGTTGCACACGCGGAATACTCAGGTTATACTTGACGAGCCAAGCATATACAGATATGGCCTCGGAACACGGAGACCAAAAGGTCGAGCGTGAATCATATAGTAGATATGATCAACATAGTGATGTTCACCAATGAAACTACTCCATGTCACGTGATGATCGGACATGGTTTAGTTGATTTGGATCACGTGATCACTTAGAGGATTAGAGGGATGTCTATCTAAGTGGGAGTTCTTAAGTAATATGATTAAATGAACTTAAGTTTATCATGAACTTAGTCCTGGTAGTATTTTGTAAATCATGTTGTAGATCAATAGCTCGCGTTGTTGCTTCCCTGTGTTTATTTTGATATGTTCCTAGAGAAAATTGTATTGAAAGATGTTAGTAGCAATGATGCGGATTGGATCCGTGATATGAGGTTTATCCTCATTGCTGCACAGAAGAATTATGTCCTTGATGCACCACTAGGTGACAGACCTATTGCAGGAGCAGATGCAGACGTTATGAACGTTTGGCTAGCTCAATATGATGACTACTTGATATTTTAGTGCACCATGCTTAATGGCTTAGAATCGGGACTTCAAAGACGTTTTGAACGTCATGGACCATATGAGATGTTCTAGGAGTTGAAGTTAATATTTCAAGCAAATACCCGAGTTGAGAGATATGAAGTCTCCAACAAGTTCTATAGCTAAAAGATGGAGGAGAATCGCTCAACTAGTGAGCATGTGCTCAGATTGTCTGGGTACTACAATCACTTGAATCAAGTGGGAGTTAATCTTCCAGTTAAAATAGTGATTGACAGAATTCTCTAGTCACCATCACCAAGTTAGTAGAACTTCGTGATGAACTATGATATGCAAGGGATAACGGAAATGATTCCCAAGCTCTTCGTAATGCTAAAATTGACGAAGGTAGAAATTGAGAAAAACTTCAAGTGTTGATGGTAGACAAGACCACTAGTTTCAAGAAAAGGGCAGAGGGAAGAAGGGGAACTTCAAGAAGAACAACAAGCAAGTTGCTGCTCAAGTGAAGAAGCCCAAGTCTGGTCCTAAGCCTGAGACTAAGTGCTTCTACTGCAAAGGGACTGGTCAATGGAAGCGGAACTACCCCAAGTGATTGGCGGATAAGAAGGATGGCAAAGTGAACGTAAGTATATTTGATATACATGTTATTGATGTGTACTTTACTAGTGTTTATAGCAACCCCTCAGTATTTGATACTAGTTCAGTTGCTAAGATTAGTAACTCGAAACGGGAGTTGCAGAATAAACAGAGACTAGTTAAGGGTGAAGTGACGATGTGTGTTGGAAATGGTTCCAAGATTGATATGATCATCATTGCACACTCCCTATAATTTTGGGATTAGTGTTGAACCTAAATAAGTGTTATTTGGTGTTTGCGTTGAGCATGAATATGATTTGATCATGTTTATTGTAATACGGTTATTCATTTAAGTAAGAGAATAAATTGTTGTTCTGTTTACATGAATAAAACCTTATATGGTTACACACCCAATGAAAATAGTTCGTTGGATCTCGATCGTAGTGATACACATAATCATAATATTGAAACCAAAAGATGCAAAGTTAATAATGATAGTGCAACTTATTTGTGGCACTGCCATTTAGGTCATATTGGTGTAAAGCGCGTGAAGAAACTCCATGCTGATGGGCTTTTGGAATCACATGATTATGAATCAGTTGATGCTTGCGAACCATGCCTCATGGGCAAGATGACTAAGACTCTGTTCTTCGGAACAATGGAGCGAGCAACAGATTTGTTGGAAATCATACATACTGATGTATGTGGTCCGATGAATATTGAGGCTCGCGACAAGAATCATTATTTTCTGATCTTCACAGATGATTTGAGCAGACATGAGTATATCTACTTGATGAAACACAAGTCTGAAACATTTGAATAGTTCAAAGAATTTCAGAGTGAACTGGAAAATCGTCGTAACAAGAAAATAAAGTTTCTACGATCTGATTGTAGAGAAGAGTATTTGAGTTATGAGTTTGGCCTTCAGTTAAAAACAATGTGAAATAGTTTCACTACTCACGCCACCTGGAACACCACAATGTAATGGTGTGTCCGAATGTCATAACCGTACTTTATTAGATATGGTGCGATCTATGATGTCTCTTACCGAACTACCACTATCGTTTTGGGGTTATGCATTAGAGATAGCTGCATTCACGTTAAATAGGGCACCATCTAAAATCCGTTGAGACGACGCCTTATGAACTGTGGTTTGGCAAGAAACCAAAGTTGTCATTTCTGAAAGTTTGGGGGTGCGATGCTTATGTGAAAAAGCTTCAACCTGATAAGCTCGAACCCAAATGGGAGAAATGTGTCTTCATAGGATATCCAAAGGAAACTATTGGATACACCTTCTATCACAGATCCGAAGGCAAGACTTTTGTTGCTAAATTCGGAAACTTTCTAGAGAAGGAGTTTCTCTCGAAAGAAGTGAGTGGGAGGAAAGAAGAACTTGATGAGGTAGCTGTACCTGCTCCCTTATTGGAAAGTAGTTCATCACAGAAATCTATTCCTTTGACTACTAGACCGATTAGTGAGGAAGCTAATGATGATGATCATGTAACTTCAGATCAAGTTACTGCCGAACCTCGTAGGTAAAAACAGAGTGAGATCCTGTTGGGGAACGTAGTAATTTCAAAAAATTTCCTACGCACACGCAAGATCATGGTGATGCATAGCAACGAGAGGAGAGAGTGTGATCTACGTATCCTTGTAGATCGACAGCGGAAGCATTAGCACAACGCGGTTGATGTAGTCGTACGTCTTCACGGCCCGACCGATCAAGCACCGAAACTACGGCACCTCCGAGTTCTAGCACACGTTCAGCTCGATGACGATCCTTGGACTCCGATCCAGCAAAGTGTCGGGGAAGAGTTCCGTCAGCACGACGGCGTGGTGACGATCTTGATGTACTACTGTCGCAGGGCTTCGCCTAAGCACCGCTACAATATTATTGAGGACTATGGTGGAAGGGGGCACCGCACACGGCTAAGAATATGATCACGTGGATCAACTTGTGTCTCTATGTGGTGCCCCTACCTCCGTATATAAAGTTTCAAGAGGGGGAGGCCGGCCGGTCATCATAGGGCGCGCCAGGAGGAGTCCTACTTCCTCCGGGAGTAGGACTCCCCCCCTTTCCTAGTTGGAATAGGATTCGCGAGGTGGGAAAAGAGAGAGAGAGAGAAGGAAGGGGGCGCCGGCCCCCTCTCTCCTTGTCCTATTCGGACTAGGGGGGAGGGGCGCGTGGCCCAGCCCTGGCCGCCTCTCCTCTTCTTCCACTAAGGCCCACTAAGGCCCATATAGCTCCCGGGGGGTTCCGGTAACCTCCCGGTACTCCGGTAAAATCCTGATTTCACCCGGAACACTTCCGATATCCAAACATAGGCTTCCAATATATCAATATTTATGTCTCGACCATTTCGAGACTCCTTGTCATGTCCGTGATCTCATCCGGGACACTGAACAACCTTCGGTACAGCAAAACGTATAAACTCATAATATAACTATCATCGAAACCTTAAGCGTGCGGACCCTACGGGTTCGAGAACAATGTAGACATGACCGAGACATGTCTCCGGTCAGTAACCAATAGCGGGACCTGGATGCCCATATTGGTCCCTACATATTCTATGAAGATCTTTTATCGGTCAGACCGCATAACGACATACGTTGTTCCCTTTGTCAACGGTATGTTACTTGCCCGAGATTTGATCGTCGGTATCCAATACCTAGTTCAATCTCGTTACTGGCAAGTCTCTTTACTCGTTCCATAATACATCATCCCGCAACTAACACATTAGTTGCAATGCTTGCAAGGCTTAAGTGATGTGCATTACCGAGAGGGCCCAGAGATACCTCTCCGACGATCGGAGTGACAAATCCTAATCTCGAAATACGTCAACCGAACATGTACCCTTGGAGACACCTGTAGAGCACCTTTATAATCACCCAGTTACATTGTGACATTTGGCAGAACACAAAGTGTTCCTCCGGCACACGGGAGTTACATAATCTCATAGTCATAGGAACATGTATAAGTCATGAAGAAAGCAATAGCAACATACTAAACGATCGGGTGCTAAGCTAATGGAATGGGTCATGTCAATCAGATCATTCAACTAATGATGTGATCCCGTTAATCAAATGACAACACTTGGTCCATGGTTAGGAAACATAACTATCTTTGATTAACGAGCTAGTCAAGTAGAGGCATACTAGTGACACTCTGTTTGTCTATGTATTCACACATGTATTATGTTTCCGGTTAATACAATTCTAGCATGAATAATAAACTTTTATCATGATATAAGGAAATAAATAGTATCTTTATTATTGCCTCTAGGGCATATTGCCTTCAGTCTCCCACTTGCACTAGAGTCAATAATCTAGATTACACAGTAATGATTCTAACACCCATGGAGCTTTGGTGCTGATCATGTTTTGCTCGTGGAAGAGGCTTAGTCAATGGGTCTGCTACATTCAGCTCCGTATGTATCTTGCAAATCTCTATGTCTCCCACCTGGACTAGATCCCGGATGGAATTGAATCGTCTTTTGATGTGCTTGGTTCTTTTGTGAAATCTGGATTCCTTCGCCAAGGCAATTGCACCAGTATTGTCAGAAAAGATTTTCATTGGACCCGATGCACTAGGTATGAC
This sequence comes from Triticum monococcum, assembly GCA_034509565.1. Lineage (NCBI taxonomy): Eukaryota > Viridiplantae > Streptophyta > Magnoliopsida > Poales > Poaceae > Triticum > Triticum monococcum. The sequence continues at coordinate 29,901,888 of CM067847.1, forward strand.
ACCTAGATCGGATATGAACTCCTTCATCCTGACTCCTTTGTTTGCTGCTTCCGAAGCAGCTATGTACTCCGCTTCACATGTAGATCCCGCCACGACGCTTTGTTTAGAACTGCACCAACTGACAGCTCCACCGTTTAATGTAAACGCGTACTCGGTTTGCGATTTAAAATCGTCCGGATCAGTGTCAAAGCTTGCATCAACGTAACCGTTTATGATGAGCTCTTTGTCACCTCCATATACGAGAAACATATCCTTAGCCCTTTTCAGGTACTTCAGGATGTTCTTGACCGCTGTCCAGTGATCCACTCCTGGATTACTTTGGTACCTCCCTGCTAGACTTATAGCAAGGCACACATCAGGTCTGGTACACAACATTGCATACATGATAGAGGCTATGGCTGAAGCATAAGGAACATCTTTCATTTTCTCTCTATCTTCTGTAGTGGTCGGGCATTGACTCTGACTCAACTTCACACCTTGTAACACAGGCAAGAACCCTTTCTTTGCTTGATCCATTTTGAACTTCTTCAAAATCTTGTCAAGGTATGTGCTTTGTGAAAGTCCAATTAAGCGTCTTGATCTATCTCTATAGATTTTTATGCCTAATATTTAAGCAGCTTCACCGAGGTCTTTCATTGAAAAACTCTTATTCAAGTATCCCTTTATGCTATCCAGAAATTCTATATCATTTCCAATCAGTAATATGTCATCCACATCCAATATCAGAAATGCTACAGAGCTCCCACTCACTTTCTTGTAAATACAGGCTTCTCCGAAAGTCTGTATAAAACCAAATGCTTTGATCACACTATCAAAACGTTTATTCCAACTCCGAGAGGCTTGCACCAGTCCATAAATGGATCGCTGGAGCTTGCACACTTTGTTAGCTCCCTTTGGATCGACAAAACCTTCCGGTTGCTTCATATACAACTCTTCTTCCAGAAATCCATTCAGGAATGCAGTATTGACATCCATCTGCCAAATTTCATAATCATAAAATGCGGAAATTGCTAACATGATTCGGGCAGACTTAAGCATCGCTACGGGTGAGAAGGTCTCATCGTAGTCAACCCCTTGAACTTGTCGAAACCCTTTTGCGACAAGTCGAGCTTTGTAGACAGTAATATTACCGTCAGCCTCAGTCTTCTTCTTGAAGATCCATTTATTCTCAATTGCTTGTCGATCATCAGGCAAGTCAACCAAAGTCCATACTTTGTTCTCATACATGGATCCCGTCTCAGATTTCATGGCTTCAAGCCATTTTGCGGAATCTGGGCTCACCATCGCTTCTTCATAGTTCGTAGGTTCATCATGATCTAGCAGCATGACTTCCAGAATAGGATTACCGTACCACTCTGGCGCGGATCTCACTCTAGTTGATCTACGAGGTTCAGTAGTATCTTGTCCTGAAGTTTCATGATCATTATCATTAGCTTCCTCACTAATTGGTGTAGGTGTCGCAGAAACAAGTTTTTGTGATGTACTACTATCCAATAAGGGAGCAGGTACAGTTACCTCATCAAGTTCTACTTTCCTCTCATTCACATCTTTCGAGAGAAACTCCTTCTCCAGAAAGTTTCCGAACTTAGCAACAAAAGTCTTGCCTTCGGATCTGTGATAGAAGGTGTATCCAATAGTCTCCTTTGGATATCCTATGAAGACACATTTCTCCGATTTGGGTTCGAGATTATCAGGTTGAAGCTTTTTCACATAAGCATCGCAGCCCCAAACTTTCAAAAACGACAACTTTGGTTTCTTGCCAAACCATAGTTCATAAGGCGTCGTCTCAACGGATTTTGATGGTGCCCTATTTAACATGAATGCGGCCGTCTCTAAAGCATAACCCCAAAACGATAGCGGTAAATCTATAAGAAACATCATAGATCGCACCATATCTAGTAAAGTACAATTATGACGTTCGGACACACCATTACGCTGTGGTGTTCCGGGTGGCGTGAGTTGCGAAACTATTCCACATTGTTTCAAATGTACACCAAACTCGTAACTCAAATATTCTCCTCCACGATCAGATCGTAGAAACTTTATTTTCTTGTTACGATGATTTTCAACTTCACTCTAAAATTCTTTGAACTTTTCAAATGTTTTAGACTTATGTTTCATTAAGTAGATATACCCATATCTGATTAAGTCATCTGTGAAGGTGAGAAAATAACGATATCCGCCACGAGCCTCAGTATTCATCGGACCACATACTTCTGTATGTATGATTTCCAACAAATCTGTTGCTCTCTCCATAGTACCGGAGAACGGTGTTTTAGTCATCTTTCCCATGAGGCACGGTTCGCAAGTACCAAGTGATTCATAATCAAGTGGTTCCAAAAGTCCATCAGTATGGAGTTTTTCATGCGCTTTACACCGATATGACCTAAATGGCAGTGCCACAAATAAGTTGCACTATCATTATCAACTCTGCTTCTTTTGGTTTCAACATTATGAATATGTGTGTCACTACTATCGAGATTCAATAAGAATAGACCACTCTTCAAGGGTGCATGACCATAAAAGATATTACTCATATAAATAGAACAACCATTATTCTCTAATTTAAATGAATAACCGTCTCGCATCAAACAAGATCCAGATATAATGTTCATGCTTAACGCTGGCACCAAATAACAATTATTTAGGTCTAATATTAATCCCGAAGGTAGATGTAGAGGTAGCGTGCCGACCGCGATCACATCGACTTTGGAACCGTTTCCCACGCGCATCGTCACCTCGTCCTTAGCTAATCTTCGCTTAATCCGTAGTCCCTGCTTCGAGTTGCAAATATTAGCAACAGAACCAGTATCAAATACCCAGGTGCTACTGCGAGCATTAGTAAGGTACACATCAATAACATGTATATCACATATACCTTTGTTCACCTTGCCATCCTTCTTATCCGCCAAATACTTGAGGCAGTTCCGCTTCCAGTGACCAGTCTGCTTGCAGTAGAAGCACTCAGTTTCAGGCTTAGGTCCAGACTTGGGTTTCTTCTCTTGAGCAGCAACTTGCTTGCTGTTCTTCTTGAAGTTCCCCTTCTTCTTCCCTTTGCCCTTTTTTCTTGAAACTAGTGGTCTTGTTGACCATCAACACTTGATGCTCCTTCTTGATTTCTACCTCCGCAGCTTTCAGCATTGCGAAGAGCTCGCGAATAGTCTTATTCATCCCTTGCAAATTATAGTCCATCATGAAGCTCTTGTAGCTTGGTGGCAGTGATTGGAGAATTCTGTCAATGACGCAATCATCTGGAAGATTAACTCCCATTTGAATCAAGTGATTATTATACCCAGACATTTTGAGTATATGCTCACTGACAGAACTGTTCTCCTCCATCTTGCAGCTATAGAACTTATTGGAGACTTCATATCTCTCAATCCGGTCATTTGCTTGAAATATTAACTTCAACTCCTGGAACATCTCATATGCCCCATGACGTTCAAAACGTCGTTGAAGTCCCGGTTCTAAGCCGTAAAGCATGGCACATGGAACTATCGAGTAGTCATCAGCTTTGCTCTGCCAGACGTTCATAACATCTGGTGTTGCTCCAGCAGCAGGCCTGGCACCCAGCGGTGCTTCCAGGACGTAATTCTTCTGTGCAGCAACGAGTTTAATCCTCAAGTTACGGACCCAGTCCGTGTAATTGCTACCATCATCTTTCAACTTTTCTTTCTCAAGCAACGCATTAAAATTCAACGGAACAACAGCACGGGCCATCTATCTACAATCAAACATACATAAGCAAGATACTATTAGGTACTAAGTTCATGATAATTTTAGGTTCAATTAATCATATACTTAAGAACTCCCACTTAGAAAGACATCCCTCTAATCCTCTAAGTGATTACGTGATCCAAATCAACTAAACCATGTCGGATCATCACGTGAGATGGAGTAGTTTCATTGGTGAACATCACTATGTTGATCATATCTACTATATGATTCACGCTCGACCTTTCGGTCTCCGTGTTCCGAGGCCATATCTGTATATGCTTGGCTCGTCAAGTATAACCTGAGTATTCCGCGTGTGCAACTGTTTTGCACTAGTTGTATTTGAACATAGAGCCTATCACACCCGATCATCACGTGGTGTCTCAGCACGAAGAACTTTCGCAACGGTGCATACTCAAGTGTGCCCAATCTACTATCATAACTACTCCCTCCGTTCCTAAATATTTGTCTTTCTAGAGATTTCAAATGATCACCACATACGGATGTATATAGACATATTTTAGAGTGTAAATTCACTCATTTTGCTTCGTATGTAGTCATCATTTGAAACCTTTAAAAAGACAAATATTTAGGAACAAAGGGAGTAACAGACATGTTGCCCAGATGCAGAGGCGTGTCTGGTATAACCATTGGCGTGCGCATGTACGCACACACGACCATTGACGTGCATCCAATGACGCACGCCAGTGGTAGTGTTCCACTTTCATATGTGTATATGTGTAAGCCACTAGTTAGTCGCTACAAGTAATTGGATCACTAGTGGCCTGCATTTTTTTTTTGTCGCATGCCATTGGTAAGTCTGTATCATTAAATAATGAATATCAATATTTTTTATGCACAAGTTCAAAATAGATGGGTTTTTTCATTTCTAAAATAAATAGATATATCGAATCTAATAAGTTTTATTTCCAGTGGTCATATTGAAATTTCATAAAAAATAATTACCCATAACGTAAAAATTGGTTAATTTGAAATTTTCCTAGCAAACGTTTGTATATTTTATATATTCATTATTTGGAAAATAAATGTGTATTTCTTTATTATCGAAGGTGAGTTGGGGATTGTACATTCGTACGTGAAACACCCCCCACCACCACGTCTTGCATTAACTCATTCAAATCAAATCAAAACCTTAACTAAACCAAACAAAACTTTCGTTCTACTACCCATATTGAAATAAAATCAAATATTATCAAAACCTGAAGTAAATCGATACCTTCCTTGTCTTTCCCTACCCATACTCAAAACAAATCTAATCTTTTCCAAATCTAGAATATTTTGGGTGTGATATTTATGTCGGACACAGTTGGTATTGAACCACTAGAATATGTATGCTGACAATTAACTAGTGCATAATAGTGTAATATCAAGATATAGTATAAATTTCAAGTTCAAATGATGAATAAAGTTTGATGTGGATTTCAATATTCACACTTTCCATTTGAAATATACGATGATTCGTCGGAGATGCTCTAGTTAGAAAACAATATATAATCAATTTTTTTAAACTATTAAATTTTTTAAAAAAGACACCTGATGTCATATCATAGCACCATGCCAAATTTATACTTTTCTGACATTGTTTACCGTATTCAAATTGTATAAATTCTAGACCAACTATTTGATGGTTTTTTCATGCATTTCATGAATAACATCCACCAAGGCACTCAAGAACTCGCACTTGACCATGCAACAATTGGAAATAGTTGGTTGTTATTATTTAGGGAAGGCGTACTACCTTCATGGTAGTGAATAAGGCATGCATGTTTTTAATCAGTAGAGTAGGCAATCAACCCATGTGTAAACTGCCAAAGAACCCAGCATAACCAACCCTTATTTAATCAGAAGAAGCATCTCAATCCCTCTCAATCTCTTTACTACTCCCTCTTATTCCTCTACCGAGACCACACATAGCTGCAACAACATCCACCAAGGCACATAAGAACTCACAATTGATTGTGCAACAAACATAAATCAACCGAATGTTATTATTTAGATAAGGTGTACTGTGTTCATTTTAGTGAATAAGGCATGCACGTATTCTAAAAAAATGATAGACTAATAGCAAAAGAGCTTGTGCATTGCAAGGGGATAAAAAAATAACACACACCCTTAACCCGATAATCATCACTCAAGACCACAATAGGTCAACATCCTTTATTTTAGAGATGCATCACATTTGATGCCGCTTATCCTCCTTCTCACCCTCTTCAATGGTGGCCTCAGTGTTCACACAAACCAAAATTTGTTTGAATGTGGTTAATCCTACACTACTAGGAAAAAGCCTAGTAGTAGCGCGGGTAAAAAGCTAGTAGTAGCGCGGGTGCCTGCGCTACTACTTCGGTGCTACATCTAACTAGTAGTAGTAGTAGTAGTAGCACGGTGCATCCCGCGCTACTAGTACATGTGTTAGTAGTAGCGCGGGTTCGACACGTGCTACTACTAACTATCTTTAGCGCGTGTCTGTGACCCGCGCTACTACTATTAATTTCAAAAACCAAAAAAAAATCTCGACCCTGTGCGTGCTGTCAATGGTGTCAATGGTTCGATCTAGCGACGACGAGGGTTGCCAGAGGTGCGGACGGGCAGCGGAGACCAGATCCAGCGACGGATGTGAAGGAAATATGCCCTAGAGGCAATAATAAAGTTATTATTTATTTCCTTATATCATGATAAAAGTTTATTATTCATACTAGAATTGTATTAACCGAAAACATAATACATGTGTGAATACATAGACAAACTAAGTGTCACTAGTATGCCTCTACTTAACTAGCTCGTTAATCAAAGATGGTTATGTTTCCTAACCATAGACAAAGAGTTGTCATTTGATTAAACGGGATCACATCATTAGTTGAATAATCTGATTGACATGACCCATTCCATTAGCTTAGCACCCGATCGTTTAGTATGTTGCTATTGCTTTCTTCATGACTTATACATGTTCCTATGACTATGAGATTATGTAACTCCCGTGTGCCAGAGGAACACTTTGTGTGCTACCAAACGTCACAACATAACTGGGTGATTATCAAGGTGCTCTACAGGTGTCTCCAAAGGTACATGTTGGGTTGACGTATTTCGAGATTAGGATTTGTCACTCCGATCGTCAGAGAGGTATCTCTGGGCCCTCTCGGTGATGCACATCACTTAAGCCTTGCAAGCAATGTAACTAATGAGTTAGTTGCAAGATGATGTATTACGGAACGAGTAAAGAGACTTGCCGGTAACGAGATTGAACTAGGTATTGGATACCGACGATCGAGTCTCGGGCAAGTAACATACCGATGACAAAGGGAACAACGTATGTTGTTATACGGTCTGACCGATAAAGATCTTCGTAGAATATGTAGGAGCCAATATGGGCATCCAGGTCCCGCTATTGGTTATTGACCGGAGACATGTCTCGGTCATGTCTACATTGTTCTCGAACCCGTAGGGTCCGCACGCTTAAGGTTTTGATGATAGTTATATTATGAGTTTATATGTTTTGATGTACCGAAGGTTTTTCGGAGTCCCGGATGTGATCACGGACATGACGAGGAGTCTCGAAATGGTCGAGACATAAAGATTGATATATTGGAAGCCTATGTTTGGATATCGGAAGTGTTCCGGGTGAAATCGGGATTTTACCGGAGTACCGGGAGGTTACCGGAACCCCCCCGGGAGCTATATGGGCCTTAGTGGGCCTTAGTGGAAAAGAGAAGGGGCAGCCCAAGATGGGCCGCGCGCACCTCCCCTCCCTTGGTCCGAATTGGACAAGGAGAGGGGGCCGGCCCCCTCTCTCTTTTCCCCCCTCCGCGAATCCTATTCCAACTAGGATTGGGGGGGGGGGGGGTCCTACTCCCAGAGGGAGTAGGACTCCTCCTGGCGCGCCTCTCCTAGGCCGGCCGCACCCTCCCCCCTTGATCCTTTATATACGGAGGCAGGGGCACCCCAGAGAAACACAAGTTGATCCACGTGATCATATTCTTAGCTGTGTGCGGCGCCCCCTGCGACCATTGTCCTCGATAATATTGTAGTGGTGCTTAGGCGAAGCCCTGCGACAGTAGTGCATCAAGATCGTCACCACGCCGTCGTGCTAATGGAACTCTTCCCCGACACTTTCTTGGATCGGAGTCCGGGGATCGTCATCGAGCTGAATGTGTGCTAAAACTCGGAGGTGCCGTAGTTTCAGTGCTTGATCGGTCGGGCCGTGAAGACGTACGACTACATCAACCAAACGCTTCCGTTGTCGATCTACAAGGGTACGTAGATCACACTCTCCCCTCTCGTTGCTATGCATCGCCATGATCTTGCGTGTGCGTAGGATTTTTTTTTAAATTACTACGTTCCCCAACAGTGGCATATGAGCCTAGGTTTTATGTGTTGATGTTATATGCACTAGTAGAACACAAGTGAGTTGTGGGCGATATAAGTCATACTGCTTACCAGCATGTCATACTTTGGTTCGGCGGTATTGTTGGATGAAGCGGCCCGGACCGACATTACGCGTACGCTTACGCGAGACCGGTTCTCCCGACGTGCTTTGCACATAGGTGGCTTGCGGGTGACAGTTTCTCCAACTTTAGTTGAACCGAGTGTGGCTACGCCCGATCCTTGTGAAGGTTAAAACAGCACCAACTTGACAAACTATCGTTGTGGTTTTGATGCGTAGGTAAGATTGGTTCTTGCTTAAACCCATAGCAGCACGTAAAACTTGCAACAACAAAGTAGAGGACGTCTAACTTGTTTTTGCAGGGCATGTTGTGATGTGATATGGTCAAGACATGATGCTGAATTTTATTGTATGAGATGATCATGTTTTGTAACCGAGTTATCGGCAACTGGCAGGAGCCATATGGTTGTTGCTTTATTGTATGCAATGCAATCGCGCTGTAATGCTTTACTTTATCACTAAGCGGTAGCGATAGTCGTGGAAGCATAAGATTGGCGAGACGACAACGATGCTACGATGGAGATCAAGGTGTCGCGCCGGTGACGGTGGTGATCATGACGGTGCTTCGGAGATGGAGATCACAGGCACAAGATGATGATGGCCATATCATATCACTTATATTGATTGCATGTGATGTTTATCTTTTATGCATCTTATCTTTCTTTGATTAACGGTAGCATTATAAGATGATCTCTCACTAAATTATCAAGAAGTGTTCTCCCTGAGTATGCACCGTTGCGAAAGTTCTTCGTGCTGAGACACCACATGATGATCGGGTGTGATAGGCTCTACGTTCAAATACAACGGGTGCAAAGCAGTTGCACACGTAGAATACTCAGGTATACTTGATGAGCCAAGCATATACAGATATGGCCTCGGAACACGGAGACCGAAAGGTCAAGCGTGAATCATATAGTAGATATGATCAACATAGTGATGTTCACCAATGAAACTACTCCATCTCACGTGATGATCGGACATGGTTTAGTTGATTTGGATCACGTGATCACTTAGAAGATTAGAGGGATGTCTATCTAAGTGGGAGTTCTTAAGTAATATGATTAATTGAACTTAAATTTGTCATGAACTTAGTACCTGATAGTATCTTGCTTATGTATGTTTGATTGTAGATAGATGGCCCATGCTATTGTTCTGTTGAATTTAATGCGTTCCTTGAGAAAGCAAAGTTGAAAGATGATGGTAGAAATTACACGGACTGGGTCCGTAACTTGAGGATTATCCTCATTGCTGCACATAAGAATTACGTCCTGGAAGCACCGCTGGGTGCCAGGCCTGCTGCTGGAGCAACACCAGATGTTATGAACGTCTGGCAGAGCAAAGCTGATGACTACTCGATAGTTCTGTGTGCCATGCTTTACGGCTTAGAAGCGGGACTTCAACGATGTTTTGAACGTCATGGAGTATATGGGATGTTCCAGGAGTTGAAGTTAATATTTTAAGCAAATGCCCGGATTGAGAGATATGAAGTCTCCAATAAGTTCTATAGCTGCAAAATGGAGGAGAACAATTCTGTCAGTGAGCATATACTCAAAATGTCTGGGTATAATAATCACTTGATTCAGATGGGAGTTAATCTTCCAGATGATTGCGTCATTGACAGAATTCTCCAACCACTGCCACCAAGCTACAAGAGCTTCGTGATGAACTATAATATGCAAGGGATGAATAAGACTATTCCCGAGCTCTTCGCAATGCTGAAAGCTGCGGAGGTAGAAATCAAAAAGGAGCATCAAGTGTTGATGGTCAACAAGACCACTAGTTTCAAGAAAAAGGGCAAAGGGAAGAAGAAGGGGAACTTCAAGAAGAATAGCTAGCAAGTTGCTGCTCAAGAGAAGAAACCCAAGTCTGGACCTAAGCCTGAAACTGAGTGCTTCTACTACAAGCAGACTGGCCACTGGAAGCGGAACTGCCTCAAGTATTTGGTGGATAAGAAGGATGGCAAGGTGAACAAAGGTATATGTAATATACATGTTATTGATGTGTACCTTACTAATGCTCGCAGTAGCATCTGTGTATTTGATACTGGTTTTGTTGCTAATATTTGCAACTTGAAACAGGGACTACGGATTAAGCGAAGATTAGCTAAGGACGAGGTGACGATGCGCGTGGGAAACGGTTCCAAAGTCGATGTGATCGCAGTCGGCACGCTACCTCTACATCTACCTTCGGGATTAGTATTAGACCTAAATAATTGTTATTTGGTGCCAGCGTTGAGCATGAACATTATATCTGGATCTTGTTTAATGCAAGACGGTTATTCATTTAAATCAGAGAATAATGGTTGTTCTATTTATATGAGTAATATCTTTTATGGTCATGCACCCTTGAAGAGTGGTCTATTCTTATTGAATCTCGATAGTAGTCATACACACATTCATAATGTTGAAACCAAAAGATGCAGAGTTAATAATGATGGTGCAACTTATTTGTCGCACTGCCGTTTAGGTCATATCGGTGTAAAGCGCATGAAGAAACTCCATACTGATGGACTTTTGGAGCCACTTGATTATGAATCACTTGGTACTTGCGAACCGTGCCTCATGGGCAAGATGGGTAAAACACCGTTCTCCGGTACTATGGAGAGAGCAACAGATTTGTTGGAAATCATACATACAGATGTATGTGGTCCGATGAATATTGAGGCTCGTGGCGGATATCATTATTTTCTCACCTTCACAGATGATTTAAGCAGAGATGGGTATATCTACTTAATGAAACATAAGTTTGAAACATTTGAAAAGTTCAAAGAATTTCAGAGTGAAGTTGAAAATCATCGTAACAAGAAAATAAAGTTTCTACGATCTGATCGTGGAGGAGAATATTTGAGTTATGAGTTTGGTGTACATTTGAAACAATGCGGAATAGTTTCGCAGCTCGCGCCACCCGGAACACCACAGTGTAATGGTGTGTCCGAACGTCCTAATCATACTTCACTAGATATGGTGCGATCTATGATGTCTCTTACTGATTTACCGCTATCGTTTTGGGGTTATGCTTTAGAGACAGCCACATTCATGTTAAATAGGGCACCATCGAAATCCGTTGAGACGACGCCTTATGAACTATGGTTTGGCAAGAAACCAAAGTTGTCGTTTCTGAAAGTTTGGGGCTGCGATGCTTATTTGAAAAAGCTTCAACCTGATAAGCTCGAACCCAAATCGGAGAAATGTGTCTTCATAGGATATCCAAAGGAAACTATTGGATACACCTTCTATCACAGATACGAAGGCAAGACTTTTGTTGCTAAATTCAGAAACTTTCTGGAGAAGGAGTTTCTCTAGAAAGATGTGAGTGGGAGGAAAGTAGAACTTGATGAGGTAACTGTACCTGCTCCCTTATTGGAAAGTAGTACATCACAGAAATCTGTTTATGCGACACCTACACCAATTAGTGAGGAAGCTAATGATAATGATCATGAAACTTCAGGACAAGAAACTACTGAACCTCGTAGATCAACCAGAGTGAGATCCGCGCCAGAGTGGTACGGTAATCCTGTTCTGGAAATCATGCTGCTAGATCATGATGAACCTACGAACTATGAAGAAGCGATGGTGAGCCCAGATTCCGCAAAATGGCTTGAAGCCATGAAATCTGAGATGGGATCCATGTATGATAACAAAGTATGGACTTTGGTTGACTTGCCCGATGATCGGCAAGTAATTGAGAATAAATGGATCTTCAAGAAGAAGACTGACGCTGACGGTAATATTACTGTCTACAAAGCTTGACTTGTCGCAAAAGGTTTTCGACAAGTTCAAGGGGTTGACTACGATGAGACCTTCTCACCCGTAGCGATGCTTAAGTCTGTCTGAATCATGTTAGCAATTGCCGCATTTTATGATTATGAAATTAGGCAGATGGATGTCAAATTCCTGAATGGATTTCTGGAAGAAGAGTTGTATAAGATGCAACCGGAAGGTTTTGTCGATCCAAAGGGAGCTAACAAAGTGTGCAAGCTCCAGCGATCCATTTATGGACTGGTGCAAGCCTCTCGGTGTTGGAATAAACGCTTTGATAGTGTGATCAAAGAATTTGGTTTTATACAGACTTTCGAAGAAGCCTGCTTTTACAAGAAAGTGAGTGGGAGCTCTGTAGCATTTCTGATACTATATGTGGATGACATATTACTGATTGGAAATGATATAGAATTTCTGGATAGCATAAAGGGATACTTGAATAAGAGTTTTTCAATGAAAGACCTCGGTGAAGCTGCTTACATGTTAGGCATAAAGATCTATAGAGATAGATCAAGACGCTTAATTGGACTTTCACAAAGCACATACCTTGACAAGATTTTGAAGAAGTTCAAAATGGATCAAGCAAAGAAAGGGTTCTTGCCTGTGTTACAAGGTGTGAAATTGAGTCAGACTCAATGCCCGACCACTGCAGAAGATAGAGAAAAAAAATTAAAGATGTTCCCTATGCTTCAGCCATAGGCTCTATCATGTATGCAATGCTGTGTACCAGACCTGATGTGTGCCTTGCTATAAGTTTAGCAGGGAGGTACCAAAGTAATCCAGGAGTGGATCACTGGATAGCGGTCAAGAACATCCTGAAGTACCTGAAAAGGACTAAGGATATGTTTCTCGTATATGGAGGTGACAAAGAGCTCATTGTAAACAGTTACGTTGATGCAAGCTTTGACACTGATCCGGACGATTCTAAATCGCAAACCGGATACGTTTTTACATTAAACGGTGGAGCTGTCAGTTGGTGCAGTTCTAAACAAAGCGTCGTGGCGGGATCTACATGTGAAGTGGAGTACATAGCTGCTACGGAAGCAGCAAACGAAGGAGTCTGGATGAAGGAGTTCATATCAGATCTAGGTGTCATGCCTAGTGCATCGGGTCCAATGAAAATCTTTTGTGACAATACTGGTGCAATTGCCTTGGCAAAGGAATCCAGATTTCACAAGAGGACCAAACACATCAAGAGATGCTTCAATTCCATCCGGGATCTAGTCCAGGTGGGAGACATAGAGATTTGCAAGATACATACGGAGCTGAATGTAGCAGACCTGTTGACTAAGCCTCTTCCACGAGCAAAACATGATCAACACCAAAGCTCCATAGGTGTTAGAATCATTACTGTGTAATCTAGATTATTGACTCTAGTGCAAGTGGGAGACTGAAGGAAATATGCCCTAGAGGCAATAATAAAGTTATTATTTATTTCCTTATATCATGATAAAAGTTTATTATTCATGCTAGAATTGTATTAACTGGCAACATAATACATGTGTGAATACATAGACAAACTAAGTGTCACTAGTATGCCTCTACTTAACTAGCTCGTTAATCAAAGATGGTTATGTTTCCTAACCATAGACAAGGAGAGGGGGCCGGCCCCCCTCTCTCTTTTCCCCCCTCCGCGAATCCTATTCCAACTAGGATTGGGGGGGGGGGGAGCCTACTCCCAGAGGGAGTAGGACTCCTCCTGGCGCGCCTCTCCTAGGCCGGCCGCACCCCCCCTTGATCCTTTATATACGGAGCCAGGGGCACCCCAGAGAAACACAAGTTGATCCACGTGATCATATTCTTAGCCGTGTGCGGCGCCCCCTGCCACCATTGTCCTCGATAATATTGTAGTGGTTCTTAGGCGAAGCCCTGCGACAGTAGTGCATCAAGATCGTCACCACGCCGTCGTGCTGACGGAACTCTTCCCCGACACTTTGATGGATCGGAGTCCGGGGATCGTCATCGAGCTGAACATGTGCTAAAACTTGGAGGTGCCGTAGTTTCGGTGCTTGATCGGTCGGGCCGTGAAGACGTACGACTGCATCAACCAAACGCTTCCGTTGTCGATCTACAAGGGTACGTAGATCACACTCTCCCCTCTCGTTGCTATGCATCACCATGATCTTGCTGTTGGAAATATGCCCTAGAGGCAATAATAAAAGCATTATTATTATATTTCCTTGTTCATGGTAATTGTCTTTATTCATGCTATAATTGTGTTATCCGGAAATCGTAATACATGTGTGAATAACAGACACCAACATGTCCCTAGTAAGCCTCTAGTTGACTAGCCCGTTGATCAACAGATAGTCATGGTTTCCTGACTATGGACATTGGATGTCATTGATAACGAGATCACATCATTAGGAGAATGATGTGATGGACAAGACCCAATCCTAAACATAGCATAAAGATCGTGTAGTTCGTTTTGCTAGAGTTTTGCAATGTCAAGTATCTTTTCCTTAGACCATGAGATCGTGCAACTCCCGGATACCGTAGGGGTGCTTTGGGTATACCAAACGTCACAACGTAACTGGGTGACTATAAAGGTAGACTACGGGTATCTCCGAAAGTATCTGTTGGGTTGGCACGGATCAAGACTGGGATTTGTCACTCCGTATGACGGAGAGATATCACTGGGCCCACTCGGTAATGCATCATCATAATGAGCTCAAAGTGACCAAGTGTCTGGTCACGGGATCATGCATTACGGTACGAGTAAAGTGACTTGCCGGTAACGAGATTGAACGAGGTATTGGGATACCGACGATCGAATCTCGGGCAAGTAATATATCGATTGACAAAGGGAATTGCATACGGGGTTGATTGAATCCTCGACATCATGGTTCATCCGATGAGATCATCGTGGAGCATGTGGGAGCCAACATGGGTATCCAGATCCCGCTGTTGGTTATTGACCAGAGAGTCGTCTCGGTCATGTCTGCTTGTCTCCCGAACCCGTAGGGTCTACACACTTAAGGTTCGGTGACGCTAGGGTTGTGAAGATAAGTATATGCAGTAACCCGAATGTTGTTCGGGGTCCCGGATGAGATCCCGGACGTCACGAGAAGTTCCGGAATGGTCCGGAGGTAAAGAATTATATATAGGATGTGCAGTTTCGGCCATCGGGACAAGTTTCGGGGTACCCGGTATTGTACCGGGACCACCGGAAGGGTCCCGGGGGTCCACCGGGAGGGGCCACCTATCCCGGAGGGCCCCTTGGGCTGAAATAGGAGGGAACCCAGCCCATAGTGGGCTGGGGCGCCAGCCCCCCCAAGGCCCATGCGCCTAGGGTTGGGGGGGGGAACCCTAAGGGGGGCGCCCCCTTGCTTGGGGGGCAAGCCCCCCACCCCTGGCCGCCGCCCCCCCTGGTAGATCCCATCTACCAGGGCCGGCGCCCCCCCTGGCACCCCTATATATAGTGGGGGAGAGGAGGGACTTGATCCCCACGCCTTTGGTGCTTCCCTCTCTCCCCGTTACTTCTTCCTCTCTCGTAGTACACGGCGAAGCCCTGCTGTCGTGACGCCCTGCATCCACCACCACGCCGTCGTGCTGCTGGATCTTCGTCAACCTCTCCTCTCCCCTTGCTGGATCAAGAAGGAGGAGACGTCTCCCGTCCCGTACGTGTGTTGAACGCGGAGGTGCCGTCCGTTCGGCGCTGGTCATCGGTGATTTGGATCACGTCGTGTTCGACAACATCAACCTCGTTCTAACGAACGCTTCCGCTCGCGATCTACAAAGGTATGTAGATGCATCTCGTGACTCGTTGCTAGGTGAACTCCTAGATGATCTTGGTGAAACGAGTAGGAATTTTTTTTGTTTTCTGCAACGTTCCCCAACACTTGCGTGTGCGTAGGAATTTTTTTGAAATTACTACGTTCCCCAACAGTGGCATCCGAGCCTAGGTTTTATGTGTTGATGTTATATGCACGAGTAGAACACAAGTGAGTTGTGGGCGATATAAGTCATACTGCTTACCAGCATGTCATACTTTGGTTCGGCGGTATTGTTGGAAGAAGCGGTCCGGACCGACATTACGCGTACGCTTACGCGAGACCAGTTCTCCTGACGTGCTTTGCACATAGGTGGCTTGCGGGTGACAGTTTCTCCAACTTTAGTTGAACCAAGTGTGGCTACGCACGGTCCTTGCGAAGGTTAAAATAGCACCAACTTGACAAACTATCGTTGTGGTTTTGATGCGTAGGTAAGATTGGTTCTTGCTTAAGCCCGTAGCAGCCACGTAAAACTTGCAACAACAAAGTAGAGGACGTCTAACTTGTTTTTGCAGGGCATGTTGTGATGTGATATGGTCAAGACATGATGCTGAATTTTATTGTATGAGATGATCATGTTTTGTAACCGAGTTATCGGCAACTGGCAGGAGCCATATGGTTGTCGCTTTATTGTATGCAATGCAATCGTGCTGTAATGCTTTACTTTATCACTAAGCGGTAGCGATAGTCGTGGAAGCATAAGATTGGCGAGACGACAACGATGCTACGATGGAGATCAAGGTGTCGCGCCGGTGACGATGGTGATCATGACGGTGCTTCGGAGATGGAGATCACAGGCACAAGATGATGATGGCCATATCATATCACTTATATTGATTGCATGTGATGTTTATCTTTTATGCATCTTATCTTGCTTTGATTAACGGTAGCATTATAAGATGATCTCTCACTAAATTATCAAGAAGTGTTCTCCCTGAGTATGCACCGTTGCGAAAGTTCTTCGTGCTGAGACACCATGTGATGATCGGGTGTGATAGGCTCTACGTTCAAATACAACGGGTCTAAAACAGTTGCACACGCGGAATACTCAGGTTATACTTGACGAGCCAAGCATATACAGAAGGAGGAGACGTCTCCCGTCCCGTACGTGTGTTGAACGCGGAGGTGCCGTCCGTTCGGCGCTGGTCATCGGTGATTTGGATCACGTCGTGTTCGACAACATCAACCTCGTTCTAACGAACGCTTCCGCTCGCGATCTACAAAGGTATGTAGATGCATCTCGTGACTCGTTGCTAGATGAATTCCTAGATGATCTTGGTGAAACGAGTAGGAAATTTTGTTGTTTTCTGCAACGTTCCCCAACAGTGGTATCAGAGCTACGTCTATGCGTAGTTCTTCTTGCGCGAGTAGAACACATTTCGTTGTGGGCGTGGATTTGTCAACCTTCTTGCCGCTACTAGTCTTTTCTTGCTTCAGCGGTATTGTGGGATGAAGCGGCCCGGACCAACCTTACACGTACGCTTACGTGAGACCGGTTCCACCGACTAACATGCACTAGTTGCATAAGGTGGCTGGCGGGTGTCTGTCTCTCCCACTTTAGCTGGAGCGGATTCGATGAACAGGGTCCTTATGAAGGGTAAATAGAAGTTGACAAATCACGTTGTGGCTTTCACGTAGGTAAGAAAACGTTCTTGCTAGAACCCTAATTCAGCAACGTAAAACTTGCAACAACAATTAGAGGACGTCTAACTTGTTTTTGCAGCAAGTGGTTTGTGATATGATATGGCCAAAGTTGTGATGAATGATGAATGATCTATATGTGATGTATGAGATGTTCATGCTATTGTAATAGGGATCACGACTTGCATGTCGATGAGTATGACAACCGGCAGGAGCCATAGGAGTTGTCTTTATTCTTTTAATATGACCTGCGTGTCATTGAGAAACGCCATGTAAATTACTTTACTTTATTGCTAAACGCGTTAGCCATAGTAGTAGAAGTAATAGTTGGCGAGCAACTTCATGGAGACACGATGATGGAGATCATGATGATGGAGATCATGGTGTCAAGCCGGTGACAAGATGATCATGGAGCCCCAAGATGGAGATCAAAGGAGCTACGTGATATTGGCCATATCATGTCACGTTTAATATTTGATTGCATGTGATGTTTATCATGTTTTTGCATCTTGTTTACTTAGAACGACGGTAGTAAATAAGATGATCCCTCATAATAATTTCAAGAAGTGTTCCCCCTAACTGTGCACCGTTGCTAAAGCTCGTAGTTTCGAAGCACCACGTGATGATCGGGTGTGATAGATTCTTACGTTCACATACAACGGGTGTAAGACAGTTTTACACATGCAAAACACTTAGGGTTAACTTGACGAGCCTAGCATGTGCATAGACATGGCCTCGGAACACAGAAGACCGAAAGGTCGAGCATGAGTCGTATAGAAGATGCGATCAACATAAAGATGTTCACCGACGTTGACTAGTCCGTCTCACGTGATGATCGGACATGGCCTAGTTAACTCGGATCATGCAATACTTAGATGACTAGAGGGATGTCTAATCTAAGTGGGAGTTCATTATATAATTTGATTAGATGAACTTTACTATCATGAACATTAGTCTAAAAATATTTTACAATATGTCTTGTAGATCAAATGGCCCACGTAGTCCTCAACTTCAACGCGTTCCTAGAGAAAACCAAGCTGAAAGACGATGGTAGCAACTATACGGACTGGGTCCGGAACCTGAGGATCATCCTCATAGCTGCCAAGAAAGATTACGTCCTACAAGCACCGCTAGGTGAAGCTCCCGTCCCACAGAACCAAGACGTTATGAACGCTTGGCAGACACGTGTTGACGACTACTCCCTCGTTCAGTGCGGCATGCTTTACAGTTTAGAACCGGGGCTCCAAAAGCGTTTTGAGAGACATGGAGCATATGAGATGTTCGAAGAGCTGAAAATGGTTTTCCAAGCTCATGCCCGGGTCGAGAGATATGAGGTCTCCGACAAGTTCTTCAGCTGTAAGATGGAGGAAAACAGTTCTGTCAGTGAGCACATACTCACTATGTCTGGATTACATAACCGCTTGACTCAGCTGGGAGTTAATCTCCCGGATGATGCGGTCATTGACAGAATCCTCCAGTCGCTTCCACCAAGCTACAAGAGCTTTGTGATGAACTTCAACATGCAGGGGATGCAAAAGACCATTCCTGAGTTGTTCTCAATGCTGAAATCAGCGGAGGTAGAAGTCAAGAAGGAACATCAAGTGTTGATGGTCAATAAAACCACTAAGTTCAAGAAGGGCAAGGGTAAGAAAGCCTTCAAGAAGGACGGCAAGGAAGTTGCCGCGCCCGGCAAGCAAGCTGCCGGGAAGAAGCCAA
Source organism: Triticum monococcum (assembly GCA_034509565.1). Taxonomy (NCBI): domain Eukaryota; kingdom Viridiplantae; phylum Streptophyta; class Magnoliopsida; order Poales; family Poaceae; genus Triticum; species Triticum monococcum. The sequence goes on from CM067847.1 coordinate 29,920,949, forward strand.
AGAATGGACCCAAGCCCGAGACTGAGTGCTTTTATTGCAAGGGGAGCGGACACTGGAAGCGGAATTGCCCCAAGTACTTAGCAGACAAGAAGGCCGGCAAAACAAAAGGTATATGTGATATACATGTAATTGATGTGTACCTAACCAGTACTCGTAGTAGCTCTTGGGTATTTGATACCGGTGCAGTTGCTCACATTTGTAACTCAAAGCAGGAGCTGCGGAATAAACGGAGACTGGCGAAGGACGAGGTGACGATGCGCGTCGGGAATGGTTCCAAGGTCGATGTGATCGCCGTCGGCACGCTACCTCTTCATTTACCTACGGGATTAGTTTTAAACCTCAATAATTGTTATTTAGTACCAGCTTTGAGCATGAACATTGTATCTGGATCTTGTTTAATTCGAGATGGCTACTCATTTAAATCCGAGAATAATGGTTGTTCCATTTATATGAGAGATATGTTTTATGGTCATGCTCCTATGGTGAATGGTTTATTCTTAATGAATCTCGAGCGTAATGCTACACATGTTCTTAGTGTGAATACCAAAAGATGTAAGGTTGATAATGATAGTCCCACATACTTGTGGCACTGCCGCCTTGGTCACATAGGTGTCAAACGCATGAAGAAGCTCCATGCTGATGGACTTTTAGAGTCTCTTGATTATGAATCATTTGACACGTGTGAACCATGCCTTATGGGTAAAATTACCAAGACTCCGTTCTCAGGAACAATGGAGCGAGCAACCAACTTATTGGAAATCATACATACTGATGTGTGCGGTCCAATGAGTGTTGAGGCTCGCGGTGGCTATCGTTATGTTCTTACTCTCACTGATGATTTGAGTAGATATGGATACATTTATTTAATGAAACACAAGTCTGAAACCTTTGAAAAGTTCAAGGAATTTCAGAGTGAGGTTGAGAATCAACGTGACAGGAAAATCAAGTTTCTACGATCAGATCGTGGAGGAGAATACTTGAGTCACGAATTTGGCACACACTTAAGAAAATGTGGAATAGTTTCACAGCTCACGCCGCCTGGAACACCTCAGCGAAACGGTGTGTCCGAACGTCGTAATCGCACTCTATTAGATATGGTGCGGTCTATGATGTCTCTTACCGATCTGCCGCTGTCTTTTTGGGGCTATGCTTTAGAGACTGCCGCATTCACTTTAAATAGGGCTCCGTCGAAATCCGTTGAGACGACACCGTTTGAATTATGGTTTGGAAAGAAACCTAAGCTGTCATTTCTAAAAGTTTGGGGATGCGATGCTTATGTCAAGAAACTTCAACCTGAAAAGCTCGAACCCAAGTCGGAAAAATGCGTCTTCATAGGATACCCTAAAGAAACTATTGGGTATACCTTCTACCTCAGATCCGAAGGCAAGGTCTTTGTTGCCAAGAATGGATCCTTTCTAGAGAAGGAGTTTCTCTCGAAAGAAGTGAGTGGGAGGAAAGTAGAACTAGATGAAGTATTGCCTCTTGAACCGGAAAATGGCGCAACTCAAGAAAATATTCCTGAGGTGCCAGCACCGACTAGAGAGGAAGTTAATGATAATGATCAAGATACTTCTGATCTAGCTCCTACTGGAATTCGAAGGTCCACAAGGACACGTTCCGCACCAGAGTGGTACGGCAACCCTGTCTTGGAAATCATGTTGTTAGACAATGGTGAACCTTCGAACTATGAAGAAGCGATGGCGGGCCCGGATTCCGACAAATGGCTAGAAGCCATGAAATCCGAGATAGGATCCATGTATGAAAACGAAGTATGGACTTTGACTGACTTGCCCGTAGAACGGCGAGCCATAGAAAATAAATGGATCTTTAAGAGGAACACAGACGCGGATGGTAATGTAACCATCTATAAAGCTCGGCTTGTCGCTAAGGGTTATCGACAAGTTCAAGGGGTTGACTACGATGAGACTTTCTCACCGGTAGCGAAGCTGAAGTCCGTCCGAATCATGTTAGCAATTGCCGCATTCTACGATTATGAAATATGGCAAATGGACGTCAAAACGACATTCCTTAATGGTTTCCTTAAGGAAAAATTGTATATGATGCAGCCGGAGGGTTTTGTCGATCCTAAGAATGCTGACAAGGTGTGCAAGCTCCAACGCTCGATTTATGGGCTGGTGCAAGCATCTCGGAGTTGGAACATTCGCTTTGATGAGATGATCAAAGCGTTTGGGTTCACACAGACTTATGGAGAAGCCTGTGTTTACAAGAAAGTGAGTGGGAGCTCTGTAGCATTTCTCATATTATATGTAGATGACATACTTTTGATGGGAAATGATATAGAACTCTTGGACAGCATCAAGGCCTACTTGAATAAGAGTTTTTCAATGAAGGACCTTGGAGAAGCTGCTTATATATTAGGCATCAAGATCTATAGAGATAGATCAAGACGCCTCATAGGTCTTTCACAAAGCACATACCTTGATAAGATATTGAAGAAGTTCAATATGGATCAGTCTAAGAAGGGGTTCTTGCCTGTGCTACAAGGTATGAAATTGAGCTCGGCTCAAAGTCCGACCACGGCAGAAGAAATAGAAGTCATCCCCTATGCCTCAGCCATAGGTTCTATTATGTATGCCATGCTGTGTACCAGACCTGATGTAAACCTTGCCGTAAGTTTGGTAGGAAGGTACCAAAGTAATCCCGGCAAGGAACACTGGACAGCGGTCAAGAATATCCCGCAGTACCTGAAAAGGACTAAGGAGATGTTTCTCGTTTATGGAGGTGACGAAGAGCTCATCGTAAAGGGTTACGTCGACGCTAGCTTCGACACAGATCTGGATGACTCAAAGTCACAAACCGGATACGTGTATATTTTGAATGGAGGGGCAGTTAGCTGGTGCAGTTGCAAGCAAAGCGTCGTGGCGGGATCTACATGTGAAGCGGAGTACATGGCAGCCTCGGAGGCAGCACATGAAGCAATATGGGTGAAGGAGTTCATCACCGACCTCGGAGTCATACCCAATGCGTCGGGGCCGATCAAGCTCTTCTGTGACAACACTGGAGCTATTGCACTTGCCAAGGAGCCCAGGTTTCACAAGAAGACAAGGCACATCAAGCGTCGCTTCAACTCCATTCGTGAAAATGTTCAAGATGGAGACATAGAAATTTGTAAAGTACATACGGACCTGAATGTAGCAGATCCATTGACTAAACCTCTCCCTAGGGCAAAACATGATCAACACCAGAATTCCATGGGTGTTCGATTCATCACAATGTAACTAGATTATTGACTCTAGTGCAAGTGGGAGACTGTTGGAAATATGCCCTAGAGGCAATAATAAAAGCATTATTATTATATTTCCTTGTTCATGGTAATTGTCTTTATTCATGCTATAATTGTGTTATCCGGAAATCGTAATACATGTGTGAATATCAGACACCAACATGTCCCTAGTAAGCCTCTAGTTGACTAGCCCGTTGATCAACAGATAGTCATGGTTTCCTGACTATGGACATTGGATGTCATTGATAACGAGATCACATCATTAGGAGAATGATGTGATGGACAAGACCCAATCCTAAACATAGCATAAAGATCGTGTAGTTCGTTTTACTAGAGTTTTGCAATGTCAAGTATCTTTTCCTTAGACCATGAGATCGTGCAACTCCCGGATACCGTAGGGGTGCTTTGGGTATACCAAACGTCACAACGTAACTGGGTGACTATAAAGGTAGACTACGGGTATCTCCGAAAGTATCTGTTGGGTTGGCACGGATCAAGACTGGGATTTGTCACTCCGTATGATGGAGAGATATCACTGGGCCCACTCGGTAATGCATCATCATAATGAGCTCAAAGTGACCAAGTGTCTGGTCACGGGATCATGCATTACGGTACGAGTAAAGTGACTTGCCGGTAACGAGATTGAACGAGGTATTGGGATACCGACGATCGAATCTCGGGCAAGTAATATATCGATTGACAAAGGGAATTGCATACGGGGTTGATTGAATCCTCGACATCATGGTTCATCCGATGAGATCATCGTGGAGCATGTGGGAGCCAACATGGGTATCCAGATCCCGCTGTTGGTTATTGACCAGAGAGTCGTCTCGGTCATGTCTGCTTGTCTCCCGAACCCGTAGGGTCTACACACTTAAGGTTCGGTGACGCTAGGGTTGTGACGATAAGTATATGCAGTAACCCGAATGTTGTTCGGGGTCCCGGATGAGATCCCGGACGTCACGAGAAGTTCCGGAATGGTCCGGAGGTAAAGAATTATATATAGGATGTGCAGTTTCGGCCATCGGGACAAGTTTCGGGGTACCCGGTATTGTACCGGGACCACCGGAAGGGTCCCGGGGGTCCACCGGGAGGGGCCACCTATCCCGGAGGGCCCCTTGGGCTGAAATAGGAGGGAACCCAGCCCATAGTGGGCTGGGGCGCCAGCCCCCCCAAGGCCCATGCGCCTAGGGTTGGGGGGGGAACCCTAAGGGGGGCGCCCCCTTGCTTGGGGGGCAAGCCCCCCACCCCTGGCCGCCGCCCCCCCTGGTAGATCCCATCTACCAGGGCCGGCGCCCCCCCTGGCACCCCTATATATAGTGGGGGAGAGGAGGGACTTGATCCCCACGCCTTTGGTGCTTCCCTCTCTCCCCGTTACTTCTTCCTCTCTCGTAGTACACGGCGAAGCCCTGCTGTCGTGACGCCCTGCATCCACCACCACGCCGTCGTGCTGCTGGATCTTCGTCAACCTCTCCTCTCCCCTTGCTGGATCAAGAAGGAGGAGACGTCTCCCGTCCCGTACGTGTGTTGAACGCGGAGGTGCCGTCCGTTCGGCGCTGGTCATCGGTGATTTGGATCACGTCGTGTTCGACAACATCAACCTCGTTCTAACGAACGCTTCCGCTCGCGATCTACAAAGGTATGTAGATGCATCTCGTGACTCGTTGCTAGGTGAACTCCTAGATGATCTTGGTGAAACGAGTAGGAATTTTTTTTGTTTTCTGCAACGTTCCCCAACACTTGCGTGTGCGTAGGAATTTTTTTGAAATTACTACGTTCCCCAACAGTGGCATCCGAGCCTAGGTTTTATGTGTTGATGTTATATGCACGAGTAGAACACAAGTGAGTTGTGGGCGATATAAGTCATACTGCTTACCAGCATGTCATACTTTGGTTCGGCGGTATTGTTGGAAGAAGCGGTCCGGACCGACATTACGCGTACGCTTACGCGAGACCAGTTCTCCTGACGTGCTTTGCACATAGGTGGCTTGCGGGTGACAGTTTCTCCAACTTTAGTTGAACCAAGTGTGGCTACGCACGGTCCTTGCGAAGGTTAAAATAGCACCAACTTGACAAACTATCGTTGTGGTTTTGATGCGTAGGTAAGATTGGTTCTTGCTTAAGCCCGTAGCAGCCACGTAAAACTTGCAACAACAAAGTAGAGGACGTCTAACTTGTTTTTGCAGGGCATGTTGTGATGTGATATGGTCAAGACATGATGCTGAATTTTATTGTATGAGATGATCATGTTTTGTAACCGAGTTATCGGCAACTGGCAGGAGCCATATGGTTGTCGCTTTATTGTATGCAATGCAATCGTGCTGTAATGCTTTACTTTATCACTAAGCGGTAGCGATAGTCGTGGAAGCATAAGATTGGCGAGACGACAACGATGCTACGATGGAGATCAAGGTGTCGCGCCGGTGACGATGGTGATCATGACGGTGCTTCGGAGATGGAGATCACAGGCACAAGATGATGATGGCCATATCATATCACTTATATTGATTGCATGTGATGTTTATCTTTTATGCATCTTATCTTGCTTTGATTAACGGTAGCATTATAAGATGATCTCTCACTAAATTATCAAGAAGTGTTCTCCCTGAGTATGCACCGTTGCGAAAGTTCTTCGTGCTGAGACACCATGTGATGATCGGGTGTGATAGGCTCTACGTTCAAATACAACGGGTCTAAAACAGTTGCACACGCGGAATACTCAGGTTATACTTGACGAGCCAAGCATATACAGATATGGCCTCGGAACACGGAAACCGAAAGTTCGAGCGTGAATCATATAGTAGATATGATCAACATAGTGATGTTCACCAATGAAACTACTCCATCTCACGTGATGATCGGACATGGTTTAGTTGATTTGGATCACGTGATCACTTAGAAGATTAGAGGGATGTCTATCTAAGTGGGAGTTCTTAAGTAATATGATTAATTGAACTTAAATTTATCATGAACTTAGTACCTGATAGTATCTTGCTTACGTATGTTTGATTGTAGATAGATGTCCCGTCCTGTTGTTCCGTTGAATTTTAATGCGTTCCTTGAGAAAGCAAAGTTGAAAGATGATGGTAGCAATTACACGGATTGAGTCCGTAACTTGAGGATTATCCTCATTGCTGCACAGAAGAATTACGTCCTGGAAGCACCGCTGGGTGCCAGGCCTGCTGCTGGAGCAACACCAGATGTTATGAATGTCTGGCAGAGCAAAGCTAATGACTACTCGATAGTTCAGTGTGCCATGCTTTACGGCTTAGAATCGGGACTTCAACGACGTTTTGAACGTCATGGAGCATATGGGATGTTCCAGGAGTTGAAGTTAATATTTCAAGCAAATGCCCGGATTGAGAGATATGAAGTCTCCAATAAGTTCTATAGCTGCAAAATGGAGAACAGTTCTGTCAGTGAGCATATACTCAAAATGTCTAGGTACAATAATCACTTGATTCAGATGGGAGTTAATCTTCCAGATGATTGCGTCATTGACAGAACTCTCCAATCACTGCCACCAAGCTACAAGAGCTTCGTGATGAACTATAATATGCAAGGGATGAATAAGACTATTCCCGAGCTCTTCGCAATGCTGAAAGCTGCGGAGGTAGAAATCAAAAAGGAGCATCAAGTGTTGATGGTCAACAAGACCACTAGTTTCAAGAAAAAGGGCAAAGGGAAGAAGAAGGGGAACTTCAAGAAGAATAGCTAGCTCACGCCACCCGGAACACCACAGCGTAATGGTGTGTCCGAACGTCGTAATAGTACTTCACTAGATATGGTGTGATCTATGATGTCTCTTACTAATTTACCGCTATCGTTTTGGGGTTATGCTTTAGAGACGACCGCATTCATGTTAAATAGGGCACCATCGAAATCCATTGAGACGACGCCTTATGAACTATGGTTTGGCAAGAAACCAAAGTTGTTGTTTCTGAAAGTTTGGGGCTGCGATGCTTATGTGAAAAAGCTTCAACCTGATAAGCTCGAACCCAAATCGGAGAAATGTGTCTTCATAGGATATCCAAAGGAAACTATTGGATACACCTTCTATCACAGATCCGAAGGCAAGACTTTTGTTGCTAAATTCGGAAACTTTCTGGAGAAGGAGTTTCTCTCGAAAGATGTGAGTGGGAGGAAAGTAGAACTTGATGAGGTAACTGTACCTGCTCCCTTATTGGAAAGTAGTACATCACAAAAATCTGTTTCTGCGACACCTACACCAATTAGTGAGGAAGCTAATGATAATGATCATGAAACTTCAGGACAAGAAACTACTGAACCTCGTAGATCAACAAGAGTGAGATCCGCGCCAGATTGGTACGGTAATCCTGTTCTGGAAATCATGCTGCTAGATCATGATGAACCTACGAACTATGAAGAAGCGATGGTGAGCCCAGATTCCGCAAAATGGCTTGAAGCCATGAAATCTGAGATGGGATCCATGTATGAGAACAAAGTATGGACTTTGGTTGACTTGCCCGATGATCGGCAAGTAATTGAGAATAAATGGATCTTCAAGAAGAAGACTGACGCTGACGGTAATATTACTGTCTACAAAGCTTGACTTGTCGCAAAAGGTTTTCGACAAGTTCAAGGGGTTGACTACGATGAGACCTTCTCACCCGTAGCGATGCTTAAGTCTGTCTGAATCATGTTAGCAATTGCCGCATTTTATGATTATGAAATTTGGCAGATGGATGTCAAAACTGCATTCCTGAATGGATTTCTGGAAGAAGAGTTGTATATGATGCAACCGGAAGGTTTTGTTGATCTAAAGGGAGCTAACAAAGTGTGCAAGCTCCAGCGATCCATTTATGGACTGGTGCAAGCCTCTCGGAGTTGGAATAAACACTTTGATAGTGTGATCAAATCATTTGGTTTTATACAGACTTTCAGAGAAGCCTGTATTTACAAGAAAGTGAGTGGGAGCTCTGTAGCATTTCTGATACTATATGTGGATGACATATTACTGATTGGAAATGATATAGAATTTCTGGATAGCATAAAGGGATACTTGAATAAGAGTTTTTCAATGAAAGACCTCGGTGAAGCTGCTTACATATTAGGCATAAAGATCTATAGAGATAGATCAAGACGCTTAATTGGACTTTCACAAAGCACATACCTTGACAAGATTTTGAAGAAGTTCAAAATGGATCAAGCAAAGAAAGGGTTCTTTCCTGTGTTACAAGGTGTGAAATTGAGTCAGACTCAATGCCCGACCACTGCAGAAGATAGAGAAAAAAAAATTAAAGATGTTCCCTATGCTTCAGCCATAGGCTCTATCATGTATGCAATGCTGTGTACCAGACCTGATGTGTGCCTTGCTATAAGTTTAGCAGGGAGGTACCAAAGTAATCCAGGAGTGGATCACTGGACAACGGTCAAGAACATCCTGAAGTACCTGAAAAGGACTAAGGATATGTTTCTCGTATATGGAGGTGACAAAGAGCTCATTGTAAATGGTTACGTTGATGCAAGCTTTGACACTGATCCGGACGATTCTAAATCGCAAACCGGATACGTTTTTACATTAAATGGTGGAGCTGTCAGTTGGTGCAGTTCTAAACAAAGCGTCATGGCGGGATCTACATGTGAAGCGGAGTACATAGCTGGTTCGGCAACAGCAAACGAAGGAGTCTGGATGAAGGAGTTCATATCAGATCTAGGTGTCATACCTAGTGCATCGGGTCCAATGAAAATCTTTTGTGACAATACTGGTTCAATTGCCTTGGCAAAGGAATCCAGATTTCACAAGAGGACCAAACACATCAAGAGATGCTTCAATTCCATCCGGGATCTAGTCCAGGTGGGAGACATAGAGATTTGCAAGATACATACGGAGCTGAATGTAGCAGACCCGTTAACTAAGCCTCTTCCACGAGCAAAACATGATCAACACCAAAGCTCCATGGGTGTTAGAATCATTACTGTGTAATCTAGATTATTGACTCTAGTGCAAGTGGGAGACTGAAGGAAATATGCCCTAGAGGCAATAATAAAGTTATTATTTATTTCCTTATATCATGATAAAAGTTTATTATTCATGCTAGAATTGTATTAACCGGAAACATAATACATGTGTGAATACATAGACAAACTAAGTGTCACTAGTATGCCTCTACTTAACTAGCTCGTTAATCAAAGATGGTTATGTTTCCTAACCATAGACGAAGAGTTGTCATTTGATTAAACGGGATCACATCATTAGTTGAATGATCTCATTGACATGACCCATTCCATTAGCTTAGCACCCGATCGTTTAGTATGTTGCTATTGCTTTCTTCATGACTTATACATGTTCCTATGACTATGAGATTATGTAACTCCCGTGTGCCGGAGGAACACTTTGTGTGCTACCAACCGTCACAACGTATTGACGTATTTCGAGATTAGGATTTGTCACTCCGATCGTCGGAGAGGTATCTCTGGGCCCTCTCGGTGATGCACATCACTTAAGCCTTGCAAGTAATGTTACTAATGAGTTAGTTGCGAGATGATGTATTACGGAACAAGTAAAGAGACTTGCTGGTAACGAGATGGAACTAGGTATTGGATACCGACGATCGAATCTCGGGCAAGTAACATACCGATGACAAAGGGAACAACGTATGTTGTTATACGGTCTGACTGATAAAGATCTTCGTAGAATATGTAGGATCCAATATGGGCATCCAGGTCCCGCTATTGGTTATTGACCGGAGACATGTCTCGGTCATGTCTACATTGTTCTCGAACCCGTAGGGTCCGCACGCTTAAGGTTTCGATGACAGTTATATTATGAGTTTATACGTTTTGATGTACTGAAGGTTGTTCGGAGTCCCGGATGTGATCACGGACATGACGAGGAGTCTCGAAATGGCCGAGACATAAAGATTGATATATTGGAAGCCTATGTTTGGATATCGGAAGTTGTCCGGGTGAAATCGGGATTTTACCGGAGTACCGGGAGGTTACCGGAACCCCCCGGGAGCTATATGGGCCTTAGTGGGCCTTAGTGGAAAAGAGAAGTGGCAGCGCAAGATGGGCCGCGCGCCCCTCCCCTCCCTTGGTCCGAATAGGACAAGGAGAGGGGGCCGGCCCCCCTCTCTCTTTTCCCCCCTCCGTGAATCCTATTCCAACTAGGATTGGGGGGGGGGGGATCCTACTCCCAGAGGGAGTAGGACTCCTCCTGGCACGCCTCTCCTAGGCCGGCCACACCCCCCCTTGATCCTTTATATACGGAGGTAGGGGCACCCCAGAGAAACACAAGTTGATCCACGTGATCATATTCTTAGCCGTGTGCGGCGCCCCCTGCGACCATTGTCCTCGATAATATTGTAGTGGTGCTTAGGAGAAGCCCTGCGACAGTAGTGCATCAAGATCGTCACCACGCCATCGTGCTGACGGAACTCTTCCCTGACACTTTGCTGGATCGGAGTCCAGGGATCGTCATCGAGCTGAATGTGTGCTAAAACTCGGAGGTGCCGTAGTTTCGGTGCTTGATCGGTCGGGCCGTGAAGACGTATGACTACATCAACCAAACGCTTCCGTTGTCAATCTACAAGGGTACGTAGATCACACTCTCCCCTCTCGTTGCTATGCATCACCATGATCTTGCGTGTGCATAAGAATTTTTTTGAAATTACTACGTTCCCCAACAGGATGTTGTTGAGGGTCCGGATCCAGTGTAGAGGAGAGCAAGACGACGGTGTGAGGGTCCACTTCACGGCAAGGCAGAGAGCTCCTCGTTTGCCATGTCGACGACGTACGCAGGCATGGGCATGTGAGGTGAGTAAAATCGGAGGGACATGGAGATGGAAAAAGATAAACAAGGAGGAAAGGAATGAGATGGAGGGCGCACCGGGGCTCATCGCCGGTGGTGAGGTGGTCCGGCATGGTGGCATGGAGATAAGGGGAAGACCGGCGAGCTCCAGGATGCCGGCGGCGCGAGGCAGCCTCCCTCTTTTGGCGGCATGGAGGAGGAGGCACGCGACGCGATGAGGTGAGCTCGTTGGGAGCCATGGAGGAGGATGTTTGCAGCACCATGGAAGAGCCTATGGAGAGTGGGGGGGAGTGAGGGAGAGAGGAGGGATTCGGCCGAGGATGTGGGGACTTCACATACCTCTTACATAGTAGTAGCGAGGGGTATAAAACCGCGCTACTACTATCAACTTAGTAGTAGCGCGGGTTTATACCCCTCGTTGCTACTATGGCATGTCCCAGGGGGCACGGTAGAGACCGCTTAGTAGTACCGAGGGTTAAAAACCCGTGCTACTACTATCAACTTAGTAGTAGCGAGGGGTAAAAACCCGCGCTACTAGTAAGTAGCAGTAGCGAGGGTTATAAACCCTCGCTACTAGTAAGCGTCTGCCTATAAGCTTTTCCCTAGTAGTGCTAAGGCGTCCCTCTCTCCATCTCCCCCCCTCTCGCTCCTGCAATGAGAAATCTGTTGTTTTCCCCCTGCTAGGTTTCTTAGAGGTGTGCATGTGTGGTTATGGATGTTTTCTTTCGTCTATATAGGGTTTTAGTGGGTGTTTATTTTCAATCTAGATCATCGCCGGCACGAAAGAAAACGGATTGTGCGCTATAAATTATAAATTTGCTTCCCATATAATATTTAAAAAATATGAAACAAGTAAAAATAACATCATATTCGAATTCTGCACTTTTTAATCATTTTTCATATATAACATGTTAAAATTGGAGTTACTTTATTAAGTAGATAATAATATAAGAACTCCTTACTTTATCATTATTATTAAGTAGATAATAATATAAGACAAAGGCAGGGCGTGAAGCGGAAAGGCATTGGTGTGATTCTTCTCTTGGGCCGACCCACTAATTTTCTATTTGAGTTGGAGCATGGCCTAGAAACAACAACTATGATTGATTATTAGTATTGATCAGAAGATCAATTTAGCAGAGGGATAGCATGCTGAAGAAATTATCATCACAAATGATGTGTATCTCTCATTGCGAGCGGTAAGGCCGCGATTGCTCACTATGCTAGGAAGATGGGCAAACTCATTAGAACAGAATAGAAGCTAGCGTAACAACTGTTTTTAGGAACCTAGTTTGGGAACCTTTTACAATGTTCCTCCTGGTTTGCGGACCTTGTACAAGGTTCCTAAACTGGTTCTTTCTTGGTTTTCATTTTTCTATAATTTTTTTTTTCATTTTTCTATGTTCTTTTTCATTTTCCAGTTTTCTTGTATGTTCCATTTTTTTTTCAAAAATACACATATTTCAAAAAATGTTACAGTTTTTTAAATTTGTTCACATATTTTCAAAATATTCTACAATTTACAAAAAAATTGTGTGTTTTTTGTACAATATTTCTGAATTCGCGTTTTCTTGAATTTACAAGCAATTTTCAAATGTGTGAACAATTTTCAAAATTAAAAACATCTTTTCAAATTTATGTTTTTAAATGGTAAACTTTTTTGAATTCATGAACTTTTTTAAAATATGTTATTTTTTTGAATTTTTTAACTGCTTTTTTGAATGTATGAACTTTTTCCAAATTCATAAATAATTTTGAAAATTTCAAATTCATGAAAAACACAAAGAAGGAAAAACCATAATGGCTTTTTGGAGAGAAAAAACAAAATACGAATGAGCATGTGACCAAATGCAGCAGCTAGCTAGTGAGCGTGAAACCCTATTGTGCCGGCCTACCATGCGAGTAATTCAACTGGGCATGTAGGCGACAGGAGCCGTATTGCTCGCAACGAGCAGTACATAGCAGTGGCCCATTATCACTGCAAAAATATATTTCGGAAGATGGGTCGGGGCCGAAAAAGGTTCGAAAGAGGTTACACCGATATAAGTTTACCTAAAAAAACCATTGATACAAGTTATTGTTGCGTTTGGGAGCAAAGTATTTTTGATGTTTTCTGGGAATACTGTGGTTTCTGGAAAAAAATTCAGTATTGAATACTTTGAGGTGTTTGGATAAAAAATTACTGCAGATTAATAAACCGTAGTCTCTCTAAAATTGTGGTATTTTCTGTAGTATTTGAAAAAGAGGTCTTGACCTCTTTTTAAAAAAACTGAGAAATGCTGGCTCGTTGGTCTCTGATACGTCCATTTTGCATCATCTTTTCTTACTGTTATTTATAATGTTTTTATCCATAATAATGCTTTTTGAAGTAATTCTAATGCCTTTTCTCTCATAATTTGCAAGGAACACACCAAGAGGGAGAATTCTGGCAGCTGGAAATCTGGACCTGAAAAAGCTATATCAGGCTACCTATTCTGCACAACTCCAAATAAGCTGAAACTTCACGGAGATTTTTTATGGAATATTTAAGAAATACTGGAGCCAATAACCACCAGAGGGGGGCCACTAGGTGGGCACAACCCACCTGGGCGCGCCAGCCCCCCCCCCCCCCCCAGGCGCTCCCTGGTGGGTTGTGGCCTCCTCGGCCCACCTCCGGTGCCCATCTTTTGGCATATAAGTCCGTTTGACCTAGAAAAAAAATAAGAAGAGAACTTTCGAGGCGGAACTTGGGCAGGAGCACTTTTGCCCTCCGGCGGAGCGATTCCGCAGAGAAGCACAGAGGTCAACCCGCTTCAAATATGGAACATGGATTCTGGCAATGCAACGGAGTTGGGTCCTCATATCGATCCGAAAGAATCAGGGAACTTCCCTCTCAGAGGGGGAAACCATCGTCATCATCATCATCAACAACTCTCCCATCTTGGGGAGGGCAATCTCCATCAACATCTTCAACAACACCATATCCTCTCAAACCCTAGTTCATCCCTTGTGTTCAATCTTGTTACCGGAACTATAAATTGGTGCTTGTGGGTGACTAGTAGTGCTGGTTACATCTTGTAGTTGATTACTATATAGTTTATTTGGTGGAAGATTATATGTTCAGATCCATTATGCTATTTAATACCCCTCTTATCTTGAGCATGGTTATTATTTGTGAGTAGTTACCTTTGTTCTTGAGGTCACGGGAGAAATCATGTTGCAAGTAATTGAAGGAAATATGCCCTAGAGGCAATAATAAAGTTATTATTTATTTCCTTATTTCATGATAAATGTTTATTATTCATGCTAGAATTGTATTAACCGGAAACATAATACATGTGTGAATACATAGACAAACATAGTGTCACTAGTATGCCTCTACTTGACTAGCTCGTCAATCAAAGATGGTTATGTTTCCTGACCATAGACAAAGAGTTGTTATTTGATTAACGGGATCACATCATTAGGAGAATGATGTGATTGACTTGACCCATTCCGTTAGCTTAGCACTCGATCGTTTAGTATGTTGCTATTGCTTTCTTCATGACTTATACATGTTCCTATGACTATGAGATTATGCAACTCCCGTTTACCGGAGGAACACTTTGTGTGCTACCAAACGTCACAACGTAACTGGGTGATTATAAAGGAGCTCTACAGGTGTCTCCAAAGGTACATGTTGGGTTGGCGTATTTTGAGATTAGGATTTGTCACTCCGATTGTCGGAGAGGTATCTCTGGGCCCTCTTGGTAATGCACATCACATAAGCCTTGCAAGCATTGCAACTAATGAGTTAGTTGCGAGATGATCTATTATGGAACGAGTAAAGAGACTTGCCAGTAACGATATTGAACTAGGTATTGAGATACCGACGATCGAATCTCGGGCAAGTAACATACCGATGACAAAGGGAACAACGTATGTTGTTATGCGGTCTGACCGATAAAGATCTTCGTAGAATATGTAGGAGCCAATATGAGCATCCAGGTTCCGCTATTGGTTATTGACCGGAGACGTGTCTCGGTCATGTCTACATTGTTCTCGAACCCGTAGGGTCCGCACGCTTAAGGTTTCAATGACAGTTATATTATGAGTTTATGAGTTTTGATGTACCGAAGGAGTTCGGAGTCCCGGATGAGATCGGGGACATGACGAGGAGTCTCGAAATGGTAGAGACATAAATATTGATATATTGGAAGCCTATGTTTGGATATCGGAAGTGTTCCGGGTGAAATCGGGATTTTACCAGATTACCGGGAGGTTACCGGAACCCCCCGGGAGGTATATGGGCCTTACTGGGCCTTAGTGGAAGAGAGGAGAGGTGGCCAGGGCTGGGCCGCGCGCCCCTCCCCCCCTAGTCCGAATAGCACAAGGAGAGAGGGGGCCGGCGCCCCCCTTCCTTCTCTCTCTCCTCTTTCCCACTTAACGAATCCTATTCCAACTAGGAAAGGGGGGGAATCCTACTCCCGGAGGGAGTAGGACTCCTCCTGGCGCGCCCTATCATGGCCGGCCGCACCCCCCCTTTGAGCCTTTATATACGGAGGCAGGGGCACCCCTAGAGACACAAGTTGATCCACGTGATCATATTCTTAGCCGTGTGCGGTGCCCCCTTCCACGTGATCACGGTAGTACATCAAGATCGTCACCACGCCGTCGTGCTGACGGAACTCCTACCCGACACTTTGCTGGATCGGAGTCCGGGGATCGTCATCGAGCTGAACGTGTGCTAGAACTCGGAGGTGCCGTAGTTTCGGTGCTTGATCAGTCGAGCCGTGAAGACGTACGACTACATCAACCGCGTTGTGCTAACGCTTCCACTGTCGGTCTACAAGGGTACGTAGATCACACTCTCCCCTCTCGTTGCTATGCATCACCATGATCTTGCGTGTGCGTAGGAATTTTTTTGAATTTACTATGTTCCCCAACAGTGGCATCCGAGCCTAGGTTTTATGTGTCGATGTTATATGCACGAGTAGAACACAAGTGAGTTGTGGGCGATATAAGTCATACTGCTTACCAGCATGTCATACTTTGGTTCGGCGGTATTGTTGGACGAAGCGGCCCGGACCGACATTAAGCGTACGCTTACGCGAGACCGGTTCTCCCGACGTGCTTTGCACAAAGGTGGCTAGCGGGTGACAGTTTCTCCAACTTTAGTTGAACCGAGTGTGGCTACGCCCGGTCCTTGTGAAGGTTAAAACATCACCAACTTGACAAACTATCATTGTGGTTTTGATGCGTAGGTAAGATTGGTTCTTGCTTAAGCCCGTAGCAGCCACGTAAAACTTGCAACAACAAAGTAGAGGACGTCTAACTTGTTTTTGCGGGGCATGTTGTGATGTGATATGGTCAAGACATGATGCTAAATTTTATTGTATGAGATGATCATGTTTTGTAACCGAGTTATCGGCAACTGGCAGGAGCCATATGGTTGTCGCTTTATTGTATGCAATGCAATTGCGCTGTAATGCTTTACTTTATCAGTAAACGGTAGCGATAGTTGTGGAAGCATAAGATTGGCGAGACGACAACGATGCTATGATGGTGATCAAGGTGTCGCGCCGGTGACGATGGTGATCATGACGGTGCTTTGAAGATGGAGATCACAAGCACAAGATGATGATGGCCATATCATATCACTTATATTGATTGCATGTGATGTTTATCTTTTATGCATCTTATCTTGCTTTGATTGATGGTAGCATTTTAAGATGATCTCTCACTAATTATCAAGAAGTGTTCTCCCTGAGTATGCACCTTTGCGAAAGTTCTTCGTGCTGAGACACCACGTGATGATCGGGTGTGATAAGCTCTATGTTCAAATACAACGGGTGCAAAACAGTTGCACACGCGAAATACTCAGGTTATACTTGACGAGCCAAGCATATACAGATATGGCCTCGGAACACGGAGACCAAAAGGTCGAGCGTGAATCATATAGTAGATAAGATCAACATAGTGATGTTCACCAATGAAACTACTCCATGTCACGTGATGATCGGACATGGTTTAGTTGATTTGGATCACGTGATCACTTAGAGGATTAGAGGGATGTCTATCTAAGTGGGAGTTCTTAAGTAATATGATTAAATGAACTTAAGTTTATCATGAACTTAGTCCTGGTAGTATTTTGTAAATCGTGTTGTAGATCAATAGCTCGCGTTGTTGCTTCCCTGTGTTTATTTTGATATGTTCCTAGAGAAAATTGTATTGAAAGATGTTAGTAGCAATGATGCGGATTGGATCCGTGATCTGAGGTTTATCCTCATTGCTGCACAGAAGAATTATGTCCTTGATGCACCACTAGGTGACAGACCTATTGCAGGAGCAGATGCAGACGTTATGAACGTTTGGCTAGCTCAATATGATGACTACTTGATATTTTAGTGCACCATGCTTAATGGCTTAGAATCGGGACTTCAAAGACGTTTTGAACGTCGTGGACCATATGAGATGTTCTAGGAGTTGAAGTTAATATTTCAAGCAAATACCCGAGTTGAGAGATATGAAGTCTCCAACAAGTTCTATAGCTAAAAGATGGAGGAGAATCGCTCAACTAGTGAGCATGTGCTCAGATTGTCTGGGTACTACAATCACTTGAATCAAGTGGGAGTTAATCTTCCAGTTAAAATAGTGATTGACAGAATTCTCTAGTCACCATCACCAAGTTAGTAGAACTTCGTGATGAACTATGATATGCAAGGGATAACGGAAATGATTCCCAAGCTCTTCGTAATGCTAAAATTGACGAAGGTAGAAATTGAGAAAAACTTCAAGTGTTGATGGTAGACAAGACCACTAGTTTCAAGAAAAGGGCAGAGGGAAGAAGGGGAACTTCAAGAAGAACAGCAAGCAAGTTGCTGCTCAAGTGAAGAAGCCCAAGTCTGGTCCTAAGCCTGAGACTAAGTGCTTCTACTGCAAAGGGACTGGTCAATGGAAGCGGAACTACCCCAAGTGATTGGCGGATAAGAAGGATGGCAAAGTGAACGTAAGTATATTTGATATACATGTTATTGATGTGTACTTTACTAGTGTTTATAGCAACCCCTCAGTATTTGATACTAGTTCAGTTGCTAAGATTAGTAACTCGAAACGGGAGTTGCAGAATAAACAGAGACTAGTTAAGGGTGAAGTGACGATGTGTGTTGGAAATGGTTCCAAGATTGATATGATCATCATTGCACACTCCAAATAATTTTGGGATTAGTGTTGAACCTAAATAAGTGTTATTTGGTGTTTGCGTTGAGCATGAATATGATTTGATCATGTTTATTGTAATACGGTTATTCATTTAAGTAAGAGAATAAATTGTTGTTTTGTTTACATGAATAAAACCTTATATGGTTACACACCCAATGAAAATAGTTCGTTGGATCTCGATCGTAGTGATACACATAATCATAATATTGAAACCAAAAGATGCAAAGTTAATAATGATAGTGCAACTTATTTGTGGCACTGCCATTTAGGTCATATTGGTGTAAAGCGCGTGAAGAAACTCCATGCTGATGGGCTTTTGGAATCACATGATTATGAATCAGTTGATGCTTGCGAACCATGCCTCATGGGCAAGATGACTAAGACTCTGTTCTTCGGAACAATGGAGCGAGCAACAGATTTGTTGGAAATCATACATACTGATGTATGTGGTCCGATGAATATTGAGGCTCGCGACAAGAATCATTATTTTCTGATCTTCACAGATGATTTGAGCAGACATGAGTATATCTACTTGATGAAACACAAGTCTGAAACATTTGAATAGTTCAAAGAATTTCAGAGTGAACTGGAAAATCGTCGTAACAAGAAAATAAAGTTTCTACGATCTGATCGTAGAGAAGAGTATTTGAGTTATGAGTTTGGCCTTCAGTTAAAAACAATGTGAAATAGTTTCACTACTCACGCCACCTGGAACACCACAATGTAATGGTGTGTCCGAATGTCATAACCGTACTTTATTAGATATGGTGCGATCTATGATGTCTCTTACCGAACTACCACTATCGTTTTGGGGTTATGCATTAGAGATAGCTGCATTCACGTTAAATAGGGCACCATCTAAAATCCGTTGAGACGACGCCTTATGAACTGTGGTTTGGCAAGAAACCAAAGTTGTCATTTCTGAAAGTTTGGGGGTGCGATGCTTATGTGAAAAAGCTTCAACCTGATAAGCTCGAACCCAAATGGGAGAAATGTGTCTTCATAGGATATCCAAAGGAAACTATTGGATACACCTTCTATCACAGATCCGAAGGCAAGACTTTTGTTGCTAAATTCGGAAACTTTCTAGAGAAGGAGTTTCTCTCGAAAGAAGTGAGTGGGAGGAAAGAAGAACTTGATGAGGTAGCTGTACCTGCTCCCTTATTGGAAAGTAGTTCATCACAGAAATCTATTCCTTTGACTACTAGACCGATTAGTGAGGAAGCTAATGATGATGATCATGTAACTTCAGATCAAGTTACTGCCGAACCTCGTAGGTAAAAACAGAGTGAGATCCTGTTGGGGAACGTAGTAATTTCAAAAAATTTCCTACGCACACGCAAGATCATGGTGATGCATAGCAACGAGAGGAGAGAGTGTGATCTACGTATCCTTGTAGATCGACAGCGGAAGCATTAGCACAACGCGGTTGATGTAGTCGTACGTCTTCACGGCCCGACCGATCAAGCACCGAAACTACGGCACCTCCGAGTTCTAGCACACGTTCAGCTCGATGACGATCCTCGGACTCCGATCCAGCAAAGTGTCGGGGAAGAGTTCCGTCAGCACGACGGCGTGGTGACGATCTTGATGTACTACTGTCGCAGGGCTTCGCCTAAGCACCGCTACAATATTATTGAGGACTATGGTGGAAGGGGGCACCGCACACGACTAAGAATATGATCACGTGGATCAACTTGTGTCTCTATGTGGTGCCCCTACCTCCGTATATAAAGGTTCAAGAGGGGGAGGCCGGCCGGTCATCATAGGGCGCGCCAGGAGGAGTCCTACTTCCTCCGGGAGTAGGACTCCCCCCCTTTCCTAGTTGGAATAGGATTCGCGAGGTGGGAAAAGAGAGAGAGAGAGAAGGAAGGGGGCGCCGGCCCCCTCTCTCCTTGTCCTATTCGGACTAGGGGGGAGGGGCGCGTGGCCCAGCCCTGGCCGCCTCTCCTCTTCTTCCACTAAGGCCCACTAAGGCCCATATAGCTCCCGGGGGGTTCCGGTAACCTCCCGGTACTCCGGTAAAATCGTGATTTCACCCGGAACACTTCCGATATCCAAACATAGGCTTCCAATATATCAATCTTTATTTCTCGACCATTTCGAGACTCCTTGTCATGTCCGTGATCTCATCCGGGACACTGAACAACCTTCGGTACAGCAAAACGTATAAACTCATAATATAACTATCATCGAAACCTTAAGCGTGCGGACCCTACGGGTTCGAGAACAATGTAGACATGACCGAGACATGTCTCCGGTCAGTAACCAATAGCGGGACCTGGATGCCCATATTGGTCCCAACATATTCTATGAAGATCTTTTATCGGTCAGACCGCATAAGACATACGTTGTTCCCTTTGTCAACGGTATGTTACTTGCCCGAGATTTGATCGTCGGTATCCAATACCTAGTTCAATCTCGTTACTGGCAAGTCTCTTTACTCGTTCCATAATACATCATCCCGCAACTAACTCATTAGTTGCAATGCTTGCAAGGCTTAAGTGATGTACATTACCGAGAGGGCCCAGAGATACCTCTCCGACGATCGGAGTGACAAATCCTAATCTCGAAATACGTCAACCCAACATGTACCCTTGGAGACACCTGTAGAGCACCTTTATAATCACCCAGTTACATTGTGACATTTGGCAGAACACAAAGTGTTCCTCCGGCACACGGGAGTTACATAATCTCATAGTCATAGGAACATGTATAAGTCATGAAGAAAGCAATAGCAACATACTAAACGATCGGGTGCTAAGCTAATGGAATGGGTCATGTCAATCAGATCATTCAACTAATGATGTGATCCCGTTAATCAAATGACAACACTTGGTCCATGGTTAGGAAACATAACTATCTTTGATTAACGAGCTAGTCAAGTAGAGGCATACTAGTGACACTCTGTTTGTCTATGTATTCACACATGTATTATGTTTCCGGTTAATACAATTCTAGCATGAATAATAAACTTTTATCATGATATAAGGAAATAAATAGTAACTTTATTATTGCCTCTAGGGAATATTGCCTTCAGTCTCCCACTTGCACTAGAGTCAATAATCTAGATTACACAGTAATGATTCTAACAGCCATGGAGCTTTGGTGCTGATCATGTTTTGCTCGTGGAAGAGGCTTAGTCAACGGGTCTGCTACATTCAGCTCCGTATGTATCTTGCAAATCTCTATGTCTCCCACCTGGACTAGATCCCGGATGGAATTGAATCTTCTTTTGATGTGCTTGGTTCTTTTGTGAAATCTGGATTCCTTCGCCAAGGCAATTGCACCAGTATTGTCAGAAAAGATTTTCATTGGACCCGATGCACTAGGTATGACACATAGATCGGATATGAACTCCTTCATCCTAACTCCTTCGTTTGCTGCTTCCGAAGCAGCTATGTACTCCGCTTCACATGTAGATCCCGCCACGACGCTTTGTTTAGAACTGCACCAACTGACAGCTCCACCGTTTAATGTAAACACGTACCCGGTTTGCGATTTAAAATCGTCCGGATCAGTGTCAAAGCTTGCATCAACGTAACCGTTTATGATGAGCTCTTTGTCACCTCCATATACGAGAAACATATCCTTAGCCCTTTTCAGGTACTTCAGGATGTTCTTGACCGCTGTCCAGTGATCCACTCCTGGATTACTTTGGTACCTCCCTGCTAGACTTATAGCAAGGCACACATCAGGTCTGGTACACAACATTGCATACATGAAAGAGGCTATGGCTGAAGCATAAGGAACATCTTTCATTTTCTCTCTATCTTCTGTAGTGGTCGGGCATTGACTCTGACTCAACTTCACACCTTGTAACACAGGCAAGAACCCTTTCTTTGCTTGATCCATTTTGAACTTCTTCAAAATCTTGTCAAGGTATGTGCTTTGTGAAAGTCCAATTAAGCGTCTTGATCTATCTCTATAGATTTTTATGCCTAATATTTAAGCAGCTTCACCGAGGTCTTTCATTGAAAAACTCTTATTCAAGTATCCCTTTATGCTATCCAGAAATTCTATATCATTTCCAATCAGTAATATGTCATCCACATCCAATATCAGAAATGCTACAGAGCTCCCACTCACTTTCTTGTAAATACAGGCTTCTCCGAAAGTCTGTATAAAACCAAATGCTTTGATCACACTATCAAAACGTTTATTCCAACTCCGAGAGGCTTGCACCAGTCCATAAATGGATCGCTGGAGCTTGCACACTTTGTTAGCTCCCTTTGGATCGACAAAACCTTCCGGTTGCTTCATATACAACTCTTCTTCCAGAAATCCATTCAGGAATGCAGTATTGACATCCATCTGCCAAATTTCATAATCATAAAATGCGGAAATTGCTAACATGATTCGGGCAGACTTAAGCATCGCTACGGGTGAGAAGGTCTCATCGTAGTCAACCCCTTGAACTTGTCGAAACCCTTTTGCGACAAGTCGAGCTTTGTAGACAGTAATATTACCGTCAGCCTCAGTCTTCTTCTTGAAGATCCATTTATTCTCAATTGCTTGCCGATCATCAGGCAAGTCAACCAAAGTCCATACTTTGTTCTCATACATGGATCCCGTCTCAGATTTCATGGCTTCAAGCCATTTTGCGGAATCTGGGCTCACCATCGCTTCTTCATAGTTCGTAGGTTCATCATGATCTAGCAGCATGACTTCCAGAATAGGATTACCGTACCACTCTGGCGCGGATCTCACTCTAGTTGATCTACGAGGTTCAGTAGTATCTTGTCCTGAAGTTTCATGATCATTATCATTAGCTTCCTCACTAATTGGTGTAGGTGTCGCAGAAACAAGTTTTTGTGATGTACTACTATCCAATAAGGGAGCAGGTACAGTTACCTCATCAAGTTCTACTTTCCTCTCATTCACATCTTTCGAGAGAAACTCCTTCTCCAGAAAGTTTCCGAACTTAGCAACAAAAGTCTTGCCTTCGGATCTGTGATAGAAGGTGTATCCAATAGTCTCCTTTGGATATCCTATGAAGACACATTTCTCCGATTTGGGTTCGAGATTATCAGGTTGAAGCTTTTTCACATAAGCATCGCAGCCCCAAACTTTCAAAAACGACAACTTTGGTTTCTTGCCAAACCATAGTTCATAAGGCGTCGTCTCAACGGATTTTGATGGTGCCCTATTTAACATGAATGCGGCCGTCTCTAAAGCATAACCCCAAAACGATAGCGGTAAATCTATAAGAAACATCATAGATCGCACCATATCTAGTAAAGTACAATTATGACGTTCGGACACACCATTACGCTGTGGTGTTCCGGGTGGCGTGAGTTGCGAAACTATTCCACATTGTTTCAAATGTACACCAAACTCGTAACTCAAATATTCTCCTCCACGATCAGATCGTAGAAACTTTATTTTCTTGTTACGATGATTTTCAACTTCACTCTAAAATTCTTTGAACTTTTCAAATGTTGTAGACTTATGTTTCATTAAGTAGATATACCCATATCTGATTAAGTCATCTGTGAAGGTGAGAAAATAACGATATCCGCCACGAGCCTCAGTATTCATCGGACCACATACTTCTGTATGTATGATTTCCAACAAATCTGTTGCTCTCTCCATAGTACCGGAGAACGGTGTTTTAGTCATCTTTCCCATGAGGCACGGTTCGCAAGTACCAAGTGATTCATAATCAAGTGGTTCCAAAAGTCCATCAGTATGGAGTTTTTCATGCGCTTTACACCGATATAACCTAAACGGCAGTGCCACAAATAAGTTGCACTATCATTATCAACTCTGCTTCTTTTGGTTTCAACATTATGAATATGTGTGTCACTACTATCGAGATTCAATAAGAATAGACCACTCTTCAAGGGTGCATGACCATAAAAGATATTACTCATATAAATAGAACAACCATTATTCTCTGATTTAAATGAATAACCATCTCGCATCAAACAAGATCCAGATATAATGTTCATGCTTAACGCTGGCACCAAATAACAATTATTTAGGTCTAATATTAATCCCGAAGGTAGATGTAGAGGTAGCGTGCCGACCGCGATCACATCGACTTTGGAACCGTTTCCCACGCGCATCGTCACCTCGTCCTTAGCTAATCTTCGCTTAATCCGTAGTCCCTGCTTCGAGTTGCAAATATTAGCAACAGAACCAGTATCAAATACCCAGGTGCTACTGCGAGCATTAGTAAGGTACACATCAATAACATGTATATCACATATACCTTTGTTCACCTTGCCATCCTTCTTATCCGCCAAATACTTGAGGCAGTTCCGCTTCCAGTGACCAGTCTGCTTGCAGTAGAAGCACTCAGTTTCAGGCTTAGGTCCAGACTTGGGTTTCTTCTCTTGAGCAGCAACTTGCTTGCTGTTCTTCTTGAAGTTCCCCTTCTTCTTCCCTTTGCCCTTTTTCTTGAAACTAGTGGTCTTGTTGACCATCAACACTTGATGCTCCTTCTTGATTTCTACCTCCGCAGCTTTCAGCATTGCGAAGAGCTCGCGAATAGTCTTATTCATCCCTTGCAAATTATAGTCCATCATGAAGCTCTTGTAGCTTGGTGGCAGTGATTGGAGAATTCTGTCAATGACGCAATCATCTGGAAGATTAACTCCCATTTGAATCAAGTGATTATTATACCCAGACATTTTGAGTATATGCTCACTGACCGAACTGTTCTCCTCCATCTTGCAGCTATAGAACTTATTGGAGACTTCATATCTCTCAATCCGGTCATTTTCTTGAAATATTAACTTCAACTCCTGGAACATCTCATATGCCCCATGACGTTCAAAACGTCGTTGAAGTCCCGGTTCTAAGCCGTAAAGCATGGCACATGGAACTATCGAGTAGTCATCAGCTTTGCTCTGCCAGACGTTCATAACATCTGGTGTTGCTCCAGCAGCAGGCCTGGCACCCAGCGGTGCTTCCAGGACGTAATTCTTCTGTGCAGCAACGAGTTTAATCCTCAAGTTACGGACCCAGTCCGTGTAATTGCTACCATCATCTTTCAACTTTGCTTTCTCAAGCAACGCATTAAAATTCAACGGAACAACAGCACGGGCCATCTATCTACAATCAAACATACATAAGCAAGATACTATTAGGTACTAAGTTCATGATAATTTTAGGTTCAATTAATCATATACTTAAGAACTCCCACTTAGAAAGACATCCCTCTAATCCTCTAAGTGATTACGTGATCCAAATCAACTAAACCATGTCGGATCATCACGTGAGATGGAGTAGTTTCATTGGTGAACATCACTATGTTGATCATATCTACTATATGATTCACGCTCGACCTTTCGGTCTCCGTGTTCCGAGGCCATATCTGTATATGCTTGGCTCGTCAAGTATAACCTGAGTATTCCGCGTGTGCAACTGTTTTGCACTAGTTGTATTTGAACATAGAGCCTATCACACCCGATCATCACGTGGTGTCTCAGCACGAAGAACTTTCGCAACGGTGCATACTCAGGTAGAACACTTCTTGATAATTTAGTGAGAGATCATCTTATAATTCTACCGTCAATCAAAGCAAGATAAGATGCATAAAAGATAAATATCACATGCAATCAATATAAGTGATATGATATGGCCATCATCATCTCGTGCTTTTGATCTCCATCTCCGAAGCACCGTCGTGATCACCATCGTCACCGGCGCGACACCTTGATCTCCATCGTAGCATCGTTGTCGTCTCGCCAATCTTATGCTTCCACGACTATCGCTACCGCTTAGTGATAAAGTAAAGCATTACAGCGTGATTGCATTGCATACAACAAAGCGACAACCATATGGCTCCTGCCAGTTGCCAATAACTCGGTTACAAAACATGATCATCTCATACAATACAATTTAGCATCATGTCTTGACCATATCACATCACAACATGCCCTGGAAAAACAAGTTAGACGTCCTCTACTTTGTTGTTGCAAGTTTTACGTGGCTGCTACGGGCTTTAAGCAAGAACTAATCTTACCTACGCATCAAAACCACAATGATAGTTTGTCAAGTTGGTGTTGTTTTAACCTTCGCAAGGACCGGGCGTAGCCACACTCGGTTCAACTAAAGTTGGAAAAACTGTCACCCGCAAGCCACCTATGTGCAAACCACGTCGGGAGAACCGGTCTTGCGTAAGCGTACACGTAATGTCGGTCCGGGCCGCTTTGTCCAACATTATCGCCGAACCAAAGTATGACATGCTGGTAAGCAGTATGACTTATATCGCCCACAACTCTCTTGTGTTCTACTCGTGCATATAACATCAACACATAAAACCTAGGCTCTGATACCACTGTTGGGGAACGTAGTAATTTCAAAAAATTTCCTACGCACACGGAAGATCATGGTGATGAATAGCAACGAGAGGAGAGAGTGTGATCTACGCACCCTTGTAGATCGATAGCGGAAGCATTAGCACAACACAGTTGATGTAGTCGTATGTCTTCACGGCCCGACCGATCAAGCACCGAAACTACGGCACCTCCGAGTTCTAGCACACGTTCAGCTCGATGACGATCCCCGGACTCCGATCCAGCAAAGTGTCGGGGAAGAGTTCCGGCAGCATGACGGCGTGGTGACGATCTTGATGTACTACTATCGCAGGGCTTCGCCCAAGCACCGCTACAATATTATCGAGGACTATGGTGGAAGGGGGCACCGCACACGGCTAAGAATATGATCACGTGGATCAACTTGTGTCTCTATGGGGTGCCCCTGCCTCCGTATATAGAGGTTCAAGAGGGGGAGGCCGGCTGGCCATCATAGGGCGCGCCAGGAGGAGTCCTACTTCCTCCGGGAGTAGGACTCCCCCCTTCCTAGTTGGAATAGGATTCGCGAGGTGGGAAAAGAGAGAGAGAGAGAGAGAGAAGGAAGGGGGCGCCGGCCCCTTCTCTCCTTGTCCTATTCGGACTAGGGGGGAGGGGCGCGCGGCCCAGCCCTGGCCGCCTCTCCTCTTCTTCCACTAAGGCCCACTAAGGCCCATATAGCTCCCGGGGGGTTCCGGTAACCTCCCAGTACTCCGGTAAAATCCCGATTTCACCCGGAACACTTCCGATATACAAACATAGGCTTCCAATATATCAATCTTTATGTCTCGACCATTTCGAGACTCCTCGTCATGTCCGTGATCTCATACGGGACTCCGAACAACCTTCAGTACATCAAAACGTATAAACTCATAATATAACTGTCATCGAAACCTTAAGCGTGTGGACCCTACGGGTTCGAGAACAATGTAGACATGACCGAGACATGTCTCCGGTCAATAACCAATAGCGGAACCTGGATGCCCATATTGGTTCCTACATATTCTACGAAGATCTTTTATCGGTCAGACCGCACAACAACATACGTTGTTCCCTTTGTCATCGGTATGTTACTTGCCCGAGATTCGATCGTCGGTATCCAATACCTAGTTCAATCTCGTTACCGGCAAGTCTCTTTACTCGTTTCATAATACATCATCCCACAACTAACTCATTAGTTGCAATCCTTGCAAGGCTTAAGTGATGTGCATTACCGAGAGGGCCTAGAGACACCTCTCCGACGATCGGAGTGACAAATCCTAATCTCGAAATACGTCAACCCAACATGTACCTTTGGAGAAACATGTAGAGCACCTTTATATTCACCCAATTACGTTGTGACGTTTGGCAGCACACAAAGTGTTCCTCCGGCACACGGGAGTTACATAATCTCATAGTCATAGGAACATGCATAAGTCATGAAGAAAGCAATAGCAACATACTAAACGATCGGGTGCTAAGCTAATGGAATGGGTCATGTCAATCAGATCATTCAACTAATGATGTGATCCCGTTAATCAAATGACAACTCTTTGTCCATGGTTAGGAAACATAACCATCTTTGATTAACGAGCTAGTCAAGTAGAGGCATACTAGTGACACTCTGTTTGTCCATGTATTCACACATGTATTATGTTTCCGGTTAATACAATTCTAGCATGAATAATAAACTTTTATCATGATATAAGGAAATAAATAATAACTTTATTATTGCCTCTAGGGCATATTTCCTTCAGATCCGCACCAGTGTGGTACGGTAATCTTGTTCTGGAGGTCATGTTACTTGACCATGACAAACCTACGAACTATGAGGAAGCGATGATGAGCCCAGATTCCAAAAATGGTTTAAGGCCATGAAACCTAAGATGGAACCATGTATGAGAACAAAGTATGGACTTTGGTTGACTTGCCCGATGTTCGGCAAGCCATTGAGATTAAATGGATCTTCAAGAGGAAGACGGACGCTGATAGTAGTGTTACTATCTACAAAACTAGAATTGTCGAAAAAAGGTTTTTGACAAGTTCAAGGTGTTGACTACGATGAGAGTTTCTCACTCGTATCTATGCTTAAGTCTGTCTGAATCATGTTAGCAATTGCCACATTTTCTGAAATCTGGCAAATGGATAAACAAAACTGCAATCTTAATGGATTTATTAAAGAAGAGTTGTATATGATGCAACCAGAAGGTTTTGTCAATCCTAAAGGTACTAACAAAATATGCAAGCTCCAGCGATCCATCTATGGACCGGTGCAAGCATCTCAGAGTTGGAATATACGCTTTGATGAGTTGATCAAAGCATATAGTTTTATACAGACTTGCGGTGAAGCCTGTATTTACAAGAAAGTGAGTGGGAGCACTAAATCATTTCTGATAAGTATATGTGAAAGACATATTGTTGATCGGAGATAATGTAGAATTATTCTGTAAAGCATAAAGGAGTGTTTGAAAGGAGTTTTTCAAAGAAAGACCTCGGTGAAGCTGCTTACATATTAAGCATCAAGATCTATGGAGATAGATCAAGACGCTTGATAAGTTTTTTCAATGAGTACATACCTTGACAAGATTTTGAAGTAGTTCAAAACGGAACAGTCAAAGAAAGAGTTTCTTGCGTGTGTTACAAGGTGTGATATTGAGTAAGACTCAAAGCCCGACCACGGCAGAAGATAGAAAGAGAATGAAAGTCATTCCCTATGCCTTGGCCATAGGTTCTATAAAGTATGCCATGCTGTGTACCAGACCTATTGTGTACCCTACACTAATTTTGGCAAGGGAGTACAATAGTGATCTAGGAGTAGATCACTGGACAATGGTCAAAATTATCCTTAGTAGAATAAGGATATGTTTCTCGATTATGGAGGTGACAAAAGGTTTGTCGTAAAAGGGTTTCGTCGATACAAGTTTTGGCACTGATCCGGATGACTCTTAGTCTTCATCTGGATACATATTGAAAGTGGGAGCAATTAGCTAAAGTAGCTCCATGCAGAGCATTGTAGACATAGAAAATTGCAAAATACTTACGGATCTGAATATGGCAGACCCGTTGACTAAACTTCTCTCACAGGCAAAAGATGATCACACCTTAGTACTCTTTGGGTGTTAATCACATAGCAATGTGAACTAGATTACTGACTCTAGTAAACCCTTTGGGTGTTAGTCACATATGGATGTGAACTATGGGTGTTAACCACATAAAGATGTGAACTATTGATGTTAGATCACATGGCGATGTGAACTAGATTATTGACTCTAGTGCAAGTGGGAGACTGAAGGAAATATGCCCTAGAGGCAATAATAAAGTTATTATTTATTTCCTTATTTCATGATAAATGTTTATTATTCATGCTAGAATTGTATTAACCGGAAACATAATACATGTGTGAATACATAGACAAACAGAGTGTCACTAGTATGCCTCTACTTGACTAGCTCGTTAATCAAAGATGGTTATGTTTCCTGACCATAGACAAAGAGTTGTTATTTGATTAACGGGATCACATCATTAGGAGAATGATGTGATTGACTTGACCCATTCCGTTAGCTTAGCACTCGATCGTTTAGTATGTTGCTATTGCTTTCTTCATGACTTATACATGTTCCTATGACTATGAGATTATGCAACTCCCGTTTACCGGTGGAACACTTTGTGTGCTACCAAACGTCACAACGTAACTGGGTGATTATAAAGGAGCTCTACAGGTGTCTCCAAAGGTACATGTTGGGTTGGCGTATTTCGAGATTAGGATTTGTCACTCTGATTGTCGGAGAGGTATCACTGGGCCCTCTCGGTAATGCACATCACATAAGCCTTGCAAGCATTGCAACTAATGAGTTAGTTGCGAGATGATGTATTATGGAATGAGTAAAGAGACTTGTCGGTAATGAGATTGAACTAGGTATTGAGATACCGACGATCGAATCTCGGGCAAGTAACATACCGATGACAAAGGGAACAACGTATGTTGTTGTGCGGTCTGACCGATAAAGATCTTCGTAGAATATGTAGGAGCCAATATGAGCATCCAGGTTCCGCTATTGGTTATTGACCGGAGACGTGTCTCGGTCATGTCTACATTGTTCTCGAATCCGTAGGGTCCGCACGCTTAAGGTTTCGATGACAGTTATATTATGAGTTTATGAGTTTTGATGTACCGAAGGAGTTCGGAGTCCGGGATGAGATCGGGGACATGACGAGGAGTCTCGAAATGGTCGAGACATAAAGATTGATATATTGGAAGCCTATGTTTGGATATCGGAAGTGTTCCGGGTGAAATCGGGATTTTACCGGATTACCAGGAGGTTACCGGAACCCCCCGGGAGGTATATGGGCCTTAGTGGAAGAGAGGAGAGGTGGCCAGGGCTGGGCCGCGCGCCCCTCCCCCCTAGTCCGAATAGGACAAGGAGAGAGGGGGCCGGCGCCCCCCTTCCTTCTCCCTCTCCTCTTTCCCACTTAACGAATCCTATTCCAACTAGGAAAGGGGGGGAATCCTACTCCTGGAGGGAGTAGGACTCCTCCTGGCGCGCCCTATCATGGCCGGCCGCACCCCCCCCCCTTGAGCCTTTATATACGGAGGCAGGGGCACCCCTAGAGACAGAAGTTGATCCACGTGATCATATTCTTAGCCGTGTGCGGTGCCTCCTTCCACCATAATCCGCGATAATATTGTAGCGGTGCTTAGGCGAAGCCCTGCAACGGTAGTACATCAAGATCGTCACCACGCCGTCGTGCTGACTGAACTCCTCCCCGACACTTTGCTGGATCGAAGTCCGGGGATCGTCATCGAGCTGAACGTGTGCTAGAACTCGGAGGTGCCGTAGTTTCGGTGCTTGATCGGTCGGGCCGTGAAGACGTACGACTACATCAACCGCGTTGTGCTAACGCTTCCACTGTCGGTCTACAAGGGTACGTAGATCACACTCTCCCCCCTCGTTGCTATGCATCACCATGATCTTGCATGTGCGTAGGATTTTTTTTGAAATTACTACGTTCCCCAACAGTAATCATGTGAACTTGATATGTGTTCAATATTTTGATAGTATGTATGTTGTTATTCCCTTAGTGGTGTCATGTGAACGTCGACTACATGACACATCACCATATTTGGGCCTAAGGGAATGCATTGTGGAGTATCAATTAGATGATGGGTTGCGAGAGTGACAGAAGTTTAAACCCCAGTTTATGTGCTAATCCGTAAGGGGCCGATTGGATCCACAAGTTTAATGCTATGGTTAGAATTTATTCTTAATACTTCTCTCGTAGTTGCGGATGCTTGCGGGAGGGTTAATAATAAGTAGGAGGTTTGTTCAAGTAAGAACAACATCTAAGCACCGGTCCACCCACATACCAAAATTATCAAAGTAGCGAATACAAATTGAACCAACATGATGAAGGTGACTAGATGAAATTCCCATGTACTCTCAAGAACGCTTTGCTTATCATAAAAGACCCTTTTGGCCTGTCCTTTGCCTCATAAAGATTGGGCTACCTTGCTTCACTTTTGTTACTATTATCTTTACTTGCTCGTTTCAAATTATCTTTCTATCAAACTACTCCGCTACTTACAATTTCAGCACTTGCAGACAATACCTGACCAAAAACTACTTGTCATTTCCTTCTGCTCCTCGTTGGGTTTGACACTTATTTATCAAAAAGATCTACAATTGATCCCCTATACTTGTGGGTCATCAAGGCTATTTTCTGGCGCCGTTGCCGGGGAGTAAAGCGCCTTTGGTAAGGAAACAATTATATAGTGTGCTGAAATTTATTGTCACTTGTTACTATGAAAAATAATCCTTTGAGGGGTTTATTCGGGGTATTTTCACCTCGTCCGGAACCACAATTAGCCACCCCTCAACCTATTGCACCTACTGAAAATATTGAATATGAAATTCCTTCGGGTATGATAGAACAACTTCTAGCTAATCCTTATGCAGGAGATGGAACCGAACATCCTGATATGCACTTGATATATGTGGAACAAATTTGTGTATTGTTTAAGCTTGCAGGTTTACCCAGGGATGAAGTGATGAAAAAGTTTTTCCCTTTATCTTTGAAGGGAAAAGCATTGGCATGGTATAGGCTATGTGATGATATTGGATCATGGAATTGGAATCGTTTGAAATTGGAGTTCCACCAAAAAAATTATCCTATGCATCTAGTTCATCGTGATTGGAATTATATATATAATTTTTGGCCTTGTGAAGGAGAAACTATCGCTCTAGCTTGGGGGAGACTTAAGTCAATGTTATATTCATGCCCCAATCATGAGCTCTCAAGAGAAATTATTATTCAGAATTTTTATGCTCGCCTTTCTCCTAATGATCAAATCATGCTTGATACTTCTTGTGTTGGTTCATTTATGAAGAAGACTATTGACTTCTGGTGGGATTCTTTGGAAAAGATTGAACACAACTCTGAATATTGGGAACTCGACGAAGGTAAAGAGTCTGGTATTAAAATTTAATATGATTGTGTTAAATCTTTTATGGATACCGATGCTTTTCAAAAGTTTAGCACTAAATACGGACTTGACACTGAGATAGTAGCCTCCTTTTGCTACTCATGTTGAACTCCCTAAGGAGAAGTGATTTAAATATCACCCACCTATTGAACAAGAAATTAAAACCCCAGTGCCAGTTAAATAAGAAACTATACTCTATAATGTTGATCCAGTTGTTCCCTCTGCTTATATTGAGAAACCACCTTTCCCTGTTAGGATAAAGGAACATGCTAATGTTTCAACTGTGGTTAACAAAAATTATATTAGAACACCTAAACCTGGTGAACAAATTAAAGTTGAACCTAGTATTGTTATGGCTAAAGATCTCTTAGAAGAAGATATGGATGGACATGTTATTTACTTCTGTGAAGAAGCTTCTAGAATTGCTAAACCTGATAAAAGCGATAAACATAGACCTGTGGTTGGCATGGCTGTTACTTCAGGTAAAATAGGAGATCACTGTTATCATGATTTATGTGACATGGGTGCTAGTGTGAATTCTATTCCATACACTTTATATGAAGAAATCATGAAAGACATAGAACCTGCTGAGATAGAAGAAATAGATGATACTATTAAACTTGCCAATAGAGACACCATATAACCAATTGTGATTATTAGAGATGTTGAAGTCTTGTGTGGGAAAATTAAATATCCTACTGATTTTCTTGTTCTTGGTTGCCCACAAGATGACTTTTGTCCCATTATCTTTGGTAGACCTTTCTTGAATGAAGTTAATGCTAAGATAGATTGTAAGAAACAAACTGTTGATGTTAGCTTTGGTGATGAGTCTCATGTGTTTAATTTTTCCAAGTTTAGTAGAATTCATCATGAAAAAGAATTGCCTATTAAGGATGAATTAATTGGTCTTGCTTCTATTGCTGTTCCACCTACTGATCCTTTAGAACAATATTTGCTAGACCATGAAAATGATTCACATATGCACGAAAGAAATGAAATAGGTAAGAATTTCTTTGAAAATCATCCTCTACTTAAACACAATTTGCCTATTGAAACTCTAGGAGGTCCTCCTCCACCTAAAGGTGATCCCGTGTTTGAGTTAAAACAATTGCCAGACACTTTGAAATATGCTTATCTTGATGAAAAAAATATCCTGTTATTATTAGTGCTAACCTTTCAGAACATGAAGAAGAAAGATTACTAAAAGTTCTAAAGAAGCACCAAGCTGCTATTGAATATACTCTTGATGATTTAAAAGGCATTAGTCCTACTCTATGTCATCACAAAATTAATATGGAGCCTGATGCTAAACCCGTTGTTGATCACCAACGTCGGTTAAATCCGAAGATGAAAGAAGTGGTAAGAACGGAAATATTAGAACTTCTGGAAGTAGGTATAATCTATCCCATAGCTGATAATAGATGGGTAAATCCTGTTCATTGTGTTCCTAAGAAATGATAAAAATGAGCTTATTCCATAAAGAATTGTTACAGGCTATAGAATGGTAATTGATTATGGAAAATTAAATAAAGCAACTAGAAAAGATCATTACTCTTTGCCTTTTATTGATCAAATGCTTGAAAGATTATCTAAGCACACACACTTTTGCTTCCTTGATGGATATTCTGGCTTTTCACAAATACCTGTTTCTCAACATGATCAAGAAAAAACTACTTTTACTTGCCCATTTGCACATCTTTCTTTTTTTTGAAAAGTTGTAAAGGTATTTAAATTCTGACCTCACTAATAAAAATAAAGTGTAATTATTCTTGTGGTACGAATATTAACAAAATACAGAATAAATTATTTTCCAAATTGTTCACGTATTATTCTAAAGTATGCATACATTTAAAATAATATTTATGAAATATATAAATGATTTAATACGTTTTAAAAATACAAATAAGGGCGATGCTACGGCTCAGCGGGCGGAAAATAATAAAAGATTTGCCGTCTCGTTGACCATTAGATGGGCATGCTATTGGCCGTTCGATCTACCCACATAAGGAACCACTGCAACGTGGCGTGTAGAGAAGACGGCGGACGCGAGGCTGTGATCCGCCAGGTGATTATAGTGTTTGCCTACAAATAAAGCCCATTTTGCACCTTTTTTTAGAAATATAATATGGAAACACTTTGAATATATATATATATATGTAAAATATAGTCCTATATTATAAGTAATATACATATAAATAAATTAAATTGTATTATAAAATATTCAAGTATTAATTTAAAAAGTATTCATATGATTAAATTACAAATTACAATAATATTCATGTAATAATATGCATATTGAATAAAATATATCAAATTAGTTTTATATTTTTCCGTACGTTTGAATAAATGCTTATAAAAGTTTGAAAATCTTCAGAGTTTTGACAAAATATTGATTGATGCAGTATATAAAAGTGTTCGTGCTTTAAGTATTTTCTTTCTTGTTTTATATCCTTTTAAATCTTATAACGGAATGCACTCTGTGCGGCCCATTTTCCACTATTGTTTTTTACAAGTTTACATAATATATGTAAATTATGATTATATGTTCACGTAATAATATTCATGTAGTAATATATCTAAACTATAATCATACATAATAAATTATAACATGTACAATAATATATATATAAATAAATACTATTCACTTATTAATTAAAATTTTATCGATATATTTGAATGTGAATTAAAAAATATTCACGTAATAACTTGCATAATTAACAAAACATTAAATGGAATTTATATTATATATATAATAAATGGCCACACATGTTTAAAAATGTTCATGGTTTCAATAAAATATTCATGCATTATATAAAGTTCAGTATGATAACTTAATTTATTTTATAAATATGTATATTTTTGTGACACATGGTTATACTATACATATATTTTATAGAAAATCAACTATAGAAAATGAGCGCCACTGAGTGCAGCCCACATATAAGACGTAAAGGATATATACAGGAAGTATCCTGTCAATACAAGAAAGTTTGGTCGGTGTGGTGGTTAACCTTGCGCGGAAGCTAGCTAACCTACAGGGTTTGATTAATTTTTTTTTGCAAAATAACAGGTCACACGTCATCCGATGGCTGACAGCGGGACCCACTCCATGCAAGCAAGCCTAGTCAACATCACTTTTGTATCCAAACACGATTTGCACCGTATTTACACGGCCGAGCCAAGTTTTTACACTAGTTAGATGTATACCGCAAGTTCTAGCACTAAAGTGATCGTTCACGCCAAGTTCTAACATCATCGGTCTAATTGACTCTAAAGATAAACATTGTACAATCAATTTTTAGCCATTGGATGAGGATCTAGCGGTCCTGAATGAACCCATCCAAAACTTCTTTTTAGCTGCCTGACGTACATGCGCTCCGTCTCCTTTTCAAAGTTGTCGCTGGACACTATGGTAATCACCTTGCAATAAAGAGAACATTGATGTAAAAAAAAATGGTTTTGGCTGGATGCACGGTTTGGTCCCGTCCTGGATGGCGCCGGTCAGCGACAGGGGCTGACGAGGCCATTCCGGGTGATGTCGTGCACAAAAATGAAGCGGAGCTGCTGCACGCACCATGCGGTGCTACCATGTTCATTCATTTGGTTGGTGGTGCCGCCCCTAAAATGGGCAAATTCATGTGAGTTTAAGAGCGTACGTCCTCCCTTAAAATCGCTGAGACCACTTGGTTGGTCGGACTATATATATGCACCACTGTATATATTGGAGCTGGAAAACGATCTTTTGGGGTTGTTAAATGTCATGTTTATTTTTGGATGAAGTTTTGTGGTTATCATTGCACTGGTGGGCTCTTGCAGCCTGATGATTGCTGTTTAGGGTCCATCGGGAAGTAGAATAGCATGCTTAATGTCACCTTGATTACTATTACTGGTCAAAGATTGTACTATTTAGCATGTTAAATACACTAGTGAGATGATGTGGTTTTGAGGACCCTTGTCTTTGATTCGTCACACCGTTAGCATGCTTGTGGTCTCTGATCCAGGAACATCACACATGTTGCCTCTGCCGTTCTGCCATTTCTTGGCTCCCCTGTACATTTATTCCAGCACCAGCACCTGCACATGGGGAATGGGGTGCAGTTCCTTTATTTTCCCGTCGATCGGCCATGATTTTTGAACTACTTTGTGGTTCTGAAGCAGTAGATCGACGTGTTGTTCTTCAGGCTTTGCCACCGATGACGACCGCCACAGAAGCAGGAATTCTCGTGAGCGTGTGACAGGTGAGAATGGACGGAGCTTCCAGTTGCAGCCGTTGACAAAAAGTAAGCGGAGCACAGGTGGTGCTACTGCTACCTACCCATGTTCCTTGGCGGTGCCTAGCACTATATACGAGTCTAGTTCGAGCAGAGTTAACTAGATTTGGTTTTCCGAAAAAAAAAACTAGATTTTGTTGACTCATACTAAAATTTAAGTTCCACTAAAAAAGCTAAAATTCAAGTGACCCCGTTAAGCGTAAATTGTATAAATGGTTTGTACTCAGCATATAATGATCTCGAGTTATTTTCGAGCAAAATAAGACAAAGAAATTTTGACATCAAAGGTAGATCATAACCTTAGGATATTCGAGATAGGGCCTGGCCATCTCGAAAATTGCAGATGGTGGGTGCCCGTTAAAGAAAAAGCATTTTCTACAACGCAAAAAAGCTGAATTTTTTTTGTTTTGCTAAAGTACATCTGGATGTGCCATAAGTATTGCACATCTAAGTCATATGTCATTGACCTTACATTGAGATTCGTGTGAATATTTTCTTTTTCTTTTTTCTTTTTCTCTTTATGCTTGATCCACTCACTTAGATGTGCAATAACTAGAGCACGTCTACATGTGCCCTAGACACACCCAATTTTTTTTTGTAACACACACACACACACACACATGTACATTATGCATCTGCAAAATTTCATAAAATTTTGCTTTCACATGTGGCACAAAAAAAAGACAAATATGTAATTTCAACTCAGCCTTTTTTGTCGTTGGGCCAGGAAAAGAAATTGTACAGCTTACACATTGTTATTTTCAAAACAAAATTTCATAGATCCATAGTGGACACATACGAGTTCGCCTGGAATTATCTTCAAAAGTTTTAAAAATGGATTTTGATTTATTTTATATTCCAAAAACCTGCCACCATGGTGCCCGAGCACCTTACATTCACACTCCTGGCCATCTACCATACAAATACCTACATTTGCTCTATGCTTAATTATGCTTACATGTTCGCTTGCAATAGGAGGAATAGAAATCAGGTATACATCATATAAGGTAATAAATTATCAAGCGAGTTAGTGTTGGCTTAAGATCAACTTGTTTTCCTGATCAAGTGACATAACGTGCGCTCATATCCAGCCCATTATTTCTCAAGTCAATCTTCATTCAACCAAAACAATGATTCGATCTCAAAAGGCTCACCAGCCTCAAACTTTTCTTGCAGCTCTAGAGGTGCCCAATTTACTCTCATAACTAGCAGACATGTTGCCCATATGCAGAGGCGTGTCTGGCATAACCATTGGCGTGCGCATGTACGCACACATGACCATTGACGTGCATCCAATGACGCACGCCACTGGTAGTGTTCCACTTTCATATGTGTATATGTGTAAGCCACTAGTTAGTCGCTACAAGTAATTGGATCACTAGTGGCATGCAATTTTTTTGTCGCATGCCATTGGTAAGTCTGTATCATTAAATAATGAATATCAATAGTTTTTATGCACAAGTTCAAAATAGATTGGTTTTTTCATTTCTAAAATAAATAGATATATCAAATCAAATAAGTTTTATTTTCAGTGGTCATATTTAAATTTCATAAAAAATAATTACCAATAACGTAAAAATTGGTTAATTTGAAATTTTCCTAGCAAACGTTTGGATATTTTATATATTCATTATTTGGAAAATAAATGTGTATTTCTTTACTATCGAAGGTGAGTTGGGGATTGTACATTCATACGTGAAACTCCCCCCACCACCACGTCTTGCATTAACTCATTCAAATCAAATCAAAACCTTAACTAAACCAAACAAAACTTTCATTCTAGTACCCATATTGAAATAAAATCAAATATTATCAAAACCTCACGTAAATCGATACCTTCCTTGTCTTTCCCTACCCATACTCAAAACAAATCTAATCTTTTCAAAATCTAGAATATGTTGGGTGTGATATTTATGTCGGACACAATTGATATTGAACCACTAGAATATGTATGCTGACAATTAACTAGTGCATAATAGTGTAATATCAAGATATAGTATAAATGTCAAGTTCAAGTGATGAATAAACTTTGATGTGGATTTCAATCTTCACACTTTCCATTTGAAATATACGATGATTCGTCGGAGATGCTCTAGTTAAAAAGCAATATATAATCAATTCTTTTTGAAACTATTTAAAATTTTAAAAAAGAGACCTGATGTCATATCATAGCACCATGCCAAATTTATACTTTTCTGACATTGTTTACCGTATTCAAATTGTATAAATTCTAGACCAATGTTTTTTTTCATGCATTTCATGAATAACATCCACCAAGGCACTCAAGAACTCGCACTTGACCATGCAACAATTGGAAATAGTTGGTTGTTATTATTTAGGGAAGGCGTACTACCTTCATGGTAGTGAATAAGGCATGCATGTTTTTAATCAGTAAAGTAGGCAATCAACCCATGTGTAAACTGCCAAAGAACCCAGCATAACCAACCCCTATTTAATTAGTAGAAGCATCTCAATCCCTCTCACTCTCTTTACTACTACCTCGTATTCCTCTACCGAGACCACACACAGCTGCAACAACATCCACCAAGGCACATAAGAACTCAGAATTGATTGTGCAACAAATATAAATCAACTAAATGTTATTATTTAGATAAGGTGTACTCTGTTCATTTTAGTGAATAAGGCATGCACGTATTCTAAAAAAATGATAGACTAATAGCAAAAGAGCTTGTGCATTGTAAGGGGAGAAAAAATAACACACACCCTTAACTCGATAATCATCACTCAAGACCACAATAGGTCAACATCCTTTATTTTAGCGACGCATCACATTTGATGCCGCTTATCCTCCTTCTCACCCTCTCCAACGGTGGCCTCAGTGTTCACACAAACCAAAATATGTTTGAATGTCGTTAATCCTAAGACGTCCCTCTCTCCCTCTCCTCCCCTCTCTCGCTCCCGGAATGAGAAATTTGTTGTTTTCCCCCTGCTAGGTTTCTTAGAGGTGTGCATGTGTGGTTATCGATGTTTTCTTTCGTCTCTATAGGGTTTTAGTGGGTGTTTATTTTCAATCTAGATCATCGCCGGCACGAAAGAAAACAGATTGTGCGCTATAAATTATAAGTTTGCTTCCCATATAATATTTTAAAAATATTAAACAAGTAAAAATAACATCATATTCAAATTCTACACTTTTTAATCAATTTTCATATATAACATGTTAAAATTGGAGTTACTTTATTAAGTAGATAACAATATAAGAACTCCTTACTTTATTATTATTATTAAATAGATAATAATATAAGACAAAGGCAGGGCATGAAGTAGATAGGCATTGGTGTGATTCTTCTCTTGGGCCGACCCACTAATTTTCTATTTGAGTTGGAGCATGGCCTAGAAACAACAACCATGATTGATTATTAGTATGATCAGAAGATCAATTTAGCAGAGGGATAGCATGCTGAAGAAATTATCATCACAAATGATGTGTATCTCTCATTGCAAGCAGTAAGGCCACGAACGCTCACTATGCTAAGAAGATGGGCAAACTCATTAGAACCGAATAGAAGCTAGTGTAACAACTGTTTTTAGGAACCTGGTTTGCGAACCGTTTACAATGTTCCTACTGGTTTGCGGACCTTGTACAAGGTTCCTAAACTGGTTCTTTCCTGGATTTCATTTTTCTATATTTTTTTTCATTTTTCTATGTTCTTTTTCATTTTCCAGTTTTCTTGTTTGTTCCATTCTTTTTTTCAAAAATTCACATATTTCAAAAAATGTTACAGTTTTTTAAATTTGTTCACATATTTTAAAAATATTCTACAATTTACAAAAAAAATTGTGTGTTTTTTGTACAATATTTCTGAATTCGCGTTTCTTGAAATTACAAGCATTTTTCAAAATTAAAAACATCTTTTCAAATTTGTGTTTTTAAATGGTGAACTTTTTTAAAATATGTGATTTTTTTTGAATTTTTGAACTGCTTTTTTGAATGTATGAACCTCTTCCAAATTCGTAAATAATTTTGAAAAATTCAAATTGATGAAAAACAAAGAGAATGAAAAACTATAATGGCTTTTTGGAGAGAAAAAACAAAATACGAATGAGCAGGTGACCAAATGCAGCAGCTAGCGAGTGAGCGTGAAACCCTATTGTGCCGGCCTACCATGCAAGTGATTCAACTGGGCCTGTAGGCGATAGGAGCCGCATTGCTCGCAACGAGCAGTACATAGTAGTGGCCCATTATC
The DNA here is from genome assembly GCA_034509565.1 of Triticum monococcum. Taxonomy (NCBI): domain Eukaryota; kingdom Viridiplantae; phylum Streptophyta; class Magnoliopsida; order Poales; family Poaceae; genus Triticum; species Triticum monococcum. Next base: position 29,962,388 of record CM067847.1, read on the forward strand.
ACTGCAAAAATATATTTCGGAAGATGGGTCAGGGCCGAAAAAGGTCCGAAAGAGGTTACACCGATATAAGTTTACCTAAAAAAACCACTAATACAATTTATGGTTGCGTTTGGGAGCAGAGTATTTTCGATGTTTTCTGGGAATACTATGGTTTCTGGAAAAAAAATATCAGTATTGAATACTTTGAGGTGTCTGGATAAAAAATTTACTGCAGATTAATAAAACGTAGTCTCTCTAAAATTGTGGTATTTTGCGTAGTATTTGAAAAAGAGGTCCTGACCTCTTTTTAAAAAACTGAGAAATGCTGGCTCTTGGTCTCTGATACGTCCATTTTGTATCATGTTTTCTTACTGTTATTTATAATGTTTTTATCCATAATAATGCTTTTTGGAGTAATTCTAATGCCTTTTCTCTTATAATTTGCAAGGAACACACCAAGAGGGAGAATTCCGGCAGCTGGGAATCTGGACATGAAAAAGCTATATCAGGCTACCTACCCTGCACAACTCCAAATAAGCTGAAATTTCACGGAGATTTTTTATGGAATATTTAAGAAATACTGGAGCCAATAACCACAAGAGGGGACCACCAGGTGGGCACAACCCACCTGGGCGCGCCAGGACCCCCAGGCGCGCCCTGGTGGGTTGTGGCCTCCTCGGCCCACCTCTAGTGCCCATCTTTTGGTATATAAGTCCTTTTGACCTAGAAAAAAATAAGAAGAGGACTTTCGAGGCGGAACTGGGACAGGAGCACTTTTGCCATCCGGCGAAGCGATTCCGCCGGGGGAACTTCCCTCTCAGAGGGGGAAACCATGGACATCATCATCACCAACAACTCTCCCATCTTGGGGAGGACAATCTCCATCAACATCTTCAACAGCACCATCTCCTCTCAAACCCTAGTTCATCTCTTGTGTTCAATCTTGTTACTGGAACTATAGGTTGGTGCTTGTGGGTGACTAGTAGTGTTGATTACATCTTGTAGTTGATTACTATATGGTTTATTTGGTGGAAGATTATAAGTTCAGATCCATTATGCTATTTAATACCCCTCTGATCTTGAGCATGATTATTATTTGTGAGTAGTTACCTTTGTTCTTGAGGTCACGGGAGAAATCATGTCGCAAGTAATCATGTGAACTTGATATGTGTTTGATATTTTGATAGTATGTATGTTGTTATTCCCTTAGTGGTGTCATGTGAACGTTGACTATATGACACTTCACCATATTTGGGCCTAAGGGAATGCATTGTGGAGTAGCAATTAGATGATGGGTTGCGAGAGTAACAGAAGCTTAAACCCCAGTTTATGCGTTAATCCACAAGGGACCGATTGGATCCAAAAGTTTTATGCTATGGTTAGAATTTATTCTTAATACTTTTCTCATAGTTGCGGATGCTTGCGGGAGGGTTATGCACCGGTCCACCCACATACCAAATTATCAAAGTAGCGAATACAAATCAAACCAACATGATGAAGGTGACTAGATGAAATTCTCGTGTACCCTCAGGAACGCTTTGCTTATCATAAGAGACTGTTTTGGCTTGTCCTTTGCCTCATAAGGATTGGGCTACCTTGCTGCACTTTTGTTAATATTATCGTTACTTGCTCGTTACAAATTATCTTGCTATCAAACTACTCCGCTACTTACAATTTCAGCATTTGCAGACAATACCTTACCGGAAACTACTTGTCATTTCCTTCTGCTCATTGTTGGGTTTTATGCTCTTACTTATCGAAAAGATCTACAATTGATCCCCTATAATTGTAGGTCATCAAGGCTATTTTTTGGCGCCGCCTTTGGCAAGTGGAATTTGGTAAGGAAACATTTATATAGTATGCTGAAATTTATTGTCACTTGTTACTATTGAAAACAATCCTTTGAGGGGTTTGTTCGGGGTATCTTCACCTCGTCCGGAACCACAATTAGCCACCCCTCAACCTAATGCACCTACTGAAAATATTGAATATGAAATTCCTTCGGGTATGATAGAAAAACTGCTAGCTAATCCTTATGCAGGAGATGGAACCGAACATCCTGATATGCACTTGATATATGAGGAACAAATTTGTGGATTGTTTAAGCTTGCAGGTTTACCCAGGGATGAAGTGATGAAAAAGGTTTTCCCTTTATCTTTTAAGGGAAAAGTATTGGCATGGTATAGGCTATGTGATGATATTGGATCATGGAATTTAAATCGTTTGAAATTGGAGTTCCACCAAAAAATTTATCCTATGCATCTAGTTTATCGTGATTGGAATTATATATATAATTTTTGGCCTCGTGAAGGAGAAAGTATCGCTCTAGCTTGGGGGAGGCTTAAGTCAATGTTATATTCATGCCCCAATCATGAGCTCTCAAGATAAATTGTTATTTAGAATTTTTATGCTCTGCTTTCTCGTAATGATCAAATCATGCTTCATACTTCTTGTGCTAGTTCATTTATGAAGAAGACTATTGACTTCCGGTGGGATCTTTTGGAAAGAATTAAATGCAACTCTGAATATTGGGAACTCGATGAAGGTAAAGACTCAGGTATTAAAATTAAATATGATTGTGTTAAATCTTTTATGGATGTCGATGCTTTTCAAAAGTTTAGCACTAAATACGGACTTGACTCTGAGATTGTAGCCTCCTTTTGTGAATCATTTGCTACTCATGTTGAACTCCCTAAGGAGAAGTGGTTTAAATATCACCCACCTATTAAACAAGAAATTAAAAACCCAGTGCCAGTTAAAGAAGAAACTATACTCTATAATGTTGATCTAGTTGTTCCCTCTGCTTATATTGAGAAACCACCTTTCCCTATTAGGATAAAGGAACATGCTAAAGTTTCAACTGTGGTTAAGAAAAATTATATTAGAACACCTAAACCTGGTGAACAAATTAAAGTTGAACCTAGTATTGCTATGCTTAAAGATCTCTTAGAAGAAGATATGGATGGGTGTGTTATTTACTTCTGTGAAGAAGCTGCTAGAATTGCTAAACCTGACAAAAGAGATAAACATAGACCTGTGGTTGGCATGCCTGTTATTTCAGGTAAAATGGGAGATCACTGTTATCATGGTTTATGTGACATGGGTGCTAGTGTGAATGCTATTCCTTACACTTTATATGAAGAAATCGTGAAAGACATAACACCTGCTGAGATAGAAGAAATAGATGTTACTATTAATCTTGCCAATAGAGACACCATATAACCAATTGGGATTATTAAAGATGTTGAAGTATTGTGTGGGAAAATTAAATATCCTACTGATTTTCTTGTTCTTGGTTCCCCACAAGATGACTTTTGTCCCATTATCTTTGGTAGACCTTTCTTGAACACAGTTAATGCTAAGATAGATTGTAAGAAACAAACTGTTGATGTTAGCTTTGGTGATGAGTCTCATGAGTTTAATATTTCCAAGTTTAGTAGAATTCACCATGAAAAAGAATTGCCTACTAAGGATGAATTAATTGGTCTTGCTTCTATTGTTGTTCCTCCTACTGATCCTTTAGAAGAATATTTTCTAGACCATGAAAATGATTCACATATGTATGAAAGAAATGAAATAGATAAGATTTTCTTTGAACAACGTCCTTTACTTAAAGACAATTTGCCTATTGAAAATCTAGGAGGTCCTCCTCCACCTAAAGGTGATCCTGTGTTTGAATTAAAACAATTGCCAGACACTTTGAAATATGCTTATCTTGATGAAAAAAATATATATATCCAGTTATTATTAGTGCTAATCTTTCAGAACATGAAGAAGAAAGATTATTGAAAGTTCTAAGGAAGCACCAAGATGCTAATGGATATACTCTTGATGATTTAAAAGGCATTAGTCCCACTCTATGTTAGCACAAAATTAATATGGAGACTGATGCTAAACCCGTTGTTGATCACCAACGTCGGTTAAATCCGAAGATGAAAGAAGTGGTAAGAACGGAAATATTAGAACTTCTGGAAGCAGGTATAATCTATCCCATAGCTGATAGTAGATGGGTAAGTCATGTTCATTGTGTTCATAAGAAAGGAGGTATAACTGTTGTTCCTAATGATATGAATGAGCTTATTCCACAAAGAATTGTTACAGGCTATATAATGATAATTGATTATAGAAAATTAAATAAAGAAACTAGAAAATATCATTACCCTTTGCCTTTTATTGATCAAATGCTTGAAAGATTATCTAAGCACACACATTTTTGCTTCCTTGATGGATATTCTGGCTTTTCACAAATACCTGTTTCTCAACATGATCAAGAAAATACTACTTTTACTTGTCCCTTTGGAACTTATACTTATAGACGTATGCCGTTTGGTTTATGTAATGCACATGCTACCTTTCGAAGATGTATGACTGCTATATTCTCTGATTTTTGGGAAAAGATTGTTGAGGTTTTCATGGATGACTTTTCTGTTTATGGGAATTCTTTTGATGATTATTTAAGCAATCTTGAGCGAGTTTTGCAGAGATGCGAACAAACAAATCTTGTCTTGAATTGGGATAAGTGCCACTTTATGGTTAATGAAGGCATTGTCTTGGGTCATAAAATTTCTGAAAGAGGTATTGAAGTGGACCAAGCTAAGGTTGATGCCATTGAGAAAATGCCATGTCCTAAGGATATCAAAGGTATTCGTAGTTTCCTAGGTCATGCTGGTTTCTATAGGAGATTTATCAAAGACTTTTCTAAAATTTCTAGGCCTCTTACTAATATTTTGCAAAAGGATATTCCTTTTGTTTTTGATGATGATTGTCTTGAAGCCTTTGAAACACTCAAGAAAGCCTTAATATCTACACCTATTGTTCAACTACCTGATTGGAACTTGCCTTTTGAAATTATGTGTGATGCTAGTGATTATGTTGTTGGTGCTGTTCTAGGACAAAGAGTTGATAAGAAACTTAATGTTAATCTTTATGCTAGTAAAACTCTAGACAATGCTCAAAGAAACTATGCCACTACTGAAAAGGAATTCTTAGCAGTGGTGTTTGGTTGTGATTTAGACCTTATATTGTTGATTCCAAAGTAACTGTTCACACAGACCATGCTTCTATTAAATATCTTATGGAAAAGAAAGATGCTAAACCTAGACTTATTCGTTGGGTTCTCTTGTTACAAGAATTTGATTTACACATCATTGATAGAAAAAGACCTGAGAACCCAGTAGCTGATAAATTGTCTAGTCTTGAAGATGTGCTTGATGACCCACTACCTATTGATGATAGCTTTCCTGATGAACAGTTAGCTACAATAAATGTTGCTAATAATACTCCTTGGTATGTTGACTATGCTAATTACATTGTTGCTAAATATTTACCACCTAGCTTCACATACCAGCAAAAGAAAAAAAATCTTCTGTGATTTAAGACATTACTTTTGGGATGACCCACATCTTTACAAAGAAGGAGTAGATGGTATTATTAGATGTTGTGTACCTAAGAATGAACATGGACAAATCCTACGGAAATGTCACTTTGAGGCTTATGGAGGGCATCATGCTGGAGATAGAACTTCTCACAAGGTATTGCAGTCTGAATTATATTGACCTACTCTGTTCAAGGATGCTCGTAAGTTTGTCTCTTCTTGTGATGAATGTCAAAGAATAGGTAATATCGGTAAGCGTCAAGAAATGCCTATGAATTATTCACTTGCTATTGTACCATTTGATGTTTGGGGATTTGATTACATGGGACTTTTGTTGGGGAACGTAGTAATTTCGAAAATTTTCCTACGCACACGCAAGATCATGGTGATGCATAGCAACGAGGGGGAGAGTATTGTCTACGTACCAACGCAGACCGACTGCGGAAGCGATCTCACAACGTAGAGGAAGTAGTCGTACGTCTTCTTCCCGATCCGACCGATCCAAGCACCGTTACTCCGGCACCTCCGAGTTCTTAGCACACGTTCAGCTCCATGACGATCCTCGGGCTCCGATCCAGCAAAGCGTCGAGGAAGAGTTCCGTCAGCACAACGGCGTGGTGACGATCTTGATGTACTACCGACGCAGGGCTTCGCCTAAGCTCTACAACGATATGACCGAGGTGGAATTTGGTGGTAGGGGGCACCGCACACGGCTAAGGAACGATCAACAATCATCAACTTGTGTGTCTATGGGGTGCCCCCTGCCCCCGTATATAAAGGAGCAGGGGGAGGGGTTCGGCCGGCTTGGGAGAGAGGCGCAGGGGGAGTCCCACTCCTACCGGGAGTAGGACTCCCCCGCAATCCTATTCCTAATAGGACTCTTCAAAGAGAAGAGAGAAGAGAGGGGGGCCGGCCCCTTCTCCTAGTCCTAATAGGACTAGGGAGGGGGGAGGCACGCAGCCCTTGTTCACTTTTCCACTAAGGCCCAATAGGCCCATTTGCCTCCCGGGGGGTTCCGGTAACCCACCGGTATTCCGGTAAAATTCCGATTTCACCCGGAACACTTCCGGTGTCCAAACATAGGCTTCCAATATATCAATCTTTACGTCTCGACCATTTCGAGACTCCTCGTCATGTCCGTGATCACATCCGGGACTCCGAACAACCTTCGGTACATCAAAATGCATAAACTCATAATAACTGTCATCGTAACGTTAAGCGTGCGGACCCTACGGTTCGAGAACAATGTAGACATGACCGAGACACGTCTCCGGTCAATAACCAATAGCGGGACCTGGATGCCCATATTGGCTCCTACATATTCTACGAAGATCTTTATCGGTCAGACCGCATAACAACATACGTTGTTCCCTTTGTCATCGGTATGTTACTTGCCCGAGATTCGATCGTTGGTATCCAATACCTAGTTCAATCTTGTTACCGGCAAGTCTCTTTACTCGTTCCGTAATACGTCATCTCACAACTAACATATTAGTTGCAGTGCTTGCAAGGCTTATGTGATGTGCATTACCGAGAGGGCCCAGAGATACCTCTCCGACACTCGGAGTGACAAACCCTAATCTTGAAATACGCCAACCCAACATCTACCATTGGAGACACCTGTAGTACTCCTTTATAATCACCCAGTTACGTTGTGACGTTTGGTAGTACCCAAAGTATTCCTCCGGTAAACGGGAGTTGCATAATCTCATAGTTATAGGAACATATATAAGTCATGAAGAAAGCAATAGCAACATACAAAACGATCGGGTGCTAAGCTAATGGAATGGGTCATGTCAATCAGATCATTCAACTAATGATGTGACCTCGTTAATCAAATAACAACTGTTTGTTCATGGTTAGGAAACATAACCATCTTTGATTAACGAGCTAGTCAAGTAGAGGCATACTAGTGACACTCTGTTGGTCTATGTATTCACACATGTATTATGTTTCCGGTTAATACAATTCTAGCATGAATAATAAACATTTATCATGATATAAGGAAATAAATAATAACTTTATTATTGCCTCTAGGGAATATTTCCTTCAGTCTCCCACTTGCACTAGAGTCAATAATCTAGATTACACAGTAATGATTCTAACACCCATGGAGCCTTGGTGCTGATCATGTTTTGCTCGTGGAAGAGGCTTAGTCAACGGGTCTGCAACATTCAGATCCGTATGTATCTTGCAAATCTCTATGTCTCCCACCTGGACTAAATCCCGGATGGAGTTGAAGCGTCTCTTGATGTGTTTGGTCCTCTTGTGAAATCTGGATTCCTTTGCCAAAGCAATTGCACCAGTATTGTCACAAAAGATTTTCATTGGACCCGATGCACTAGGTATGACACCTAGATCGGATATGAACTCCTTCATCCAGACTCCTTCATTTGCTGCTTCCGAAGCAGCTATGTACTCCGCTTCACATGTAGATCCCGCTACGACACTTTGTTTAGAACTGTACCAACTGACAGCTCCACCGTTTAAAGTAAACACGTATCCAGTTTGCGATTTAGAATCGTCCGGATCAGTGTCAAAGCTTGCATCAACGTAACCTCTTACGGTGAGCTCTTTGTCACCTCCATATACGAGAAACATATCCTTAGTCCTTTTCAGGTATTTCAGGATGTTCTTGACCGCTGTCCAGTGATCCACTCTTGGATTACTTTGGTACCTCCCTGCTAAACTTATAGCAAGGCACACATCAGGTCTGGTACACAGCATTGCATACATGATAGAGCCTATGGCTGAAGCATACGGAACATCTTTCATTTTCTCTCTATCTTCTGCAGTGGTCAGGCATTGAGTCTGACTCAACTTCACACCTTGTAACACAGGCAAGAACCCTTTTCTTTGCTTGATCCATTTTGAACTTCTTCAAAATCTTGTCAAGGTATGTGCTTTGTGAAAGTCCAATTAAGCGTTTTGATCTATCTCTATAGATCTTTATGCCTAATATGTAAGCAGCTTCCCCGAGGTCTTTCATCGAAAAACTTTTATTCAAGTATCCCTTTATGCTATCCAGAAATTCTATATCATTTCCAATCAGCAATATGTCATCCACATATAATATCAGAAATGCTACAGAGCTCCCACTCACTTTCTTGTAAATACAGGCTTCTCCGAAAGTCTGTATAAAGCCAAATGCTTTGATCACACTATCAAAGCGTTTATTCCAACTCCGAGATGCTTGCACCAGTCCATAAATGGATCGCTGGAGTTTGCACACTTTGTTAGCTCCCTTTGGATCGACAAAACCTTCTGGTTGCATCATATACAACTCTTCTTCCAGAAATCCATTCAGGAATGCAGTTTTGACATCCATTTGCCATATTTCATAATCATAAAATGCGGCAATTGCTAACATGATTCTGACGGATTTAAGCATCGCTACGGGTGAGAAGGTCTCATCATAGTCAACCCCTTGAACTTGTTGAAAACCTTTTGCGACAAGTCGAGCTTTATAGACAGTAATATTACCGTCAGCGTCAGTCTTTTTCTTGAAGATCCATTTATTCTCAATTGCTTGCCGATCATCGGGCAAGTCAACCAAAGTCCATACTTTGTTCTCATACATGGATCCCATCTCAGATTTCATGGCCTCAAGCCACTTTGCGGAATCTGGGCTCACCATCGCTTCTTCATAGTTCGTAGGTTCATCATGATCTAGTAGCATGACTTCCAGAACTGGATTACCGTACCACTCTGGTGCGGATCTCACTCTGGTTGATCTACGTGGTTCAGTAGTATCTTGCCCTGAAGTTTCATGATCATCATCATTAGCTTCCTCACTAATTGGTATACGTGTCGTAGAAACAGTTTTCTGTGATGTATTATTTTCCAATAAGGGAGCAGGTACAGTTACCTCGTCAAGTTCTACTTTCCTCCCACTCACTTCTTTCGAGAGAAACTCCTTCTCTAGAAATGATCCATTCTTAGCAACGAATGTCTTGCCTTCGGATCTGTGATAGAAGGTATACCCAACAGTTTCCTTTGGGTATCCTATGAAGACACATTTCTCCGCTTTGGGTTCGAGCTTATCAGGTTGAAGGTTTTTCACATAAGCATCGCAGCCCCAAACTTTAAGAAACGACAACTTTGGTTTCTTGCCAAACCATAGTTCATAAGGCGTCGTCTCAACGGATTTTGATGGTGCCCTATTTAACGTGAATGCGGCCGTCTCTAAAGCATAACCCCAAAACGATAGCGGTAAATCAGTAAGAGATATCATAGATCGCACCATATCTAGTAAAGTACGATTACAACGTTCGGACACACCATTGCGCTGTGGTGTTCCGGGTGGCGTGAGTTGTGAAACTATTCCACAATTTTTCAAATGTATACCAAACTCGTAACTCAAATATTCTCCTCCACGATCAGATCGTAGAAACTTTATTTTCTTGTTACGATGATTTTCAACTTCACTCTGAAATTCCTTGAACTTTTCAAATGTTTCAGACTTATGTTTCATTAAGTAGATATACCCATATCTGCTTAAATCATCTGTGAAGGTGAGAAAATAACGATATCCGCCACGAGCCTCAATATTCATCGGACCACATACATCGGTATGTATGATTTCCAATAAATCTGTTGCTCTCTCCATAGTACCGGAGAACGGTGTTTTAGTCATCTTGCCTATGAGGCACGGTTCGCGAGTACCAAGTGATTCATAATCAAGTGATTCCAAAAGCCCATCAGTATGGAGTTTCTTCATGCGCTTTACACCGATATGACCTAAACGGCAGTGCCACAAATAAGTTGCACTATCATTATCAACTCTGCATCTTTTGGCTTCTACATTATGAATATGTGTATCACTACTATCGAGATTCAATAAGAATAGACCACTCTTCAAGGGTGCATGACCATAAAAGATATTACTCATATAAATAGAACAACCATTATTCTCTGATTTAAATGAATAACCGTCTCGCATCAAACAAGATCCAGATATAATGTTCATGCTCAACGCTGGCACCAAATAACAATTATTTAGGTCTAATATTAATCCCGAAGGTAGATGTAGAGGTAGCGTGCCGACCGCGATCACATCGACTTTGGAACCGTTTCCCACACGCATCGTCACCTCGTCCTTTGCTAGCGTCCGCTTATTCCGTAGTCCCTGTTTCGAGTTGCAAATATTAGCAACAGAACCAGTATCAAATACCCAGGTGCTACTGCGAGCTCTAGTAAGGTACACATCAATAACATGTATATCACATATACCTTTGTTCACCTTGCCATCCTTCTTATCCGCCAAATACTTGGGGCAGTTCCGCTTCCAGTGACCAGTCTGCTTGCAGTAGAAGCACTCAGTTTCAGGCTTAGGTCCAGACTTGGGTTTCTTCTCCTGAGCAGCAACTTGCTTGCTGTTCTTCTTGAAGTTCCCCTTCTTCTTCCCTTTGCCCATTTTCTTGAAACCAGTGGTTTTGTTAACCATCAACACTTGATGCTCCTTCTTGATTTCTACCTCCGCAGCTTTCAGCATTGCGAAGAGCTCGGGAATAGTCTTGTTCATCCCTTGCATATTATAGTTCATCACGAAGCTCTTGTAGCTTGGTGGCAGTGATTGGAGAATTCTGTCAATGACGCAATCATCTGGAAGATTAACTCCCATCTGAATCAAGTGATTATTATACCCAGACATTTTGAGTATATGCTCACTGACAGAACTGTTCTCCTCCATCTTGCAGCTATAGAACTTATTGGAGACTTCATATCTCTCAATTCGGGCATTTGCTTGAAATATTAACTTCAACTCCTGGAACATCTCATATGCTCCATGACGTTCAAAACGTCGTTGAAGTCCCGATTCTAAGCCGTAAAGCATGGCACACTGAACTATCGAGTAGTCATCAGCTTTGCTCTGCCAGACGTTCATAACATCTGGCGTTGCTCCAGCAGCAGGCCTGGCACCCAGCGGTGCTTCCAGGACGTAATTCTTCTGTGCAGCAATGAGGATAATCCTCAGGTTACGGACCCAGTCCGTGTAATTGCTACCATCATCTTTCAACTTTGCTTTCTCAAGGAACGCATTAAAATTCAACGGAACAACAGCATGAGCCATCTATCTACAATCAACATAAACAAGCAAGATACTATCAGGTACTAAGTTCATGATAAGTTTAAGTTCAGTTAATCAAATTACATAGGAACTCCCACTTAGATAGACATCCCTCTAATCCTCTAAGTGATCACGTGATCCAAATCAACTAAACCATAACCGATCATCACGTGAGATGGAGTAGTTTTCAATGGTGAACATCGTCATGTTGATCATATCTACTATATGATTCACGCTCGACCTTTCGATCTCTGTGTTCCGAGGCCATATCTGCATATGCTAGGCTCGTCAAGTTTAACCTGAGTATTCTGCGCGTGCAAAACTGGCTTGCACCCGTTGTAGATGGACATAGAGCTTATCACACCCGATCATCACGTGGTGTCTGGGCACGACGAACTTTGGCAACGGTGCATACTCAGGGAGAACACTTCTTGATAATTTAGTGAGAGATCATCTTATAATGCTACCGTCAATCAAAGCAAGATAAGATGCATAAAAGGATAAACATGACATGCAATCAATATAAGTGATATGATATGGCCATCATCATCTTGTGCTTGTGATCTCCATCTCCGAAGCACCGTCATGATCACCATCGTCACCGGCGCGACACCTTGATCTCCATCATAGCATCGTTGTCGTCTCGCCAATCTTATGCTTCCACGACTATCACTACCGCTTAGTAATAAAGTAAAGCATTACATCGCGATTTCATTGCATACAATAAAGCGACAACCATATGGCTCCTGCCAGTTGCCGATAACTCGGTTACAAAACATGATCATCTCATACAATAAAATCATCATCATGCCTTGACCATATCACATCACAACATGCCCTGCAAAAACAAGTTAGACGTCCTCTACTTTGTTGTTGCAAGTTTTACGTGGCTGCTACGGGCTTAAGTAAGAACTCATCTCACCTACGCATCAAAACCACAACGATAGTTCGTCAAATAGACTCCGTTTTAACCTTCTCAAGGACCGGGCGTAGTCACACTTGGTTCAACTAAAGTTGGAGAGACAGTCTTCCGCAAGCCATCTATGTGCAAAGCACGTCGAGGGAACCGGTCTCGCGTAAGAGTACGCGTAAGGTTGGTCCGGATCGTCTCGTCCAACAATACCGCCGAACCAAAGTATGACATGCTGGTAGGCAGTATGACTTGTATCGCCCACAACTCACTTGTGTTCTACTCGTGCAAATAACATCAAACCATAAAACCTAGGCTCGGATGCCACTGTTGGGGAACGTAGTAATTTCGAAAATTTTCCTACGCACACGCAAGATCATTGTGATGCATAGCAACGAGGGGAAGAGTATTGTCTATGTACCAACGCAGACCGACTGCGGAAGCGATCTCACAACGTAGAGGAAGTAGTCGTACGTCTTCTTCCCGATCCGACCGATCCAAGCACCGTTACTCCGGCACCTCCGAGTTCTTAGCACACGTTCAGCTCGATGACGATCCTCGGGCTCCGATCCAGCAAAGCGTCGAGGAAGAGTTCCGTCAGCACAATGGCGTGGTGACGATCTTGATGTACTACCGATGCAGGGCTTCGCCTAAGCTCTACAACGATATGACCGAGGTGGAATTTGGTGGCAGGGGGCACCGCACACGGCTAAGGAACGATCAACAATCATCAACTTGTGTGTCTATGGGGTGCCCCCTGCCCCCGTATATAAAGGAGCAGGGGGAGGGGTTCGGCCGGCTTGGGAGAGAGGCGCAGGGGGAGTCCCACTCTTACCGGGAGTAGGACTCCCCCCCAATCCTATTCCTAATAGGACTCTTCAAAGAGAAGAGAGAAGAGAGGGGGGCCGGCCCCTTCTCCTAGTCCTAATAGGACTAGGGAGGGGGGAGGCGCGCAGCCCTTGTTCACTTTTCCACTAAGGCCCAATAGGCCCATTTGCCTCCCGGGGGGTTCCGGTAACCCTCCCGGTATTCCGGTAAAATCCCGATTTCACCCGGAACACTTCCGGTGTCCAAACATAGGCTTCCAATATATCAATCTTTACGTCTCGACCATTTCGAGACTCCTCGTCATGTCCGTGATCACATCCGGGACTCCGAACAACCTTCGGTACATCAAAATGCATAAACTCATAATAAATGTCATCGTAACGTTAAGCGTGCGGACCCTACGGTTCGAGAACAATGTAGACATGACCGAGACACGTCTCCGGTCAATAACCAATAGCGGGACCTGGATGCCCATATTGGCTCCTACATATTCTACGAAGATCTTTATCGGTCAGACCGCATAACAACATACGTTGTTCCCTTTGTCATCGGTATGTTACTTGCCCGAGATTCGATCGTCGGTATCCAATACCTAGTTCAATCTCGTTACCGGCAAGTCTCTTTACTCGTTCCGTAATACGTCATCTCACAACTAACATATTAGTTGCAGTGCTTGCAAGGCTTATGTGATGTGCATTACCGAGAGGGCCCAGAGATACCTCTCCGACACTCGGAGTGACAAACCCTAATCTCGAAATACGCCAACCCAACATCTACCATTGGAGACACTTGTAGTACTCCTTTATAATCACCCAGTTATGTTGTGACGTTTGGTAGTACCCAAAGTATTCCTCTGGTAAACGGGAGTTCCATAATCTCATAGTTATAGGAACATGTATAAGTCATGAAGAAAGCAATAGCAACATACTAAACGATCGGGTGCTAAGCTAATGGAATGGGTCATGTCAATCAGATCATTCAACTAATGATGTGACCTCGTTAATCAAATAACAACTCTTTGTTCATGGTTAGGAAACATAACCATCTTTGATTAACGAGCTAGTCAAGTAGAGGCATACTAGTGACACTCTGTTGGTCTATGTATTCACACATGTATTATGTTTCCGGTTAATACAATTCTAGCATGAATAATAAACATTTATCATGATATAAGGAAATAAATAATAACTTTATTATTGCCTCTAGGGCATATTTCCTTCAACTTTTTCCTTCCTCTAATGGGTATACACATATTTTGGTTGTTGTTGATTATGTTACTAAATGGGTAGAAGCCATTCCAACCAGTAGTGCTGATCACAACACCTCTATTAAAATGCTTAAGGAAGTTATTTTCCCAAGGTTTGGAGTCCCTAGATATTTAATGACTGATGGTGGTTCACACTTTATTCATGGTGCTTTTTGTAAAATGATTGCCAAGTATGATGTTAACCATAGAATTGCATCACCCTATCATCCTTAGTCTAGTGGTCAAGTTGAACTTAACAATAGAGAAATAAAATAATTTTGCAAAAGACTGTCAATAGGTCCAGGAAGAACTAGTCTAAGAAATTAGATAATGCACTTTGGGCTTATAGAATAGCTTATAAAAATCCTATGGATATGTGATGTCTACTACGCAACTTTATTCTTGTAGACACGTGTTGGGCCCCCAAGCGCAGAGTTCTGTAGGACAGTAGCAATTTTCCTTCAAGTGGATGACCTAAGGTTTATCAATCTGCGAGAGGTGTAGGATGAAGATGGTATCTCTCAAACGACCCTGCAACCAAATACAAGCAATCTCTTATGTCCCCAACACACCCAATACAATGGCGAATTGTATAGGCGCACTAGTTTGGCGAAGAAATGGTGATAAAAGTGTAATACGGATGGTATAAATATATTTTTATAATCTAAATAAATAAAAACAGCAAGTTAGCAAATAGTAGACGGGCACAAAAACTGTATTTCAATGCTTAAAAACAAGGCCTAGGGTCTATACTTTCGCTAGTGCAATCTCTCAACAATGCTAACATAGTTGGATCATATGATTATCCCTCAAAGTGTAACGAAGAATCACTCCCGAGTTCCTATTAGCGGAGAACAAAAGATAGCAATTGTTTGTAGGGTACTAAAGCACCTCAAAGCTATTCTTTCCGCTTGATCTATTCAAGAGTTCGTACTAAAATAACGCAAAGCTATTTTTTTCGTTCGATCTATCCTAGAGTTTGTACTAGAATAACACCAAAGCATATTCATATTCATAATACTAAATCCACACAAAGAACTACAAGAGTGACCCATGATTTCTACTGGAGAAATAAGGATAAGAACGTGCGTCAACCCCTATGCATAGATTACCCCAATGTCACCGCGGGAATCCGCAAGTTGAGTGCCAGAACATATATCAAGTGAATCAATATGATTCCCCATTGTAACCATGAGTATTCAACTGCAAGACATATATCAAGCGTTCTCAAATCCATAAAAGTATTCAATCCGATAACCACGAAATCTCAAAGGGAAAAAATCAATTCATCACAACAAGATAGAGAGGGGAAAACACCATATGATCCGACTATATTAACAAATCCCATGATACATCAAGATCGTGACATCTCAAGAACACGAGAGAGAGAGAGAAAGAGAGAGAGAGATTAAACACATAGCTACTGGTACAAACCCTCAGTCCCGAGGGTGGACTACTCCCTCCTCATCGTGGTGGCCGCCGGTGTTGGGGAACGTAGTAATTTCAAAAAAATTCCTACGCACACGCAAGATCATGGTGATGCACAGCAACGAGAGGGGAGAGTGTGATCTACGCACCCTTGTAGATCGACAACGGAAGCGTTTAGTTGATGTAGTCGTACGTCTCTACAGCCCGACCGATCAAGCACCGAAACTACGGCACCTCCGAGTTCTAGCACATGTTCAGCTCGATGACGGTCCCCGGACTCCGATCCAGCAAAGTGTCGGGGAAGAGTTCCGTTAGCACGACGGCGTGGTGACGATCTTGATGTACTACTGTCGCAGGGCTTCGCCTAAGCACCGCTACAATATTATCGAGGACTATGGTAGCAGGGGGCGCTGCACACGGCTAAGAATATGATCACGTCGATCAACTTGTGTTCCTCTGGGGTGCCCCTGCCTCCGTATATAAAGGCTCAAGGGGGGGTGCGGCCGGCCTAGGAGAGGCGCGCCAGGAGGAGTCCTACTCCCTCCGGGAGTAGGATCCCCCCCCCCCAATCCTAGTTGGAATAGGATTCGCGGAGGGGGAAAGGAGAAAGGGGGGCCGGCCCCCTCTCCTTGTCCTATTCGGACCAAGGGAGGGGAGGGGCGCGCGGCCCATCTCAGGCCACCTCTTCTCTTTTCCACTAAGGCCCACTAAGGCCCATATAGCTCCCGGGGGGTTCCGGTAACCTCCCGGTACTCCGATAAAATCCCGATTTCACCCGGAACACTTCCGATATCCAAACATAGGCTTCCAATATATCAATCTTTATGTCTCGACCATTTCGAGACTCCTCGTCATGTCCGTGATCACATCCGGGACTCTGAAAAACCTTCGGTACATCAAAACGTATAAACTCATAATATAACTGTCATCAAAACCTTAAGCGTGCGGACCCTACGGGTTCGAGAACAATGTAGACATGACCGAGACACATCTCCGGTCAATAACCAATAGCGGGACCTGGATGCCCATATTGGCTCCTACATATTCTACGAAGATCTTTATCGGTCAGACCGCATAACAACATACGTTGTTCCCTTTGTCATCGGTATGTTACTTGCCCGAGATTCGATCGTCGGTATCCAATACCTAGCTCAATCTCGTTACCGGCAAGTCTCTTTACTCGTTCCGTAATACATCATCCCGCAAGTAACTCATTAGTTGCAATGCTTGCAAGGCTTAAGTGATGTGCATTACCGAGAGGGCCCAGAGATACCTCTCCGACGATCGGAGTGACAAATCCTAATCTCGAAATACGTTAACCGAACATGTACCTTTGGAGACACCTGTAGAGCACCTTTATAATCACCCAGTTACGTTGTGACGTTTGGTAGCACACAAAGTGTTCCTCCGGCACACGGGAGTTACATAATCTCATAGTCATAGGAACATGTATTAGTCATGAAGAAAGCAATAGCAACATACTAAACGATCAGGTGCTAAGCTAATGGAATGGGTCATGTCAATCAGATCATTCAACTAATGATGTGATCCCGTTAATCAAATGACAACTCTTTGTCCATGGTTAGGAAACATAACCATCTTTAATTAATGAGCTAGTCAAGTAGAGGCATACTAGTGACACTCTGTTTGTCTATGTACTCACACATGTATTATGTTTCCGGTTAATACAATTCTAGCATGAATAATAAACCTTTATCATGATATAAGGAAATAAATAATAACTTTATTATTGCCTCTAGGGCATATTTCCTTCAGTTTCCCACTTGCACTAGTGTCAATAATCTAGATTACACAGTAATGATTCTAACACCCATGGAGCTTTGGTGCTGATCATGTTTTGCTCGTGGAAGAGTCTTAGTCAACGGGTCTGCTACATTCAGCTCCGTATGTATCTTGCAAATCTCTGTGTCTCCCACCTGGACTAGATGCCGGATGGAATTGAAGCGTCTCTTGATGTGTTTGGTTCTCTTGTGAAATCTAGATTCTTTTGCCAAGGCAATTGCACCAGTATTGTCACAAAAGATTTTCATTGGACCCGATGCACTAGGTATGACACCTAGATCGGATATGAACTCCTTCATCCAGACTCCTTCGTTTGCTGCTTCCGAAGCAGCTATGTACTCCGCTTCACATGTAGATCCTGCCATGACGCTTTGTTTAGAACTGCACCAACTGACAGCTCCACCGTTTAATGTAAACACGTATCCGGTTTACGATTTAGAATCGTCCGGATCAGTGTCAAAGCTTGCATCAACGTAACCGTTTACAATGAGCTCTTTGTCACCTCCATATACGAGAAACATATCCTTAGTCCTTTTCAGGTATTTCAGGATGTTCTTGACCGCTGTCCAGTGATCCACTCCTGTATTACTTTGGTACCTCCCTGCTAGACTTATAGCAAGGCACACATCAGGTCTGGTACACAACATTGCATACATGATAGAGCCTATGGCTGAAGCATAGGGAACATCTTTCATTTTCTCTCTATCTTCTGCAGTGGTTGGGCATTGAGTTTGACTCAACTTCACACCTTGTAACACAGGCAAGAACCCTTTCTTTGCTTGATCCATTTTGAACTTCTTCAAAATCTTGTCAAGGTATGTGCTTTGTGAAAGTCCAATTAAGCGTCTTGATCTATCTCTATAGATCTTTATGCCTAATATGTAAGCAGCTTCACCGAGGTCTTTCATTGAAAAACTCTTATTCAAGTATCCCTTTATGCTATCCAGAAGTTCTATATCATTTCCAATCAGTAATATGTCATCCACATGAAATATCAGAAATGCTACAGAGCTCCCACTCACTTTCTTGTAAATACAGGATTCTCCGAAAGTCTGTATAAAACCAAATGCTTTGATCACACTATCAAAGCGTTTATTCCAACTCCGAGAGGCTTGCACCAGTCCATAAATGGATCGCTGGAGCTTGCACACTTTGTTAGCTCCCTTTGGATCGACAAAACCTTCCGGTTGCATCATATACAAGTCTTCTTACAAAAATCCATTCAGGAATGCAGTTTTGACATCCATCTGCCAAATTTCATAATCATAAAATGCGGCAATTGCTAACATGATTCGGACAGACTTAAGCATCGCTACGGGTGAGAAGGTCTCATCGTAGTCAACCCCTTGAACTTGTCGAAAACCTTTTGCGACAAGTCGAGCTTTGTAGATAGTAATATTACCGTCAGCGTCAGTCTTCTTCTTGAAGATCCATTTATTCTCAATTGCTTGCCGATCATCGGGCAAGTCAACCAAAGTCCATACTTTGTTCTCATACATGGATCCCATCTCAGATTTCATGGCTTCAAGCCATTTTGCGGAATCTAGGCTCACCATAGCTTCTTCATAGTTCATAGGTTCATCATGATCTAGCAGCATGATTTCCGGAACAGGATTACCGTACCACTCTGGCGCGGATCTCACTCTGGTTGATCTACGAGGTTCAGTAGTATCTTGTCCTGAAGTTTCATGATCAAGGTGTCGCAGAAACAGTTTTCTGTGATGTACTACTTTCCAATAAGGGTGCAGGTACAGTTACCTCATCAAGTTCTACTTTGCTCCCACTGACATCTTTCGAGAGAAACTCCTTCTCCAGAAAGTTTCCGAATTTAGCAACAAAAGTCTTGCCTTCGGATCTGTGATAGAAGGTGTATCCAATAGGTTACTTTGGATATCCTATGAAGACACATTTCTCCGATTTGGGTTCGAGCTTATCAGGTTGAAGCTTTTTCACATAAGCATCGCAGCCCCAAACTTTCAGAAACGACAACTTTGGTTTCTTGCCAAACCATAGTTCATAAGGCGTCGTCTCAACGGATTTCGATGGTGCCCTATTTAGCGTGAATGTGGCCGTCTCTAAAGCATAACCCCAAAACGATAGCGGTAAATCAGTAAGAGACATCATAGATCGCACCATATCTAGTAAAGCACGATTACGACGTTTGGACACACCATTACGCTGTGGTGTTCTAGGTGGCATGAGTTGCGAAACTATTCCACATTGCTTCAAATGTACACCAACCTTGTAACTCAAATATTCTCCTCCATGATCAGATCGTAGAAACTTTATTTTCTTGTTACGATGATTTTCAACTTCACTCTGAAATTCTTTGAACTTTTCAAATGTTTCAGACTTATGTTTCATTAAGTAGATATACCCATATCTGCTTAAGTCATCTGTGAAGGTGAGAAAATAACGATATCCGCCACGAGCCTCAATATTCATCGGACCACATACATCTGTATGTATGATTTCTAACAAATCTGTTGCTCTCTCCATAGTACCGGAGAACGGTGTTTTAGTCATCTTTCCCATGAGGCATGGTTCGCAAGTACCAAGTGATTCATAATCAAGTGGCTCCAAAAGTCCATCAGTATGGAGTTTCTTAATGCGCTTTACACCGATATGACCTAAACGGCAGTGCCACAAATAAGTTGCACCATCATTATCAACTCTGCATCTTTTGGCTTCAACATTATGAATATGTCTATCACTACTATCGAGATTCAATAAGAATAGACCACTCTTTAAGGGTGCATGACCATAAAAGATATTACTCATATAAATAGAACAACCATTATTCTCGGATTTAAATGAATAACCGTCTCGCATTAAACAAGATCCAGATATAATGTTCATGCTCAACGCTGGCACCAAATAACAATTATTTAGGTCTAATACTAATCCCGAAGGTATATGTAGAGGTAGCGTGCCGACCGCGATCACATCGACTTTGGAATCGTTTCCCACGCGCATCATCACCTCTTCCTTAGCCAATCTTCGCTTAATCCGTAGTCCCTGTTTCGAGTTGCAAATATTAGCAACAGAACCAGTATCAAATACCCAGGTGCTACTGCGAGCATTAGTAAGATACACATCAATAACATGTATATCACATATACCTTTGTTCACCTTGCCATCCTTCTTATCCGCCAAATACTTGGGGCAGTTCCGCTTCTAGTGACCAGTCTGCTTGCAGTAGAAGCACTCAGTTTCAGGCTTAGGTCCAGACTTGGGTTTCTTCTCTTGAGCAGCAACTTGCTTGCTGTTCTTCTTGAAGTTCCCCTTCTTCTTCCCTTTGCCTTTTTTCTTGAAACTAGTGGTCTCGTTGACCATCAACACTTGATGCTCCTTTTTGATTTCTACCTCCGCAGCTTTCAGCATTGTGAAGAGCTCGGGAATAGTCTTATTCATCCCTTGCATATTATAGTTCATCACGAAGCTCTTGTAGCTTGGTGGTAGTGATTGGAGAATTCTGTCAATGACGCAATCATATGGAAGATTAACTCCCATCTGAATCAAGTGATTACTATACCCAGACATTTTGAGTATATGCTCATTGACAGAACTGTTCTCCTCCATCTTGCAGCTATAGAACTTATTGGAGACTTCATATCTCTCAATCCGGGCATTTGCTTGAAATATTAACTTCAACTCCTGGAACATCTCATATGCTCCATGACGTTCAAGACGTCATTGAAGTCCCGATTCTAAGCCGTAAAGCATGGCACACTGAACTATCGAGTAGTCATCAGTTTTGTTCTCCCATACGTTCATAACATCTGGTGTTGCTCCAGCAGCAGGCCTGGCACCCAGCGGTGCTTCCAGGATGTAATTCTTCTGTGCAGCAATGAGGATAATCCTCAAGTTACGGACCCAGTCCGTGTAATTGCTACCATCATCTTTCAACTTTGCTTTCACAAGGAACGCATTAAAATTCAACGGAACAACAGCACGGTCCATCTATCTACAATCAAACATACATAAGCTAGATACTATCAGGTACTAAGTTCATGATAAATTTAAGTTTAATTAATCAAATTACTTAAAGAACTCCCACTTAGATAGACATCCCTCTAATCCTCTAAGTGATCACGTGATCCAAATCAACTAAACCATGTCCGATCATCATGTGAGATGGAGTAGCTTCATTGGTGAACATCATTATGTTGATCATATCTACTATATGATTCACACTCGACCTTTCGGTCTCCGTGTTCCGAGGCCATATCTGCATATGCTTGGCTCGTCAAGTATAACCTGAGTATTCTGCGTGTGCAACTGTTTTGCACCCGTTGTATTTGAACGTAGAGCCTATCACACCCGATCATCACATGGTGTCTCAGCACGAAGAACTTTCGCAACGGTGCATACTCAGGGAGAACACTTCTTGATAATTTTAGTGAGAGATCATCTTATAATGCTACCGTCAATCAAAGCAAGATAAGATGCATAAAAGATAAACATCACATGCAATCAATATAAGTGATATGATATGGTCATCATCATCTTGTGCCTGTAATCTCCATCTCCGAAGCACCGTCATGATCACCATCGTCACCGGCGCGACACCTTGATCTCCATCGTAGCATCGTTGTCGTCTCGCCAATCTTATGCTTCCACGACTATCGCTACCGCTTAGTGTTAAAGTAAAGCATTACAACGCGATTGCATTGCATACAATAAAGCGACAACCATATGGCTCCTGCCAGTTGCCGATAACTCGGTTACAAAACATGATCATCTCATACAATAAAATTTAGCATCATGTCTTGACCATATCACATCACAACATGCCCTGCAAAAACAAGTTAGACATCCTCTACTTTGTTGTTGCAAGTTTTACGTGGCTGCTATGGGCTTAAGCAAGAACCAATCTTACCTACACATCAAAACCACAACGATAGTTTGTCAAGTTGGTGCTGTTTTAACCTTCGCAAGGACTGGGCGTAGCCACACTTGGTTCAACTAAAGTTGGAGAAACTGTCACCCGCAAGCCACCTATGTGCAAGGTACGTCGGGAGAACCGGTCTCGCGTAAGCGTACGCGTAATGTCGGTCCGGGCCGCGTCGTCCAACAATACCGCCGAACCAAACTATGACATGCTGGTTAGCAGTATGACTTATATCGCCCACAACTCACTTGTGTTCTACTCGTGCATATAACATCAACACATAAAACCTAGGCTCGGATGCCACTGTTGGGGAACGTAGTAATTTCAAAAAATTTCCTACGCACACGCAAGATCATGGTGATGCACAGCAACGAGAGGGGAGAGTGTGATCTACGTACCCTTGTAGATCGACAACGGAAGCGTTTGGTTGATGTAGTCGTACGTCTCGACAGCCCGACCGATCAAGCACCGAAACTACGGCACCTCCGAGTTCTAGCACACGTTCAGCTCGATGACGGTCCCCGGACTCCGATCCAGCAAAGTGTCGGGGAAGAGTTCCTTCAGCACGACGGCGTGGTGACGATCTTGATGTACTACTGTCCCAGGGCTTCGCCTAAGCACCGCTACAATATTATCGAGGACTATGGTGGCAGGGGGCGTCGCACGCGGCTAAGAATATGATCACGTGGATCAACTTGTGTTCCTCTGGGGTGCCCCTACCTCCGTATATAAAGGCTCAAGGGGGGGGGGGTGCGGCCGGCCTAGGAGAGGCGCGCCAGGAGGAGTCCTACTCCCTCCGGGTCCCCCCCCCCAATCCTAGTTGGAATAGGATTCGCGGAGGGGGAAAAGGAGAAAGGGGGCCCGGCCCCCTCTCCTTGTCCTATTCGGACCAAGGGAGGGGAGGGGCGCGCGGCCCATCTCAGGCCACCTCTTCTCCTTTCCACTAAGGCCCACTAAGGCCCATATAGCTCCCGGGGGGTTCCGGTAACCTCCCGGTACTCCGGTAAAATCCCGATTTCACCCGAAACACTTCCGATATCCAAACATAGGCATCCAATATATCAATCTTTATGTCTCGACCATTTCGAGACTCCTCATCATGTCCATGATCACATCCGGGACTCTGAACAACCTTCGGTACATCAAAACGTATAAACTCATAATATAACTGTCATCGAAACCTTAAGCGTGCGGACCCTACGGGTTCGAGAATAATGTAGACATGACCGAGACACGTCTCCAGTCAATAACCAATAGCGGGACCTGGATGCCCATATTGGCTCCTACATATTCTATGAAGATCTTTATCGGTCAGACCGCATAACAACATACGTTGTTCCCTTTGTCATCGGTATGTTACTTGCCCGAGATTCGATCGTCGGTATCCAATACCTAGCTCAATCTCGTTACCGGCAAGTCTCTTTACTCGTTCCGTAATACATCATCCCGCAACTAACTCATTAGTTGCAATGCTTGCAAGGCTTAAGTGATGTGCATTACCGAGAGGGCCCAGAGATACCTCTCCGACGATCGGAGTGACAAATCCTAATCTCGAAATACGTCAACCCAACATGTACCTTTGGAGACACCTGTAGAGCACCTTTATAATCACCCAGTTACGTTGTGACATTTGGTAGCACACAAAGTGTTCCTCCGGCACACGGGGGTTACATAATCTCATAGTCATAGGAACATGTATAAGTCATGAAGAAAGCAATAGCAACATACTAAATGATCGAGTGCTAAGCTAATGGAATGGGTCATGTCAATCAGATCATTCAACTAATGATGTGATCCCGTTAATCAAATGGCAATTCTTTGTCCATGGTTAGGAAACATAACCATCTTTAATTAACGAGCTAGTCAAGTAGAGGCATACTAGTGACACTCTGTTTGTCTATGTATTCACACATGTATTATGTTTCCGGTTAATACAATTCTAGCATGAATAATAAACCTTTATCATGATATAAGGAAATAAATAATAACTTTATTATTGCCTCTAGGACATATTTCCTTCAGCCGGGATGATGAAGATGGCCACCGGAGATGATTCCCCTCTCCGGCAGGGTGCCGGAACGGGTCTAGATTGGTTTCGGTGGCTACGGAGCCCTGCGGCGGCGTAACTTCTGATCTAGGTTAACCCCGAAGGGTTTTGGAATATTAGGGAATTTATAGTGCAAAGAAGGGGTGCGGGAGGGCACCGAGGTGGGCACAACCCACCTCGGGGCACCCCCCAGGTGCAGCTCTGGCCCAATGGGTTCCTTCTGGTCCAAAAACAATCTCCGTAAAATTTCACGGTGTTTGTATTCCGTTTGATATTGATTTCCTGTGATGTAAAAAACATGCAAAAAACAGTAACTGGCACTGGGCACTGGTCAATAGGTTAGTTCCAAAAAATGATATAAAGTTGCCATAAAATGATTGTAAAACACCCAAGAATGATAAAATAACAACATGAGTACTTCATAAATTATAGATACGTTGGAGACGTATCAGTATGTCTCCTTATAAAATGGTTTGTGGAAAAGCTTGTCATTTGGCTCTTGAGTTAGAACATAAAGCATATTGGGAAATCAAAGAACTCAATTATGATTTCAAATTTGCTAGTGAAAAGAGGTTATTTGATACTAGTTCTTTAGATGAATGGAGAACCCAAGCTTATGAAAATGCAAAGTTATTCAAAGAAAAAGTTAAAAGATGGCATGACAAAAGGATCCAAAAGCGTGAGTTTAAAGCCGGAGAATATGTTCTTTGGTAAAACTCTTGTTTTAGATTTTTTGCAGAAAAGCTCCTCTCAAAATGGGAAGGCCCATATTTCATCGAGGAGGTTTAACGGTCTGGAGCCATCAAAATAAATAACTCCAAAGGTACTAATCCGAAGGTTGTCACTGAGCAATGAATAAAGCATTATATCTCAGGTACGCCTATTAATGTTGAAAGTAATATTATCCAAACCATATTATGGGAAGAACACATAAAAGAGTCCTTCCCGAACACTCCAGAATCATGAAAATAAGGAGGTACGTGATACGGTAAGTAAACGGACTCCGGAAAATCCGCAAAAATATTTTTTATCAGTTTTGGAATATTTTAGAATTTTGGAAATAAAGAAACTTTCAGGAAGCGTCCCTGGTGGGCACAATACATCATGTTGTGTCAGACTTGCCTGGCGCGCCCAGGTGGGTTGTGCCCACCTGGGACACCTCCCGTACTCTGTTTTTCTACCTTATACTTACCCTCCAAGATAAAAAAAATCTATATATACTTTCCGAACCTGTTGATCACCGTATCGCGGAGAAATCCTTTGCTCTCTTTTCTTGCTGTTTTCTGTCAGATCTGTTGGGCCAGGCATCATGTCTTCTTCTTCCTCCAACCACATGGAAGAGGATGCTTGGTTGATGAAGATCGAGCTGAAGAGAGAAGAGCCCGCGGGAGCTATCGGAGGTGATGCAAGGTGATCGCGATACACAATGATGGTGGATACTATCTCGAGAACACTAAAGGGTGACAGAGATGTGAAGATCACGCATGTGAAGCGTGAAAAAATGGTGTGAGCCACTTTGTAGTTAGTTTTGGTAGGTTTGAGAATCGCACGGCCGTGTGGATTGATTCAGGTCTGGGAGCTGCCCCACAACTTTGTAAGGTGGATTGCCACTTGATTTTGAGTAATAAAAACACCCTATTCCCCTTCAAAAAATATATACAGTAGAACATATCCACTGGAATCGATGGAGTAAAACAAAGCCGCTGACCTAAGCCGACCCGCCAAATCTTGATAGCTTCATTTATACTATGTTCCAAAAGACTTTGGAGTACTTCTGCTGTGTCTCGACTCTCAAGTCTCAACCAATCACTGGATGGAAGGCCCAAATGGATTTTTCTGCGAAGACTTGAGAAGACTTGATATTTTCAAATGCAGTTGCTTCGCCCCAAATGAAATAGATTTCCTTCCGTTCCTACTTCCAAATTCTTCGTCGTCTCCCCCAAAACTAAATGGAACCGAGGAGACCGACCAAGCCGGCCGCAGAGGAGGAGGGGCCGATGGAGGCCTGTGAGGTCACCCGCCTGCAAGAGGAGCTCCCCGGCCTTCCGTGTGGCGGCCGACTCGGACGCTCTCTGGGCCTGCTTTCTGCCCTGCGGTCGTGACCTTCCGCCGCTCGCTGACGGAGAGTCGACGCCATGCATGAAGAAGGACCTGTTCCTCCGCCTCTCCGGCAGCCCCGTCCTCCTCCCATGCGGACTCGTGGTACGTATACACGGTAGCCGGATCACCCAGCTCAACAACAAATTTGGTTTTCGGGCTAATCATACTTGTCGCATCCAGAGCATGTGGCTGGACAGGGAGACCGGCCCCAGGTGCTACATGGTGCCGGCGACGGAGCTGTCCATCGGATGGGGCACTCTCGCCGACTCGAGGTACTACCTTCCCTCATTCCGTTATTCTGTTCTTCGAGTTCCGTTGCAGCTAGCTTATGTTGCTCAATGAACAATGGTGCTAGCACATATATAGTCAGAACATTGGATAATGATCCATGACTGAGTCATGACTACATGTATGTATGTGGAATTAAACTATCATGAAAGAAAGTAGCAGTTATTAGTTCCCATCATGAGTGAGCTTTGCAACTTTTGTTCTCTCTGTGCACATTTTGTAGCGATGCTATCTAGCTAAATGGGTGCAACTTAATTATGATATTGTTTGATCTTCATCTTCGTTATGAATCCTAAACCTATACGTATTCGACTCTAGGTTTTCCGAGAGTGCTCAACTCAGACTAGTTTCCTGGCAGTATATCAGCGGCAAGATACATAGCAAGATGCTCTCCCAAGGCTCAGCATACTCTGTGTACATGTTGTACAAGTTAGCCAACGATTCATATGGGTTGACGGACGGTTACTACGGCCAAGAATTGCCGGTCCAGAAGGCATCAGTGAGCGTTGGAGGCACTCACCAAACCCGCAAGGTCTGCCTCCAACCTAACCCGCAAAGAAGCATGAGACGGAACTATCATGCAGCGCTTCCTCGCAAAAGAGCTGATGGTTGGATCGAGCTTGAGCTGGGCGAGTTTATTTGCGAGGGGCACGAATGTGGTGTTGTGTCCTTCGGTCTGTCAGAGATGAATGATTTGAGAAGGAAGAACGGTCTTATCGTGCAGGGTATTGAGATTAGGCATAAGATTTGAGGAGGCATCCACACTGAGTCCCGAGCCAGTCCCGATGGACAGGGCGACACACAACCCAGTGGCTGGCGACGGCCTCCACCGAGTGATGAGTGTTGTTTTTGCGCTCATCACACTGCTGTCTAAATCAGATAATTATCCCAGTATTTTTTAGAAATTCACTCTGATGTTGTCACTAATGACTAATGAATGCGAGAGATCGTGAAATTTTTGGTTTAATATGTTTCTGCAGAACCTAAACATGGAAAGAAAACATCACTTATGAGGAAAAAATAAAAATGAAGTAAGGAATGAAGGAATTGGAGGCATAACAAAGCAACCAGAGTGCAAGAGGGCATTCGGTACGAGCGAATGCTTGTACCGAACTCGAGAAGGTCCAACTAATCAACCTTTAGAGTAAATAGCATAAAACTACTATAATTTGGGTTAGGGTCCAAAAAACTACTGGATTTTAAATTTTCGCTGATACCTACCAATGTTGAGGTCCGCTGTTTCAAAAAACTCAAATCGTCCGTTGCTAACTTTTTAAACCAGTTTATGACAGGCTGGGCTCACTCCTCAACAATCCGTTTGTTGACTGTTTTGTTTGACCGTTATCTTATATGTGAAACCCACGTGTAAGCTATTTCTTCATCCATCGATTTTTTCTTCTCTCCCTCTGCTCCAGCCACGGGCGTCGCTACCGGAGCAGCACCAGGGTCGGCAAGGAGGAGCAGCGACAGCGGCCGGAAACGAGAAGCAGCAGGGCCGGGCAAGGATAGCAGCGACGCGCAGCCGGCAACAAGTAGCAGCAGGGCGACAAGAAAAGGAACAACAACAGCGGCGGCCGGCAAGGAGCGCAGCTGGGCTGGACAAGGTCATCTGCGTGCCCGAGCTGGGCTACAACCTCGCCAGGCAAAGGAGCTTTCGCGCGGCCGTCGTCTAAGTAAAAGAGCAGCAACAACGAGTACCTCACCGGGCACACGAGCCGCCGCGCTGGTGTCCAAGATCCTGGGCATGGCTCATGCGTGGGTTGGCCCGTTTGCCGGAGGCCTCTGCCACCATGGGGCCGGCAGCGAGCTGCAGTAGCGTTGGCCGCGCGGCTTCTGCAACCTGGCCGCCGGCGAGCCACCGGTGCTGTTGCTCAGGGCGGGCGGGCGGGCGGGGCTTCTCAGGACTCGATTGCTTTTTTTTTCAAAAACATATAGGGACCCGATTGCCTTTTTAAAAAACTTACAAGGGTTATTCTGTAAACATGACGACATATATGTGTAAAGTTATATTAGAATTTTTTTTTTGAAATATGAGGAAGAGGCAATGGCATGTGGGCCGCACATATCAGTTAACGGTCAAACAAACAGTCAAACAATCAGTTGTCTTACGTGCGGGCCCTAACTGTCATAATCGTGATCAACTGCAGATGATTTGGGTTTTTTGAAACAGCCGACCACGATTTTGGTAGGTATCAGCAAAAAATCAAAATTTGGTAGCTTTTTAAAACCATAACCCGAATTGTAGTAGTTTTATGCTATTTACTCCAACCTTTATAAAGGGGCCAACACTATAATCCCAACAAAGAGATCACCATTCGCGACATCTTCGAACCCTCGCCCTTGCTATTTCTCAACTCATCTCCTTAGCCGCCACCATCATCACTGCAGTAATCCCTCTGCAAGTTAGTCATACCTGTAATCGTGTATCTTAGCCAACAACTATTGTAAAACATATTATAAATAAAACATTCCTGTTTATGTCTTCTTTAATGAGTTCATCTTGTAATCCGATCATCATGTGTGAGTAATTTGATAAGGCTATGGTTGTGGCGTCCCTTTGCAACCTGATGTGTTTGTACAAGGGATTGATGAAATGACTTTGATTATTTAACATCATGTATGTGCCCGATTGCAATGGAGTTGTCTCTTGTTTTCTTCTCGTTTTAAGGCCCTGCAAGTTACTTGGACCCCGTGCCGTACATCTATCAAGAAGGAGGTAAGAAGTGAGGAGGACACGTAACTATGCTGCTCCTTCGCCTACATATTCCTTTAGATTGGATCTGCACAAAACTAAGTTGAATACCAAATTCAAACTAAGTTGATATTCAATGAGAATCAGACGAGCTTCCTTTTTCTATCTATTTTTTTTCTTCTCACACTCTAGCTTCAAAGAGCCCGCAGCTCGAGGAGGAGTTGTTCTACCTGAAGAATGAAGACCTTCTAATGGGCTGACAACTCCTAGACCCATTAATAATTACAACAATTTTATTTTCTAAGGAAACTCTAAAAAATAATATATACTTGCCAATAATTTTTCAAATCAAGTTCTTAAAAATCTGAACTTATTTTAGAAAAATGTTTGTGTAATTTATTAAAGTGTCGGTACCTTGAAAATGGTCATCTAATTGCAAAAGTGGTGTTCATGCATTACTTTTTTTATTCATGTAATTTTAAAAAAGCGTTGACACTTTTAAAGGAATTATTCATTTTTTCATATAACTTCAAAAGTATAACACTCATGTATATATTGTTTTAAAGTTAGGTTGGGCTAGTGCAGTTGGTTGAGGGCCGAAGCACGATGGATTTGGGCCGGGCCGGCCTCGCAGGGCTTAAATTTTAGCCTGCGCATCCACGCGTGATGTGTCTGTTTTCTCAAAGAAAGAAAAAAAACGTGTGATGCGTCTGCGTGGGCGACAATGTTTAGAAAACTTTAGCTTGCTTCGCCCCGAATTAATTATAATAATGAAATTAATTTCCTCCCGAGTGCTTCGTCGCTAAGCCTTTGGCAGCATTTCCACTAGTAGTAGATCGAACCGAGGAGGAGGAGGAGGAACCCATGGAGTCGTGCGAGATCGCGCGCCTGCCGGAGGAGCTCGTGTCGGCGGCGCTCTCCCTCACGTCGCCGCGCGACGCCTGCCGCGCCGCGGCGGTCTCCCCGGCCTTCCGCGCAGCCGCCGACTCGGACGCCGTCTGGGCCTGCTTCCTACCGCCGCTCGCTGACGGAGAGGCGCTGCTGGCGCGCGGGAAGAAGGACCTGTTCCTCCGCCTCTCCGGCAGCTCCGTCCTCCTCCCAGGAGGACTCATGGTACGTAACTACGTATACAGGGCCAAGACCAATAGCAAACCCATGGACTATATTTGTTCGATTGCTAATGAATTCAACTCGCGATGGTGCAGAGCATGTGGCTGGACAGGGAGACCGCCGCCAAGTGCTACATGGTGGCGGCGAGGGAGCTGTCCATCGCGTGGCGCGACACACCGCAACACTGGACCTGGATCCCTCTCGAGGACTCCAGGTTCCTTCCTACCTCCCTTTTGTTTTACCCTTGCAGTTCCCCTGCTAGCTTGTGTTGCTGAATCAATGATGCTACCTGCATTCGTTGTCATCTGATTGCAGTTGAAATCCATCATTTTGAAACTTTTGTTGCGTACGTACTTTCGTTGTGGACCTGTGGTGTTACTCGTCCGATTTCAGTCGGGTTGACGGTTCTGAGTTCTGAATTCTGAGTTCTGACGACATATATGAACGTACCATGGTGTACAATGTGAGCCAATACACAGAATAGTCACCAGCAGGAGTCATCACGAAAATTAATTAGCAGTTGGTTATGTTGGTCACCAAAGTCAATTTGCTTGCAACTTAGCTTGTTCTTTGAGTACTCGGTCGCGTGTGATCGATGCTAGATGGTTTTCTTCAAAGTTATGCAGCTGTTTGGTTTTCGTTTTCATCTTTGTTACGGATCCTAACCCAATTTTTGAATCCAGGTTCTCTGACAGTGCTGAACTCATCTGGGTTTGTTGGTTGGAAATCCGCGGCAAGATACACAGCAAGATGCTGTCCCAAGGTTCAACTTACGCCGTTTACATCGTGTACAAGCTAGCAGAGGAGCCCGACGGGCTCAACTTTCCGGTCAATGCATCGGTGAGCGTTGGAGGAAGCGTTCTTGCGTCCAAGGTCTGCCTCCAACATGACCCACACATGATCCATCCCGAGGACGTAGCGCTCCCTCATCAAAGGGTCGATGGTTGGATGGAGCTGGAGTTGGGTGAGTTTGTTTGTGAGGCGGGTGAAGATGGCGACGTGTCCTTCGGCCTGTCAGAGACTGAATCTTTGTACTGTAAGAGCGGTCTCATCTTGCAGGGCATCGAGATCAGGTGTAAGAATTAGATCAGTCTAATTAAGGGAATGAGCTTTTGGGATCAACCGAACGCATCCCACAGAGTTGTCGAGTGCACAGGCGAAACTAATTAAGGAGGCATATTTGTTCATCATGTTATTAAACTAATGTGCTATCTTAGATTTCATTCAGATAGATGAATCCTTTTTGTTTATTCAATATTGTAAGAAGAAACAGTTAATGAGGAGGGGAATATTACCCTCCTTGTATTATATATCGATCCTTCGTGAGGTGAATGAAGAGATCTGATCCATGTGGTTTAGCCAGCACAACATGGTACTCGCATTACAAAGCTTCTTTAGATCAAAGATAAGGTGCTTCGTTACTGAACTTTCATGCATGCAAATGAAACATCAGGGGGTAGAAAATGTACATGAAAGTAACAAAATGTGGATACTATGACCGAGTAAACAATCACAATCTTTGAATCATTTAATTATTCTCAAATATGAAAATAATGTTAACCTTTAGGACAAACTGTTTGCTTCTTCTTTGGAGCCTCCAGCCTTTTGCTGATTTCTTGGATTCGAGTGATGACATGGCCTCACCGACAATAATGTTGTACCTGAACGAGACGCACCTGAAAACGAAGTGGCGCAACTGCCATCCATGTCGAGTTGTGTGCAGGATTTTGGTTACCGCTCAAAATTTCAAGATTTACCATGGTTACCACATATTTCGGGCCACCTTGGTGAATGGTCATTTCAAGAAAAAGAAATCGAAGTTTTTGAATTTGTTGAATTCAAACGCTCAATGTATAGTAAAGTATGGCAGCACCTCACAACACTCGCATAGGCACCACTAAGCTAGTACCTCTTCTATGATAAATATAAGTTCAAGTGCTATCTATATCTATTTTGAAAGGATTTGAATCCAAAATTGAATTATAGTTTCGTTCAAAATTTGCTCAAAATTTTGTGGTAACCATGGTAACCACGTTTACCGGTCCCCCTCGGTGAAAATGCCCCATTCGGTAACCAAAACCTTGGTTGTGTGGCATCCCTCGCTGCCCACTGCATCATGTCATCATTCACTAGTAGAAAACAGGGCTTTGATTCGGCCAGAAAAGAGCATTAGTACCAGTTGCATTACGAACCGGAACTAATGTGAGCATTAGTCTCGGTTCGAGCGGCAAGGGCACCGTACAGGCATTACTCCCGGTTCAAATGAGACCTTTAGTCCCGGTTAGTGCCACGAACCGGGACTAAAGGGTGCGATGCCCATTACTACCGGTTCGTGGCACGAACCGGTACTAATGGGGTTGAGGCATTAGTACCGGTTCGTGGCACGAACTGGTACTAAAGGTCTAACCTTTAGTACCGGTTGGTGCCACGAACCAGTACTAATGGTGCAATTTTCAAATCTTACCCGAGCTTGTATCGCCTTTTTAGTTTTGTAAAAAGCAAAAGAAAATGATAAAAACTTCGAAAGTTAAAATCCTTCGAGATGTAGTTATGTTACTACATCTACTAGTTAGGAAAATTTAAAAACTTAAATTTGGACATGTTTTGCAAAAAGTGTAGGGAAATGTAAAATGACTATAACGTTTGCACATGATGTTAGAAAAAAACATATAATATATCAAAATATTCAGCATGAAAATCCGCATCCGATTTTGACTGCCTATGGCCTGTTTGCAAATTTGTAGAATCCTCAAATTCCAAATGGAAAAAAAGTTATGCTGAAATTTCTGTTTTTTTAAGTTTTTGTTAAATCTAGTCAAAGTATGGTCAAACTACTTATTCAAGAAGTATTAGTGTTACTAAATAATTATTCAAGAATATTATTGTTACTAAATAATTATTTCAGTTTTTTTGAATTTTGGTCAAACTATGGTCAAACAATGGTCAAACTACTTATTCAAGAATTTTAGTGTTACTAAATAATTATTGTTTTTTAGAACAATAGTTTCAAACTCAAAACAGTGAAATGTGTGACTTCATGCTCAAGTTAAACTCCTGAGGGTTAATAGGATTGACATCTTACTATTGTCAGGAAAATAATAAGTGCAGACTTGGAAACGAGAGAGAATAGAACCCGGAAGTTAAGCATGCTTAGGCTGGGGGAGTGGGAGGATGGGTGACCGTCCGGGAAGTTAGATGATTTGGAATGATGAGGGGTGATTAGAGATTAGTGGTTAAAATAATTCAGAAATTTGAAAATCAGATTTTAAAAAAAAAATCCTTCAGTACCCACCGGGACTAAAGGTGGATCTCCAGGCAGATCCTTTAGTATCAACTGGGACTAAAGATGGACCTCCAGGCAACAGCCACGTGAACCCTTTAGTTCCGATTCCAGAACCGGGACAAAAGACTCTTTTTCTACTAGTGATTTTAATCATGTGCATGGTCATTGCCTGTGTTACTCCTATAACGGTACCGGTCTTGTTCAACCAGGTACCTACAACACTGACCGCAAGACTGCAAGACTTAGCAATGACACATGTACTTGGTGTTTTGTGGTCGCCACCGCCGTTATCATCCAGCGTGATATACCTGTGGTGCACATCCACGCATAGTAGCATCTTGTCGTTGTGATATGCAATGCTGAAATTTGAGTTGTTGCTCGCAAAGTATTTTGGACCTGTTTCAATGAACACCCACGTCATATCACTCACACGTAGGATGTACGCTACGGAGACATGATTGCTGAGCTTGTGAATAATGCAATAGAGAAAAACGGTGTCGTCCCCATTGACAATGATTTCGAGATTTACCATCCGTCGCTTCAACCAGGGGTCAGCCCGCTTCGGGAGACGGGGCAGCGGGGTGATGACACCAATAAGAATGTCGTGTAGTCTTGTACTCCTTCCGTAAAGAAATATTAGAGCGTTTAGATCACTAAGGAGGAAGTACTAGGGAAGAGCCAGGTGGTTGTTTCATCTCTCCACTACTGGGAAAAGGCTAATTGATGGCTTTTAATGGGCAGGGGCGGGCGCAGGATTTAAAGAGTGTGTATTCAAAATTTAAAAGGCAAATTTTCAAAGCCTAGCACTTGTTTTGGGTTGTGTAACTGAAGCTTAACACTAGTAGAAAAAGGGTCAAGTGTTCAACTCATTAGTCCCGGTTTGTAATTGAGCCGGCACTAATGTGACCATTAGTGCCGGTTCCAACGGCTAGCTGAGCCGCTTCCATTAGTACCGGTTTGTGAAGAATCTTTAGCACCGGTTCGTGCCACGAACCGGTACTAAAGAGAGTGGTAGAGAGTGGTGGAAGGATGTTGTCAATCTGGGGCCCCTCCATCACCTTTAGTACCGGTTCGTGGCACAAACCGGTGCTAAAGGTCTTCCTATATCAACTCTTTGTCCACCCGCGATCTCCCTTTCTCTGTGTTTTCCCCTTTCCCCTCTCTTCTTTGTTCTTCCCCTCTACCTCGAGCTCATCTCACATTTTTCTCTAACTTTGTCAAGATTTGAAGGTCCCCATCCATTCTAGTGATCATAAAGGTAAGCAACTTTGTCCTTTCATCTCTCATTGCTAGATTAGCTTTTGCAATGCTTTATATAGTTATTAATTTGTGGATTTTAGTAATTTGGGAGGAATTATATGTGGTAGTTTATTTGATTTATATGCAATTTGAGCTCAAAATAACTCTTAGTTTGCATATGTAGGTGTGGTTTACTTAGTGCCTTTCCGTCTCCGTCGTAACCACCATCGATCATCCGCACTGTCTTGTCACCGGCACCACCTTGTGGGGTGAGCCATCTGACGGTGTCGTGTACTTAGGATAGGGCAATAGACCTGATCTAGGCACCCCTCCCAAGGACACTGCCCTATAGTCAAAGCTAATCAAATGACAGCAGTTTCTACCGACTGGAATCACCTCAATACATGAACACTCGACCAATGTCTGCTCTCGGATATCCCAATTCCATTCGGCTGGTATGTCATCACTCGACCGTACAAGAACCACCCGGAGTGTAGAAGGTGTAAAGTCACCCCGAATAAGCAACGGCCAGGCATTCACTCTGCAGCATTTATGATCAGTTATATGACTTAATTGGCGTTACCAGTAATGCCTCACTTTTATGTACATTGAACCCTGTGTAACATGGGATGGCTGGGGTCCTGGCGCACTCTATATAAGCCAATCCCTCCTCTGGCACAAGGGTTCGCACCCCCTGTAACTTCACGCATAATCCAATCGACCGAGCCTCCGGGCACCGAGACATAGGGTTGTTACTTCCACTGTGAAGTGCCGGAACTCGTACATCTTGTGTGCACAATCTCACCGTAGCTAGGATCTTGCCTCTACATTCCTACCCCCCTACTTTATTGTCAGACTTAGAACCACGACAGTTGGCGCCTACCATGGGGCAGGTGTCTTAGAGACTTTCCGATGAGGTTGCAATTTCTCCGAGTCTTTTCATCATGGTTTCCGGCGGAGGTTTGGCCGAGGGCCGCGAGATCCATCTCGGCGCACTTGTCTTCATCGCCGACGACTCCGCTTGGCTTCAGGAAGCTCCTCTCGACATCGAGGCGCTCCCCATCCGCGGGGCGACACCATTTCGCGCGTGCGTTCGCGGCGTCCTTCTACGGCAGCCGTCGACTCAGTATCGGTCGGCCCCCGCAACATCTTCGCTCCCCGCTACAATCTGGTCGGTCACGGCTTCAGCGGTGGGTGAAGCACGCGGTGGCGCGTCAGTCGGCCACCCCTCAAGTTGCAGCAATCAAGCCCGACGAATCTATCTATGGCATGTTCGACCTGTCAACTGGCTCCGTCGAGACCCTGTCCCAGTACGACAGCATCGACCCCGCGGCAGAAGTCCTGATGGTCGACACACCTCGCAGTCCGCCTGGCATGCGTCGCAGCGGCGGCGATGACGGCCGCGGTGATCTGTCGCACGTTCATGAAGAATACCACCCCGAAACTCTCTCTTCTCAGCGGAGGGAGGAACTTCACCACCGCAATGTGGAGGCCCTCCACACGCCCGTTGTCAGCGAGTCCTCTGAGGCTCGGGCCTTAGAGGCGGCGTGTTTGGCCACTTTGGTTGAGCGCACCCGACTGGAGAACCTTCAACATGCATTCGATGACCGTGCTCGCCGACAGATCCCCTAGCCAGTCGACGACAGCATCAACTATTTCCACCCGTATAGCAGAATCCATTCAGCCATCCCAGTCGGAAGCTGGTAGAGGTTTGATGCAGATCAGAGCGCTGCTCCGAGCAGCAGGAGAGCAGAACACTGCAGTTTCTCAGTCACGCAACAGAATCCATAGCATATCTGTGGTGGCAGATACTGTTTAGTCGGCTCACAGCCCAAGATCGCCTCCATGGCGTGAGGGACGTGGGCATTGTCAAGGGCTATATTTGGGTCGGAACCATGAGCAGCAAGATCATCGGCTCTACCGTGATGACCGCCGTCGAGTGCCTACACCCCCTTTGAGGGGCGAATCATACGTGCCCCGGCATTATGATGATAGGCGCCTGCACATCGAGGAGCCGAGGAGGCTAGTCGACACAAGAGAGCCAGGGTTTGACGCAAGGTCCATTTTGGTGCAAGGTTTGGTGGACAGGAATCGTGCACATAGAGAAGGGCAAGACAGAGATCGCCCGACTGGAAGCAGGGTGCATGTTTCTGGTCCCGAGTGTTTTAGTAGAGCCATCAGGGCTACAGAGATCCCTCCCAACTTCAGTTGGTGACTGGGGTCAGGAAGTTCACTAGAGAATCAAAGCCAGGCACCTGGCTTGAAGACTACCGAGTGGCTGTGCAGATTGGTGGAGGAAATGACGAAGTTGCTAGGAAGCATCTCCCCTTGATGCTTGAAGGGTCAGCTAAAGCTTGGTTGAATCAGTTGGCTCCAGACAGTATTTTCAGCTGGGAAGAGTTGGCCCGACTGTTTGTCAGAACGTTTAAGGGCACGTGCAAACGGCCAGCAGGATTGACAGAATTGCAACATTGCATGCAAAAACCGAATGAAACTTTGAGGGATTACGTCCAGAGGCGGACCACTTTACACCACACTGTGGAGAATGTGTCTCACCATCAAGAGTTTGCGCCTTCAAGGAGGGTGGTTGGTACCGGGAGCTCAACCTGAAATTCGGTCGGACAGGAGACATGTCGTTCACTCGGATGATGGAGATAGCCACTCAGTACGCCAATGGCGAAGAAGAAGACCGACTCCATAGTGGAAAAGCAAACCAGTCGGCCAGGACACTGGAGAAGGTAATTCCAATCGGAAGCAGAAGCGTAAAGCAGAACCTGCGGTGCTTGGAGAGGTTGCAGTCGCAACCCAAGGAAAATCCAAAGGAAAACCTAAGGAAAATACAAAGGAAACACGACTGACCAAAGTTTTGATGGATGGTGGCAGCGGATTGAACATTTTGTATGCGGAGACCCTCCGAGGGATGGCATTCCGATGTCCAAACTTAGTGATAGTAACATGCGGTTCCATGGAGTTATACCAGGAAAGAAAGACGACTCACTCGGCTAGATCACTCTTGATGTGGCTTTTGGTGATTCCAAGAATTACCAGAAGGAAAAGTTGACATTTGAAGTCGTGGATTTTCACAGTGCCTATCATGCTATCCTGGGCAGAACTGCGTATGCCCATTTCATGGCTCGACCGTGTTATGTGTATCTCAAGCTCAAGAAGCCTGGCCTTAGGGGCGTGATTACAGTCACAGGTAATCGGCAGCGAGCAGAAGAGTGCTTTCGGAAGGGCTCAAAGATTGCCGATGAACAGATGGCAGCAATAGAAATGGAGGAATACAAGAAGATAGCAGATCCGAGTGATTTGTTGAGCGCTAAGAAGCCTGCTTCAGAGTCTGCATTTAAGTCGTCTGGTGAAACGAAACCAGTTCATATTCACCCGACTGATCCCAATGCTGCTCCGACTCATATATCAACAACACTCGACAACAAATAGGAAGAAGCGCTCATCTAGTTCCTCCGTGACATCTTCACATGGAAACCTTCTAACATGCCAAGTGTGCCCAGGGGACTGACTCATCACCGTTTGCGAGTCAACCCAAAAGCAAGACCTGTCAAAGAGCACCTCCGACGGTCCGCCGTGGAGAAAAGGAAGGCAATTGGTGAGGAAGTGGCTCGGCTTCTGGCAGCCGGGTTCATCCGAGAGATTTACCACTCTGAGTGGCTCGCCAATGTAGTCATGGTTCCCAAGAAGGATGATTCACTCTATACGTGTATTGACTTCAAGCATATCAATCAGGCCTGCCCGAAAGATCACTTCCCTCTCCCTCGCATCGATCAAATAGTAGACTCGACTGTGGGATGTGAGCGATTGTCTTTTCTGGACGCATATTCCGGATATCATCAGATCCGACTGTATGGATTCGATGAAACAAAAACAGCGTTCATCACGCCATTCGGGTGCCTTTGCTATGTTACCATGCCCTTTGGTCTCAAGAATGTTGGCGCCACATTCATGCGTATGATACAGAAGTGCCTGCTCACTCAAATCAGTCAGAATGTGGAAGCATACATGGATGACATTGTGGTTAAGTCGCGAAAAGGTTTTGACCTGCTGACTGACCTCGTTGAAACCTTTGCCAATATGAGAAGGTATGATATCAAGCTTAACCTGCCGAAGTGTACATTTGGAGTTCCAGGTGGAAAGTTACTCGGTTTTCTTGTTTCCGAACGAGGTATCGATGCAAATCCAGAGAAAGTTGGTGCAATATTCCGAATGAAACTCCCTGTGCGCATACACAATGTCCAGAAGCTTGCTGGTTGTTTGGCCGCTTTGAGTCGGTTCATCCCTCGTCTCGGTGAAAAGGCATTACCACTTTGCCGATTGATGAAGAAATCTGATAAATTCGAGTGGACTCCTGAAGCCGACGCAACGTTTGCAGAGCTCAAAACCCCGCTTTCCACCCAGCCGGTGCTTGCTGCTCCAATCAGCAAAGGGCATTTACTGCTTTATATTGCAGGCACTGGACAAGTTGTCAGTACAATACTCACGGTCGAGCGAGAAGAAGTAGGTAAAGCCTATAAAGTTCAACGCCCATTGTATTATATTTCTGAGGTCTTAACTCCGTCCAAGCAGAGGTATCCGCGTTATCAGAAGCTTGTCTATGGAATTTACTTGA
Source organism: Triticum monococcum (assembly GCA_034509565.1). Taxonomy (NCBI): domain Eukaryota; kingdom Viridiplantae; phylum Streptophyta; class Magnoliopsida; order Poales; family Poaceae; genus Triticum; species Triticum monococcum. The sequence continues at coordinate 30,002,303 of CM067847.1, forward strand.
CTTCAAAGAAAGTGGCACATTAGTTCTCAGATCACTCCATCACAGTCGTCAACGATGCTCCATTGTTAGATATTCTGAACAATAGAGATGCAACTGGTCGAGTGGCAAAGTGGGCGATTGAACTCCTTCTATTAGATATCAAGTTTGAGGCAAAGAAAGCAATCAAGTCCCAAGCAATAGCAGATTTCCTCGTCAAGTGGATTGAATAGCAGCAACCGACTCAGGTTCAGTCCGAACATTGGACTATGTTTTTTGATGGATCCAAGATGCTGAATGGTTCTGGTGCTAGAGTAGTTTTGGTATTCTGCGAGGCGACAAACTCAGTTATGCCCTTCAGATTCACTTTGATTCCTCCAACAATGAATCTGAATATGAAGCACTTCTGTACGGGTTGCGAATGGCCATTTCACTCGGCGTCCGTCGCCTAATGGTCTACGGTGACTCAGATTTGGTGGTCAATCAAGTGATGAAAGAGTGGGATGTCATAAGTCCAGCTATGACTGGTTATTGCAATGCAGTAAGAAAATTGGAAAAGAAGTTTGAGGGTCTAGAGCTCCACCACATTCCCCGACTGAAGAACCAGACAGAAGATGACCTGGCAAAGATAGGTTCCAAGCGAGAGCCCATTCCCAGCAATGTGTTTTTGGAACATCTTCACACACCATCAGTTCAAGAGGATCCCTTCATGGAAGAGCCCCGCAACCTAAGAGTTCCACTGATCCGACTGAAGTTGAAATCCCAGCCGTGGTTGACCTAGTCATGGAAGTTTTGGTAGTCATTCCTGACTGGACTGTGCTGTATATCGCATATATTCTTAGGAAAGAACTGTCATAAGACGAAGATGAAGCGCGACAGATTGTCCGTCGATCTAAAGCCTTCACCGTGAGAAGCGGTTGACTATACAGGGAAAGTGTGACTGGAGCTGCTCAGCGATGCATTACCCAGAAGAAGGTGGAATGATTCTCAATGGTATCCACTCGGGGACTTGTGGTCACCATGGGTCCTCACGGACAATCGTGGCCAAAGCATACCGAGCTGGATTTTTCTGGCCGCGAGCAAATGAAATGGCAAAGGAAATAGTCGACAAATGTGAAGGTTGCCAATTCTACTCCAACATGTCTCACAAACCCGCTTCAGCCTTGAAGACCATTCCACTCGTCTGGCCATTTGCCGTTTGGGGGTTGGATATGGTTGGACCCTTGAGAACCGACAGAAGTGGTTTCACTCACCTGCTTGTTGCAGTCGACAAGTTCACTAAATGGATTGAATCCAAACCCATCAAGAACCTCGATTCAGGCACTACCGTTAGCTTCATCAGGGGGTTGACATTCAGATTTGGAGTCCCACATAGCATCATCACGGACAATGGTTGAAACTTTGATTCAGATGAGTTCAAAGCTTTCTGTGCTTCACAAGGCACTCGGGTCGACTATGCTTCAGTCGCTCACCCACCGTCGAATGGACAAGCAGAAAGCGCAAATGGTTTGATCCTCCAAGGGTTGAAGCCCAAATTAATGAGAGACCTCAAGCATGCAGTTGGCGCCTGGGTAGATGAGTTACCATCAGTACCGTGGGGCTTGAGGACAACACCAAATCGGTCGTCTGGCCGGACTCCCTTCTTCCTGGTTTATGGAGCCGAGGTCGTGCTGCCGACTGATTTACTCCATAATGCCCCGCGAGTGGAGCTCTTCTCAGGGGCAGAAGCACAACAAGCCCGTCAAGATGCTGATGATCTTTTAGAAGAAGAAAGAGAGATGTCCCTGATCAGGTCGACCATCTACCAGCAAGACCTTTGGCGATTTCATGCCAGGAACGTAAGAGGCCGAACATTTCAGGAGGGGGACCTAGTTCTCCGAGTGGATCGGCAACGTCCACACAAGCTTGCCCCCGCCTGGGAGGGCCCCTTCGTCATCACTAAAGTGCTCCACAACGGTGCATATCAACTGTAGAATGTGGAACACAAGAAAGACGAGCCGTGCGCCTCGAATGCAGAGGTTCTCCACCATTTTAACACTTAAGCATTCAAACTGTCGAGATGTAATAAGAAGTACCTTTTAGTTTGTTTATCAAAGACATGGTTTTGCAGTCTCCTAAATGGTTGTTATTAATTAGTACATGTGTTAAAAATCCCCCAGTTGGTGGCTTAGCCGCGAATCCTATTCGCCTAAGTTTCAAAAACCAAAATCCCACCGAGTGGTGAGCTTAGCTGCGAATCTGATTCGCCTAAGTTTAAAAAATTGTACCGAGTGGTGCACAACCCTCCCACTCGGGGGCTTACCTATAGTCCTGTACTCGCCTAAGTTTCAAAAAATCCTACCGAGTGGTGAGCAACCCTCCCACTCGGGGGCTTAGCTGCAGTCCAGTACTCGCCTAAGTTTCAAAAAATCCTACCGAGTGGTGAGCAACCCTCCCACTCAGGGGCTTAGTTGCAGTCCAGTACTCACATAAGTTTCCAAAAATCCTACCGAGTGGTGAGCAACCCTCCCACTCGGGGGCTTAGCTCCAGTCTAGTACTCACCTAAGTTTAAAAAATCCTATCGAGTGGAGAGCAACCCTCCCACTCGGGGGCTTAGCTGCAGTCCAGTACTCGCCTAAGTTTCAAAAAATACTACCGAGTGGTGAGCAACCCTCCCACTCGGGGGCTTAGCTGTAGTCCAGTACTCGCCTAAGTTTAAAAAATCCTACCGAGTGGTGAGCATGCCTCCCGCTCGGGGGCTTAGCTGCAGTCCAGTACTCGCCTAAGTTTAAAAAATCATACCGAGTGGAGAGCAACCCTCCCACTCGGGGGCTTAGCTGCAGTCCAGTACTCGCCTAAGTTTAAAACAATCTACCGACTGGAGAGCAACCCTCCCACTCGGGGGCTTAGTTGCAGTACATTACTCGCCTAAGTTTCAAACACACTCTATCCTTATCTGCAAGGACAATGAGGTGCAGGTCGACCACGACATTATCCTCGGAGTTACGACACAAATACAATGTCCGCTCCATCCTTATTCGCAAGGACGATGAGATGCAGGTCGACCACGACCTTATCCTTGGAGCTACGACACAAATACAACATCCGCTCCATCCTTATCCGCAAGGACGATGAGGTGCAGGTCAACCACGACCTTATCCTTGGAGCTACGAAACAAATACAACGTCCGCTCCATCCTTATCCGCATGGACGATGAGGTGCAGGTTGACCAAGACCTTATCCTCTGAGCTACGACACAAATACAACGTCCGCTCCATCCTTATCCGTAAGGACGACGAGGTGTAGGTCGACCACGACCTTATCCTCGGAGCTGCGACACAAATACAACGTCTGCTCCATCCTCGGATTCGATGAAAAGGGTCCTTATGAAGGGTAAATAGAAATTGGCATATCACGTTGTGGTTTTGGCGTAGGTAAGAAACGTTCTTGCTAGAAACCTATAGCAGCCACGTAAAAACTTGCAAAAACAATTAGAGGACATCTAACTTGTTCTTGCAGCATATGCCGTGTGATGTGATATGGCCAAAAGGATGTGATGAATGATATATGTGATGTATGAGGATCATGTTCTTGTAATAGGAATCATGACTTGCATGTCGATGAGTATGACAACCAGTAGGAGCCATAGGAGTTGTCTTAATTTATTGTGTGACCTGCATGTCACTGAAAACGCCATGTTATAACTTTACTTTATTGCTAACCGTTAGCCATAGTAGTAGAAGTAACAGTTGGCGAGACAACTTCATGAAGACACGTTGATGGAGATAATGGTGTCATGCCGGTGACAATGATGATCATGTCGCCCTGAAGATGGAGATCAAAAGGAGCAAAATGATATTGGCCATATCATGTCACTATTTGATTGCATGTTATGTTTATCATTTTTTTACATCTTATTTTCTTAGAACGACGGTAGCTTAAATAAGATGATCCCTCGCAATAATTTCAAGAAAGTGTCCCCCCTAACTGTGCACCATTGCTAAGGTCCATTGTTTCGAAGCACCAGGTGATAATTGGGTGTGATAGGTTCTAACATTCGCATACAACGGGTGTAAGCCAGATTTACACATGCAATACACTTAGGTTGACTTGACGAGCCTAGCATGTACAGACATGGCCTCTGAACATGGAAGACAGAAAGTTCGAACATGAGTCGTATAGAAGATACGATCAACATGAAGATGTTCACCGTTGATGACTAGTCCGTCTCACGTGATGATCGGACACGACCTAGTTGACTCGGATCATGTATCACTTAGATGACTAGAGGGATGTCTATCTGAGTGGGAGTTCATTAAATAATTTGATTAGATGAACTTAATTATCATGAACATATTCTAAAAATCTTTGCAATATGTCTTCTAGATCAAATGGCCCATGCTAAAGTTGCCCTCAACTTCAACGCGTTCCTAGAGAAAACCAAGATGAAATACGATGGTAGAAACTACACGGACTGGGCCCGTAACCTGAGGATTATCCTCATAGCTGCCAAGAAAGCATATGTCCTTGAAGCACCGCTAGGTGAAGCACCTGTTTTCCCAGCAACTCAAGACGTTATTAATGCCTGGCAGTCGCGTAGTGATGATTACTCCCTGGTTCAGTGCAGCATGCTTTACAGCTTAGAACCGGGGCTCCAAAACCGTTTTGAGCAGCACAGAGCATATGAGATGTTCCAAGAGATGAAAATGGTTTTCCAAGCACATGCCCTGGTCGAGAGATATGAAGTCTCCGGCAAGTTCTACATTTGTAAGATTGAGGAGAATAGTTCCGTCAGCGAGCACATACTCAAAATGTTTGGGTTGCACAACCGCTTGTCTCAGCTGGGAGTTAATCTCCCGGATGACGTGGTCGTTGACAGAATCCTTCAGTCGCTCCACGCGGAATGTCATGTGGTGGACCTTGGAGAAACATAAGGTCCTAGCAAAGTACATTACCCTCATCAAGGACATGTACGATAATGTTGTGACAAGTGTTCGAACAAGTGATGTCGACACTGATGACTTCCCGATAGGACTGCATCAGGGGTCAGCTTTGAGCCCTTATCTTTTTGCATTGGTGATGGATGAGGTCACAAGGGATATACAAGGAGATATCCCATGGTGTATGCTCTTTACGGATGATGTGGTGCTAGTTGACGATAGTCGGACGGGGGTAATTAGGAAGTTAGAGTTATGGAGACAAACCTTGGAATCGAAAGGGTTTAGGCTTATTAGAACTAAAACCGAGTACATGATGTGCGGTTTCAGTGCTACTAGGTGTGAGGAGGAGGAGGAGGTTAGCCTTGATGGCCAGGTGGTACCTCGGAAGGACACCTTTCGGTATTTGGGGTCAATGCTACAGGAGGATGGGGGTATTGATGAAGATGTGAACCATCGAATCAAAGCCAGGTGGATGAAGTGGCGCCAAGCTTATGGCATTCTTTGTGACAAGAGAGTGCCACAAAAGTTAAAAGGCAAGTTCTACTGGATGGCGGTTCGACCCGCAATGTTGTATGGCGCTAAGTGTTGGCCGACTAAAAGGCGACATGTTCAACAGTTAGGTGTGGCGGAGATGCGCATGTTGAGATGGATGTGTGGCCACACTAGGAAGGATCGAGTCCGGAATGATGATATACGAGATAGAGTTGGGGTAGCACCAATTGAAGAGAAGCTTGTCCAACATCGTCTGAGATGGTTTGGGCATATTTGCAGACCTCCAGAAGCTCAAGTGCATAGCGGACGGCTAAAGCGTGCGGAGAATGTTAAGAGAGGGTGGGGTAGACCGAAGTTGACATGGGAGGAGTCTGTTAAGAGAGACCTGAAGGATTGGAGTATCACCAAAGAGCTAGCTATGGACAGGAGTGTGTGGAAGCTTGCAATCCCTGTACCAGAGCCATGAGTTGGTTGCGAGATCTTATGGGTTCACCTCTAGCCTACCCCAACTTGTTTGGGACTAAAGGCTTTGTTGTTGTTGGCAAACATTTTATTTAAATGTCCACGAGAGGATACATTTTTTTGAACTTATGAGAACACATTGTTTCCATTGTACAAATAGTTATAACGCGAGTCACAAACATGTTTCTACATGCGTTAACATTTTTAACGCATGACATGAAACTTTTTTTCTTACCTCAGATCCCTCTCCATGTTGGATCATTAGGATACTTCATTTGAGACTCTTTTGTTTCTTTCAAGGTAGGGACATCCTACACAAGAAGAAAAACAAGTATCATGACATGACATCCAGATCTTGCTTTTTCCATTACTTCTCTACCACGGGCACGGATATGTCGGGTCCTATGCTACATTGGCAATTGAGAGGTGAATTCTGACGTCAGATTTAATCGGTGCCAATATGCAAGATATATTTGCATGTTTCATGCAAGATATTTTCGCTTATTGCATACAAGATATGACATGACGATCTGGTCAATGCTCACTGATATATTTTCTTGTCGTCATGTAATATATGACAGCCATATCCAGCTCCTGTTTCCGAGCACTCTATCTTAGGTATACTGCCAACTCTCTATCTTAGGGACGTGCGCAGCTAGCTACAAAATGCTATATAAACTAGACCATTTTGTAGCTTCCAGTCATCCAATACATTCTCATACAAACCAGTAGCACTTATCCAACAAGCCATACATTGTAATCGTGTATTACATTGGACGATTATTGTAAGACTAACTGTTAGAACATTTTTATGGAAGTCACAATCTTTTTTCTTGAATGGTATGAACTTTATGTAAATTACATCAAAATTTTCTTACAGTTTAAACAAAATTAAAAAATGTCATGATTATTTTTGTTTAAACGGGTAACATTTTATTAAATGTCACAAACATTTTTTTGAGATTATGGGAACTACTTTAATTACGTCATACTAACAATTAGAAAAGTGTCACAATCATATTTTTGAAATGCGTGAACCTTTTTCATAAATGTCAGGAACATTTTTTTAATGGAATGAAACATTTTTGACGTGACATACTATTCCCTCTCCATGTTGAATCATAAGGATACTTCATTTGGAAAGCCCATGCAGGCGTACAGGTTGCCGACTAGTATATATAAAAGGGAAGATTCATTACCTTCCTTCAACGGGAATGTCTCCAATAGTTTGCAAGGTTTTCAAAGCAAAGCAATAAGCACATAACTGTAAAATTCGCATGTACCTCTACGACATCAACCGAATTAGCTAGTGAGCATTTCTCTAGAGGCCTAGATCGTGTATTCCTTCCTTCTTACGTATCCTCCAGTAGGGCACAACCTTCGCTGTACTCATTTCCGTTTTTTCCCACATGACTCACGAGGGAAGCCGCGGTGGCGGTGATATATGCCTCTGCGCCGGCTATCCGCAGATGGTGGGGCCGGTGTAAGACGAGGACCACCCCGGCGAGATCATCGCCCCCCCCCCCCCCCCCCCCCCCGCTTCCCTCCTCGCTCGTCCTAGCCTCCGCTGCCTCTGGGCAACGGAGGCGCCTCGTCATGGACCACGCCTTATTCCGCAGCTTCCGCAACCACCACCTGAGGCACCCCATCCTTGGTGTCTTCCACATGCGCGGCGGAGAGCCGGTATTCACCATCCTCCTCGACGCACCAATTAGACCCCTCGCAAGCGCTTCTCCCTACGCTTTTGGCACACGCTCGGTCACTGGAACTTGCTCAGATGCTGCCATGGCCACGTCCTCATCATCAACCGGGATCTGACCCTTCTCCTTTTGTTCGCCCCTATCACCAGGGGCCTCCTCGGCATGGTAATTCCTCCGAATTTCATCGATGACGAGTACGTCATCTACAACGGGGGTGTGCTCTCCACTGCCGCCGACGAGCAGGGTCACGCGCACGGAGACTGCCATTCGGGCCTCTTCAAGTTGGTTCTGGTGGCCCCTAGATGGAGACACCTAGTGCTAGCCTGGGTCTACTCCTTACAGACAGGTGAGTGGGACATCTTCTCATAATGGCGAAACCATGTATTGTGAGCAAGTTGGTCCCCTCCACCCTAATCAGAAATGCTGTTTACCGGTGGCTAAAAATGCCCCAGGATGGCACACTCAAGTCCAATTTGGATAGCCAAACACTATCTATGGTCAGGAGGCCTATTTTTAATGACATTCCCAGTTCCAGCGTCCAGATGGTCATGGGTGATCATGGTCATGTTGGCCTTGTTGTATTTTCATACCGGAGCCTACAAATGTGGGAACGCATGCTCAATAGACATGGTACTACTATATGGGTGCCACGATAGACCGCTCGCATGCATAGTATGCTTTGGTATACTATGCTGAATATAGTAGGGTACTCCGAGGATGGTGATGCGCTTCTTCTATTAGTGTCCGTCGGTGGGTGTGCGACCACCTACTCCTTCATGCTTCAACATGAGCAATTGGAGTAGACGAATATTAATCAAAGATTTTTGGAGTATTCCTACCATCCGTTCGCATACTTTTATAATGCAAGTAATTGCTTATCTTTACATTACAAGAGTTGCCTGAACCTGCTTGTTTGGCATGCATGGTTGCCCAATCCATTGTGCTTTGAACAGATTTTTAGCAAATTAGATCAATATAATGAGTAGTTCTGTCTTGTGTGTCATAACTCAATTGTATTTATCCGGAAAGATATCAAACTATTTTGACTAATTTGCACTTTCATAACATTTCTTTGCTTACATCCTCTATTAAAGTCATTGTGGGAGTATGCCGTGTTCGCGGCGGAAGCGGGTTTAATCCCCAATCTTGGCATCCGATGTTTTCATCGTTTAAAGAAACATAAAACAGATGATGAAAATTAATCAATCCTCTCAAAAAATGTGTAGTCAAAGACACCTTCCTAGTAAATCTTACACGTAAAATTTAAGCATACAAGGCTCGTGAAGGGGACTCCATTGCATGTAGCAGGTTTCTTATGTAGTAAAAGATTTTCTATCAATAATATTATTGTAAAGATATCATTACATGTAGGAGGTTTCTTGAGCCCAACTCTTGATGCTATATTTTCAGTAATTGACAATACATACCAAGTTGCTGACATGTAAGAATACTCAGATGATATGCCAAATAGACCTTAGGTTGTTTCATAGTTGTGTGGTTGTTAACGCTACTACTGTTATCCATGCGTAGAACATCCTCTTCTTCCCCATTTTAACATGTTGACTGAGTGGTTCACTGAAAGCATAGAGATTTAGAATTGTGAGGCTGACAGTCAATTGTTATTTGTTAAGTTAGTGACACTATTGTCTTGGTTTTACACACCCCTACAGCCGACCCTTGTTAAAGGTGAAAAACCTTCATATGTCCATAAATTGTTCAATGGTTGAGGTGTCACCTCTTATATTTCCCTAATTTAGGTGTCCATTGCTATTCTATCATCTTGACATTTTTTGTGTGTAAATTTCCCATCTGTTTTGATCCTTTCTTGATATTTGATATTTTTTCCATTTATACGCATTTGACATATTTCATAAATGCAATAAACATATTTTAAAACATGCAATCATAGTTAAGAGGCAAATCATTTTTTTCAATGGTACAATAGTTATTCTTAACTTAAGTGATTTTTAAATGTCATGAACATTTTTTGGAAGGGGCAAATATTTTATTTAAATGTCACAACAATTTTTTTGAATGATACGATACATTTTTTTGTATTTATGAGAACACATTTTATACATTCTACAAATAGTTATAAACCGAGTCACGAACATGTTTCAACATGCATTAACATTTTTCATACATGACATGAAACTTTTTTTCTTAACTCATGTCCCTCTCCATGTTGGGTCATTAGGATACTTCATTTGGGTTGTGTTTCTTTCTTTCAAGGTAGGGACATCCTAAACAAGCAGAAAAACAAGTATCACATATACAAGAGATTTGAAAAGCAGATAACACATAAAAATGAAAATTCTCAGTTCTCACATGTTCCCAAAGATGAACATAGTTTGGCTAAACAGGTAATGACATATCTTCACATTACGAGAAGATCATTTCTTAATTTTAGGTCCCAGCACAACATGTCAAAGATCCAGCTATCTCAGTACCGAGATATCGTGTAGACATTCTGGGTGCACCGAAACAGCAAACCATTTAACACCGACTCCCACATGACCCCTCGGTCTAAAGTCAAGCTCCGAGTAAGCAACCAAAAACATGTACACTATCTACTACATTGGTGTGAGCCCTCAAAATCAGCCATCTATGGTGTCACACACACACACACACACATAGAATGAGAGAAAGAGAGAGAATGAATGAATCATTCATTCTTTCAGCCTGTGGCTATTCTTCCTGTTGGAAATATGCCCTAGAGGCAATAATAAAATGGTTATTATTATATTTCCTTGTTCATGATAATTGTCTATTGTTCATGCTATAATTGTGTTATCCGGAAATCGTAATGCATGTGTGAATACATAGACCAGAACACGTCCCTAGTGAGCCTCTAGTTGACTAGCTCGTTGATCAAAAGATAGTCATGGTTTCCTGACTATGGACATTAGATGTCATTGATAACGGGATCACATCATTAGGAGAATGATGTGATGGACAAGACCCAATCCTAAGCATAGCTTAAAGATCGTGTAGTTCATTTGCTAGAGCTTTTCCGAATATCAAGTATCATTTCCTTAGACCATGAGATTATTCAATTCCCGGATACCGTAGGAGTGCTTTGGGTGTGCCAAACGTCACAACATAACTGGGTGACTATAAAGGTGCACTACGGGTATGTCCGAAATTGTCTATTGGGTTCACACGAATCGAGACTGGGATTTGTCACTCCGTATGACGGAGAGGTATCTCTGGGCCCACTCGGTAATGCATCATCATAATGAGCTCAATGTGACCAAGTGGTTGATCATGGGATCATGCATTACGGTACGAGTAAAGTGACTTGCCAGTAACGAGATTGAACGAGGTATTGGGATACCGACGATCGAGTCTCGGGCGAGTAACGTACCGATTGACAAAGGGAATTGTATACAGGATTGACTGAATCCACGACATCGTGGTTCATCCGATGAGATCATCGAGGATCATGTGGGAGCCAACATGGGTATCCAGATCCCGCTATTGGTTGCTGACCAGAGAGTCGCCTCGGTCATGTCTGCGTGTCTCCCGAACCCGTAGGGTCTACACACTTAAGGTTCGGTGACGCTAGGGTTGTAGAGATATTAGTATGCGGTAACCCGAAAGTTGTTCGGAGTCCTGGATGAGATCCCGGACGTCACGAGGAGTTCCGGAATGGTCCGGAGGTGAAGAATTATATATAGGAAGTCCAGTTTCGGCCATCAGGAAAGTTTCGGGGGTCACCGGTATTGTACCAGGACCACCGGATGGGTCCCGGGGGTCCACCGGGTGGGGCCACCTATCCCGGAGGGCCCCATGGGCTGAAGTGGGGAAGGGAACCAGCCCCTGGTGGGCTGGCGCGCCCCCCTTAGGCCTCCCCCTGCGCCTAGGGTTGGAAACCCTAGGGGTGGGGGGCGCCCCACTTGGCTTGGGGGGCAAGCCACCCCCCTTGGCCGCCGCCCCCCTTGAGATCCAATCTCTAGGGCCGGCGCCCCCCAGGGGGCCCTATATATAGTGGGGGGCAGGGAGGGAAGCCGCACCCTAGCCCTTGGCGCCTCCCTCTCCCTCCCGTGACACCTCTCCCTCTCGCTGAGCTTGGCGAAGCCCTGCCGAGAACACCGTTGCTTCCACCACAACGCCGTGGTGCTGCTGGATCTCCATCAACCTCTCCTTCCCCCTTGCTGGATCAAGAAGGAGGAGACTTCTTCCCAACCGTACGTGTGTTGAATGCGGAGGTGCCGTCCGTTCGGCACTCGGTCATCGGTGATTTGGATCACGACGAGTACGACTCCATCAACCCCGTTCTCTTGAACGCTTACGCGCACGATCTACAAGGGTATGTAGATGCACTCCCCTTTCCCTCGTTGCTAGATAACTCCACAAATTGATCTTGGTGATGCGTAGAAAATTTTAAATTCTGCTACGTTCCCCAACACTTCCAGTGTGTGGTAGTTCGAGAGCTACCGCAGCTTCCGCAACCACCACCTAAGGCCCCCCATCCTTGGTGTCTTCCAGATGCGCGACGGAGAGCCGATGTTCACCATCCTCCTCGACGCACCAATTAGACCCCTCGCAAGCGCTTCTCCCTACGCTTCTGTCATGCGCTTGGTCTGGGGAACTTGCTCGAATGCTGCGATGGCCACGTCCTCATCATCAACCGGGATCTGGCCCTTCTCATTGTGTTCGCCCCTATCACCAGGGGCCTCCGCGGTGTGGTAATTCCTCCGAATTTCGTTGACAACGAGTACGTCATCTTCAACGGGGGCATGCTCTCCGCTGCCGCCGACGATCAGGGTCACGTGCACGGAGACTGCCACTCGGGCCCCTTCAAGGTGGTTCTGGTGGCCCCAAGATTGGAGACACCTAGTGCTAGTCTGGGTCTACTCCGTAGAGACTGGTGAGTGGGAGATCTTCTCATAATGGCGGAACCATGTATTGTCAGCAAGTTGGTCCCCTCCACCCTCATTAGAAATGCTGTTTACCGATGGCTAAAAATGCCCCGGGATGGCACACTCAAGTCCGATTTGGATAGCCAAACACTATCTATGGTAAGGAGGCCTATTTTTAATGACATTCCCAGTTGCAGCATCCAGATCTTCATGGGTGATCATGGCCATGTTGGCCTCGTTGTATTTTCGTACCAGAGCCTACAAATGTGGGAATGCATGCTCAATAGACATGGTACTGCCATATGGGTGCCATAATAGACCGCTCGCATGCATAGTATGCCTTGGTATGCTATGCTGAATATAGTAGGGTATTCCGAGGATGGTGACGCACTTCTTCTAACAGTGTCCTTTGGTGGGTGTGCTACCACCTACTCCTTCATGCTTCCACTTGAGCCATTGGAGTGGACGAATCTTAATCAAAGATTTTTGGAGTATTCCTAGCATCGGTTCGCATACTTCTTACTGCAAGTAACCTGCTTATTTTGCATGCATGGTTGCCCAATGCACTGTGCTTTGAACTGATTGGTAGCAAATTAGATCAATATAATGAGTAGTTCTCTTTTGTGTGTGTTATAACTCAATTATATTTATCTGGAAAGATATCAAACTATTTTGACTAATTTGCACTTTCCTATCATTTCTTTGCTTACATCCTCTATATAAAGTCATTGTGGGGAACAACTGTTGGTCAGGTTGGTGGGGGTATGGCATGTGCGTGGCGGAAGCGGTTTAATCCCCAATCCTGGCATCCGTGTTTTCATCGTTTATAGAAACATAAAACAGATTGTGAAAATTACTCAATCTTCTCAATATAACATGTAGTCAAAGACAACTTCCTAGTAAATCTTACACCTGAAATTTAAGCATACAAGGCTCTGAAGGGGACTCCATTGCATGTAGCAGGTTTCTTGTGTAGTAAAAGATTTTCTATCTACAATATTATTGTAAAGATATCATTACATGTAGCAGGTTTCTTGAGCCCGAGTCTGGATGCTATATTTTCAGTAATTGACAATACATACAAAGTTGCTGACATGAAAGAGTACTCAGATGATATGCCAAATAGACCTTAGGTTGTTTTAGAGTTGTGTTGTTGTTAATTCTATTACTGCTATCCATGCGTAGAACATCATCTTCTTCCCCATTTTAACATGTTGACTGAGTGGTTCACTGAAAGCATAGAAATTTAAAATTGTGAGGCTGACAGTCAATTGTTATTTGTTAAGTTAGTGATACTATTTTCTTGGTTTTACACACCCCTACAACCGACCCTTGTTAAAGGTGAAAATCATTCATATGTCCATTATGTAGCAAATATTGTTCAATGGTTGAGGTGTCACCTCTTATATTTCCCTAATTAAGGTGTCCATTTCTATTCTATCATCTTGACATTTTTTGTGTGTAAATTTCCCATTTATTCTGATCCTTTCTTGATATTTGATACTTTTTCCATTGCTATGCATTTTACATATTTCATAAATGCAATAAACATATTTTCGAACATGCAAACATAGTTAAGAGGCAAATCATTTTCTAGGAAAGTCCTTCACTTTTTTTCAACGGTACAATACTTATTCTTAACTTATATGATTTTTAAATGTCATGAACATATTTTGGAAGGGGCAAACAATTTATTTAAATGTCATAACCATATTTTTGCATGAGACGATACATTTTTTTGTATTTATGAGAACACATTTTCTACATTCTACAAATAGTTATAAAGCGAGTCACGAACATGTTTCGACATGCATTAACATTTTTCATACATGACATGAAACTTTTTTTCTTACCTCATATCCCTCTCCATGATGGATCATTTGGATACTTCGTTTGGGACGCGTTTCTTTCTTTCAAGGTAGCGACATCCTAAACAAGAAGAAAAACAAGTATCACATATACAAGAGATTTGAAAAGCAGATAACACATAAATGCAAAATCTCAGTTCTCACATATTCCCAAAGATGAACATAGTTTGGCTAAACAGGTAATGACATATCTTCACATTACGAGAAGATCATTTCTTAATTTTAGGTCCTAGCAGAAAATGTCAAAGAGCCAGCTATCTCAGTACCGCGATGTCATGTAGCCATTCTGGGTGCACCGAAGCAGCAAACCGTTTAACACCGACTCCCACATGACCCCTCGGTCTAAAGTCAAGCTCCGAGTAAGCAACCAAAAACACGTACACTATCTAATACATAGGTGTGAGCCCTCGAAATCAGCCATCTATGGTGTCACACACACATAGAATGAGAGAAAGAGAGAGAATGAATGAATCATTCATTCTTTTAGGCTGTGGCTATTATTCTGGTGTGTGGGAGTTCGAGAGCTACCGCATCTTACGCAGCCACCACCTGAGGCCCCCCATCCGTGGTGTCTTCCAGATGCGCGGTGGAGAGCCGGTGTTCACAATCCTCCTCGACGCACCAATTAGACCCCTCGCAAGCGCTTCTCCCTATGCTTATGGCACGCGCTCGGTCGGTGGAACTTGCTCGGATGCTGCCATGGCCACGTCCTCATCGTCAACTGGGATCTGGCCCTTCTCCTTCTGTTCGCCCCTGTCACCACGGGCCTCCGCAGCGTGGTAATTCCTCCGAATTTCATCGATGAATAGTACGTCATCTACAACGGGGGCATGCTCTCCGCTACCGCCGATGAGAAGGGTCACATGCACGGAGACTGCCACTCAGGCCCCTTCAAGTTGGTTCTGGTGGCCCCCAGATGGAGACACCTAGTGATAGCCTGTGTCTACTCCTTAGAGACTGGTGAGTGGGAGATCTTCTCATAATGGAGGAACCATGTATTGTCACCAAGTTGGTCCCCTCCACCCTCATCAGAAATGTTGTTTACCGATGGCTCACAATGCCCCGTGATGGCACAGTCAAGTCCGATTTGGATTGCCAAACACTATCTATGGTAAGGAGGCCTATTTATAATGACATTCCCAGTTCCACCATCCAGATTGTCATGGGTGATCATGGCCATGTTGGCCTCGTTGTATTTTCGTACCAGAGCCTACAAATGTGGGAATGCATGCTCAATAGACATGGTACTGCCATATGGGTGCCATAATAGACCGCTCGCATGCATAGTATGCCTTGGTATGCTATGCTGAATATAGTAGGGTACTCCGAGGATGGTGATGCACTTCTTCTAATAGTGTCCTTCGGTGGGTGTGGAACCACCTACTCCTTCATGCTTCAACTTGAGCCATTGGATTAGATGAATCTTAATCAAAGATTTTTGGAGTATTCCTACCATCCGTTCGCATTCTTCTATACTGCAAGTAATTGCTTATCTTTATATTACAAGAGTTGCCTGAACCTGCTTATTTTGCACGCATGGTTGCCAAATGCACTGTGCTTTGAACTGATTGGTAGCAAATTAGATCAATATAATGAGTAGTTTTGTTTTTTGTGTGTCATAACTCAATTGTATTTATCTGGAAAGATATCAAACTATTTTGACTAATTTGCACTTTCATATCATTTCTTTGCTTACATCCTCTACATAAAGTCATTGTGGGAAACGACTTATTGGTCGGGTTGGTGGGGGTATGGCGTGTGCGTGGTGGAAGCGGGTTTAATCCCCAATCCTGGCATCCGATGTTTTCATCGTTTAAAGAAACATAAAACAGATTGTGAAAATTACTCAATCTTCTAAATGTAACATGTAGTCAAAGACAACTTCCTAGTAAATCTTACACCTGAAATTTAAGCATACAAGGCTCTAAAGGGGACTCCATTGTATGTAGCAGGTTTCTTATGTAGTAAAATATTTTCCATCGACAATATTATTGTAAAGATATCATTACATGTAGCAGGTTTCTTGAGCCCGACTCTTGATGCTATATTTTCAGTAATTGACAAGACATACCAAGTTGCTGACATGTAAGAATACTCAGATGATATGCCAAATAGACCTTAGGTTGTTTCAGAGTTGTGCTGTTGTTAATGCTATTACTGTTATCCATGCGTAGAACATCCTATTCTTCCCCATTTTAACGTGTTGACAGAGTGGTTCACTCAAAGCATAGAAATTTAGAATTGTGAGGCTAACAGTCAATTGTTATTTGTTAAGTTAGTGATACTTTTGTCTTGGTTTTACACACCCCTACAACCGACCCTTGTTAAAGGTGAAAATCTTTCATATGTCCATTAGCTAGCAAAAATTGTTCAATGGTTGAGGTGTCCATTGCTATTCTATCATCTTGACATTTTTTGTTTGTAAATTTCCCATTTGTTCTGATCCTTTCTTGATATTTGATATTTTTTTCCATTGCTACGCATTTGACATATTTCATAAATGCAATAAACATATTTTCAAACATGCAAACATAGTTAAGAGGAAAATCATTTTGTAGGAAAGTCCTTCACTTTTTTTCAACGGTACAATACTTATTCTTAACTTATATGATTTTTAAATGTCATGAACATTTTTTCAAAGGGGCAAACATTTTATTTAAATGTCACAACCATTTTTTTAATGAGACGATACATTTTTTGTATTTATGAGAACACATTTTCTACATTCTACAAATAGTTATAAAGCGAGTCACGCACATGTTTCGACATGCATTAACATTTTTCATACATGACATGAAACTTTTTATCTTACCTCATATCCCTCTCCATGTTGGATCATTAGGATACTTCATTTGGGACGCGTTTCTTTCTTTCAAGGTAGGGACATCCTAAACAAGAAGAAAAACAAGTATCACGTATACAAGAGATTTGAAAAGCAGACAACACATAAAAATGCAAAATCTCAGTTCTCACATATTCCCAAAGATGAACATAGTTTGGCTAAAGAGGTAATGACATCTCTTCACATTACGAGAAGATCATTTCTTAATTTTAGGTCCCAGCACAACATGTCAAAGAGCCAGATATCTCAGTACCGAAATGTCGTGTAGACATTCTGGGTTCAACAAAACAGCAAACCGTTTAACACCGACTCCCACATGACCACTCGCTCTAAAGTCAAGCTCCGAGTAAGCAACCAAAAACATGTACACTATCTATTACATAGGTGTGAGCCCTCGAAATCAGCCATCTATGGTGTCACCCACACACACACACACACACACACACACACATAGAATGAGAGAAAGAGAGAGAATGAATAAATCATTCATTCTTTCAGGTTGTGGCTATTCTTCCCGTGTGTGGCAGTTCGAGAGCTACCGCAGCTTCCATAGCCACCACCTGAGGCCCCCCATCCGTGGTGTCTTCGAGATGTGCGGTGGAGAGCCGGTGTTCACCATCCTCCTCAACGCACCCATTAGACCCATCGCAAGCGCTTCTCCCTACGCTTATGGCATGTGCTTGGTCGGTGGAACTTGCTCGGATGCTGCCATGGCGACGTCCTCATCATCAACCAGGATCTGGCCCTTCTCCTTCTGTTCGCCCCTGTCACCAGGGGCCTCCGTGGCGTGGTAATTCCTCTGAATTTCGTCGACGAATAGTATGTCATCTACAACGGGGGAATGCTCTCCGCTGCCGCCAACGAGCAGGGTCACGTGCACGGAGACTGCCACTCAGGCCCCTTCAAGGTGGTTCTGGTGGCCCCCAGATGGAGACACCTAGTGATAGCCTGGGTCTACTCCTTAGAGACTGGTCAGTGGGAGATCCTCTCATAATGGAGGAACCATGTATTGTCAGCAAGTTGGTCCCCTCCACCCTAATCAAAAATGTTGTTTACCGATGGCTAAAAATGCCCCTGCATGGCACACTTAAGTCCGATTTGGATAGCCAAACACTATCTATGGTAAGGAGGCCTATTTTTAATGACATTCCCAGTTCCAGCATCCAGATCATCATGGGTGATCATGGCCATGTTGGCCTCGTTGTATTTTCATACCAGAGCCTACAAATGTGGGAACACATGCTCAATAGACATGGTACTACCATATGGGTGCCACGATAGACTGCTCGCGTGCATAGTATGCCTTGGTATGCTATGCTGAATATAGTGGGGTACTCTGAGGATGGTGATGCGCTTCTTCTAACAGCGTCCTTCGGTGGGTGTGCGACCACCTACCCCTTCATGCTTAACCATGAGCCATTGGAGTGGACGAATCTTAGTCAAAGATTTTTGGATTATTCCTACCATCCGTTCGCATACTTCTATACTGCAAGTAATTGCTTATCTTTATATTACAAGAGTTGCCTGAACCTGCTTATTTGGCACGCATGGTTTCCCAATGCAATGTGCTTTGAACTGATTGGTAGCAAATTAGATCAATATAATGAGTAGTTCTGTTTTTGTGTGTTATAACTCAATTGTATTTATCTAGAAAGATATCAAACTATTTTGACTAATTTGCACTTTCATATCATTTCCTTGCTTACATCCTCTATATAAAGTCATTGTGGGAAACGACCTATTGGTCGGGTTGGTGGGGGTATGGCGTGTGCGTGGTGGAAGCGGGTTTAATCCCCAATCCTGGCATCTGATGTTTTCATCGTTTAAAGAAACAAAAAAGAGATTGTGAAAATTATTCAATCTTCTAAATATAACGTGTAGTCAAAGACAACTTCGTAGTAAATCTTACACCTAATATTTAAGCATACAAGGCTCTGAAGGGGACTCCATTGCATGTAGCAGGTTTCTTATGTAGTAAAATATTTTTTATCGACAATATTATTGTAAAGATATCATTACATGTAGCAGGTTTCTTGAGCCCGACTCTTGATGCTATATTTTCAGTAATTGACAATACATACCAAGTTGCTGACATGTAAGAATACTCAGATGATATGCGAAATAGACCTTAGGTTGTTTCAGAGTTGTGTTGTTGTTAATGCTATTACCGTTATCCATGCGTAGAACATCCTCTTCTTCCCCATTTTAACGTGTTGACTGAGTGGTTCACTGAAAGCATAGAAATTTAGAATTGTGAGGCTGACAGTCAATTGTTATTTGTTAAGTTAGTGATACTTTTGTCTTGGTTTTACACACCCCTACAACCGACCCTTGTTAATGGTGAAAATCCTTTGTATATCCATTATCTAGCAAAAATTGTTCAATGGTTGAGGTGTCACCTCTTATATTTCCCTAATTGAGGTGTCCATTGCTATTCTATCATCTTGACATTTTTTCTGTGTAAATTTCCCATTTGTTCTGATCCTTTCTTGATATTTGATATTTTTTCCATTGCTACGCATTTGACAAATTTCATAAATGCAATAAACATATTTTCAAACATGCAAACATAGTTAAGAGGAAAATCATTTTCTAGGAAGGTCCTTCACTTTTTTTCAATGGTACAATACTTAGTCTTAACTTATATGATTTTTAAATGTCATGAACATTTTTTGGAAGGGGCAAACATTTTATTTAAATGTCACAACCATTTTTTTGAATGAGACGATACAATTTTTTGTATTTATGAGAACACATTTTCTACATTCTATAAATAGTTATAAAGCTAGTCATGAACATGTTTCGATGTGCATTAACATTTTTCATACATGACATGCAACTTTTTTTATTTCCTCATATCCCTCTCCATGTTGGATCATTAGGATACTTCATTTGGGACGCATTTCTTTCTTTCAAGGTAGGGACATCCTAAACAAGAAGAAAAACAAGTATCACATATACAAGAGATTTGAAAAGCAGATAACACATAAAAATGCAAAATCTCAGTTCTCACATATTCCCAAAGATGAACATAGTTTTGGCTAAACAGGTAATAAAATATCTTCACATTACGAGAAGATCATTTCTAATTTTAGGTCCCAACACAACATTTCAAAGAGCCAGCTATCTCAGTACCGCGATGTCGTGTAGACATTCTGGGTGCACCAAAACAGCAAACCGTTTAACACCGACTCCCACACGACCCCTCGCTCTAAAGTCAATCTCCGAGTAAGCAACCGAAAACATGTACACTATCTATTACATAGGTGTGAGCCCTCGAAATCAGCCATCTATGGTGTCACACACACACACACACACACATAGAATGAGAGAAAGAGAGAAAATGAATGAATCATTCATTATTTCAGGCTGTGGCTATTCTTCCAGTGTGTGGCAGTTCAAGAGCTACCGTAGCTTCTGTAGCCACCACCTGAGGCCCCCCATCCCTGGTGTCTTCCAGATGTGCGGTGGAGAGCCGGTGTTCACCATCCTCCTTGACGTACCAATTAGACCCCTAGCAAGCGCTTATCCCTACGCTTATGGCACGCTCTCGGTTGGTGGAACTTGCTCGGATGCTGCCATGGCCACGTCCTCATCATCAAACGGGATCTGGCCCTTCTCCTTCTGTTCGCCCCTGGCACCAGGGGCCTTCGCAGCGTGGTAATTCCGCCGAATTTCATCGATGAAGAGTACATCATCTACAACGGGGGCATGCTCTCCGTTACCGCGGACGAGCAGGGTCACGTGCACGGAGACTGCCACTCGGGCCCCTTCAAGGTGGTTCTGGTGGCCCCCAAATGGAGACACCTAGTGATTGGCTGGGTCTACTCCTAAGACTTGTGAGTGGGAGATCTTCTCATAATGGCGAAACCATGTATTGTCAGCAAGTTGGTCCCCTCCACCCTCATCAGAAATGTTGTTTACCGATGGCTAAAAATTCCGTAGGTTGGCACACTCAAGTCCGATTTGGATAGCCAAACACTCTCTATGGTAAGGAGTCCTATTTTTAATGGCATTCCCAGTTCCAGCATCCAGATCGTCATGGGTGATCATGGCCATGTTGGCCTTGTTGTATTTTCGTACCAGAGCCTACAAATGTGGGAACGCATGCTCAATAGACATGGTACTGCCATATGGGTGCCACGATAGACCACTCGCATGCATAGTATGCCTTGGTATGCTATGCTGAATATAGTAGGGTACTCCGAGGATGGTGATGCACTTCTTCTAACAGTGTCCTTCGGTGGGTGTGGAACCACCTACTCCTTCATGCTTCAACTTGAGCCATTGGATTAGACAAATCTTAATCAAAGATTTTTGGAGTATTCCTACCATTCATTCGCATACTTCTATACTGCAAGCAACTGCTTATCTTTATATTACAAGAGTTGCCGGAACCTGCTTATTTTGCACGCATGGTTGCCAAATGCACTGTGCTTTGAACTGATTGGCAGCAAATTAGATCAATATAATGAGTAGTTTTGTTTTTTGTGTGTTATAACTTAATTGTATTTATCTGGAAAGATATCAAACTATTTTGACTAATTTGCACTTTCATATCATTTCTTTGCTTACATCCTCTATATAAAGTCATTGTGGGAAACGACCTGTTGGTCGGGTTGGTGGGGGTATGGCGTGTGCATGGCGGAAGCGGATTTAATCCCCAATCCTGGCATCCGATGTTTTCATTGTTTAAAGAAACATAAAACAGATTGTGAAAATTACTCAATCTTCTAAATATAACGTGTAGTCAAAGACAACTTCCTAGTAAATCTTACACCTGAAATTTAAGCATACAAGGCTCTAAAGGGGACTCCATTGCATGTAGCAGGTTTCTTATGTAGTAAAATATTTTCTATCGACAATATTATTGTAAAGATATCATTACATATAGAAGGTTTCTTGAGCACGACTCTTGATGCTATATTTTCAGTAATTGACAATACATACCAAGTTGCTGACATGTAAGAATACTCATATGATATGCCAAATAGACCTTAGGTTGTTTCAGAGTTGTGTTGTTGTTAATGCTATTACTGTTATCCATGCGTAGAACATCCTCTTCTTCCCCATTTTAACGTGTTGATAGAGTGGTTCACTGAAAGCATAGAAATTTAGAATTGTGAGGCTGACAGTCAATTGTTATTTGTTAAGTTAGTGATACTTTTATCTTGGTTTTACACACCCCTACAACCGACCCTTGTTAAAGGTGAAAACCCTTCATATGTCCATTAGCTAGCAAAAATTGTTCAATGGTTGAGGTGTCACCTCTTATATTTCCCTAATTGAGGTGTCCATTGCTATTCTATCATCTTGAGATTTTTTGTTTGTAAATTTCCCATTTGTTCTGATCCTTTCTTGATATTTGATAGTTTTTCCATTGCTACGCATTTGACATATTTCATAAATGCAATAAACATATATTCAAACATGCAAACATAGTTAAGTGGAAAATCATTTTCTAGGAAAGTCGTTCACTTTTTTTTTTCAACGGTACAATACTTATTCTTAACTTATATGATTTTTAAATGTCATGAACATTTTTTGGAAGGGGCAAACATTTTATTTAAATGTCACAACCATTTTTTTTAATGAGACGATACATTTTTTTGTATTTATGAGAACACATTTTCTACATTCTACAAATAGTTATAAAGCGAGTCACACACATGTTTCGACTTGCATTAACATTTTTCGTACATGACATGAAACTTTTTATCTTACCTCATACCCCTCTCCATGTTGGATCATTAGGATACTTCATTTGGGACGCGTTTCTGTCTTTCAAGGTAGGGACATCCTAAACAAGAAGAAAAACAAGTGTCACATATACAAGAGATTTGAAAAGCAGATAACACATAAAAATGCAAAATCTCAGTTCTCACACATTCCCAAAGATGAACATAGTTTGGCTAAACAGGTAAAGACATATCTTCACATTATGAGAAGATCATTTCTAATTTTAGGTCCCAACACAACATTTCAAAGAGCCACCTATCTCAGTACCGCGATGTCGTGTAGACATTCTGGGTTCACCAAAACAGCAAACCGTTTAACACCGACTCCCACATGACCCCTCGCTCTAAAGTCAAGCTCCGAGTAAGCAACCGAAAACATGTACACTATCTATTACATAGGTGTGACCCCTCGAAATCAGCCATCTATGGTGTCACACACACACACATAGTATGAGAGAAAGAGAGAGAATGAATGAATCATCCATTCTTTCAGGCTGTGGCTATTCTTCCAGTGTGTGGCAGTTCGAGAGCTACCGCAGGTTCTGTAGCCACCACCTGAGGCCCCCCATCCGTGGTGTCTTCCAGATGTGCGATGGAGAGCCGGTGTTCACCATCCTCCTCGACGCACCAATTAGACCCCTCGCAAGCGCTTATCCCTATGCTTATGGCAAGCGCTCGGTCGGTGGAACTTGCTCGGATGCTGCCATGGCCACGTCCTCATCATCAAACGGGATCTGGCCCTTCTCCTTCTGCTCGCCGCTGTCACCAGGGGCCTTCACGGCGTGGTAATTCCTCCGAATTTTGTCGATGAAGAGTACATCATCTACAACGGGGGCATGCTCTCCGCTGCCGCTGACGAGCAGGGTCACGTGCACGGAGACTGCCACTCGGGCCCCTTCAAGGTGGTTCTGGTGGCCCCCAGATGGAGACACCTAGTGATAGGCTGGGTCTACTCCTTAGAGACTGGTGAGTGGGAGATCTTCTCATAATGGCGGAACCATGTATTGTCAGCAAGTTGGTCCCCTCCACCCTCATCAGAAATGTTGTTTACCGATGGCTAAAAATTCCCCAGGATGGCACACTCAAGTGCGATTTGGATAGCCAAACACTATCTATGGTAAGGTGTCCTATTTTTAATGACATTCCAAGTTCCAGCATCCGTATCGTCATGGGTGATCATGGCCATGTTGGCCTTGTTGTATTTTCGTACCAGAGCCTACAAATGTGGGAACGCATGCTCAATAGACATGGTACTGCCATATGGGTGCCATGATAGACCGCTCGCATGCATAGTATGCCTTGGTATGCTATGTTAAATATAGTAGGGTACTCCGAGGATGGTGATGCACTTCTTCTAACAGTGTCCTTCGGTGGGTGTGGAACCACCTACTCCTTCATGCTTCAACTTGAGCCATTGGATTAGACGAATCTTAATCAAAGATTTTTGTAGTATTCCTACCATCCGTTCGCATACTTCTATACTGCAAGTAACTGCTTATCTTTATATTACAAGAGTTGCCTGAACCTGCTTATTTTGCACGCATGGTTGCCAAATGCACTGTGCTTTGAACTGATTGGTAGCAAATTAGATCAATATAACGAGTAGTTCTGTTGTTTGTGTGTTATAGCTTAATTGTATTTATCTGGAAAGATATCAAACTATTTTGACTAATTTGCACTTTCATATCATTTCTTTGCTTACATCCTCTATATAAAGTCATTTGGGAAACGACCTGTTGGTTGGGTTGGTGGGGGTATGGCGTGTGCGTGGCGGAAGCGGGTTTAATCCCCAATCCTGGCATCCGATGTTTTCACAGTTTAAAGAAACATAAAACAGATTGTGAAAATTACTCAATCTTCTAAATATAACGTGTAGTCAAAGACAACTTCCTAGTAAATCTTACACCTGAAATTTAAGCATACAATGCTCTAAAGGTGACTCCATTGCATGTAGCAGGTTTCTTATGTAGTAAAATATTTTCTATCGACAATATTATTGTAAAGATATCATTACATGTAGCAGGTTTCTTGAGCCCGACTCTTGATGCTATATTTTCACTAATTGACAATACATACCAAGTTGCTGACATGTAAGAATACTCAGATGATATGCCAAATAGACCTTAGGTTGTTTCAGAGTTGTGTTGTTGTTAATGGTATTACTGTTATCCATGCGTAGAACATCCTCTTCTTCCCCATTTTAACGTGTTGACAGAGTGGTTCACTGAAAGCATAGAAATTTAGAATTGTGAGGCTGGCAGTCAATTGTTATTTGTTAAGTTAGTGATACTTTTGTCTTGGTTTTACACACCCCTACAACTGACCCTTGTTAAAGGTGAAAATCCTTCATATGTCCATTAGCTAGCAAAAATTGTTCAATGGTTGAGGTGTCACCTCTTATATTTCCGTAATTGAGGTGTCCATTGCTATTCTATCATCTTGACATTTTTTGTTTGTAAATTTCCCATTTGTTCTGATCCTTTCTAGATATTTGATATTTTTTTCCATTGCTACGCATTTGACATATTTCATAAATGCAATAAACATATTTTCAAACATGCAAACATAGTTAACAGGAAAATCATTTTCTAGGAAAGTCCTTCACTTTTTTTCAACGGTACAATACTTATTCTTAACTTATATGATTTTTAAATGTCATGAACATTTTTTGGAAGGGGCAAACATTTTATTTAAATGTCACAACCATTTTTTTTGAATGAGACGATACATTTTTTTGTATTTATGAGAACACATTTTCTACATTCTACAAATAGTTATAAAGCGAGTCACGCACATGTTTCGACATGCATTAACATTTTTCGTACATGACATGAAACTTTTTATCTTACCTCATATCCCCCTCCATGTTGGATCATTAGGATACTTCATTTGGGACGCGTTTCTGTCTTTCAAGGTAGGGACATCCTAAACAAGAAGAAAAACAATTATCACATATACAAGAGATTTGAAAAGCAGATAACACATAAAAATGCAAAATCTCAGTTCTCACACATTCCCAAAGATGAACATAGTTTGGCTAAACAGGTAATGACATATCTTCACATTATGAGAAGATCATTTCTAATTTTAGGTCACAACACAACATTTCAAAGAGCCACCTATCTCAGTACCGCGATGTCGTGTAGACATTCTGGGTGCACCAAAACAGCAAACCGTTTAACACCGACTCCCACATGACCCCTCGCTCTAAAGTCAAGCTCCGAGTAAGCAACCGAAAACATATACACTATCTATTACATAGGTGTGAGCCCTCGAAATCAGCCATCTATGGTGTCACACACACACACATAGTATGAGAGAAAGAGAGAGAATGAATGAATCATTCATTCTTTCAGGCTGTGGCTATTCTTCCAGTGTGTGGCAGTTCGAGAGCTACCGCAGGTTCTGTAGCCACCACCTGAGGCCCCCCATCCGTGGTGTCTTCCAGATGTGCGATGGAGAGCCGGTGTTCACCATCCTCCTCGACGCACAAATTAGACCCCTCGCAAGCGCTTATCCTATGCTTATGGCAAGCGCTCGGTCGGTGGAACTTGCTCGGATGCTGCCATGACCACGTCCTCATCATCAAACGGGATCTGGCCCTTCTCCTTCTGCTCGCCTCTGTAACCAGGGGCCTTCGCGGCGTGGTAATTCCTCCGAATTTCGTCGATGAAGAGTACATCATCTACAACGGGGGCATGCTCTCCGCTGCCGCCGACGAGCAGGTCACGTGCATGGAGACTGCCACTCGGGCCCCTTCAAGGTGGTTCTGGTGGCCCCCAGATGGAGACACCTAGTGATAGGCTGGGTCTACTCCTTAGAGACTGGTGAGTGGGAGATCTTCTCATAATGGCGGAACCATGTATTGTCAGCAAGTTGGTCCCCTCCACCCTCATCAGAAATGTTGTTTACCGATGGCTAAAAATTCCCCAGGATGGCACACTCAAGAGCGATTTGGATAGCCAAACACTATCTATGGTAAGGAGTCCTATTTTTAATGAATTTCCCAGTTCCAGCATCCGTATCGTCATGGGTGATCATGGCCATGTTGGCCTTGTTGTATTTTTGTACCAGAGCCTACAAATGTGGGAACGCATGCTCAATAGACATGGTACTGCCATATGGGTGCCACGATAGACCGCTCGCATGCATAGTATGCCTTGGTATGCTATGCTGAATATAGTAGGGTACTCCGAGGATGGTGATGCACTTCTTCTAACAGTGTCCTTCGGTGGGTGTGGAACCACCTACTCCTTCATGCTTCAACTTGAGCCATTGGATTAGACGAATCTTAATCAAAGATTTTTGGAGTATTCCTACCATCCGTTCGCATACTTCTATACTGCAAGTAACTGCTTATCTTTATATTACAAGAGTTGCCTGAACCTGCTTATTTTGCACCCATGGTTGCCAAATGCACTGTGCTTTGAACTGATTGGTAGCAAACTAGATCAATATAACGAGTAGTTCTGTTTTTTGTGTGTTATAGCTTAATTGTATTTATCTGGAAAGATATCAAACTATTTTGACTAATTTGCACTTTCATATCATTTCTTTGCTTACATCCTCTATATAAAGTCATTTTGGGAAACGAGCTGTTGGTGGGGTTGGTGGGGGTATGGCGTGTGCGTGGCGGAAGCGGGTTTAATCCCCAATCCAGGCATCCGATGTTTTCATCGTTTAAAGAAACATAAAAAAGATTGTGAAAATTACTCAATCTTCTAAATATAACGTGTAGTCAAAGACAACTTCCTAGTAAATCTTACACCTGAAATTTAAGCATACAATGCTCTAAAGGGGACTCCATTGCATGTAGTAGGTTTCTTATGTAGTAAAATATTTTCTATCGACAATATTATTGTAAAGATATCATTACATGTAGCAGGTTTCTTGAGCCCGACTCTTGATGCTATATTTTCACTAATTGACAATACATACCAAGTTGCTGACATGTAAGAATACTCAGATGATATGCCAAATAGACCTTAGGTTGTTTCAGAGTTGTGTTGTTGTTAATGGTATTACTGTTATCCATGCGTAGAACATCCTCTTCTTCCCCATTTTAACGTGTTGACAGAGTGGTTCACTGAAAGCATAGAAATTTAGAATTGTGAGGCTGACAGTCAATTGTTATTTGTTAAGTTAGTGATACTTTTGTCTTGGTTTTACACACCCCTACAACCGACCCTTGTTAAAGGTGAAAATCCTTCATATGTCCATTAGCTAGCAAAAATTGTTCAATGGTTGAGTTGTCACCTCTTATGTTTCCATAATTGAGGTGTCCATTGCTATTCTATCATCTTGAGATTTTTTGTTTGTAAATTTCCCATTTGTTCTGATCCTTTCTTGATATTTGATAGTTTTTCCATTGCTACGCATTTGACATATTTCATAAATGCAATAAACATATTTTCAAACATGCAAACATAGTTAAGTGGAAAATCATTTTCTAGGAAAGTCGTTCACTTTTTTTTCAACGGTACAATACTTATTCTTAACTTATATGATTTTTAAATGTCATGAACATTTTTTGGAAGGGGCAAACATTTTATTTAAATGTCACAACCATTTTTTTGAATGAGACGATACATTTTTTTGTATTTATGAGAACACATTTTCTACATTCTACAAATAGTTATAAAGCGAGTCACACACATGTTTCGACTTGCATTAACATTTTTCGTACATGACATGAAACTTTTTATCTTACCTCATACCCCTCTCCATGTTGGATCATTAGGATACTTCATTTGGGACGCGTTTCTGTCTTTCAAGGTAGGGACATCCTAAACAAGAAGAAAAACAAGTATCACATATACAAGAGATTTGAAAAACAGATAACACATAAAAATGCAAAATCTCAGTTCTCACACATTCCCAAAGATGAACATAGTTTGGCTAAACAGGTAATGACATGTCTTCACATTATGAGAAGATCATTTCTAATTTTAGGTCCCAACACAACATTTCAAAGAGCCACCTATCTCAGTACCGCGATGTCGTGTAGACATTCTGGGTTCACCAAAACAGCAAACCGTTTAACACCGACTCCCACATGACCCCTCGCTCTAAAGTCAAGCTCCGAGTAAGCAACCGAAAACATGTACACTATCTATTACATAGGTGTGAGCCCTCGAAATCAGCCATCTATGGTGTCACACACACACACATAGTATGAGAGAAAGAGAGAGAATGAATGAATCATCCATTCTTTCAGGCTGTGGCTATTCTTCCAGTGTGTGGCAGTTCGAGAGCTACCGCAGGTTCTGTAGCCACCACCTGAGGCCCCCCATCCGTGGTGTCTTCCAGATGTGCGATGGAGAGCCGGTGTTCACCATCCTCCTCGACGCACCAATTAGACCCCTCGCAAGCGCTTATCCCTATGCTTATGGCAAGCGCTCGGTCGGTGGAACTTGCTCGGATGCTGCCATGGCCACGTCCTCATCATCAAACGGGATCTGGCCCTTCTCCTTCTGCTCGCCGCTGTCACCAGGGGCCTTCACGGCGTGGTAATTCCTCCGAATTTTGTCGATGAAGAGTACATCATCTACAACGGGGGCATGCTCTCCGCTGCCGCTGACGAGCAGGGTCACGTGCACGGAGACTGCCACTCGGGCCCCTTCAAGGTGGTTCTGGTGGCCCCCAGATGGAGACACCTAGTGATAGGCTGGGTCTACTCCTTAGAGACTGGTGAGTGGGAGATCTTCTCATAATGGAGGAACCATGTATTGTCAGCAAGTTGGTCCCCTCCACCCTCATCAGAAATGTTGTTTACCGATGGCTAAAAATTCCCCAGGATGGCACACTCAAGTGCGATTTGGATAGCCAAACACTATCTATGGTAAGGTGTCCTATTTTTAATGACATTCCCAGTTCCAGCATCTGTATCGTCATGGGTGATCATGGCCATGTTGGCCTTGTTGTATTTTCGTACCAGAGCCTACAAATGTGGGAACGCATGCTCAATAGACATGGTACTGCCATATGGGTGCCACGATAGACCGCTCGCATGCATAGTATGCCTTGGTATGCTATGTTGAAATATTAGGGTACTCCGAGGATGGTGATGCACTTCTTCTAACAGTGTCCTTCGGTGGGTGTGGAACCACCTACTCCTTCATGCTTCAACTTGAGCCATTGGATTAGACGAATCTTAATCAAAGATTTTTGGAGTATTCCTACCATCCGTTCGCATACTTCTATACTGCAAGTAACTGCTTATCTATATATTACAAGAGTTGCCTGAACCTGCTTATTTTGCACCCATGGTTGCCAAATTCACTGTGCTTTGAACTGATTGGTAGCAAACTAGATCAATATAACGAGTAGTTCTGTTTTTTGTGTGTTATAGCTTAATTGTATTTATCTGGAAAGATATCAAACTATTTTGACTAATTTGCACTTTCATATCATTTCTTTGCTTACATCCTCTATATAAAGTCATTTTGGGAAACGACCTGTTGGTGGGGTTGGTGGGGGTATGGCGTGTGCGTGGCGGAAGCGGGTTTAATCCCCAATCCAGGCATCCGATGTTTTCATCGTTTAAAGAAACATAAAACAGATTGTGAAAATTACTCAATCTTCTAAATATAACGTGTAGTCAAAGACAACTTCCTAGTAAATCTTACACCTGAAATTTAAGCATACAATGCTCGAAAGGTGACTCCATTGCATGTAGCAGGTTTCTTATGTAGTAAAATATTTTCTATCGACAATATTATTGTAAAGATATCATTACATGTAGCAGGTTTCTTGAGCCCGACTCTTGATGCTATATTTTCACTAATTGACAATACATACCAAGTTGCTGACATGTAAGAATACTCAGATGATATGCCAAATAGACCTTAGGTTGTTTCAGAGTTGTGTTGTTGTTAATGGTATTACTGTTATCCATGCGTAGAACATCCTCTTCTTCCCCATTTTAACGTGTTGACAGAGTGGTTCACTGAAAGCATAGAAATTTAGAATTGTGAGGCTGACAGTCAATTGTTATTTGTTAAGTTAGTGATACTTTTGTCTTGGTTTTACACACCCCTACAACCGACCCTTGTTAAAGGTGAAAATCCTTCATATGTCCATTAGCTAGCAAAAATTGTTCAATGGTTGAGGTGTCACCTCTTATGTTTCCATAATTGAGGTGTCCATTGCTATTCTATCATCTTGATATTTTTTGTTTGTAAATTTCCCATTTGTTCTGATCCTTTCTAGATATTTGATATTTTTTTCCATTGCTACGCATTTGACATATTTCATAAATGCAATAAACATATTTTCAAACATGCAAACATAGTGAAGAGGAAAATCATTTTCTAGGAAAGTCCTTCACTTTTTTTTTCAACGGTACAATACTTATTCTTAACTTATATGATTTTTAAATGTCATGAACATTTTTTGGAAGGGGCAAACATTTTATTTAAATGTCACAACCAGTTTTTTTGAATGAGACAATACATTTTTTTGTATTTATGAGAACACATTTTATACATTCTACAAATAGTTAAAGCGAGTCACGCACATGTTTCGACATTCATTAACATTTTTCATACATGACATGAAATTTTTTATCTTACCTCATATCCCTCTCCATGTTGGATCATTAGGATACTTCATTTGGGACGCGTTTCTGTCTTTCAAGGTAGGGACATCCTAAACAAGAAGAAAAACAAGTATCACATATACAAGAGATTTGAAAAGCAGATAACACATAAAAATGCCAAATCTCAGTTCTCACATATTCCCAAAATGAATATAGTTTGGCTAAACAGGTAATGACATATCTTCACATTATGAGAAGATCATTTCTAATTTTAGGTCCCAACACAACATTTCAAAGAGCCACCTATCTCAGTACCGCGATGTCGTGTAGACATTCTGGGTGCACCAAAACAGCAAACCGTTTAACACCGACTCCCACATGACCCCTCGCTCTAAAGTCAAGCTCCGAGTAAGCAACCGAAAACATGTACACTATCTATTACATAGGTGTTAGCCCTCGAAATCAGCCATCTATGGTGTCACACACACACACACATAGAATGAGAGAAAGAGAGAGAATGAATGAATCATTCATTCTTTCAGGCTGTGGCTATTCTTCCAGTGTGTGGCAGTTCGAGAGCTACCGCAGGTTCTCTAGCCACCACCTGAGGCCCCCCATCCGTGGTGTCTTCCAAATGTGCGATGGAGAGCCGGTGTTCACCATCCACCTCGACGCACTAATTAGACCCCTCGCAAGCGCTTATCCCTATACTTATGGCACGCGCTCGGTCGGTGGAACTTGCTCGGATGCTGCCATGGCCACGTCCTCATCATCAAACGGGATCTAGACCTTCTCCTTCTGCTCGCCCCTGTCACCAGGGTCCTTCGCGGCGTGGTAATTCCTCCGAATTTCGTCGATGAAGAGTACATCATCTACAACGGGGGCATGCTCGCCGCTGCCGCCAACGAGCAGGGTCACGTGCACGGAGACTGCCACTCGGGCCCCTTCAAGGTGGTTCTGGTGGCCCCCAGATGGAGACACCTAGTGATAGGCTGGGTCTACTCCTTAGAGACTGGTGAGTGGGAGATCTTCTCATAATGGCGGAACCATGTATTGTCAGCAAGTTGGTCCCCTCCACCCTCATCAGAAATGTTGTTTACCGATGGCTAAAAATTCCCCAGGATGGCACACTCAAGTCCGATTTGGATAGCCAAACACTATCTATGGTAAGGAGTCCTATTTTTAATGACATTCCCAGTTCCAGCATCCGGATCGTCATGGGTGATCATGGCCATGTTGGCCTTGTTGTATTTTCGTACCAGAGCCTACAAATGTGGGAATGCATGCTCAATAGACATGGTACTGCCATATGGGTGCCACGATAGACCGCTCGCATGCATAGTATGCCTTGGTATGCTATGCTGAATATAGTAGGGTACTCCGAGGATGGTGATGCACTTCTTCTAACAGTGTCCTTCGGTGGCTGTGGAATCACCTACTCCTTCATGCTTCAACTTGAGCCATTGGATTAGACGAATCTTAATCAAAGATTTTTGGAGTATTCCTACCATCCGTTCGCATACTTCTATACTACAAGTAACTGCTTATCTTTATATTACAAGAGTTGCCTGAACCTGCTTATTTTGCACGCATGGTTGCCAAATGCACTGTGCTTTGAACTGATTGGTAGCAAATTAGATCAATATAATGAGTAGTTCTGTTTTTTGTGTGTTATAGCTTAATTGTATTTATATGGAAAGATATCAAAATATTTTGACTAATTTGCACTTTCATATCATTTCTTTGCTTATATCCTCTATATAAAGTCATTGTGGGAAACGACCTGTTGGTCGGGTTGGTGGGGGTATGGCGTGTGTGTGGCGGAAGCGGGTTTAATCCCCAATCCTGGCATCCGATGTTTTCATCGTTTAAAGAAACAGAAAATAGATTGTGAAAATTACTCAATCTTCTAAATATAACGTGTAGTCAAAGACAACTTCCTAGTAAATCTTACACCTGAAATTTAAGCATACAATACTCTAAAGGGGACTCCATTGCATGTAGCTGGTTTCTTATGTAGTAAAATATTTTCTATCGACAATATTATTGTAAAGATATCATTACATGTAGCAGGTTTCTTGAGCGCGACTCTTGATGCTATATTTTCAGTAATTGACAATACATACCAAGTTGCTGACATGTAGGAATACTCAGATGATATGCCAAATAGACCTTAGGTTGTTTCAGAGTTGTGTTGTTGTTAATGCTATTACTGTTATCCATGCGTAGAAGATCCTCTTCTTCCCCATTTTAACATGTTGACAGAGTGGTTCACTGAAAGCATAGAAATTTAGAATTGTGAGGCTGACAGTCAATTGTTATTTGTTAAGTTAGTGATACTTTTGTCTTGGTTTTTCACACCCCTACATCCGACCCTCGTTAAAGGTGAAAATCCTTCATATGTCCATTAGCTAGCAAAATATGTTCAATGGTTGAGGTGTCACCTCTTATATTTCCCTAATTGAGGTGTCCATTGCTATTCTATCATCTTGACATTTTTTGTTTGTAAATTTCCCATTTGTTCTGATCCTTTCTAGATATTTGATATTTTTTCCATTGCTACGCATTTGACATATTTCATAAATGCAATAAACATATTTTCAAACATGCAAACATAGTTAAGAGGAAAATCATTTTCTAGGAAAGTCCTTCACTTTTTTTTCAACGGTACAATACTTATTCTTAACTTATATGATTTTTAAATGTCATGTACATTTTTTTGAAGGGGCAAACATACATTTTATTTAAATGTCACAACCATTTTTTTTGAATGAGACGATACATTTTTTTGTATTTATGAGAACACATTTTCTACATTCTACAAATAGTTATAAAGCGAGTCACGCACATGTTTCGACATGCATTAACATTTTTCGTACATGACATGAAT
This sequence comes from Triticum monococcum, assembly GCA_034509565.1. Lineage (NCBI taxonomy): Eukaryota > Viridiplantae > Streptophyta > Magnoliopsida > Poales > Poaceae > Triticum > Triticum monococcum. The sequence continues at coordinate 30,036,595 of CM067847.1, forward strand.
CTTTTTATCTTACCTCATATCCCTCTCCATGTTGGATCATTAGGATACTTCATTTGGGACGCGTTTCTGTCTTTCAAGGTAGGGACATCCTAAACAAGAAGAAAAACAAGTTACACATATACAAGAGATTTGAAAAGCAGCTAACACATAAAAATGCAAAATCTCAGTTCTCACATATTCCCAAAGATGAACATAGTTTGGCTAAACAGGTAATGACATATCTTCACATTATGAGAAGATCATTTCTGATTTTAGGTCCCAACACAACATTTCAAAGAGCCAGCTATCTCAGTACCGCGATGTCGTGTAGACATTCTGGGTGCACCAAAACAGCAAACCGTTTAACACCGACTCCCACATGACCCCTCGCTCTATAGTCAAGCTCCGAGTAAGCAACCTAAAACATGTACACTATCTATTACATATGTGTGAGCCCTCGAAATCAGCCATCTATGGTGTCACACACATAGGCACACATAGAATGAGAGAAAGAAAGAGAATGAATGAATCATTCATTCTTTCAGGTTGTGGCTATTCTTCCATTCTGTGGCAGTTCGAGAGCTACCGCAGGTTCTGTAGCCACCACCTGAGGCCCCCCATCCGTGGTGTCTTCCAGATGTGCGGTGGAGAGCCGGTGTTCACCATCCTCCTCGACGCACCAATTAGACCCCTCGCAAGCACTTATCCCTACGCTTATGGCACGCGCTCAGTCGGTGGACCTTGCTCGGATGCTGCCATGGCCACGTCCTCATCATCAAACGGGATATGGCCCTTCTCCTTCTGTTTGCCCCTGTCACCAGGGGCCTTCGCGGCATGGTAATTCCTCCGAATTTCGTCGATAAAGAGTACATCATCTACAGCGGGGGCATGCTCTCCGCTGCCGCCGACGAGCAGGGTCACGTGCACGGAGACTGCCACTCGGGCCCCTTCAAGGTGGTTCTGGTGGCCCCCAGATGGAGACACCTAGTGATAGGCTGGGTCTACTCCTTAGAGACTGGTGAGTGGGAGATCTTCTCATAATGGCGGAACCATGTATTGTCAGCAAGTTGGTCCCCTCCACCCTCATCAGAAATGTTGTTTACCGATGGCTAAAAATTCCCCAGGTTGGCACACTCAAGTCCGATTTGGATAGCCAAACACTATCTATGGTAAGGAGTCCTATTTTTAATGACATTCCCAGTTCCAGCATCTAGATCGTCATGGGTGATCATGGCCATGTTGGCCTTGTTGTATTTTCGTACTAGAGCCTACAAATGTGGGAACACATGCTCAATAGACATGGCACTGCCATATGGGTGCCATGATAGACCGCTCGCATGCATAGTATGCCTTGGTATGCTATGCTAAAAATAGTAGGGTACTCCGAGGATGGTGATGCACTTCTTCTAACAGTGTCCTTCGGTGGGTGTGGAACCACCTACTCCTTCATGCTTCAACTTTAGCCATTGGATTAGACGAATCTTAATCAAAGATTTTTGGAGTATTCCTACCATCCGTTCGCATACTTCTATACTGCAAGTAACTGCTTATCTTTATATTACAAGAGTTGCCTGAACCTGCTTATTTTGCACGCATGGTTGCCAAATGCACTGTGCTTTGAACTGATTGGTAGCAAATTAGATCAATATAATGAGTAGTTCTGTTTTTTGTGTGTTATAGCTTAATTGTATTTATATGGAAAGATATCAAACTATTTTGACTAATTTGCACTTTCATATCATTTCTTTGCATACATACTCTATATAAAGTCATTGTGGGAAACGACCTGTTGGTCGGGTTGGTGGGGGTATGGCGTGTGCGTGGCGGAAGCGGGTTTAATCCCCAATCCCGGCATCCGATATTTTCATCGTTTAAAGAAACATAAAATAGATTGTGAAAATTACTCAATCTTCTAAATATAATCGTGTAGTCAAAGACAACTTCGTAGTAAATCTTACACCTGAAATTTAAGCATACAATGCTCTAAAGGGGACTCCATTGCATGTAGCAGGTTTCTTATGTAGTAAAATATTTTCTATCGACAATATTATTGTAAAGATATCATTACATGTAGCAGGTTTCTTGAGCCCGACTCTTGATGCTATATTTTCAGTAATTGACAATACATACCAAGTTGTGACATGTAAGAATACTCAGATGATATTCCAAATAGACCTTAGGTTGTTTCAGAGTTGTGTTGTTGTTAAGTGTATTACTGTTATCCATGCATAGAACATCCTCTTCTTCCCCATTTTAACGTGTTGACAGAGTGGTTCACTGAAAGCATAGAAATTTAGAATTGTGAGGCTGACAGTCAATTGTTATTTGTTAAGTTAGTGATACTTTTGTCTTGGTTTTACACACCCCTACAACCGACCCTTGTTAAAGGTGAAAATCCTTCATATGTCCATTAGCTAGCAAAAATTGTTCAATGGTTGAGGTGTCACCTCTTATATTTCCCTAATTGAGGTGTCCATTGCTATTCTATCATCTTGACATTTTTTGTTTGTAAATTTCCCATTTGTTCTGATCCTTTCTAGATATTTGATATTTTTTTCCATTGCTATGGATTTGACATATTTCATAAATGCAATAAACATATTTTCAAACATGCAAACATAGTTAAGAGGAAAATCATTTTCTAGGAAAGTCCTTCACTTTTTTTTCAACGGTACAATACTTATTCTTAACTTATATGATTTTTAAATGTCATGAACATTTTTTGGAAGGGGCAAACATTTTATTTAAATGTCACAACCATTTTTTTTGAATGAGACGATACATTTTTTTGTATTTATGAGAACACATTTTCTACATTCTACAAATAGTTATAAAGCGAGTCACGCAAATGTTTCGACATGCATTAACATTTTTCGTACATGACATGAAACTTTTTATCTTACCTCATATCCCTCTCCATGTTGGATCATTAGGATACTTCATTTGGGACGCGTTTCTGTCTTTCAAGGTAGGGACATCCTAAACAAGAAGAAAAACAAGTATCAGATATACAAGAGATTTGAAAAGCAGATAACACATAAAAAATGCAAAATCTCAGTTCTCACATATTCCCAAAGATGAACATAGTTTGGCTAAACAGGTAATGACATATCTTCACATTATGAGAAGATCATTTCTAATTTTAGGTCCCAACACAACATTTCAAAGAGCCACCTATCTCAGTACCGCGATGTCGTGTAGACATTCTGGGTGCACCAAAACAGCAAACCGTTTAACACCGACTCCCACATGACCCCTCGCTCTAAAGTCAAGCTCCGAGTAAGCAACCGAAAACATGTACACTATCTATTACATAGGTGTGAGCCCTCGAAATCAGCCATCTATGGTGTCACACACACACACATAGAATGAGAGAAAGAGAGAGAATGAATGAATCATTCATTCTTTCAGGCTGTGGCTATTCTTCTAGTGTGTGGCAGTTCGAGAGCTACCGCAGGTTCTGTAGCCACCACCTGAGGCCCCCCATCCGTGGTGTCTTCCAGATGTGCGATGGAGAGCCGGTGTTCACCATCCTCCTAGACGCACCAATTAGACCCCTCGCAAGCGCTTATCCCTATGCTTATGGCACGCGCTCGGTCGGTGGAACTTGCTCGGATGCTGCCATGGCCACGTCCTCATCATCAAATGGGATCTGGCCCTTCTCCTTCTGCTCGCCCCTGTCACCAGGGGTCTTCGCGACGTGGTAATTCCTCCGAATTTTGTCGATGAAGAGTACATCATCTACAACGGGGGCATGCTCTCCGCTGCCGCCGACGAGCAGGGTCACGTTCATGGAGACTGCCACTCGGGCCCCTTCAAGGTGGTTCTAGTGGCCCCCAGATGGAGACACCTAGTGATAGGCTGGGTCTACTCCTTAGAGACTGGTGAGTGGGAGATCTTCTCATAATGGCGGAACCATGTATTGTCAGCAAGTTGGTCCCCTCCACCCTCATCAGAAATGTTGTTTACCGATGGCTAAAAATTCCCCAGGTTGGCACACTCAAGTCCGATTTGGATAGCCAAACACTATCTATGGTAAGGAGTCCTATTTTTAATGACATCCCCAGTTCCAGCATCCGGATCGTCATGGGTGATCATGGCCATGTTGGCCTTGTTGTATTTTCGTACCAGAGCCTACAAATGTGGGAACGCATGCTCAATAGACATGGTACTGCCATATGGGTGCCATGATAGACCGCTCGCATGCATAGTATGCCTTGGTATGCTATGCTGAATATAGTAGGGTACTCCGAGGATGGTGATGCACTTCTTCTAACAGTGTCCTTCGGTGGGTGTGGAACCACCTACTCCTTCATGCTTCAACTTGAGCCATTGGATTAGACGAATCTTAATCAAAGATTTTTGGAGTATTCCTACCATCCGTTCGCATACTTCTATACTGCAAGTAACTGCTTATCTTTATATTACAAGAGTTGCCTGAACCTGCTTATTTTGCACCCATGGTTGCCAAATGCACTGTGCTTTGAACTGATTGGTAGCAAATTAGATCAATATAATGAGTAGTTCTGTTTTTTGTGTGTTATAGCTTAATTGTATTTATCTGGAAAGATATCAAACTATTTTGACTAATTTGCACTTTCATATCATTTCTTTGCTTACATCCTCTATATAAAGTCATTGTGGGAAACGACCTGTTGGTCGGGTTGGTGGGGGTATGGCGTGTGCGTGGCGGAAGCAGGTTTAATCCCCAATCCTGGCATCCGATGTTTTCATCGTTTAAAGTAACATAAAACAGATTGTGAAAATTACTCAATCTTCTCAATATAACATGTAGTCAAAGACAACTTCCTAGTAAATCTTACACCTGAAATTTAAGCATACAAGGCTCTGAAGGGGACTCCATTGCATGTAGCAGGTTTCTTATGTAGTAAAATATTTTCTATCGACAATATTATTGTAAAGATATCATTACATGTAGCAGGGTTATTGAGCCCGACTCTTGATTCTATATTTTCAGTAATTGACAATCCATACCAAGTTGCTGACATGTAAGAATACTCAGATGATATGCCAAATAGACCTTAGGTTGTTTCAGAGTTGTGTTGTTGTTAATGCTATTATTGTTATCCATGCGTAGAACATCCTCTTCTTCCCCATTTTAACGTGTTGACAGAGTGGTTCACTGAAAGCATAGAAATTTAGAATTGTGAGGCTGACAGTCAATTGTTATTTTTTAAGTTAGTGATACTTTTGTCTTGGTTTTACACACCCCTACAACCGACCCTTGTTAAAGGTGAAAATCCTTCATATGTCCATTAGCTAGCAAAAATTGTTCAATGGTTGAGGTGTCACCTCTTATATTTCTCTAATTGAGGTGTCCATTGCTATTCTATCATCTTGACATTTTTTGTTTGTAAATTTCCCATTTGTTCTGATCTTTTCTAGATATTTGATATTTTTTTCCATTGCTACACATTTGACATATTTCATAAATGCAATAAACATATTTTCAAACATGCAAACATAGAGAAGAGGAAAATCATTTTCTAGGAAAGTCCTTCACTTTTTTTCAACGGTACAATACTATTTCTTAACTTATATGATTTTTAAATGTCATGAACATTTTTTGGAAGGGGCAAACATTTTATTTAAATGTCACAACCATTTTTTTGAATGAGACGATACATTTTTTTGTATTTATGAGAACACATTTTCTACATTCTACAAATAGTTATAAAGCGAGTCACGCACATGTTTCGACATGCATTAACATTTTTCGTACATGACATGAAACTTTTTATCTTACCTCATATCCCTCTCCATGTTGGATCATTAGGATACTTCATTTGGGACGCGTTTCTGTCTTTCAAGGTAGGGACATCCTAAACAAGAAGAAAAACAAGTATCACATATACAAGAGATTTGAAAAGCAGATAACACATAAAAATGCAAAATCTCAGTTCTCACATATTCCCAAAGATGAACATAGTTTGGCTAAACAGGTAATGACATATCTTCACATTATGAGAAGATCATTTCTAATTTTAGGTCCCAACACAACATTTCAGAGAGCCACCTATCTCAGTACCGCGATTTCGTGTAGACATTCTGGGTGCACCAAAACAGCAAACCGTTTAACACCGACTCCCACATGACCCCTCGCTCTAAAGTCAAGCTCCGAGTAAGCAACCGAAAACATGTACACTATCTATTACATAGGTGTGAGCCCTTGAAATCAGCTATCTATGGTGTCACACACACACACATAGAATGAGAGAAAGAGAGAGAATGAATGAATCATTCATTCTTTCAGGCTGTGGCTATTCTTCTAGTGTGTGGCAGTTCGAGAGCTTCCGCAGGTTCTGTAGCCACCACCTGAGGCCCCCCATCCGTGGTGTCTTCCAGATGTGCGGTGGAGAGCGGTGTTCACCATCCTCCTCGACACACCAATTAGACCCCTCACAAGCGCTTATCCTTATGCTTATGGCACGCGCTCGGTCGGTGGAACTTGCTCGGATGCTGCCATGGCCACGTCCTCATCATCAAACGGGATCTGGCCCTTCTCCTTTTGTTCACCCCTTTCACCAGGGGCCTTCGCGGCGTGGTAATTCCTCCGAATTTCGTCGATAAAGAGTACATCATCTACAACGGGGGCATTCTCTCTGCTGCCGCCGACGAGCAGGGTCACGTGCACGGAGACTACCACTCGGGCCCCTTCAAGGTGGTTCTGGTGGCCCCCAGATGGAGACACCTCGTGATAGGCTGGGTCTATTCCTTAGAGACTGGTGAGTGGGATATCTTCTCATAATGGCGGAACCATGTATTGTCAGCAAGTTGGTCCCCTCCACCCTCATCAGAAATGTTGTTTACCGATGGCTAATAATTCCCCAGGATGGCACACTCAAGTCCGATTTGGATAGCCAAACACTATCTATGGTAAGGAGTCCTATTTTTAATGACATTCCCAGTTCCAGCATCCAGATCGTCGTGGGTGATAATGGCCATGTTGTCGGGGGTTGCTGATCCCACGTACACCTATGGGGATCGGCGGACCGAGCCCCTTTCGGTTTGGCAGGGGGCGGTGGATGCACAAAGAGCAGATCAAGGCGAGCGCACGAGCGAGACGATCAATTTACCCAGGTTCGGGCCGCACGGATGCGTAAAACCCTATCTTGCTTTGGTGGTTGTATTGAGTTCTTGCTCAGGAGCGATGAGTGCAACAGTACACCCAAGCAGCTGGCGAGACCGAGCCTGAGAATGGCTGTCCTCCCCCCTCTCTGTTGCGCATGGGCCTCCTTTTATATGTCTAAGGGGTCACCGACAGGTGGCAACAGAGTGGGGGTAGAAATGTAAAAGAGGTGGTAGTTGGCTCCTCCGCCTACAACAGACGTATCATACCTAACTCTGACGGCAGGGGACAAGGGCATTAAATGCCTGTCTGTGTCACCTTGACGGCACATGGAGGGACCGCTAGGAACGCCACCATTTGCCACGATGGCTATCTTGTCAGCGCTTGCTTGCCACCGCATGCCCCGGCTGCACAGCCTCCCGCCACGTACGCCAGGAGCGGTCCCAGAGCGACACGTTGGTGGGTGAACTTGAGCGCGGGCTGCGGAGTAGTAGGTTGCCGCGGCAAGCGCCTTGCCGCGGATGTTGCCTTGTCGCGTCCGGGAGCTTGTCGCTCACCGGGTCCTGTCGGGACGCGCAGTGCGCCGCAACGAGTTTCTTGAGATGCTTTGGTTGGTCTTCCCGGCAAGCTCCTCTTGCCGGGGTCTCGTCTCCTTCCTGGCAAGCTCGTCTTGGCGGGGTCTTGTTTCCTTCCCGGCAAGCTCCTCTTGCCGGGGCCTTGTTTTTGCTCTTGGATACTTTGCTCTTGAATGGCCCCCAAGGGGACCACGGAGGGTCTTGGCGGTCGCCCGGCAAGCCTTGCCGTGGGTCGCTGCGACTGCCCGTGCACAAGTTCGGGATACTAAGGTACCCCTACTTTAGTACACCGACAGGAGCCCCCGGGCCTGGGCCATACACGGTGCCGAGCGCTGTTGGGCCAGGCCCAAAACAGTGCACGGGCACGCGTGGCCTAGGTCACGCCATAACCCACTCCGTACCCACCGCGCCCTCCCCAAACGTCACGCGTCGAACGCGGCGCCGTGCGTGATGTGGGCGGCGTGCGCGGGGCTACGCCCTGCGCGCATGCGTCACGTTGCGGTAAAAGGGGACGGTTGGCGCCCCCCCCCCCCCCCCGTAAACGGAGGGAGGCGTGGAGGCGTGGTGGGCGGAATCGTGGGTGGTTGTTTATTCGTGACGGCGAAATGTCCGCCCCCTTCCCTTCCCTCTTTATAAGCAGAGGAAACAGGGGTACGGCGCCATCTGCCCGTTGCTGCTTCCAATCTCAAAACCTCCGCCGCTCCCCGTCTTCTTAGAGCAACAAGAGAGCAGCCCCCTGCGTCCCCCATTGCCACCAGCACCACCACCACCGTCGGCCTCCTCCACCACCTTCGACATGGCTCCAAAGGGAGACAAGGGGAAAGCGGTGAAGTCGACCGAGGCGCAGTGGCTCGCGACGATGCGGAAGGAGCGAGCCATTTTTCCCCCCAAGCTCGGTGCGAAGGCGTTGCGGGAGCGGTATTACCTGTTCTAGTCGACGGAGACGCGAGCTCACCCGCGGACCAGGGTGCTCCCGGCTGAAGCCCACGCGAAGGCTCCGGACGGGTACCCTTTCTTTGCTGTGTTCTTCTACTGCGGGCTCTGCCCGCCCTTTTCCGAGTTCTTCTGTGATATTATGAACACATATGGCTTCTACCTCCTTGACTTCACCCCCAACGCCGTCCTCACCATGGCAGTTTTCGCGCACCTTTGCGAAAACTTTATTGGAGTCCACCCTAGTGTAGCTCTCTTCCGCCATTTCTTTATCCCTCGGGTAGAGAGAGGAGAGACTCTGTCCGGCAGAATTGCCTGGATCTCAAGAGCCGGCAAGAAGGAATCTTATCTAGAGGGGGAGTTCCGCGGCAAGTGGGAGGAGTGGAGAGCAGATTGGTGCTGGATTATCGAGGAGAGCCCGCAGCCATTCACCGTCCGGCGCCAAGCAGCAGCAATGCGTGGCAGTGACTGGAGCGACTTGGCCTCGGAAGACAGCAAGCTCAGGATTGCCGTCACCAGCTTCCAGCGCCTTAGGCTTGCCGGACTCACCGTAGGTGCTGTTGATGCGGACTTTCTTCGCCGCTGTATCGCCCCTCTGTAGGAACGGGGAAGGCCTGTCTGGGAGTTCAAGAATGCGGCGGACATTATGAGGCTGCGCCTAGGCCTCAACCATAACTTCACCGTCCTTGAGCATTCTGCCATGCTGCAGGAGCTCTTCAAATACGATTCGGATCACCCCGAAGTTTTCAGGGCGCCGCAGGGCGTCGTCCCTTTGTGCAACAACTCTGCGCTCGACCGCATCCGGGCAATGATGCCGTTGTGCGACTCGCACGGAATCGAGCCAACTTGGCAATTGCCCGAAGACGAGGTCGTGCAGCAGTTTTTCGACGACCTGGTGGAGGTGCCGATCCGCGCCGATGAGAAGGACGGCCTCATCCGCAAGACCACCGAGGCGGAGCTGGCGTACATAGCCTCTAGGTTGGAAGAGGCAGCTGCAGCCGCCGCGGCAGGCGAATTTGGGTTCACTCTGGAGGAAGCGGCGGCAGAAGAGGAAAGAACCCGTGCCGAGCGAGACGAGTTCCTCGGCAAGAAAGAGCTCGCCCAGCAGGAGGAACTTGCCGGCAAGGAAGATCTTGCCGGGGGCGGCGCCGAGCCGAGCGAGCCTCCCGGGGATGCGAGCGACTCGCTAGAGATCGACTCTTCCTCCACTTCGTCTTCCGACAGCCCGCCGCCGGCTGCGCCTCCGTCTTCGCCAAGAAGGCGTCTCCGCAAGGCCGGGGATGTAGCAAGGCGGCAGGCGGATCAACAGTCGCCGCGCCGCACGACGCGCTCCGCCGCGGCAAGCACTGTTGCCGCGGGAGCGCCCCATGCCGCTGCTTCGACAGGAGCGGGGTCTTCCCGGGCTGCCGGTTTTGCTCCCGCCAAGCGGCCGAGGGAGCCTACCCCTCCACCTTCCCGCGCCAGCCGCGGGCCGGATTTCGACTTCTCCGCGTTTAGCTCCGACGAGGAAGAAGAGGAGGAGTAAGTTCTTCGTATTGTACTTGCAATTCTTTGTTCTTTGCTGTGTTTTGTCTTGCCTTGTTTCTCACTTGCCTTCCTCTGCATCTCTTCCTTTTCAGGACTCTGGCATAGAGAGCGGCGAAGAGGGCCAGGGTGCCGGTGATCGTCATCGAGGACGAACCCACTGCATCAACAGGGGACGTGCCTGAGACGAACCCGTCGGACCCTGCGGCTGATCTTTAGAGCAGCCCCCAGCGTAAGCATCTTGTTTGCTTCCCGCTGTTAGGCGCGCACGAAGATCCTTACTGTGCTGATACTTGTTTGTTGACCTATGCAGGAGCAGAGCAGCCTCACCAGGGGAGGCCGGAGACCGCTCCCGAAGCGCCAAGGGAGAGTCCTCCGACGGGGGACAGGTCTCCGGGAAGGGAGGAGCCCCCGGCGAAGGAGGAGACTCCGGCAGGGGAGGAGCCCCCAGCGAGGGAGGAGACTCCGGCGAGGGAGGAGCCCCCGGCGAGGGAGGAGACTCCGGCAAGGGAGGAGCCGCCGGCACGGCAAGGATCTCCGGCAAGGGACCGCGCCAGTGATCCCCCGGCGACAGAGACCACAACGGCAGGCCCTGGCACAGGTAACTTCCTTGCTTCCAAACTCCCCTCGGCTTCTTCGGCTTCTTGATCTTCCTTTTTGGATTTTGCTCGAATTTTGCTTGAGTCTTCTCCCCTCTCCCGGCTGTCAGGTCCGTCGGGTGCAGTGCCGATGGAGACTGAGGTCACCGCCGACGACGTTGTTGCCGCCTAGGAGACAGCCGGCGAAGGCGAGCCCGCCGGCAAGGAGACCGCCAGTGCTGCCGCCGCCGCCGCGCTAGGCTCCGGAGAACCCCAGCCCGGCATCTATCTGAAGGCCGGCGAGGATATGTACATCAACCTTCCCTGGGCGTCGAGCTCCAGGGCACCGGTAAAAGGAGAAGCGCTCGATGGAGAAGTGCTTGCCTCCGCCAGGCTGAAGCTGGTCGACGCGCCAAGCAGTAGCACCAACGAACCCGAAGAGGAGCGTCTACTATGGAAGTTGGTGGCGCTCTACCGCGCCAGGCAGTCTGGAGTCCCGCAAAGCGCTCGTCGCGAAGGCCGGGGCTGACATCGAGAAGCGCGCGGAGGAGCTCCGGGGCGCCAACCAAGAAGCTCTCCGTTCCCTGGCAAGCGAGCGGGAGGAACTTGCCGAGGCGCAGCAAGCCTTCCTTCTCGATAAGGCGGACGTCGAGGAGCGCCAACGCCTTGTCGCGGAGAAGTTGTCTTCGCATGAGGGTGACTTGACGCAGCGGAAGGTCAACCTCGACAGCCACGAGGAGGAACTTGCCGCGCGCGAGCGGGCAGTTCGCGGAGCCGTCAAGCAGGCCGAAGACGCCGCCGCAGCTGCCGAGGCCGCCAAGGCTGAGCAAGCTGAAGGTGACACAGCTGGAGGCGGACCTCAAGGCGAGCGGCGACGAGCTTGCCGCGCTCAAGCTCGAGCGTGAGAGGGACGCCAACAGCTATTCGGAGTTGCAGGCCCTCCTCACCGAGAGAGGCAAGGAGCTCGACGCCGGCAGGACTTCAAATGCTGATCTTGAAGTGAGGCTGGCGGCTCTGACAAGATCCCTTGGCAGCGCCAAGGAGCAAGAGGCGGCCCTGAAGGAGGAGGTCGAGGCCGGCAAGGTGCTGCTGGCGAATGCTGTCGCCGCCCAGAAGACCTTGTCGGAGACCGTGGAGCACTGGACGGAGGGTCTGGTGAGCGTCGCCGTGGACGTCGACAAGGAGCTGGCGCAGCTGGGGATGGTGGATCTCGGGTATTCCACCGACGGGAATCTCCAGCCCAGCGCCAAGCTGACCCTGTTCTTCAAGGGCGTGGCGACGGCGCTCCAGCGACTCCGGGAGCAGTTCCCAAAACAGCTTGCCGACGAGTCGCGCAAGATCTGCGCGGGAGCTCTCCAGAAAGTGCTGATGAAGGTGGCCTTCCGCAACCCAGGCCTCCGCCTCAACAACGTCCTCCGAAGCCTGCTGCCGGATGCTGATCTGGAGGAGCTCAAGGCCCTTGTTGCACCTATCGTGGACAAGGTGAGCGGAATCAGGAGGGTTGAAGGCGACCGTATAGACTAGGCCATTTATTTTCTTCTTTCCTTGTCGCTCTCAATCATGTTATGAAAAACAGTCTGTTAGAGCTGCGACAAGTTATTCTGTAATATACTTCTATCTTGGGTAGTAATTGCTATGTTATTTCCTTTACTTGACTCTTTCCCTTGTATGCTTTTACCCTACGCTTTTAGGGAACTTGTCAGCGCAGGCTCCTCTGCCGCGAGCACTGAGTGCGGAACGTCAGCAGCCTGCTGGCAGTGCCACAGCCGGCAAGAACCTCGTCGCAGAGCTAGTCGCGGCTCCCTTAAGTTGTTGAGCGGACTCGAAACAACAATAAGGGCGCAACTTAGCTACGAGTTGGTTGGTGCCCGCGTCGACAAGAAACCTTGTCGCAGCTAGCCATGGCTCGCTTAAGTTGTTGAGCGGGGCTCAAAACAACAGTAAGGGTGCGGCTAACCACGAGTCGGTTCCTCCGCGCACAGGTTTTCCATACAAGGCGGAGTCGTTCAAGGAAAATAACTTAAAAACTTAAAGGAAATATGATTGCTCAAACTCTGGCACTTATCTTTTTCTGCTGTTTGCTTTCCCGGTAAGGCAGAACCTTCTTGAGCGCTGGCTGGTCCACACATTATCTCCTCCTCCCCCCCCCCGGCAAGCTTGTGCGCGAGGGACCCTTGCTTTCCTTACTAGAAAAGAGAGAAGAGAAAATAAAGTTATGGGGTCTTGCGGCTCATTTTTTCTGCTTACCGGGGGTATGTGCTGAGCACATAATCTTTATGCACGGGGTCTGCGCCCGGCTTTGTACAAGGGATTACATGCAACAGCGGCAAGACTTGTACAAATGGGTGGTTGCCGGACAGGGTCCGACAACCGCGCCTCATGGGCAAAGCTTGCGAAGATGCTCGCTATCTCAGGAGTTGCTCACTGGTACGCCATCTTCGGTCCCTAGGCGGACAGCGCCAAGCCTAGTGACTCGCTTCACCCGGTAAGGGCCTTCCCACTTCGGCGTCAACTTGTCGGAAATCTTGGCGGACTGATCACGCCAAGGGAACAAGGTCGCCTTCCTCGAAACTTCCGGCGTCGACTTTGCGGCTATGGTAGCGGCGCAAAGCTTGCTAGTAGCGAGCGGCTCGCACAGCAGCCTGAAGACGATCTTCCTCAAGGAGCAGCGCGTCATCTTGCCGCAGCTGCTCTTGCTCAAGCTCATCATAAGCGAGCACTTGAGGTGACCCGTATACGAGTTCCGTGGGGATAACTGCTTCTGCTCCGCAGACTAGAGCAGAAGGTGTCTGGCCGGTGGCTCGATTTGGCGTCATTCTGATCGACCAAAGAACCGCCGGCAGCTCCGCGACAAGGCCTCTGCTGGAGAGGCGGGCGGCGGCGGCAAATGGTGCGGGGAACGAGATATGCTCGGACTTCTAACTGCGTTAGAAGGAGCAACATCTCGTTCGAGCGACCGCGCCACGCTCGCGCCAGCACGTTGGCGCGCATGCTGATCCTGAGCCCTTCGGGATCCGCCAGCTTGATCTTGGCCCAGCAGACGTATGGTACCGTGGGTACCATGGCGCTGCTGGTCCCGCGCCTCCTGGGACGAGCGCGGTGCGTGTACGGACGCTGAGGTCTTGGAGTGCGCGCGGTCGTTGTGGGAGGCGACCGCGCCACCGATGTGCGGCGCAGCCTGGTCCTTGGACCTGGCAGCGCCATGGGCCTCCCCGTCGGCGCCCGCTCTTCCGCCGGCGCCTACTCCACCAGCCGTTCGCTCTGGCGACGGGGGGCTCGGCGCAGACGGAGCAACTGCCTCCGAAATCTTCTCCTTTGGCGGCATGTTGATGAAGACGATGAAGATTCGGCTCGTGCGAACGCTGGATCAGGTTCGCACAACCTCGACGCACCCCCCTACCTGGCGCGCCAAAGATGTCGGGGGTTGCTGATCACACGTACACCTATGGGGATCGGCGGACCGAGCCCCTTTCGGTTCGGCAGAGGGCGGTGGATGCACAAAGAGCAGATCGAGGCGAGCGCACGAGCGAGACGATCGATTTACCCAGGTTCGGGCCGCACGGATGCGTAAAACCCTACTCCTGCTTTGGTGGTTGTATTGAGTTCTTTCTCGGGAGCGATGAGTGCTACAGTACACCCAAGCAGCTGGCGAGACCGAGCGTGAGAATGGCTGTCCTCCCCCCTCTCTGTTGCGCATGGGCCTCCTTTTATATGTCTAAGGGGTCACCGACAGGTGGCAACAGAGTGGGGGTAGAAATGTAAAAGAGGTGGTAGTTGGCTCCACCGCCTACAATAGACGTATCATACCTAACTCTGACGGCAGGGGACAAGGGCATTAAATGGCTGTCTGTGTCACCTTGACGGCACATGGAGGGACCGCTAGGAACGCCACCGTTTGCCACGATGGCTATCTTGTCAGCGCTTGCTTGCCACCGCATGCCCCCGGCTGCACAGCCTCCCGCCACGTACGCCAGGAGCGGTCCCAGAGCGACACGTTGGTGGGTGAACTGGAGCGCGGGCTGCAGAGTAGTAGCTTGCCGCGGCAAGCGCCTTGCCGCGGATGTTGCCTTGTCGCGTCCGGGAGCTTGTCGCTCACCGGGTCCTGTCGGGACGCGCAGTGCGCCGCAACGAGTTTCTTGAGATGCTTTGGTTGGTCTTCCCGGCAAGCTCCTCTTGCCGGGGTCTCGTCTCCTTCCCAGCAAGCTCCTCTTGCCGGGGTCTTGTTTCCTTCCCGGCAAGCTCCTCTTGCCGGGGCCTTGTTTTTGCTCTTGGATACTTTGCTCTAGAATGGCCCCCGAGGGGACCATGGAGGGTCTTTGCGGTCGCCCGGCAAGCCTTGCCGCGGGTCGCTGCGACTGCCCGTGCACAAGTTCGGGATACTAAGGTACCCCTACTTTAGTACACCGACACAAGTTGGCCTTCTTGTATTTTCGTACCGGAGCCTACAAATGTGGGAACGCATGCTCAATAGACATGGTACTGCCATATGGGTGCCATGATAGACCGCTTGCATGCATATTATGCCTTGGTATGCTATGCTGAATATAGTAGGGTACTCCGAGGATGGTGATGCACTTCTTCTAACAGTGTCCTTCGGTGGGTGTGGAACCACCTACTCCTTCATGCTTCAAGTTGAGCCATTGGATTAGACCAATCTTAATCAAAGATTTTTGGAATATTCCTACCATCCGTTCGCACACTTCTATACTGCAATTAACTACTTATCTTTATATTAAAAGAGTTGCCTGAACCTGCTTATTTTGCACGCATGGTTGCCAAATGCACTGTGCTTTGAACTGATTGGAAGAAAATTAGATCAATATAACGAGTAGTTCTATTTTTTGTGTGTTATAACATAATTGTATTTATCTGGAAAGATATCAAACTATTTTGACTAATTTGCACTTTCATACCATTTCTTTGCTTACATCCTCTATATAAAGTCATTGTGGGAAACGACCTGTTGGTCGGGTTGGTGGGGGTATGGCGTGTGCGTGGCGGAAGCGGGTTTAATCCCCAATCCTGGCATCCGATGTTTTCATCGTTTAAAGAAACATAAAACAGATTGTGAAAATTACTCAATCTTCTAAATATAACGTGTAGTCAAAGACAACTTCCTAGTAAATCTTACACCTGAAATTTAAGCATACAATGGTCTAAAGGGGACTCCATTGCATGTAGCAGGTTTCTTATGTAGTAAAATATTTTCTATCGACAATATTATTGTAAAGATATCATTACATGTAGCAGGTTTCTTGAGCCCGACTCTTGATGCTATATTTTCATTAATTGACAATACATACCAAGTTGCTGACATGTAAGAATACTCAGATGATATGCCAAATAGACCTTAGGTTGTTTCGGAGTTGTGTTGTTGTTAATGCTATTACTGTTATCCATGCATAGAACATCCTCTTCTTCCCCATTTTAACGTGTTGACAGAGTGGTTCACTAAAAGCATATAAATTTAGAATTGTGAGGCTAACAGACAATTGTTATTTGTTAAGTTAGTGATACTTTTGTCTTGGTTTTACACACCCCTACAACCGACCCTTGTTAAAGGTGAAAATCCTTCATATGTCCATTAGCTAGCAAAAATTGTTCAATGGTTGAGGTGTCACCTCTTATATTTCCCTAATTGAGGTGTCCATTGCTATTCTATCATCTTGACATTTTTTGTTTGTAAATTTCCCATTTGTCCTGATCCTTTCTAGACATTTGATATTTTTTTCCATTGCTACGCATTTGACATATTTCATAAATGCAATAAACATATTTTCAAACATGCAAACATAGTTAAGAGGAAAATCATTTTCTAGGAAAGTCCTTCACTTTTTTTTCAATGGTACAATACTTATTCTTAACTTATATGATTTTTAAATGTCATGAACATTTTTTGGAAGGGGCAAACATTTTATTTAAATGTCACAACCATTTTTTTTAATGAGACGATACATTTTTTTGTATTTATGAGAACACATTTTCTACATTCTACAAATAGTTATAAAGCGAGTCAAGCACATGTTTCGACATGCATTAACATTTTTCATACATGACATGAAACTTTTTATCTTACCTCATATCCCTCTCCATGTTGGATCATTAGGATACTTCATTTGGGATGCGTTTCTGTCTTTCAAGGTAGGGACATCCTAAACAAGAAGAAAAACAAGTATCACATATACAAGAGATTTGAAGAGCAGATAACACATAAAAATGCAAAATCTCAGTTCTCACATATTCCCAAAGATGAACATAGTTTGGCTAAGCAGGTAATGACATATCTTCACATTACGAGAAGATCATTTCTAATTTTAGGTCCCAACACAACATTTCAAAGAGCCAGCTATCTCAGCGCCGCGATGTCATGTAGACATTCTGGGTGCACCAAAACAGCAAAACTGTTTAACACCGACTCCCACATGACCCCTCGCTCTAAAGTCAAGCTCCGAGTAAGCAACCGAAAACATGTACACTATCTATTACATAGGTGTGAGCCCTCGAAATCAGCCATCTATGGTGTCACACACACACACACATAGAATGAGAGAAAGAGAGAGAATGAATGAATCATTCATTCTTTCAGGCTGTGGCCATTCTTCCAGTGTGTGGCAGTTCGAGAGCTACCGCAGCTTCTGTAGCCACCACCTGAGGCACCCCATCCGTGGTGTCTTCCAGATGTGCGGTGGAGAGCTGGTGTTCACCATCCTCCTCGACGCACCAATTAGACCCCTCGCAAGCGCTTATCCCTACGCTTATGGCACGCGCTCGGTCGGTGGAACTTGCTCGGATGCTGCCATGGCCATGTCCTCATCATCAGGGGCCTTCGCGGCGTGGTAATTCCTCCGAATTTCATCGATGAAGAGTACATCATCTACAACAGGGGCATGCTCTCCGCTGCCGCCGACGAGTAGGGTCACGTGCACGGAGACTGCCACTCGGGCCCCTTCAAGGTGGTTCTGGTGGCCCCCAGATGGAGACACCTTGTGATAGACTGGGTCTACTCCTTAGAGACTGGTGAGTGGGAGATCCTCTGATAATGGTGGAACCATGTATTGTCAGCAAGTTGGTCCCCTCCACCCTCATCAGAAATGTTGTTTACTGATGGCTAAAAATTCCCCCTACTTTATTGTCAGACTTAGAACCACGACAGTTGGCGCCTACCATGGGGTAGGTGTCTTAGAGACTTTCCGGTGAGGTTGCGATTTCTCCGAGTCTTTTCATCATGGTTTCCGGCGGAGGTTTAGCTGAGGGCCGCGAGATCCATCTCGGCACACTCGTCTTCATCGCCGACGACTCCGCTTGGCTTCAGGAAGCTCCTCTCGGCGTCGAGGCGCTCCCCATCCACGGGGTGACACAATTTTGCACGTGCGTTCGCGGTGTCCTTCTACGGCAGCCGTCGACTCAGTATCGGTCGGCCTCCGCAACATCTTCGCTCCCCGCTACAATCTGGTCGGTCACGGCTTCAGCGGTGCGTGAAGCATGCGGTGGCGCGTCCGTCGGCTACCCCTCAAGTTGCAGCAATCAAGCCCGAAGAATCTATCTATGGCCTGTTCGACCTGTCGACTGGCTCCGTCAAGACCCTGTCCCAGTACGGCAGCATCGACCCCGCGGAAAAAGTCCTGATGGTCGACAAACCTCGCAGTCCGCCTGGCATGCGTCGCAGCGGTGGCGATGACGGCCGCGCGATCCGTCGCACGTTCATGAAGAATACCACCCCGAAACTCTCTCTTCTCAGTGGAGGGAGGAACTTCACCACCGCAATGTGGAGGCCCTCCACACGCCCGTTGTCAGTGAGTCCTCTGAGGCTCGGGCCTTAGAGGCGGCGCATTTGGCCACTTTGGCTAAGCGCACCCGACTGGAGAACCTTCAACATGCATTCGACGACCGTGCTCGCCGACAGATCCCCTAGTCCAGTCGACGGCAGCATCAACTATTTCCACCCGTATAGCAGAATCCATTCAGCCATCCCAGTCGGAAGCTGGTAGAGGTTTGATGCAGATCAGAGCGCTGCTTCGAGCAGCAGGAGAGCAGAACACCGCAGTTTCTCAGTCACGCAACAGAATCCATAGCATATCTGTGGTGGTAGATACTGTTTAGTCGCCTCACAGCCCAAGATCGCCTCCACGGCGTGAGGGACGTTGGCATCGTCAAGGGCTATATTTGGGTCGGAACCATGAGCAGCAAGATCATCGGCTCTACCGTGATGACCGCCGTCGAGTGCCTACACCCCCTCCGACGGGTGAATCATACGTGCCCCGGCATTATGATGATAGGCGCCTGCACATCGAGGAGCGGAGGAGGCTAGTCGACCCAAGAAAGCCAGGGTTTGACGCAAGGTCCATTTTGGTGCAAGGTTTGGTGGACAGGAATCGTGCACATAGAGAAGGGCAAGACAGAGATCGCCCGACTGGAAGCAGGGTGCATGTTTCTGGTCCCGAGTGTTTCAGTAGAGCCATCAGGGCTATAGAGATCCCTCCCAACTTCAGGTTGGTGACTGGGGTCAGTAAGTTCACTAGAGAATCAAAGCCAGACACCTGGCTTGAAGACTATCGAGTGGCTGTGCAGATTGGTGGAGGAAATGACGAAGTTGCCAGGAAGCATCTCCCCCTGATGCTTGAAGGGTCAGCTAAAGCTTGGTTGAATCAGTTGGCTCCAGGCAGTATTTTCAGCTGGGAAGAGTTGGTCGGACTGTTTGTCAGAATGTTTAAGGGCACGTGCAAACGGCCAGCAGGATTGACAGAATTCCAACATTGCGTGCAAAAACCGAATGAAACTTTGAGGGATTACATCCAGAGGCGGACCACTTTACACCACACTGTGGAGAATGTGTCTCACCATCAAGAGTTTGCGCCTTCAAGGAGGGTGGCCAGTACCGGGAGCTCAACCTGAAATTCTGTCGGACAGGAGACATGTCATTGACTCGGATGATGGAGACAGCCACTCAGTACGCCAATGGCGAAGAAGAAGACCGACTCCGAAGTGGAAAAAGCAAACTAGTTGGCTAGGACACTGGAGGAGGTAATTCCAATCGGAAGCAGAAGCGTAAAGCAGAACCTCCGGTGCTTGGAGAGGCTGCAGTCGCAACCCAAGGAAAATCCAAAGGAAAACCTAAGGAAAATACAAAGGAAACACGACTGACCAAAGTTTTGATGGATGGTGGCAGCGGATTGAACATTTTGTATGCTGAGACCCTCCGAGGGATGGCATTCCGATGTCCAAACTCAGTGGTAGTTACATGCGGTTCCACGGAGTTATACCAGGAAACAAAGACGACTCACTCGGCCAGATCACTCTTGATGTGGCTTTTGGTGATTCCAAGAATTACCAGAAGGAAAATTTGACATTTGAAGTCATGCATTTTCACAGTGCCTATCATGCTACCCTGGGCAGAACTGCGTATGCCCGTTTCATGGCTCGACCGTGTTATGTGTATCTCAAGCTCAAGAAGCCTGGCCCTAGGGGCGTGATTACAGTCA
Source organism: Triticum monococcum (assembly GCA_034509565.1). NCBI lineage: Eukaryota > Viridiplantae > Streptophyta > Magnoliopsida > Poales > Poaceae > Triticum > Triticum monococcum. The sequence continues at coordinate 30,056,753 of CM067847.1, forward strand.
CTGGTAATCGGCAGTGAGCAGAAGAGTGCTTTCAGAAGGGCTCGAAGATTGCCGATGAACAGATGGCAGCAATAGAAATGGAGGAATACAAGAAGATAGCATATCCGAGTGATTTGTTGAGCGCTAAGAAGCATGCTTCAGAGTCTGCATTTAAGTCGTCTGGTGAAACGAAACCAGTTCATATTCACCCGACTGATCCCAATGCTGCTCTGACTCATATATCAACAACACTCGACAACAAATCGGAAGAAGTGCTCATCCAGTTCCTCCGTGAGAACTGTGACATCTTCGCATGGAAACATTCTGACATGCCAAGTGTGCCCAGGGGACTGACTCATCACCGTTTGCGAGTCAACCCAAAAGCAAGACCTGTCAAAGAGCACCTCCGACGGTCCGCCGTGGAGAAAACGAAGGCAATTGGTGAGGAAGTAGCTCGGCTTCTGGCAGCGGAGTTCATCCGAGAGATTTACCACTCCGAGTGGCTCGCCAATGTAGTCATGGTTCCCAAGAAGGATGATTCACTCTGTACGTGTATTGACTTCAAGCATATCAATCAGGTCTGCCCGAAAGATCACTTCCCTCTCCCTCGCATCAATCAAATAGTAGACTCGACTGTGGGATGTGAGCGATTGTCTTTTCTAGACGCATATTCCGGATATCATCAGATCCGACTTTATGGATTCGATGAAACAAAAACAGCGTTCATCACCCCATTCGGGTGCCTTTGCTATGTTACCATGCCCTTTGGTCTCAAGAATGCTGGCGCCACATTCATGCGTATGATACAGAAGTGCCTACTCACTCCAGTCAGTCAGAATGTGGAAGCATACATGGATGACATTGTGGTTAAGTCGCGAAAAGGTTCCGACCTGCTGACTGACCTCGTTGAAACCTTTGCCAAAATGAGAAGGTATGATATCAAGCTTAACCTGCCGAAGTGTACATTTGGAGTTCCAGGTGGAAAGTTACTCGGTTTTCTTATTTCCGAACGAGGTATCGATGCAAATCCAGAGAAAGTTGGTGCAATATTCCGAATGAAACTCCCTGTGCGCGTACACAATGTCCAGAAGCTTACTGGTTGTTTGGCCGCTTTGAGTCGGTTCATCCCTCGTCTCGGTGAAAAGGCATTACCACTTTGCCGATTGATGAAGAAATCTGATAAATTCGAGTGGACTCCTGAAGCCGACGCAATGTTTGCAGAGCTCAAAACCCTGCTTTCCACCCAACCGGTGCTTGCTGCTCCAATCAGCAAAGGGCATTTACTGCTTTATATTGCAGGCACTGGACAAGTTGTCAGTACAATACTCACGGTCGAGCGAGAAGAAGTAGGTAAAGCCTATAAAGTTCAACGCCCATTGTATTATATTCCTAAGGTCTTAACTCCGTCCAAGCAGAGGTATCCGCGTTATCAGAAGCTTGTCTATGGAATTTACTTGACTTCGAAGAAAGTGGCACATTAGTTCTCAGATCACTCCATCACAGTCGTCAGCGATGCTCCATTGTTAGAAATTCTGAACAATAGAGATGCAACTGGTTGAGTGGCAAAGTGGGCGATTGAACTCCTTCTATTAGATATCAAGTTTGAGGCAACGAAAGCAATCAAGTCCCAAGTAATAGCAGATTTCCTCGTCAAGTGGATTGAACAGCAGCAACCGACTCAGGTTCAGTCCGAACATTGGACTATGTTTTTTGATGGATCCAAGATGCTGAATGGTTCTGGTGCTATAGTTTTGGTATTCTGCGAGGCGACAAACTCAGTTATGCCCTTCAGATTCACTTTGATTCCTCCAACAATGAATCTGAATATGAAGCACTTCTGTACGGGTTGCGAATGGCCATTTCACTCGGTGTCCGTCGCCTAATGGTCTACGGTGACTCAGATTTGGTGGTCAATCAAGTGATGAAAGAGTGGGATGTCAGAAGTCCAGCTATGACTGGTTATTGCAATGCAGTAAGAAAATTGGAAAAGAAGTTTGAGGGTCTAGAGGTCCACCACATTCCCCGACTGAAGAACCAGGCAGAAGATGACCTGGCAAAGATAGGTTCCAAGCGAGAGCCCATTCCCAGCAATGTGTTTTTGGAACATCTTCACACACCATCAGTTCAAGAGGATCCCTTCATGGAAGAGCCCCGCAACCTAAGAGTTCCACTGATCCGAGTGAAGTTGAAATCCCAGCCATGGTTGACCTAGTCATGGAAGTTTTGGTAGTCATTCCTGACTGGACTGTGCCGTATATCGCATATATTCTTTGGAAAGAACTATGAGAAGACGAAGATGAAGCGCGACAGATTGTCCGTCGATCTAAAGCCTTCACCGTGAGAAGCGGTCGACTGTACAGGGAAAGTGTGACTGGAGCTGCTCAGCGATGCATTACCCAGAAGGTGGAATGATTCTCAATGGTATCCACTCGGGGACCTGTGGTCACCATGGGTCCTCACGGACAATCGTGGCCAAAGCATACCGAGCTGGATTTTTCTGGCCGCGAGCAAATGAAATGGCAAAGGAAATAGTCGACAAATGTGAAGGTTGCCAGTTCTACTCCAACATGTCTCACAAACCCGCTTCAGCCTTAAAGACCATTCCACTCATCTGGCCATTTGCCGTTTGGGGGTTGGATATGGTTGGACCCTTGAGAACCGGCAGAAGTGGTTTCACTCACCTGCTTGTTGCAGTCGACAAGTTCACTAAATGGATTGAATCCAAACCCATCAAGAACCTCGATTCAGGCACTGCCATCAGCTTCATCAGGGGGTTGACATTCAGATTTGGAGTCCCACATAGCATCATCACAAACAATGGTTGAAATTTTGATTCAGATGAGTTCAGAGCTTTCTGTGCTTCACAAGGCACTCGGGTCGACTATGCTTCAGTCGCTCACCCACCGTCGAATGGACAAGCAGAAAGCGCAAATGGTTTGATCCTCCAAGGGTTGAAGCCCAAATTAATGAGAGACCTCAAGCATGCAGTTGGCGCCTGGGTAGATGAGTTACCATCAGTACTGTGGGGCTTGAGGACAACACCAAATCGGTCGTCTGGCTGGACTCCCTTCTTCCTGGTTTATGGAGCCGAGGTCGTGCTGCCGACTGATTTACTCCATAATGCCCCGCGAGTGGAGCTCTTCTCAGAGGCAGAAGCACAACAAGCCCGTCAAGATGCTGATGATCTTTTAGAAGAAGAAAGAGAGATGTCCCTGATCAGGTCGACCATCTACCAGCAAGACCTTCGGCGATTTCATGCCAGGAACGTAAGAGGCCGAGCATTTCAGGAGGGGGACCTGGTTCTCCAAGTGGATCAGCAACGTCCACACAAGCTTGCCCCCGCCTGGGAGGGCCCCTTCGTCATCACCAAAGTGCTCCACAATGGTGCATATCAACTGTAGAATGTGGAACACAAGAAAGATGAGTCGTGCGCCTCGAATGAGAGCTTCTCCACCATTTTAACACTTAAGCATTCAAACTGTCGAGATGTAATAAGAAGTACCTTTTAGTTTTTTTATCAAAGACAAGGTTTTGCAGTCTCCTAAATGATTGTTATTAATTAATACATGTGTTAAAAATCCCCCAGTTGGTGGCTTAGCCGCGAATCCTATTCGCCTAAGTTTCAAAAAACAAAATCCCACCGAGTGAGGAACAATCCTCTCACTCCGGGGGCTTAGCTGCGAATCTGATTCGCCTAAGTTTAAAAAATTGTACCGAGTGGTGAGCAACTCTCCCACTCGGGGGCTTACCTAGAGTCCTGTACTCGCCCAAGTTTCAAAAAATCCTACCGAGTGGTGAGCAACCCTCCCACTCGGGGGCTTAGCTGTAGTCCAGTACTCGCCTAAGTTTCAAAATATCCTACCGAGTGGTGAGCAACCCTCTGACTCAGGGGCTTAGCCGCAGTCCAGTACTCGCATAAGTTTCCAAAAATCCTACCGAGTGGTGAGCAACCCTCCCACTCGGGGGCTTAGCTCCAGTCCAGTACTCACCTAAGTTTAAAAAATCCTACAGAGTGGAGAGCAACCCTCCCACTCGGGGGCTTAGCTGCAGTCCAGTACTCGCCTAAGTTTCAAAAAATTCTACCGAGTGGTGAGCATGCCTCCCGCTCGGGGGCTTAGCTGTAGTCCAGTACTCGCCTAAGTTTAAAAAATCATACCGAGTGGAGAGAAACCCTCCCACTCGGGGGCTTAGCTGCAGTCCAGTACTCGCCTAAGTTTAAAACAATCTACTGACTGGAGAGAAACCCTCCCACTCGGGGGCTTAGTTGCAGTACATTACTTGCCTAAGTTTCAAACACACTCTATCCTTATCCGCAAGGACATTGAGGTGCAGGTCGACCACGACATTATCCTCGGAGTTAAGACACAAATACAACGTCCGCTCCATCCTTATTCACAAGGATGATGAGATGCAGGTCGACCACGACCTTATCCTTGGAGCTATGACACAAATACAACGTCCGCTCCATCCTTATCCGCAAGGACGATGAGGTGCAGGTCGACCACGACCTTATCCTTGGAGCTACGAAACAAATACAACGTTTACTCCATCCTTATCCGCATGGACGATCAGGTGCAGGTCGACCAAGACCTTATCCTCAGAGCTACGACACAAATACAACGTCCACTCCATCCTTATCCGTAAGGACGACGAGGTGTAGGTCGACCACGACCTTATCCTCGGAGCTACGACACAAATACAACGTCTGCTCCATCCTCGGATTCGATGAAAAGGGTCCTTATGAAGGGTAAATAGAAATTGGCATATCACGTTGTGGTTTTGGCGTAGGTAAGAAACATTCTTGCTAGAAACCTATAGCAGCCACGTAAAAACTTGCAAAAACAATTAGAGGACGTCTAACTTGTTCTTGCAGCATATGCCGTGTGATGTGATATGGCCAAAAGGATGTGATGAATGATATATGTGATGTATGAGGATCATGTTCTTGTAATAGGAATCACGACTTGCATGTCGATGAGTATGACAACCGGTAGGAGCCATAGGAGTTGTCTTAATTTATTGTGTGACCTGCATGTCACTGAAAACGCCATGTTATAACTTTACTTTATTGCTAACCATTAGCCATAGTAGTAGAAGTAACAGTTGGTGAGACAACTTCATGAAGACATGTTGATGGAGATAATGGTGTCATGCCGGTGACAATGATGATCATGTCGCCCTGAAGATGGAGATCAAAATGAGCAAAATGATATTGGCCATATCATGTCACTATTAGATTGCATGTTATGTTTATCATTTTTTTACATCTTATTTTCTTAGAACGACGGTAGCTTAAATAAGATGATCCCTCGCAATAATTTCAAGAAAGTGTCCCCCCTAACTGTGCACCATTGCTAAGGTCCATTGTTTCGAAGCACCTGGTGATAATTGGGTGTGATAGGTTCTAACATTCGCATACAACGGGTGTAAGCCAGATTTACACATGCAATACACTTAGGTTGACTTGACGAGCCTAGCATGTACAGACATGGCCTCTGAACATGGAAGACAGAAAGTTCGAACATGAGTCGTATAGAAGATACGATCAACATGAAGATGTTCACCGTTGATGACTAGTCCGTCTCACGTGATGATCGGACACGACCTAGTTGACTCGGATCATGTATCACTTAGATGACTAGAGGGATGTCTATCTGAGTGGGAGTTCATTAAATAATTTGATTAGATGAACTTAATTATCATGAACATATTCTAAAAATATTTGCAATATGTCTTCTAGATCAAATGGCCCATGCTAAAGTTGCCCTCAACTTCAACGCGTTCCTAGAGAAAACCAAGATGAAATACGATGGTAGCAACTACACGGACTGGGCCCATAACCTGAGGATTATCCTCATAGCTGCCAAGAAAGCATATGTCCTTGAAGCACCGCTAGGTGAAGCACCTGTTTTCCCAGCAACTCAAGACGTTATTAATGCCTGGCAGTCGCGTAGTGATGATTACTCCCTGGTTCAGTGCAGCATGCTTTACAGCTTAGAACCGGGGCTCCAAAACCGTTTTGAGCAGCACAGAGCATATGAGATGTTCCAAGAGATGAAAATGGTTTTCCAAGCACATGCCCGGGTCGAGAGATATGAAGTCTCCGGCAAGTTCTACATTTGTAAGATTGAGGAGAATAGTTCCGTCAGCGAGCACATACTCAAAATGTTTGGGTTGCACAACCGCTTGTCTCAGCTGGGAGTTAATCTCCCGGATGTCGTGGTCGTTGACAGAATCCTTCAGTCGCTCCACGCGGAATGTCATGTGGTGGACCTTGGAGAAACATAAGGTCCTAGCAAAGTACATTACCCTCATCAAGGACATGTACGATAATGTTGTGACAAGTGTTCGAACAAGTGATGTCGACACTGATGACTTCCCGATAGGACTGCATCAGGGGTCAGCTTTGAGCCCTTATCTTTTTGCATTGGTGATGGATGAGGTCACAAGGGATATACAAGGAGATATCCCATGGTGTATGCTCTTTACGGATGATGTGGTTCTAGTTGACGATAGTCGGACGGGGGTAATTAGGAAGTTAGAGTTATGGAGACAAACCTTGGAATCGAAAGGGTTTAGGCTTATTAGAACTAAAACCGAGTACATGATGTGCGGTTTCAGTGCTACTAGGTGTGAGGAGGAGGAGGAGCTTAGCCTTGATGGCCAGGTGGTACCTCGGAAGGACACCTTTCGGTATTTGGGGTCAATGCTACAGGAGGATGGGGGTATTGATGAAGATGTGAACCATCGAATCAAAGCCAGGTGGATGAAGTGGCGCCAAGCTTATGGCATTCTTTGTGACAAGAGAGTGCCACAAAAGCTAAAAGGCAAGTTCTATTGGATGGCGGTTCGACCCGCAATGTTGTATGGCGCTGAGTGTTGGCCGACTAAAAGGCAACATGTTCAACAGTTAGGTGTGGCGGAGATGCGCATGTTGAGATGGATGTGTGGCCACACTAGGAAGGATCGAGTCCGGAATGATGATATACGAGATAGAGTTGGGGTAGCACCAATTGAAGAGAAGCTTGTCCAACATCGTCTGAGATGGTTTGGGAATATTTGCAGACCTCCAGAAGCTCAAGTGCATAGCGGACGGCTAAAGCGTGCGGAGAATGTTAAGAGAGGGTGGGGTAGACCGAAGTTGACATGGGAGGAGTCTGTTAAGAGAGACCTGAAGGATTGGAGTATCACCAAAGAGCTAGCTATGGACAGGAGTGTGTGGAAGCTTGCAATCCCTGTACCAGAGCCATGAGTTGGTTGCGAGATCTTATGGGTTCACCTCTAGCCTACCCCAACTTGTTTGGGACTAAAGGCTTTGTTGTTGTTGGCAAACATTTTATTTAAATGTCCAAGAGACGATACATTTTTTTTGAACTTATGAGAACACATTTTTTCCATTGTACAAATAGTTATAACGCGAGTCACAAACATGTTTCTACATGCGTTAACATTTTTAACACATGACATGAAACTTTTTTTCTTACCTCAGATCCCTCTCCATGTTGGATCATTAGGATACTTCATTTGAGACTCTTTTGTTTCTTTCAAGGTAGGGACATCCTACACAAGAAGAAATACAAGTATCATGACATGACATCCAGATCTTGCTTTTTCCATTACTTCTCTACCACGGGCACGGATATGTCGGGTCCTATGCTACATTGGCAATAGAGAGGTGAATTCTGACGTCAGATTTAATCGGTGCCAATATGCAAGATATATTCGCATGTTTCATGCAAGATATTTTCGCTTATTGCATACAAGATATGACATGACGATCTGGTCAATGCTCACTGATATATTTTCTTGTCGTCATGTAATATATGACAGCCATATCCAGCTCCTGTTTCCGAGCACTCTATCTTAGGTATACTGCCAACTCTCTATCTTAGGGACGTGCGCAGCTAGCTACAAAATGCTATATAAACTAGACCATTTTGTAGCTTCCAGTCATCCAATACATTCTCATACAAACCAGTAGCACTTATCCAACAAGCCATACATTGTAATCGTGTATTACATTGGACGATTATTGTAAGACTAACTGTTAGAACATTTTTATGGAAGTCACAATCTTTTTTCTGGAATGGTATGAACTTTATGTAAATTACATCAAAATTTTCTTATAGTTTAAACAAAATTAAAAAATGTCATGATTATTTTTGTTTAAACGGGTAACATTTTATTAAATGTCACAAACATTTTTTTTGAGATTATGGGAACTACTTTAATTACGTCATACAAACAATTAGAAAAGTGTCACAATCATATTTTTGAAATGCGTGAACCTTTTTCATAAATGTCAGGAACATTTTTTTAATGGGATGAAACATTTTTGACGTGACATACTATTCCCTCTCCATGTTGAATCATAAGGATACTTCATTTGGAAAGCCCATGCGGGCGTACAGGCTGTCGACTAGTATATATAAAAGGGAAGATTCATTACCTTCCTTCAACGGGAATGTCTCCAATAGTTTGCAAGGTTTTGAAAGCAAAGCAATAAGCACATAACTGTAAAATTCGCGTGTACCTCTACGACATCAACCGAATTAGCTAGTGAGCATTTCTCTAGAGGCCTAGATCGTGTATTCCTTCCTTCTTACGTATCCTCCAGTAGGGCACAACCTTCGCTGTACTCATTTCCATTTTTTCCCACATGACTCACAAGGGCAGCGGCGGTGGCGGCGATATGTGCCTCTGCGCCGGCCATCCGCAGATGGTGGGGCCGGTGTAAGACGAGGACCACCTCGGCGAGATCTTCGTCCCCCCCCCCCCCCCCCCCCCCCCCGCTTCCCTCCTCGCTCGTCCTAGCCTCCGCCATCTCCGGGCAATGGAGGCGCCTCGTCATGGACCACGCCTTATTCCGTAGCTTCCGCAACCACCACCAGAGGCACCCCATCCTTGGTGTCTTCCACATGCGCGGCGGAGAGCCGGTGTTCACCATCCTCCTCGACGCACCAATTAGACCCCTCGCAAGCTCTTCTCCCTACGCTTCTGGCACACGCTCGATCGCTGGAACTTGCTCGGATGCTGCCATGGCCACGTCCTCATCATCAACCGGGATCTGGCCCTTCTCCTTTTGTTTGCCCCTATCACCAGGGGCCTCCGCGGCATGGTAATTCCTCCGAATTTCATCGATGACGAGTACGTCATCTACAACGGGGGTGCGCTCTCCACTGCCGCCGACGAGCAGGGTCGCGCGCACGAAGACTGCCATTCGGGCCTCTTCAAGTTGGTTCTGGTGGCCCCTAGATAGAGACACCTAGTGCTAGCCTGGGTCTACTCCTTAGAGACAGGTGAGTGGGAGATCTTCTCATAATGGCGAAACAATGTATTGTGAGCAAGTTGCTCCCCTCCACCCTAATCAGAAATGTTGTTTACCGGTGGCTAAAAATGCCCCGCGATGGCACACTCAAGTCCGATTTGGATAGCCAAACACTATCTATGGTCAGGAGGCCTATTTTTAATGACATTCCCAGTTCAAGCATCCAGATGGTCATGAGTGATCATGGCCATGTTGGCCTCGTTGTATTTTCATACCAGAGCCTACAAATGTGGGAACGCATGCTCAATAGACATGGTACTACCATATGGGTGCCACGATAGACCGCTCGCATGCATAGTATGATTTGGTATACTATGCTGAATATACTAGGGTACTCCGAGGATGGTGATGCGCTTCTTCTATTAGTGTCCTTCGGTGGGTGTGCGACCACCTACTCCTTCATGCTTCAACATGAGCAATTGGAGTAGACGAATATTAATCAAAGATTTTTGGAGTATTCCAACCATCCGTTCGCATACTTTTATAATGCAAGTAATTGCTTATCTTTACATTACAAGAGTTGCCTGAACCTGCTTGTTTGGCATGCATGGTTGGCCAATACACTGTCTTTGAACAGATTTTTAGCAAATTAGATCAATATAATGAGTAGTTCTGTTTTTTGTGTGTTATAACTCAATTGTAATTATCTAGAAAGGTATCAAACTATTTTGACTAATTTGCACTTTCATAACATTTCTTTGCTTACATCCTCTATATAAAGTCATTGTGGGAGTATGCCGTGTACGCGGCGGAAGCGGGTTTAATCCCCAATCTTGGCATCCGAAGTTTTCATCGTTTAAAGAGACATAAAACAGATTATGAAAATTAATCAATCCTCTCAAAAAATGTGTAGTCAAAGACACCTTCCTAGTAAATCTTAGACGTGAAATTTAAGCATACAAGGCTCGTGAAGGGCACTCCATTGCATGTAGCAGGTTTCTTATGTAGTAAAAGATTTTCTATCAATAATATTATTGTAAAGATATCATTACATGTAGCAGGTTTCTTCAGCCCGACTCTTGATGCTATATTTTCAGTAATTGACAATACATACCAAGTTGCTGACATGTAAGAATACTCAGATGATATGCCAAATAGACCTTAGGTTGTTTCATAGTTGTGTGGTTGTTAACGCTACTGCTGTTATGCATGCGTAGAACATCCTCTTCTTCCCCATTTTACCTTGTTGACTGAGTGGTTCACTGAAAGCATAGAAATTTAGAATTGTGAGGCTGACAGTCAATTGTTATTTGTTAAGTTAGTGACACTATTGTCTTGGTTTTACACACCCCTACAGCCGACCCTTGTTAAAGGTGAAAAACCTTCATATGTCCATTTGCTAGCGAAAATTGTTCAATGGTTGAGGTGTCACCTCTTATATTTCCCTAATTTAGGTGTCCATTGCTATTCTATCATCTTGACATTTTTTGTGTGTAAATTTCCCATCTGTTCTAATCCTTTCTTGATATTTGATATTTTTTTCCATTTATACGCATTTGACATATTTCATAAATGCAATAAACATATTTTAAAACATGCAAACATAGTTAAGAGGCAAATCATTTTTTTCAATAGTACAATACTTATTCTTAACTTATGTGATTTTTAAATGTCATGAACATTTTTTGGAAGGGGCAAACAATTTATTAAAATGTCACAACCATTTTTCTTGAATGATACGATACATTTTTTTGTATTTATGAGAACACATTTTATACATTCTACAAATAGTTATAAAGCGAGTCACGAACATGTTTCGACATGCACTAACATTTTTCATACATGACATGAAACTTTTTTTCGTAACTCATATCCCTCTCCATGTTGGATCATTAGGATACTTCATTTGGGTTGTGTTTCTTTCTTTCAAGGTTAGGACATCCTAAACAAGCAGAAAAACAAGTATCACATATACAAGAGATTTGAAAAGCAGATAACACATAAAAATGAAAAATCTCAGTTCTCACATGTTCCCAAAGATGAACATAGTTTGGCTAAACAGGCAATGACATATCTTCACATTACGAGAAGACCATTTCTTAATTTTAGGTCCCAGCACAACATGTCAAAGACCCAGCTATCTCAGTACCGCGATGCCGTGTAGAGATTCTGGGTGCACCGAAACAGCAAACCATTTAACACTGACTCCCACATGACCCCTCGTTCTAAAGTCAAGCTCCGAGTAAGCAACCAAAAACATGTACACTATCTACTACATTGGTGTGAGCCCTCGAAATCAGCCCTCTATGGTGTCACGCACACACACACACACACGCACACACACACACATAGAATGAGAGAAAGAGAGAGAATGAATGAATCATTCATTCTTTCAGCCTGTGGCTATTCTTCCTGTTGGAAATATGCCCTAGATGCAATAATAAAATGGTTATTATTATATTTCCTTGTTCATGATAATTGTCTATTGTTTAGGCTATAATTGTGTTATCCGGAAATCGTAATACATGTGTGAATACATAGACCAGAACATGTCCCTAGTGAGCCTCTAGTTGACTAGCTCGTTGATCAAAAGATAGTCATGGTTTCCTGACTATGGACATTAGATGTCATTGATAACGGGATCATATCATTAGGAGAATGATGTGATGGACAAGACCCAATCCTAAGCATAGCTCAAAGATCGTGTAGTTCGTTTGCTAGAGCTTTTCCGAATATCAAGTATCATTTCCTTAGACCATGAGATTGTTCAATTCCTGGATACCGTAGGAGTGCTTTGGGTGTGCCAAACGTCACAACGTAACGGGGTGACTATAAAGGTGCACTACGGGTATCTCCGAAATTGTCTATTGGGTTCGCACGAATCGAGACTGGGATTTGTCACTCCGTATGACGGAGAGGTATCTCTGGGCCCACTTGGTAATGCATCATCATAATGAGTTCAATGTGACCAAGTGGTTGATCACGAGATCATGCAATACGGTACGAGTAAAGTGACTTGCTGGTAACGAGATTGAACGAGGTATTGGGATACCGACGATCGAGTCTCGGGTGAGTAACGTACCGATTGACAAAGGGAATGTTATACAGGATCGATTGAATCCACGACATCGTGGTTCATCCGATGAGATCATCGAGGACCATGTGGGAGCCAACATGGGTATCCAGATCCCGATGTTGGTTGTTGACCAGAGAGTCGCCTCGGTCAAGTCTGCGTGTGTCCCGAACCCGTAGGGTCTACACACTTAAGGTTCGGTGACGCTAGGGTTGTAGAGATATTAGTATGCGGTAACCCGAAAGTTGTTCAGAGTCCCGGATGAGATCCCGGACGTCACGAGGAGTTCCGGAATGGTCCGGAGGTGAAGAATTATATATAGAAAGTCTAGTTTCGGCCATCGGGAAAGTTTCGGGGGTCACCGGTATTGTACGAGGACCACCGGAAGGGTCCCGGGGGTCCACCGGGTGGGGCCACCTATCCCGGAGGGCCCCATGGGCTGAAGTGGGGAAGGGAACCAGCCCCTGGTGGGCTGGTGCGCCCCCCTTAGGATACCCCTGCACCTAGGGTTGGAAACCCTAGGGGTGGGGGGCGCCCCACTTGGCTTGGGGGGCAAGCCACCCCCCTTGGCCGCCGCCCCCCTTGAGATCCAATCTCTAGGGCCGGCGCCCCCCAGGGGGCCCTATATATAGTGGGGGCAGGGAGGGCAGCCGCACCCTAGCCCCTGGCGCCTCCCTCTCCCTCCCGTGACACCTCTCCCTCCCGTGACACCTCTCCCTCCCGTGACACCTCTCCCTCTCGCTGAGCTTGGCGAAGCCCTACCGAGAACACCGTTGCTTCCACCACCACGCCGTCATGCTGCTGGATCTCCATCAACCTCTCCTTCCCCCTTGCTGGATCAAGAAGGAGCATACTTCTTCCCAACCGTACATATGTTGAACACGGAGGTGCCGTCCGTTCGGCACTCGGTCATCGGTGATTTGGATCACGATGAGTACGACTCCATCAACCCTGTTCTCTTGAACGCTTACGCGCGCGATCTACAAGGGTATGTAGATGCACTCCCCTTTCCCTCGTTGCTAGATAACTCCACAGATTGATCTTGGTGATGCGTAGAAAATTTTAAATTCTGCTACGTTCCCCAACAGTTCCAGTGTGTGGTAGTTCGAGAGCTACCGCAGCTTCCGCAACCACCACCTAAGGCCCCCCATCCTTGGTGTCTTCCAGATGCGCGACGGAGAGCCGATGTTCACCATCCTCCTCGACGCACCAATTAGACCCCTCGCAAGCGCTTCTCCCTACGCTTCTGGCATGCGCTTGGTCTGTGGAACTTGCTCGAATGCTGCGATGGCCACGTCCTCATCATCAACCGGGATCTGGCCTTTCTCATTCTGTTCGCCCCTGTCACCAGGGGGCCCCGCGGTGTGGTAATTCCTCCGAATTTCGTCGATAACGAGTACGTCATCTTCAACGGGGCATGCTCTCCGCTGCCGCCGACGACCAGGGTCACGTGCATGGAGACTGCCACTCGGGCCCCTTCAAGGTGGTTCTGGTGGCCCCAAGATTGGAGACACCTACTGCTAGCCTGGGTCTACTCCGTAGAGACAGGTGAGTGGGAGATCTTCTCATAATGGCGGAACCATGTATTGTCAGCAAGTTGGTCCCCTCCACCCTCATTAGAAATGATGTTTACCGATGGGTAAAAATGCCCCGGGATGGCACACTCAAGTCCTATTTGGATAGCCAAACACTATCTATGGTAAGGAGGCCTATTTTTAATGACATTCCCAGTTGCAGCATCCAGATCTTCATGGGTGATCATGGCCATGTTGGCCTCGTTGTATTTTCGTACCAGAGCCTACAAACGTGGGAACGCATGCTCAATAGAAATGGTACTGCCATATGGGTGCCATGATAGACCGCTCGCATGCATAGTATGCTTTGGTATGCTATGCTGAATATAGTAGGGTATTCCGAGGATGGTGATGCACTTCTTCTAACAATGTCCTTAGGTGGGTGTGCGACCACCTACTCCTTCATGCTTCCACTTGAGCCATTGGAGTGGACGAATCTTAATCAAAGATTTTTGGAGTATTCCTACCATCCGTCCGCATACTTCTTACGGCAAGTAATTGCTTATCTTTATATTACAAGAGTCGCCAGAACCTGCTTATTTTGCATACATGGTTGCCCAATGCACTGTGCTTTGAACTGATTGGTAGCAAATTAGATCAATATAATGAGTAGTTCTGTTTTGTGTGTGTTATAACTCAATATAATGAGTCATGAACATGTTTCGACATGCATTAACATTTTTCATATATGACATGAAACTTTTTTTTCTTACCTCATATCCCTCTCCATGTTGGATCATTTGGATACTTCATTTGGGACGCGTTTCTTTCTTTCAAGGTAGGGACATCCTAAACAAGAAGAAAAACAAGTATCACATATACAAGAGATTTGAAAAGCAGATAAGACATAAATGCAAAATCTCAGTTCTCACAAATTCCCAAAGATGAACTTAGTTTGGCTAAACAGGTAATGACATATCTTCACATTACGAGAAGATCATTTCTTAATTTTAGGTCCTAGTAGAAAATGTCAAAGAGCCAGCTATCTCAGTACCACGATGTCGTGTAGACATTCTGGGTGCACCGAAGCAGCAAACCGTTTAACACCGACTCCCACATGACCCCTCGCTCTAAAGTCAAGCTCCGAGTAAGAAACCAAAAACATGTACACTATCTATTACATAGGTGTGAGCCCTCGAAATCAGCCATCAATGGTGTTACACACACATAGAATGAGAGAAAGAGAGAGAATGAATGAATCATTCATTCTTTTAGGCTGTGGCTATTCTTCCGGTGTGTGGCAGTTCGAGAGCTACCGCAGCTTACGCAGCCACCACCTGAGGCCCCCCATCCGTGGTGTCTTCCAGATGCGTGGTGGAGAGCCGGTGTTCACCATCCTCCTCGACGCACCAATTAGACCCCTCGCAAGCGCTTCTCCCTATGCTTATGGCACGCGCTCGGTCGGTGGAACTTGCTCGGATGCTGCCATGGCCACGTCCTCATCATCAACCGGGATCTGGCCCTTCTCCTTCTGTTCGCCCCTGTCACCAGGGGCCTCCACGGCATGGTAATTCCTTCGAATTTCATCGATGAATAGTACGTCATCTACAACGGGGGCATGCTCTCCACTGCCGCCGATGAGAAGGGTCACATGCACGGAGACTGCCACTCGGGCCCCTTCAAGGTGGTTCTGGTGGCCCCCAGATCGAGACAGCTAGTGATAGCCAGTGTCTACTCCTTAGAGACTGGTGAGTGGGAGATCTTCTCATAATGGCGGAACATGTATTGTCACCAAGTTGGTCCCCTCCACCCTCATCAGAAATGTTGTTTACCAATGGCTCAAAATGCCCCGTGATGGCACAGTCAAGTCCGATTTGGATTGCCAAACACTATCTATGGTAAGGAGGCCTATTTATAATGACATTCCCAGTTCCAGCATCCATATCGTCATGGGTGATAATGGCCATGTTGGCCTCATTGTATTTTCATACCAGAGCCTACAAATGTGGGAATGCATGCTCAATAGACATGGTACTGCATATGGGTGCCACGATAGACCGCTCGCATGCATAGTATGCCATGGTATGCTATGCTGAATATAGTAGGGTATTCCGAGGATGGTGATGCACTTCTTCTAACAGTGTCCTTCGGTGGGTCTGGAACCACCTACTCCTTCATGCTTCAACTTGAGCCATTAGATTAGACGAATCTTAATCAAAGATTTTTGGAGTATTCCTACCATCCATTCGCATTCTTCTATACTGCAAGTAATTGCTTATCTTTATATTACAAGAGTTGCCCGAACCTGCTTATTTTGCACGCATGGTTGCCAAATGCACTGTGCTTTGAACTGATTGGTAGCAAATTAGATCAATATAATGAGTAGTTCTGTTTTGTGTGTGTTATAACTCAATTGTATTTATCTAGAAAGATATCAAACTATCTTGACTAATTTGCACTTTCATATCATTTCTTTGCTTACATCCT
The DNA here is from genome assembly GCA_034509565.1 of Triticum monococcum. NCBI lineage: Eukaryota > Viridiplantae > Streptophyta > Magnoliopsida > Poales > Poaceae > Triticum > Triticum monococcum. Next base: position 30,073,074 of record CM067847.1, read on the forward strand.
CTATATAAAGTCATTGTGGGAAACGACCTGTTGGTCGGGTTGGTGGGGGTATGGCGTGTGCGTGGCGGAAGCGGGTTTAATCCCCAATCCTGGCATCCGATGTTTTCATCGTTTAAAGAAACATAAAACAGATTGTGAAAATTACTCAATCTTCGAAATATAACGTGTAGTCAAAGACAACTTCCTAGTAAATCTTACACCTGAAATTTAAGCATACAAGGCTCTAAAGGGGACTCCATTGTATGTAGCAGGTTTCTTATGTAGTAAACTATTTTCTATCGACAATATTATTCTAAAGATATCATTACATGTAGCAGGTTTCTTGAGCCCGACTCTTGATTCTATATTTTCAGTAATTGACAATACATACCAAGTTGCTGACATGTAAGAATACTCAGATGATATGCCAAATATACCTTAGGTTGTTTCAGAGTTGTGTTGTTGTTAATGCTATTACTATTATCCATGCGTAGAACATCCTCTTCTTCCCCATTTTAACGTGTTGACAGAGTGGTTCACTGAAAGCATAGAAATTTAGAATTGTGAGGCTGACAGTCAATTGTTATTTGTTAAGTTAGTGATACTTTTGTCTTGGTTTTACACACCCCTACAACTGACCCTTGTTAAAGGTGAAAATCCATCATATGTCCATTAGCTAGCAAAAATTGTTCAATGGTTGAGGTGTCACCTCTTATATTTCCCTAATTGAGGTGTCCATTGCTATTCTATCATCTTGACATTTTTTGTTTGTAAATTTCCCATTTGTTCCGATCCTTTCTTGATATTCGATATTTTTTCCATTGCTACGCATTTGACATATTTCATAAATGCAATAAACATATTTTCAATCATGCAAACATAGTTAAGAGGAAAATCGTTTTGTAGGAAAGTCCTTCACTTTTTTTCAACGGTACAATACTTATTCTTAACTTATATGATTTTTAAATGTCATGAACATTTTTTGGAAGGGGCAAACATTTTATTTAAATGTCACAACCATTTTTTTGAATGAGACGATACATTTTTTTGTATTTATGAGAACACATTTTCTACATTCTACAAATAGTTATAAAGCGAGTCACGCACATGTTTCGACATGCATTAACATTTTTCGTACATGACATGAAACTTTTTATCTTACCTCATATCCCTCTCCATGTTGGATCATTAGGATACTTCATTTGGGACGCGTTTCTGTCTTTCAAGGTAGGGACATCCTAAACAAGAAGAAAAACAAGTATCACATATACAAGAGATTTGAAAAGCAAACAACACATAAAAATGTAAAATCTCAGTTCCCACATATTCCCAAAGATGAACATAGTTTGGCTAAACAGGTAATGACATCTCTTCACATTACGAGAAGATCATTTCTTAATTTTAGGTCCCAGCAAAACATGTCAAAGAGCCAGATATCTCAGTACAGCAATGCCGTGTAGACATTCTGGGTGCATCGAAATAGCAAACCGTTTAACACCGACTCCCACATGACCACTCGCTCTAAAGTCAAGCTCCGAGTAAGCAACCAAAAACATGTACACTATCTATTACATAGGTGTGAGCCCTCGAAATCAGCCATCTATGGTGTCACACACGCACACACAAACACACACATAGAATGAGAGAAAGAGAGAGAATGAATGAATCATTCATTCTTTCAGGTTGTGGCTATTCTTCCAGTGTGTGGCAGTTCGAGAGCTACCGCAGCTTCCATAGCCACCACCTGAGGCCCCCCATCCGTGGTGTCTTCCAGATGTGCGGTGGAGAGCCGGTGTTCACCATCCTCCTTGACGCACCCATTAGAACCCTCGCAAGCGCTTCTCCCTACGCTTATGGCATGTGCTTGGTCGGTGGAACTTGCTCGGATGCTGCCATGGCCACGTCCTCATCATCAACCAGGATCTGGCCCTTCTCCTTCTGTCCGCCCCTATCACCAGGGGCCTCCGCGGCGTGGTAATTCCTCTGAATTTCATCGATGAATAGTACGTCATCTACAACGGGGGAATGCTCTCCACTGCCGCCAACGAGCAGGGTCACGTGCACGAAGACTGCCACTCAGGACCCTTCAAGGTGGTTCTGGTGGCCCCAGATAGAGACACCTAGTGATAGCCTGGGTCTACTCCTTAGAGACTGGTCAGTGGGAGATCCTCTCATAATGGAGGAACCATGTATTGTCAGCAAGGTTGTCCCCTCCACCCTCATAAAAAATGTTGTTTACCGATGGCTAAAAATGCCCCGGGATGGCACACTTAAGTCCGATTTGGATAGCCAAACACTATCTATTGTAAGGAGGCCTATTTTCAATGACATTCCCAGTTCCAGCATCCAGATCATCATGGGTGATCATGGCCATGTTGGCCTCGTTGTATTTTCATACTAGAGCCTACAAATGTCGGAACACATGCTCAATAGACATGGTACTTCCATATGGGTGCCATGATAGACTGCTCGCGTGCATAATATGCCTTGGTATGCTATGCTGAATATAGTGGGGTACTCTGAGGATGGTGACGCGCTTCTTCTAACAGTGTCCTTCGGTGGGTGTGCGACAACCTACTCCTTCATGATTCAACTTGAGCCATTGGAATGGACGAATCTTAGTCAAATATTTTTGGAGTATTCCTACCATTCGTTCGCATACTTCTATACTACAAGTAATTGCTTATCTTTATATTACAAGAGTTGCCTGAACCTGCTTATTTTGCACGCATGGTTGCCCAATGCAATGTGCTTTGAACTGATTGGTAGCAAATCAGATCAATATAATGAGTAGTTCTGTTTTTTGTGCGTTATAACTTAATTGTATTTATCTGGAAAGATATCAAAATATTTTGACTAATTTGCACTTTCATATCATTTCTTTGCTTACATCCTCTATATAAAGTCATTGTGGGAAACAACCTCTTGGTCAGGTTGGTGGCGGTATGGCGTGTGCGTGGCGGAAGTGGGTTTAATCCCCAATCCTGGCATCCGATGTTTTCATTGTTTAAAGAAACATAAAACAGATTGTGAAAATTACTCAATCTTCTAAATATAACGTGTATTCAAAGACAACTTCCTAGTAAATCTTACACCTGAAATTTAAGCATACAAGGCTCTAAAGGGGACTCCATTGCATGTAGGAGGTTTCTTATGTAGTAAAATATTTTCTATCGACAATATTATTGTAAAGATATCATTACATGTAGCAGGTTTCTTGAGCCCGACTCTTGATGCTATATTTTCAGTAATTGACAATACATACCAAGTTGCTGACATGTAAGAATACTTAGATGATATGCCAAATAGACCTTAGGTTGTTTCAGAGTTGGGTTGTTGTTAATGCTATTACTATTATCCATGCGTAGAACATCCTCTTCTTCCCCATTTTAACGTGTTGACAGAGTGGTTCACTGAAAGCATAGAAATTTAGAATTGTGAGGCTGACAGTCAATTGTTATTTGTTAAGTTAGTGATACTTTTGTCTTGGTTTTACACACCCCTACAACCGACCCTTGTTAAAGGTGAAAATCCTTCATATGTCCATTAGCTAGCAAAAATTGTTCAATGGTTGAGGTGTCACCTCTTATATTTCCCTAATTGAGGTGTCCATTTCTATTCTATCATCTTGACATTTTTTGTGTGCAAATTTCCCATTTGTTCTGATCCTTTCTTGATATTTGATATTTTTTCCATTGCTGCGCATTTGACATATTTCATAAATGCAATAAACATATTTTCAAACATCCAAACATAGTTAAGAGGAAAATCATTTTCTAGGAAAGTCCTTCACTTTTTTTTCAACGGTACAATACTTATTCTTAACTTATATGATTTTTAAATGTCATGAACATTTTTTGGAAGGGGCAAACATTTTATTTAAATGTCACAACCATTTTTTTTGAATGAGACGATACATTTTTTTGTATTTATGAGAACACATTTTCTACATTCTACAAATAGTTATAAAGCGAGTCACGCACATGTTTCGACATGCATTAACATTTTTCGTACATGACATGAAACTTTTTATCTTACCTCATATCCCTCTCCATGTTGGATCATTAGGATACATCATTTGGGACGCGTTTCTGTCTTTCAAGGTAGGGACATCCTAAACAAGAAGAAAAACAAGTATCACATATACAAGAGATTTGAAAAGCAGATAACACATAAAAATGCGAAATCTCAGTTCTCACATATTCCCAAAGATGAACATAGTTTGGGTAAACAGGTAATGACATATCTTCACATTACGACAAGATCATTTCTAATTTTAGGTCCCAACACAACATTTCAAAGAGCCAGCTATCTCAATACCGCGATGTTGTCTAGACATTCTGGGTGCACCAAAACAGCAAACCGTTTAACACCGACTCCCACATGACCCCTCGCTCTAAAGTCAAGCTCCGAGTAAGCAACCGAAAACATGTACACTATCTATTACATAGGTGTGAGCCCTCGAAATCAGCCATCTATGGTGTCACACACACACACACATAGAATGAGAGAAAGAGAGAAAATGATTGAATCATTCATTCTTTCAGGCTGTGGCTATTCTTCCAGTGTGTGGCAGTTCGAGAGCTACCGCAGCTTCTGTAGCCACCACCTGAGACCCCCCATCCGTGGTGTCTTCCAGATGTGCGGTGGAGAGCCGGTGTTCACCATACTCCTCGACGCACCAATTAGACCCCTCCCAAGCGCTTATCCCTACGCTTATGGCACATGCTCTGTCGGTGGAACTTGCTCGGATGCTGCCATGGCCACGTCCTCATCATCAAACAGGATCTGGCCCTTCTCCTTCTGTTCGCCCCTGTCACCAGGGGCCTCCGCGGCGTGGTAATTCCTCCGAATTTCGACGTTGAAGAGTACATCATCTACAACGGGGGCATGCTCTCCGCTGCCGCCGACGAGCAGGGTCACGTGCACGGAGACTGCCACTCGGGCCCCTTCAAGGTGGTTATGGTGGCCCCCAGATGGAGACACCTAGTGATAGGCTGGGTCTACTCCTTAGAGACTGGTGAGTGGGAGATCTTCTCATAATGGTGGAACCATGTATTGTCAGCAAATTGGTCCCCTCCACCCTCATCAGAAATGTTGTTTACCGATGGCTAAAAATTCCCCAGGATGGCACACTCAAGTCCGATTTGGATAGCCAAACACTCTCTATGGTAAGGAGTCCTATTTTTAATGGCATTCCCAGTTCCAGCATCCAAATCATCATGGGTGATCATCCATGTTGGCCTTGTTGTATTTTCGTACCAGAGCCTACAAATGTGGGAACGCATGCTCAATAGACATGGTACTGCCATATGGGTGCCACGATAGACCGCTCGCATGCATAGTATGCCTTGGTATGCTATGCTGAATATAGTAGGGTACTCCGAGGATGGTGATGCACTTCTTCTAACAGTGTGCTTCGGTGGGTGTGGAACCACCTACTCCTTCATGCTTCAACTTGAGCCATTGGATTAGACGAATCTTAATCAAAGATTTTTGGAGTATTCCTACCATCCGTTCGCATACTTCTATACTGCAAGTAACTGCTTATCTTTATATTACAAGAGTTACCTGAACCTGCTTATTTTGCACGCATGGTTGCCAAATGCATGTGCTTTGAACTGATTGGTAGCAAATTAGATCAATATAATGAGTAGTTCTGTTTTTTGTGTGTTATAACTTAATTGTATTTATCTGGAAAGATATCAAACTATTTTGACTAATTTGCACTTTCATATCATTTCTTTGCTTACATCCTCTATATAAAGTCATTGTGGGAAACAACCTGTTGGTCGGGTTGGTGGCGGTATGGCGTATGCGTGGCGGAAGTGGGTTTAATCCCCAATCCTGGCATCCGAAGTTTTCATTGTTTAAAGAAACATAAAACAGATTGTGAAAATTACTCATTCTTCTAAATATAACGTGTAGTCAAAGACAACTTCCTAGTAAATCTTACACCTGAAATTTAAGCATACAAGGCTCTAAAGGGGACTCCATTGCATGTAGCAAGTTTATTATGTAGTAAAATATTTTCTATCGACAATATTATTGTAAAGATATCATTATATGTAGCAGGTTTCTTGAGCCCGACTCTTGATGCTATATTTTCAGTAATTGACAACACATACCAAGTTGCTGACATGTAAGAATACTCGGATGATATGCCAAATATACCTTAGGTTGTTTCAGAGTTGGTTTGTTGTTAATGCTATTACTGTTATCCATGCGTAGAACATCCTCTTCTTCCCCATTTTAACGTGTTGACAGAGTGGTTCACTGAAAGCATAGAATTTTAGAATTGTGAGGCTGACAGTCAATTGTTATTTGTTAAGTTAGTGATACTTTTGTCTTGGTTTTACACACCCCTACAACCGACCCTTGTTAAAGGTGAAAATCCATCATATGTCCATTAGCTAGCAAAAATTGTTCAATGGTTGAGGTCTCACCTCTTATATTTCCCTAATTGAGGTGTCTGTTGCTATTCTATCATCTTGACATTTTTTCTTTGTAAATTTCCCATTTGTTCTGATCCTTTCTAGATATTTGATATTTTTTTCCATTGCTACGCATTTGACATATTTCATAAATGCAATAAACATATTTTCAAACATGCAAACATAGTCAAGAGTAAAATCATTTTCTAGGAAAGTCCTTCACTTTTTTTTCAACGGTAGAATAATTATTCTTAACTTATATGATTTTTAAATGTCATGAACATTTTTTGGAAGGGGCAAACATTTTATTTAAATGTCACAACCATTTTTTCTGAATGAGACGATACATTTTTTTGTATTTATGAGAACACATTTTCTACATTCTCCAAATAGTTATAAAGCGAGTCACGCACATGTTTCGACATGCATTAACATTTTTCGTACATGACATGAAACTTTATATCTTACCTCATATCCCTCTCCATGTTGGATCATTAGGATACTTCATTTGGGACGCGTTTCTGTCTTTCAAGGTAGGGACATCCTAAACAAGAAGAAAAACAAGTATTACATATACAAGAGATTTGAAAAGCAGATAACACATAAAAATGCAAAATCTCAGTTCTCACATATTCCCAAAGATGAACATAGTTTGGCTAAACAGGTAATGACATATCTTCACATTACGAGAAGATCATTTCTAATTTTAGGTCCCAACACAACATTTCAAAGAGCCAGCTATCTCAGTACCGCGATGTCGTGTAGACATTCTGGGTGCACCAAAACAGCAAACCGTTTTACACCGACTCCCACATGACCCCTCGCTCTAAAGTCAAGCTCCGAGTAAGCAACCGAAAACATGTACACTATCTATTACATAGGTGTGAGCCCTCGAAATCAGCCATCTATGGTGTCACACACACACACACACACAGAATGAGAGAAAGAGAGAGAATGAATGAATCATTCATTCTTTCAGGTTGTGGCTATTCTTCCAGTGTGTGGCAGTTCGAGAGCTACCGCAGGTTCTGTAGCCACCACCTGAGGCCCCCCATCCATGGTGTCTTCCAGATGTGCGGTGGAGAGCCGGTGTTCACCATCCTCCTCGACGCACCAATTAGACCCCTCGCAAGCGCTTATCCCTACGCTTATGGCACGCGCTCGGTCGGTGGAACTTGCTCGGATGCTGCCATGGCCATGTCCTCATCATCAACGGGATCTGGGCCTTCTCCCTCCGTTCGCCCCTGTCCCCAGGGGCCTTCGCGGCGTGGTAATTCCTCCAAATTTCGTCGATGATGGGTACATCATCTACAACGGGGGCATGCTCTCCGCTGCCGCCGACGAGCAGGGTCACGTGCACGGAGACTGCCACTCGGGCCCCTTCAAGGTGGTTCTGGTGGCCCCCAGATGGAGACACCTAGTGATAGGCTGGGTCTACTCCTTAGAGACTGGTGAGTGGGAGATCTTCTCATAATGGTGGAACCATGTATTGTCAGCAAGTTGGTCCCCTCCACCCTCATCAGAAATGTTGTTTACCGATGGCTAAAAATTCCCCAGGATGGCACACTCAAGTCCGATTTGGATAGCCAAACACTATCTATGGTAAGGAGTCCTATTTTTAATGACATTCCCAGTTCCAGCATCCAGATCGTCATGGGTGATCATGGCCATGTTGGCCTTGTTGTATATTCGTACCAGAGCCTACAAATGTGGGAACGCATGCTCAATAGACATGGTACTGCCATATGGGTGCCATGATAGACCGCTCGCATGCATAGTATGCCTTGGTATGCTATGCTGAATATAGTAGGGTACTCCGAGGATGGTGATGCACTTCTTCTAACAGTGTCCTTCGGTGGGTGTGGAACCACCTACTCCTTCATGCTTCAACTTGAGACATTGGATTAGACGAATCTTAATCAAAGATTTTTGGAGTATTCCTACCATCCGTTCGCATACTTCTATACTGCAAGTAACTGCTTATCTTTATATTACAAGAGTTGCCTGAACCTGCTTATTTTGCACGCATGGTTGCCAAATGCACTGTGCTTTGAACTGATTGCTAGCAAATTAGATCAATATAACGAGTAGTTCTGTTTTTTGTGTGTTATAACTTAATTGTATTTATCTGGAAAGATATCAAACTATCTTGACTAATTTGCACTTTCATATCATTTCTTTGCTTACATCCTCTATATAAAGTCATTGTGGGAAACGACCTGTTGGTCGGGTTGGTGGGGGTATGGCGTGTGCGTGGCGGAAGCGGGTTTAATCCCCAATCCTGGCATCCGATGTTTTCATCGTTTAAAGAAACATAAAACAGATTGTGAAAATTACTCAATCTTCGAAATATAACGTGTAGTCAAAGACAACTTCCTAGTAAATCTTACACCTGAAATTTAAGCATACAATGCTCTAAAGGGGACTCCATTGCATGTAGCAGGTTTCTTATGTAGTAAAATATTTTCTATCGACAATATTATTGTAAAGATATCATTACATGTAGCAGGTTTCTTGAGCCCGACTCTTGATGCTATATTTTCAGTAATTGACAATACATACCAAGTTGCTGACATGTAAGAATACTCAGATGATATGCCAAATAGACCTTAGGTTGTTTCAGAGTTATGTTGTTGTTAATGCTATTACTGTTATCCATGCGTAGAACATCCTCTTCATCCCCATTTTAACGTGTTGACAGAGTGGTTCACTGAAAGCATAGAAATTTAGAATTGTGAGGCTGACAGTCAATTGTTATTTGTTAAGTTAGTGATACTTTTGTCTTGGTTTTACACACCCCTACAACCGAACCTTGTTAAAGGTGAAAATCCTTCATATGTCCATTAGCTAGCAAAAATTGTTCAATGGTTGAGGTGTCACCTCATATATTTCCCTAATTGAGGTGTCCATTGCTATTCTATCATCTTGACATTTTTTCTTTGTAAATTTCCCATTTGTTCTAATCCTTTCTAGATATTTGATTTTTTTCCATTGCTACGCATTTGACATATTTCATAAATGCAATAAACATATTTTCAAACATGCAAACATAGTTAAGAGGAAAATCATTTTCTAGGAAAGTCCTTCACTTTTTTTTCAACGGTACAATATTTATTCTTAACTTATATGATTTTTAAATGTCATGAACATTTTTTGGAAGGGGCAAACATTTTATTGAAATGTCACAACCATTTTTTTTGAATGAGACGATACATTTTTTGTATTTATGAGAACACATTTTCTACATTCTACAAATAGTTATAAAGCGAGTCACACACATGTTTCGACATGCATTAACATTTTTCGTACATGACATGAAACTTTTTATCTTACCTCATAACCCTCTCCATGTTGGATCATTAGGATACTTCATTTGGGACGCGTTTCTGTCTTTCAAGGTAGGGACATCCTAACCAAGAAG